>OY282449.1:11938870-13221841 GCA_958295655.1 Palloptera scutellata | reverse complement strand
GTGTACCTACATAATTTTAAATTATTCACATGAAATTGCAGGAAATTCAGTGTTCTTTAGTCTCTCACTACCTCCCTCTGTCTCTTTCCTTTAACCTATGTACATACATACTCGTATATGTAGTGTTTATAAGGTCTCAAAAGTTTTTATAATGAAAATAACTACCTACAACAGAAACAACAACAAATAAAATCGTGCCTTTAATTGTTTTGCTTTTGACACGTGGTCCGTGTCAGTCATCACTTTTCAGTGTTGCTGCTATTTGTACGGGTGGGTGTACATATTATCTTGGCTGTTGCCCTGTTGTTGCTATTTTGCTCCTGCACTTTTCTGTTGCTGCAATATTCAGCGATACTTACTCAGAATTCGCTGATGATGAATAAATAAAATAAAAATGTTAAATTTAAACAACAACATTTTATTCCAATTGTGTGATGATGATACAAAATAACAACAACAAAAGCAGCAACAACAATTGGTGGTACCCGCAAATTGGCTTAAACGACACAAAATGACTTATCGTTTGGTTTGTGTAAAAAAAAAAGTTGTAAGTATTTTGTTGTTGTTGTAAAATACAATCCATTGTAATATGATGCCGCGATCACGGTGCATTTTTCTTACTAAATGATGACGTTATAAACTTAATTGTGGCACACTGGAGTAGTTGTTGTTGTTATTGCTATGTTGTTGCAGCGTTATGTTGTTGTCAGTGCAGCAGCATTACCAGCAGCATAGATTCCCTGATACTGCGCGCGGGCGCACACTTTTTCTTTCTGATTTTTTACTTGTGGTTTTTTATTGCTGAATAATGTCTTAACTTTTTTTGTGGGAGCAGCACCAGAAATTGCTGTTGTTATTGTTGTAGCCGCAGCAGCAGCAGCAGCAGCAGCAATTGTAAATTTATGCAGTTTGAGGTTATCGGGTAGAGAGCGCGTTGAAATGTATTTAAATTTTATGCGAATGCAATTGGTTGCGATTTATTGGAATTACATGACACAGTGGTGATGATGGTGATGGTGATGCTGATGTTGATGATGACGACGAGAATGATGTAATGTCGATAATGACGGCTACGTCGATGAAGGCTACATTGTAAAAATAGCCTACAATACGAGTATATCTATTCTTAAGGAAAGCTATATTCAGAGCTGAATTTTAACATGAGGTATCACCTCAATTACAGTTGAAAACTAAGTTCGGATATGGCCGAACTTTAGATACCCTACAGGCTCTCTAAAGTAAATTACCATACCTCATTGCATTTCATGGTAGTTGGGGGTGGTCCTTCTCTGACGTTGATAGTTTTTGAATAAAATATTTCTTTAACAGCCTAACTAACTTTTTTCATATTTGAAAGACTTGTATGCGAGGTAGGGGTTTTGTTTTCTTTCCTCTTGGAAATCCTTCTATCAAATTCTATCTGTGAGACAGGGCTTCTCATTGTGATGCATTCTGTCATTGAATGGTTAATTGGTCAATAAAACACAAAAAATATTATTATTCATTAAAATTTATTGTAACGACTTCAAAGTAGGCCCCTTCCGAAATAATGCACTTATGACAACGAATAATGCAATCATCAAAACAATTTTTCAAGAGCATTTTCAGGAATCGACTTCAGTTATCTCTTTCGGGCTCCCCGAATTCTCTTTCGGGCTTCTATCGAGTGACAACGAATGCCTCAAATTACCACGAGTTTTGGAAAGGGGAAAAAGTCAGCCGGAGCCATATCAGATGAATACAGTGGTTTTTCGATGATATTTGATGAGTTTTTGGCCAGAAACTCGTTCACAATGATAGCCTTGTGAGATGATGCGTTGTCGTGGCGCAAACTCCATGAGTTTTCTTTCCTCAAACTCGACGAATTAGCTCTCTCAAACACCGAAAAACGCCCAGAAAATCTTTATTCAAAAATTCCGAGTGCACAACACCGCGATAATCAAAGAAAACAATCAACATTGCCGACCACAGCGAGGAAAATCTACCACCACATTTCGACCGAATTGTACCATTCATATGCACGTGTTTTTGATAAAGTCAATTCACTGTAAGCCTTTTGTAACATTTTCAGCGATTCGGCACACGAAATTCCATTTGAAATACAAAATTGGAGATAAATTCTCTTGTAAAAATCCCCACTTGACACACTTGAGGTCAACTGACAAAATTGAGTATAGTGCCAATTTAGTGACAAAAATAATTTTTACAATCCATTTAAGCGGGCTTTTTAAATGATAATCTCCCAGCACAGAGTATATGCTCAGCTTCGTCTTGACTTAAGCTCGATGACCTGAATCTTGTTATCTCGACGATGAATGGATGAAGTTTTGAAAACAAGGCGCTGATGTGTAGACTGCTACGTCAGTATTTTTTTGCCTACAACTTTGATGTCACTGACACAGTGACATGCAAACGAAAACCTATCATTTGGTCAGTGAAGCACATCACGGTGGCCTCGAGATCAACGTCACAAAGACTAAACAAATGAGAGTCAACAACGTCAGCACTAATCATATAACAATCGAAGGATATCCTGTTGAATATGTTTAAAAATTCTCTTACCTAAGGAAGATTGCAATTTGCACGGCTGCAATTTGGAAATTTTTTTTCCGAATTAGGCAATTTCTAAATTTTACATATGGATTTGAAACTTAGTTAATTCCACACAACATCATACAGAAACTACAAGTATTCATTAATAAATGTCTGCGGGTAATATGCAGAATATTCTTTCCAAACTCAATAAGAAATGCTAATCTCTGCATCCTTATAACCCAGATAAAGAGTCGTAAATGGAGGTTGATTACAAGGTAGGTACCCCAAGAAAGCCGACCAACAACATCACTAGAATGGCGCTTGATGGGAACCGGCAAGAAAGCAAGGTTGCCGTGGGCGTCCAAAGAAAACATGGAAACGTTCCATTCAACACGATCTATCAGCCAAAAACACAACCTCGCATTCATCAAAATATTATTTTTTTAAGGTTGGTATGACTGTTGGTGACATCTGTGCCAAATGTCACATCAAAATAATCATTAGTGTTTAGTATACGCTTGTCTTTCTGAAGTACAAAAAGTGCATTCGGCGATTTTCACAATGAGTGAAATTATTCAAAGAAGTTCCATTATATTTTGTGTGCGGAATCAAATCAAATTTCTGGTGCCGAAAAGTTCAGAATGTTGCAAAAGGCCTTCGGTGATAATTGTATGTCGCGAGCAAGTGTTTTTGATTGGTACAAATTGTTCAAAGATGGAGACGAACCACGTCCAGGACGGCCATCAACATCAACTGATGATCAACACGTCAATAAAATCAAGGAATTGGCGCTCGAGAATCGACGATTAACAGTCAGAGACCTTACTGGCATCGTTGGAATATCGGAAGGATCAGTGAAAACCGTTTTAAAACATCATTTGGGCCTAAGAAGAGTGAATGCACGATTGGTTCCAAAATCACTGCATTGGTTTTACGAGACCATTTTGCCAAAAATTCGACTGATATCGTTCCGCAACAACCCTACCACCCTATTCGCCTGACTTAGCACCGTGTGACTTTTGCTTATTTTCTAAACTCAAAAAACCGCTTCGTGGACCGTTTGACCGTTTTGAGTCAATTGAAGACATTAAACATGAATCGCTAAGCACATTGAAGGCTATTCCGGAAATTGACTTTAACAACTGTTTCGAGAATTGGAAAAAACGTTGGCACAAGTGTATTGGGGCCGGGGGGATTACTTTGAAGGGGACGAAATAGATTTGGAAGAAAAAAAAAAAAAATTTGAAATTATGAACAAAGTTTTACTAACTTTTGCCCACAGAGCATTACAGTGGGCTATTTCCCAAAATAAATTATGAAATTTATTAAAAAGTAAACTGTAATTACGAATAATTGCTAGTAAGTACGATACTATTTATGAAATCATTTGCTTTTAACTTCTTAATACACAACAAAATTTTACTTTTATGTATGCAGCCGTGTACCCTCACTGGGTACCTGCATACATATGGTACATATCTAGCTGAGTATTTCATTCAACAATGTGTGCTTATAAAAGCGAATTATTTTGTTTGTTTACTTTTTGATTTAATTTTTTATTCGATTTTGAAGCAAAAGTTTTCAATAATGATTTACTGCTGCTCCTCAGGTGGCTACTGTACAGTGCAACAAAGCTGTAGTTAAATACAATCATACATATATGTATGTATGTATTTATGTGTATGTATGAAGGTTTTGTGTGGTAGTGGAAGTATGAGTATTACAATAGTAGTGGCAATCGCAATCACCATCACAGCATGACTATTCCCAGCGTATCCACTGCAGCGAATGCCAACTGTGCTAAAAAGTATTCGCAACTTTAATGAATACGTTTACAGTGGGCTGTTGCTGGTGCTGTTGCTGTTGCTGTTGCTATTGCTGTTGCTGTTGCTGTTGCTGCTGCTGCTTCCGCTATTTGCCGTTGCTGTCCCTGTGGTTGCTGCCTGCTCCCGTTGTTGGTCTTCGGTTTATTCATAAAGTTGCTGCTGTTGCCATAAGTGGGGTTTGGGGAATATTTCTCAAGTATTTATATACTGATTCAACTGAATGTTTTTTCTACTTCGTATTTTGAGTCTCAATGGTAAAGTAACAAGTGTTTCTTGAAATGTGCTCATTGTTCATTTGAGAATAGGATATTTTTTTCTAAAATAATTTTCATTTTTTCTTTTCATTGTAAGTATATGGGTAGGTAAGTATGTGTGTATGTATGTATGCATGTACCTATATAAGATCATGACTGTTCATGGAATAAGTGGAACGGAAAGAGTAAATGCTTATTTTATTATGACTTTGCCATTAGTTTCGATCAAGGAATGTAATGCCCACAATTAGGCGTCATAGGTCAGAAATAACCATACCCTACCGAAAACGTATAAATATAATTATTAGGTTCTACAGAATTCAAATAAAATTTTTTAAACATACATATAGTGCGTACATTATTTAAGTAAAATGTTTTAGAAAGATAAACTCTTTCTTTTCATTAACTTATTTGTTGAATTATTCTTTTATGTAGGTTCTAAGTATGACAAGTTTCGGGAAAATACAATTTAAGAAGATAAAGTATTTAAAAGCTATTCTCGACATGGTTTGTTCAATCATTTTCTCCTATTCCTTCTACTATACATCATTATACAACACAACCCTCATCGATTCGGCGACAATATAACATTTTAAAAATTTCTTACATTACTTATTCCATTTACGATCCACTTACGATATACGACTTGGTCATCGATTTAAAATGTAGCAAACACAGCAAAAAAATAATCAACAAAAAAAAAAAACAGCAGATAGTAAATTTACTTTGACAGTGCCTCATCATATTTAATTAAATACTTCATATTTTTTTATAGCTAAGTGGAAGTAATTATTTATTTGTGAATTTATTTAAAATTACATTAATATGACTCACAGCAAGCAGTCGGTGTGTTTCGAATTTATAACAACACACTCTCTTTTTTTTTTACTTTCCCACTTTACTTATTGCTGCATCTAGAAGAAGGTAAGATTTTCGCTGGAATATTTCGCTTCTCGCAAACTATATGCAGTTGGAAAAACCAAGCGTTGTAGCTGAGAGATGTGATTCTCTCTTTTGATGTTCAGCAGGAACCAATGAATCAAGCATTCTTTTCACTGAAGTAGTTGCTAATACTTATTTGCTAAAGGTGATCAAGTTGAATTTTTAAGTTTCAGACTCTAACGGCGATTTTCTTAAATCCTAAGACTTTTAATCCTAAACTTTTATAAGGCAAAATCCGTGAAGTTAACGAAATTGATATTTGACTAAGAAGTTTGAAGTTTTCTTTTCTAGAATGGTTTTTATATTTCAGAGCGGGTAAGAGATGATCGTCGCACATCGGAAATTGTTACGGAAATGAAGGGCAGTGCCCTCTATCAATTAAGTATGAAAAAAGGTACGATGCATATGTATTTATGTATATAAGTACACATAAATAATGGGCCGCACATATGTATTCACATGTATCCACGAGTATGAATCAAACTCGATTGATAGAGGGCATTGATTGGCGTATGATTCAAACTTGATTCATAGAGGGCGCTGATTCGCGTATGAATCAAACTTTATTTCTAGTAAAATTTTACATTTCAAACAAAAATTGTACATTTCAAACAAAAATCGCTAGAAATATCTAGAGTTAAACGAATGAGGTAATATAGACTGAAAGAAAAAACGCGACTATTTTGTTACAATAACATCTCCATCAAAAACTACGGCTGAGAAACAGCGAGAATGTAGACTTAGTCGATAAAGTGGAGGCTCAACAAAATTCAGATTCTGGTATAGTGAAAAAAAAACCCAACAACAAGCACCGAAAGATCACGGGAATGCAGACTTCGCAAGCAACTTGAGGCACAACAGAATTCAAATACCATTGAAAATCAACTCGCAAGGACTAATGCGGAGAGACAGCATGAATGGCAAATGAATTAAAGCGATTAGAGCCGACGAAGGTCCTCAGATTTTACAGCACCAGGCAGTCGTTGAGGCGATCGAATTCCCAGTTACGCAACGAAAGAGAAGGGCAGAAGATTTACTTGAAAATTTGCTTGCAAATCTTTGCTCCGTGGAAAGAAGATAACTCGCATCAGCACAACAAAACATAGACGAGATTTGCAAATTTGCAGTCGACCATTCACAACATTCGCGAGTTCTCAGACTGGCAAGTGGCATATTTTCCACATGTTGAGATTTTACAACCTGAATATTTTGATGATGATTACTATAATGATGATAATACTGATGATGGTAAGATTATAATTATAATAATGTAGTTAATAAATTCATAAGTAAAATAAAAAAAAAATACAACAAAACAACATCAACAAAATTTATACACGGCACCACCTCTTGGCAGGCAATGGTAAACCTACAAGAGAAAAAATTGCCTATGAAAAGCTTTTCAATTCGCCGTTCGGATTTGGCATAAGACTTTAGGTCCCTTCCATTCATGTATAACATGATATATAACATATAACACGCATAACATGAGTGGATGCGAAAAGCTTGGCCTTTGGCGCTACATGTGGTCATAGTCGACACTGATAAACTGAAGTTCATTGTGGTAAAGGCTTAATACATGCCACAATGGCTGTCTATGTCTTTATCGGTGTCCTGTGTGATTGCATTCCCTCTCTGATTCTCTCTCCTTCTTTCTCCCACCTATCAATCATACTTCCATTCAACACAATGCTCTGCATTCATAGGGGTACACCCTGAGTGTTAAATATATCAATAAAAAAAAATCCTTTCATCCACGCCTTTAATGTCTGCGATAGAAAACCCACAACGCAAACGTTCTGAAGAAGTAAACTTCTGTAGGACGTCCCACTGATGCACACAATTTTTTATTATTTCTCACATACTTAGTTTACAAGAAATTTGAGATCGAAAATTAATAAACCCCAAAAGAAAACCTAAAAAATTAGCTATAATTATCAGCTGTTATTTTTAATTTAACTGAGGTTGCATAAGCATTTTTTTACCATCGAAAAATATCAAAAAGTATTCTGAAAATGGAATTATTTGATTTTCGATCTCAAATGTGATTAAAAATTGTGGGTAATTACAAAATTTTGTTTCCAGATTAGTGTACTGCAACGAAAAATCCTTACGCGGTCTTAAAAAATATGAATAAAGTTCTTTTGTTGTACAGTTTAATCTAATGCAGCTATCTCAAAATGCCATAAATATCAATGCCGTAGAGCAGAACCTTCGTTCCATTGTGTTATTGTCAGTTTACATAATTTGATGTGAGAGCATAATTTCTCAATGCACGGTATTTCATTCGACACCTGTTGTCAGCTGAAAACCCTAAACCAAAAAATGTGGACTGCATCAATATTTACAACGGCGGGAGAAAATGACGAGTAAGTTCAAAAACAGTTTATCCACTGGTTATCAAAAATAAATTTGTAAATTAATTGCCAACATAAAATAACCGCAAAATATTGATGCACAATCAAATTTCAAAATACACCAGAATGCACTTAATGGAGAACAATTTAATTATTGTTAATTTGGTTTATAGTAATTGGTTTATTTAATACAGTGGAGTCTCATTAATTAGAATCTTAATAACATGGAAATTGTATAGTCAATGGATATTTATGTACCTAAACAACGGGGTATCCATCTAAATGTCAGCTTTAATACAAACTGGAGTACGAAGCGTTGTTGCTGGTAAACGTCAAAAAAAAAAGGCAGCCACTTTAACTCAAGACCATTTCCGGTAGGCTAATCTCCTGCTTTGATGGTAAATAAACAGGTTAACGAAACTAAAACTGGACACAGAATGCCTTGTAGAAGTCGTAAGCTTCCTTTAAGAGTATATGGAAAAAACAAATATTCAATGAATTTAGATATTTAGATATAAGGTTCTACCAAACAATCATTGAATATGTAGACAACAAATTGAATCTCATTTACAAATAATAGTTGCGTTTTATTCGCTGATCGCTTCTAGTTATGTAAGTATAACTACCAGAGATAATTCTAATGAAAATAACAACAAAAGCTACAGAGTTAGCGCGTTTAAATATAACTATTATGTATGGCGAACTAGTTGTTAAACATCCATGGCAAAAACCGAAAAGGAAATCAATCAAAATGTCTGCCGAAGAATAGAAGTGAGTGAAAAATTAAATCCAAATGTTATGTGGTGCGCAAGATCGAGGTCACACATATAATAAATATGATAAAAGCTAATGTGTACATTGTGCTAGAAGAACACCTTCAGCTGTCAGTGCTATTGATCTGTTTCATTATGAATGATAATACAACGAAGAAGAGATATATACATATATACCTAACATATATCGTTTTTTTTGCACATTTTAAACTAAGTATGTATATACTTGGCGAATAAAATGCGCCTAGTATTTTGACAACGATGACGATGTTCTATTTACTGCAACTGTGAACACGTAAGCTCACACATGTTACAATGAATTAAATGTTAGAATATCCACTTAAACTTGACGCGATTGCCCAATAGCGCACATACCCACATACACAGTGACCCTAAGCGTTGGAAGTAGAAAATGACTGATTATATTTTCGTATTGAAATATTATATTATATTTTGCTTGCTGTTCAACTTCCAGCTTTCTTCTTAGATGAGACCATAATTTCACGATACACTCTAGGATCGATACCTGTTGCCAGATGAAAAGCCAGAATTTCTCACTCGTACTCATGTCTTTTAAATGCATAAATAATGTGGTTAAAATCAATTGAATAATGGCGGGCGACAAAGTAGAACTTATTAAAACAAAAGTCTACCCACTGGCAGCTAAAAATAATCTGGTAAATTAATTTGCTACCAAAACCGCAAAATTTGATGCACAATCAAATTCCGAAATTTGAAATGCACTTATCGGAAAACAATTCGATTATTATTGGTATTTTGGGTTGTGGTATTTTATCAAACAGCAACAACATCATCGTCACCGTCATCAACCAGAAACGTATTCAAATCGAATTCAATTTCACTTCCAAATAGCATTCTCACCTAAACACCAACATCGTCATCCACGTTTAGTTTAGTTCAGGGCTACTACTAAAATCGAAGCCACGCATAGTTCATTGCATCTAATTCAATTTTTGAGTATCCACTAAAACTGGGGACAATTGACCAGGAAAGCACATGCAAAGGGAGAGAGAGAAAGAGCGAGATGGAAATGCCTCCTTATTTTATATGTTGCCACATTACGGACACCGGAGTTCGAGCATGGATTTGATATGTGACTGGAGTTTTGTATCGACTCATTTGGAATGCAAATAAAATACACACACGCTCACACACACACACACACACACACACACACACACACACACACACACACACACACACACACACACACACACACGTACACGTACACAAATACAGAGATGTTAACAGTGTTAGATAAATAGATGGTTGTATTTGTCGATACATCTGCTCATAGGATAGGCAAACATATGCAAGCACATGTCAATATATTGACGCGGCTATAGTAAGTATGTACATACATATGTATAGTATGATATTTACAAATTCATAAACCGCACATTTCAACTGTAATAATTTAATTACAATTTGTGATAATATTGGTGAGCCAACACCAACATAACCCAGTCAGTACACAAGCAACAAAGAAACAACAGTAACAGCAACAGCAACAGCCAAAGCATTAATAACAAATAATAACCAATTCGATTTTGTTAGGTACCCGTTATTGCATTAACCCACGTGTGAATGTATGATTTGCGATAGCAACCACGAATTTGTGCACCAGTGTGCGTGTGTGCCTTTTCAAATGCAATGAATTTGATTAATGAAGAAAAATAGCAGCAAATAAAAACCGTAAAATGAAAAATTTAATAAAATAAAAACGCCCACAATCAACGCAAAAATGCGCAAATGCAGTAAATTATATAAAAATTTTTAATATTTGCACAATTTGGCGAATACAATCACAGCGCATTCACTAAGTAGGGCTCGCATTAAAGTGCAGCAGCGTTTCTGAATGCGTCCCCTGCCGCCTCGTTCCGCCGCACACTCCTCCTTCATATCCAAAATCTACTAAGGCTGTGCAGTTTTCATGCTCTTGCTATTTGCCAATTTTTATATTTCTCAAGTTGATGATTTTACAATAAAGTAAATTACAATTTCTTTGATGTTCCGCCCACTTGTGTAATTATTTCTAATTTCATTTTGTTGTTGTTTCTATATATGTAGTGAGTAAATCTGAATTTTAATGATGATAATTATCATTCGATTATAATTGGCAGGCGAGCGTTGGACGAACAGTTTTATGGCATCATTTTAATTTTACTATACGAATTTTCCATTAAACATCTACATTTGCACTATAAAAAATAGGGGCAATCATGAACAATCATAGATCATTTCGTGTGGTTAAGCTATGTAGTACAGCAGCTAAGTACAATGGGCTACATAGCCTGAGTGCTTGAGGAACTGTCCTGCACTCGTAGGTCAGGTTCTCGGCATCAGGTTCTTCACATCCATCCATCCATAGCAGCTCCCCAAAACATTGATTGATTACACAGTGCAACATTTTTATAAAAATATCATATGTAACTCAACTATAGATGAGTAAAACACTGGGGTAAAAAATATGAAATTCTTATTCTTTTAATGGCACAACTGCCCAAGGAGGGGAATAGGTTTGCCAATGCCTGCAAACAGATTTTTTTGGTTTTTGTTTTTCTACTTTTTTTATTTTGCCTGCGCTAAGATTTGAGCCCCGGACTCTTTGCATAGCATGCCAACATACTACCAACTACAACACCATCTATAATGATGACAGGATCTAAGAAATAGTGCCTTTCTAGTTCTACATTATAAAAAATTCACCCGATGGAGTAAACAGCAGCATCGGCTTCATCATCAGAGTCATCATCAAACATCCCATCCTCATCTCAAATCATAATATTAAAAAACTAAACAATTACATTTTTTAAAGTGTTGAATACCTTTAAGAAACCTACAAATTTAAATCAATTAAATTTAAACCGAATTTCCCAAAAGTCAAACTTTTTTTTTTCTTTTACGAAGTGCAGACACTCTATAAATCCCATATTCCATCCCAACAACGGATTTTCAAAATTGGTTGCCATTTCTTTTTTTTTTTTGGCCTATGTACATAATTTCTGTAATATACTTTTACTGTCTTTACCGTTGTTCTAACCAAGAGTCCAGCGGACAAATTTCATGCAGCCACTTAAATTTCTTCGATTTATTTTCAGTTCTTTTTATCAGAACTCACAGGGTATGCTGCCTTCAGCTAAATTTTACCTGGTATTAAACTTAACAACTTTCCTCAACATAGCACCAAAAAAAAAAAAATTATCCCAACTTTAGGGCTCTAAATCACTTTTTGCTACCATAAATTGACATTTTGTGTGTCTTCAGATATATGTATGTAGCCGCTGTAATGGCTACATATAAAATTGTCTCTTTTTTTTATTGATACATTCAACGCTCAGGGTGTACCCCTATGAATGCAGAGCATTGTGTTGATTGGAACGAAGATTGAGAGGTGTGAGGAAGAAGGAGGGGGAATGAGAGAGGGAATGCAATCACAGGACACCGATAAAGAGATTCATGATGGAATACATTGAGTGCACAGCCTGAAGAAGCAGAGATTGAGAATGATGTTGTTTCTGATGATGATACTGTTGATAATTATTTTAATTATGAAAATATATTCCAAATAATATTAACTTTTGATTTCGAAATAAAAAAAGGTTGTTCTGAAAAACCATTACATTCATGTACAAATATAACACGCACAACATGAGTGGATGCGAAAAACTCGGCCTAGGCCCTCCATGAGCTGTTGTGCCATTAAAAGTAAGTAAGTGTACTGAAAAAAATATTTTTTTTCTGATAAACGGACATTTTTGTTTTAAATGTGTTTTTTTTTTAAACAAAATTTATATACTTAAAAAAAATAATGTTTATTGCATTTTTGTTAAAACGCTTATCAAAAATAAAGGCCAAATAAATTAAAAATTAAATTTTCTGTGGCTGAAAGTAACTTTGAGCGATAAAATACCTGTGAGGTTGAAGTAGTTTTGATTTGATTTGTTAAAGAAAGTTTTTCAATTTAAAAAATCGTCTACCTTTAGAGTTATGCTCAAAAAATTTAAAAGATATCGAAAAAATATAAATTTTAACACAATTTTTGTATAGAATGTCTTCATAACGTTTGGCAGCTGGACTGTTGATCTTTGCTGAACAAAGTACGATTTTATAACCTAAAGTGAACGAATTATAGTCTTAGGACTGATGTGGTAATTTATTCAAGACTCCAATTACCTAAAGAAATTACATAGGTCAGAAAAATCGCGACCGTAGCCAATCTAGAAAAATCGTCTATGAGGTTTCACCTAGCTATGGCATATAGTATTATAGTAGAATTATGATTTGTTATGATATGTACTGCGACCAGTATGTCTATTGTATTCCCTGTTTAGTTATAAGCAATCATTTCACTGAGGAATCTTAGTAAGAATTTCGGTGCTATACGAGTAATCAGGATGGCACAGCTAAATATTTGGCCAATAGTTTCGAAATATCTACTTATCTGCGATTGCGTGTCTCGCAGCGCAAAAGGATGTACTCCGGCCACTGGTTTTTTTGCACGACAAGCGACAGTTACTGTCCATTACTATACCTACATATAATCTTTATGTGTCCCCCGCCAATTCACAATGCCTTTGAAAGGAAACCCGTAATAATCCTGAGTTTTCTTTTTGCTTAACACAGAGAACAGTTTTATTTCAATTAAAGTCTCCAAGTAGGAACTTAACTGTCAAGATGTCGCAAGATCATTTACTGATCCTTTCATCTCTTCATTGTTCATCTTTAATAATGTTAGATCTTATACCAAGAGAGGGTGTGGGGCCAATATATTACATTGCAGCTGTCTTCCTTGCTAAACCATGATATGGTTATCTAAGTAGTTTGATATACCTAGTTCATTCAAAAGCTCCCAGGCTAGCTTTGAAGCCATCTCAAAGGAGTCTAATTATCTGATTGTAGCTTGGCTATCTGAGAAAATCGACTGTTACACATTTGCTCTAAGTTAAATTGTACATACAACCCAGTTTAATGGCACGAATCTCTGCTTGGAAAATTCTGGGAGTCTTCCCCATAGGCCTCAGAGTGTTTGGTTTTGGGTCTGCCTAAGACATACTGTAACTGTTCTTGAATATTTATGCTAGACGCTCGAAAAACGTTTTAGAATTGCTCCTTGGTTTTTTCTCTTTCGATCGATCGATATTTTAAGCCTAATTCATTATTATTGACCCCCTTGCGGCAAGCATGTAAGTATGCATTTATATAACTCAGTGGAGCCGTAAGAACCTCAATTCTATTACATGCAACTACTTTGATAAGACACAAATACTTGCAATAAAAAATTTCATTTAAATCTTAATTGATTGCGCAACGAAATTCACAGTAATATTTCTGTTGCTATTGTTGTTGCGGTATTCGTATTATATTTTACACACAAAATTGCACAATTAAAAATAATAAACTCAATTTAATTAACTTTTGAACCGAGCACGTGCTTATCAATTTCATTGTTTCTATATAATTTTTTTTCTCTGTTTTTTTTTTTTTGCTCAAATGTTGAGTTATTTAGTTCGAATCATCAACACTCGTACATATTTCTTCATCATACTTTTACAAACTTGGTTGCTGTGGTTGTTGTAGTTTTCTTTTTTCTCGAACCGCAACTAAATTGCTCACTATGTAAGTATTAGTAAAAATAATAATAGCAAAAGAAAAAGTGTGTCATTGTATTTCTTTACACAGTGATTCAGAAAATTGTTGCTTTTTTTAAATATTTAAAATAAGTATTTACTATGCAATTCTGTTCTCGTGAATTTCATTTGTATTCGTTGTAAGTATTTACATTTAAGATTTTATAAACCAAGCGATTACGAATTTAAATTTGTACTTATAAAGATTTCTACAATGAACTCTTGAAATGTTTGCTATCATGACTTTCTAAGTATGGAAAGTGTACAAAGAAAGAAAGAAAAAAAAAAATGGAATGTTTATGTCAGAAACTAGCCTCAAGAACGATGGGTTGGGTCTACTCGCAAGAATTATTAGTACACATTTACCAACATTTACTCAACATTTAAAAAGCTCTTACAACCAATTGGAAACTATCATTTCTTATAAAGGGTGTTTTTTTTAGAAGTGTGGTTTTCAATCTGGCAATACTTGTTTCGGAGTTGGTTTTTTTGACAGCTGTCACTTGATTTGGTGGTCGCTGTGGTGTAGTGGTAGTGCGTTGGACTGCTACGCAGAGTGTCCGGGGTTCGAATCTCGGCACAAGCAAAATCAAAAAGTAGAAAAATTTATTTTTCTACACGGCACCACCTCTTGGCAGGTAATGGCAAACCTACAAGAGTAAAAATTGCTATGAAAAGCTTTTCACTTCGCCGTTCGGATTCGGCATTAAACTGTAGGTCCCTTCCATTCATGTACAAGTATAACACGCACAACATGAGTGGATGCGAAAAGCTCGGCCTAGGCCCTCCATGGGTTGTTGTGCCATTAAAAGTAAGTAAAGTCACTTGATGTATGCTCAGTTTGTTTTGGTATTTCATAATGAATGGACTTACTCCTGAACAACGTTTGCAAATCTTGCAAATTTATTACCAAAATAATGGATCGGTTCGCGCGATTTTCACAAAAAAATTTTGTTCAGCGTTGAAGCTCACTTTTGATTGAATGGGTATGTTAATAACCAAAATTGTTGCATTTGGAGTGATCATAATCCACAAGCCATTGTTGAGACGCCGTTACATCCTCAAAAAGTCACTGTTCGGTGTGCTCTATATGCAGAGGGAATCATTGGTCCATATTTCTTCAGAGATGAAGCCGGTCATAATATTACAGTCAATGGGGAACGCTATAGAGCCATGATTAATGACTTTTTCGTGCCTGAATTGGAAGATGTTGATGTCGACGACCTTTGCTTCCAACAAGACGACGTTACATGCCATACAGCCAACGAAACAATCAATTTATTGAAGGAAACTTTTGGTGAGCGCATTATCTCGCGTCATGGGCCTGTGGCGTGGCCTCCACGATCCGAGATCGTACGATTTAACACTATTTTTACTATTTTTTGTTGGGTTATGTGAAGTCGCTTGTCTACGTAGATAAGCCCAAGACGATTGAAGACTTGGGCGAGAATATTCGGCGCGTTATTGGGTCGAAAATTGGGTCTCTCGGCTGGAATTTATTCGAACCATCCGCGGCGGCCACTTGCCCGAAATCGTTTTTAAAACATAATGTCAAATCATTATCTTTATAATAAAGCTAAATTCTTGGCCATAACATTAAATTATATGCGTTTTATTTCTTCTTGAAACCACACTTCTAAAAAAAAAACGCTGTACGTGAATGGTACTTAAGGTTTATAGATCTTAAATTGCAAGATTTTATAAATTTTTGGAATAGCTGAAAAATTCTGGTGGCCGTCAGAAATCTGGATAAAAAACTCGGGCAGTGCGTTTTGGGTTTTCAGGTTAGGTTAAGTAAACTTGTAAAAACAAGAATCTATCACAGACATTTTAACGAACATGTTTTGGAAATTCATTATGTGCTGATTTATGCAAACGATAAGCCTCGTATAGTTTAGTTTGATGATTCTGTGATCCCAGGTCTACTACATCTACATTAACTTAATCTTGATCAAAAATCATCATTTCCATCAAGATATTCATACTCAAAGCATGCGTATTTATTTGCTGCATCATTGTAATTATAATCTTACCATCATCAAAATATTCAGGTTGTAATATCTCAACAGGTGGAAAATATGCCAATTGCCGGTCTGAGAACTCGCGAATGTTGTGAGGTTTTGTTTTGTTGTGCTGATGCGAATTCTTTTCTTTCCACGGAAGAAAGATTTTCAATAAAATTTTCAATTAAATCTTCTGCCCTGCTCTTTCGTTGAGGAAGCTGAGATTTAGGCCACCTCAATGACTGCCTGGTGCTGCATAATCTGAAGACTTTCGTCGGGACTCAATGACATGAGTGTTGATACAATTATTGGCTCTAATAAACTAATTTTCCAGCAAAAAACGCAAAAACTAGCCCATTCTCTCTCTCTCCGTATTAGTCTTTGCGAGTTGTTTTTCAATGAAGTCCAACTTCTGTTGTGCCTCAAGTTGCTTGCGAAGTCTATACTCTCCCGATATCACGGTGCTGGTTTTGAAGTTTTTTTTTTTCACATTAGCAGAATCTGAATTTTGTTCGGTCTCCATTTTTCGATGATGTTTACATTCTCGCTGTCTCTCAGCCGTAGTTTTTGCGTCGCGTTTGTTTTTTAATCTATACTCTCTGATCCTTTCAGTTCTAGAAATTACTAATGATTTTTGTTTGAAATGTAAAATTTTTGTCTGAAATACCAAATTTTACTAGAAACTGATGGGTAGTGCCTTCTATCAAGCGATAGAGGAGCCCTCTATTCCTACATAGATAGACGGATATGGGGCTAATCTATCGATTGATTGAGGGCGCATAGTGGATGAATATATGCTGCCCATCATTTATGTGTATTACATATGCATACTCATATTTTCATGCAAGATTGATAGAGGGCGCTGTCCTTCATTTCCGTGACCATTTCCTTTTTGCCACTCCCTCGTAAATATAACAACGATTCTAAAGAAGTAAACTTCAAAAATTCTGGTGACCGTCAGAAATCTAAAAAGTTATAAAATCAGATACTTCAGTTAAAGCTAATCCATATTTATGGTCAGTTTCAAAAAGACTTGGGCCCAAAATCTGGGTTGCTTAGTTGCCCGTGAAATCCGTCCTTGAAAGTTTAGAGGATAAAAAACTCGGGCACTGGACACCATAGCAAAAAATATGTCTAAATTTTCCTGAAAAATGAAACCGGGCAAAACTACTTAATTTTCAATCTGTTATTTTCAGCAATTTCTTCTACTCAAATCACACTCATCGTTTCAATTTCTTACATGCATACCATATAACAATTACTGAATCACTGGATGCATGTGTATTTCTGTGAAGAATGTGAAGAGTTTTAGGGTTGAACAAAAGAAACGATTCTAAATTCACATGCGCAATTTATTTTATTTCAAATTGTGAATTTGCGTTGTATGTAAAATGTAAATTGTAAATTGCATTGTGATTTGTGTCCCAAAATGAAATCAAAATCAACCATTGCGCAAAGCAGTCAGAGTGAAAAGGGTTCGAGTTTTTTTTTTTTTTTTTTTTTGTGCTTTTTACTTTATTAAAAAACAAAACCAACATATCCCTTTTCAAAATGTGCATATGTCATTTTAAATAAAAATCATTTATGTATTTTGGCCATAAAAAAAAATTTAATATATTGTTTTACATAGTTTTTTGTGGCGCATTCGTTTGCATTTTGTTAAAACAAAATGTAATTGAAAAATATTTTTTGCATGTATGTGTGAATAAATGTCAAATGAAAAAGCAATTTGCGCAGGCGCTTTGCCTTGATGACACTCTACTTAAAGAGAAAGACCGAGAGAGAGAGAGAGAGAGAGAGAGAGAGAGAGAGAGAGAGAGAGAGAGAGAGAAGGCAGAAGAACGAAGCAGACGACGCGGCGCATAACTAGAAACAAAAGGTTCGCTTGAAACAAAAGCGATTCATAAACCAAACCGAACCGACTCATTTCAATAAACTTCACTCCATTGCCATCCAGTGCAATTCAATGCAGTTATTATTTTAATGTGCATTTCATTTTTTAATGCACAAATATGTGCGTGTGCGTGTGCGTGTGTGAGTGAGCATACATATAGTACATATTTATGTGTGTTCATATATTCAAAAATTGACAGTTGGTTGCATTTCCTGTAAAGATGATGACATTGTTCTACGTACACACACACACATACACACACACATACCCATACAGAAACACTCAAAGACTCACTCGTTTGTAGAAACATTGTGCCATGTGCGTGTTTGCTGGTGGCACTGATGGCGCACAGCTTGGCGTAACCCTTTCATTCCTTGCACTCATCATCGTCATCGTCATCGTCCTTATTGTCATTGCTTTTGCCATCTTGTTCTCGTTGTCGTCCTCGTGGTCGTTGCTGTTGTCGTCGTCGTCGTCATAATTAATAACGAAAATCCCTTTTCAATTTGACGGAGTGCATTTGTCATTGCATTTAATTTGTGCAAAGTGTTTGCTGCGGCTTGGTGCGAAGAAAAGGCTGAGATACTGCTTTGTGTGCGAGCGTTCGCTCAATACTCGTAGACGAGTGAATGAATAAATGACTGCATGAATGAGAATGAATGGCTGCACAGAGAGGGATGGCTGACTGGCTGGCTGGCTGGCGGTTTGGTTGTAGCTGGGGACCACATGCTGCACGTTCACATTAGAGTTGCCGATGGAATTATTGCTGCGGTAAAACGTTTGTACATAATTGATTTTAATTTGTGTTAGTCTGTGTGCACTCAAACACATATACATCAATGCGTGTGCATCAGAAAGAAATATCCTTTTAATTAAGCGCAGCAACGGATTCAAAGTTGCGCCACCTTTAATGCATTTCGAATTTTTTATTTTGTACTTTATCACATAAAATATGTACGAAAAACAAAACTCCCAAGGTATAAAGCGTTAATTAAATTTTCTTTTTCATTTGGATTTTCGTGAATGTATTTTGTGTTGTTTATTTTTAAATGTGCCTTATAATTTATGATGTAAACACACAAACGCTGATGATGGCTTCCGTTAATTTTGACAGGAAACGGATATTGAATTGCCACATTGTTTGTACAGAAAATATACAAACATACACACATACATACATATATAATGATTTGGCAGTAGTCGTCGTATACAGGGGCAGCAGTAAGCGTAAGCGCACATCCACTTCAATGAACGCCTTTGGCCAATAATTGATTACCTCTCTAGTAGCGGGAAATATTACTGCTATTGTAGCTGCACTACTACTACTCTAATTTAAAAATCACCAATATAAATAGCTACGCCAACTGACCGACCGGCCAATACAGTTCTGTTTCAATGGTGTTTTAAGGCCCACCTACCGAATGGTTCCATATAAACAGTCAAGCAACTTACCAGGCCTTTGATCATCCATAAAATCTTTAAAATTTGGGGAAATCGTAATGAGAAGTCCTATCCTCGCTTAGCCTTAAGTGGTTGCGCCCTTATTCATATTTTGAGCTGATATCGATTCCAGCGTATTATTTTTATTGTCAAAATCGAGATACGAATGCTTAACTGTTACAGCGGATTCTGGAAAAGAAGTAATTGGTTCTGTGATGGCTCTGCAGTTAAGAATAACTAGAGCTAACTAGACCCTTCACTTGGGCCATTGTAAGGCATTCACAACTTCTGCAAACATTCCAAGTCATTCCAAGATCAGGTGTTTACTAGACTCCTATTAACTCGATTGATTTTCTAGGCTAAGAGCAGGTAGTTGTGAGCCCGGTTTAGTGGCTAGCGAACTAATTCTTCTTCTTCTTAAATTCACTACGCAGAACTTTTATGTTCCAAACAATAGGAAAGATTTCCCAGTTTAAATAAATGTGGCAATTACACTCACAGAAACATACTCCTCATTTCATAAGACCTACTTCCATACAGAGACCGTTTCCGCATTACTTCTGGGTGGAGTCCGAATACGTCCTTATTGGTCGATCATCATGATACCGACTTCCAGGTCCCGCTTCTTTTTACGCAGCACGACTTCCACGTTTCTTGCCATGTAGCACCAGTTTTCTTTGCTGACAAGTATCTTATCAATTACGCTGTCTGCTGTGAGTAGTGTTCCCAATACTGATTTTCGAAACTGCACCATTACAAAAACGGGTCATGACCTCAAAACATTTTTAAAACTGAAATATATACCCTGACTAAATTACTTACCTCTAAATTTTTCCTTAAAATTTTTGTTATAAAAAAAATACGCTTTCACCGTTTGTGTATGAAATGAAGAAAGACGATAATCAACTGCTGCTTGAATCGCTCCTGCAGCGGTTACTTTTGCCCCAACCGGCCTAAAACGTCAAGAGCACGCTATCATCAACACCACCGCTACCACTACCAGAAACAGAGAGCACTTTGCTCAGATGAGATTTTCAATTTGGATATTATGTTTGCGTATTAAATTTGCATGGAAATCTGTCTATATTGACCGAGAATGGCCAAAGCAAACGTATGTGAATAAGGACCGTTCTCGCTAGCTCGATTTCTTTCCTCATTCCATATCCAACCATGTTCGCTGTACTCATTGGCATATGGCATGCCTGCTGTGGAGTACTGCGACGAACGACACGCATACATATTTAACTGCTGGCTAGCGATGGTCATGATGATGACGCTGATAACAATGATGATGACCATGCACCGCTTTTAGCTTTGCGCATTTTAAATGCGTTTATCGTTTTATTTGCATTTGTGTGTAAGTGTATGTGTATGTGTATGTGTATGTGTATGTGTATGTGTATGTGTATGTGTGTATGCGTGTACTTGTGTTTGTGTTATCAGTTGCCGCGTATGTCCCTGTCATTGTACCCCCGATATGAAACGATACGATATACTATCGATATTTCTAGCAATGGGTTTGGTTTTCCGTTCGCTTCGTTGTCGTAGTCATTGCCGTTGTCGTTGTTGTTGTTGTCCGATTACGCTATCAATTCACGTGAACATAGCCCAGCTCCTCAATTGGTCGATGCAGCCATTTGGTGATTTTATGTGCTTTTAGAATGCAAAGTAAACATTTCATTCACTTGAGTAAATTTCGCAAATAGTACGATACTATGCTGCTATGTATGCAGTGTGTATGTAGTGTCATCAAGCATGCAACGAATGGTAGCAGAAGCAGCAATATTGTGGATGTCAACAACATCAGACATTTTGCAAACATTGTCGAAATTGACTATTTTGCTTGTGTAAATTTAAATTTAGTTATAATTAATTTATTGCATCGTAATTTTTTTCTTCTTCCTTTTCTCCTTTGCTTTTTGTAGTAATGCATGTAGTAGCTTACAGCTGCTGAAGCGTTTTAATCGAGTCAAATACCTGGCTATTCATTTTTAAATGGCATTGAAATAATTTGTTCACTTATACGAGTACTCGTATCTAAGTCAATACACGTGTAGGGGCATAGATATAGCATAGATTTTCGTACTTTGTGGTAAATACTTTAACTACTTAATTATACTTCATGAGTAGGTATAAGTTTGCATTTTTAATGTTAGAATAGCTATCTCTTACACAGAGAGAAATGCTTGTATCAATTATGAATTGTGCACATAACTTATTATATTGAGTAGACTACTGGCTACTTGGGTTCCTGCTCTCATCGGGCAGCTGAGGTCTATCGCACTACTGCATTCTTTTGAGCATTTATGTCAAACACTGTTATTATCCGCACCATTTCGAAAACGAGTCATCTACTCAATCTAATACATACCATATATACAAGGACTAAATCAAAACGGAACAGAACAAAACCAAATACACACGAGTTCATATAAGAAATTTTAACCATAAATTACACTGTACAACAATAAACATCGTTTATTACCCAAATAGGATTCAAAACATAAAAACATATGATAAATTGTTTTTGAGTATGCAGATTATGAATCTGAAGAAGGAATTTTTTAACCCTTCCGGTTTTAAAAATACTATTACTTAAATTTGGATGTATCCGGGAAACAAAAAGAAATGTTTTGTGCCTTAATGAAATTCTGAACTTTGTCTACTACCTTTTCACTACTAACGAGTACCTTGTTAACTCCTTTTATTTATTTATTTTTTTTTTAATTTTTAATTGAGTTTAAACTAAACCGGAAAGCAGTTATTTTCCAACGGAAGCAATGAAACGGAAATACTCGTATAACAAACAATTTGTTTGAGCTTTTCAGCTGTTTTGTGCACCCCAAAAGTTTACTCGCTTTTCTTGCTACAGCATTGTAACACTCTTTCTCACACGATATGTGAGAAAGAGAGGAATATATAGAGATATGAGTAGATAAACATTCTTTCAAAAAATTACTGAAAATTATGAACTAAATACAATTATTTTTGTCGCTAAGTCACCACTGTCCCCTATCCTGAAGCTTGAGCGCAATCTGTCATTTGGTTTGTTTACAGTGCTCAATTTTGTCAGTTCATCTGTGTTTAGCGACGTTTACAATGAAAAAACAAATATCTAATAAGAAATTTATCTCTAATTTTGCATTCCAAATGGAATTTTATTAGACTATGTGTCTGTTGAGCCAGGTGTCCAACATTCGTTCCATCGCTTATATGGTCTGCTGGTAATCGTGTTGACGGTGGTTTTCATGTCATTGCGATTTTGTCATTTTTTGGACATGTTGTTTCCACTCCTTCCTTTGTTTTCATAACCAGTGGTACGTGGTACACGTCTTGTACATACATACATATATCGTACATTTCTCGAATGACTTCTTTTTTGGCCCGGTCTCTTCCCATCAGCCCGGTTATTGAACCTCAATGTATGCATTTCGACCCGATTGAGTGTTCGTTGGGTGTTGGCTGTCTCGGTGCGGATCTCTACGCAGTAGTGGCCAACACTGGCCTTATGCACATTTTGTATATGCGAACTATGTTTTTAATGCTGATACACTTATTTCGCCAAATGGCTTGAGGCATTCAGATATCCGAGCAGCCTTATTAGCATGGGTGTTCAATTGAGTGGTAATGTCTCTACCAGTTGTTATGTTAGCGCCAAGATAATTGAATTTTGCAACCTGCTCAACTACTTACTTGGCCCTATACTTTACTTACTTTACTTTTTTTTAATGGCACAACAACCCATGGAGGGCCTAGGCCGAGCTTTCCGCACCCACTCATGTTGTGCGTGTTATATTTGTATATGAATGGAAGGGACCTACAGTTTAATGCCGAATCCGAACGGCGAAGTGAAAAGCTTTTCATAGCAATTTTTACTCTTCTAGGTTTGCCATTGCCTGCCAAGAGGTGGTGCCGTATAGAAAAATTATTTTTTCTACTTTTTGACTTTGCATGTACCGAGGAAATTCGAACCCCAGACACTCTGCGTAGCAGTCTAACGCACTACCACTACGCCACAGAGACGACATACAACCCTATACTACTACTTAATTTGCACCTGATAGGTTCTGCTTTGGTTTTTGCAACGGATATTTTTATGTTAAACACGTCTGATGCTTTTTCGAAGGCGAATAGCAATTTATTAATTTATTTTAAATTTTTTTCCATCTACATATTATCTAATTTGAATGGAAACGTTTTATTTTCAGCGTGTTGGAAAGTGACGAGATCAGCATGTCAGTTTAAGACAGCAAAACAGCAATCGGACATTGATCGGATCAGGAAACGTGAATGAAACAAAAATGTCAAAATCAGAGCTAAAGAGAGGACCACGTGCACTCAATATATGTACTTATTTATTTATGTATGTATGTACCGGGTATGTTCAAAAGTTGTTTAGTATTATGTATGTAGATAATCACCGATCATAATGAAAGTTTTCTAGCTTTTTAGCTACAGTTATCGCTCAACAGCTACAACAACTAAAGAAGTCATGTCAAAAGTAATTAATGCGCAATATGAAAGCATATTTATTTAAGCTACTTTGACAGCGTAAGTAATTAAATTGCGTTGTTGTTGGTGCTATTATTGTTATTGTTGTTGTTTACTACTTACATTTTATGATGCAGATGAAATAGTTTTTTTTTTCCTTATGTTATGTTTATACAAAATTGAACAAATTTCTTAACAAAACGTTTCATAAAAGGTTTAAATTATAGAGCTTAATTGATAGAGCGCACATGCGTGTGTGTGTGTGTGTGTGTGTATGTGTGTTTTGATGTGAGCCTGCCCCTCGCTTAACTGCAGCGGCAGCATGTAAATTGTTGTGCTTGTCTTGACCAAAAGTACATTTAACTACCGCCAAACTTGAATGCCTTTAAGCCTGTTCAAGTGTCAAACTGATAATCGCATGTGTTATCCACAAAGTGCATGCATACAACATACCAGCAATAATAAAAGGAACAGAAACCCGAAATTTTAAGTGAAATGTTTTCGAAAATGTTTTGAGTTTGTTTGTTTTTCAAATATGCACATATCTACAAAGCATTACAAAATACAGAAACAACAATAACGAAAACATAATTTGCAACCAAAAAAGGGGTTGCACAAACGGACAGACACGAATTTGGTTAGTGTGCTGTGGTGTGCTGTGCAGTGTTCAATGTTCAATGGAGTGCATTGGTAACCCAAATAATGAAAAATTTACCGTTGGTTCGCATAATTTCCTCTATCAAGCCGCCAAATCGCTCGCTTGCCTTGCGTTCGCTGACTCGCTGGCTCGCTGGCTCGCTGGCTCGCTTTGCTCTGTATCTGAGGCTCATTGAAGCGCATGTAGTTCGTAGTGCACCACATCAAATGCAACTAAATTGCAACCGAAAAATGCAACTGACCAACACTTTCTTCATACACACACACACACACACACACACACACACACACACACACACACATACACACATATCTATGTGCATTCAATACCCTGAACCTGAACTTAGGTTAGGTTTTTTCTTGGATAGTACTTAGTACGTTCTATGCCTGTGTGTTTGTGTGTGTTTATATAGGTATATTTTGTTAACTCTGCGCTTGGACTTGTTAGGTATGCGTTTTTGTGTGTGTATAAGCGTGTGTGTACTTTTCGCCCTGTCCATGCATTTGTTTGTGTGTGTGTGAATGTGTGTTTGGTTCATTCATTTATTTGCTCACATGTCTGGATGAAAGGTGTAGATAAAACGCAATTACATGCGATTATCACGAAAAATGCTGAAATTATGAAATGTATAATTTACAGTTAGGCTGAGGTGAGTACAAAAAAAAAAAAAGAAAACAAAAGCAACAAAAGAAGTAAAAATAAATTAGTGCCTTCACTGCAATGCTGTTTATGGATGGTACTTACATATATTTCTGTAATAAACGAACACATGAGCTTCAATGGCTAATGGCCATTGACCAAGTACATACATACGAGTACATACCATACCTTTATGTGTTGGGTAAGTACCCGTATATGCACCCGCGTACCAAAAACAAGCGACGACATCAACGAAGACGAGGGTGTGTGCCAAACCATAAAAATGTTGTTAAACATGAGCACGAAGTAAACAAAATTGATTTGCAAATTACTTTGAATGAACACCTTAAATGACGACAGCAGCAACATGCACACACATCGCTTTGTTTGCAGAATGCAATCGATATACTCGTACTAACTATGCACATATGCATAGACACAAATAAATGTGAAAATTTTCAGTGAAATGTCTCCGGCGCAAAAGCTGATGGTATTTATGTACATATACCTACTAAGTACTTATTTAATTCTATTATATACATACCATACATATGTATATCTACACATTTCATTTATACTGACAAAATTATACACAGAAAAGTTTTCTGTTGTTGTATGCCTAGCTAGAATAATCAATCATCTGATTATTTAATTAAATATGTGTAAAGTCATGTTAAGTTATCCAAAGTGATCGCCTTGACGTCATTCTGTTTCCTAACTTGGCACAGTTAATAACACTGCCAAATAGTAAATGAGTTGTGGCCCGGTTTTTTTGGAGTATTTTTGGTCGCTGATCACGAATCTGTAAAAAAAAAAAACAAATTTCGCGTCACGGTAGGAGTTTTGGGTGAAAAAACAAGCTTCATAAAATTTACATTTTAGAGGCAGCCTCGATACTTATTGAGCATTTTGCGCGGTGTATGTGCCAGTTGCTGGTACAAAAAATATACGCATTTATTAAATATTTACTACATACTTATTTGTGGCACAAATTGAATACCATTTAAAGTGCAGTTTTTGATCTACTAAGTATGTACAAGGAAAGATTGTTTTTAAAGAAACTTTGGTATATTTTGTAAAGAAATCGTTCTCTATTCTAAAAATAAAGGGTAGCTTACTTGCTCTTTCATAAAACTACATTTTTTCTATGGATCTTTTTCACAAGCCAAGTTTTTCTACCAAACTAATATTTCTTATACCGACGGTTCATTTTGAAAAAATGTGCTAAGAAATGAAATCACTTTTTGTGAATGAAAAATTATATCAAAAATGTTAATTTTTCAACAATAATTCACTGGTAGACTTTTTGGCAATGAAAATATACCAAAATATCAGCGGTTTTTGTAAATATACCAAATACTCGAAAATATACCAAATTTATGGACCGATTTTGTGGAAAATTCCCACAGAGTAGTCTAGTGGGTAGAGCACTAGACTTTCACCCAAGGAAGTTGGATACTCGATTCCCCCCTCTTGGTCTGATTGGTTAATTTTATATACTTATAATATTTCTACCGATACGAAGCGAATGAGAACTAAAACAAAGTGTACAAGTACACCACTTGGCAGGCAATGGCCAAAAGTCCAAGTGATAACAAATTGCCACCCGCCGTTCGGAACTGGAGTTAAACTGTAGGTCCAAATATGTGGTGTAACAATGGGCCACTCTGGCTTAAGTGTGTCCTCTGGACAGCAACCTAACTAATCATATGACAGGGGCCACGCCCACCAGATTTACCACCGATTTTTCAGTACATTAATCTTTACTTGGCTACGAGAAATGTTTGTACCAAGTTTGGTTGAGAATGTCGCTGGGTCCTCTACTGAGAACAAGAAAGGGACCGTCCCAGCAGTTGAGATATGAAGAAGCAGGGGTTTATACATACGTACAATATATTGACGTGAACTTAATAAAAATAAATAAATTAAATGCAATGAAAGTATGTAGGGTATTTTAGGGTTCCACCACGCCTGAACTTCACTTTTGCTATTTTCATTTTTGTTATTGACTTCTAGACACCCGTACTCATATTTTTATGTTTTACTTTCAAGGTAGACTGTGTGACGACGCGCTGGCAATTTCATCATATACTCGTATCTACCGTTGTACATACGATAAATAAGTAAATACATACCATATGTACTATGTTATGTACTACATATTTATATCTGAGCTATCGATTTGGATTGAGGCTGTTTGTATGTTGTTTTTATTGTTGTAGAAAAGTTTTCATACTAATCCATTAGATACAAATATGGTCGGTGTATAAACACATGAATATGTACGTATGTATTTATATACATAGGTGCGAATACAGTTGTGGTAAATATCTTTAAACACACCGAGAGATGAGTTTTATTCGCTCTGAAGATTTAGTAATCAAATTTCACTCTCCACCTACTTTTAGTGCAAATGTAAGTGGTAGTGGAAATAAAATCTCAATACCTCTAAATGTTAAGTGGTAGTAGTGGACATAAACCCCCAATTAACACTAAATATTTAGTGGTAGTGGCAAATTTAGCAAACCCTACCCTAGAATCCCACTACCACTTAACATTTACTACCGCCTAAAGTGGATACAATTTTCAATTGGCAACTCAGTGGAAGTGCAAATTTGTTGCACTAAGTACAACTCGAGTAGATGTTAAGATAATCGATCATCCCAAAACCTTATAAAAATTGTCACCAAGAATTGGTGAAGTATTCTTGCACCAATAGAGCGTCTATTTGCTGGCATTGTTAACAGCCCTCGCCGTTAAAATCTTTCCGATTATACATAATTTTGATTAAATTGTGATTTCTAGGGCCAATCACAATGACGTGTAAAAGTTACTTGTAGAACCAAATTAATATTTTGGAGCTGATTATGAAGGTAAAAATATATGAAGGACTTATATCAGTATGCACCTAGTAGTAAATAAATTTCTAATAATAATAATAATAGTAAAAATATATAAAGCGAATAAAAAAAATAATAAGAGAGCAAAATTATTTACACGAAAAGTAATGTTCACAATGCATTTCATTTATGTAGAACTTTCACTAAGATATCATTTGGACACTCTGTCCCCATGTCACTAAACTTTCGAGGTAGTGGTATTTGCTTTCCACTAGTTTATGTAGTGGTAGTTGGATTTGATTTTTACAACCATTAAACGTTTAGGAGTAGTAGTTGGGTTTGATGTCCATCCACTAACAGTAAACATTTAGTGGTAATGGGATTTTATGTCCACTATCATTAAAGATTGAATAAAAAATCACCAGGCTATTTTTAATTTAAAAAATTTTGTATCTTTAAATTTTTTGATTTTGACAGTGCCCGGATTTTAACCCCGGACACTCTGCGAAGCATGCCAAACTACTCCGCAGTGACCACATAATATCGACCACTGGAAACGTTCCAAAATTTCTGGCCACCACTGTACTTGGATGACAATCAGAAAAATATTTTAAAAACTAATATGACATAGAAAGCGCGCAAAAGAAAACCAAACTTAACATTCCTAATGCGCTTAGCATACTTAAAAGTTTGGGTAGGTACAGTAAGTACATAAGTTACCTACATAGGTAAGGTAAGGAATGCATGAAAGTAAATAGGCACCTATTCAAATAACTCGCATGCTGTATGAGATAGGTAGGTACTCGCATGTTGAATGTAAGTAATACGTGCCAGCATTAAGAAGCTCAACATTATACCTTCATATTTACATAGTAGATATAATGAATAATTTAAATGTCTACCTTTTTATTTTGTGGTGCATATGGGGGCATACATTTTTGTAGGTAAGTACTATGTATGTATGTGTATTGTATATTTATGGTATGAATATGATTTGCCAAAAATGTTGGGCTTCATGATTTCATAGCTAAAATTTTAAATTCTTGTATAAGTAGTACGAAATTTTCCGCTACTTCTCGTTGGCTTATTCCACCTTTTTTTTAGGACCTTTTTGTTTGTATTAGGTGTCGTTAACCTTTTTCGCATATTTGACATTCTTCTTTTGTTTTACAACAATGTTGTGTTTGTAGCAGCAACAGATGACAGAATCGTCCTGTCAAAAATAAAAAAGGAATAAAATTCAGCAACAGCAGATTTCAGCAACTACTCCTCGCACAGCAAACAACAAAGCTATTCGGTTCAACCAGGCTGTTTCAAATGCCAATGAACTCAAAGCGAAGAAGGATGAATGGCAACAACACACACACACACACACACACACACACACACACACACATACAGAAACACGTTTTCATGGGCTTCAGCATCAACATCGGCAGCGACATAATGCATTGATGGCATGAACCCATCAAAGTTACGAAATTTTGCTGGCTGTCAGTTCGTCCGTTAGTCCGTCCGTTTACCTGTCTGCTGCCTTCTTGTCTCTATGCTTGCTCATACACTGGCATTTAGTGGGTGACCAGCGGACTTATCATAGCATAGTATTGTCAACATGGTTCGAGGTGGCCACCACTCGGTTGCCGCTGTTACCGCCTCCACCACCATCACCGTATGTTTCAAAATGCTTAATTGTGCATTTGAATGGCTCTGATGGCGATGGTTGAAGGTTAGGATTACATTGTTACACTAACTTATTTTCATTTTTGAAAATCAAATAATGTTCAAAATTTCGAGCAAGAACAACAGGAACTGTAATCAGGACTCAGGTTTCAGGACGTAAAAATAGAAATAATTTAAAAAAGTTACGTTCTTCTGCCTGTCAATTTTTATCATTTTCATATTACAACTGCTGGACGGTCTCCTTCTGGTGCTCTGGTTAAATTATCTGCTTGATATTGGTTATTGGTAATAGATTGTATATGTCGTCCATCGGTAACACCAAGCCGTACTCGATGTGACATTCGGCTAAGTTTTAAAGTTTTACTTAAAGTTAATTTTACGAAGTCAACTTAATCTTCAAATTGGAACCATTTATCATTTCATTATAGTATAGCACATGAAGAATGTGAGAAGAACATTCAGAAAGCGTTCGGAAATGTTTAACGTTGCGAGTAAAATTAAATTGTTACGCTGTAATTTCACGCAATCCTAAAAGTAAGCTCATTCATTGTCATAAATCAATTTATTTACTTAGTTGTTGTTTTTTGTTTTTACCGGAGCGCCCTAAAAGTATGCACACATTTTCTTTTACCAATTTTGCTCTTTTTATATATTCCAAAAACATATTAGACATATTCGCAATATGCTGCAATTGGTCTTGCATCATCGCAAATGAAAAATATTTCTTTTATATTTATAACAACAACAAATATTTGTAATATCTAGTAAAATTTTGCATTTCCAATTATGCAAGACCATTTGCACCAGATCATGAACACCACTATTAAATTAGTAGGGGGATTCTCTAAGTCTAATATATGCTCTTGTACGGTGCAAGAATACCAACATGTTTTTCGTTTCAGGGGATGTGATTGTTTTGTATTTCTTGCACTCATAAATGGCATATGCTAGACTTAGAGAAGTTTCACTTTCACTATACTTCCCCCAGTTTTGTGAATAGGGTCGGTAATTGAAATTTAAGTATATTCTATAACTGTAGCGGAACTCGGGCTCAGAGGTTTTAATTAGACATGCCTAGTCTATGAATAAAATTACTGATTTTGGTTTTGGACAACATTCATTCATTACCATTTTTCAATAACTTAACATAATGAATTTGTTTTTCTGCTATAAACTCAGAGAAAACCCATTGAATATCCCCGATCACAGTAATTTCCTATGATCCTAACTTATTTATTTTAAGTTTGCAAAGAGTTAATTTGCAAAGTGGTCGCCGTGTTGTAGGTGGCAGTGCGTTGGTCTGCTACGCAGAGTGGCCGGGGGTAGGTCTGTAGGTCCCTTCCATGCATCTATAATTATAACACGTACTTACAACATGAGTGGTTGCGACAAGCTGGGCCTAGGCCCTATATAGTCAGTTGTGCCATTTAATGAAAGAAAGAGTCAATTTTTTGCTGTTTTATTAATAAATCTGTGTAAATTAAATGGAAAAAAAATCAAAAATAGATCTAAAAATATTTGCATCAACTATTATATAAAATAATAATTTAATTTTTTTAAATTTAAATATTATAAAGTAAGGAAAGCGATACATAGGACTAACTTTTCGTGGTATACCAAACCGATTACTAGCTCACTGTTATAACGTGAAACGTAGATCTACTGTTAATACGTTTAATTATGTAAAATATTCTCAATCACCCAAGCATTCTTTTTGAATATATCCCTTCCACCCTTAACCCTTTCTAGCTCTGGTTGGCGTAGGTCTAGATCTTGCAGTTGTTGTGCTTCCTACCGTTGTTGTTGTTGGTAATAAAGTCATGTCATTTTCAACGCTATCCATCAATGCCATATCGTTTATTAGTAATTCTCCAAGTGTAAAATTCACATTTGTATCGTGACCACCATCAGTCGGTATGCTAATCTGGAACTGCAACAACACCACCAAATAGGTGACCATAGTTGTCAAGAGCTAAACGATAAAAATAAATATATGTAAATCTGAGTAATCAATTCGAAGCACACTTGCCCCTTTAAATAATCCTCGATTGACATCAAAGAAGCCACCACAATTGATATTCGATGGATTCATTTCGGTGGCGCGTATAAACATCGTAATCTCAGTTTGTGCGTCCGTATTCATCCAATTCAATTCGACCATAAGTAATTTCTTCTGAAAATTAGTACGCACATTAAATGAAGCATAATGAGCTTCATCGCATATGAAGAATAATAGGAAAACATTCCACAACGCCGTTATGGCTAAACCAATATCCTTGATGCCGAAGCCCTCGGATAATTGTGACATCAGACCGTAAATGGAAAGTGTTATAATGAAGAACAAATACAAATTGAGGAAGGTAAAGGTGTAGCAAGTGGCATTGCCTGTGTCACGGGTTAACTTGCTCAAGCGCAGCCAGAGAGCGCGGTAGTCGGCGACCATAGCTGCGGGGCCGATATGACGTAGTGCCTATTTAGAATTAAAGTCACATAAATATAATATCTCTACATATTTTCGTATTCCATCATGTCCTTATACCTTTTGGAAACGTTCTGCCACAATATTTGCCGTAGTACTGAGGGCTTCACACGTAAGAAACCACCAAGCACCAAGCATCGCCGTTAAATTATCCAAAATACAATATGGCACAACCTTGAGATATTGATACAAAATTAACGATTTTGCTTTTACCACTTTTTATAAAAATTAAGGTGCTCTATTAAACACGAAATTCGGCTGGTATTTAGTATTTTGAGGTTATGTACCTATTTCAAATGGCTAAATATTTCGAAGAAATTGTTATACAGGGTGTTTCTTTTAGACGTGTGGTTTTCAAGAAGAAATAAAACGCATACAATTTAATGTTATGGCCAAGAATTTAGCTTTATTATAAAGATAAGGATTTGCCATTATGTTTTAAAAGCGATTTTGGGCAAGTGGCCGCCGTGGATGGTTCGAATAAATTCCAGCCGAAAGGCCAAATTTTCGACCACTTTTTGCAGCAATTGGGGCCGTATGTCAGTAATAACGCGCCGAATATTCTCTTCCAAGGCGTCAATCGTCTCGGGCTTATCTGCGTGCCAAGCGACTTCAAAAAGTAGTCCAGCGGTGTTAAATCGCACGATCTTGGAAGCCACGCCGCTGGCCTACGACGCGGGATAATGCGCTCACCCAAAGTTTCCTTCAATAAATTGATTGTTTCGTTGGCTGTATGGCTGTATGGCATGTAGCGCCGTCTTGTTGGAACCAAAGGTCGTCCACTTCAGCATCCTCCAATTCAGGCACGAAAAAGTCATTAATCATGATGACCGGCTTCATCTTTGAAGAAATATGGACCAATGATTCCCTCTGCCCATAGAGCACACCAAACAGTGACTTTTTGAGGATGTAACGGCGTCTCAACAATGGTTTGTGGATTATGATCACTCCAAATGCGACAATTTTGCTTATTAACGTACCCAGCTTCATCGCTGAACAAAATTTTCTTGTGAAAATCGGGATCGGTGGCCATCTCGTTTTGGGCCCATTCACGGAACGTGCGACGCGCTTGAATGTCGTTTGAGTTCAATTCGTGCAGGAGTTGGATTTTGAATGATCGCAAACCAAGATCCTTCCGCAAAAACTTCCATAAAGTGGATGGGCACTTTATGACACAATTTTTGCGCGCGATGGCGGATGGACTCATTCGGGTCTTCTTCGATACTCTGCTCCACAGCAACAATAGTGTCTTCGATGCACACTGTACGGCGTCTCTTAGGATGCCGATTATCCACTAGAGTAAACGTGGTGCGAAATCGATCCAATGTTGCTCGAATTACCGACTCAGCTGGGCAATTATGTCGACCGAATATTGCACGCAGCGCGCGATACGGTACGCGAACCGAACCATTATTTTGGTAATAAATTTGCACGATTTGCAAACGTTATTCAGAAGTCTATTCATGATGAAATGGCAAACCAAACTGAGTATAAATCAAGAGACAGCTGTCAAAAAGACCAACTCCGAAAAAAGTATTGCCAGATTGAAAACCACACTTGTAAAAAAAACACCCTTTACCTAGTTGAGTATACTTTTAACTTTAATGAGGTGAATGCCAGGGCCACTCAGAGGTGAGGCTCGTTTACCAAAAGATAATTTTTGAGTAGGTACAAGGAACTCTAAAGAAAATTTACAATTCGAAATCTCTATAATTAATATTTACTATACATCGAAATTTCCAAACATCCAATTTGTAATAAATTTCAAGAAGTCCTTAGTGAAAAGCGGGTTCAACTTTTCACAACACCATATTCTCGAAAAGTTCATGCACTAATAATTTAAAACTGTTTTTACCTGCAAAATCTGGAAATCTGCCATTGTTACATGCGTTATAACCACCGAAATAATTGATAATATTGGCAAAAGCACACTGATAATCATAGCCTTACGACGTAATCCCAGTGGAACACTATGTCCAGATATTTGATAGTACAGAATCTATTTCAAAAACAAATAATATTTGAGTTTTGGAATATTCTTGACTAGTATCTACTTCAAGTTAACCTCAAAATCATCCCAATCATTCAATAGAGTAGCAACCTTCCGTGTCTCAATCCACATGAGAGGAATCAATAGCAGCGGCAGGATATTCACCAGAAAGAGGTAAGCAATCACTGCCTCCTCAAAGGGCCCGCTCAATGATTTCACAATGTGTATGCGATTCGTGGCAACATAGCTCACATAAACCTTGGAAACAACAATTTGAGATAGAATTGAAACATAAACCGTAGTTACATACAGATAACAATGCGAAAAATAGAAAAGAATAGCAATAAGCTATGGAACCAATTGCGAAACGAGCTTGTCCAGAACTTGTACGCGTTATTGGTAACACGCCAATCATTTGCAAAAACCATTGAACCGGTTTAATATTCGAATAGAAGATATTCTGAAATTATGTAAATTTTGTGAAATCCATTAGTTTAGGCGTGAGATCAATTGAGCGAAGCAGTCTCAAGTCAGTGAACACAAACCGGTGTAAAAGTTGCATTGTCCGAATTGATTGTGGTGATGGAATTGCGGCTGCCACGTTTGCTGCCATCGCTATAACCACTAAAGCCGCTATCCAAACGATCCAACAATCCATTCGAGTATTTTCGCAGTCCACCGCCATTGCCATTCATTGTCGGTTTGACATTGAGGAAAACTGTATCGCTCTTCCTTTTGCGACTATAATTATTATTGAACATGTTGCAACCAGTCTCTCTTTCACTTTGTGTATGTTTTTAAATTATATTATTATTATTTTTTTGGTTTAAGTTATTGAAGAAATCCCAAACCGTTTGCACTAATCGCCAAAAATGTAATGCACCATTATTGAATAGAATAATTCGCAGCAAGTAAACTCGGTCGCATCTACGTTTTTGTGTCTATGGACTTTATAAATTATTTATTCTTGTTTATCTAAGTATGTACGCAAGTGAATTATTAATTATTTTTCTTATACTTTTATTTACTATTTCCATACATACCTACATACGTAAAGTATATAAGTAGTATGCATTAGATACAAATAATCAGTTAGACAATATATATATATTAACTACTGTCCTGCACAAAGTTTCTAGAAAACTTACACCCATTTGGGGGTTTGGTTTTGCTTTTCTAGTGAAAAGAAATGTTGAGGTTTTGCGTGGCGCTTTCACTGTGTCAATAACATTTCCGCTCTTGATTAAATAATGTACCTAGAATCGAATACCAACGAAAAGTTGAATAGTTCAAATGTGTTTATTCTATTGGTTTTGCAGACTATGTATTTAACCTTCGAAAAGCTGATGATCATATTATGCCACCATAACTGATAGTGAAGAAGCGAAGAAAGCTTTTAGTTGCTAGTCGAAAGTCTTACAGTGCGTGTTGTTCTTTCTAAACTAGCACCAATAGTAAATATATTGCCTCATCTGGGGTTTCCAGACTTCACAAATTTCATAAGCAAATTTCATATGTTTTCATTCCGCTAAAACAGTTTCAGAGGAATATCCGGCCATCTAAAATTTTCGTCTAAGTCTATTCCGTACAATAAACGTCATTGAATTGATCAATTCCTTGATCAAACGAAAACGATTTTGACTCAATGGTAAATTATTATATTGGGATATCTGACGATAACTGAGCTTATTGGAATAAATCTTCCCTCGAGTACTATCACCACCATCTTCTTCTTTTTTATGGCACGGCAGAGAAGTGAAATGATTATCTTCAACCCCAGCTTGTAATGGAAGCGTTCGAGAGGAAGATACTCAATAAGATCTAAAGTCCAATATGCGTGACCGACGCGTGTCGAATAAGATGGAACGATGAGCTGTATGAGCTGTACGCCGACACTGACATAGTAAAGCGTATCTAAATCCAGTGACTTCGATGGCTGGGTCATATTGAGCGAATGGAAGAAAGCGCTCCGACTAGAAGGGTGTTTTATTCGACCCACGGTGGAGGGACACGAAGAGGAGGACGTCCAGACACAAGACCGATCATTGGTTTTAGTGTCTAAGTAAGTAAGTAAGTATAATAGCAATATTGTTTTTAAAGAATTGCTCAATTTAACTTAAGCTTCCAAAAATCACTAGAGTTGGTTGTGGCCGATTCAACGGTGAGTAATAAAGGGTGATTTTTATAAGAGTTTAGTTTTTGAAAATGAAAACAAAAAAAACAGCAATTTTACAAAAGTGAATGAAATTTTTATTTGGATCGATAAATCAATTCCTGCCATTTACTTTCTAAAGATAATTTCACTTAAATGTTGCCCTCGGCTACGCTTCAAGTCGACCATTCTGAAGCAATGACGCGTTCAATGTTGGCTTCCAAAGCTGTAATCGTGTTTGGCTGGTCTCTATAGACAAGAGACTTAACACAGCCCCACAAAAAATAGTCTAACGGTGTCAAATCACACGATCTTGGAAGCCAATTGACTGCACCAAAACGTGAGATTAACTTCTCACCAAATTCGCCTCTCAATTGATGCATGGTTTCGCGTGCAGTATGGCATGTGGTACCGTCCTTTTGGAACCCCATGTCGGGCAACTCCAATTCTTGCATTTTCGGCAAAAAAAAGTGTTATCATCGAACGGTATTTTTCTCCATTGACCATAACGTTTCGGCCTTCATCGTCTTTGAAGAAGTACGGCCTAAGAATGCTGCCTGCCCATAAACCGCACCAAAAAGTGCATTTTTCGGGATGCATTGGTAGCTGTTGAATTGCCTCTGGCTGATCTTCAACCCAAATACGGCAATTCTGCTTATTCACGTATCCATTGAGCCAAAAATGAGCCTCGTCGCTAAATGAACGTAGCTTGCGAAACACTTTTTTCACAGCTCATGAATTTTGATAATAAATTTCAATAATTTGCAAACATTGTTAAGGCGTAAGTCTATTCATGATGAAATGTAAACCAAACTGAGCATAAATCAAGAGACAGCTGTCAAAAAGCCCAACTCCGGAAAAAGTATTGCCAGATTGAAAACCACACTTCTAGAAACAACACCCTTTACTTTGTTGTTGCCAGAGATAAGAGTAAAAACAATAGCATTGATTGGGCCCGAGTGTAAGCAAAAGTTCTCGTATGCTAGACGGAAAATATTTAACTCCACTTATTTACTTACTTAGCTGGCACTACAACCGATGATCGGTCTTGGCCGCCTCCACAAAGCTCCGCCAGTCACTTCTGCTATGCGCGCGCTGGCGCCAGTTGATAAGGCCAAGTGCAGTCAGGTTGCCCTGCACCTGGTCTTTCCAACGGAGATTAGGACGTCCCCTTCTGCGTGTTCCTCCACCGTGGTTCGAATAAAACACCCTTCTAGCCGGAGCGCTTTCTTCCATTCGCTCAATGGCCCAGCCAGCGAAGCCGCTGGAGTTTTATACGCTTGACTATGTTAGTGTCGGCGTACAGCTCATACAGCTCATCGTTCCATCTTATTCGATACACGTCGTCCACGCATACTGGACCGTAGATCGTACGGAGTATCTTCCTCTCGAACGCTCCCAACAGTCTCTCATCATTGATGGTCAATGTCCACGTCTCTGCGCCATACATTAGGACGGGAAGGATGAGGGACTTATAGAGCGTTATTTTCGTCGGTCGAGAGAGGGCTCTACTTCTCAATTGCCTACTGAGCCCGTAGTAACACCTGTTGGCAAGAGTTAGTCTCCGCTTGATCTCAAGTCCTTTGGGCGTTTGCGGTCGTCAACATTAGAGGGGTTAGTTATCCGAGGCTTATTTTGAGGATTCATTGGTGGGTATTTTAACGTGGTGGGTTCCAAGCCCGACGCACAACCATTCATTCAAGGCCATGGAGAAGCCCGCCGCACACATTAGTTAACTCACTGACGGTTGTTAGATCGCTATCCAGCGGACGCCACGAGGAGGCTGTGTGTCGACTTGAAACGTAGAAGCGCAAGGATCGACCATGGACGCACCTGCGACTGTCACGAACTTTACCTTGTGTCCTACGCCCCAGGCCCCCCAACTCTTTGATCTAAAATGCTTGGCGCATACAGTATTGTAAGTTTGATGGTACTTCGATTAGTGTATGTCCATAATATTAATTTAGACATGAGTTAAATATTCAAACTATTTTAAATGAAATGGCTGTATGGAGATAGTAATTAAAGGGAAACCCAACATAAGTCCAAATCTAAAATTCTTTCTACCCAATTTAAAATTAATCAGTTTGAAACTATTTAATTACTCAGCGTTTTATTGACGGTATTCGATAATATTGTAAAGTTGTAAGTGTGTGTCATGGCTTTGGCACGCCATGACATAGTATATGTATTTACATACAAACATATTACATACATTACATACGTACATACATACATACATATATATATACATACCTATCTATGTATGTACATATGTATGCAGTTTTTTCTAATTATATCGGCGTAGCCACACTAAGAAGCTTATTCAATGCACCATTGATGAAGCCTTTCATATAAATTAAACTAAATTCTAAAAATGCAAAAACTGTAGGTATACAAATTAGTTGCTTTTGCTAAGTAGATTTGGTAGAATTAATCTACATTATTCGTACATATACCGACATTTGTACAAGCAAAAGGAGTGAACATAACATGAATATGTACTAGCTGGGGCTAATGTACTTAAGTAAATCTATGAGTAGTTTAAATGTATTGAAATTACGTGTAAAATCTTTAATTCAATGGCTCACTAGCAAATGAAAACTAGACACTTCGAAAATGCATTCTCGATTGGTCAGCTAAAGTAAAATGTAGAAAATAAAAATTTTTCTACAAGGCAGCATCACCTCCTGAGTGAAAATTGCCTAAGAAAAGTGTTTCACTTCCCTGTTCGTTCGAATTCGGCAAAAATATGTTAGTCTCCTCTATTAGTGAAAATGGAAAACAGCTAAGTTGACTTAAGATTTAAAATATTTTATCATATATTAATTACTATAAATAACAAACTGGATAAAATCTTTAAATAATTTTTGGATTCATATATAAGTATCTATGTATATTATTTCAAGAACGGTCTTTTACCTGAATATAGAGTATCTGAAATATTGTTATAGTTAGTTTCTATGATATTTAATATCAAATTCGCCCAACATAGCAATTCACTTAAGCTATTTTTTATTTTCACCACAGAAATATATCATGCACAACATGGATAGATAAAAAATGTTCGAAGAAAAGGGAGTATAGAAAGTATTGAGAACACATGTAGATTTCTGTTTTACAAACTTCACTATACCTTCACATTATGATATAATCAGAGTTAAAAAAAAAAAATTGTCATTGGCATGCCCTACAGAAGTTTACTTCTTCAGAACGATTGCGTTTTGGGTTTTCAAGTTAGGTTTAGTTTATCTTGTAAAAAACGGAGTACTTATATCGCGTGGCCTAAGGAATTTTTAATGATGTGCTGATTTATGCAAACGATATGTCTTTTATACTTCAGTTTGATGATTCTCTGATCCCACATGTGCTCCATCTGGATTAACTTTATTTTGATCGTTTTCATTTGCAATGCATGCAACGCTTTTTGCAAAATCATCATCCCCATCAAAATATTCATACTCAAAGCATGCGAAGCTATTTGCTACATCATTATATCATCATTATTATCGTCATTATAATAATATGATCATCATCAAAATATTCAGGTTGTATAATCTCAACAGGTGGAAAATATGCCAATTGCCGGTCTGCGAACTCACGAATGTTGTGAGGTTAACTAGAAATCTCAAATCTCGTCTATGTTTTGGTATGCTGATGCTAATAGTTTTCTTTCCACTTAGTAAATAGTTTCTAGTTTGTTGTGGTCGCTGTGGCGTAGTGGTAGTGCGTTGGGCTGCTACGCAGAATGGCCGGGGTCGTATCTCGGCACAGGTAAAATCAAGTAGAAAAAATAATTTTTCTACACGGCACCACCTCTTGGCAGGCAATGGCAAACCTACAAGAGTAAAAATTGCTATGAAAAGCTTTTCACTTCGTCGTTCGGATTCGGCATTAAACTGTAGGTCCCATCCATTCATGTACAAATATAACACGCACAACTTGAGTGGATGTGAAAAAGCTCGGCCTAGGCCCTCCATGGGCTGTTGTGCCATTAAAAGTAAAGTAAAGTAAGTAAATAGTTTCAGGCCCATTCTCAAGTAGAACTTCTGTCCTTCTCTTACGTTGAGAAGCTGGGATTTTGGTCACCTCAATGACTGCCTGGCACTGTATAATCTGAGGACCTTCGTCGGGACTCAATGAGATGAGAGTTGATGCAATTATTGGCTCTAATCGCTTTAATTCATTTGCCATTCATGCTGTCTCTTCGCATAAGTCTTTGCAAGTTGTTTTTCAATGAAATTTGAACGGTGTTGTTGCTCAAGTTGCTTGCGAAGTCTATTTTACTCTCGCGATCTCTCGGTGCTGGTTTTTTTTCACAATAGCAGAATCTGAATTTTTTTGGGCGCTCATTTTTCGACAAATTCTACATTCTCGCTGTCTCTCAGCCGCAAATTTTGCTGGAGATTTTATCGCGTTTGTTTTTTCACTATGTATATACTATTCTAAAGATCATTGGAGTATCAATTAAGTTTGAATCATACGCGAATCAGCGCCCTCTATCAGTCGAGTTTAATTCGTACTCATGGATACATGTAGATGCGTTTGTGCTACCCATCATTTATGTGTATAACATTGATTGATAGATGGTGCTGCCCTTCATTTCCGCGACAATTTCCGTTTTGCCACAATCATATTTTACCCCCTCGTAAATATAAAAATGATTCGAAAGAAGTAAACTTCAACAAATAACAAACTATTCATTAAGCTTGGCTTTATCTATGGTAGTTGAAATTATTAGCGGAATTCACGATCTGGTGTATTTGTAGTTTAAACAAGTATTTACCACAGATTATGAATTTTTGTATTTGTGATATTTGTTGTAATAAATATTAAGCAGAAGTAGAATATAAAACACACAGCAGCCAGAATCGTCCTCCATGTTATACATATTTTTATTGGCAATGTAATGGAAGTGCTGCCATAGCAAAATAATTAAATCCACACAATTTTATTAAATATATATTTTTTTTTGTTAACTAGGTATAACCATTTGAACTATTTTCTTGCCAAATATACTTATGTGAAAAACTAGGTCAAGCTTAATCGATTTTAAGGAATAGTGCAGAGCTATTTGGCGGTACTTATAAAAAACTTCAAAATCTATCAGAAATTAAATTACTATTTGGCAACATTAGATTTTCGTGTCAGCTGATTGCCAAGTGTGGTATGTACATACTAAAAATATTGTACAACAGTTTAAATGGGCTTTCACCGTTTTATTTTTGATATTTGTGGTATTGTATTTGAGAATCGCATGGGTTTTGATTTTGAAAACATATAAAATTTATCAAAAATACAGAATACAAGACCACTTATGGTACTCATCCTGATCGTGAATAGCGCTATTGAATAAATCTCATTACAAACTTCAAAAGTGCATGGAAGTAGGTTCTGCATAAGTTGTCTTGTACTTTACATCTCAAATAATTGCTATTGTGTGTACGAGAACTTATGTATGTGTGTATGTATGTATGTATGTATGTATGTATGCACGTAAATGTATACAAAAGTACAAGTGCATATAATTTACATTTCAGTTTTCAGTACTCCTCATAATGGTGGGTCATTATTTTACTTGAACCATATTTAACACATTTCCGCAATAACCCAAATTTACGCCTCTTCCCCAGCCATAAAATCTGCAGACGCGACGAGCGACGTTGGCGATGGCGATGGCGATGGCGATGCTTGAATGTGGCAAATGTCCGTAATTCACTGTCGACATTTTAATGGTCCAATAGACGGGCGGACGGACATAAAAACAAACAGTCGGACGGACGAATGGTGGAACTGATATTTTTGCAAGTTTTTGTTACATTTTGTTTTTTTGTTCATATTTTTTGAAAGTGTTGAAAAGTGTTTAAAGAGTTTTTCTTTTTTTTTTTTTTTTTTGTTCTATTTGTGTTCATTTTGTTACTTACATACCAACAAAAGTACATATTTTTTCTTATGTTAGTTATGTTAGTTTTTACACTGTAGTTGTTTTTGTTTTTGTTTTTGCTTTTTGGTTGTTTGTTTGGTTCTTGTAAATGTTTTTCCTCTCACTTCCAACATTAAAAAAAAAATTAGATTTCTTTCAAATGAAGTGAAGTGAAGTGAATGAGTGAGCGCATAAGTGTCGAATAGAATGGGTACGAATAAATCACTTTTTTTTGTAGTTGTTCTTGTTGTTGTTGATGTGGTTATAGTTTCTTAGCCGGCCGGCTAAGGCCGATATCGAAATAAGAAACGAGTGGCGATTTATGTGAACGTATGTTATAGTTTTTGTTTGTTAAGAGCAACAAAATTAGTTGATACAAAAAAAAAAAAAAAAAAAATCTTGGTTTTTTCCTTAGACTAACTACGTGGAACAAAGTGTAAGATACAACAACAAGTGGCCCATAGTAACACGTAAATACATACAAGTACATATACATACATATGAACAACTTAACCATGTGTGTGTAGTTATGTATACAAAATTATGTTTATTAGATCAAGTTATTTTTTTGAGTTTATACTTTTCAGCATTGAACTGTGGGAGTCTTTATTATTTTACGCGTTATCTACATATTTATGCATCTGTATGCAGATTTATACTAAACCTCCTCTATTTCATTCACAATTAATAGATTAACCTTGTGTTATGCGTAACAGGCAATAGAGCGCAAAGTGTAGAGGTTAAGTAATATTCCTATTAGTCTAGAGTAATATTTAACACACCGTATCGTACCCAAACACTTAGTGAGCAGGTGAATGACTTCCAGCTTCCAAAGCTCTCGTTGTAAAACAAGGTACCTATTATATATTTTTTTTTTTAGTTTTATTATTATTTTTGGTTTAAGATAAATATTTTCTTTAACTTGTTTGTTTATTTGTTTGTCTTGCCTGCCCAAAATTACACAAACTCATACTTACTTACATACACCTATATATACACATACAGTGTCCGACAATAAAATGAGAACACCTTGTTCTGAAACCAAAAACAATAAATAAATATTTCTCTAGGCTTATGATAAATTTAAAAGGTATTTACTTTTATTCATTTATTCCATAAGTTTATTTTTTCCTTAAAACAAAAACAAAATCAATTCAGTGTAAAAAAAGAAATTTAAAAGTTATACATAAAATCACATTTCAAAAGGACAAACAAAATAAAAACACTTCAATTAAAAAAAAAAAATTTATAAAATATTGACTCAAATTGTTTACTAATGCTAATATTTTGTGGAATAGCCTTTGTTAATTAAAACCGCCTTACACCTTCTAAGCATTGATTCCACCAGAGACGCGCAAGTAGCCTGGGGTATGGAAAACCACGCTCTTTGAATGCATTGACACAATTCGTCTTTGTTTTTAGCTCTGGTACTGCCAGTCTTCTCTTTGATAATATTCCACAGGTTCTCGATTGAATTAAGGTCAGGAGATTGTGAAGGCCAGGTCATAACGGCGAATTCATTATGGGAAAACCAATCTCGCGCAAGGATTGAGGTGTGCTTTGGGTCGTTATCCTGTTGCATTTGCCATTTCAGGGGCATTTCCCATTCAGCATAAGGAAGCATCACCTCCTGAAGGATGTTTACGTAAAGAAATTTGTCCATCGTTTCTTTTATCCAATACAGAGGGCCCATACCATACCAAGAGAAGCATCCGCATACCATGATGCTTCCACCTCCGTGCTTAAACGTCTTCCTAGTATATTTTGGAGTCAATTATGCATTTTTCGGGCGTCTAACTCAACGTTGCCATCACTCCCATCAAGATTCACCTTGCATTCGTCTGTCCATAATACGTAATACTCAATATCGGCTTCAGCGAACTCTATGGGACACTTTCGATGTCGTTGTGTCAATATTGGTACTTTTCGTGCTGTTCTCCCTTCCTTTTTTTCCCACCAAACGTCTCCTTACTGATCGAGCACAAATTTTAAGCCCTGTCTCCTCTCTAATTTCAGCAGCTGCCTTAAATGGATCGCGTGCCGCCAAAATTTTTATGCGATTGTCATCTGCACTTGTAGTTTTGAGGGGCTTACCTCTTTTGCAATGAATTTTTTCAGGTAATAATGATTGGCAGACAAATGTCAATGATCTGCTAATAGTTTTAGCTATTTGGCGGATGCTTTGTCCTTCATTTCGCAGTTTTTTCACCAAATCACGCTCCTCCTTGCTACAGTGCTTTGCTCGACCCATCTTGCTGTGACATTAGGGAATAGTTTACATTTAATTTACCCTCAATGCTACCATTTAAATGCTTACCAGTACAAATTAACAAATTATAATCAAATTTAAGTTTTCTTTTTAAAAAATAAATTTTTTCGTCTGCTGCTGTTCTTATTGAATTGTCCGCCTTCGAATGCTTCGCTTTAACTTTTTTGTTTGGGAATCCCCAAAAAATATTTAAATGTAGTGTTGCCACCTAGAAATTTATAAAGTAAATACCATAACATTTTCTTCTCGATAAAGCAGTCCGATAAAAAAAAATCAATGGAAGTTTTATAGTTCAAGGTGTTCTTTTTTATTGCCCGACACTGTATATGCGTATGTTTGTCCATATGTACATTGTCTATTAAAAAGACGTTATGTTGTTTTTGTTTTGGCTTATTTTTGGCTTGTACACTTGCGCATTAAATCAATTTGATTATGATTAATGTTCCACAACAAAATTTAGTATGTGTATGTTGTAGCTTCCACTAGCACTATAGTTTTAACATACAAACATACAATAGGTACATATGTAAACATATCCCAGTAGGGCAAAGTCGCGAATTCCCTACCTACTACTTTCCTGCTGGAATTATCTTCCATGCAATTGCAGTCAATATTCACCTCATTTTACAGAATCTTGTCTCTTGTCGGCGCCTGACATACAAATATAGATATTTCAGAATTGGAAGATATGTAAAGAGTTTTTAATACGGGCATAATAATTTTGTGGTTGTCGTGACGTAGTTGTTAGTACGTTGGCCTGCTATGAAGAGTTTTGAGTTTGTGTTGAGTTTAGCTGGCACTACTGCCGATGATCGGTATTGGCCGCCTCGATACAACTTCGCTAGTCGCCTCTGCAATGCGCGCTGGTGCCAATTGTTAAGGCCAAGTGCAGTCAGGTGGCCCTGTACTTGGTCTTTCCAACGGAGATTAGGACGCCCTCTTCTGCGTGTTCCTCCACCGTGGCTCGAATAAAACACACTTCTAGCAAAAAACTTCTATGAAAAAATGCCGAAAAAAGTCCTCGGCACAGGCAAAATCAAAAAGTAGGAAACACAATTTTTCTTTACGGTACTATCTCTTAACAGGTAACGGCAAACCTACAAGAGTAGAAATTGCCTGAGGAAAGCTTTTTAAATTCGCTGTTTGGATTCGACATAAAACTGTTGGTCCCATTCATATACAAATATAACAAGTACAACAATTGTGGCATTAAAAGAAAATAAGAAGAATAACAATTTTGAATTTAAATACAACATGCGAATCCTTTTTAATCTGGCAATGCGAAAACGTCGTTAAATGTTAACATTTGTATCATGGTGAAGTTTACGAACGAGTAACGTTTGGAAATTATAAAAAATTATAACCGAAATTCTGTGTCGGTGGTCGCAATTTAAACTTTAAATAAAATCCTGATTTTCATCGAAAAATCATCTACAGCGATGAAACTAATTTTTGGCCTAATGGTTATGACAATATGCAACATATGAATTATAGGACAACAACAAACCCACATGTACTTCAAAGGCCTCCATTGCATCCACAAAAAGTGAACCTGAGGTGTGGATTGCATGCTAGGCATGGGATTGGGCCGTATATTCGATAAATAAATTTCAGTCCGATATCTCAATATTTCTGTGTTTTATTTAAATGCAAAACTGTTATGTCCCTATTGATAAACCCTTTATAAATTATACAAACCGAGGATTTATTCACGAAATTTTGACTGCACTTTAGTTTTCACTACTACTAAATCTTTAGTGATAATGGAAGTCAAATCCCACTGTAATTAAACGTTTGGGTTTAGTGGACATCACATTCCACTACCTTCAGTAGTAGTGGACATCAAACCCAATTAACACTAAATGTTTAGCGGTGGTGTTGATAACCTAAATGACCAGTGATAGTAGACACCAAACTCAGCTACCACTAAATGTTTGGTTGCAGTGATAATAAAACCCAACTTAACTGCATCATTAGATTTTCAAAAGCAACCTCCAAGAAAATGAAGTATGTGATTTGCTGGGTGAAAATATTTCTAGCATTCGCTACAATCATTCATATGCATTGGGTGTATAACTTGAAAATGAGAGTTTCACAATTCGTGGTGAAACTTGTACTAAATCATATCTGGCAATACTGTAACTTATTTTATGTTTTTAGCTACGTCTTGTAAGTTTTGTTTTGATTATGTATTAATTTACCAAAGTGTAAACAACATAACTTTTCATGCGCTTCAAATATTTATGTCAGCATTCGTTCCAAATAACAGCATTTGCGGTAAGTTTTGCTTTTGGAAAAAAGTGCTCCGCTGTATTCAACAGAGTGGAATACGTTGAAAGTAGTTGAATCAGTTGAAAGTAGCAAAAACTGGAATGATTCGTTCATAGTCTTAAAAGATGAACGGTTTTTCATCTGATTTTTCAGACCATTCAGCTCACGAGAAGTATTCACAATCGAAAAAGGTTTTACAGCACTAGAGTCCCAATGCGGAATGTTGTTGCCACCATGAACTTTTTTTCGCTCATACCTCTCCGCCCACCTTTATATATATACTTATGAATATAATTACTTCAATGTACATAGAAACATATATAATTGGCTACAGCTGTACATATATAAAATGTTTGTATGTAAATAAATACAATATAAAAAAACAATTAGTATTTTATCAGATATTTTTAGGCAACGCACTCGTAATACATAATCAGATTCGAAAATATTTTGTAGGTATTCAAATGTATTTAAAATATTCACGCGCATATATTATATTCATTTATGATATTTTATTATTTTTAATATTCTTTGCATTCATAAAATTTATAGTTTATTCTTTGTTGCCAACTCAAGTTATTTTTTGTTTTACTTTCTTGTTCCGCAAAATTTTTGATTTGTGTTTTTTTTTTGTCTGGTATGTTTATGTATTATTTTAATTCTATTATGTAATAGATATACAATAAACAATGGTATATTTTTTTACGACATCGAACGCTAAATCAATTCACTCATCCCAAAATTTAACCTATTCGCCTCCCCTCCTTTGCTTTCCTCTGCACCTTCTGATAGTATCGCTACGATAGGCACACACAAATGTTCGCATGTATAGTATGTATCTAGATTGGGCCAGTCTCACAATCAAATATATTAATTTATTTTATTTAATTTTCAATTCAAAATATTCTCAGGCTGATTTTTATCTCTTATTTTAATTAATTGGTATATTTTTTTTATGTTGAAATTTTCTTCGTTTATTCTTATTTTTTAATACTTCTATATATATATAAGGTACTTACATATTAAAATATATATTCATATGTTTGTTTATATGTATGTAGGTATATATTAGCTGTGTTTCTTCTGACGCGTATATAAGATAACTATCCTAGTGACACAAGAAGCGCGCATCCCTTGCCTAATTTTGTGTGAAAAAAATTGGGCAGCTTTAAGTTTAAATTTTATACATAATTAAATACATTTTTTACCCATGTTCACATAACCCTCAGAGCGCCGACTTAATTTGGCAAGCGTTCACTCTACCATGTTCGTACCAATATCTGGTCTGAACACCGTCGCCTCATTTTTGACGCTTACCAGCTCTTTTGCACAGCACAAATATTTCTACTGTGGGCAAAAGTTAGTAAGACTTTGTTCATATTTTCAAATTTTTTTATTCATTCTTCCAAATCTATTTCGTCCCCTTCAAAGTAATCCCCCCCGGCCCCAATACACTTGTGCCAACGTTTTTTCCAATTCTCGAAACAGTTGTGAAAGTCAATTTCCGGAATAGCCTTCAATGCGCTTAGCGATTCATGTTTAATGTCTTCAATTGACTCAAAACGCTGTCCACGAAGCGGTTTTTTGCGTTTAGAAAATAGCCAAAAGTCACACGGTGCTAAGTCAGGCGAATAGGGTGGTTGCGGAACGATATGAGTCGAATTTTTGGCAAAATGGTCTCGTAAAACCAATGCAGTGATCAATCGTGCATTCACTCTTCTTAGGCCCAAATGATGTCTTAAAATGGTTTTCACTGATCCTTCCGATATTCCAACGATGCCAGTAAGGTCTCTGACTGTTAATCGTCGATTCTCGAGCACCAATTCCTTGATTTTATTGTCGTGTTGATCATCAGTTGATGTTGATGGCCGTCCTGGACGTGGTTCGTCGTCAACGCGTTCTCGACCATCTTTGAACAATTTGTACCAATCAAAAACACTTGCTCGCGACATAAAATTATCACCGAAGGCCTTTTGCAACAGAAATTTGATTCCGCACACAAAATTTAATGGAACTTTCACTCATTGTGAAAATCGCCGAATGCACTTTTTGTACTTCAGAAAGACAAGCGTATACTAAACACTAATGATTATTTTGATGTGACATTTGGCACAGATGTCACCGACAGTCATACCAACCTTAAAAAAATAATATTTTGATGAATGGGTTTCCGCGCGAAATTTACATTAAAAAGTCTTACTATTTTTTGCCCACAGTAGTACTACAGGAGAAAATTAAGCATAAGTGATAATGAAGATGTTCCAATTACTCGTTTTTACAAGTTTCGTTTATTTTTTTTTATCATTCTAAATAAAATTTCGTACGATTAAATTATTTTTTTGCAGCTGATTGAAATGTCAGTTCAACAAATGTCAAAATGAGTCGAGCAATTTTTAACAAAATTCAAAATTCCGCCTCACGAAACTTTTTCTCTCTCTCTCTTTCTTCCCTCTTTTCCCGTAGACGTCAAAAAGAGTCGGCTCACTGAGGCTAATGTGAACATGAGACAGCTCAAAATTCAAATGGGAACCATTTTTCCCCAGATATGTTTTGGTTTTTCTATATTAAAAATACAAGATTTCCAAATAAATATTTTTGTTGAAATGTAGAAAATAAAAGGCTTAAATCAGAATTAGCCTTATACAAACTTTTGTTCAACTTTTCACTGTCACTCTTCCATTTATTTGCTTTCTTCCACACTTACAAAAAGATAAATGGTGCCATTTGGTACAAATAAATACTCCGCTGACTGTCGAAATTAAAAATTATTAGTTGGCTACACTTTTTTATACCGGTTGTAATTCTTCGCAGGCATTGATATCGCCACGATATAAGTATATATATGATTCATTTCCAGTACTAAAATTTGTTTAAGCCTGTATACGCGACAAAAGAAACAAAGCTATTGATATAATAAATTTTTTTTTAAGTTTATGTCAAGTCACAAGATGTACCTCTATGAATGCAGAGCTTTGTGCTCATTGGAAGGAAGATTGATACGTGGGAGGAAGAACGAGGGAGAATGAGAGAGGGAATCCAATCTCAAGACACCAATAAAGAGATAGACAGCCATTGTGGCAAATGTAATGCCTTTACCACAATGAACTCTCAGTTTATCCATGTCGACTATAACCGCATATAGCGCCAACGAAAGGGTTCGGGAGGATAAGGAAAATTTACCATTGCCTGCCAAGAGGTGGTGCTGTGTAGAAAACTGTTTTTTTTCGACGTTTTTGATTTTGCCGAGATTCAAACCCCGGACACTCTGTATTATTAACATTTAAATTCATTAACTTTTTTATAATTTGTTTATTTTTTTATAAACGATAGCTGTACTTATACATTAACTTTACATACTCGTAGTTGAACATTGATACCAAAATTATATTTTAATTATATTGTATCTAAATAATATATCGATGTTGGTATTTATCTATACAAATAATCATTTTGATTCATTGTTGTACATGTAGCACAAGGTGAGGCAAAAGTAATGTCATAATGTGAATGTGCTATAATTTTTGTCAAATGTCTTTGTGCTTTATGTTGTAGACAGATAGAGAATTAAGTAGTTGACAACAAGCAATGTAGCGATAAACAGCTCGGGCAACGATGGAGATTTTGAGACATCAATTTCCGTGCCGTGTGATCTCCTCTCGTTTTGGCGATTTGAACTGGCCGGCCAAATCGACAGATCAAACTTTTTCCTTTGGAGCTTTTAAAATATTGCATTTCCCCGCAACAAACCGTAAACCTGGTCGCTGTAGCGTAGCAGTAGTGTGTTGGACTGTTACGCACAGTGTCAGGGGTTCGCACAGGCAAAATGTAAACAAAACAAAATGTAACAACAACAAAATTTATACACGGCACCACCTCTTGGCAGGCAATGGCAAACCTACAACAGTAAAAATTGCCTATGGAAAGATTTTCACTTCGCCATTCGGGTTCGGCATAAAACTGTAGGTCTCTTCCATTCATGTACAAATATAACACGCAGAACATGAGTGGATGCGAAAAGCTTGGTCTTTGGCGCAACATGCGGTCATATTCGACACTGATAAAATTAAGTTCATTGTTGTAAAGGCAGTGGCCGCTGTGGCGTAGTGGTAGTGCGTTGGACTGCTACGCAGATTGTCCGGGGTTCGAATCTCGGAACAGGCAAAATAAAAAAGTAGAAAAAATAGTTTTTCTAGACGGGGCACCACCTCTTGACAGGCAATGGCAAACCTACAAGAGTAAAAATTGCTATGAAAAGCTTTTCACTTCGCCGTTCGGATTCGGCATTGAACTGTAGGTCCCTTCCATTCATGTACAAATATAACACGCACAACATGAGTGGATGCGAAAAAGCTCGCCCTAGGCCCTCCATGGGCTGTTGTGCCATTAAAATGTAAAAAGTTGTAAAGGCATAACACTTGCCACGTGGCTATCTATCTCCTGATCGGTGTCCTGTGTGATTGCATTCCCTCTCTCACTCTCCCTCCTTCTTCCTCTCACCTTTCAATCTTCCTTCCATTCAACACAATGCTCTGCATTCATAAGGGTACACCCTGTATGTATCAATAAAAACAAAAAACAAAACCTTCAAAGTCTTGAAAACTAACAGTGAAGAAGAAATCAGATGTTTCGCGTGCAACAATTCAAAGTGCGTAAAACGACCTTCAACTAAGCATCTGATATCTGATCATTTAACAGATATAATTTTTGTTTTATAAATTTTATCATCAATAATCAATGCCATCAATTTAACACGTTTATATAAACTTTCTTTTCACCGAAGAGCTACATTTTTTTGATTTCTAGCAAAATGGCAGGCAATTCAAAGTGAGACATTTCTTTTACCCCACCTTGTATATGAAGCTTCAGACGGTTGGTGATGCCTGAATAATATTTTTACTTAATCAAGTAGACACTGACTCTATTTGATCTATTTAATCCGGCATTATTTCCAAAGTATTGTATTTTCTCGGTCATCGAACAATCCATAGTTTTGAAACAAGCAATTGGGGTTTAATTTTTGAATTACATATGTGAATGCCCACAATGAAGTGGGTATTAAATTAAAATAAAAATAATAAAAAACAAATCGGAAATATTTTCGACTTTTGGTCAAACCTACGTGCTGTGAAATTTAAACATATTAAACGGAATTTAAAAATAATAATCTTAATAAACGAAGTTGGCCAGGTAATATTATAACAATTGAATTGCCACCATTCACAATAACATGCTAATCATTGGAACGTGCATTAAGTGAAAAGTAAAGATGATGAGCAATGAATAGAAAGGCTACATATACTTGTAGATTCATGTAAAGACCGCTACAACTAAAACTAGAAAAAAAAAAAAAAATACAATAGGAAAATACGGAAATAAAGACTTCACTATTTATGACTGTGTTAAAATTCGACATTAACATTAACCCAAAAAATAGAACTGCCAACATGTCATGTCATTGACTGAGAGACGCATGAAAGTCTAACTACTACATAATGTTAACTATGAAACATGAAAGAGGCTTATTTATTGGCTTAAGTATTTAAGTGAAGAAGAATAATATTCGTATCTTAGCGCAAAATATACTAAATGCGTACGAGTATGTGTATTAAATAAAATAGGTGTGTCTTTTCAATAGTTTGACGACGGGCTGAAGTGACATCGCAAATTCCTCTCACTCACTTACTCATTCACTTCTCTCTCATTCACTCGCTCATCCCAACTTATGGTACTAAGTATTTAAGTATGTATGTATGTATGTAAGCTGACTTATGGCATTCTGGCTGGTTGTGGTTATTTTGTGAACGAAAGCGGTAAGTATGCAAATTTATTTTAGTATCTATAGTATGTTGTTTGTTTTTTTGTTTTTTTTATATTTTAAAATCTGTAAAAACTTTTCACATTTATGAAATTTTGTATAAATTTCTTAAAGCAATTAGCATAAAGGGTTGAAAAGATTAAAAAAAAAGAAAACACAATATTTCAATGTTGTACACTCATGGAAAAATGTTGAAAATTAAGATTTGCATACTTTTCTTCATTAATAGAGTTTGGTTGGTTTTTTTTTACTTGTTATAGAATTCATCGGTCCTGACTGGCAAGACAAAACTGTTCGGGAATCTTACACATATGAATTTATAGAGCTTTTGGAATCATCAGTTCATGTATCAACCAAGCCACTATCAGAACTTTAGGGATTGACATTTTGATTTGATTGAATTTGGTCATTGTCTGGGTAATTTTTTCCATAAAAAAATTGGAGGAAAGATCTACATATGTATGACTTTCGAATGACCAGGCACATATTGGTTCAGTCACACCTAACATTAAAATAAAGACGTAACAAGAAAGAAAGAACAATACAATAGCAGAAATACAAAAAAAAATCCTCTATTTGACTATTACCTGTTTGCTCGCTTAGTAACTGCTCATCTCACACTGTAGCCTCAGAGAACACCTCTGTAAATTCGATACTGAGATAAGTTCAATCTGTAACTTAGCTAATAAGGTTGAGAAATCATCACCACAAACAAATTTAGGAAATTTATGATTTGTAATTTAGACTCGCAGTTAGTCTTCCAAATATGTACTGGTATGTACATATGTAGTATATAATATTTATTAGAACTTTTCTTTGAGTGTATATCTATACCTTAAAAGATATGGCATGATCGTGAGTACATATTCCATGAAAATGTCGTTGTTCTTCACGTAGCTGTTGCTGTGGTGTTGCGTTTCTTAGGATTTTAAGCGTGTATCTTTAAGAACTACCTATGTTAGTATTTATGTTTATATGTACCATACATAATATATACAATTTTCTATCTTCTATGCATGTACTATGTAATATAAAGGGTGGTCCATGTAACATTTAGAATTTGAACTACTGGATACTTTGAGTGTGGCAACTCTAATGTCATTCGTATTATGACGGAAAATTCGTTTTATATTTGCGTTTAACGAAATGGGTCAATATGCGCTTGAACAACGTTGATAAATACTGAAAATTTATTTGCAAAATGGTGAATCTAATCTTCACCGAAAGTCAAAGAAAATTACGTTCTAAATTCGATCACTTCTAATAGTGAAACATGAGTTTAAAGCAAATAGATATTACAATATGATTGTTTTGTTGTTCAGTGACCATATCTATTTTTCCATCAACATATATATTTTTCATATCTGTCATTTATTTTTAGTGGCATGATTTCTCCAAAAAGTTTTTCCACCGTTAAGGCATCAAGAATAAATTTAAAAAAAAACCATGAGATCCGGTGAATGAAAAAAAATTTAATGTTTTTTTTTTGTGAACATGAATATTATTTTAAATAAAACCGAGTTTCCCTTGCACGTCATTAAAAGGGTTAAAAAATGAAATGACTACTAGACGGTGACATCGGATGTCAATATCACTCAAATACAAAAGGTCGTATGATATACTACATATACTTGACCATCGGACATTAAATCAAATATCAAATTATGACAAAAACAAAAAGTAGTATTTCAAGACCCCAAATGTTATTCCCTTTTTTAGGTTTTGCCTTAAAAAACCACATTAAATAGATTTGGGTAATATCTTTTACGAATTTTGGTAGTCAAAAATTTTGGACATTGGCAACCATGAATGGTGTGCCTTACCACACAATGATGACTGATTATTTGTGGCCTATTTTAGTAGATATGTACTTATTGTTCCAACAGGATGGTGTGCCGTCACACAGAAGCCGTGCAACAATCGATCTTTGGCGGGAGACGTTTGAAAATCGCGTTCTTAGCCTATTTACTTGTGATATTAGACTCCGTTGGACTGTTATTTGTGGGTATTCGTTAAAGATAGGTGTTACGCTGGCCATCCAACAACGATTGAGGCTCTTAAGGGCGCAATTGGTGCAGCTTCATACAGTCGCAAAAAATACTGAAAAATCTAGTTGATCGTACGGGCTACTGCAAGGCCAGCCGAGGAAGGCATATGAATGAAATAGTGTTCCAAAATTAACCAGAAGGATTCTACTTTCGAATAATAAAATCCACATTGAAAGCAAAATATTATTCGTTTCTTATTTACACCAAAATAAAATTCGAAAATATAAATGGTCCACCTTGTACTATATTTATGTTTGTATGTAATAAAATCAAGCGTGTGCAACGCGTAGGTATAAAATAAAAACAAAGTAAAAAAAAGGCTAGTGAAGTTTTCTTTACTAACTACTAAAATATTTTGTTTCATTTTGGTTAATATTTTGTTGTTGAAGTATTTTTCTAGCTAGCATAGCGTAGTCGTAGTCGTAGTAGATGTCGTTGTTGTCGTCGTTGTCGACGTTTGTCGTTGTTACCAGAATTTATTATTTAATAAACAACTCAAAGAGTGTAAGAAGAGTGTTTAGCATACTTAATAACACCAGCAATACTCATAGATATCTACACATTTACATACATACAAACATTTCTAGAGATACATACTCGTAGATACTTTTACTAAGTAGTCAGAAGATTGAACAGAGATACAATACATTTGTTCCAAAGTGGTTGCTGTTGTTGTTCATTTATTTCTTTATTTATTTTATTTTATTTTATTTTTATCATGATGACGTAATGTTAGAAAGTTTGTTTTTCGTTTAATTATGTTCTTCGCCCTCTGTTCTAGGTCCAGTCGTTAAAATTTGAACCCTATTTGTACTTTTATTGCAATATTTAAATTACTATTCATAAACTTTTTTCTCAATGTGTTTTTACACCAAAATCTGTTAACACAATAACTTTTTAGTTTCGATTTTATACCAAATGGTATTTATATTCAGTTAATAAAGGATTCTGGATAGGAAAGTTATTAGTAATAGAGATATCGAAAATATTTTTACTAGAGTACCCTCACAAGTAATATCCAATAAAAATAAGACACAAGTTGCAAGTTGATTTAAGATAGTTCGAAAACAGAGGAAACTTGGTTGATCACTAAATCTCTTAATGTGACTTACAATACAATATTCAAGGACAAACAAAAATAAAATTGGAAGTTAAAAAATCGTTTGGAAATCTAATTAACCCTCTAGTTCATAGGTAAGGCCGTCTGTAGATGGGCAACAGATCTTATTAGATCTTATGATCTAATATAATCTTTACTTCTGGATTTCGCGCATCATTACAAGATTCGTTTGGTTTCGTTTTATATGGCTATTATGTATGTATGTAGTATATTATATTGTTAGTTTTAAAGATATATAACATTAATTGTGGGTTTTCAATGTTAACGAACAAAAAAATTAACAAAGTTTTTGCGTGAAATTGAAATTATTAGTGATCTTTTTAAATATTAAATCAAAAACGTTTATATATGGTTTTCTTTTTTTGATTTTTAAAAAATATTACGAGGTAGGGAATTGATTATATATATAGTCTCTTACTGGGTATTTCCCTTATCTGAACTACTTACAATCGCAAATTGTTATTTACCAGTTCAATGCATCAAAATCAAACAATCCTCATATGTATTTAAGTATTATTGCAACAAAAAATTTGTCTACCAGTTAAAAGATGAAAATAAGTAATAGCTGCAATTTATTGGCCATCTTGTTTAACATGTGCCAATAAAACGACCAAGTTGTTAAGCCCCTTCTTCCATGGATTGTTATTCACAATGGAGATATGGGTGAAACATTTTAAAAAATATAGATAACAATAGAAATGGTTGCCAGCCATTGCGGTTAATCGTCAGAATTGTTTTTAGGGTTTACTCTTCATAAGAATATTTAATAATGAGAAGACAAATAATGGAAAATATTTTGTTGAATAAATAGGCTGTTAGACTAGTGTTACCAGATATTAAATTATAAAATGCCTTTGATTAAAAAAAATTTATCGACAGCTTGTTGGAATTTTATATTTGAGCTTTTGTGCAAATTTTGTTATTCAATAGAAAATGTAATAAATAAAGGGTGAATGTAAATATGTAAAGGGTGATTTTTCTAAGAGTTTAGTTTTTGAAAATGAAATAAACATAGAAATTTTACAAAGGTGAATGCAATTTTTATTTGGATCGATAAATCAATTTCTGCCATTTACTTTTTAAATATAATTTCACTTAAATATTGCCCGCGGCTACGCTTCAAGTGGTCCATTCTGAAGGTCCAATTTTGGCACATTTTTCACACATTTCGGCCGGAATCTCATTAATGACGCAATGACGCATTCAATGTTAGCTTCCAAAGCAGCAATCGTGTTTGGATTGTGCCTATAGACAAGAGACTTAACGTAGCTCCACAAAATATAGTCTAACGGTGTCAAATCACACGATCTTGGAAGCCAATTGATTGCACCAAGACGTGAGATTAACTGCTCACTAAATTCACCTCTCAATTGATTCATGGTTTCGCGTGCAGTGTTGCATATGGCACCGTCCTGTTGGAACCACATGTCGGCCAACTCCAATTCTTGCATTTGCGGCGTCAAAAAAGTCTGTTTTCATCGAACGGTACCTTTCTCCATTGACCGTAACGTTGCGGCCTTCATCGTCTTTGAAGAAGTACGGCCCAATGATGCCGCCTTCTCATAAACCGCATCAAACAGTGCATTTTTCGGGATGCATTGGTAGCTGCTGAATGGCTCTGGCTGGTCTTCACTCCAAATACGGCAATTCTACTTATTCACGATTCCATTGGGCCAAAAATGAACATTGTCGCTGAAGACAAATTTGCGATAACACACATTTTTCACAGACCACGAATTTTGATTATAAATTTCAATAACTTGCTAACATTGTTCAAGCGTAAGTCTATTCATTAGAAATGGCAAACCAAACTGAGCATAAATCACGTGACAGCTGTCAAAAAGACCAACTCCGAAAAAAGTATTGCTAGATTGAAAACCACACTTCTAGAAAACACACAATTTATACTGTTATTTATTTAAATTTTTACTTCCTTTTTTCAGCGTTCAACATTTTTATATATCGTGTGTTTTATTTTCTATGTCAAACTATTCTTTTTTTTCGTTATTGACAGTTCCCGATAGGGCTTATGTGCAAACCAGGGATGTTGAGAAACATGATAGCTATACATATCAGCTAAAATTATACGTGGCGAATAAAACGCAGTTAATGTTACATCCTTCCTTCAACATCAGGAAGTTTACGAACCATGTAAAAGTTTCATATTATTTTAAGCATTGAGATTTTCATAAACGATAGACTAAAAAATAAAGTTCTGTCTACCCGTTAGAAACCAGAAGCTTCAAAAGATTAATACAATATTTTTATGTTAAAAAAATAGAAAATTTTTTTTTTTAAACGTTTTGTTTTATTAAAATTGTAAGTATATAAAGCGCTGGTTTAAAAATCTTCTAAGCTGGTATAAAATTCGTTTTTTTTTTAACACAGTTTTAGGAGTTTTGGTGAATTTTTAAATCCAAGATTGGCAACACTGGTAAGCACGGCTTTAGGGGGAGTTTAGATGTACCAAAAACAGTTAAAGTTAAAGAGACTTACTGCAAATTTCTTGCATATGTGCTATAAATTCGGCCCTCGAACCGCGTCTGGTTTTAATTGGAGTAGAAAGCTATTGAATATATTGTAAAACAACTGTTTACTAAAAACATAAGAATATTTTTGACAGATAAATATTCCAAAGCACGAGAACAGTAGCACAGTAGTACCTTTAATATTTTCGTACAATTCCCAGCAATGTTTTTGTTTTCGTTTTTCGGCGATTTATACTACATATTAAATTGTTGTTTTTTGCTTTTCTTCTGTTGTTGGCATTTAAGTTATTGCAATGCATCATGATTTTTTTTTCTATTATTACTCATTTTTAATGTCATTGTTACGTACACACCCAAGTTTTTTTTTTAACTATTGCTGTTGTTATATTTGCTGTATACCAATTCTTGTCACTTTAATCTCTCTTTTTTATTTTTGTTTTTACTGTCACGCTTTTTAATATAAATTTTCAAGAAATAAAAATAAAAGTGCGACATACTCATACCCAGCATAAAATGTATTATTCTCTTGTATTCGAAAGCTAGGCTTAACAATTTGGTTTTAAAGTAAAGGAAGCAAAACTTTGTATATCTCCAGTATTATTAAAATTGTGTAGCAATTAAGGGAGTCCCGGGACAAATATAAAAAAAAATTTAATTAACTATACAGAATTCATTATTTGGTACTTTATCTTGTGTACTGTGTGATAGTTAAATTTAAAAGATAAAATGAGTTTCTCGCAGAATTTACGTTGCGAAATATTAATGTTGTATATTATTTACTTTTCTTTAAATCACAAACATATTTCAAGATCAAGATGTTCAGCCTTTAACCCTCTAATTCCCAAATTTTTGATTAAGCTAATAAAATTATAATAAAATTAAAATGATAAGAACCAGTTAAAAATTCAGACTAATACCCAGACACAGACTCAAAGCCGTTTCAATAATCTGATCAAAATCCACACCCAATTTCTCATCCAAAATCAGTCCTTATATAAATCGAACACAAAATCAGATCAAAGATTAGACAATTAGTAAGACTCAGGTCTGCGGAGAGGGAGTGGGGGACGGATGCCCTGAGCCCCATAGTGTGCCTTGCCAGTTCTTCAGTAATATAATAATATATATTGATGTAAAAGGCACAGGACCTCTTCTCAAAACTTAAAAAAAAGAAATGGCGTGGATTAATGAAGTCAGGAAGTCGTGATCTGTCAAAGCAATTGTGGATGTTTAGTTTTTTTATTGATACATTCAACACACAAGGTGTATTCCTACGAATTCAGAGCATTGTGGGAAGGAAGATTGATAGGTGGGAGGAAGAAGGAAGGAGAATTAGAGAGGGAATTCAATCACACAGGACACCGATAAAGAGATTGGCAGCCATTGTGGCAAGTGCTATGCCTTTACCACAATGAACTTCAGTTTATCAGTGTCGACTACGACCGCATGGATTATGCCCAATCCGAACTGCGAAGTGAAAAACTTTTCATTGGCAATTTTTACTCTTATAGGTTTGCCATTGCCTGCGAGGTGGTGCCGTGTAGAAATTTTTTTTTTTTATTTTTATTTGTTTCTTTATTTTTATATATTTTTTTTTTTATTTGCCCGTGCCCAGAGTTGATCACCGGACACTCTGCGTAACAGTCCAATAAACTACCGCTACGCTACTGCAATTTTTTTTTAAATTATTAAATATTTTGTATTAAATTTTTAGCTAATCACCGACTGTTTTATATCTATTTGATTTAATGTTATTATTTTTAACCAAAATTATCAAACTCAATCTAAATATTAAATTTTTTTTAATTTTTGAAAATTTTTGACTGTGATTTCTTCCAGCGGATGCAAGCCGAAGCATTATTATGAAAGTTTGGGGAGTTTACTATATGGCATGATAAAGTGTACCTCCAGACTACTGTTCTGGCGGTTACTACACCCGTTTTGGTGATGGCTGTCTAGAGACCTGCGTGGGAATTAGAACTACGAATACTGGGAAATTTGTTTAAATATTGCTGAAATCTTTTGCTTTTATTAAGTGGTAGAATTCACCCAAAACCAAAATTTCTGAAACCATGGGGATTATCATATTTTTAAAATATTATAGGTATATTCTATCAGATGCCGGTATAATAGCAATTATTTCAGAATATACTTAGGTATAAATAATAAAACCAGGCTTTTTGCGATCCTTTGTTCCTTCTTGGAACTGTAGGAATTATAAATAATGCCTAAAAATAAATAAAAACATATATTAAATGCAAACTTGTTTCAATTCCGGGTATATAAAAAAAATAATTGAATAAAAAAAAAGCGACCAAATCAAAGATAAATTGTCGAATTCTTAAATTTTTTTATTAGTTTTAAATATTTAAGTGATAAAGTTTATTATAAAAATTAATTAAGAAAATCTTAAGATCCCGGAGCTCCAATGCCGATGGGAAAAAGGAAACAGGGTCTCGAGATTTTTGGATTTCTGGCGGCCAGAAATTCCAATGAATGGAATATTCATTTTTCGGTTATCATATTTTGATTTATTTCACTACAATTCTACACTAGGATTCATGGCAAACTTAATGACTAAAGTTACCTAATATGTGCATACACTGAATATACAGTATATAATACAACTAAAACCTTTTTTTTTTTAGATTTTATATACTCAAATTAAACTTACTTATACGTAACGTAATGGATTCATTGTAGCATCGAAATTGTCAAGACCCATCTGCACTTCATTGAGTAATGCCCTAAAACTATGTTATTTCACATTAAATTTAGAGTGTTCAAACTTCATACTTTTATTAATTTTTTTGAGAAGTTGAACGATATATTTTCTCTTGGGACATGTACACATTTGCATATGTTTATATATATGAATATGTATGTATGTTTGTATGTTTGTATGTATGTATGTATGTATGTATGTATGTATGTCTGTATATACATAAGTACCTAATGTTTACCTATGAACAAAGAAATATTATAAAAAAATGTTTTCTCATACTGGTTTTTAACTTTTATCTTTCTCTCAAATTATTTTCCCATATAAGTTTTTTGTTTGTTATTATTATGACAATACCAGCAGTGATGCCAAGTTAGTGACTTATACGTTGGATTTTTAATAATAATACACGAAGAATTTTTTATTTGATGGCAGTGCTTTTTTCAGTGTTTAGCAGTGCTTTTTTTCGACTTGACAACACTGTTTACGTAGCTCCATAATATATTTCTTCAATGATGAGTGGTGTTAATTTTCTTGTTTTCTCTCTGTTTTTTTTTTTTAAACAGCAATTTCATTTGACTGTCACAAAAATTTCAACGTGTAAAAGTGACCAGCTCATTAGGATTCCTCCGTACCCGAAGTTTTTATTTGGACCCGCACTAGTTAGACTTCAGTGCAATAATAAACCGTTCAGCTTCAGCTAAAGCATGTGTGGCCAGTTTTAGCTCATAAAATAATAAAAAGTGTTAAAGAAAGTGGACATTTTTTTACGAAAATCTCTTACTAAGTACATATATTTTTTTAATTTTGCTCGAAAATCGGTTAATATACTAATTTATATATGTAAATAATTAGCTTCCTTAAAATATAAAAACAGTTTGAAGACTGAGATTTATGTGTAGCGTAGAGATGGGTGCAGGAGTACTTGTTGACACTCGTCACGCACGCTCACGTCTTTGAAAAGTTTACGCATATTCACGCACACTTAGCTTAAAAACGAAAAGAAGAACATAAAACATACGCTACACTGTATACTAAATAAAAGATCATAAAACATATGCTACAGAGTGAAGCCCGATTTCGGATTTGCTAGCTTCTTAGCTGCGTGTCACGTAACATTTACGTCTCATGTCCATCTCTAGTGCAGATACACGTTTCGAAAATAAGGAGCCGGTTTGGGAATCGATCCTGAGGCTACTGGAACTCCAGTCTAACACACATTCACTAGACCACACCGGTGCTCGGTGCACGAATTTTCTTTTCACGGCTCTGCATATGTACCCTGTAAACAATGATAGAGACATTTCACATTGGCATTATCATACAGTATTTTTGCTTTATTTTAATCGTTTGCTTTTGTTATTGCCGTTAATAACCATATTTTTTTATATGTTCTGCGGCAGTTCTGCTCCAGCAGCTACATACATAACACATGTGATATTGCTCTCAACAACAAACAGACTTGTGTATTAAAGAGAAATAACTATCATAGTTTTCCCCAGCATTTGCGGCCTTCTGAACTTGTGATTTTTTGATTTTGCTGCATTCTTTACAGGGTAGTTAAGTTGTGGTTACCGGGAATTGGTTTTCGTAGAAATCTATAGATCATTCTGTCTCTCTCTGATAAAGAAGGAACTGCTATAATGAACATTAAATGTCAAAAGAGTAACGATGTTCAAAGAGCAGGAATATATGTTGGTATTGTCGTTTCGGATCCCGCAACGGTTCGTTATCAGTGGAATAGTAAGTATTATTGAAAGGAGCTACCGCAACTTTCCACTACTTTTTGTTTTCTTAGTCCATTACTTGTTGTATTCTTAGTCAGGGCTAGGTTCAAGATGTTAGAGCGTGTTTTATTCTTTTAGCTGAATGACCTGACTGGTTTTTTGCCCCAACTGGAGTTTGCATGAACTACGGGTACTTTCAAATTGGAAACAGTGTCAGAGGCTGCTCGGACTTTGCATTCTAGAGTGAACTGGTAACACTATGGATCTTGGTGGTTTATGGAACATTCAATTTTACCCATCATAATTTTCCAGTTTCGATTAAGTTTTATAATTTCGTATCTTTTCATACATACGAGTACGTACTCTGCTCTTTTTGTTGGTTTTATTATTGAATTACTTATTTATTAGCTGGGTGGAAATCACATGTGAGTTCCCGATAGACATGATTCTTGAGGTTTTTTTTTAATAAAATTAGTAATGCTCGCAGACATCTCCATGCATAACTGACCACGTTTTCAGCAAAGCTTCAAACATTTATTGTTTGTAAAATTAGTGAAATGATGACAGAAACATTTAATGTGTAAAAAAATGATTTCAAAAATGTGCATCAGAAGATCTTCAAAGGCGCATTTCTCAGCCGCTGGGTTACAACTAAGTACTTTTTGCTATTTTCGCCGGATATTTCGTTAACGCATAAACATTTTATATCAAGCATGAATCTATAGAGGCCCCAGCAGTAGCAGCAACAGCAACAATGGCAACAACAATAAGCAACAGCTTCAATTCGATGTTGATGTCATCATTGTTTGTCAGTTTGTCACTTGTCGTCAAGACTTCAGTCGTTAGTTAGTTGTTGGTTGTTATTCTTGTCGTTGTCACTTCGGCTATGAACTAAAATGGTAACGTTCTTTTCTGTTGCTGCTAGTGCTACTGCTGCTGCTGCTGCACTGGGAATATTTTAGCAAACAACAAAATGAGACAAAACGGAAAACGCAAACATTTGCGGCACAATTTTGATTTATGAGCAAAAATTAAATTAACTTAAAAGAAAAAAGGAAGAAAAAATAAAACGAAATGTGAATAAGAAGCAGAAAAAGTATTGCCGAAGAAACTGAAGTAGTGGAAAAGGCAGAGTATGGTATGCACCAGGAAAGAACGACTGCAATAAAATGCAAGAGGAATAGTGAAATGTTGTTATGATTATTATGCGTTCTGCTGCTGCTCTTGTTTGTTAGTGTAGCTGATGTTGCTGATGATGATTATAGTGACGACGACAACTATAACAACAGCGACAGTATTGCAGATGAATGGCAACAGCAGCAAGTATGTGCAGCATGTGTATACAGCAACAAAAAGAATCACAACAAGAATAAAAGAAAGAAGCAACGGACAAAGTAAATAAAAATAATAATAGTTAATGAGAGAAAAAATTCGAAAACCGATAAAAAAAACAAAAATATTGTAGATGGCTGAAGTGTCAGGAGAAGAGAAGCAAGCAAGCAAGCAAGCAAACGAGCAAACAAACAAACAGCAAAAGTAACACACAGCAGAATTGAATAAAAGCGTGATGGAAAAATGAAAATGGATAGTGCCTGAATGGTGAATGGACCAATAAATATCACAATGCTGCAGCAGCAGCCGAAGCGTTATCGTTGGCAGCAGCTGCAGTGAAATATTAGCAAACTGCAGTTGTAAAAATCACAACAACAGCAAATTTAAAAACAAAGTCAAACTGCGTGTTGTAAAAACTCTAACATTTGCTGCTAACATTTATGTTGCTGCTGTTATAAAATTTGCTAGTTTTACATATGCGCAACTTAAGTATTTTTTGTTTGTTTATCAGCAAAAATTCACAATGTTGCATTAAAAAAAAATTCCATAGCAAAAACAGCAAAGTAGCACCAGCAGCAACAATCATTATTGCATACGCTTTTCACACACTCACATTGGCAGTATGTAAGTGATAGACTGACACACACACACACACACACACTTGCTTCATTTCATTGTTACGGAATTCGCTTCTCCGCTTTTCGAAATTATTCAACTATCAGCATCTTTTAGAATAGCACGCTTAAGTATAATTAAATTTAATCTAAAAACAATAAAACTAATCTATTAATTAGAAAAGTCGACAATCGAGTATTGGTTGGAAATTACGACATTTTAGCACATACAAATTAAGTAAGTGAATTTGCAATATTGCACACTTCTTCCTTTACCTAGTATGTATTATCTAGTTATGCCAGCCGATGCCCTCGCTGCAGGTGCTGTGTGCAATATGTTGCAAGCACTTTCGCTTATGATTATGTACATATGTATATTCCTTTTGATTAAATAAAAATCCTACTTATTTACAAGTATATATTTTCTTTTCTGTTCCTAATAGAGGAGAGAGAGAGAGACGTGGCTATAAAGCTATAACATATTAACAATCTTCTTCTGTAAAGACTCTAAAGGCTCTGGCCTATAATCCGTTGTGTACAACAGAGCGTGTGTGCATATAAGAAGTGTGGTCCATAAACAATGTATAGGTTGAAGTAACGCAAGAAGGTGCCGCAAGTTGAGAGGTTCCGAGAGAGGATGCCAGATATCAGCCGTTTAACTTACTTCCAAAAATATCCGTTCACAACGTCTTAATAAGCATATGAATTGGGAGCTATCCGTTAAAATTACTTACTTAACTATTACAACATCAACATAAGTAATTAGATATGAAACATTCGATCTCTTATAAGTTAACTTAAATCATAACAAAATTTAAACAAATACAAATAAAATGTAATTACTTTAAAGGCTACTTTATAGATGGTCAGGTGAATGACAAGTAATATAAAAATTATCTAATGGTGGAAAAATTATGATCATCTCGATGGTTTAGTGGCTGCATATTACCTGTCGACTGACAAAAGAACATAAATGCAGTTACTCGCATTGGCATGAAAACAATTAAAATCCTTCATATTTACTTTACATAACTGTAAATCATTGCAAATTTCAGTCTTGAAACAAACCGAATGCACAGCAAAGAACGGTGAAACTTTGGCCCTGTGGAGCGTTAAAGAAAATGTCCTAATGAACTCAGGACCGTTTGCGATAGGCAGGTTCACAAATCTGTTACCAGGTACAGAATGTATTCGACAGCCCTAAGCTCCCTAGGAGAGTTGAAGCCAGAACAAAAGAAAAAATTTAAAAAAGCATCGTTTGTTTTTACTCTTAGCTAACTTGCACTTCGCTGGTACGGTTCGTTAGGAGCCGGTGTCAAACTGTAGGCCTGATCATGTTATATTACAAGGGGCCTTCCTCGCCTAAGTGAGTCGCTGGACAGCCATTTAGGCCAAGGGAAAAATGTCATTTGATACTGTGGTTATCGTCCTCTCATGTACGTGGTGTTCACACGCGCTCCAATCTATGAAATTTCCTCTTCTCAAATTCGGCGAATATGACGATTCCCTGATATATTCATCAAGAAAATCTTCAGTGAATTCAATTTTATTTATCGAATTCTTAAAGTTTGATAAACTGTGCTGCTATGAGATATTCAGAAATTCATTTAACTCAATGCCAAGTCACAATGACTCCGAAGCTCTTAATCGTATTTATGTTACTAATATCTCTAAATGCCAAGAATGAATTATATATTGTATATACATTTTGATATTCATAAAATAAATTTGAAGGATTAAAAATTAGCTTTAAACGGAGTTCATAGAAAAATGGCTATTCACATTTAGCGACCTTATAAAGTAAACATACATAAGTCTGTATGTGAATGAAGGGAATTTCTTCGAGATAACCCATAATTTCCCATAGAATTACATTTTACCAAGTTCTGATCGAAATTAAAGAAACGTGGTTATTTGTTTTAGTGATTAACTACGGTTTTGGATGGCTATGGAAGTTTGTTTCAGTTCTTTGTAAATCGGAACTTTTTTATAAATTTTCTTACCTCTTTATTATTATTTATATTTATTTATTTATTACAGGAATTTCAGATGGCATGGAAACAAATTTAAATTTAATTTAACTCCTACTTCTTATCCTCTCTTCTTCTTTATGTTTTTCAAAACTCCGACTTCATGGCATCTTCGGTCTTAGGCATGCACATACCTAACTTTTTATGATAGAATCTTGAAAAGAAAACAAAATACTTAGTACTAGAAATTGCAGGCTTACTTCCATGACACTTAGCTTGCCCACATCGTTGAAGGTGTCATGCAAAATAACATACTTGAGCGTAGAACTTGAAAATGTTGTTAGTATCAGTAAATAAATACTTACACTCAGAGAAAAAACTGTCTAAATTTAAGAAAAGCGGTAATAACACAAGCCGATCATCCCCGAAAGTCTGTTAAGCTTGAAAATTCTTAAAACAAGAACGAAATTCCTATTTTAATACTAATAATAAAGATTTTATTTTAAGATAGTTTTGTTATATCTTTACTAAGAATATGTGTTCTCTCGAATCAAGACCGGCCATTCTTATTTTAAGATTCTTTCTTTAAGATTCTTGTTTTACGATTATTTCGGTTTAATTTGAAGATATACTCTTTTTTTACGGCCGATAAGTTTTTAATAAGGTTTTTTGTTCATAAATCAAGAATATTGTGCGGAATAATTCAGTTTTGATTTAAGACAGCCGTTGTTCATTTAAGATTTTTCAGTCGATATAAGAAGAGAACGTGCTAAAAAAAAAGTATGACGGGACTTGATTTTAGACCGAAATTTTTGCTCAGTGTATGGTATGTATATACATTCATTGACAATTGTTGATCGTCGTACGTTAACGTCATGATTCCTGACTTCAGTTTCCACACCCATTCGATATTTGCTAGCTACAAATAAATAGCTATTTGCCGTTGCAATAATGATGGAGAAAGTTCAATTCATTTGCTACTTCCATATGTTATACACGAATTACTTAATATGTTTATAAAAATATATTATATATATTTATTATTATGTATTAGTCATACTTGTATACCTACCACATAAGTATTTATTTAAAAGCTGTTATTTTTTCTTATCTTAAAATTTACATAATTATTTTTAAATATTAATTAAAATAAAATTGATGCAGTATTTTTCCATGGCTGCTGGTGCTGCTGCTGCTACTGCCTCCGATGATGACAATTATTCCATTAACCTCAAAATATAATTTAACAAAACTACAAATATTAAAAAAAAAATTAATAAAGAAAACAAACCGAAGTAAAACATCCCAAATTTACATAAGTATTTTGTTAAAAAGTGATTCTATTCTTCAAAATGTTAACAGTAAGAAATGAGTGTGACTGAAAAAGGTTGTTGCATTCTCAATTCCTTAAAAAAAATATAATTCATTATTGTGTGGCAACAAATTTTTTCACTTCTACCGTCATCACTGTCACTGATGAAACAATCAGCTCGTCGAAAACTTAAAGAAACAGAATTGGGTGTAACAGCTGAAAGAATTTAATAGCCAACTTGGAGAATTCACTAACTGAAACCTAGCGATGCGAATAATCGCTGAAAACTAAAAACCCGTCAAAAAAATATAATATAAAGAGCTACCACTAAGACCAATGATGAAGAACCGTGGCTGATTCTGAAACGAACATCAGATCTGCATGTTTTAGAAACTTTGTTGTTATTCTCTCTGGCAAACCTAACGTTCACTAAGCTTGTTTGAAAACATTTTACTATATACCATGTGAACTTGCTAAATTCAGAAATTTTTTTCCAAATTAAAACATAAATAAAAATTATAAAAAAATATATTGATGCCCATTGATTTTTTTCTTTTTTTTTTTGGCAAATTATAATTTTGTGTGTGTTTTTTAACATTTTGTATTAAACATAAATAATCGCAGTTTTTGGTCGTTTTTAAGCTCTACACAGCCCACTATTAGGCATCCCACAGTTGTTGAACATTAGGAAAAACAATTTGGAAGGAAGTGTCGCAGTCATATATTTTGATATTGTCTGCTGACGTCTGGATAATAAAGATTCTATTCCAAGATTGTTTTGCTCTATCTTTATATAAGAATATGTGCTCTCTTGTTCTCTAGAATTAAGACCGCTCAGTATTATTTTAAGTCTAAAACGTATATATTTTGAGATAGTTTTCTGTTTAAATTAAGATTGATTTCACTTTTGTTCCGCTCGTTTCGGTTTAATTTGAAGAAATAAACTTTTATTTACGGCCAAAAAGTTTTTAATAAATTTATTTTTGCTATTCAATCAAGAATATAGTGCTTTAAAAAAAATTCAGTTTTGATTTAAGATAGTCGTTATTCACTTAAGATTTTTCTTCCTTCAGAACACATTTTGTAAGTATGACCGAGCTTGATTTTAGGCTGCAATTAATTTTACAGAGTATCATCTTTGATAATGCTTTCAATACCAAATATACATAAATTTGAGTAATTTTGGAGTGATTAACTCTCAAACATAGCTTGGACTACATTCTTTCATCATGCGTTCTAATATTGATTGACTTTAAAGGCTCCAATATAAATAAATTATGCAGATACCTAATACTTCTAAAACATAATCTTCAGTTAGTAAAAATGAAAAAATAACATAATTTCAATCATTTTGCACACCGAAGAAATATATATTAAATTATAACAAATTGAAATTAATAAGAACATAAATACGTCTTGGCATTTATGTTTATAAAAAAAAAACATTTAAATTCAACTCGAAACTCTGACGTAATAATAATTTCGCTCAAAAGTTGCTGCAGTTAATCCAAAGAAATAGAATAGAATAGAAATTTCGGATTTTTGTACTTTAAGGTAAAAATTATGTCGTCAAAGAACACATCTTCTAGAATACACTTCTTCAGCCTTTAGATTTGTCTCAAAAACTCAAAATTTCACGGATTGTTGCTAATATTAATTTGTAATCCAATCTTTTGGATTATGTCATATATAATATTTCTGAAATGTTTTGGAATAATTTCGCTTTATGTTTCATTTTCAAAAATTCTCTTTGAGAAAATCGAATTTATAGAGGTTGGGCTCTCTTGATCGGTCAAGTGGTCAAGTCAGTTTCAAATTAAAAATCCAGCAAGAATGGTTTAAGCAATATTTTCAAAATATTTCCGAAAACAAACCCAAACTTTCTATTCAGTTATTTATTTCCATACAATTTTCTCTCCCCTCTAGTTTCGCTTGTGTATGTGATAGAGAAATTAAACTATGGTAAAAGCAAAACGTGGAAAACTATGAAGATGTTTCAAAAAGTAATTTTCACAAGAAATATCGCTTAATTCATTTTAAAACATAATTTGCGGTATCATCGCGGTTTTTTTTATCGATACGATTTTCGACAAATTTGTCTTAGTGTAAAACACTACTATTTCTATTACAGAAACCTTGAAAATAAACACCGTAAATCTTCGTTATTAATAATTCAGCATTATTCTGATTAAATCTAGTTGGTTTGGAATAGTCGGAGAGAATTGTAAAGAATAAAAAATTCAGAACAATATGTGTAATTTTGTACTTTTTGCGATAGGCTTAGTTGTACGATTATCAGTAATTATACATGTGTATGTAGTTCAGCCAGCACAGCTTTCCTTTGATTGCAATATTGCTGCTCACTGCATGATCATATTCTTTTTCTCAGTTAGGAAAAATTCAATACACTCGTATTAATGTTGATGGTTAAGCTCATAGATGTGTTAAGTGAAAATTTGTGTGAAAGTGTATTACTGGTTTTCGTGGCCTTTAGCATGTAACCTATCTAGCGTGCAGTTGTCGCTAGTGACTAACCTATAACCTATAAAAACAGAATATGTTGTATTCAAACGGTAAGAAGTGATTCAAAATTTAACAGATGACAAATATGTTCCTATAAAATTCAATAATTTCACTTTACACATCTGTGAGCTTAATCATCGATAAGTTGTACATTACCGACGCTAACTGCAGCCATAGGCCATCTACACTCCATTTCCTTTAAGGACTTGTTATTTTCTTTAGGTTAATTTTTTATGTATGTGATTTTTGTTAAGTTAGTTTTATAATCTGTCTATTTCGCAACAGTTCTCTGATTTTTTATTGCTGTGATAAATTAATTACTGAATTTTTATTTTTAAATATTTATTTCAAATATTTTATTCTATTTTTTTATTTGCTTGTTAAAATATAATTGCTATTAGCTTTGGAACTTATTCGGTTAATTTATAGTTTTAGTTTGTATTGCTTTTTACTAGATATTGTTTTTTATATTATGTTAATTACATTTTATGCAATATTTAGGTAATTTTGTGATTTATGATTTTATTTTCGAATATTTCATTTCATTTGACGATGATGTCCTTTAAATTTATACATATATACTCCAAAGTCATCAGATCAGTATATAACGTTTATAGTTTTTTTCCTCGGATTATTTCAATTACAATTTAAAGTAGTTTTCTGATGATAAAACTACACAAAAATTAACCAAAAAAAAATGCTTTATCTCCGTTCGTTTGTTGGATATTGGCTCTCCAAGAGCACGGTATGAAGTTCCTACAATTTGAACAAATAACGTAGGAACTCTATACCTCGCTTATGGCAAAAACCTGGGTGATTTCGGATAAAACCTAACACTGAGTACACTGAAAAAAAAAATCACATATACTGAGAAAGTTTTGGTTTGCTTGATTTTGGTTACGATTACTTTGTATTTTTGTTTTTTTTAGCTTAACTAATTTTTAAAGTATTTTAACATTTTGCACGGTAATCTTAGGGCGTTTTACACTTTTTGAGGCGTTTATTAATTTTTGAGATATATTTTTAAATGAGAATTGTATTCTTACTTTTTTATACTCTTCTTTTTCACTGTATTTTGTGTGTGATTTTTGTCGTTTCTCGTATTATAGCGAACACACCCTTTTTTTCTCAAGTTGTTTACTTAGCAGTACAAATATTTTCACAGCGATCGTTTGTTGTTGTAGTGTAGAATTTGAATATTTAAAAAGTTTACAAATACACAGCAGAGATAGAGAAGAGTAAATAAATCGTGTGTATTCATCAAAAAAATAAAATAATAAAAATATAAATAAAAAGATAGGATGTTTTACAATTTTCGCTTTGTAAGCAAAAAAGGCGCATTTTTTTTTGCTATTTTTGTTTGTTTGTTTGGTATGAATCTTGTTGAGTCACACACTCTACTGCTCCACTGTGCTCCACGCGGAAAACAATGTACGTTTATATATTACAACAACAACAAAATTTTTATATCCACAAGATCGCGCAGAAGTTTTTTCCGTTTTCAACGGTTAGTTTGTAAGCGTTTCATAATCCAATAACCACAACGTACGATCGACTACCAGCTACTGAGCTCAAATCACAACGCAAACCTATTGAAGCGACGCGCCAACACGATGAGATGAGAATGGAAAAGTGAACTCTTACGTTGTTGTTGCTGGGGCAACTACAGCGACACCAGTCGTTCGCGCGATTAATTTGAGCAGCAGCGTACGAGGTTAGCTGCCTCGCGTACCAACGAGCGGATCGTTGGCCCACTGTGCGGGCAAACGTTCGCTCGAATGAGTGAATGTAAATGTTCGCGTTGCGATTACGATTACGATGCGATACAACGTTTTGATGACGACAACGAAAATACCAAATTGATGAAAAAATTTAAGCGATTGTTGTCGAAGATGCTAAAACACATTAGGTACTTAAATCCGTTAAAGAAAGTGAGCGCATGGTGTTGGCAAAATTTATACAAAACGAAAAAAAAATAACAAACGAATTTTTACTAGACACTTGACATTTCGACGTCCCAAGGAAAGATTTACACACACCTGATGCTAACTACACTGCATCATGGATCAGAGCAGCGCATTAACGGACTTCAATATGCCGTACCAAGTACGATCAGTAACTGAAGTACAATTTGGTTTGTAATGAGCCAACAAGCTTGACTCTTGTTGCGGCCGTTCTTAGCCGCAGACAACTACATAGAGCAGTAGTATCTGCAGCAATAGTAATGCAGTGGGAGCGCTAAAAATTACGACGACGACAACGACAACGACAACGAGGAGTGAATGGCAAAAACAAATACCAAAACGATAACGAGCAGCGACACCGAAAATAACGACAAATGAGTGAGTGAACGAACGATCAAACTAACAACAACAGCAACTACAGTTAAAAACGAGCTTGAACTTCAAATCAATCCGAGAGATGAACGGCAAGTCGAACGGCATTAGCCGAAACGACAAAGAGTAGCGAAAAAAATAAACATTAGATGAAATGAACATAAAAATTTTAAATTTTTCTTGCTTACAAAAACAACAAACTTTACGAATTCTACGGAGTAACGAGTTCCAGTTCCATGATATGAGGAGCGTAGCGAGTTTTAGATTCGCTGAAGAAGAAGAGGAAAAAGTGGAGTTGATTCAGTGCAGCGTGTGAGCATGGCAATTGTACTGCAAAAGTAACAGCAACACGACAACAAGTTTTATTACTGCATTGGAGCACGAAACTCGAAGAGCAGAAGTGTTTTTTGTGGAGCCAAAGTACTCCGCTCAAAATAACGCCGCACTCAACGTTATACTCAGCTGCCAGCAGTGCAGCAACAGCAATAGGAAATGCATGAGTATGTGTGAGTGCAGGAAAACTGAAATTGGAAAACTAAGAACACAATGAATTAAGAACGGAAGTGAAAACACATGCAGCTACTGAAGAACTTAAAGGACCTTAGAGGAATTTATACAAAGTAAACGTGTAATCACAAGAACCACCCAAAAAAAAAAAGATAACCGCGATGCGATTAATAAACGCGCGCGTTTTTCCAAAGTGTTTTCTTTAGAATACCTCAGTTAAAAACTCCCCGTTTAACAACAACTTTATTGCTGGATTATCACTCAAATGCCAGATACTACAAAGCGTAAGCGCACAACAAACGAATCAATTATGCACATATGTTAAAACTTGCCATCGCATCAAGAAAGCTAAAAAAAAGAACGAAAAATATTGCCACGCGTATTAACGGCCAACGAACGAACCAGCGAGCGAACCCAGCTATTAGTAAGCGTGAGCGCGTGGATATTATGAGCGGCGTCTATGTTAGACGCAAGTACGTGTAAACGAACGAACGTCCGACCTACCGACAACGCAAATTTACGCCTGTTCATTTCAAATACGCTCGCGTATTTTCACACTACACTCACACACACACATAATCACGCACACACATAAAACTAAACTCAAAGTTGAACATTCACCGTTGGCTGTTGTCGCAAGACTGGCTAAAAAATATTTAGTATCGTCAATGTTCAACAGTGGACGAGACGAAAATGAGCAACAAACGATTGAGTGAGAAAACTGGATTGGTATATGTGAGTATCTGTGTGCACGTCGTATGTGTGTGTGTAGATGCATGCAATGGTGGTGGTTGATATGCGCGACTGCAACTTAAGCAAGCAAACAATATTGAATAGCAGCCAGCAACATCAGCAACGTTGTTAAGTGGCTTGAATGGCAGTCAGTCAGCGGTAGTAGAAACACACACGCAAGAGAGTGAAAGCAGAGTGCAGTTATGTGGTAAATTGGTAGCGGAAAATTGAATACGTTGTATGAGAATGTGTGTGAGAGCATGAAACTGCGCGAAAAACACTCACTCATTTATTTAGTAAACACTTAAATAGCGATGATATGGAGTGTTAAAATCAGCAATACCAATGCTGGCCCCATCAAAAGAACTTTTGTAGCTTTGTAGCAAACGCACATGAGCCTCTCTCCACGTATGAGTATGCATTGCGGTTTACTCACTCGTTCGATGCTAAATATTCATTTACATGTGTGTGAGTAGGTTTCTGCCTTGTTGTATATTTACTGCAATCGGCTCATATTGCTGCTCCTACGGGCTGTTGCTGACGATGACGATATTAAGCAGCAGCGGTGGCGTTGACGGTGGCGGTGAAAGCTGTTGAGCAGCAATTCGTGTATGCGCTAGCATTCTTTGTGCTGCTGTTGTTGTTGTTGTTGATAAGTTGAAACTTTGAATGCAGAATGAGGAAAGGCAGCGAGCTGAAATCATCATATACTAACCAAGTAAACAGTCAATATTCATATTCATATGTATGTATGAGCAAATCTCACGGAAAATCGTTTGTTGTAAACGTTCTAGTAGAACTATTGAATGTTTGAAAGTGACACTGGTGGTTCAAATTACCTTTTCAGGTTAATTTATATTAGGTTATTTAAACCTTCCATTACATTTGGAAAAGTTTACGATTCTATTCACCTTCCTGTGTTGAGACCAGGATAGTACTTGGATTTGCTTTACATCTTTGCTTTTTCTAAAAACAAACTTAAACCGACTTAGTCGTCAAATCTCCAATTTGCCATAATATTCTTACTTGATAAGGCTACATTGAAAAATATGTAAAATATTCTTTAATAATTTCCATAAAACAGATAAAATAGATATAGCCGCGATGATCGCGGCACAGCTAATTAAAACTGGTCATTGGCGAACTACTTACTGGTTATTCTAATTATCTTAGGGTGGACCTTAGGGTAGATTAGGTAAGGTTAGGACATGAACAGAACCATAGCAATTCATTTGAGCGTCACGCTCATTACGGCCTTCCGACGTAATATCTAACGGTGGGTCCGGAAAGAATTTGCGTACGGACGAGAAGTAGTTGTAGCCTGACTGGGCTTCTTGCGCTCTTTAGGTTAGGTTAAGAAGGCGTGTGTATATCAGAACAATCTTTGATTCGGAGACCTGTAGATCATTGCAAATACTTTCGCTTATGAGTGTCATTAGGGCGGACCTTACTCTGTATACCGATTTTACTGGCCTGGAATAGACTTGCCAAACTAGAAAAGCGTTTCAAAGTAAGAACAGTTTAGAATTTGATTTACGAAACTTCTATTCTGGCTAAAAGATTTTGAAACAAGGCGAACAATTAAGTATAATCAATCTTGGAATGAAACTTTTGGATAAAAAAAGTTCTCTGAACAATGCCTCATACATATATTTGAGCGCCTTTTGAAAGCTAACTAGAAATCTACAGGTGTGTTGTCAGAACTACCCCGCCACTCACATAAAGCAAGCACACACATACCTACAGAAAAATGCTTTTCAACCCCAAAATTGGCACAATTTTGCACAGCACAAGTTTGGTTTTAATGTTCTCTAAGTTTTCTATTGCTTTCTAAATTTTGTTTCACTAGACATTGCAAACTGCATGCGCTATCTACACTTTTTACTGCGATGAGATATTGGCGCTTTTGTTTACTTTTCGAACAATTCAAGCAATAAGCACGTAAATATGCTGCTGCTGTCGCTATTCGGTGCGGCAATTGTGTCATACATGTGTGTACACATGATGACGACGATGATGGTTGGCAGCCGATGGCAGGCAGCAAACCCAAAAGCAGCGAAAAACGTCAGCAAATGCGTAAAACAAAAACAGAACAATTTCGGTTTTTCTGTTCCTCCAAAATGTTGAAACAAAAGTAACAACAAAATAAAAGAGAACAATATTCACGATAATAAAAGCCAACAAGAACAATAACAAAAAGAAAAAACAAAACTCCATAACTGCCTCCTATCGCTCGACGCTACATCGCTGCGACGTTGTCGCGTCGCAATTTGAGCCTTGCAAAAGTCGCGAGCGGCAGCGTCGAGCCGCATCGCGTTGCGTCGCTGCACAGCGCGTAATAAATGAAATGAACAAACACGCGGAGTTCGATGATCTGTTTACGATTTTTCGTATTTTATTTTATTGCTGTTGCTGTTGCTGGTGCTGGTGCTGCTGTCAGCCTGCCTGCTTTCTTGTTTGCTTGCTGTTGTTGTGGTTGTTGTTGTTGTGGTTGGTCGTTGACTGGAGATGCGAAGGCATGAAGCCAACAGCCAACAAGAAATATGTAGATATGTATGCATGTATGTAAGTATGTATGTATTCATGGATGTGTTTGTATGTACATTGCACTCCATACAACTTCAACAACAACTCATAGGCTCAGCGACTTTTGTTTTTCTTCTTGTTGCTGCTGTTGTTTTATACATTTTGTTCCTCTTCTTCTACAAATTTTATTCAGTTGTTTTCTTTTCATTTTTTTTTTAATGTATTTTCGTTTTCGTTTTTGTATCGATTTGCGTCGCGTATCTACAGTAGCACGACTGGAAAGCATTAAAAAAGCAAACGAACGAACGAAAAAAAAAACAAAAACGTTGGGCTTTGTTGTTGTTTACAAAAAACACTGAGAAAAACAAACAATAATCGTAATTTACACTTTTGCACGAATTTCTTCAAGTGTGCAGTGCAGTGTGCAGGGGCGATGGGTAGCTGTAGTCCGCGGCGTGTTGGCATTTGCTAGCAGCGTGGTGTGCGTCGCATCGAACATACGCGGCACAATGAAATCTTCTTGCTTCTCACTTTTTATGACCTTCTCTACAGTAGTTGTCCATCTATTATTGTCTGCCAGGCTGCCTAAAAACAATGAAGGTGCTTTTTTGTTGTTTTTAAGTTAAATCAACTACCTGAATTAGGTTAATCAACAATAGATAAGAAGCTCTCAAGATTAAGACATGGTGTTTGAATTGCTTCATAATGCGTTTAATCGTTTTGATGGGCTTTGAACCTAGATTATTACACTACAGGTAAGAACGAATGGCGACATTATGTATCAAAACCTTGTAAATCCTTCTAATTTTTTTTTACATGTAGTGAATTTTACGGTTTTCAAAGGTGTTGGGAAAATTATCCCTAAAAATTACAAAGAGGTTTAAAGTAAAAAAAAGTAAAACAGTTTTTATAATAGATGAATCTTTAATGATCTCTAGGTCATTAAAAATGCATGTCTTATAAATCCAACGGCCATTCAATATTCAATTAATATGTAAATCCGATTTGTGACAACTTTACTTACTTACTTTAAATGGCACAACAGCCCATGAAGGGCCTAGGCCGAGCTTTTCGCATCAACTCATTTTGTGCGTGTTATATTTGTACATGAATGGAAGGGACCTACAGTTTAATGCCGAATCCGAACGGCGAAGTGTAAAGCTTTTCATAGGCAATTTTTACTCTTGTAGGTTTGCCATTGGCTGCCAAGAGGTGGTGTCGTATAGAAAAAATATTTTTTCTACTTTTTAATTTTGCCTGTGTCGAGATTTGAACCCCGGACACTCTGCGTAGCAGTCCAACGCACTACCACTACGCCACAGGGACCACCGATTTGTGATAAGGGGACCCTTATTCAAAGAGGGTAAAAGTACATAATAGTAAAACAGTATTGTGATAAGGAGTAAAAATCCGAATAATAGGACACACAAAAAAAATTAAAGAAAAAGTACATAAACGGCAGGAAACTATATTCTCCAATATAAACCAGCCACATTTTACTTTTTGTTTGGACCTTGATTTAAGGAACCAATCGTAAATTTTAAATATTTACTGAAAAGTTATGCCTATAGTTAGTTAAAAATGTTATGCCTACTATGTATATCTATTGGAAAGCCTTTAATTATGAGCTCCCAGAAAGGATTCGGGTACCAAACCAAGTGCAAAGTGTGAGTTGAAACATCTGAGCTAAGTCGTAAAATCGTTATATTGGACAATTACTGTAATAGTTTAAATTTTATTGGGTTTTCATTTACAACGAAGATGAACATGTGGTAATTTCTTTTTACACTTTTAACATTAATTATTACTTTTTTCCAAAGATGCCAATTTCATGCATAACATTTTGATACTTTGTTTTCGTCAAGATGGCCTCTTAACTTGTCTTGCGAACACTTAAGCTTAAATTCTTAGTTTATGATTTGAAAATTGTTTCTTATTGTTAATTGCACACGTGCGTACAAAATTTCTACACGAACTCAACGATTTTGATTTCAAAATAGCGCATTTTCACAATATGTATAAAAATATTCTGTCTGTCTGTGTGTCAGTACTTCACTGTAGGTTTTTTGTATCCACATAAAAACGCAGCTCATTGCACACTGTGGACAATCGAAATAGAATAAAATGTAAAGCTTTTGTTTATTTAGCTACAACAAAAATATATGTTTGTATGTACCAATATAAACAACAATAACAAAGTCATAAAAAATTAAGTAAGTAAATAAAAAAAATAAATAATGTGTAAATTAAATATAAAATTCCGTATATGTGAGCATTTTATAAAAATTAAAAATAAAAAAAGAATCAAAGAAAATCAGCAAAACAAATAAGTATGTAAGAATTTATGAAGCACCCTACACTTTTAAAGTTTAGGTACGAGTACTATATATTTAGCGCAGGCAGAAATTTAAAATATTTGGATACTTACTTTACTTTACTTTTAATGGCACAACAGCCCATGGAGGGCCTAGGCCGAGCTTTTCGCATCCACTTATGTTGTGCGTGTTATATTTGTACATGAATGGCAGGGACCTACAGTTTAATGCCGAATCCGAATGGCGAAGTGAAAAGCTTTTCATAGCAATAGCAATATTTCGATACTAAGATACTTAAAAACAAAATGCGAGCATGAAACCCTAATTTGGGAATTGTTAAATGTTTTTAAAATATTTCAAAAAATTATGGGATATCCAAATGAGAAATATTTACCAAATATTTTATTTTTCATTTGTTTTCATTTCACATATTTACACGCTTGGCCCGTAGCGTATAAAAAATGATAATAAAATATGTACTTATAAAATAAGAAAGAATATCAATAATAACTACAGCAAAAATGTTGATTGATTAATATCTTTTATTTGTAGAGCGTAAATGCACAATAAACACAAAGCGTGTAGTTGTGTACGTACATTAGACAGGGTCACCGCCTATGGGGGGAAAAAGTTGAACGTCTCACCATCTATTTTCAAAGATTACCCCGAGAGTATTTCAGAACAAACAAAAATTAACAAATTAACGTATGATTTTTTATACTTAATTTGTTGGAAATGCGCAAATTTTATGCCCGCGTAAAGTTTAAGAACCTTGATATTTTTGAAAAAATTGATTCTTGTCGAACAGTGTAATCAATCGTAACAGTGTAATTAATAGTTTGTACTGAACATTGATCCGTAACTATTTTCTTCATGAAAAAATGTTATGATTTTTTGAGAGTATTAACATTTTTTAAAAAACCCCAAGTACGTTCGCCTATATCTCGTTAAAAAAGTCTAAAAATAATGACTAGAAATAACTAGTTACAGGTGACATAGGAGATCAATAACACCTGAATGCAAAACGTACCATAGGTACTCGTATAGAAATTTCCGACGATATAGTATATTTCAGGAAACATCAGATAACAAAGTTATGATGAAAACAAAATAGTTGGTGTTTCAAGACCTCAGAGAGAACAAATTCTTTTCACTGAAGTACTTGTCGTATTTCAAGACCTCAGAGAGAGCAATTTTTTTCACTGAAATACTCTCGGGGTAAACTTTGAAAATAGGTGGTGAGATATTCCTCCATAGACGGTGACCCGGTAATCCGGTCTAGTGTACATACATATCTATTATGTGTATGTTTTTATAATTGTGCAGAGAAACGGGTTAATTTTTGAAGAATTCCGGAAAAACATAATGCCCTAGCATAATACCCTAGATACAGTAACTGCTTTCAAGTAGTAAGCAACAACTTTTAAGAGGTACCCAAAATAATATTTTTTATATCGTTGAAGCTACGCCAGGCAAATTAGGTGATTGATATTAAATATTTCCATTCATGTACAAATATAACACGCACAACATGAGTGGAGGGGAAAAGCTCGGCCTAGGCCCTCCATGGGCTGTTGTGCTATTAAAAGTAAAGTAAGTTCAGCGTTAATTTTTATAATTTAATTTTCACTCACTCAGTGAGCTGCAGAGATACAGAGATATCTGTAATGAAAAAGAAATAGATGCAAATTAATTATTTTTAATATTATAAAATAGAACACAAATCTAAGAAAATATGAGGACCATGTTGGTTTTGTTGTCCACGATTCAGACAACAAAGCTTCAAAGTTAAATTCTTTACAATTTCTATACTATGGTATGTATTATCCTGATTTGAGATTTCTCATTGAAAATTGTTCTCGATGCGGAATTTGAATAAATTTTAATTTGCATAGTCACCTGAAACGCTTAAACATAATATTTGTTATTGTCACTAACCTGCCGTACTTATTATTAGTATAATAAAAAATATGTTTGTAAGCAAGGAGTGGCCTCCTGAATAGTTCAGATACTCCGAATCTTTAAGTATACACTGTTGAAATAAGACTCCTTAAAATTCTGGTACCAGATTCGGATTCAGCGCTCAAAATTACCCCACATGTCTCTCTACAATTTCTCACTGAGTTCGAGAAAATAGTGAAATTTTTTATGGTGGAAATATCGTGAGACAAAGGTGAGTTTAGAATGCCACAGCAAATAGTATACCCATCGTGAGCATATTTTTTGGTACTAAGAGTAGTGAAAATGTTATGGTTTTTGAAGGAAAAGAGTGGATATAAAAAATGTAATAAGTATTTTTGTAATAAGTATTTTTCCAAACGAAAACCTGTTTTATTTAGAAGTACTAAATTTAATAATTTCTTTCAGCAATTCAAGTACTTATAATTTTGTATTTATAATGATTGTTTTGATTTCCAAATCAGTTTGTAGATTAAACAACTCAAAACAAATTCACTTCAATAACCAATATTTCTTAAACTCAAAGTGCTTCCACACTGCTCGTATGCACTTTAATGCTCATTTCCTTCAAGTCAATTTTTAATAAAGTGTGATTTTGAATTTTGAAAATGAAAAAAAGAACAGAAATTTTACAAGAGTGAATAAAATTTTTATTTGGATCGATAAATCAATTTCTGCCATTTACTTTTTAAATATAATTTCACTTAAATGTTGCCCGCGGCTACGCTTCAAGTGGACCATTCTGAAGGTCCAATTTTGGCACATTTTTCCTACATTTCGGCAGGAATCTCACCAATGACGCATTCAATGTCGGCTTCCAAAGCAGTTATCATGTTTGGCTGGTCCCTATAGATAATAAACTTAACATAGCTCCACAAAAAATAGTCTAACGGTGTCAAATCACACGATTTTGGTGGCCAATTGACTACACCAAAACGTGAGATTAACTGCTCACCAAATTCGCCCCTTAATTGATGCATGGTTTCGCATGCAGTGTGGCATGTGGCATCGTCCTGTTGGAACCACATGTCGGCCGAGTCCAATTCTTGCATTTTTGGCCAAAAAAAGAGTAATAATCGAACGGTATCTTTCTCCATTGACCTTCATCGTCTTTGAAGAAGTACGGCCCAATGATGCCGCCTGACCATAAACCGCACCAAACAGTGCGAGACAATTTTTCGAGATACATTGATAACTGGGTAGCTGCTGAATTACCTCTGGCTGGTCCTTACTCCAAATAAGGTATTTTGCTTATTCACGTATCCATTGAGCCAAAAATGAGCCTCGTCGCTAAATGGACGTAGCTTGCGAAACACTTTTTTCACTGCGCATGATTTTGATAATAAATTTCAATAATGCGCAAGCATTATTCAGGAGTAAGTCTATTCATGATGAAATGGCAAACCAAACAGAGAAAAAATCAAGTGACAGCTATCAAAAAGACCAACTCCGAAAAAAGTATTGCCAGATTGAAACCCATACTTCTAAAAAAAAATTCATTCTCAGAGCAGAAGTAAGGCCGGATTTATCATTACATTGTTTCACCTTTTTAATCTCCTTCTTTACCAACTTTTATTTCGTTTAATTTTATTCCACATTTAATAGCGATTTTTACAAATTGTGTAGCACGCACATGTTAAGGAATAGAATAGCTGTCAAAATGACTTACTTTACTTACTTTGAATGGCAATTGAACAATAGCCCATGGGGGCATAGGCCGAACTTTTCGCATCCACTCATATTGTGCGTGCTATATTTGTACATGAATGGAAGGGACCTACAGTTTCATGCCGAATCCGAACGGCGAAGTGAAAAGCTTTTCATAGCAATTTTTACTTTGAAGGTTTGCCATTGCCTGCCAAGAGGTGGTGCTGTGTAGAAAAATTATTTTTTCTACTTTTTGATTTTGCCTGTGTCGATATTCGAACCCCGGACACTATGCGTAGCAGTCCAACGCACTACCACTACACCACAGCGACCACGTCAAAATGATTGCGTAAAAATAATGGATATTTTGTTTCTGTACATACGGTTGAAAAACTATGTAAGTATTGTATAAAATTCACAAGAAAGCAGTGGTTTATTTTGCTTATTTAAAATCGAAGAATAGAGGAGAGAGATATTTATTACAATGCTCGTATCAGGGATGCTATTCTATTCATTCATTCAAAGTATCTTTGAAACTTTAGCAAAAAGAGGAACACTATTTAAATATTCTTAAAAAGGAGTGTGGAGAAAAAAAAAAATAAAAGAAGAGTACTTACGTGTAGTATCCTCCAAAATAGGACTACTTATATGCAAACGTTAAGTATACCGAGTGAGAGAGAGATATTAGTCAAATGAGCATAGCTTGGAGCTTCACATCCAGTACCAGGAGCTATTGAAAAGCTACCTACTTATGTTTCCCGCTTCGACTTGAATTTTAGGAGAGCGGCAGACAGTTTGAGTTAATGCATACGCGCCATAGCTAAACCTTAACGCAACACACGCTTTCTTAGTAGTTACCTTATGTTCAGTTTTTTAAATATATACATTGAACCAAATGCTGCTACTAATCTATTTAAACAAAAACCAAATATAAATAAATAATAAGAAAAGAAGCAAACACAAAAACCTAATCACTCATTACTCATCATACATCAAATAAAATACATAATGAAAATAAAATTTACTGCTGATATTCATTTTTTAAATTTATTTATTTTCTTTATAAACGATTTGAACAAATGGCACCCAAAAGCAGAAGTAGCTTAAGAAAAGGAAACAACTTTTAATATTTTGTTTATTTGACGAAATTTTTATATATATTTTTTTTAAATATTTTTTTTTATTATGCTTAGTGATTTGTTAATTTGATTTTTAGTAGTAGCGGTTGCCAGCTTAAATTAACTTCTAATTAACCTACCTACCTACCTACCTACATATACGGGCACGTAGTATACACACACACACACACACACACACACACACACACACACACACACACACACACACATTCGTACCATATTCGCACATCAAATACAAATGAAATACACACAAAATACAACAACCCAAACGAACGAAAATTGCATGTTGACGTAGATCATGATGAGGCTGAGCTTGATGTCGATGGTGGCTGATGGCTAGTGGCTGACTGATGATGTGATCTCATCATTTTTTAAACGAATCATTTCAATGCAAAAATGTTGGAACAACACAAAACCCAGAAAAAAAAAAAAAAAAATAATGAAAACAAAAGAAGGTGAATTGAAAATTATTGTATTGTAAATAAGCAGTAACAACAACGGCAACAAAAAACTTAAATAATGAAATAAAATAAACACTTTTCGTTGTCGTTGTTGTTAGTATTGCTGTTGTTAGTTGCTGTTGCTGCTGCTGCTGTTGCCGCTGCTGCAACTAAGAAATATTAAGTGGCTTGCCCATATAAAGCATATGAAAATTCTTAAAAAGCTTTTATAAATGTACGGATGGATGGACCGACAGACAGGCAGACATAATTAATGTACACATACAAACACAACCAACCAAGCCAGAAACAAAAAAAAAAAAAAAAAAAAAAAACAGGAAGCTTTAAATGGCACTTAATTCTTATTAACATTGTTTTCTTCTCGTTGTTGCTGTTGTTGTTGTTGTTAATGTTACTGTTGCTGTTGCTGTTGCTGTTGGTATTTACTACATACGTATTTTGATTTTTGTGTAAAAGTTGCAGTGTAGGTTCTTAATTATACACTAAGCACCATAACAATGCAAAAAATTCAAGAAAACAACAAAGAAATACCTAACAATTTTGAAAGTATAAACCAACAGCTATAACTAGAACAACAACAACAATAACTCTGTGATGAAATAAAGCTTATGGTAAGTCGATTTAAGATGTAAAATATTTTATCACATATTTTTGACTATAAATAACAAACTAGATCGGATTTTTAAAGAATTTTTGGAATCATATAAACATCATGTATAAGTATCAGCAATGGTCCTTAATTTGATTATAGAGTATGTATTCTGAAATAATATTGCATTAGTTTCTATGATATTTCCATTAAAAGCTATCAAACTCGCCCAACATACGAATGCACTTAAGCAGCTATGCATTCCCTTTTACCACACAACTTTAACAACCAGAAACAAATTTTCATGCAAGAGTGTGGAAATATAGAAAGGAACTAGAAAAGTTTAACTGATGTTGCTGTTGCTGTTGGTGTTGTTGTTGTTGTTTTTGCTATTTATATTAATACTCTACATAGTATTTAATTTTGGTATGCACTCGTACTTACATATAATGAAAACGACAACAACAATAACAACGGTAACAAACAAATGTAAGTATCTTCAATATATTAAAGTATCTATAGTATTTTCAATATATAATATGTTTATGTATGTATGTATGTATGTATGTATATGTTTGTGCAAGTGGATACAAAAACAACAACCTGTTTCAGATCCATACAAACACACACACACACACACACACACACACACACACACACACACACACACACACACACACAAACACAAATATATACATATGTATATTTTCATTAGTATCATTACTGTTGTTGCTTTTATATTATTGTTGCTGTCTGCTACTTACTACTGTTGCTGCTGCCGTTGTTGTTGTATTTTGAAGGTTACGCGTAATTTTCGCGCGCAATTTTTTTTTTCAAATTTTTTTGAAAGTTTATTTCATTTTCTGAAGTCATTTTATTATTATTTTTGGTTGTTGTTGTTGTTGCTGTTGCCGCTGTCGTTGTCGTTGATTCTATTCACAAGATTTTATTGCTGCTGTTTTTTTTTTCTGTTGGTATCACTTTTTTCTGGTTAAAATATTTCAAAAAAATAACAAATGTTTTCGACTTGATTTCATGCATTTTGTTATTAATTTTGTGTCTGTTAATTTTTCAACACATATTTAATTTGATTTCTTACACGTATTTCTCTTCTTTTTTTTAATGTACATAGGTACAGAACTTTTGAGTTTTTAATTAAACAATGATTTGGTATTTTTGATTTTGTTTTTCGTTTGTTCACAGCGTTTATAAAACCCACATTCGAAAATAGTGCACAATTGTTCAGATAACTACTCGAATCTAGAAGAATCAATCAGAGAATTTAAATATATGTAGTGGTAGGGTGAAGAGAAATCGTTTTCATTATTTGATTACTTCTTACTTTGAAACATACTTACTACGTTAAGATGATTCAATAATTTCTTAATTGTTTGACCTTCAATTTAATGGTTTTTAAACAAAATAAGTGCCCAGTAGATTTTCAAATAAGTAGTTTTGATTTTTTCTTGAATCAAAAGCGATTCAGACAAAATTTTGAGAATTTTCTGGTTATTGTCTGAGTTCCAACAAGTTATATCTAACTTTAGCGTAAGGAAGGTTGAAGAGAAAGGGTTAGCGTTTTCGTTATCTAAAAAGTCTTTAAACTCAGGAGCAACGAACGAAATCTCTGAGATTGTTCAGCAATTTATAGTCTCCTTTGTGGCTATTTTTCGGTCTTTCCGCAAGTAATCAAACTTTTGACAAATTAAGAGTTTTGATAGACGGTTAGTAAATTCTAGAAATAAAAATCTGTAAACTTGGTTTTAGTAAAAAATATTGATGCAAATTCAAAAGTTGTACATATTATGGTTTATCATAAATACTTAAGTAATTTGTAAGAAATGGGCTAATTTTAGGCCCATGTGAAATAAAAATTAAATGCAAATTTTTAATACGCCGAGACACGTATATTTTTTCCCCCAAATTCTATCAGAATCGAAGTGTTATTTTTGAAAAAATTTAAATTGTCGAACAGTGTAGATGACTTTACTGAATAGTTTGTACTGACCTTTTTTTTCAGTAACTATGGTATTTTCTTCAAGAATGAAAAAGAAAACTTTCTTAGAAAAAGTTAAGTGATTTTTTCCAGTAACTATGGTATTTTCTTCAAGAATGAAAAAGAAAACTTTTTTAAAGCATTAATATTATTTAACAAAAACCGAGGTTCCTCTATATCTCGTTCAAAAGTCTAAAAATAATGTCCAGAAATAACTAGCAGAAGGTGATGTCAATACACAACTTAAGACAAAGGGTCGTACTCTGAGCGTACATATCAAATTTGTTGTGACCTTCTTAAATTTTTCCATTAATACTTGAACAATACCAATGGGAGGAGGTGGCCTCAGCTGAGATTTTGGCATGTTTTGCCGTGTTATGGTATATATACTTATATGTACATGACTGGAAGAGACATACAGTTTTATGCCGAATCCGAACGGCGAAATGAAATGCTTTTTACTGGCAATTTTTACTCCTGTAGGTTTGTCATTGCCTGCAAAGAGGTGGTTCCGTGCAGAAAAATAGTGTTTTATACTTTGTGATTTTGCCTGTGCTGAGACTTAAACCACGGACAGGCCAACGCACTACCAACTACGGCGACGGCAACCACCCTGAAACTTTACTCTTGGGGTAAACTTTGAAATTATTTAGGGGGTGAGACATTCAACTTTTTTCTCCCATAGACGGTGACTCAGTGTATTTCGCTGGAGTGTAACTGACTTTACTTACTTTACTTTTAATGGCACAACAGCCCATGGGGGCATAGGCCGAACTTTTCGCATCCACTCATGTTGTGCGTGTTATATTTGTACATGAATGGAAGGGACCTACAGTTTAATGCCGAATCCGAACGGCGAAGTGAAAAGCTTTTCATAAGTAATTTTTACTCTTGTAGGTTTGTTAGTGCCTGCCAAGAGGTGGTGCCGTGTAGAAAAATTATTTTTTATCCTTTTTGATTTGGCTGTGCCCGGACACTGTGCGCAGCAGTCCAACGCACTACCACTACGCCACAGCGGCCACTAACTGACACGGCCACCTTTAAAAACGGTAAGCCCGGGGGGAAGCTCCCCGGTCCTCCTCTCTTCTCCACAGGCATGTACATATGTATGAACATATTGGATCAGGATATGTAGACAATTTTTCGATGTTGCTGACGAGTGCACAAGAGCATATTTAATGCACTTTCAGTTGCGATAACTTCGTTATAGCTTTATAACCAAGCAAACTAGGCAATGAAATACAAAGCTTCGAATTATGACAGCACAGGAAATTATTTCAAGGTCTCGATAGCTGTGTACATATAAGAGTGCTCATTAACTAGAATTTTTCTTATGGCCAAACTTGCTACAAATACAACTCGGGTATGTATGGAATAAATTTTCCGCTTATTATTATTATTATAACATATTGTAATAAATGACTTTGTATTATTTTAAAGCGAAAAAAGTTGATACAGATGTAAGTATGTACTTCTTGTTTTGAAAATGTCAACCGAAAAACACAAATTAAAATTGAGCTTGCCGAGTGTCAATTTTATTAATGTATGTGTCATGCCAAACAGTGGGACTTATTAATATTCTTGTGCTTTGTTTTTGTATGTGCTAATATGTGCCGACTCATCATGGATAAGAAGGGGGACAAAAATCCAAAAGCATAATACAATTTGCTGCTAGTATGCATGATTTTTTTTTTTTTTTTTTTTTTTATTCATTTGCTTTTTAGTTTTTTGGTTTTGTTTTAACAATTCACGCATTTAACAAATGTCAAAGTGACAGCACACAAACAAACAAAGACAGCAGCAACAATAACAGCAGTGGCATAAGAAAAATTAAGTTTACGACATTCAAAGTTCTTGCATTTATTAGAAGCAGTTACGCGGCACGCGGGGTAAATGTCGCCCGCCAATGCTGCTGCCAATTCGTGCCCTGTTGCTCGTTCGCTCCCTCGCTTGGTCGCTCCGGTCGCTGCCTGCTTGCCCAACCCCCTGCTTGAGTTTTTCAATTAATAAAAATTAGTTGAGTCAATGAAGTTCTTTATACTCGGTTCCCCTTTATTAAGTTACTCATTGCATGTATTGTCTTTTATTATTTATTTCTGTTGCGACTACAGATTAAAATAGAACTAAAGTATGTACATCCATACATATGTATGTATGTATCGTACCATAGTATGTATGTATGTATTGTTACAAACAAAAATTTTAAATCATTTTTATTTGTATTTTTGTTTCTTGCTTTGTTTTATGTACATATTTCTGACTTTAAAATGTCATAAATTTGTAAGTTCGCTATGGCAATTACTTGCAAATATTATTTCTTTATTTTTTGTTATTTTTTTATGTTGCTTTTGTGGCTTTACCAAATTGACACAAACATAAATATTTGATTAGTTTCCTCAACATGCGAAAAATTGTGTTCAAGGGAATTCGACGGAAATCGAGGGAATTCGCGCAAACAGTACTCGTATACAAAGTGTTAAGTATGCGGTACACAATGAGTGCGAATGTGTGTGTGTGTGTGTGTGTGTGGAAAGGTGTGGCGATGCAGCAATTTGTTCTACATAATTTTACCATTAAAATGCTAAAAATTGCAACAGCCAACAGTTCAATTGTTGTTAATTTTATGCATTGTCAGCGCGAATTTAAAATACAAATTACTGTCATAGTATTATTAATGATTTTTATTTTCTTTGTTTAACAAAATTATATTAAAGTTTATTGTTTTTAAGGAGTAGTAGTTTACTATCTTTCATTCGTAGAAATATACTTATTTACTATGCAACTATTGTTAATAATTATTAATTTAATTTGGTTAGTTTGTGGTAAACTTAATTATTTTTCTTATACATAATTAACTTGAAATTTATGAGCTACATACAAGTTGAGTTGTACTTAGGTACGATGGTTTTTCTCACAAAACAGGATCCTTCTTTTATGGTTTGAGATACATTTTTTCGTATTCATGTTTGCTTGGCTTAAAATGTTTATGGTTCTCCAAGCGTATATTCAATTCTACAGTGCCGCTAATGAAAAGATTTATGTGTGGAAAAAAGAACATTGTCCCTTCGTAGCACTCAGGCTACAGAATTTGTTTACTTTCCAGAAAAAAACGGACAATTGTGTAAGATTTAAAAAGATTGGAATTTAAAAAAAGGTGATTCCATTGATTCTGTTTCATTTAGTAACCGAAAACTCTCAGGAAGACTGTTCAGTACTTCTGGCAAGGCATCCATGGTCAACATGAGTTGAAACCTCTATGGTATTGTTAATTTAGTTTTAAATTTAAGAGTCAAATGACTGCCTCTTCAAATACATTTTCCAAGCATGAGAAATCCCAATCAAAGGTCTAGATAGTTTAAGATTAAGATTGGTTTGTTCGGCTCTTGGTCTATGTACATTCCAGAGTGGTTCCAGAGTGTAAACTGAACCTTTTTGAGCACCTTATAGCACCGCTAGAATAGTTATTATTATAAACTAGTCAAGTCAAAAGGGAAAGTAATAAAGAAGAACCACTGGCGTCTGAGATTCAGTAGAATGAGAACAATGTTAGAGAAGACAATGTAGAATACAATAAGCTGCTTTCAATTAACTAATTCTAAATCAATTTAGTTACATGGATGTTCTCCGATTTGTGGGTTGGATGTCAACAACGACAGCCATTGCCTGTCAAGAGATGGTGGTTGTGTAAAAAAAATAAGTTTTTTCTAGTTTTTGATTTAGCTTGTACCGAGATTTGAACCCTGGACACTCTGCGTAGCCAACGCACTACCAACTACGCCACGACGATCACTTGTAGTCATAGTGTTGTAAAATTATGTATGAAAAATTAGAGAACTTATGACAATTGAGAGGAAACGAAACTGAATACGTCACTTTCTGAATACTTAAGATGTAACAAATGTTATACAAGGACTTGCCTCTGATTACAAAATGTGTTAAGCTTATTCGTTAGCTAAAAGAAATGACATACCTCGTTTCTGTGCATGAAGCAAGCGTACGCTGCTGGGCTAATGGTCTCGATAAGACAAGTCCTAGGAAACAAGATGGAAAAGTTCGATACATCAATTTGGAAAAGTTTAACGCTGCAAGAAAAGTTTAACGCTGCCAGTGTGAAAAGCACCGATTCGGAGCGAGAAGTTATGTGTAGAAAAATGTATAAATCAGACATGAAATATTGATCCATTGTGCACCTCACGCTCACCAAATTTTATATTTAATATGTACTTACAACGAAAGCTTGAAAGTTAAAGAAAGGAAAGGTATATATATTATTTGGAGTTTGATTTTCGGTGGATATTTTAAAATTCTGCAGTTTTGGAGTTTGTTGTAAGTTATGATTTGGTTTGCACGTGCCTGCTCGCAATGCCCTTAAGTTCTTGAGAAAGACAAACAGTTGAATTTCTGTCAAAAAACATGTGGGTTTATATTGTTATTTTCGAAAACGAAATTTTCAATTTTGATGGTAATACGAGTATGATGTTAGAATCCTTAATTGAAAGGAAGTAGCTGCGAGTATGTTGTTATTACAAGCTTCGAGGTTCTAGTTTTGTTGTTGTTATAATCAGCTTGAATATTCAGTCGATGGCTATATAAATACCTAGTTTTGAAAGGGTACAGGTAAGAGATACAAAAATTTACTTTCTAAATATTAACTACTTTTTGCTGAAGATTTTCTCCATAACTTTGGTACCTTTACAAAGAAAATTTGGCATACATGAATTGAAATCATTATACTTGAGTTTTCTAATTTGATAAGACTATGAAATAACAAAATTTTAGATTAGAGTTCAAAGAACTTTGTTTGCAGATAATCACATACACCCGCACACACACACACACACACAGATGCATAAAAGTCATGCTCATCGACTTGAGCAAGGATACGACGCGCATATTCAAATACATACACATACAAATTTATCTATTCCCTGTATGTAAAGCAGACAGAAAAAAAAAAATTAAATGAAAATGAAAAAATGTGTTATGGTGACGCCTACATAGTATGTATGCTTATGTGTGTGTGTGTGTGTATCTACATGTGCATGTATATATGAGACAGACGCCTTCATATGTGGAAGGCCACTTACTCATACATACTCGTACGTAGATACAACATTTTAATATGTTATCCTTTCAGCGAAACCACACTATTGCTCTCTATCATCGTAAGCAGCAATAGCAGGAGCAATATTGCTACCACCACCACCACCACCACCACCAGCCACCAGCCACCAGCCATCAGCCATCATACTCAAGTGCTGCTGCCACTCCAAAGAAGACAAGAACAATAACAACAAAATAACAAACTACTTAGTAAGAAAGTCAAAAATATATACGAGCATATATAAATGGATATCTATCAAAAAAAAAAAAATCAAAAAAAAACAGTATATTTCTCTCTTTTTTTTGCTGCTACTTGCTTCATGTGGGTGCGTGACGACTGCAGGAAGCGGAAGGTAGAAAGAAGCATGCAAAGAATAAATACAAGGGTAGTTTCACATATGGATTCCCATACATACTTAGTAGATAGGTAGATACGATGTATACTAGAGTAGATAGTAGAATAATGTGTCTCATGTTTCTCATGTCATTGCTTCAAATGTTTAGTTAGGTATTCCCTTGTTACCAAATTTAGTATGAGCTCAGTAAGTATGGTACATACATGAGTATTCAAAAATTTGTGGGTAAAAAGTTATAGTCGCTTTCGCTATATCCTTTTTTGGATTTTTCCCACCCTAACTCTTGCTGCCAACGCGCTTGGCAACAGAGTTGTAAGCCGTGCATATACTCGTACTCATTTATAAATGTACGCATGTTTTAACTTTTTTGTGCGTGTTTAATAATTTCTTTCCTGCTTTTTCCTTGACTGCATATTGCGTGCTTGTTTAGCATTTAGGTAGGTACTTCATTGCTGCTGCTGCTGCTACTGTGGTTGTTGTTGTTGATTTTTCTCTTTTGGAAAGAAATGTCTAATAAAAATGATTTATACCTAATTGCCAGTGAGAATTAGTTAGTAAAGTAGGTTGCCTTGTTAAGTTTTTTGTTTTTTTTATTTTAATTTTTCTCCATTTTTTTTTTCTGTTTTGGATTATGTTAACGAGTATATTTTTGTGTTTTTTTCTTGGTAAGTAAAATCAATATCTTGAATATCATTAAATTAATTCTTGTATGGGTACTTTTTCGAGTGTTTTCCATATACATTTCTGCGCATATTTTGAGTAAAAATAAGTAGTCGTCACTTTAAATTTTGTTTTCATTCTGTTCTAAAAATATTTTGTTGTCATCGTTTTGTTAGTGTAATCCTAATGTGCATCATTCTCGCATTATCATTTAAATAAATTAAACAAAATTAATTGTGGGTATATACTTACAAATTTTGTATAAATACTTGTAGAATGATTAAAATAGTAAAGAAGAAAGCTTAAATCATGTCTGATGTCACGTAATTTGTATTCGAACAATTAGTAAAATTCTAAAAATACTCATTCTACATAGTTAACCAGGGCATTGATTAAGTGTTGCATACCTTCATAAATGGAATTGCATAAATATAGCGTATTTATGTCACGTAAGTGCTTTTCAACTCGAAAGCTTTAACACGAATTGTCGTTGTCGTATAAATATATTTTCAAATTAGTCTTAAGTCACGTCAGTTAAAAAGTTTTTTATCAATGTTGCGAGTTTGGAGTTGCCATTTCTAAATGATTTTTTTTAGGCATCAGTTCCTCGCCACAATGGAATAGAAATTGAAAAAAAAAACATACATTTATCAACACGCCACTTCGTCATTCGGGATTTAACTGGGACCTGTAGTATAAACTAGATATGGGCGCGGAGTAATTGTCTACTAACGATCACGTTATACTTTTTAAGTTCACGTACACTCACGCATGAGCCTTTAATTTTCAACCACTCTCCGTTTTCACGTTTCCGACCTAAAATTTACGACCTACCTACGAACACTCACGGAAACATCACCCCCCTATCTGAAAGCTTATATTGAGAGTATTTCAAAACAAGTTTTTTTTATTTTTTGTACCACTCTAAAAACCGCCATAATGAATTTAAGCAGCTATAACTTATTCGTTTATTAACCTAATGGAACACTTCTTGGGCAAGAATTTAATGATTTTATGAGAGCTTCAAATTTTAGAAAAAAAAAATTACCTTTTGGCGGGGTACAACTCTGAGTACGCGACCTAACTATTACAAATGACTTCGGAGATGAATAATACCTAAGAAGAAAATGTAGCAATCGTTGAGTCTTTTACAACAATATATCATTTATAAAAATCGGACATCAACTGCCAAAGTTATAAACAAAAATTCGTAATCTCAATATAAGCTTTCAGATAGGGGGTGGTTTTTTGGGGGTTTTTTTTGCAACCCGCTCTAATGTACATATTTACATAGATCGAATATCTTTAAAATTATCAAGTAAATTTTGTTTTGTTTATTTATTTTTTAATTTGGAAATAAAATTTCCCGATATTTTTGGCAAGTTCATCCATCAATTAGAGAACATTCTCCCATATATATGAATTTTACACGAGCTACTACGAACATTTCAGCTATAGAGAGAATAACAACAATGCATATACTTAGTACAGGCAGATCAGACGATCGTTTCGTAATCATCCATGATTCTTCATGAGTGATCTTAGTGGTATCAATATTGTATTATTAAGTAATGTGAACGACGATCCGATGAATTTTTCTTTAAGTTATCTTAAATTTCTAAACTTTGTTTTTCTGCAGCATTCTTTTTACTTTACTTTTAACAGCCTATGGAGGGCCTAGGCCGAGCTTTTCGCATCCACTCATGTTGTGCGTGTTATATTTGTACATGAGTGGAAGGGACCTACAGTTTAATGCCGACTCCGAATGGCGAAGTGAAAAGCTTTTCATAGGCAATTTTTACTCTTGTAGGTTTGCCATTGCCTGCCACGAGGTGGTGCCGTGTAGAATAATCATTTTTCAATTATTTTTTTTTGATTCTGCTTGTGCCGAGATTTGAACCCCGGACACTCTGTGTAGCAGTCCAACGCATTACCACTACGCCACAGCGACCACCTGCAGCATTCATCTTGGTTAAATATGTTTAAGTCAATGTTACACAAAAGCATTAACTATTTTAGAAGATGCAATTGGGCGATAAAATAAAAATATCTTGTGATGTATGTAGTACATATGAATACATATGTATAAGTATATAAACAGCAGCTATCATGCATATTGAATAACTTGAAAAAAGACAACAAATTTCCATATATGTTTTATTTAATTTGGTCCTTTACAATTTATTAGAACTAGTTTTTGAATACAACATTAATCAAGTGGACGCCTTTTTGGTGCGTTTTCCGTTACTTTTTCGTGTATCTGGGGCGGTATAACGAATGTCAATTGTCTGAGGCTTGCTGTAGTACACTTTGCTTTTCAAATAACCCTAAAAAAAAGAAGTCCGGCGGGATCAAATCTGGAGATCTGGGTACCAAGTCAATGTTGCCATTTTTTGAAACAACACGGCCATGGTCATATATGGTCTCGTATGTCAAATGCAACAATTTTGCTTTAACGGCGCCAAAGAGTTTGAAATGGGTGTCGTCGGTCATCAAAATGTCCGTCCTAAAATCAGGTTCAGTGTCAATCATTCGAGCGACTATTTGGCCGTATTCCATGCGACTGACATTTTTGCGCAAGTCAATCGGTTGATAAATGTTAAAATTATTCAATGTTTACATACGCACCCTGTATATGCCCGCCTATATAATATAAAAGGAAGCAAAAAAATTAATATATAAAATTTTTCGTGAATTTAAATTTGAATTTCCGGAGAAATTTCACTCACACACACTTACGACATATTTCTGATTTTATACAAAAATCGCTCACGCCTATGGTTGAATTTTCCATGAAACGCCTCGTCACAACGAAAATAACGGCGCGCCCTCATCTCTAGTACAAACATTCGTACATCAATACATACATGTGTATATCAAGCACAATATGGTACCTATGAAATGACGCGAAACGCTTGTCCTTTAGACCTTAATAGATTGTTCTGCCGCATTGTCGTAGTACTTCAAACTTTGAATAACACTGATATTTTTCAAAAATAATTCACATCATGTATCAAGGTGAGATTAATTTTAAGATACAAGTATTGGTAAGATGAGATGAGATAAGGATCTTCAAAACTGGCACTGGAAAAATTCTACGGATTCCAAAGTATCTTAATTCTGATTAAACAAAACAATAGTTTTGAATTTGTGCAAGAGCTGCATCTGGAAAAAGACTAATAACTTTTTTTTTAAGTTTCAGTTGTTAAAATTTGAGTTAGAGTTAACTTCTTTCTTTTTTAAATGGCACAACAGTTTACGGAAGGCCTAGGCCTAGCTTTTCACATCCATTCATGTTGTGTGTGTTATATTTGTACATTAATGGAACCTATAACTTCAATATATTGCGATGATAAAATCTTTTAAACCGAATCCGAACGGCGAAAGCTTTCCAGGGGCAATTTTTACTCTTGTAGGTTTGCCTACAAGAGGTGGTGTCGTTTAGAAAACTTGTTTTCCCTACTTGTGCCGAGATTTAAGTCATGGAAATTCTGCGTAGCAGACCAACGCACTACCAACTACGCCACAGCGACCACAGAGCTAGAGTTACACTATTTTTAAAAAATCATAGGTCGTAGCTGTTTGTTCTATTAAAAAGTTAGGAATCGGAATATTGTAATCAAACATTATTGTACATAAGATAGATTCAAATATCGACTTGGAAATTAGTAATTAAATTGCAATTATTTATGAATTATGAAATTACTTACTTACTTACTTAGCTGGCGCTACAACCGATGATCAGTCTTGGCCGCCTCCACAAAGCTCCGCCAGTCACTTCTGCTATGCGCGCGCTGGCGCCAGTTGATAAACGAAATCCTTGACGACTTCAAAAGTGTAGTTGTCAACAGTGACATTTTGTCCAAGACGCCGTGACTCTTTGTTTGTTGACACAAGGTATTTCGTTTTGTCCTCGTTCACCACTAGACCCACACGACGAGACTCCCTTTCCAGGTTGGAGAATGCTGCACTGACTGCTCGAGCGTTTTTGCAAATGATGTCAATATCATCAGCGTATGCTAGCAGCATGACACTCTTGTAGAAGATAGTGCCAGAGATATCGATGTTCGCAGCTCGAATTATTTTCTCCAGCATAAGGTTAAAGAAGTTGCACGATAGGGAGTCACCTTGTCTGAAACCTCTTTTGGTATCAAGTGGTACGGAGAGGTCTGTCCCAATTTTCACTGCGCTGGTGGTGTTGGTCAGTGTCATTTTGCAAAGACGAATGAGCTTTGCAGGGATACCAAAATCAGACATTGCGGCGTACAAGTGATCCATAATCGTGCTGTCGAAGGCGGCTTTATAATCGACAAATAGATGATGGGTGTCGATCTGTTTTTCTCGGGTCTTTTCCAGGATTTGGCGTAGTGTGAATATCTGGTCGATGGTGGATTTACCAGGCCTGAAGCCACACTGATAAGGTCCAATCAGTTTGTTGACGATGGGCTTCAGTCTTTCGCACAGTACGCTCGATAGAACCTTATATGCAATATTAAGAAGGCTGATCCCACGGTAGTTGGCGCAGATCGTGGAATCACCCTTCTTATGGATTGGGCAGAGTACGCTGAGATTCCAATCACTTGGCATGCTTTCATCTGACCATATTCTGCATAGAAGCTCATGCATGCGTTTTTTGAGCTCTTCGCCTCCGGTCTTAAACAACTCAGCAGGCAGGCCATCTGCACCTGCAGCCTTATTGTTTTTCAGCCGAGCAATGGCTGTTAAGACCTCCTCATAGTCAGGCGGCGGTACTTCAACGCCGTCAGTGATTGGGGTTTCCGGAGTGGGTTACGCAGTGGCGGGATTATTGCCGTCTTCGCCATTAAGCAGCTGCGAAAAGTGCTCCCTCCATAATCTCATTATGCCCAGGATATCTGTCACCAGATTTCCGTCTTCATCCTTGCAGGAAGAGGCCCCGGTCTTCAAACCAAGAGTCAGGCGTCTTATTCTTTCAAAGAATTTTCGGACCTCGTTCCTGTCCCGCAACATTTCGATATCATTGAACTCGCGTCTTTCTTCATCTCTTTTCTTGCGCCTGAAAAGACGTTTCTCCTCCCTCCTCAACTTTCTGTATCGCTCCTTAGCAGCTCGCGTTGCAACTGACTGCAGGGTGGCTCTGTAGACTGCGTTTTTTGCTTCAGTAGCATCGCGACACTCTTGGTCGTACCACATATTTCTCCGTCGACGGTGGTAGCCTAGCACCTCTTCGGCAGTCGTACGCATAGAACGGGAAATGTGCGTCCACTGCGCGCATATATCATCAAGGTGAGGGGTGTTTTGCGAAAGGAGAAATGCAAGTTGGTTGGCAAAGACTTTGGCTGTCTGTTGTGATTGCAGCTTTTCGACATCCAGCTTTCTCTTTGTACCTATCCATACGCGATTTACTACACATATACGTGTGCAGACCTTGGCTGCAACCAAGTAGTGGTCTGAGTCGATGTTTGCACCACGTATTGTGTACATTGTACATTGTGTACACGTATAGTACATTGGAAGCGTGCCTTCCGTCGATTACAACGTGATCAATTTGGTTTCGTGTGTTTTGATCAGGGGACAGCCAAGTGGCATTATGGATATCTTTATGTTGGAATCTGGTGCTACTGACTGTCATGTTTCGTGCCGCGGCGAAGTCGATCAGTCTCATACCGTTATCGGTGGCTTCGTCGTGGAGACTGAATTTTCCGATCGTCGGACCAAAGAGACTCTCCTTGCCCACCTTGGCATTAAAGTCGCCTAACACGATTTTAACATCGTGGCGCGGGCAATGCTCATAAGCTTTGTCGAGGAGCTCGTAGAAGTCATCTTTGGTCGTTTCATCCTTCTCATCCGTCGGGGCATGGACGCAAATTAGGCTGATGTTGAAGAATTTTGCCTTGATGCGGATAGTGGGTAGGCGCTCGTTCACGGCCGTGAACCTCGAGACTAGATGACGCAGTCTCTTCCCAACCACAAATCCAACACCAAATTCGTGTCTCGACGCATGACAGCTGTAGTAGATATCACAGGATGCTCTTTTGGAGCAACCCTGTCCCGTCCATCGCATTTCCTGTATAGCGGTGATGTAAGCTCTATATTTTTGGAATACATCCACCAGCTGGATAGAGGCACCTTCCCTGTAGAGGGTTCGGACATTCCAGGTGCATATCCGTAAATCGTTGTCCTTTGGGCGTTTGCGGGAGTCGTCAACATTAGAGGGGTTCATTATCCGAGGCTTATTTGGAGGATTCATTGGTGGGTATTTTAACGTGGTGGGTTCCAAGCCCGACGCACAACCATTCATTCAAGGCCATGGAGAAGCCCGCCGCACACATTAGTTAACTCACTGACGATTGTCAGATCGCTATCCAGGGGACGCCACGAGGAGGCTGTGTGTCGACTTGAAACGTAGAAGCGCAAGGATCGACCATGGACGCACCTGCGACTGTCACGATCTTTACCTTGTGTCCTACGCCCCAGGCCCCCCATTATGAAATTATTTACACATAAAATCAATAGTTCTTTATTTGCTAAATTTAATCAATTCAAATCAGGTATGTACCTGTGAAAAACACATCATTCACATATGAATTTTTACTGCAATTATATTATACATACATATGTGTTCTTATCTCATCATATTAAATTATTAATTTATTGCTCATTGCTAATATTTATCAAGAAATTATGAAATATACACATTCGCGTAGAAAAGTTTATTTTTAAACCTTTGACGCAAAGTTATTTTTTGTCGCTTTTCTTGTTTTTTTTTTTTATTATTAGATACGAGTATACATATGTATTGTTTTCAATTAAATACTCATACTATACTATTTCGATTGACCGTCGTTGTAGACAGTGGAAAGAAAATTAAATGTAGCTGCTGAAAAATAATTTTCAAATACTCTAAACTTTTGTAGCCACTGATTTTCACTGGCGATATTAGAAATAACTACAGACTGGAGATGGGCGTGTAACGTGAATTTTACGTGGCACGTGTGAACGTGAAATAATCTCCTCGTGAGCCTGTGTGAGCGTGATTTTGAGGTAAAGATGCATAAGCGTGTGCAATCTTTTTCGTGAGAGCACGCGAATTATATTTATTTCTTTAATTCTTCAGAATTAATATAAATTATATTATATTTATTTCTTTTCAAATTATATTTTATTCTTTTCAAAATAAGTACTTTAGTGTACCAAACGTAGAATACGATTACTTTTAGAGGGAGTGTAAGAATGAATAAAAAATAGATTAAGGCACAATGGAAACTAAATACAGATATGTATGTAAAAAGTACTTAAATAAGAAATAGTGAAGTTTGAGTCACACTAACGTAACTCGCGTGAGTATGAGTTGACATTTGTTTTAAAATTAAAATTTTGGTTGTGTAAAAGTTTGGTAGTTTAAAAGGAAAATCTGGTATGTTTCTTAAGCAAAGCAGCTTGCAAATCCGCAATTCGGTACCACTGTGTGGCATATGTAATGTATGATCTTTAATGTTGTATTGTTTCTTCTTTTCGTTTATAGCGCATTTTTAAAATTCGCCAGCGTATAAAAACGATTTTCTTTTAGAATAATTGTTTAAAATTTCGGCAAATTCTTGAAAAATCTTTGAAAGCGTTTTTGTCTAGCTGAATTTGATGTTTAAGCATCCTTATCAGTATTTTTTTTTTCACATATAAGCTTCTTAATGTTTTAATTTTTTTTAACGTTATCATTTCAGCGTTTGTATTTAAAATTTTTAATCATATTCATATGCCTCCTCAGCGTCTACTAGCAATTAGCGATAGTGATACTGATATGACATTGAAGCTGCGCTAGTGATAAGAGTCAGCTAGTGCTGCCAGCTCTTCTTGATGCTTTATGACCCAAAAAAAGAGACCAATAATGCAAACAATTTGCACATTTTTGATCATTCTATGTTATCAATTAAAATTCAGGACAAGCATTTTCCTCAAATTTATGTAATAGTTTTAAAGCAAGTCAAGACAGTCTCAAGCGGGTAAGTGATGTCGAGAAAGAGGACATTTTATTAGTTCATTGGTTGAATCCACTGAAAGAACCACACCAATGCATACAAATTGCGCCAGCAGTAAACTTATAAAAAAACCTTCACTTATTTACCGTCGAATTATGTAAAAATGTAAAACATAAATCGCGGTCTCTCTCTGCGCTGCTTGCGAATTGTTTTTGCATTAGTCACTTTTTGGCAATGGGGAGAATCACAGCGATTGCGTTTTACATAATTTGGGGATTAAACTTTAAATTGGTTGAGCAGTAAGTAAGTATAGTAAATTTACATTAATAAGTATGAAAATAAATACCATAGATTCATTTTTCTATATTTTCAAAGTATCCCACCATACAATTTCGGCACTTTATATCAAGACTGCACGCCCTTAAAACATAAATTTGTATTTCTACTTAAAGCGTGGCGTGCCTTATCTCCTTCTTAAGTATTTTTGGGTTATTTTATATCTATTGATTTTAGTATTTCTTCTTAATTTCATATAATGTTTTTATAGTTTTTACCTTCTTCAAATTGGGCGTTTTGCATTTTCAACTTTGCTGCTCCTACGCGAGTGATTAAGATTTATTGTTAATAATACCTTGCCACTATAACAAAAACAACAGCAGCAACTACGTAAGAAAAATAATCACATACGAGTATGAAAAAAAAAAAAATTAAAATACTACAAATAAAATTTGTGTATATTCAGAAAAAAAAGCCACAACAATAACGAAATTTATATGCGGGAGTATGGGTGTTTAATACCAATGTGTAATGAATAATATTCATCTGCCCTACCTCCAGAAAATCGCACTCAATTGTGTTTATTTGAATTCGTTGAATAAGAACTTGAAATTTGATTCCCTTTCTATCTCGCTCTGGGTTTCACGAATAATACGCTAATGGTCAATGATCAATGGTCAATTTAATTACGAAATACTACTGTGACATTGGAAAATAGGTCAAGTTTTCATTGTAATTGAACTTCATATTACTCATGCCTTAATCATGCTTAGGAGAAATGATAAAACCAGTGCCAAAGTATTTGTAATTCTTGTGGGTACTTGAATACGCTTCGGTCTAAAATGCCCCAATTGGCCACACTCTCCCCCATTGCTATAATTTTCACCGGCACTACACTTGTATCCAAATTACGTGTATCACACCATCAAAAACAACGAGCAGCATACTGCAGATGCTTCTTCCTCTTTATGATTGTGGTTTTTTTTTTTAGTTTTTATTTTATAGTTGTTGCCATTGTTGCTGGTTATGGACTGTGTGCTGTTGATATTGCCTATGGATTTAAAGATTATGTGTTAGAAAGCTTTATTATGACAGTGTCCATAATTAAAAGAATTATGTATAACGAGCTGATGATGCGCTTTGATTCGTTCTTCGTTTTTGTGTATTTATTGCTGAGGAAATATTTTTTTAAGATATTTTATAGTTTTTTTCCTTATACATTTTTCAGTTACTTTATTATTTCTTTATTTTGTCTTTTATAATTTTAGCTTTTTTATATTTGAAGAAGGTCAATAAATCTTGAGGCTGTCAAATTTTTATACTTTATGTGTTATAAGTAATACAAGAAAATAAAAAAAAAATTTAAATAAAAACGCGGAATAAATATACATATGTACATTGGTATGTACTATATAAAGCTATATATCTTTACAAATTTACATATATACTTGTTAATTTTTTTTTTTTTTTTTATTTAGTGAATACTCATCTTTCTGATGCCTTTTATTTATTTATTTTTTTTTTTTTTTTTCGTAAAATAAGGTGTGTTAAAACGAAGCCATAAATTAAAGTTTCTTTTGAATATGGTTGCCAACATATTATAATAAAAAATAAATTGAATAGAAAATAAGCTACTAAAAAGCATTAAGCTGGCCTCTCACGATCACTAGTAGTATTGACAGTGTTAATATGTACTGTCAGTATGAGTGATTGCACAATAGCTTCAATATATTTTCGAACGCAATCCAGCCTTGCACGATCAGTATTTTCTTCATTATTATTTGCGCTTTGAGGAGAATGTGTCGTTAGTGCTGTGATGAAACTACGAAAAAAAACGTATTCATTTCACGCCCCATTTAAAATATTATATTTAATTCGCAAATTAGTAGGCAAATAATTCTGTAAATAATGATAAGTTGACCTTACACAGTCAGTAATACTTAATGTCAGTATTACAGTATTTTAAAAGACCACCACTAAAAATCAGAAAATCGGTAATTCGGTACATACTGATGGTACTTCCTTTATTCCAAATACTGATGGGATATTTTAAAATACTGACAGTATTACTGATCGTGTATACTAAGTTCAGCTTTAGGTAAAATCGATGCTATTAAAGAATTCAAAGAATTGCATTATAAATTTAAAAAAAATATATAAAATCTGTCGAGTTTAGTGTGAAATAATCTGCATATTCCTTACAAAATATCGCTAGAGATTGAATGAATGGGTGAATGGAAACGATTTGTATAGTATCTAAGAATTCAAATGATTATAATTTAAATAATATGTAAGCTATAAAAAAAAACACATTATAAAAGTGAATTTTTAATAAAATGTTATAAATAACAATGATTTTAGTTATACCACAGCTTAACTTCTTTTTTGTTCGATCAATGGCCAGGTGGCAGGCATTAGAAACAGGTGAATAGGTTCACTATGATTGTTGAAACCGTGTTCGATTGACCTCACAACTTGTGCTACTTTACTTTTAATTTAATCCATTTAAAAATAAAAATATCGGGTTATATAAAAAGTGTCCGCGGACTTGGTGTTGATACCAACAAATCTGGCAATACAACTCCCATTATGTCAAACGAGTACATGTTTGAAAGGTAACAATTCAAGCTACATTTGGTGTGAAGATAGTTGTGTGATTTGCTGCTAGTGTAAAAAAATAGCACGATTGACACGCAAGCTGTTAGGAGATAGCGGAGGTACTAAACATCAACCATATGACAGATTAATATGGCCCTATATATATGGTATATTGAATGTCGCTCAACTTTAGATTTAAAGAAGATTTTTTTTCTTACAAAATAATTTCAATTCTTTTCATAGCCCAGTGTTAGAGAAGTCTGCCCAGAACAGCAATGAAATATAGTTATCTCTAACTTTTTAGTATATATGTAATTGAGCTTTTCTAAGAAGTACATACCATAGTTACCCACTTCATTTGGTTATCCAAACGAAGAGAAATATGTTAAGATTTTATTCAACCGAAGCGACAATTTTTGTTCAATTCAAAGTGATCTGGTTTGAGGCAGAGCATCGCTCAAATTTTCATGATACCAAGTTCAATATATTCATTTTTTATGCACATATTAAAAGATGTAGTGAGGTAAAAATTTTTATATTGTTTGTAGTTTGCTGCAAGATACTATATATATTATAAATCAAAAAATATAAATTCTGAGAAGAAGTATAATTTTTTTTTAAGTTTTACACCATATAAAGCATTAAATAACGGTTATTTCAGTATACCTAATCCCAATTTTTTTTTATGACACTCTTGCAGGAAACGAGCGATATGTCCCCGATATTTGAATATCTCAGTAAATCATATAACTTAATCCTCCCAGGGCAGCTCCCTGTTCTATTTGATTCTTCTAACAAAAATGATTTAAAAGAAGAACAAATATTTCTATCTGAATTTTCACCTGTACAAGTAACCAACAATAATTACCCTTTTAAAGGGGCAATGAAGCAAAAATTAGCCTTTGGAAACGAAATACAATACAATTTATTTTAAGTAAATTGCTGACTAATGCTGAATTCGTACGCTACCAACACCAAATGCTTCGCTTCAGATAATACCAATACCCATCAAGTATGTACATAAAACTCAGTTGGGTTAACGGCAAAGCGAAAAGTGACTAAGATGATGGACTAGCTAGAATGAGAGCAGTTCTAGGTCCTGAAAACGAGCCGGTATCGTTAAACATACCCATAGGAATAGTAAAAGTAAGTCTGTACCAAAAAACGAAAAAAACAACAGATTCTGGTAAATCAGGAACCAAGTGTAAGACTATGGTCCAATCTTTATAAGAAAAAAACTCGAAACTTCGTTTGTCTTTAGAGTAAACAAGCTAGAATTCTTACTGGAGTACTCACCGTCAGGCCTCGGGAATTGGGGTCACAGCAGCTAAGTAATTTAGGAGCTGCGGAAATGTAGAAGAGACTGAGACCGTCGACCAATTCCTTTGTGTTTACCCTAATCCTCTAATCCGTAGACTTCGATTTTTAGGAGGCAGACTCTTTGAAGAATTGGAGGACCTGGCGGAGAATCTTCCAACACACCTTGTAAGATTCATTGGGAATATCAGGATAGTTACGCATTTAATGAGATTTGTTTCGTAGATGTACAGGATACTATAAAGTATAGGGAATTCATAATGGAACAATCTGTGGCCCCGCTTTATCACCGCACTTTTTTATTTCATCGGAAAATTTTATTTATTTAATTATAGCAAATGGGTCCAGAATGCCTAGAATTATGAATCTAGAAGATAAATACTGGAACTTTGAAGTGAGAACATTTTAATAGAAATACATTATAAACTTGATTTTTAGCGAATTTTTAACCTTTTTTTTACTCATGTAAATCAAATGAGAACAAAATCTGTAGGAGGGTTAATAATTAACTCAAAAAGTTGTAAAACTGTGCGACTTTTGTGAGCATTTTAAAAACTAATTTTAATCTCAAATTATCACTAAAAGTAATGAATATCCGAAATTTAAGATTTCTAAGCTTGCGATTTTCGAGTCTTGAGCAAATTTATTTTATTTGTTCTGTTTTTCTACGACCAGAATCAGATAAGGTAAAATTCGGACATCATTTTACACTAAACTCTTCCAAAGTCGCAAACTGAAAATGAATTTCCCTGAAAATTTTACATAAAAATATTGTTTATCCAGTTTTTGAGCCCAAATTAACTAAATTAAAGTTGAGATTATGCACGCTTTTTAATTATTTTGATTTTTGCCATATGTCTACTGCAAATTCAGGAGATTACAATAAGAAGTTATTTGAAGAGAGAGATCTTGCATAATGTTTACCAGCGATCTCCGACAAAAGAACTTACAAACCCCTGAAAGTCGGCTTAATATTGAAGTAGCCTGCCTTTGAAAGTTTGTCAATAATGCAACTACTGATTGATCATATGATACGGATATATTAATAAAAATTACCTACGTAAGAATATATGTTTTCATAGTATTTATATTTATTACTTTACTTTACTTACTTTTAATAGCACAACAGCCCATGGAGGGCCTAGGCGGAGCTATCGCATCCACTCATGTTGTGCGTGATATATTTGTACATGAATGGAAGGGACCTACAGTTTAATGCCGAATCCGAACGGCGAAGTGAAAAGCTTTTCATAGCAATTTTTACTCTTGTAGGTTTGCCGTTGCCTGCCAAGATTTGGTGCCGTGTAGAAAAATTATTTTTTCTACTTTTTTTTTTTTTTTGATTTTGCCTTTGACGAGATTCGAACCCCGGACACTCTGCGTAGCAGTCCAACGCACTACCACTACACCACAGCGACCATTTATATTTATGCATGTATGTAAGTATGTATGTACTATTGATACAGTGGTGGACTTGTTATTATAGCAAACCCTATATCATATTAAGGATGTGGATCCATTTGCATATGTTGCGCCTTTTTTCGCCCCATTGTATAATTTTATAACTCAAAGCTTAGTATTAACCCAGAGCTAAGTATCTGAGTTCCACTCAATACATCGTCAATCTAAAGTGCAATTGAAATCAGATTGTCTTCTGCGACTTCAATCACTTCCACGCATACAAGTCATACACGCTAAAACGTAAACGTACGAAAAATGTAAAAGTAATAGAAATCGATATACGCCAACTACCGCCTGCTATGCTCCTAATAAACTTCTTTATTCAATTGAATAATTTTGGTTTAAAAAATTTATTTTAGATGGGAGCGGTATAAACATTTTCTTTTCTCCGATGTGAACTCGTTGTTCAAGTTGTAATACATTATCCAATTGCAAATGAATGCAGTAATAAATTATTAAAATTTAAAATTTAAAATTTAAAATTTAAATAAATATAATTATTCAGAATTCTTTTCCATATATGTATTATGTATGTATGCTCGCTAAATGGCAAAATTTAAATGCAGCAAAATAATTAATCAAATGCATTATAGTGTGAAAATAAACACAATGCACAGTGAATTGAACTAGAGTGGAGTGAAGTGGCGAGTAGTGGAGTAGAGTGAAGTGCGAGTGTGAGTGTGAGTGTGATAAGACGATTGAACGAGAAACAAATACGCATATATGTATGAATATGAGTGTGTCTGTATGTGTGTGTGTGTGAATTTTAATAAATTAATGTCAATTGATCAATGAGCCGCTGTGCAGCATCAGCAGCAGCTATAGCAAGTTTTAAATTATCATGCAGCAATATTTCAAATAAACTAACGATGCAGCAACAACAACAACAGCATTTGCGTTTATTTTTGCTGGCATATCAGCTTAGTAAAAATACAAGCAACAGCAACAGCAAAATAATACGCTTGCGGGCCACTTGTGTGCAACGATTCTTTTTCGCTTGGTTTTTGTTTTTGCCTTTTCATTTGCAACAACAACTGACAGCTGTCATAAAGTTGAACAATTGAAAATTTTACAAGTTTCTTGTTGTGCCGTTGTTGTTGTTGTTGTTGTTGTTGCTATTATTGTTTTTACTGATTGCATTTACAAGTACATGCACATCGTACATTGCCTGATTTTGTCGTCGCCTTCTTCTTCTTGTTGCTGTTACTGCTGCTGTTTAATATAAAAATTTTTACACATTGTAACTATGTACAATACAATATCTCCATAGGCAAATAATAATAATCATCATCCACAACAACAACAACAACAACACTCCGAATAAAATCATCTTCAACTTTTGATTTGAATGCATTCTCAAGCACTTTAGTCTTTAGTTATCGATTGAGGCAGCATGTTTTACACAACTTTTTTTTCGCTTGATTTTTATTTGAATATCTCGTTAAATGTTTCCACATACATACATAAGTATGTATGTGTGCTTAAATACAAATTTACAAGTATGTATATAACGGGAGGTCCATATAAAACAATGTTTTTGTCATAATACGAAAGACATTAATGTTGTCACATTGGATCTTTATTGGATAAACTAACAGGAGTACGAACTTTTACCTAAGACCCAACCACATCAACTCACCATCGTTCTCAGGAATATAACTTTTTTGTTGCGAATATTGCATAAAGACCTCGTTGGTCGCTGTGGCGTAGTGGTAGTGCGTTGGGGTTCCGGGGTACGAATCTCGGTACAGGCAAAATCAAAATAGGAAAATGAAACATTTTTCTATACAGCACCACCTCTTGGCAGGCAACGGTACATTTTCCTTATCCTCCCTAAACTGAAGTTCATTATGGTGAAGGCATAACACTTGCTACAATGACTGTCTATCCCTTTATCGGTGTCTTGTGATTGCATTCCCTCTCTCATTCTCCCTCCTTCTTCCTGCCACCTATCAATCTTTCTTCCAATCAAAACAATGCTCTGCATTCATTGGGGTGCATCCTGTGTGTTGACTTAAGCTTAAAATTAAAAAAAAGCCGCACAATATGCAATTGGTACAGCAGCTGAAGCCACATCACCATCCGCAACTTTTTTAGGTTCGCTAAATGGGCTTTTTGACGCTTGGAAGAAGGAGAGCATTTAAAGCTAAAAATCATTTTTCTTGACAAAGCTCACTTCGACCTCGGTGATTACGTTGATAAGCAAAAGTGTCGCATCTGGGGCTCTAAAAATTCATACGCAATTGTTAAGAAGCCAATACACCCTCAACACTCAAACACAACTCCATACAGTCGAAAATGTACTGAGCAATTGGGTTGATCGTATGGGCTAATACAAGGCTAGCCGAGGAAAAATTAATGAAAAAGAATTCCACGATTAACCAGAAGGATTATACTTTCGAATAATAGAAATCACATTGAAAAAAAAAAATTATTCGTTTCGTATTTACACCAAAATCAAATTCCAAATTATAAATGGTCCACCATGTGCATGATTGTAGCGATAAATGTAAATATGTATGTATGTAGTATGTATAAATTTGGCATTTGTATATCTTAAGGCGAAACATTGCCATCTTCTTCGTATGTTTGTCGAGTTTCGATTATATCAACTAGTTGTACAACTTATCAAATACATTTTTGTTTGCTTTCGAGAATTTTATAGACATTCACTAGCATGCCACTCACATTTTGCGTTTTTATTGTAGAGTTCTAAGTACGAGGAGATATGGCCTTATAATTCAATTAGTTCTTGTCATTCTTAAGTAAGTACATATTTCTTCCCTACGAAACTTTTACTTCTGTGTTTTTGATTTAAACTAAATATAGCGAACTGAAATTCATGGGTTGAATTGTCTAATCCGTGAACGTACACCTCGTCACGCAATTCACTTTGAAATTCATACAACTTCGGAACGAATTACGTGACTAGTTGTACGTTCACGGATCAGACGATTCGACCCCAGATCATTAAAAAGTATTAAAAATTTTAGTTGATTATATGTATAGTATTTTTTCTAGCTAAAGGCTTTCAGACTCCTCAAGCAGAGTAATTTATATTTAAATTTGTTCGATATTTGCATGTAATCCTTTATATTTATGACCAATACTTCGCAGTGCTAGTATATCAGCATAATCAGTAGTGTTGGCCCCAGCCCATGCTATAGCTTTAAATTAAGAAAAAATTTAAAAAAAAAATAAAAATACTGTTTGTCACTCTGCCATAAACTGAATATCATAAGAATCTGGCATTTATTTTATTAGCTATGTAGTTAATTTTGTTTTATAATTTTACCTTAAAATTGACAAGAAATTCGATAAGTCTCATAGTTGTTTTCGTGAGTATTTCTGAAACAAGAAATATAAAAATTTTATTATTATTATTTTTTTTTTACATATAAAAGAATAAAATTAATTGGAGAATTTGTTTCTTGAGAGAGTCAGTGTTTTTATGGCCCATTTATATTTTATGATTTCTCTTGAAGTACATATGTACATACATATCTACATTTGTATATGATTTTTATGACAAAACAAAAAAACACTGTCAAGATAATTCCGACAGTTGAAATAACAAGTGATAAAAAACTATGGGTAGTTGAAATTTTTGTTGCTAAAATTAAACTTATTTGTAAGCAATGATTAACTTCGGAATATCAAGAATATTTTAAATATAAATTTTTATTTTACCCGAGAAAACCACCTTTTCTTGCTGCGTCAATGAAGGGTAGTTCCCTTGATTTAAATATAAAATAATGATCACTTTAAATTTGGTTTTGAAATTTTATGCCCGTCCGACTATCGAGATATTTTCACCTAAAAGGGTAAATTACCTTAAAATGACACTATTCTTTATAGCTGAATACACTATTTTCCTGTATCTTTCGTTTTTATTTCTATTTTTTCTTGGTTTCTTCTTTTATTCCTACTCCTTCTACCATTATTCTTTTCTTTTTTCATTTTGACTATCTCAAACTGTTCGGTTACCTCAATTCTTATAATTATCGTTCTCTTCTTCCTCAATAAATTAATTTTGTTAATATTAAAAACCGATTTTCCAGTGTTTAACTTACAATTGAATTTTTTTTCAATCCTTCCATTTAAATAATTCATCCCAGAGTGGTCGTTGTGGCGTAGTGTAGTGCGTTGGACTACTACGCAGAGTGTCCGGGGTTTCGAATCTCGGCACAGGCAAAATCAAAAAGTAGTAATAAAAAAAGGTTTCTACACAGCACCAACTCTTGGCAATTGTTTTGAGGGATCCCGACGTCATAAATCCAGTGGTCACTGTGGTGTAATGGTAGTGCGTTGGACTGCTACGCAGAGTGTCCGGGGTTCGAATCTCATCACAGGCAAAATCAAAAAGTAGTAACACCAAAAGGTTTCTACATAGCACCAACTCTTGGCAATTGTTTTGAGGGATCCCGACTTCATAAATCCAGTGGTCACTGTGGTGTAATGGTAGTGCGTTGGACTGCTACGCATAGTGTCCGGGGTTCGAATCTCGGCACAGGCAAAATCAGAAAAAAAAAGTAGAAAAAATAATATTTCTACACGGCACCACCTGTTGGCAGGCATTGGCAAATCTACAAGAGTAAAAATTGCCTATGAAAAGCTTTTCACTTCACTATGCCGTTCGGATTCGGCATTAAACTGTAGGTCCCTTCCATTCATGTACAAATATAACACGCACAACATGAGTGAATGCGAAAAGTTCGGCCTAGGCCCTCCATGGGCTGTGTTTCCATTAAAAGAAGAAAAGAATTATGTATTGCTCCTTCAAGACGGATTTGTTAACTTATTAATTATTTACCCCGGTTTTATACGCGCACCAAGTGAAAATTAAATACAGTTGTGTCTGGAATAGTGAACTAATTATTGCAAGAACTGTTCACAGTATCCAGGTTGTTCACTATATCAAGGTTGACATTTTTTCTTTAAAATCTCATTTTGTTTGCTCAAAATACACATTTGTGTATGTATGTATGTAAATGCAAGAGATCAGAGATGATTAGAATAAATTTGTAGGAAAAAATATAAATGTACATACATATGTATGCTCATTGAAAGAATTCGTGAATAGATGTTTGCTTCTTGCATTCAGAACTTGACTTTTGGACCGCTTTTTCGCCTGGACTTCGCAGTGCTAGTATATCAGCATAATCGATAGTGTTGGCCACGCCCCAGCCCATGCGATAGCTTTATCGAAACTGTCAATAGCTTCAGTAGCATTTACATGACTTGTGATCTGTATATCACCTGGGTCGTCATCATCAGATTTGCAATATTCTCGGTAACTTTCTCAAAATGAATCGATTCGATTATTCAATATTTAGAGGACCCTAAGTAAAAACATAGTTGTTCACTATATCGATGTGTTCATTATATCGAGTGTTCACTATACCGAGACACGACTGTAATTGAAAATTCAGCTTCTTGAAGGGTTTTCTTTTTTTTGTATTTTGCTGAATGAGTTTTACATCAGTTAGGATCTGAGATATTTCTTATTGATATTCTTGAGCAAACTTGAACACATCGCTCGTTAAATATTATATTGACCCTTACCAAAATAAAACATTCTCTTGAGTTATGTATAAACGTTTAAAGTTTTATGTTCCCATACATGAGAAGGCAACATCCATGCTATTGTTGCCATAAAACGCTTCAAATAAAAACTTGAGCTGTAGCTATTTTACAAAAAAAGATTGCGTTTACATAAACTTCGGAATTGAAAAATTTTGTACAGTGACGGTTTGGCATGGAAAGTGCAATATACTTATAAATGTACATATATAATATGTAATATTATGCTATTCAAGTGTACTGGAGTGCACTCATATCTAGGTGTGTGTGTATGTACTTATTTCCGTGAGCAGTGCATGTGTGCGGTAATGTACTTACTTATTATTAAATTAATCGCTTATAACCAACTAAATTCAATGCTGCAATTAAACGATTGTGAGATATAGATAAAAATTAAAAAGTACTTTTACTTTGAGAATGCATGCACACATCCATACATGTACCACATACATACATATATACTTACTTACAAATAACTATCCACAAATGCTCACTATTTTGATAGCAACAGCAGCAATAAAAACATGTGTGACAACAACCACAACAACACCAATAACAAATTCGATTAAATTAATTGCTGCTCTCTTTCCTCTCAAATGAATTGGGCAAAAAAAAAAAAACTCTTGGTATCTATTATAGTGTATGTATATGGGCGCACATAAGAGGGGTTAGTGAACCATAGTGAGCCATTTTTTTTGCCTACTTCCACACTCACATAAATCTTCTTTGCTTTGATTTCTCTCTCTCTTCATAATGATGAAGTTTTTCCAAGTTAGTAACTTGGTAATCGCTTACTCTTAATAATTTTTATACCAAAAATAAATATATAATTTGTATGCAATTTATCTCCTGAAAAAAACTTCTGCGGACACCTGTGTTAATATGAGCGCAAAACAATAGGTTGATATATACATCCATATGTATGCAATTTGAACTTATTTATGTACGAGTCTATCATATTTAATGAAAAGTGTCATTAGGGCGATTACAATGTTTGTTTGTACATACATAGTATGTATGTATGTAAGTACGAGTATGTGTGTTGGAGGCATGCATTCATTTGTTCTTCTGACTGGACATGCACAGCAGTGGGCGCGGCTGCACATTTACATTTAATTATTAGAAAATATGTCATGTACACGAGTGTTGCATTGTAATCTATAAATATTTGATTTTTTTTTATTTTTACTCTTTGCGTTAAACACTTTGTCCTCCCCCCTTCCTTTCCCCCCCCCCCCCCCCACTCTAGTTTTTGATGCATTTATAAAAAGTAAGTGCTATTGTTGTTCCATAGTTAACATTAGAGCCAACGTAGTTCCTCATTGTACATAAATTTGATATTAAGAACTATTTCATTTGTATGTGTATACAACTTTATATATGTATACAGGTACACATACACATATACATATTAATGGTCTTTCGGGATACAAACGAAAACAACGAATATTAAATAAAATAGTTATAGCGTGTAATGCTAATTGCAGTTTGATTTCTATCGCAAATTAAGTGAATATTTCGTGAATATTTATAATACGATCCAAAGGAGAGGGGGGGAGAGGACGGGGGAGTCCCACTGCAATTTTTATAGAGGTCCATGCCAGTTAAATTTCGGTGCAATAATAAATATTGAATTTATTACATTCCCTCTCTCATTCTCCCTCCTTCTTCCTTCCACCTATCAATCTTCTTACCAATCAACACAATGCTCTGCATTTATAGTACACCGGGTACACCCTGTGAGTTGAATGTATCAATAAAAAATTAATAAAATAAATAAATAAATGAAATACACTAAAAATAAAAACTAAAACTAAAAATAAAAATTAACTTAAAAATAAAAGTAGAAATAGAAATAAAAATAAAAAATAAAATAAAAATACAAATAAAAATAAATTTAAAAATAAAAATAAAAATAAATTTAAAAATAAAAATAAATATAAATTTTAAAATAAAAATGAAAATAGAAATATAAATAGAAGTAGAAATAGAAATGAAAATAAAAATAAAAATAAAAATAGAAATAAAAACATAAATAAAAATAAATTTTAAAATAAAAATTAAAATAAAAATAAATTTAAAAATAAAAATAAAAATAGAAATAGAAATAAAAATAAAAATAAATTTAAAAATAATAATAAAAATAAAAAATTAAAATAAAAATAAAAATAAATTTAAAAATAAATATATAAATAAAAATAAATTTTAAAATAAAAATAGAAATCGAAATAGAAATAGAAATAAAAATAAATTTAAAAATAAAAATAAATATAAAAAAATAAAATAAAAATAAAAATAAATTTAAAAATAAAAATAAAAATAAATTTAAAAATAAAAATAAATTTTAAAATAAAAATTAAAATAAAAAATAAATTAAAAATAAAAATAAAAATAAAAATAAAAATAGAAATGGAAATAGAAATAGAAATAGAAATAGAAATAGAAATAGAAATAGAAATAGAAATAGAAATAGAAATAGAAATAGAAATAGAAATAGAAATAGAAATAGAAATAGAAATAGAAATAGAAATAGAAATAGAAATAGAAATAGAAATAGAAATAGAAATAGAAATAGAAATAGAAATAGAAATAGAAATAGAAATAGAAATAAAAATAAAAATACAAATAAAAATAAATTTAAAAATAAAAATAAAAATAAAATGATAAATTAAAATAGAAATAAAAATAAAAATAAAGATAAAGATAAAAATAAAAATAAAAAAAAAATCAAATTAAAAATAAAAATAAAAATAAAAATAAAAATAAAAATAAAAATAAAAATAAAAATAAAAATAAAAATAAAAATAAAAATAAAAATAAAAATAAAAATAAAAATAAAAATAAAAATAAAAATAAAAATAAAAATAAAAATAAAAATAAAAATAAAAATAAAAATAAAAATATAAATAAAAATAAAAATAAAAATAAAAATAAAAATAGAAATATAGATAGAGATAGAAAAAGAAATTGAAATAAAAATAAAAACCAGGGACTCTTAGCTGGGCGAAACGTGTGTTCAATATTTTATGCCGGGCGGTGTAAAGTGACTCAAACATGTTATATGGGCAATTGCTCTGGTGTAGCAAAAGGTTCATTAGGAATTAAAATTTTTGTATATTTTATTATAAAGTTGACTTTTAAACGCGACTCGTAAGCCCGAGGTGTAAAAGAACAGAGAAGCGTAGATGGACTTTTTTTCTTATTCCATTTCTCGATATGATGGATTGACCTCTATCTGACGCAGCATAGGCGCGTTGAAGTCTCGTACTGACTACACTTTCAATGCTTTACTTCTCGTTTGAAAAACCAAATTTTGAATACGAGACTTGGCGAGACTCAAGTAAATGTTCAGAGCATAGAGCTTAAGAGATGCCGGTAAGTTCATATGAAAAAAGCTCAATCTCGACGTCGCGTCGGTTCTCACAGTGCCATCTCATAAGCTCTATGGTTCGTTGTTCGTCTACTTAAAAATGAAATTAAATCGTTTTTGAAATTTAAAGCATAACCAAAAGCTTTTCGTATAAACTAATGTTGCTCCTAGAATTATTTGTTGGTTCTTCAATGTCGATTTGCCAATTGAACCATAGCGAGAAAACCTTTTTTAATTATTATGTTATGATTGTTGCCTGATATTGGAGTCTAACTGAACTGAACTTCTTTCTAGTTTCTCAGCTAAACTCATACAGAGTTTCAAATGCGTTTCAAAGTTCGGATTTTGTAAATAATGGGGAAACGTTTTCGAATTAACAACTACATCTAGATGTAGTTTTTCAGTGCACTCCTCAACAATAATAATAATAATATGCAAAGTTTTAAGACTTGAAAATAAACTATTATATATTGTACGAGGAGAATTACTTAAAAATTAAATTAAAAGGAAAAAGTTTCATTTTAATGCAATGCAAATTCATTTCCACACGCTCATCGTCGTTCGTCTACTTATGTATTTTTTTTTTCTCTCCTAAACAAAAATTATACTATTTGCTGTCAATCACTGTCAGTGCAAACTTAAGCCATAAACAATATCGGATTTCTTGGCACAGAATACTAATTAAATAACGTAAAAAACAAAAAGAGAAAAGCAAAAGCTAAAATAAACAAACAAACAAACAAACAAACGAACAAGCAAATAAGATTCAACTGACAAGATAACCAAAGGAAACACTCAACAGATACTAAACACACACAGGCACACGTAGCACATACGAATACATACACGCACAGATGCAACATGGCATCGAAATGAATGCGAATATTGCGAATGTGCGTTTCCTTTCTACCGCATGCAGCACGCTGTAAGCTGCACACAGAGCAGCGCAGCGCAAGTAGCAAGTAGCGTGGAGCTCTCAACGCTGAACACAAAACTGCTCGAAGACGCATGTGCAAATGTGCAATTACTAAATTTTGCTGTAAAATAAGTTTCTACCAATAAAGGTATGTAGTGCTTTGTTGTTGTTGTTGGCTATATATCTATGCACATATTTACATTGCATAGATGCACATAGATACGACGTACATACATACATGTATTTAATACCTATGTTTTAATATACTCGTACATATGTATGCTCATATAAGTAAAGCCGCATAATGCATTTGTGTGTTTGCGATTAAGATTGCGACTTGTCAGATAAAAAACTGCATAGATACGAACCGCGAAAGGAAAAAAAAGCTGAAATCTATACAAGACTAAAATATATTTTTTTCATACACATAAATCTTACATTCAATACACTGCTGCGGCAGTGTAAAAATTGGAATGGTCATTTTGTTCAATGACTTTTGCTTATCCAGTAAAATAAATATCAAAAAATTTATGAATAGGTTGAGCGAGAATTAACGCGATCAGCCAAATTAGTTACATTACTTTTCTCAAGATACGTTGTTTAAACTATTTTGGTGCTACGTCGCCCACATGCTTAATAGCGTTTATTTTCTATTCTGAATCAGTTTAATACTGCATTTAGACCGCTGGAATGTTCAGGGACAATCCTCAGGAGGTGTAAATGGCTACAAACGCCGAACGAATGAAAAATAAATATTCGTTCGGGCTGATCGGACTGAGTGATCGTTCTTTTTTGGCGAATCCAATGCAGTGCAGCTGTTGTTGTGTAATTGTGAAAATTAAGTAAAAAATTAAAAAAAAATAAAATGGAAAAGAAATAAAAACGTAGTTGATGTATAGTGCAAAGCAAAGATGAATTTCTCTGCATTTTACTAGAAAATTTAAAGTGATATTTGGGAACATTATAATTTGCCATCTACACCGGGCGAGCGAACAGAATGGCTTCTGATGTTTCTTCGGAGCTTATGTTCGGCCGGCGTAAATGAATAAAAATGTATTAACTACAATTTCAACATGAAAGAATCTTCTTCCATTCGGGCCATCTAATTGCAGTGTAAGAATCATATAAATTCTCTTCTGATTGGCTTACTTATGATGAATTTCTCGGCCAGTTGAAATGAAAATCCATGAAATTTTAATTTTTTACTCGTACTGCATTCATTACGATTGAAGCGAATTTTAAAAGACCGGTACTGGGAAGAAAAGCTCGGCTAGGCCCTCCATGGGCTGTTGTGCCATTAAAAGTATAGTAAGTAAAGGTACTGGGAATAAGATTCTTACTTTTCCAATTGAGTCACTACAGTCGAAAGCTCGTTTCAAGCGGATATGCTATAAACGGAAATTACGGTACATTTTGTTCTTTGGAAGGAGGTCTTTGCTTTTCGCATAAATTCATATTGTTTGTGTTCTATTTGTACATGACTGGAAGAGACCTACAGAGAAAACTTTTCTTAGGCAATTTTTACTCTTAGTGGTTTGCCAGTGCCTGCCAAGGGATGGTCGGTGTGCCTGACCAGTATCAGTAATAAATTAAAAGTTCAATGATAATGTAGCATTAACATTTTCAATGTAAGTCCGTAGCCAGACCTACGCTCAAGGCTGGCTATCAGCTCCTGCAAATTGTGGTTTTTTTGAGATATTTTAAAAAATTTGGTTTTAAATTGCGATCTTGAACTAGGCAAAGTTTAAATAGCTAACCGAATCGATGTGCAAAAACACCAAGTAGGCATAGCCTCAGTAAATTACACTCCAAGCGTTTCAAGAGGCTAATACTTTTAGGTAGGAACCAGATACATAAAGTGGGGGCAGTAATAACTGGTTAGCTCCTGATAGGCACACATGCCACTAGAATGGGCGCGCCACCTCCAATGACTTTTGTAGAAGCTGTAAAGGCAAAGAGGAATCAATCTTTCACTACCTCTACTATAAATACCCTAGGTCAATACTTTTGGTTTTGGTTGATTTAGGGGTCCTACTAAAATACATTATAAAGTCCAAGTGATTCAGGTTTAAAGGGGATGGATCAGTAGGTGCGGTTTCCTAAGGAAATTTTGTTCATATTGCTCGAAGTCGAAGAGGTTGATTTTTTTAAGCCGCCATTTCAAAACTCTATCCACCCACCAGGTAACACAATGGGCTATGCTGGCCTAAGTGTATGTTTGTACTGATGGACAACCACTTAACCTAATCGAATCGAACCTAAAAAATACCCATATCTACCTTTCATCTACCTTAAGAAAAAAATATCTTTCCCGCAAAATCTGTCCACTTCGCCAGAAAGTTTAACTCTGCCAATGAAATTGTACATTCGCTAGCATTAAAATTACCATTTCAAATCCAGGCCATAGCAATATTCTTCATTTCAAAACTCATACTTCTGGGTCCATTTGCAATGATGGGCTGAGCGTTCATGAGTTTGCAACTGAATTAATGATAAAATCAGTTTGTTTTACTTCAAGGTTTTCTCACTGCAAGTAGGTGCTATTTTATAACGATAAATTTAAACATTTTTGAGGAGCGTTTTAACATACAATAACTTGAAAATTATTACCACAAGAAACAAAACACAAAAATGAATTTTATAATTTAATTTAATTAAAATGCATTGCATTTCCACTCCTTTTAATTTCCACTACTACTACCACCACCGCACATTAAGCCGCCTTAACAATATTGTCAGCCACTCCCTCCCTACCTCCCCACTGCCTACATTCCCCCCAGCCCTTTCCACGCCTTCTGCCATTCTGCGGTGCACACACGAATATGTAAATATCATAAGATTTGCCTCTTCATTATAACAAATTGTAAGTAGGTAAAAATGTTAATGCGCTTTTTCTTTTTTCCTATTTTTGTTTTTACCTTCTTGTTGTGTTTGTATAAAATAATAATGAAACAAAAACAAAAAAACAAAAAAAAATCGTAATTTCATAACACAAAAGCGCAAAGTTAATTATGCACATGGTGTAGTTGTTGTTGCTGTTGTTGTTGGGTGATATTGTGGTTGCATATGCATAGATAATTATTGTTCGCAGCGAACGCTCCTAAATAGCAACAACCACAAGTGAATTAAACTTATAACTAGATATTAAGAGGCATCAACAACAACAGCAACAACCAACAGTAGCACCTGAATTTAAAGAAGTCAAGGAAGCGCTCAGCGTAAGCAAAATCACTTATGCAATAAAGATTAAACTTCATGGCATGTTGCTTGGTCTATTACTCAGCATGTGTACGTGTGTGTGTGTGTGTGTGTGTTTGTGGTGTGTGCGGCATTGCAACATTTACATTAACAGTAACAACAGCAGCAGCAGCAGCATCAGCAAAATATAAATTTTATATTAAAGTAAAGTATAATAAGCGAGTAAGCAACAATGCGCGCGCACAATTGAGGAGCCTCAATGAAACTCCAACTCAAGCCACTCCAACCAGCCAAGCACTGATATACATACAATACAGAGTACGAGTATCTCTTCATCGTATCGTTCCAAAAAGCAGAAATCAGAACACACACACACACGCGAGATACGAATGCTCCAGCGCCTGCGTCAGCGCGTGCAGCAACGTGTGAATTTTAATTAAAAATCTTGTAGATAATAATTTTCTAATTTTCTGCGCCCCTCAAAAAGTAACTGTTACCCTTATTCATTTGAGTACATGTGTGTGTGTACATGTGTGTGTGCACGTAAGTGCAGTAAATTAAAATGCGCGCATGTGCAGCAGCAACAACAACCGTACCAAAGACCAACAAAATAACAACAGTAACAAACAATATTTTTGTACCTATTAGTTTTGAAAAATGTAGATACTATTCGCTGCTGCTGATGAGATTTATTAGGTTATATTTATCCACTTGCTGCTGTCGGCTGTTGGCCATTGGTTGCTGGCTTTTGTTGATGCTCTTTTGAATCGCTGGCTGATATATGTATGTACATCAACAACAGCAGCTGCCAACAACAGTGGAGGCAACCGCATGTGCATATGTACATGCCTTTGTTGCTTGCTTTGTCTATGATAATTATGTAAGCAGCATAGTTTGCTAATTAAAAATTATATAAGTACCACACACTCACACACTCACACTAACTTCTATGCAAACAAAACAGAACCCACAAACTAATACATTTACTGCATCTAATGTCAAGCATATGTACGAGTATATGTGCTTATTATGCGAAATTTATGCCAAAGTGCAATAAGTATACAAAATAACAACAACAAAATTAATATATTTTTTAATTCTCGCAGGAAATTCCACAATCTTTTTTTCTTTATTATTTTTGTTGTTGTAAATTTAGATACAAATCTTACTTTGCTACGATTCTTTGTTATTGTTGTTCATAGTCATTGCGTACATATTGTAGAAAATAAAAATTGTTTTAATAAGTTTTTATTGAAAAGAATATAAGTAAAGCGTTAAGCAGCAAATTTTCATTATAATTTTCAGCTAGCAAGCTTGATTTAATTAATTTCAATACACTTAGCGAAAATTGACATAAGTTTATTACATATTGTATGTATATAATTTTCATCTCAACTTAATAGGTCTTGCAATTTAAAATAACTGAATTCGAAAAATATTGTATTATTTGTATTAATTTCTATATAAAAAAAATTTTAAAATAAAAAAAAAAAAGTATAAAATAAATTTCTCACTTTCGATTAAAATGATTAGAACTACTGTTAAATTAAAAAGAATGCTATTGAATTGACCTGTTAATGGCAAACTTTGCAAAAAAAAAAAAAATTATTAGTTGTAACGTCATCGTCATCTTTGGAACTATATTATTTATGTGAAGTCTAGTCCTAGTTCAAAGAGTAATAATAATTTGTCTGAACTTCTTATATGTATTAAAAACTTAAAACTCAAATTAATTGATATTGGCAAGAAGAGACTTTTCCTTGTGAACCGATTTAAAAAAAAGATGATTTCAATCAGGGACTACAAATTTGAATCGCCCCTATGAGAGATTGCAAAATATATTTGCCTATCGGCCGCTACACCAAACAGAATCAAGTTCATAAGGTGATGTGGGAGTTTCAAAAACGTTTACAAATCTGGATTTGAAAGGTAGGATTATGAGCGACACCTTTCCTTGCTTACATCGTGGAGCAAGGCATCTCCATCGCTCCATAAATTTACTCTGGGTAAGAAAAGTTTTTTAACTAACTTTTATCTCATTTGGAAGCTATCGACCGGATGTCGCTCATTTAATTTTTGTAGCCCCTCAACTCTCGTCTACAATTTACCTTTCAACAGAAATGCTAAGGATATTGATCCTGGGCATGTACTCTTCAATTCCATAATAATCCCATGCCCGAAACATGAAGTTGAAATTTGTCGCATTGTTTAACTTTGAGTGCAAGAGATGCAGTGGTTCTGGCTACTCATTGCCAGAACCACTACGATTCTATAGAAAAATGTTCTAGTTATTACTATAGCGATTTTTTTCGGCTGCAGCGATGCTAATGATGAGCTATTAGATGAGCTAAAAGTTTTGCCCGAAACCGATGCAGATACTAGTACTGTAAACCCCGGTTTATTACCCGAGCTAATGATGTCAGGCTTTTGTGGTACTTAAACGGAGAAGGCACTGCAAAGGCTAACTTTCTATGGATACTTGCAGAAAAAAGTAGCAAATTACAAGCATTTAAGGGAGAGGCACTTATCCGGGATTTACTCTATACAGCAAATACAAAATTTGTCATTCATTAAACTTTTTTATTTTAATAAAAAGTGAAAGAGACTTAGCGCCTTTTCGCTCTAAGAGAAAACAAATTAACATTTTGATGTATGATTATTAAGTGGTTGCGCTGACTCAAAATATCGAAAACATTTGTATCCAGTATTTTAAAAATACATACTCTCTAAAATGTCTCACCGAAATTTTATAAAAATCGGAGCGTTAGAACCCTAGTGTAGACGATTTTATGTAAATCCAAAAGAATTACTTAATTTTATACGTAAATGACAAAAGACCTGAAACATTTTAGGCCGTTACTGGCCAGAAAGGTGATCAATGCTTTAATACTTCACTTGGAAAGTTATGGTCAACATAAAACATGAGTCTTAAAAACATGAGTCTTACAATTTCTAGAAAATTATTTTCTCATTGCCGATGCCATATTTAATGCTGAATTGATCAAGTTTCTGACTCGTTAACTCACCAAGGTTGAATATTCTGGTGTGAAAGTGCGTGGCACCCCATCACTTACTGAAATTATCATTGTGGCAAGCAAGAACCAACAGGTTATATGTGAGAAGGTCCGCCGTATTCGTGAATTGATCGCCATGGCACAAAAATGTTTCAACTTCGAACCTTACCATATTGAGTTGTACGCCGAGAAGGTCGCACATGGTCTGTGCTCTATCACTCAAGCTGAATCACTGCGATACAAATTTGCCGGTGGAATAGTTGTAAATCGTAGTGTAAAAATCAAGGAAATTCGTTGATAGTCTCATGATCTGCTCTGGTAATCCATGCAATGGTTACGTCGAGACTGAAACTCGTCACCTGTTGTAGCATTATGGTGTTTTGGGTATAAAGTCAAGATTATCTTGACCTTTGGTCCTAAGAACAAGATAGGCCCCAAGAAGTCATTGCCCGCTATCGTGTCAATTGTTGAGCCTAAAGAAGAGAAAATCTACGAGACACCCGAGAAGAACTAGTGTCATCATCTAATTATACAATCCCATACAATCCCCACACACACTCATACTACACATATTTTCCCACATGTACAATCAAGTCATTATTGCTTTTCTTTATTTAAATTTCCATTTACGTCTCAAATCTCCGAAGCTATCAAAGATATTAAACATTATGTATAAAGGAAATACTCATGGAAATAAGAAAAGTAACCGAATAAAAACTGTGTCAAACATTAATTAAATACGGATTTAGATGATTTTATAATTGGGAAAGTGTATGTGTGTGTGTGTGTGTGTGTGTGTGCGTAGGGCTTATTTAATTTAAAAATGGAGCATAATTAGAAATTAATGAATTGAAACGACTTTTGAAATGATCATCGTACGCCCATCAAAAGGGGACAAAATGCCGCCGCGCAAACATAAAACGAGTTTAATCGGAATTTGTGTATAATTTGAAGAGAATTAAAATAAAATGCTTTAATATAGGTTGAAGTCGTTATGTTCCCCATTAACGGACGTAGTAACTTGCTGCTCTTCTCCTATTCCCTTACATATTTATAATCATGGATACAAAGGTTCAACATTCAAGGGGAAAACAATAAAAAGTAAATTCAGATAAACTTAATTAACAAATTTAGGAACATTATTTTATCGCTGCGGTAAGAAGGCGCTTTTTTTATTGAACTTGATTTGAATATGAAATTATGATAATTCTGAGGGTCACTATTACTTACTGGCAAGTATCGAAATGGGGGGTCTATATATTTGGTAAACCAGCATCGAAGAATATTTTAAATCACTGTAGAGCTCAATAGTAACAGACTCAGAGAAAATAAAATTTGTATGTATCTAAGTAATCAAAAACTATAGAAATGTGGGGACTAAGGGGACAAGCGCATTAAGCGCTCTTCCCTTTAAGTGCTCTTCCCTTCACTTTCCGTTTTCTTCCTTTCTTTATTATCTGATCCTGATACTGCTTAGCTGACTTCCCTGACTTTACTTTGAATGGCACAACAGCCCATGGAGGGCCTATGTGGAGCTTTTCGCATCCACTCACGTTGTGCGTGTTATATTTGTACATGAATGGAATGGGACCTACAGTTTAATGCCGAATCCGAACGGCGAAGTGAAAAGCTTTTCATAGGCAATTTTTACTCTTGTACGTTTGCCATTGCCTGCCAAGAGGTGGTGCCGTGTAGAAAAATTATTTTTTTTATTTTTTGTTTTTTTTTTTTTGATTTTGTCTGTGCCGAGATTCGAACCCTAGACACTTTGCGTAGCAGTCCAACGCATTACCACTACTCCACAGCGACCACCGCCTTCTTCCTTTCTTTATTAACTGATCCTGATACTGCTTAGCTGACTTCCCATTTTCATTATTATTTATAAAAAAAAAAAAAACAGTTAAACTGGAATTTCCATTTTATTTGTATTCAAAATTTAAGTGCAAATTGTATATTTATATTTGTTGTTATTTTAGTACGTCTTCCATTATATAATTGTTAAGTAATTTCCTTTTCATTATCATAAGAAACCAACAGATTATTTCCGGTATATTGTATTCCCTTGATATGTATTTTCAATATCTTTGTTGGATGAAAGATGACGTTTACCAAAGACACTTCCATAATTCTGGGATTAACTTAGAGGTGAATACATCTAAGTACCAATAACCAATAATGCGAGAAGCTCGGCCTAGGCCCTCCATGAGCTGTTGTGCCATTAAAAGTAAAGTTATATAACCAATAACTACAACTTGAATCTTAATATATACTGCAATATTTAGTTTCTCAACCTAGTATTCTACTATAAAAGTTCAGAGCAGCTTTCTGTAAAATCTACACAAAAAATAGCACATTACTAATAATATTGTACATACAAAATTGAATACAACAATTTATGTAACTATAATTTTTTCAAGAAAAATTTCCAAATTACCCTATTATTTTTTTGTTTTTTTTTCTTTAGTTGGGGGTTTTTTCTCCTTCGAAATTTTTTGACATTTTTTTTTCTTCTAATTATATAACATTTATCATCAATTATCGCAACTAGGCTAGACAAAAGTTTGTGTATTTGTGAAACACGCAAACCTTTTTTTCTGGTTATAGTTTTTTTTTGTTGTTGTTGTTGGTTTTTCGACTCTATTCGTTTCTATTATAACAAGCAAATGACGTGCTGAATTGTATTTTCCACAATTTTTTCATCAATTCTTATAGTTTTTTTTTTTATATTCTTACACTTTTTTGTAGACATGTTAAACATTTTCGTATTATTTTTTTAACCACAAAAAATTGTTTTTTTTTTTCAACATGTTTAAATATCCGAAAAATTGTTAAGAAGGAAAACACTCATCAAATGTCACATGCATGACAGTTGCAGCAGCAGCAACAGCAAGTAACACAACACAACTGAAAACAAGCATTAAGAGCAACGACAACAACAACAAATAACTACGATTAAAGTAAGTAATAATCTACATACGAGTACATGAATTTGACAGGGACAAAACAAAGAAGAGCAGTCAGGCAGAAGGGGAGTGGGGTAACTGCTCTACCTGCCTACATGCATAGTCGAATAGGATGTGAATGTGCGTGTGTCTTAGCCAAGCCAAGTTGTTAACAACAAAATGCTAGTTATACAGGAACATAATGTTATAGCTTGCGAGCACACGTAAAAGGCTAAATGTGAAGCGATGTATCTCGAATTGTGCTGCAGTTAAGTGCCGAACCTCGTTCTATCTACATATGGTACATACATAGTCTATAGAGTATAGTCTAACTGACACGTTATTGAAAACTTTTCGAAAACAATTTCCTTGCTGAAATTCCAAAGAACTTAAATACTGAGCTGATATGACGAGCAGAGCAGTATTTTCCAAAATTCATGATACTCGTATTTTGTTTTTGTGTTATTAAATTTAACTCTTCTTCTTAAACTTTTTTTTTTTTTTTTTTTTTTGGCTATTTATCATATTTGTTGCCGCTGGTTGTTGTTGTTGTTTATGGGTGGTGGTGTCATGCCATTCATTGTCAATTCAAATACATAGTATAAACGAGAACGATTGTAATTCATACTTAACATTCCAACATGCAAATAGTCACAAACATTCACAATATCTACGCAAATTACAGCCAGATGAATGAATTTGCAATAAGTTTTAAAGTGAATGTGTATGCACACAGGCATGCATTGTATACGAGTATGCATGCATATTTATGTATGCATGAATGCATGTTTTTATTCATACTATGTAACATACTATGTAGGCAAAACCAAAAGCACAACAACAATTCAACAAAACAATTGACAAAATGTGTCATATGCTGGTGAATGTTGAATGTTGCTGCTGCTGCTGCTGCTCTGTTGTCTGTTGGCAACATGTAACAGCAGTATATTTACACTGCATTCAATGACACCCTCTTATCTCTCTGTATCTCGCTCGCTCTCTCTCTCTCTCTCTCTCTCTCTCTCTCTCTCTCTCTCTCTCTCTCTCTCTCTATCTATCTGTCTTTCCCTTTTAGCCATGTCATTTGTTGTTACTGCAAAATTACATGCACACATATTATTTGACTAAAAGGCAACCAAAAAAACGTTCGACAACCTATGACAAACCGCATGCTAAACGAATGTTGACAAACAATTATTATTATTTTATTATTATATTTGCTTCTTCTTCTTTGTATTCCACTCTTCAGCAGCAGACTGCCGCACTCAAGGAAAAAAGATCGATAGCTTGGATGTTTTTTATAAATTTAAATATAGGATTGTTGAAGACCCATCTAGGAACGTATTTGCATACATATCTGCCAATCTTGAAAGCCATTTTCCCCACTCACCGAAATCGTTTTTATTACTTCCTGATTTTGTGTTGGGTGACAATTGAGGTCACAATAAACTGAATGAGTATTCAAAATAAATTTTCCAAATCTGGTTATGTAGTTAGCAAGTATGGAGGTCAGGGGCTTATAGCTACTCATATAAGAAATCACTAGAGATAACTTTTGATTTAAATATGTAGATCAAATAGTATACCATCAAAATAAGAGCTTAAGGCGCATTCGCAGCATAACTTTTGAAAACTATATACCTATACTATGTAAGAGAACTATTTTTGTTTCTTGTTTTTTTTTGGTTTTCGGAAACTCCTCCGCAAGGCAAACACAACAAAAATTTCTTAACAAAATTCAAAGTTCTCTTTATATCTACATAGATATGATTTAACCCAGCGATTCGTTGAGAAGCTAATTACACAGTGTAAGAAAATTTAAGCTTTTACTTCAGGCTTCATATCTTCCAACGGTTGGGGACACTGATCACAAAACTGTCGTTAGTTTTTCTCCATTACGCCTAGTTCTCACACAATCTGATCCTGAAGTTGGTAGATTAGGGTCTTCAACTATTAAAGAATAAAATACTTATCTTAACAGATACGGATTTTATGTCTGAAGCTAAGTTGATAAGAAGAATGAGATACAAAAATTTTATGATGATCGTTGAACTCCCCCATTACAAAATTGCTTTGGGGTGAGCCTCTTTCAAAAAAAAAAACCCCGATACAAAAAAAAATGTTCAGAAAATTGACATTGTTGTCTTGGGAGAAAATTTTACTAGTTAAAATTTAGGGTGGATAGTGGAACATCAGAACAACTTCAGAGGCACGCATTTCCCACCATAATGCATAAAAGCGATTGTATCGTATTTTAACCCAGAGTCATTGTTGTCTTCGGAGAAAATGTTCCTAGGGAACATTAAGCATGGGCTGTGGAATATTGGAACCTCTTCAGAGGCACATATTTCCCACCATAATGCAAAAAAGCGGTTTTATCGTATTTTACCCAGAGTCATTGTTGTCTTCGGAGAAAATGTTCCTAGGGAACATTTAGCATGGGTTGTGGAATATCAGAACCTCTTCAAGAGGAAGAGGCCCATATTTCCCACCATAGTGCAAAAAAGCGTTTTTATCGTATCTAGACACCGTGGTCGTATTTTAATCTACGACTCCGTGTCGTAGTTTGAAATGCAGAGTGTCTCGGCATTGGCAAAACCAAATGCTTTTTATCTTTTGTTTTATTTGCAGATCTTAGTGCTGGTGGAAACAGCACTAATTTGGTAACACTGCACGATACCTTTAGTTAAATTTGAATAAATCCAGGAAACAAAATTAAAAAAACACCATACATCTGATATCCATATACCATATAGAGTGGTCGCTGTGGCGTAGTGGTAGTGCGTTGGACTGCTACGCACAGTGTCTCGGCACAGGCAAAATCAAAAAAGTAGAAAAAATAATTTTTCTACACGGCACCACCTCTTGGGAGGCAATGGCAAACCTACAAGAGTAAAAATTGCATATTAAAGTTATTCACTTCGCCGTTCAGGTTCGGCATAAAACTGTAGTTCCCTTCCATTCATGTACAAATATAACACTCACGACATGAGTGGATGAGAAAAGCTCGGCCTAGGCCCTCCATAGTCTGTTGTGGCATTATGTAAAAGAATATAATCTATATACTTACAATTTCTTCAGTGAAATATTTTATCGTTTTTTGTTGTTATTAATAATGAAAATTAATCAAAAGAAAAGCACATAATAAATAAATAAATAATACTTATAAGTACATATTCTTTGGCTAGATCGATCGTAGCATCCGAGCATCAGATGCGTAATCAGCGCCCTCAAATAAATTAAATGCTTTATTTTATTTATTAGCTATAAACTCCTTTTCCTCCTTTACTTGCCTTAATTATTCATTATTTCCACAGCATTTTCCAATGAGTGTAAATATTCAACTGAGTTTCTACTTTGCTGCTATTGTGCAATGAATGTTGTACATGGTCGTATGTAATATTTTTGTTGTTGTTATTATTTGATTCATCATATTTTTGCATTGTTATTTCATATAATTTCATTATTTGTATCTTTGTTTAAGTAATTGTTGCATGCAACACAATATTCGTTACAAACGAAATGCAAACTCATTTCATTTTGTTCGAAACAAAACAACAACAACAAAAACAACCACTCCCACTTTTCTCTTTTTTCATTGATACTAAAAATTATATTCATGTGAATATTTTGCTTTCATTTTAATAGTTAAAACTGTTGCTTATTTCATTCTCTGTTCAGTGTTGTTAATAAATATGTACGCGTATCATTGAATGATTTTTTTTAATTATCTATCAGCATTAAATGCGGTATTTAAAATCCAAATAAGCCTCAAATGTGTAACAATTATTGTAATTTATGGGGATTATGAAAAGGATTGTTCAAAAACAAAAAAAAGGGAAAGCTTTGATTTGTGACCTAAAAAATAATACAACAGATAAATAATGTAATCGATGTAAAAAGCACAGACTTGTTCTCAAAAACTTTCAAAAAATTAATTGACGCGGACTTATGAAGTCTGAATGAAGTTGGGATCCCTCAAAGCAATTGTGGTTGTTTAAGCCTGTTAGGATTTTTTTTTTCTTTTAATTATTAAACATTTTTAATAAAATGTTCCTATCATTCCCTAGTATCACGGGAAGAATTTTATTTGTTTGTTTTTATTTTTAACCAGAAGTCTCAAACTCAATCTAAATAATGAATTTTTTAGATTTTTGAATATTTTTGACTGTGACTGCTGCCAGTGGCTGTAATACATATCGCAGCTCATAGCCGAACCATTATTATGAAAGATTGGAGGGGAGTTCACTGTACGATATGAGAAAGTGTACCTCCAGACTACTATTCTGGTGGTTGGGGTGTACTCTTATGGTGACGGCTGTCTAGAGGCCTGCTTGAGAACTAGAGGGTTACAAAACAACTCACACATAAATGGGTGTTAAGTACAAAAATTTGGTGACATGAACGATACTACTCGTTGGGTATATGTTTGTATTACGAATCTCAAAAGTTTTTAAATTATTACTATTTAAAATGTAGTACTTTAAAGTAATACTAATGAAAAATACAAAAAATAACCAAAGCAAACAATAAAAAATAAAAATACAAAAATAATGGCACTCAAAAGAAGAAACCCTAATAATGTTTGGATTCTTACCAAAAAAAAAAAAGAATTAGAAATCTGAGACTTTATTGTCAAAAAAAAAAAAAAAAACAACCAGATAAAAGAAAACACAATACCAAAGGTTAACTTTCAATTTCCAATTTATTCTCTGTTGGGTTCGGTTTTGAAAATATTCTTGCATACGTTTTTATTTTTATTTTTTTTGTTCCTTGTCTTTATTGTCATTCTTCTTTTGCCAATATTAATTTTCAACCACAGACAAATGAATGTGACAAATAACCCCACCGGCACTCGCTCTGCCCCACTTGTCACTGGCTACCCCTATTTGTGCAGTTAACGTTTTTGTGTGTTGCTTGCATCAATGCACTCGTGACAATCTTAAATAAAAAATAATAAAAACAATGAGCAAATAACAACAGCAACTACACAAAAGTACAACTAATTATTTTAACAACAAAGAGCCAAATTTTTTTTTTTTTTGAATTTTTTTTTGTTTTTGTGTTTTATGTTTTGTATTTTATGTTTAAAATGACAATAACAGCGACAACAACAAGAACAACAGCAAGCACAAGTACGAACATGTTCGTTTTAAGTTACTGCCAACAAAAATGTTTGTGTGGTGGTGGCTCTCTTTTTGGATGTTTTGTCTTTTTGTGTTTTTGGCATGAATATGCCCGGCTTAAAATTCCAAAAACCCACACGGAATTATTTGAACTCTTTTTTATTTTTTAATTTCTTTCTTATTTATTTATTTTTATTTTTCTTTTCGTTTCTTCAAGTATCATATTAAATGCGGGTTTCTTTTTTGGTTGTTGTTGCAAGTATCATTCTTTCGGTATCTTTCTGCAACTAACAATTTATTTGCTCATGCTGTAGATTTTGGTTCTTGCATTTTTCTTAATAATGGTTGCTTGAATATTTTTGCCTTTGTTGTAATTTAAAATTAGTATACTTAACTGAGTGCATACGAGAATGCATGTAAATATAAATATTTTCAGATTACGAATTGAGCTTGAAGAAAAGCAAACAGCACGAAAAATAAAAGGAAGAAAACTAAATAAAACAAAACAGCAACAGCAACAGCAACAAAAATATCAAAGGAAAACAGAAGCAGCAACAACAGCAACAACAACAGCAACAACAACGAAACGCGATAATTCAATTAACACAACTCATAAAAGTATTAGTTTCATTTTAATTAATGTGCAGATATCATGCAATATGATTAAATTGTAAGTAAGTAAGTAAGTCGACTACAATAAATTGTAGCTTCAAATTGTATACAGTATTCGTACTTGGTCTGCATTCACATGCTCACACACACACACACACAATATGTATTTTTATATAGTATTTATGTCTCAAGAATGCTAATTATAAGATTAACTATGTACAGGGTAACAATTAATAAATGTATAGGTATACAACAGTTTTGGACCAAAAAGAAATTAGTGTAATTAAAAATGAAAAGCAGACCGAAGAAAAAGATAACAGCTTCAAATGCTTGGAATACGCTTTTTGGCTATGGGCCGCAACTCCTCCACCATTATTAAGTCAAATTCACGACGCAGCGACTGTTTCATTGACATTCTCTGTCTCTGGCCTCTAAAATGGACTATTCGCTGCAATCCATAGGATTGAGATCCGGCGAATATGGTGGCCATTCTTGAGATGTGATAACATCAGGAAAGTGAGCCCTGCACAATTCTTGTGTTGTTTTTGGCTCTGTGTGCTGGCGCTATAGTGATGTCGGGCCCACAGGAATATCACAGCCTCTAAAAACTCAGCGCGGTACATTTCTTGCCCTTTTTGGAACTTGTAAGCATTGAGTCGTAGTTCGTTTTATGCTATGAGTCGAACTGATTCAAGATTGATGCCAGTTTTTTGAGTAACTTTTCTCATGGAAACCGTTGAATTACGCTGCACCCGCTTTTGAACGATTTTCTGATATTCCTGGGAGTATTAATGGTGGGTTTTCTGCCTCTTCTTGGACGATCGATGACCTTCATGACCCAGCTCCTGAAACCGTTTAACTGCACGAGAAACTAACGAACGAAGCTGCCGCGCAATCTCACAATTTCGTTTGCCTAGCTGGTGCTTTGTTATAATAGCTAATTGATTTTTTGACATCGTATGTAAAATAAATAACTAAATAAATGATATCTAGATCACACAAAAATTAAATCAGATGTACTCTTGATTACGTAGAATAATACAAGAATGAAGAACATTGCAGAAAAATTACAATACTTTTGCTATAGCGCGAAGAAAGTTGTATACATTTATTAATTGTCACCCTGTATATGCATAAATCGCTGCCTTAATTTGCAAAAGCCCTAACATATAATTTTTTAAAATCGGGTTTTCATCTCTGCCAAATTTGGAGCCATACACCAAAAACTTACATCTGATTTTTTTTTTAATTTTTGAAAATAAAATATAGTGATAAAGTGATAGTGTAGTGATAGTTTCAAAATTTTTTTTCCATGCAAAACTTTAAAAACGCTTGTTAGGGCTTTAGTAAATTAAGGCAGAGGTATTTTTTTACTTGTTTGTACTATGTGAAATAATTTAACTTTTTATTTTGTACAGTTATGCAGCGTTATTGTTACATTTTTTTTTCAATAAAATTGGAAAAAATTAGAACAAATTCGATAAGATTAACTTCTTCTTTTTCTTTAAATGGCACAACAGCCCATGGAGGGCCTAGGCCGAGCTTTTTGCTTTTTATTAATAATACTCAATAAAAAGTGCAATGTAAAATTTATATTTTTGTAGTGTCATTTTCAAAAACGTTGATTTTACGGTAAAAAATATCAGACTGATATGATTTGTGTTAAATTTACGTTAAAACTATCAAATTGATCATTATCCGTAATGTACATAACATTGTAATATTAAATTATATTGTTATTGTTACATTCAAAATTTTCTTATTATACGTATAACATTTTTCTTGGAAAATTGTTCTTAGTTTTCGTAAATTTAACACTAAAAACGTAAACAGACTAAAAAATTTTAAAATTAATACTAGCATTACTTTTGCACTAGTTTAACAATATATGTAAAATTGGACTGGAAATATTTCTCAGTTATGAAATAGCATTTCAGTAATCTTTTTACTTGTAATGGCACAACAGCCCATGGAGGGCCTAGGCTAAGCTTTTCGCATCCACTCATGTTGTGGGTGTTATATTTGTACATGAATGGCAGGGACCTACAGTTTAATGCCGAATCCGAATTGACGGCGAAGTGAAAAGCTTGTCATAGGCAATTTTTACTCTTGTAGGGTTGCCATTGCTTGCCAAGAGGTGGTGCCGTGTAGAAAAATTATTTTTTCTACTTTTTGATTTTGCCTGTGCCGAGATTCGAACCCCGGACACTCTGCGCAGCAGTCCACCGCTCTACCACTACGCCACAGCGACCACAAATTGAGATATTTACACGGGTAAATACTGTACATGCGAAGGTTAAGCTATTTTTGAAATAAACCAAAATTATATAAAGATTTCGACTGAACTTCGTATTGTAAACTTTAAAAATAATTACATACTTATAATTTACTGTAGAGTTCAATGAAAATATGCACTTATTTACAAAATTGCTGCATTTCAGTTTCAAATGAATCTGAAATTGCTTGTTTTTTGTATAATTAAAATTCTTGAAAAAAATTAATGAAAATATTTCAATTTGCTTCTTCTGTTGCTTTCCACATTATTTATGGTTTATTTTCATTGTACAAAAGCAACACACACACAACACATACGAAGAAAAAACAAAAACAAAAACAAAAACAAAAAATATTGTATACTAATTTTAATACGAACTATTTTTAAAGGTATTTTCGTTATATTTTTAGATGAAAACCCAAAGCAGAAAAATAATGTAGAAAAATTATAACGCACTCACACACACACACACACACGCACACAAAGTGTATAAGAAATAATGACAGCAACAAAAGCGATAGCGACGACAACAATATCCATGCGATCACTTGCTTATGGCAGAGGTAGTGGATAGAGGGGTGAAGAGGGTGAGGGAGGGGAGGGGAGGGGTAGAGAGGGGGCAGCACCACACGAGTGCAGCGGGTATGAATTGAATGTGAATGGATATTTAAGTCATTTTGGCAGGTGGATTTGGGTGAATCGATGGTGGGTCACATGGAAGTTGTGTGTCTGTGTGTCTGTGTGTGTGTGTGTGTGTGTGTGTGTGTGTATGTGTATGTAGTTGTTTTGATTTCAATAATAATTTAGCTTTTACTGTATTTCTGCACGCCTTTGAGTGTGTGCGAACGTGCGTGAGCATCAACACTGAACGAATTTACAAATTTATGTATGGTATATGAATTTGTATATAAATAAAATTAATATCTACACAAAATTTTATACGATGCAATTACTCATCGTCGACACCACCGTCAGCACTGCGAGCAGCACTAGTATCAGGCTTCCATTCAAACACGATACTGAGAGATACTTTGATGCTGCTACTTCTGCTGTTGCAGCTCTCCGCTGCAGCTCTCTGCTGCCAACTAACGGTGCGAGTCACTTACGAATGCGTTTGCCTTTAGAAGAAAATGAGAATTTTCTCTTTTGGTTTTGGTTTTGGTTTGGGCTTTTCAACTACAAATGCGTGTCGTTTTTCTTCATTGATGCCACCATGTTTCAGTTATGAAATTATACACATACGTGACATTTTTCTGGGTACGCTGATTTCAAGGGGTTAATTTACACAGGTAGAGTACATCTGCATATAAATATGTATGTAGAATTTTTGGGAAATATAAGTATGTATCATATAGTTATATGTTGGCAGGCATTAGAAGCTTTCAAACACAATAAGTATTGCATTATTGTTTTAAATTTTGAATGGAGACAAAGTTATTGCAAATAAAGATCTAGAAAGTGTCCAGAACAATAGAAATTAAATATGGAATTTCGGCGTCCTTTGAAACTTTGAAAGACAGATAGTATCGAGGAAACTGATACCATGCTATACCATAATTTTCGTGTTAAAACCCTTTCTGGTTTTGAGATTCATTCAATAAATTGTGTATTAAGGAGAATGTATAGATAAAAATAGGTCAAGAAACTAATTGAATGAATGCATTTAACCTACGAAAGCAGCTCAGTGACATACTATATGTATGCTTAAATTGGAGACTTAAGGTAAGCCGCAAAGTGAATAGAATACAATATAATCTTCTACAAAATAGTCAAAACGAAGCTTCTGCAGATTAATGGAAAATAAATAATAAATACTAAGATACTAATTCGCCCATTTCTTCTGATTTATATCAGCATCACATTAAAGTCTTTTCACATCAACTCAGAACAAGTCAAAAATAATTTTCGCATGCGCTTACATTTTCACTTTGGACACGTTCTATATGGAATCGTATATTAAGCATGGCATTTTCTGCCGCTTTGTATTACCTTAGAGTAAATACATATATATCACATACGTACACACACACACACACACACACACACACTCGCAGATATTGTTTTTGCAAGAGGAGAAAGAAGAAAGATGAAGAAGAGCATATAGTTTTGCAGAAAAGCAACAGAATTTTCATTAAGAAAAAATATTTTTCAAAAATATTTATTTAAAAATTAACCCAATTTCTAGTAGCTCATTGTTGTTGTCGTTTGTTGTCGAATTGCTCATTGTGTAACACATACACACACACACATTTACTGCTTGCAATGTTACCACAAAAAATATGACAGGCATATCATTTTAACAAATATCAACGATGAACGAATGTACTCGTATAATTAATATGACAAAGAAGAGTGGGCGAGCCAAGAGGAGGTGGAAGAGGAGGAGGAAGAAGATGAGAAATAAAATCGTATGTACAATACGAGTGCATACATACATGCATATGTATGTATGTAAATGTAAATGAATGTGAAAATTGAAAATTGAAATTGTTTTTCCCATACATAATTATGTTTGATGCAAGCAAGGCATGCATGTCATCATCATCGTCACCGTCATCATCTTCTATGTGTTTACAGGGCGAGTATATCATCAACGTCAACGTCAACGTCAACCAACATAATCAACAACAAGCCAGAGCAATAATATCAAAACATCACGTCACACCAGAAATATGCATCTGCAAGTATTTACGAGTATGTGCGCACAGTGTAACATTATTAAGAATTTCGTCAATTGCTATATGTGATATCGGCCGACAATGATCGACATTGCTAGTTTTGTTTAAGGATTTTCCATGTCGCACATAATTGTAACCGCAATTCCAAATTCAAATTGTAAGTGGTTTGCTCAATAGTATTGTATAGTATGTAATAGTTAATATGTAGTTTCAAGGCGGCATGTTTCCCATTAGATAGATCCATAAATGCGTGTTCAAGTACAAATGTTCGATAGAGTACACTTGAAATGTGCAAGTTTGTATTTGAAATATTCCTCATTCATTCCTTCCACATTTTTGCGGCATCTATTTGTATGTGTTATCTACGCTTTGTGTGCAGCATCTCTCTATCTCTTGAGCTTGAGCTATCAATTTAAATTGTTAGAAATATTCCATAGTATATTTTTGATTTTTCTTCTTTGTACTGACAACAAAACTTTCATTGTTTTAATTTACAAAAATATGTGCACTCGTAGTTGCAAATATCAATACAGACACAAAATATTATAAATACGAGCACTTCTTTGTATGAATTCATGTAAGCATTTGAGCTTGTATTTGCTGCCCAGTTGACAAAAGTCGACGCTTCATAAAAGATGATATCACCGAAAGTAACATAGAGTTCTCTACATGTTTCAAATCTAATTCTGAAGGAATCAGAATTTCAATTCCTTCAGCAAAATGGAAATTTATTGATATTTCATATTTTAGGAAATAGTAAGAAACGAGATCTTAAAATAGAGAACTGGATAGCGAAATCTTTAATCGGACTAAAGTTCGAAAACTAAAGTCGGAAATCGAAAGACTTTATTATTTGTTCTCAAAGGTATACTTGAAAAGACATGGTTCGAAAAATATAATTAAAAGGAAAGGGTATATGTATATATATATATATATGTATGTTTCCTATATGGTAACATTCAAAATTGTGTATGTAGTGTATACCTTTTGGATCGTATTTTATTTTAAACTTTATCAGCTCGTACGTCCATCTCACTACCTTCTTGACTCCTAGCCTCAATGCGGCGCACCATCATTTACCTCCACCTCAATTAACTGCAAAACAGTGATAGTGATTTAGAAGTGATTTCCCAAAAATTTAGGGGTTTCTGGTCTCTTAGGGAGAGTTTTAGTGCACAAATTTGGGGGGACAATACTTTACCCAGCAATTCGGAAGCTACACGTTTTGACATTTCCGTTCGAACGAAAAACTTTTCAATTGAGCTGAAACGTTTAAACCACTTAAACCAATTGTAAATTCCATTTGATTAACATGGGACACCATTGGCAATTCGAACATTTTACAGTTTTTAATAGTTTTCAATGTTATTCAAAAGATTCATTCCAGCAATGTAGAATTCGCCTGGACGAGGTATTAAGAAAGGGCTATAAGTTTTCTATCTATTCAAACGTTGGAAAACATTTTTCGTAACAAAGGAGTGTATTTGATAGTGAAATGGAGCGAGAGGGCTGGCAACACTGCTGCCAATATTATCTGCTTATCTTTCTATGTAGTTGGAAGCAATGTACGGGAAATTTCCCGATTTATTTATTTATATATAGGTACTGTTTGTAACCGCTGCTTATTAAATGAAACTAAGAAAAATCAATCGCACAATGTATAAATAACACAAAATGTATTCCCTTGTTTTCTAAATGAATTGATTTATGGATTGTATCCATTTTGGTTAGATTATATTAAATGCAAAATTACCCACTGGGTTTCATAAAAATGTTACAGTATTATATAATAAAAATGTTGCTGAGCTTTTTATTTGACAGCTGTCAAAAAGCTTCAAAGTGTACGCTTGAATTATCTATAAGGAAAGTTGGAAATTGAAAAGTCATGTTCAACTTACCAAAATTATTATTTCGAGACCGAAGCAAAATTTAGTTGAGCTGGAAAAGAAAACATTTTACATAAATAAATAGATGAGCATAAAGTAAAACTTAAATAGTTGACAAATATAAAAGATCATTTGAACAAAAGCTTAAAAAAATATGAAAATAGAAATGACACTTTCTTTGTTGTTCCCAGAAATCTGCCAAAACTAAAAACTGCCATCTCTTTTCTCCCAAAATACTTAACATTTCAAAGTTTTAGGTTGAAGGAAAGTGTTCAGAAAGATCTGAGTATCATTTCTTTTTCTTCTTTTAATGACAAATCTGAGTTTCCACGGGCGTCAAATTAGTCCATCATGATATCCCTATTACCACAGCCACTCAGGCTGTCCACTTAAGCCAGAACAGCGCAATGTGAAAGCACATTACCACATGGTTGGACCTAGAGTTTAGCGTCGGTTCCGAATGGCGGGTGCAAATTCATACATATCACATGCAGGTTTTGTAATTTGCCTACCAAAAGGAGTACACTTTCTTATAATTCACTTCAAATCGAGAATCTTAGAAGATTATTAGCAACGGAAATCGAACCCATAACCTCCTGAGTGAAAACCTAGTGCTCTGCCAATATGATCAGTTGTGCACATAGCATGTTTTACTCTCTTTACACTACTTTACACTACACTACTGCCTGGCATAAAATATTGCAGGCACGTTTCCCCTTTCTCGCCAAAGATATTTGAATTTAACGCAGAATAATTACTCTCGTGTGGCCAGGCTCAATGAGATCACAATGTTCTCGGCTCGCAGTGCTCATCTACCAGAAAAAACAGCAATTTAACAAAACTTATTTGTTTTTGATATTTTTGTATCAATTTCATATTTGTTAACAGCAGACGAAAATGGGTTGAGGGGAAAAAATATATCAAAAATTTTTTTGTTTACCATAATTTCCAAATATCAGAAGAACTCAGAATATTTCAGAAAACTTTTGGCTATCTGACAGTATGCATACTGTGATATGGGCAACTTTGCTTCAATCGATTGCCCACAGGAAGTGTTAAATTCTGCAGATAAAAGTACGAGAAATGCTTTAATCAAAGATGTTTTGGTATACCATATTACCCACAAAATGTAATAGTACACATTAGGATTATGCAACTCTCCATGACCAACTCCGCATCTTCAGATCAATGTGATCTATCAGCAAAATTCAAAGTGAAAAGGCAGAAGGTAATATCTGAAGGAAAGTTCTGAAAAATTCAAATTTACCCTAGAATGTATAATATTAGTAAAGAATAATAATAATAATGGTAAGTGTTTATGTCTGTAGCCATAATTTTAAGATTCATTATCTTTAAGGTAATTTTTTGTAATCCTGGCAACCCTTACCAGCTCGATTTTGCTTTCTTTAAGTTTGGAGAGAATGGCGGGGATTTTTCGGCAATCTTTAGACATTTTACCGAAATGTTTAAAGAATTGTTTACTACTAATCGAGAAGTAAAGACGTCCACCGCAGCAACCAACCCAACATTTCGAAGACCCGTTACCCGACACCGCTACTCAAAGCATCAAGGAAAATCGATTTGGAAATGGTACGCCCTAATTATATTTATATAATTAATAAATATTGTAAGAACGCTTACTGCCGCCTTTCTTCTTTTTATATACACGATACTTTCAACTTCCCTCGAGATCCCCCTCGACCGGAGACGCAAAGCCCTCACCCCTTTACAGTGAGGCTACATCGTTGTTGTAGCCAGGACTAAAAAGTAAAATTATCGCCAAAATGAAATAAATTTACCAATTTCGAAAATTCTTCAACTAAACTTTAAGAAATTGAAATATTTTTAGGAAAAACATTAATAAAATATTTACTATAAGTAGTAAAAATATTTAACTTTTAAAGATTTTATTTTGCAAATTATTAAGTCAAATTTTTCACATCTGTATACTGGTGCATATACCATTTAAAATATTAAAACACCTGTTTCTGCATTTGACATCTACATTTTCACATGAACACAATACCAACACAGATACTCGTATGCATGTGTGGTTTTGATACTACACAAAAAGTGTAAATTCGCTAGCAATCAACTTAATCCGAATGACACAGCAGCACCAACAACAATAATTTCCACGCATTTATTTTATGTGCCATTGGAGTTTTTCCTCGATTGTAATGATTGCAAAATGAAAAGCAGAAAAAAACAATAAGAAAAATTACACAAACACAAACATATACATACCCACGCATACATATGCACAAGTGTGTATGCATACATATACTACAAATTAATACCTTCATTGGCCATCATCATCATCAGATAGGTAAGGAGGGAGAAAGTAGTGTAGACCTCAACTGCTGGGCATTTGGCGCGCAATAACACAACAAGTAGTGCTAACACATACATATATGTAGGTATGTGTGTGTACTTTTGTATATATATACAACTACATACATCAACCACAACAAGCAAATCGAGGCATACAACTTTACACCATGTATGTGGCCATGTTGTGTATACGCTCACATTTCCGTTGTGTAGCCCGCTCTTTAATCTTTATTAATTACAAAAGTCGCACATTGTGTGCACTGATTAATGCTGCATCTACACACTCGCACACACACACACACACACACACACACACACACACATAAATTTATTTATATCTACATACATATATGTATATGTAGTAGTGTGTTTGTGTATGTGGTAAACCTTCAGGAAGAGCAAAATTGATCTGTGCTGGCATAAATTAATATGTTGAAGTTGAAAAACACGCCAAAGAAATGAAAACACGGAAGAAACGAATGCATTTTCCTCTGATACAAAAACAAATTTCGGGTTTAAAGTTAAAAATACAAATATAATATTTATTAGAAAATTAAAAAAAAACCAAAAAGAAATGAAATTCACTTTATTGAAAAGAAAACGATTTGTTCTTTGCCCCTTCTAACAATTTAAATTCAGAAAAACATCTGCTTTTTCAATATTCAAACTTTAAATTTGCATATGGCTGACTGCTTTTACCTGAGAAGATCCAAATTCGAAAAAAAAAAATCCAAAGACTTGTGTAGAAATAGAAATCTTTTTCTCACAAATGGAATCACTGAAAAATGTTCATGGTTTTTTTGTTATGGTGCTTTTTATAAGCAAATATGAATGAAAAATATTAAAAAAACGAAAAAATTTATAGATCGACAAAAATCACCGGGAAATAAAAACCACAGAAAAGTGAAGAAATCGAAAGAATTTATTTGTTGGAAATCGAATACTCACACAAACACATATTCATACATATGTACATCTTTACACATACATATATTGAAGTTAGAAAAATATAATTTAACATTCAAATAAAATCCTTTCGTTGTTTGATTTGTTGCACTGTGGGACAAGTACGATAAAAATAAAGTTAAAGCTTGGAGTTGGAAAAAATGGTTCACCTCAAACATGTTTATTTATTTATTTCATATAAGATGCTCAATTTCCTTTTCCTATATCTTTTTCCACCTCGATAATCTAGTGCTAAACAAAACTATGGATCTCAACTCCAATATAGATCGAATAAAATTGTAGAAATTTGTTAGTTAAAAAATGTTTCTTGAAATTTAGTTTGTATACTTATATAATGAAATCTACTACTGGTTTAAGTGGCTCACAATGGATACACTTAGACCAGAATGGCCCATTGTGGCAAAACCAGGTTGGACTTAAGGTTTAACGCTGACTTCAAACGGTGAGAAGGCAAATTGTTATCTCTTGGTTGTTTTTCCATTGCCTACCAAGAGGTGTACTTGTGCACTTGCTTATAATTCTCAGTAACTTCATATCGGTAGATATATAATAAGTTTATGCAAATCAACAACCAGACCAGGCCATCGAATCCCCAACTACTCGGGTGAAAGTTTAGCACTCTACATAATAAACTATCGACGATTCCGGAACCTATTACTACGACGACGGTAATGGAACATCAGCCCATGGAGGGTCTAGGCCGAGCTTTTCATGTTGTTCGAGTTTTGTTTCCCGAACTGAATGGACCTACAGTTTTATTCCGAATCTGAATGGTGAAGCCAAAAGATTTTCTTAGAATACATTTATATTTGCATTTTTGCAAGTAAAGAAATTTGTACTTTCTCTTTTTGATTGTGCCCAGTTTTGACCAACCACCACTCTTCGCAACACTCCAGGGCAATATACCATATACCCACAACGCCAAAGCAACCACAGTTTAAAACACAACACCAATTGTCTCAAGTTTAGAAAAGAATTTAGTTCCCATAATACAATATTGTAATACGTATTTAATTTTTAAAGAAGAATCAACTTTTGCCATGGGTCGAACTCTATAAAATAGCATAATCTCATTTATTATGTCAACCCAATGTTGACACACATTGACACACTCACAGAAACTGAGTGAGTATACGAGATATAGTGATTTGATTTAAAGCAAATTTAGAAATCGTGCAAGCCTTGCAGTACATGTAAAAACTACCATTTACGAGTAAGCATTTTTTTGCTTCTTAAGTTTTTAAGTTTATGTAAAGTAAGGAGGTCTTAATAACCCCACTGTGCCCTTCAACAAAGTTCCATTGGCTTATTGTGTCGTCAAGCCATTGCCATAGAAAAATAAAACTAGAAAACAGAAAACAAGATGCTCATTCAAATTCAACCAACATTCACCACCTACCTACATATAGAAAAACAAGCATAGAGAGACGCACTGACAAGTCATCAACTGTGAAAAAGAAAGAAACAAGGACTCGAACGATGTAAAGGATTGAATGTGTGAGAGTGTGTAATTGACTTCCAACTTCAGCTGCTGGCAGGAGCAACCCTTCTACTACCATCACTCTTCTTACATACCTTCAGGTGAGGTCACATTACGCGCGTGAGAAAATAAATACACATACGCATCCTTACAGCATTACAGCATTAAGTGATATACATCATTTAACTATCAGCAATATGAACATATACAATAATTTATAGCGTAAAAAGGAGTAGAAGATCGAAAAAAAACAACCCGGCTGCGCATTGCTTTGATTTCAACTGTATGCCACAACGGATAAAGAAATAGAAAAAGGATGCGCACACATTTGCATCTTGTTAAGATTATCAGCAAATAATGCACGGAGCTAGCTATACAGAAATGCTAAACTGTAAGGACATGAACTCGTCCTTCTTGCTCGCTCTATTCCATTTGCTCTTTCTCCCTCTGACTAGTTTTGCGTACATATTCATGTACTATTAAAATTGCATTGCATTCAGTGATAAATCAACAGCAGCAGCAGGCAACCGCTATCACTCTCGATAGCATCGTCATCATCGTTAACAATAACAACAAAACGAACGAAAACTTGTTGTCTGTAACAGCAATAGTGATAGTGAAAGAGGCAGCAATTGCTGCTGATTCAATATTGCAGCTGTTTGTGAATGGCTGTTGTGATTTTCAATTCAAACTTTATTTACAAATGTCATTAAACTTTTTTTTCTTTCTAGTTTTTGTTATCATTATTGATACTGATTCAGCGAGTACTCGTTCTCTAGTACTTACCCATTACAACAATAAAGTAAGCTAGTCTTGCTGTTACAGCAAATTCAATTGATTGAAAAATATTTGCATACGCATTTGTGTTGAACAAAAAACAAAAATTATATATAAAATGAGGGGGAAAAAATCCACTAAATCTTAAAGTAAATATTGAATATTTGCATATGAAAGTAACCGCATTCGAGTATCCATCTAGTGTTTGTACAGAAATATAAATTTGTCTTATATAAATTTTGCTGAAATGCAATAGAATATACGAACTTGAATTTAAAATTTTTTATTAGTTGCGTTCTTGTAAATATAAATTGAATTTTATCTATGTTTTAAGTCTTGAGTGGGCATTACATTTTTTTTTTTAAATTTATTTTCAAGTTTTCATAACTTCCGAGGAAAAATTCCATCTGGAACGTTATTGTTTCTCTCGGAACTTCCTTATGATTTTTTCTACATATGAATAATGTCCTGAGTATGGCAAGGAAATACGAACAATCTCTTCTCTTCCTAGTACTTAATTTACTTCACTAAGTATAACTTGTTTATTGATGAACCAATTTTGGTACTCTATGATTACTTACTACTTCGCAAACAAAATTAACTCTGGAACATTAATTTTCTCAATCTTCTTTAGTTTTTAAGAAACAAAAAAAAAATTCATTCATTGATTAATCATTATCTTCTTTAGTATTTAAGAAACAAAAAAAAAAAATGCATTCATTGATTATTCATTATAGCCGAAGAAATTTAGTCAAATACATATTGTCTGAAATACGAACTGCCAAATATCGGAGGGAACAAATTCAAGTTTTTCGAATTTAAAACCCCTTTTTTTTATTATTATATATTTCAATGACTGTTAAAGATATTACCAGAAAGTAAATGGACTCTTAAAATTCTAGACATTTTATCAGTTAAAATTGCATTTTCGAAAATACATGACATGAGAAAACTTTTGCAGAATAATAAATATGTACAAATTTTAAAGTTTTCACAGATTTAGAACGTTACTAATTTGTAGCTCAGAAACTGGAGAAGATTGAGAAAACATTGCCTCAAATACCTACAGGGTCAAAAGTTTCGTTTGAAAATAATCATAATTTGTGAAAATTGAATCAACGATATAAAAATTATAATAAAATTGCTAGAGAAGGATAAGTTTCTTATAAGTATTTCCATCTATAACTCCGAAACCAGGTAGAACGGATGCAGAGGAATGATCTTCAGTTTTGAAATAATCGCATGAAAGTCAACTGAGATGAATCAAATGGAATTTGTTTTTTTACTAAAAGTAAGTACAAAAATTAATAATAAAATTATAATAAAATTGCTAGAGAAGGATAAGTTTCTTATAAGTATTTCGATCTATAACTCCGAAACCTGATAGAACGGATGCAGAGGAATGATCTTCAGCTTTGAAATAATCGCATGAAAGTCAACTGAGATGAATCAAATGGAATTTGTTTTTTAACTAAAAGTAAGTTAAAAATTAATAAAAACTAATTATAATAAAATTGCTAGAGAAGGATAAGTTTCTTATAAGTATTTCGATCTATAACTCCGAAACCTGATAGAACGGATGCAGAGGAATGATCTTCAGCTTTGAAATAATCGCATGAAAGTCAACTGAGATGAATCAAATGGGATTTGTTTTTTAACTAAAAGTAAGTATAAAAATTAATCCGAATCATTTTTCTCGTACAACACGTGAGCGTTGTGTTGTTGTTTTCTTCTTCATTGCATACATAATTATCGCTTCTAGGAACTACTCATATTTGACACAATCTAGTTACCATCCAGCAGCTGATGGAAAAATTGCATTTGAGGAAACATCCCTTTCTAGTTTTCGTGTCCTTTCTTTTACATATTTTCCCGAAATGGTTTTCCGTTTTTCTAATTTACATGTTTTTCCTTTTTATTATAGTTTTTTTTTCTAATCCCCAACCTCTATGCAGCTGACCTTTGTCCCTTTGTCCCTTGTGCTCCGAGTACGAGTTCTAAAGTATATAAGTATATACGAGTATGTATGTATATGTGGCATGTGTTTAGGGGTCATTTCTTTTTTTGATTATCTCAAACACATTAAAAAGGGCTATAATTAGCGGCACTCATTCATTCATTTCATAGCTACCGCTGTTTCGGTATTTTTCGTATTAGTTTTTCGAACCAAAAAAAAATGCTAATTTTTGAAAAGATCCAAGTATTAATGATGATGCATGTCAGAGGCGCTGCAAAGGGCCGAAAAGCTGAAATAAGGATTACACCCTAGTTCGCTTACACCTGGACTATGTGCATTTGAAATCAGTATTGCTTACAGTGAATATACATTATCAAAAATAAACTTAGTACTTATTTATCAACATATTATTTTTGTTGTTTCATGAAAGAGTGTGAAATATATTTAAAAGCAATCCTAGTAGATAATTTTTAAATCAAATACGATAGACCTTAGCAAGGCAGCCTTTAATAAGATAACAACTACTTTCTTTCAACATTTATAAAATTTATAATGTTTTTGATCATCCCAGTTGCTTTTCAAATCAAATAAAGTTAAAGTTAATGTTTCTATTTTTCAAATATGTAAAGTTCAAGATTCAATACTGCATCAAATCAATTACCAACTTAATCATTTTAATTAATCGCATATTTAAAAATTTGCATTTATGGTGTTTCATCGAAAAAAAGCAAAACAAATAATCCAAAAAAAAAATTAAATATTATATTATTAATTAATATAATTTTTAAATGTGCCTCAAACAAAATTTAGACATTAATCATTGATAACCTAAAACAAAAAAAAAAAAACAGAAATTATTATAGAAAATACCGTTATATAATTTTAAGCAAATATCGCGCCAATAGCAAAATAAAATAATACTACTAGTATGAATAGATAGAACGACTTCTGGCCAACAACAACAAAACCACAAGAACATCGTCGATCATTAATTTGTCTTAAGTGTTTTCTCATGTTTTTTTTTTAATTTTTGGTTTTTTATTCTTAATATTTTGTTTTCCAATTCATTTCATCTTTTTACGACCATTTTGTACATACATACATACATAGGTACATATTTATGGTTGCGTGAGTGTGTGTGTTTTTTGCCATATATACATAATATATATTTTTCTGATTTGCTATTCACGTGCAAGTCACTGAAAAATAATATAATATAAAGTTTCACCAAGTACAAGGTGGGGCAATAATAATGTCATAATGTGAATTGGCTGCCATTTTGTTGGAAATGACAAAAAAATTTGGCTCTATTTGAACGGTGGAAAATTTGTGACATTAAGTTGAAAAAATTATGTCAATTAGGTCAATTGATGACCGTCTCCTGAGTTGATGCATATTTGTTGCTCGCAAGACATCTGCTTTTTTCTTCAATGTTAGTTTTCATGACTTGCTAGCTTTGTGGTTTGTTGTGGTAAATGCGAGATTTCAAAAAGCTCCAAGAAAGAGTTCTGGCGCCGTCAGATCTAGCTATCTGGCCGGAGATCAAACGGCCAGGAAATTGATGTTTCAAAATCAGTATAGTTGCCCGAGCTGTGTAGCACTCAATTGCTAATTCTCTATCTGCCTACTTTACTTTACTTGTAATGTCACAACAGCCCATGGAGGACCTAGGACGAGCTTTTCGCATTCACTCATGTTGTGCGTGTTATATTTGTACATGAATTGGAGGGTCCTACAGTTTAATTCCGAATCCGAAGGGCGAAGTGAAAAGCTTTTCATAGCAATTTTTACTCTTGGAGGTTTGCCATTGCCTGCCAAGAGGTGGTGCCGTGTAGAAAAATTAGTTTTTCTACTTTTTTTTTTTGTTTGTTGATTTTGCCTGTGCCGAAATTCGAACCCCGGACACTCTGCCTAGCAGTCCAACACATGACCACTACGCCACAGTGACCACTCTGTCTGCCTACAACATTTTTAAAATTCAGAAGTGAATAATTTAAAAGAAAATATTCGAAATTAAACACTGGGAACTTGTATTGTATATTTAACAACATCAATTTATTGTAATAAAAAATTGTACAATTGGATGGAGAAAATGAATAAGAAAGAAAAGGTGCATTAGGGTGGCTTAAACAACATAAACTTGAAAGCACAATGACATTTGCCGACAATGACAAAAATCATGGCTGATTCACATTATGACATTACTTTTGCCTCACCATGTACAATCAAGTGTTGCCAAATGAATACGTTGTCGTTGTCGAGTGAAAACGTTCTGATGACCAGTGACTGCTGTCTGGTTGATCAGTGGTTTGGTGGGTTGGTGATGGTTAGTGCTAGTGGTCAAATGCCAGAGTAGTTTTTGATAAATTAAAGTTTTTCGATTTTGGCTTCTAAGTTTGAACGTCTTTTTTTTATGGTTTTCGCTTTATGAAATTCGTGTTAGCAAACAATTATAGCTTATTTATTGATTGTCTTTTATTCACTTTAAGCTGGTATTTTAATTGTATCTCGCTCTCTCGTTCTATCGTTCTGTCGCGGTTCTCTGTCTAACGCTCAAACTCACGAACCGAATAGCATGTTAAATTAAACGTTTTTGGCTACTGTTTAATGCAGGTTTCGTTTTTCTTTTTTCATCTTTTCAGTTTCTTCTCTTCTTATTTTTTTTTTTTTTTTTTAATTTTATATTGACTTTCTTGTTCTTATTGTTATGTTTATAAGAGTATCTAAGTTTGTATTCGCATAATCATCATACTCATGCCATAGTTAGCCAAAGGGCAAACAGTTAAAAACATGTATAACTATTATGAAAATGATCGTCTTTCAATTTGAGTTTCTGGGGTTAGTTTTTTTGAGGCACTAAAAAATTTAATTATCTTTTTCGTTCGGATCATTATAATCAGATTTTGTTAATTGATGAAGTGTGAATTTGCGTCTGTTTTGTTGACTCAAAATGAGGCGAAATTCCGAAATCTTTGTAATATAGAAAAAGTTTTTATAGTCAAACCTAACAGACATTTTTTCATATTATAAGATTTCAATAAAGAATAAATATATGATGAAAAGCAAAACACATTTCATCGAAGAATAGAAAAACTATTTACGAGTAAGTATTGGAACATAGCAGGAACCAAACCACAGTTCTTTGAGTTAATCTGAGATAATCCTAGGCTAGCACACACTATTATGTAACGCAATGACAGACAGAAAACTAGCAAAAGCTAACAGAGATAATATTAATGAGGCAGAAAGTTAAAAATGGCCTGGGACAACCAGCCACAAAAAGTATATAGGTATTTCACATAACTGTAAAGAGCATGGTTTCAAGTCTAACATTGCGGATAGCATAAAAGAGATCGCCAGACTTCCTTCAGTCGAACTATATAGAGGAATTGTTGGAACAGAATAATTAAGTAATACAACTTACTTTCTCTTCTCTGGAGTCTGGAGCAACTAGAAGGTAAGCTAGACACAGTTAGTTGGCCAAAAGAAATTTATTGGGCAAGCAGAAATATTTAAACAAAATCATCTGCAACAGAAATGCAGGGCGAATCACTGATACCGAATTTCAATGATTTTTTTTTTTTTGGATATTAAATAAGTTTTTTATAAAGCTAATTCCAAATAAGAAAAACATATTTTTATTGGACTTTCCACTTATATCTGCACTCTACTGATTTTATAAAAAATAACATTATATATAAGAATTCTGAGTTTCAATCAAGCGAAACCATGACTTAAGTTTTATTGGTAAAATTTTCCTTATATGAATTGTGTAAGTGTAATAATTACTAATATTTATAGACATCCTCGTTAGAAATGTTACAGTTCCTGAATCCATATTATTATCAATTTTAAGAACTATAGTTCATATCGGTGTGAAAGCTGTTAAGCGGCCATGGGTCTCTTCAGTATAAAAAACATTAGGTCATAACTAGAATTACTTCTAATTAGAATTGGTTATACTTAGTACCACTCATCTACTATATGTATATGTTGCATCACTACTGGCCTTTGCAGTAATGACCAAAAACGTAAATCTATGCACTTACGAGTGTATGAGTTTTTTTTGAAGCTCGAAAGGTTCTTCTTTATTAGAGAAACAAAGCGAAGAAAAGGAAGCTGAGCGCCAGACCAAACTAGAACAAATTTTTCTGAGCTTATCAATATTTTTTTTTAAACTCATCTTATAAAATTGGGTTTTAAAATGTTTTAATGTAATATATACTTACTTCAGATATCCCGAAAATTTACTAATCTATTCTTACCCTTTGTCATTACTTAACAAAAACTTCAAACCATGAAATAAATTCCACAAACGATATACTGTGTAACTTTTTAACGCTAGTTTGTAACGCCCACAAATTACATACATACATAAATGATCAGCGTACATAGCCGAGTCGATTTAGTTATTTAATTCGTCTGCTCGTCGATCTGTCCATGTACCCGGTAACTCGAGTGAAACTTAAGCAATCCTTAGCAAAATTTGTACAGGTATTTACTGCAACCAAGAAAAGATTATGTTCGGGAATGGGCATAATCGGTCCAGTGGCCGAGATGCCTCCAATACAACTGAAAATTTTCCAAGAGTGATATTCAAGGAAATTTTAAAGCGAATTGAACAAAATTCATTGAAATAATCTTTAACAACTTGTGCCAAAATTGTCAACATTGGGCTAAAGCTACGTCTAATCCCCATATACATGTGTTAAATATAGGAAACATTGAAGCAAATAGAACCAAATTCACTTATTACAGTTAAAATAGCTTCCAAAATTACTGATATGCAAATTATCATTATTGTCATATAACTAAACCTACCTCCCATACCTGTGCATACATATGTAAGTAAAACCTTCATAGAACAGTATAAATGTAGCTACTGATACAAATATAACAAAATTTGACTAACTCCATATAGGTTGATAACAAAAATATATCATGCCAAAAACGTAGCCTACCATTGAATGCAAAATGGTGTATTTGGTGTATTGTTTCAGACGGTGTGAAGGGTATGCAAAGTTCGGCTGCGCCAGAACATAGTTTCTCCACTAAGTACATAGTTTAATTTCATAGCATTCATAGTAAATACATAAATGAGTAAGTAATATGTATATTAAATTGAAAGTACGAGTAAATACTGGATTATTAAATTATGCTATTATTGTTGGTTCGATTCTTTGTTGCTATTGTTGTGCTTATTAACTTAGTCAATTGTTTACGTTATTTTTTTTTTTAATTAACATATCATTATCATATTCAAACCTTAATAAATTACATACAATATTAACACCCTATTTGCAATAAAAGGAATTTCGCAAAATAAAATAACAACAACAGAAGCAGCAAAACAGCAACAAAGACAAAACACAAATAATAAAGTGACATATAACAATAACTAAATAAAGGTTACCAATTCATGAAACAACAACAGTAGCAGCAAGCACTATAATGAATTTAAATGACATTGCAAAAAACACACACACACATACACATACACTTTCATACTCGTGCAATATGTATATATATATATACGGACATACATACATACATACATACATACATACATACATACATACATACATATTTATGTACTATCTCTTCTACCACCACCTATACTTCTTCGCTTCACTGCAAATGATAGGATACGGATCTGCATCGACTGCATTTCTTTACAATCCAACAACAACTGCAACAGCAAAAACAAAATCCTTTCAAATATTTAAGTATCGACAATGTGTTAAAGTCAATATTATTATTGCATTTTGGTTGCTGCTGTTATAAGTTGCCAATTATCGATGAATTGGAAAAAAAAAAAAAACAATAAACAAGAGCCTTCCTTGTATCACATACGAGTATGCCGTAGAGGCGAACAGACAGCAGCAGGAGCATGTCACTGCTTCATTTAGCAAAGTAGAAAGTAAAGAAAGAGGGTTGCGGAAATTGCGTTTTGTATACGTTTGCCATTTCACTTTGACTTTAGAGACCTTTTTCAAAAATTAATAGGGTGCCAATTTATGAAAGAAAGGAGATCGTACTGCGAAAAGGATACAAAACAAAAATTATGCAAATTAATTGTAAAGTATCAATGTCAGTCAATATCGATAAAAATTTATGCGCTTTTAAATGCATATGTGCGTTTTTTTTTCTTCTTTTCGTTTTAATTTGATAATGACACAATAATTTTATTGAAACACATATAAATGGAATGCATTTCAAGATTAAGTGAGAAAGTGAGAATTGGCATATATTTATAGTATGTACATAATCTTACATTTATTTTTGAATTAGTCCTCAGAATAAGTAATATTTCGTTGTATTGCTGGGCAAAATATTAATTTTTTTAATGAAGGAAAGGGGAATGTCTAATCAAATCTTTATCTTCATTTAACCCTCTAGTTCGCGAATTTTTGATTGACCTAAAAAAATTACAATAGATACTAAATATCGATGTTAAAATCACAGACTTGTTCTCAAAAACTTAAAAAAATTAATTGGAATGGAAATATGAAGTCGGGGTCCCTCAAGCAGTTGTGGTTGTTTGAGTTTGTTAGCATTTCTTTATTTCTTTTATTTATTTATTATTATTTTTTGTATGATTAAACGTTTTATACTAAATTTTCCAATACTTAGCTAGAGTCATAGACTGTTTTTTATATCGTTAGTATCACTGAAAGTATTTTAATATTATTTTTTAATTAAAATTCTCAAACTCAATCTAAATAATTAACTTCTCAGATTTTCAAACTTGATGACTTTGATTGCTTCCAGCTGCTGCAGGCCGAAGCATTATTATGTAAGTTTGGAGGTTAACTATTCAATATGATAAAGTGTACCTCCAGACTACTGTTCAGCTGGTTATTAAACCCCTTTTGGTGACGGTCGTCTAGAGGCCTGCTTGAAAGCTAGAAGCTTAAATTCTTCGTTAAGGTATAGCCCCTCGATAGGTTAATGCAGCAGCAACAGAAAATGCCTATAAACTTCACAAAAGACACACAACTGATTGGAAACAACAAGGGGGAAAAAAACTGGCTTCGTCATTTATTTTATTAAATTATTAAAACATTTGCGTTGAAACAAAATACTACTTCCACTTCGTTTCAAATTAACTAACTTATTTTATTATTCCTTTATTTTTTTACCTTTTTCTTTCCTTTTTCTCAACAATGCCATGCCGTTAACATTTTTATATAAAATGCTAATTTAATGTTTAAATGTCAGCAACTTAATTTAACGTTTTTTCATACTATTTCTTTCTTTGTTAAATGTGAAATATGTAACTAATTTATTTAACACCTACGAAATAAATTTAACATAAATTTCAAATAAACTCTTTAGTGTACATATTTTTATCTCATTTTATTTAGTGCCCATTCCCCCAACAACATTCACGATAGGAACTTCCATTTACGGAAACTGTAAAATTTATTATAATTTTAATAAAATGTTTCAATTTGCAATATATGTATTTCTTTTCGGAAAGAAAATTTGTTATCGATGTGGAGAATAAGAGAAAGAAACCAGATAGAAGCGTGGAAAAGGGAAAGAGGCAGAACCTTACATAAATATTCAGAAAGTAAAACAAAAACTCGACAATTTCTTATGCACAGTAATTTTAATAAATTGAATGCATGAAAAATGAAATTGCGTCTTAATTTTTTTCGGCTCGTGTGCGATGCCGACGGCAATCTTTTTATAATAAGAAAAAAAAAAAAAAATACGCAAAAAGAACAATTTAACGCGATTATGCAGTTCACAAAGAACAGAAAACATTGCAAAAAAAAAAAACAGAAATCTAAATCGACTTTCGCCAAAAAATTCACTGAAAAAATTGCAACAATATCCCGCAGCAATTTCTTGTTATTTGTTGTTGCTTTTTGGTTGTGTTGCAAGGCGATCTTGATCTTGTCTTACAAACAAACAGCCAATGTGAAATATACACACACACACACACACACACATACACTCACACATACATACACAGATACACAGTGTAGGCACCAGCGAGTTAAGTGCTGACGTACGGCGGCAACAACATTTGGCTACTGACTGTTGTTGTTATTGTTGTTCTGGGGTAACAACTTTTTTTTGGTATCTCTTCTGAAAGCTAACGTGAAAATTAAATGCAAATTCCTTCCTCGTGCTATTTTGAATAAATTTGTTATTTTTGTGCTTTTTTTTTATGTTTTTTTTTGTATTTTGTTTTTGATATCAAAGAAATTTGCAAATGTTTAGTGAACGATCAAAAGCTGTAATCAACTTCTGCATTTTGGTGTAAAAAATAAAACGAAATACTAAAAGAATTATGTGGTACAGTGGTATACAAAATTTGTTGGAAAGGAAGTTTCCCAAAAAGGTAAGTTGTTAAGATTGTAGAATACAATTTACCAAAATCACTTATAACAAATTCAAGCAAAAAACCGAATGATCGTGGTGCTCAAATGCAAGATGGAGATTCGGGTATCGTAGTTTTTAAATTCTGTGCTCAGCTCTTTCTTTCATTCCTGAGAGCATTCCTGGAAGCAATCTCAAGCTCTCCTCCCCTCGCTGTTGGCAAATACCATATGTGTACATTATGATCGCTGCTACTAAATACACAAAATGTTGGTTGGGGATCAACTAAAAATCGCAATAACAGATCGGTCTGGATCGGTTAGTGTGCATGCACGAGATAACCGAGAAATAAAAGCATACCTACAATTTGTATATTTACCTGAATCTGAAAAAGATTAATTGCCAAATTTCTAATCATTCATCGTCAGTGGTTCACTATTACTAATTTGTACTACTTATAGAAACTTTTTTCTAATAAGGAGCGAGAAGAAGTTCTCAATATTATGAACCCACTAATTACTCACGTCTTGCTGTTTGGAAATGCTGATGTAACCTGCTTTCAAATATGAAATTTCAAGACTGCATGATATTTAAGTTGATCTGGCTAATTTCAGAGCCTTTAAATATAGAACATGAACCAGCCCAAAAATGTCTCAGAAACAAAACAAAAATATTTTAATTTACTTGATGTAAGAAGAAATGTTCCAACAACTGTAAATGAACTGCAGAGGAATATGAAAATGCAGTGTGATCGCTGAATGAATGAAATTAAGAAATAAACGCATGCAAATGAAGGCGTTGAAATGTTCCAAAAAATAAGCGTTCCCAAAAAAAAAAATATAATAATAAAAACCCAAACAACTAAAAGCAGGTAAAAAATTTGAAGGCAAAAGGGAAAGAAAGAAGTTAAACGATGTTGGCGGAAAAACAAAAACAAAAATTTATAACGTTAAAGGGCGCAAAATTACTGATTCCTCACGCGCTTTCATTCAATTCGAAAGCTGACTACTTGTGGAGGCGTTAAAGAATTTCGCGCGGGACTAAGTTGTGCTGAGGCTTTCTTGATGTTGTCTGGCAGCAGGAGGAAGGCAGGTGCAACTAAGAGCGTGTTTCTGGTTTTTTTTTGTTTTGTTTAATGGATAAACATTTTGCCTTAATAGTTAGATAGTTACTTCTGATGTTGCGTTTTATTAGAAGCAACTATCATTCCATTTCAAAAAAAAAAAAACAAACTACTTAAAATTGAATGTTAAGAAATGAAAAAGTGACCAGGTCATTAATCGCTCTGTCGTGTGGAGTCCATTCACTAACAATGAAAAATACAAGAATTAAAAAAAAAACAAAAATATGCTTTATGTAGCAAGTAGCAATTAATTACCATAGCGCATATGTTTATTTACTTAATTTACTTAATGACGCTCGTTTTCGTCATAGAATGTAAACCTAAAAAACTATGAAACTATGGAGAAGACCAAAAGCAGACGATAGTCGTAGTGAGAAAGACACGTGGTCGACATTGTCATCGTCATTGCCGTTGTCGTCGTCGTTTTTTTATTTCTTTTTTTTTCATTTTTTTGGGTGAGGTCATCATTTTGAATATTTTATATTAATTGCCATTGCAATTAAGTCCAAAGTATAAATCTTCCAATGTTATGTATGTCATTTATTCTTCATATGTACATACATACATACATACATACATACATACATACATACTTTTGTTGGATATGCTAGTATATGTATATGCATGCATGTGTGTGTAAGTACTAACATATAGTATACCCTACAAATTTTTGTACACGCGTTACACCCCCCAAAAGAAAAACGCAGCAAGAATTTATTTAAACGGAATTTGTAATTCAGCAGCATATTCAGCATATGATGCATTTTCATTGCTTGATGGTGGTAGTAGTGTGGTGTACGAGTACCATATGTGTATGTGTGTGCGTGTTTTTATGGGGCACAAATACCATAACAGCGCATGCACATTCATAAGTAAAGATTACATCATCACCATCATCACAATCGTATGCAAAGTGTTTATTTTTGACCCAATTTTTATAGTTTGCTTCTTTTATTTTTTTTTTTTTTTTTTTGTTAAAAATAGAAAGAAAAAAGACCATGCGCTATCAATTTTATTTGTTGCCTGTGCATTTACACACATTCTACTTACATACATATGAATTTATGAATGTATTTATATACATTTTATTTATGTGACAAGAAGGCATTAATCTTTTGAGCTGCAAGTGTTGTATAGCAATCATCAGCAGCTACTTGTAGTTGTATTTGTTGCGCATGCACCATATGGGTTAATATGGCATATGGTACATATTTCAAAATCCTATTTTCTACTGTTGCCATTGCTGTTGCTGCTCCAACTGCTGTAAGCATAATCCTGCCCTCAATTGTATGGATTTTTATTCAGCGTTGATCAGTTTCGATATAAATTTTGATGGAATAATATCATGAAATGTATTCAGATACTTTTGTTGTATTTCAGGAATGCCAGAAATAACTTATAAAGATTTATTGTGTCTTTTGTCAAATTGTTTTCACAGTGCCATTTATCATTGCCTATAATTTTTGTGAATGATATAAAATTTATAATATGCCGTAGATTCTGTCAGGGCAAAGACTCTTTGTTTAGGAGTTATTAACTTTTGCAAATCATTTATGTGCCAGTCTCTCCAGTTGTAAAAGCTTTTAACTCCTGTACTAAATATAAGGCTTAGTCGATACTAGAAGTTTCTAAGATATTTAAAGTATTACTAGGTTTTAAAAATTGCAAGCTATAAATTGAGTTGCACTTCACTGGAGCTCATATGAGCTAGTCTCTCAGACAAGATCTAGACCTGAAATTTTAGCTCTTTTGTTTTATCTGCAGCTCTTACTGCTGGTGGAAACAGCACTAATTTGGTAACACTGCACGATAACTTTAGTTAAATTTGAGTAAATCCATATATATCTGATATCCATATACCATATAGAAAGGTCACAATGGCGTAGTGGTAGTGCGTTGGACTGCTACGCAGAGTGTCCGGAGTTCGAACCTCGGCACAGGCAAAATCAAAAAAAGAGTAGAAAAAAAAATTTTTCTACAGGTGGTGGTGCCACCTCTTGACAGGCAATGGCAAACCTACAAGAGTAAAAATTGCTATGAAAAGCTTTTCACTTCGTCGTTCGGATTCGGCATTAAACTGTAGGTCCCTTCCATTCACGTACAAATTCTTGTTTACGCTACATGCTGCCGGTACTGCTAATAAGGTTTTAAACTTTGTTGTGCCGGTTTTCGTAAAAATAAATAAATAAATAAATAAATATAACACGCACAACATGAGTGGATGCGAAGAGCTCGGCCTAGGCCCTCTATGAGCTGTTGTGCCATTAAAAGTAAAGTAAAAAGAATGCTGCAGAAAATCAAAGTTTGGAAATTTATGATAGCTTGAAGAAAAATTCATCGGATCGTCGTTACAGCTTTTTCATATTACTTAATAATACAATATTAATACCACTAAGATCACTGATGAAGAATTTGTTGTGCAATTAAAAGTAATGTAAAATAAGTATATATCTGATATAGAAATATTTGTAAAGAGTTTCTGAAATTGTTTACTGGGAGATTTCCTACGGGCCCGGATGTTTAGAGGAGCTCATGTTCCAAGGCCAGCGAGAGTGAAATATAAATGTATTTTTGACGAATTTTCCAAATTGCTGTCCGAAAAATCGTGCAGCTTATAATTAGAATATTTCAAAGATAAGAGGTCTAATAATGACATATTTTTCTCCTCTGGGCCCATATTATCCTTACCCACGTTACAAACACCATTCACCCTATTCACGCCCCTGCCCTTTAATTTAAGCATTTTTTCAGTGCGATCCTGCAGAAAAGACGGTTTTGAAGAATAACAATTTATCGTTGGCATAAATTTCTCACAATAGTTTTCGGGTAAACGACTCTGACTCTGCGAAAAGTTCGGCCTAGGCCCTCCATGGGCTGTTGTGCCATTAAAAGTAAAGTAAGTAAGTAAACGACTCTAAAAGACGAAATTTTCCTTTCTTCTTCTTTTGTTCTGGGACTCCTAGGGGGAGCATAGTACCATAGGGGTTGACTTCGAGTGTGGAGATTATTGCCGCAATGCCCAAATGTAACCTCGACAAAGTGAGCTGATACCGCTTTCCAATAAGTATCTTGCCCAAAATACCAAATCCTCAAATCCTGAGCGTCTGTTCTCCATACTAGGGCGGCTCAATCAGCGTCTGTATTCCATATTAGGGGCGACTTGAAACTCTTCTGCAGTGTCTGTACTTATAGTGAGCGGCTGCAAAAGGCGTCTGATCTCCATGTTAGGGGCAGCCTAAATCAAAAGTGAATCTGGGTACTTTAATTGCAGCGCTAATCGGATCCAGCATTAAGCTTATAACTTATCGTGTGCTGCGTTGCTGTGAATATATTATTAATGGAACATGGGTTTAGAAACGAAGGTAATTAAGTCTCCAAGTAATACCTACCATAGGGTGGAAAATCCATCTGCTTCGGCAGCATGTACATCGAATTTGGAGGTGCAGAAAACATGTAAAATTAAAAATAATTCCTTTATACTATAACTGAAACCATTTTGGTTTATCAAAATCTGTTAATTTCACTAATCACACTTATTAACTTGATAAGTTCCAAAAAAAAAAAAAAAACGACTACAAATTTGTGAAGCAATTACTAATTTTTCTCCCACAGTATAATGCAATCGGACTGCCATTGAACCGGACATTTAAGTATCAAATAATGGTTGAATTAAGAATTTTATATAAGTACACTAAATCTCTTATTATTCATGGTTCTTAATAATTGTATATGTTACACATCGCTAGAGGTCGTTTCTTATTATTGCTGAGTTGCTTTTCCAATAAAAATGTAAATATCAAGTAAATATTTTTATTCTTGCAAATGTGTAACTAAGTAATCTCAACTTACTTCTTACTTCTGTTCAATTTCTTCCATTGACGTTCGTGATTTGCATATGTCGCATGCAACTCGGAAACTTGTATCATAAATAACAATTTACATTTTTTACAAATTTATTAATAGATTCATTCGCACACATACACACATACTCACACATACTCACACAAACACACACTCATGTGTCAAAGTGACATATTTTATACATACTTATTACAAAAAATATTTTTTTTTTAAATAAATAAATTTACAACAAAAAATTGAATTAAAAATAAATATTCTTGATACGATACATATTTATTTCTACCTGCGCTGTGCGGCGGCGCTGCGGTGCGACGCTGCGATGACGTTGTTTAAAATTAGATAAATCGCAAATTAAGTTTAGTAGCTAGTTTTCAACAGCAACAACATACCACATACAACAAGAATTGCAGGTAAACTTGTTGCATCAATTAAACAACTGCACAACAACCATCAACAACAGCAACAACAACAACAACTTGAGCGACATCTCGACTCGAAGAGTAGAAATTTACATTTTAATGGAAAAATTTGTTAAGCTGTAAATTTGTGACGATCGTCGGAACAGTTAGCAAAAAAAAAAAAATGAAAACCAAATCAAGTTAAATTTGACTCTTAATTTTGTGTTTGCTATTTTTTTTTAATTGTTTTTTTTTTTTTGGTTCGTATGCATGTATAAATGTAGATTTTATGTAGCGATGTAGAAAATATAGAAAGAAAATGTAGATTTGGAAAAAAAGTTTAACGAAAACCTACATAGATTATTTTCGTTGTAGCTAGTTCGTTAGTGAGTTAGTTAGTCGGTGATTAAGCGACATTTAAACTAAATTTGACTGTTTACAATTGACAATCAGTTGATCGGCAAAATTAATTATTCACATTTTATTTATCATGAATGCAATCAATAAGCAGTTAAATTATCTACTTGGCTGAATATCGAAAAATGAAATAAATTGCATAATTCAATGAGTAATTTCGTTTTTTAATGTAATTTTAATTGATTTCTTTTTAATTACATTAATTCATAAGTGGCTAATATCAAATTAGATTACATGCGCACATACATACATACTTATGATGTTTATTTGTACGGGAATTATTCAAAACTTGAAAATGCTGACTAAGTGTGAATTTGAACTTTGAATTTAGACCAGATCATTAGTTTTTTTTTATTGATACATTCAACACGCAGGGTGTACTCCTATGGAAGATTGATAGGTGGATGGAAGAAGGAGGGAGAATAAGAGAGGGAATGCAATCACAGGAAACCGATAAAGAGATAGACTAGTGAAAAAACTAGGATGCAAACACTTAACACGAGCTGGAATTTTGGAAACATTTAGAAAACGATATCTACTATGAGTGCTGCTCTTTCTATATATATTGAGAATAAAAATATTCTGTGCTAGTGCTGGCAGCCATACGGATTTATCAGTAGAAGTACGGATTTTCCGCTTAGTGGGAAAAATACGTGTAAAAATGTGTTATTTCACTCTCATGCGACATATTTTTTTCTCAATGTGGGGATTTTTTGATTATAGTTGAATTCTAACGGAATTCTAACTGAAACTACTTTGCAGTCCGAATACAATAGAATCTTTGATTTCCGTTTTTTGAAGCATCCTTTACTGGTTGTCTTCAAGCAAAATTTATAGTTACAATCTGAAGAGCCCAAAATATAAATTTTTCATCGAAAAAAGGGAAACTCTCTTTAAGACCATCGTTGGGTTATACTTAAATGTAGACTATGGGGTAATATGAGTTTTTGGAATTCACCGAAATGACAGAAGAATATAAACACAACTGGGAGCATTCGCGAAACGTTCAACTTGGACCGGTTGTCATTGTAAATCTTTTCTATCCAGCTTAGTTAATTTTATATTTTCGATTTTGAATATTTATACTTGTATTTTTATTTTATTTTTATTTTTTTTTTTTTGTGTTTTGGTTTATTTTTAAACAACAAATTTATTATTCAGTTTGCACATTGGCATTTAAAAACGGTTTCGAATTAGATTTGTATCTTTTTTCGCTAAAAACAGAAATATATTTTTTTTTTTTGTTGCTCAATTATTTATTAGTATCACACTGAATAAAGTAAAAATCTGATAAAATAACAAATGTAGAATTTGACACAACTCGATTTCGATTTGCATAAATTTTAGATCATTTATAGTTTGGTTATGACGATTGGTCGGGAGCTATAGAAAAATTATATGTAATGTGAAACGTGAACAGAAACTTGAGATCAAGCGGAGACTAACTCTTGCCAACAGGTGTTACTACGGGCTCAGTAGGCAATTGAGAAGTAGAGCCCTCTCTCGACCGACGAAAATAACGCTCTATAAGTCCCTCATCCTTCCCGTCCTAATGTATAATGCAGAGACGTGGACATTGACCATCAATGATGAGAGGCTGTTAGGAGCGTTCGAGAGGAAGATACTCCGTAAGATCTACGGTCCAGTATGCGTGGACGACATGTATCGAATAAGATGGAACGATGAGCTGTATGAGCTGTACGCCGACACTGACATAGTCAAGCGTATAAAACTCCAGCGGCTTCGCTGGCTGGGTCATGTTGAGCGAATGGAAGAAAGCGCTCCGGCTAGAAGGGTGTTTTATTCGAACCACGGTGGAGGAACACGCAGAAGGGGACGTCCTAATCTCCGTTGGAAAGACCAGGTGCAGGGCAACCTGACTGCACTTGGCCTTATCAACTGGCGCCAGCGCGCGCATAGCATAAGTGACTGGCGGAGCTTTGTGGAGGCGGCCAAGACCGATCATCGGTTGTAGCGCCAGCTAAGTAAGTAAGTAAGAAACTTGAACAGCAACTATTGGTTTTTAGAGATCTTATTGAAATTGAGTCAGTAAAACAAAACTTATCAGGAACAGCATTTGTTTTTGGAGAAGAGAGAAAAGTTAAAACAAACCTTGCTACTTTGATTGTACAAATCTGCCTGAATATGCAAATGGTTAAGTCAAACTTTTTTCCACATTTCTGACCAAAAAAGTTATTATAATTGATGTTTATTTCATCAACTACAAGTTTTTCTATGCTCCTCCCCGTAATCGTAATCTCTATTTGACTTGGGGGTTCTATTTTATTAACGACATCTGCTCGAAGATCTTCGCATAGCTTCGAAGTGTAAAAACAGTTGTTCCGTGGAGAAAGCTTAGCCTGTTTAATTTCTCTTAGTTCTGTGGACTTGGAAACCATTCAAGGATCCCATATACCTATGAATTAATACAATAGGACTATTTGAAAAGGAACTAAGAGGAGGATTTAATATGAATAGCAGTCGCTGTGGCGTAGTTGGTAGTGCATTGACCTGCTACGCAGAGTGTCCGGGGCTTAAATCTCGGTACAGGCAAAATCAAAACGTAGAAAACACAATTTTTCTACACGACACCACCTCTTGGAAGGCAATAGCAAACCTACAAGAGTAAAAATTGCCTACGAAATGCTTTTCACTTTATCGTTTTCATTCGTGAGCAAATATAACACGCACAACATGAGTGGATGCGAAAAGCTCCCTTCTTGGGCTTTTGTACCATTAAAAGACAACAAGAAGTCTGCGTTCCAAAATAGAATGGAAGTCGAATCCTGCCGAGAGTAATTTCGAGTCGCTATCAAATTTCTGGTCATTTGCCCGTACGTACATATTCCAAAAATAAAAACCCATGCAAAATTTACAAACAAATAAAAAATCTACTGAACCATAGTCCGTCCATATTTTCTCAAATGTGTCAATCAGTCAATCAATCTATCAATCAAACACAAGCAAACAGCTAACACCGAAGTTAGTTATCTACAAAAGAAAAATGGTGTTTATAAACTATCTATACTTTAGCATATACTAAAAGCAGCAAGAAGTAAAGAGTAAAGACCCACTGTTCACTGTTCACTGTTCACTGTGCAAATGGAAAAATGTCGAATGCAGATACACAACTTGGACAATAAGGTAAACTTGTACATCAAGAGACCGAGTCAACATGCCAAGCACTTTGCTACGCAAATAGTAGCTCCATAGCAAGTACATACATAAATACATAGCTTCCAATATACACGTACACATTATAGATAGTATGTACATACTCGTATGTACTAGTTACATGCAAACATTTAGCTACTATACTCCATAGTATGACGACGATGATGATGGCTCTGACGATGATGATAGTAAAGTACCCTAAAGTATTAATGTGCAAATATTTAGTATTAAAAACTTAACGCTTGAAAACAGCCACAAGCACTGTGCAATACACTGACATGCATAGAGGAAACAGAGACAGGTACCTAGAACATAGACAGAAGAAGATAGGGCGAGAGTGGGTAAAGTAGCTAAGGTTCTCATTGTACGAGTACTATAAAAGGTACTCATTGTTCTATGAAGTTCTATGAATGTTAATTGTAAATTGTGTGCAGAGTTCGATAGCAAAACAAATCGAATATTTGTCTATACTTATATGAATATGTACTAACATAGCTATATGTCCATATGTATGTACATATGTACTATATGTACATATTCATATGTACGTGTATATATTTGTCATGAAAGTTTGCCAAATATTTACCATAAATACGCTTTTGTTTGTTTGCTTTGTTCCGGCGTCGGATATAATAGTCGCTTTGTCTAACTTTCTATAAATAGTGAATGTACATGTACGTACATATGTACATCTATGGTCAAAATAATAGGGACAAGACATCGTTACTACTTACTTTCATGTTTGAGAAAACAATCATTTACTCATTCCAAGTAGAAAATTGTAAACGTTATAATGATTTAATCAATAATATTTACCTCAATATATACAGTGAAAAAAAAATATATACAGGGTGCGTCATTTTATGTCGGTATATAAATATTGAATAATTTTAACATTTATCAACCGATTGACTTGAGTAAACATGTTTTTGAAACGTCAATTCAGTACAATTTTAACCATAAATCCGTGCACGTCGCATGGAATACGGCCAAACAATCGCTCGAATGGATTTTTGGAAGGAAATTTTGATGACCGACGAGGCCCATTCCACACTCCCTGGTGCCGTTAATAAGCAAAATTGTGTGTGAATTACTTATAAAAGTAATAAATTCATCATATGAAAGTTTGAACATAACAAATGATTATTATAATAATATAGGAGCAAAAGAAATATGTATAATTTTTTCCTGATTAGCCAATATATCACCCTTTATTTTTAAGAACTTCTCTCAAGTTTCCGCTGGAATAGCGTAGCATTTCTCTGTGCTTATTTGAGTTTTGGGTTTGAGAACGATGATTGGCTTTAACACTCCCTCACATTCTCCCTCCTTTTTCCTCCCACCTATCAATCTTCTTTTCAATCAACACAATGCTATGCGTTCATGGGGCTACCACCCTGTATTTTGAATGTAACAATAAAATAAGAAATAAAACAACTGTTTAAAACGTTAACTTTCTAGTCACTAAACCAATCTCTTACAATTTTCGAGATATATTTCGGATCTTTGTCCTGCTGAAGTGTCCAAATTAGAGTCATATTTTGATCTGCATAAGGGTATGTCTGTACTCAAATTTGTCATATGGTAGTATGAGTTACGCGAAAGATTGGACCCACACCATACCTTAATATTTCCACCGCCATTTTTTACAGTATTATTTATAACGGTCGTGAAATTCTTTTCGATAGATTATGGTTTCGTCGCTCCAGAGGATATTGGATCATTTTATTCGGCGTCTGGTAGTGACCAATAAAGGTGAGTTTTTTGGGGATGAAGCAATACTTCACAGCAATTCTCTATGAAACCCAGCGCCGTGTAGCCTTCGCCGTCCAATTCATGTAGACACAATATTGTTCATTCCGGAGGCAATCAAGGTTAGTTTTCTGGGGATGAAGGACCTTCCTAGCAATACTCCATGAAACCCAGCGCCGTGTAGCCTTCGCCGTCCAATTCATGTCAACACCACATTGTTCATTCCGGAGGCAAGCACTATCGATGATGATGCTATGTAGTATCCTTTTTGCAGGCAGTAACGATGCGAATGTATGTTCTCGTGTTTCTACATTTTTAATGTTTGTTTTCAAATCGTTAAAGGCAAAGCTTTTGGATCTTCGTAAAGCTTCTGCAATTTTTTTGTAGTTTAGGGTCCTTTATTTCTCATTACTAGCCCATTTTCTAACACAATAAAAGTACTAAAATACTAATTTTTGCGAGAACTTTTAACTTTTAATTGCACTTAAATACCAAACTTACTTTTTGTGAGAACTTGTGCTTTCAAAATACACCAAAAATAATTTTATTGCAATTTGTTTTTCGACCAAACAAAATTCTTACCTTCAATGCAAAAATTCGACAAGCTTAAAATTAAGAGGAATTATCGTACTTCTTTTTGTATTGAAGCACTGCCAGATAGTAAATTTTGTAAATACAACTATATTTTATTTTACAATCTTTTTTAAGCGATATCCTTATTATATTGACCATGGCTGTATGTACATAAGCATGCATGTATGTGTGTATGAATACAGAGTTATATATAAATAGGCAGATAGCTAGGTTGGCAGGTAGGTAAGTCACAGAAGGAAACACAGTGCCCCTCCCTCCCCCTCCCCAATTCGATCGATGTGCACTCGTATTTAGTAGCTACTAATCATATTAGAATCATGAGCAGTTTGAATTTGTGTGCGTGTGTGCTTGTGTATTTAGTATTGTTAACGTATTAGCTTAAGGCATTTTCTGAAATTGTTGTCGTTAACCTTTGGCAATAAAGCTCTTAACTATTATAAACTTTTTTGGCTCTCTCTCTCCCCCTCTCTTTTCTGCATTTTGCATAATATTTATGTTCAATACACATACATACGCCCACACACACACAACCACTGACAAATTTCAGAACACACTAATCCACATATTCACTTGTTTGAGTTTATTTATTGATGGTACGAGTATGTATGTATATTTTAGAAAATTTATAACTACGAGTATTTATGTATAAGCATATTTTTTATGATGTTAACAAGCTTGTTCATAAATAATCAACAAAAATGCTATTAAACACTTGGCATATAAATCTTTGCTGTGGTACATTTTTGTTTGTTTTTTTTTGAAAAAAAATGAGAGAGAAAAATTATTTATATAAATTGTAGAGAAATTAAAATATATTTTAATAAAAATACACACACACACGCACACGCTCACATAAATAAGTATACAAATCCACACACGCACACATATTTAAATATTCAATAAATTAGTTGCACATTAATCAATTTAATTAGCTTTCTTTGTTAATGTGTACATACTTACTACATACATATCTACATCCAGCCTTTTTTCTATACACCTATCTATCTAAAAATCTGTTTGACAACAACGTCAATGAAATGCAAATTAATTTTGTTTCAAAAAAAAAAAACAAAAATGAAACTAACACAATATAAACCACCAGATTATAGAAACAAAAAGCGGTTAAACAACTTTATTTTCTGCACTTTTAACAAACAAAAAATCTTTTAAAAACTAATGGATTTAAGATTTATACTTATATTACTTATACAAATAGCGTGAATGACGTAGCGACAGTCATGCAACCTTGTGTTCGGTAACAAGCGGTCATATTTCAGGTTTATGGACAGGATGAGTGGGCATTTACTTACTTTAGACTTTCGAAACTGCGAAACTTTGGTTGCTGCTACGGGTTCAAGTCAAGTAATAAAATTATATACCTGCTTAGAATTAGGAGTGAGTTAACTTTCTATTACTCAGTATGTCATTTCAATGAGTAATTTCAGTAAAAAAAAACAAATAATTAAATGTTTTTTTTTTTTGTATTATCTGCTCGTTTTAGTTTTGCATGTCTATCTAGCAGCGATAATTGTAAAGCTGGAGAGATACCGCCTATAACTATAGCTCTTATGCAGAGCTAGCATGTTAGTTAACATCTCAGCTTTCTGTAACTCTAAAGATGTTAATACACAAATTATGTTTTATAAATTGGGGTATTTACAAAGGTTCGTATTGGCGTATTCCAATAGTTTTACGATTTTTTATAGATGTAAAGTGAGTTCCAGTAAGAGTGCATGAATTAATTTGGAAATAAAACGTTTAATTTTTGAGCTAGTTGTGATATTTATGGAATAAAATATTCGGCAAGTGGCCCCCGTGACTCTGATCACAGACCCTTGCTCTTTGAATGAAATTTTCGATGACATTTTGAGAAAGATGTGGCTCTATCTCACCGATGACGCGTTGAATCTCAGTCTTTGAGCTCAGGAATTGTTTTTGCTAGACTCGGGATTTCACACAAAGGGAGTCCCAGTAAGAGTGCATAATTTAATTTAGAAATAAAACGTTTAATTTTTGAGCTAGTTGTGCTATTTATGGAATAAAATATCCGGTAAATGATCACAGACCCTTGCTCTTTGAATGGAATTTTCGATGACATTTTGAGAAAGATGTGGCTCTATCTCACCGATGACGCGTTTAATCTCAAACTTTGAGCTCAGAAATTGTTTTTGGTAGACTCGGGATTTCACAGAAAGGGAGTCCCAGTAAGAGTGCATGATTTAATTTAGAATAAAACATTTATTTTTTGAGTTAGTTGTAATATTTATGAAATAAAATATCCGGTAAATGGCCCCCGCGGCTCTGATTGCAGACCCTTGCTCTTTGAATGAAATTTTCGATGACATTTTGAGAGAGATGTGGCTCTATCTCACCCATGACGCGTTGAATATCAGTCCTTGAGCTCAGGAATTGTTTTTGGTAGACTCGGGATTTCAAACAAAGGGAGTCACAGTAAGAGTGCATGATTTAATTTGAGATGACATTTTGAGAAAGAACTGGTTCTATCTCACCGATGACGCGTTGAATATCAGTCTTTGAGCTCAGGAATTGTTTTTGGTAGACCCGGGATTTCACACAAACCCTAAAGAAAGAAATCGCACGACCTTAAATCACACGATCGGGAGATGTTGCTGTCTGGAAATCGTTTCACCAATAAATTGATTGTCCTGCTAAAACCACATGTCATCCAGAGCCATACCTTCCAATTAAGGCCACAAGAATGCCATTATCATGTGCCTGTATCGAATGCCATCCACAGTCACTGCAATTCCGGTCTCATTTTCACTGTGGCGCTCTATTTTCAATAATTCGAACAATCGTTTACGATTGTTAAATTTCAAAGATGCCACATACAAAATAAGAATAAAGTAAAATAAAAAATAAAAACAAAAATGGCATCAAATTTAGATCGTGCATTCTTATTGAGACACCATATAGCTCCATAAATAAGTAAAACAGTTTTGAAATTTTCTATAGATTTCGAATTGCAATTAAGTATTTCGACCCATGTATAATGTCTGTAGTTTAAGCAAGTTTAGTAAGCCTTATGAAAGTTGCTATAACTCGCATTCAATTATATTTATTTGTTCAGCCTATTCTATTACCCTGATGTTTTTCTCAAGTAAAAACTTGCCTAATTCTATGCATTTATCCAAAATAAGTAGAAATATCTTCATTTGCTGATTGCCAACTGATTTGCTAATCAAAAATAGTTGGGTTTTTAATTGTTTTCCATTAAAATTCCATCAGTTTTTACCACGCTTATTTTCCACAGAGGTCAACAAATGCATATAAAACAAACTTACCTTATACTTTTTACTGTTCTATCATTAGCATCTCCTTCCACCAAATAATAATATTTATAGTAGGTATGTCTATTTTATCTGCAAATATAAGAAGAAGAAGAAGAAGAGAGACATAAATTTAGAGGTATCCACTAATTACTTATAATGAAAATAACGTTTTCATTAGTGTCCAGACAATATAAAATTTATTTACGAGTACAACAACAAGGAAGAGGAGAAAAACAAAAACTAAAAACATAAGAAAATAAATAAATGTCAAAGAAATTAGGTAGAATGTTTGAAATGTAGTGGTCATTAAACAAAGCTAATACAGCAAAAAATAATGAGTGAATAGGTTATAAAAATGATGGCAGCCTGCGATGCTAGAAATACCTCAAATGAAATCGAACTCGAAGATGAAGATCAAAGATTAAATATATATGTTGAATAGGGTGCTCAAAGAAAAGGAACATTTTTTAACAACCTCATTTAAAGCAACATACCTCATTCGATGTGTATTCAGCAATAAATTGAAATATTTTATTTAATGGGAAATGTTTGAGGGTGTGTCTGATTGACTTAATTGGCAAAGATGAAAGAAGCCTCGGAACTTAGAATACTATTCTTGGTAGAAAAGTGGGAGTACCTAAACGTTTTTAGCGGTACGATCTGAACCCGTACAGAAATGCTAGACTAAGTAAAACCACCCGCGCAAAAATTATATCTCTCATTTAGCATTTATATGTAAATTCTGCTTTTAAATGTTTATGGGCGTTTTATTTCATATAACTTCACTTTAGACAGACAGTACTCGTATATTTTCATTTTAATTACTTTGCAATTTCATTCTCACATAAAATTAATATTCTTATGGTTTCCAAGAACAAAAAAAACACAAAAATATTAAAAAAAATAATAAAACTTAAATATTTATTTTATTGTAAAACATAAAATTTTTGACGTTATTGCCTGAATAATATTTAAATTTTCATGTTCATGCCAATATTTATGCACAAGTTTAAGTCTTTTCTTTTGAAAAGAATTTGCATAAATACTTATTTGCGATTATTTATGGTTTTTTTTTGGCTATCAAATTGTTACATGCGGTGAATTTTTAAATTAGGAGATATCCAGCATGAAATTCATTTTGTTCCAAGTAGAAACCTACATTAAGTACATACTAGTTAGTAAATTCAGTAGGTTTTTATGGTAAACTCACTTTTCACTTCAGATTGATCGGTAGTGTTTTTAACAAAAGGTTACAGCTTAGGATCAGAATAATGTATTTAAAATTTATTTAGGGAAAATTTTTTTTGTTAAATATTACCACGTGTTATGCCCTAAAAATATTTTTTTGATATTGTTGTTTGAATGTCTGCCCTCTAGTGAAGGCACAAATAGCAGTTGGTGCCGTTTTGATACCATACCTCAGTTTTTATTGTTGAAATTGTTGTCAAGAGTGGGTTCCCCAGATCCCATCGCAGTTTTTCGATTTTAACCTCAGAGATATAAGCAATACTGCTAAAGAACAGGGGTCGCTGTGGTGTAGTGGTAGTGCGTTGGACTGTTACGCAGAGTGTCCGGGGTTCGAATCTGGGCACAGGCAAAATCAAAAAGTAGAAAAAATAATTTTTCTACACGGCACCACCTCTTGGCAGGCAATGGCAAACCTACAAGAGTAAAAATTGCTATGAAAAGCTTTTCACTTCGCCCTTCGGATTCGGCATTAAACTGTAGGTCCCCTTCCATTCATGTACAAATATATCACGCACAACATGAGTGGATGCGAAAAGCTCGGCCTAGGCCCTCCATGGGCTGTTGTGCTATTAAAAGTAAAGAAAGTAAGCTAAAGGACAGGGTTTTTCTAGGAAGCGGAGCCTTGCCCTATGGCGGGGAGCCCAAATAAGAGTAATTGATAGCGTACAGCCCAACAAGACTAATTCGTCTCTACACTATCTTATCAATCTAAAATTGATAGTAAAGGGGTCAAGAGCCTTGATAGCAATTGGACTGTCCGTAAAGATGGTTACATTAGCTATAGTAAAGGGGTCAAGGGCCTTGATAGCAGTTGAACTGTCTGTAAAGATGGTTACATTAGCTTCATTATCTAGCCCCATATCTAGTATCTTGTTCCAATCAGATCTTGTTGGGAAGAGAACACAAACATCTTTTCAATGTTTAAGGTTGTTGTGTTTTTAATACCCGTCGGCTCCTGAGACTGGTTTTTACCATGTATGTTTTTGAGTTCAGCCATTCTTTTTCTTGTGTCTGATTACACTAACGCTATTCAATCATGTAAGAGTAAAGTTCGGTATCTTGGTTTTTGTGGTCAACAGTATCAGTTTTGATTTACTTAGATTCATTGATTTTCCCTTAGGTGCACTGGTTTTTACCATGTATGTTTTTGAGTTCAGCCATTCTTTTTCTTGTGTCTCATTGCGCTAACGCTATTCAATCATGTAAGAGTAAAGTTCGGTATCTTGGTTTTTGTGGTCAACAGGATCAGTTTGGATTTGCTTAGATTCATTGATTTTCCCTTAGGTGCACGCAAGTAAGCACTTAAAAAGTCACAAATAAAGGGAGAATATTAGTATACCAAAGTAAAATCTGTCATGTGGTTAAAGTTTAGTGCCTCCGATATCTCGTTACGAGCTTACGAGTCGATCTTGCTCCCTGAGTTGCAAAATTTTTCGGCTTTTTCAGTGACTTTCAGTTTATGTTTGAAATCGAAATTTACGGTACGGAATTGAGCAAACCACTCCTGGGTCCTACAAATATGTTCTTTGCATAAGAGCAAATAAGTCATTCAGATTTGAGAACTACGAGTATTTCTAGATGAATCAAGTATTATCGAGATTGTAGCAAACTCCAGGTAATACACAGAAAGGAAACCAGTTTAAATTGTTATACAAATTGTCGAAATCAGAGAAAAGACCATAAAAAATAATAATATACATACATAGAATTGTTTATCTGTATCTAATTCACATGCGTGTTTGCTATTGTCAGAGAATGAGAAAGCAATAAAAATATTATATATAATTAAAAAATTTAGTAAAAGCAATAAAAACGTATTCATAAAAATCGAATTTAAAAAAAACAAAATTTTATAGTTTTTCTTTTATTAAGTAATACAGCAGAAAAGTTAATGCTAGCCTGTCTTTTGCATAACACTCCGTGGATATGATGTGTGTACGTATTTATATTGGAAGTAGGGGCTACATATATGTATTAAACGTGACACCCACCACACTTTAATCATCTATGGGATCAAAATTTCAAGCCAAACCAAGCCGAACAAAAGTAAAAGGCGTCTTGATGTACATATTCATGCGGCAGCAGCGCGCTATAGTGAAAAACATCAAAGGGCAAAATTGCCGACGCACACACACACACACACACACACAAGCACAAACAGGGTCCGTACATCTAGAAAGCCGCATGTTAAAAAAAAAAAAACCGCCACAACAAACGCGTCTAATTGTCTTTTTATTCAAAACGCAACCAAAGTCAACGCTTTATTCAAATTTCACAAAAAGAAAAAAGGCAAACATTATTACGGCCTATCTCTGGCTCTATGTGTTCTGTCCGTCCGACTGTCTATCTATCTAACTTCTCTCTTTTAGCCTATCTGACTTCTTATGTTTGAGCACTTTGGCTTTTGGATGCGGCAATGGGTAATGACTGTCATAGCAACAATAACCATACACAGTGGAGCAAAAACACGAAAATTCAACTGAAAACAGATTCCAGTTGCGAAGATTTGAGCGAAGATGTGCGCCATAAATAAACGATTTTGGAAGAGGCAGTGATGTGAATATCATCATCTGTCGTCGCCACTCCCTCTCTGCCTCTCTATTCTCTTTGTTATCTCTCTGACGTAGCACGTCAATGTCAACCTAAATGCCAAAGGGTGAACTAATGACAGTTTAATTTACTTCTTATCGAGAATTAAATTTTATCATTCCTTCACTCTTTTTAGTGTGAGTTTGAGTGTGTTTCCTTTTCTTTATTTTTGTTTTTCTTAGTTTCAAGTACATAGAAAAATATGTCAAAATGACGCCGCAGCTATTGTCGGTGTTAAAACAAAATTCCAATTCCAACTCAATTATATTTGGTATACACTGGGCATGCGCAACTAACAACCTTTTGACCTTAGACAAGCAATGAACTTGCTTTTTATTGTGCCTCTAATATTAAATGTTTTTACGCACCTCTGTCATACATAAATACACACTACATACTCGTACAGTGTACACCTTTTTGCCAAGTATATCCTGTTGGCATTACACTCATGGGAAAAATATTAACAAATGATACATATAAAATGTAAAACACCACACACAATAAAACAAAACTTTTAAATCGATCAAAACCATGTTCGGAAACCATCAGGCAAAAATCTACATAAATATAGTGGAAATTACATTTTTTTGCATGGTCTCAACTCCTTTTTATTTCTATGTCAAAACGTCAACGATAAAAATTGTCATGAAAATAGTTTCGCTTAGTCGTTCAAACTCGGTATTCAGAATGTGCATAGGTACTAGAGATGGGCGCGTGACATGTTATTTACGTGAAGAATTCGCATTCTTACTTACTTACTTAAATGGCACTACAACCGATGATCGGTCTTGGCGGCCTCTACAAAGTTTCGCCAGTCGCCTCTGCTATGCGCGCGCTGGCGCCAGTTAATAAGGCCAAGTGCAGTCAGGTTGCCCTGCACCTGGTCTTTCCAACGGAGACGGAGGACGTCCACTTCTGCGTGTTCCTCCACCCTGGTTCGAATAAAACACCCTTCTAGCCGAAGCGGAGCGCTTTCTTCCATTCGCTCAACATGGCCCAGCCAGCGAACTATGTTAGTGTCGGCGTACAGCTCATACAGCTCATCGTTCCATCTTATTCGATACACGTCGTCCACGGATACTGGACCATAGATCTTACAGAGTATCTTCCTCTCGAACGCTCCTAACAGCCTCTCATCATTGATGGTCAATGTCCACGTCTCTGCGCCATACATTAGGACGAGAAGGATGATTGACTAATAGAGCGTTATTTTCGTCGGTCGAGAGAGGGTTCTACTTCTCAATTGCCTACTGAGCCCGTAGTAACACCTGTTGGCAAGAGTTAGTCTCCGCTTGATCTGAAGGCTGACATTATTGTTGGTGTTTATGCTGGATCCTAGATATACGAAATACTTGACGACTTCAAAAGTATAATTGTCAACAGTGTCATTTTGTCTAAGACGCCGTGACTCTTTGTTTGTTGACACAAGGTATTTCGTTTTGTCCTCGTTCATCACTAGAACCACTCGAGGTTGGAGAATGCTACACTGACTGCGTTTCTGTCAATGATATCAATATCATCAGCGCATGCTAGCAGCATGACACCTTGTAGAAGATAGTTCCAGAGATGTCGATGTTCGCAGCTCGGATTATTTTTTCGAGCATAAAGTTAAAGAAGTCGCACGATAGGGAGTCACCTTGTCTGAAACCTCTTTTGGTATCAAGTGGTGCGTAGAGGTCTGTCTCAATTTTCACTGCGCTGGTGGTGTTGATCAGTGTCATTTTGCAAAGACGAATGAGCTTTGCAGGGATACCAAAATCCGACATTGCGGCGTACAAGTGCTCCCTAATCGTGCTGTCGAAAGCGGCTTTATAAACGACAAATAGATGATGGGTGTCGATCTGTTTCACATTCATGTAAATTAATTTTCACGTGAGCATGCGTGACCGTGATATAGTTTCTATAATTGCCACGTGAACATGTGTGAGCATGATATCATGTTCACAATAACACTCTTTATCAAGCGAATTTTGATAGATTAAAAACCATTGCTGTGTTTTCTCTTTTCCTAAGAAGCTTTGCAAATCCGAAATCTGGCATCAACGTGTACAATTGTTGTTTTTTCTTTTTTTTTGACGAGCGGTAATTTTTTTTGGAAAAATGTCAAAGTGCACGATTAGTTTTTGAAAAAACGTACATACGAATGAAAAACTCTGGGCGCTCCTGGAAGGTCTGTCTGTCAGAGTTAGTCAATCAGATGCTGTTATTGTGGGAGCCAGATACAGTCTGAGAAGAAGACGAAGGCAGTTAGAAGAAACCTAAATGAGAAAAAGGCAATCAAGAACTTTCAAAGGCAGTCGCAGAAGCTAAAGGCCTTTATCACTCAGAGAATTTTAAAGGCCAGAAGTCTTAAGAAATCAGAGACAATTAGTTTCAGTTAAGAGCTGAACAGAAGGAACCAACTACATCTCCAAATAGAAAACTTATGAATAAAACTTTATCTGTATAATATTTTTTCGCTGAGTGTATGTTGTATGATCCTTTGCTATTATTACTACCGTACCAACAGGTGCAACCAAAGCAGACGCATACATAGTTGCCCAGCAAATGTCATTCATGGAACACGTATGCAGCAAGTGATGTGATGTGGCGTAGTTCAAAAGGCAAGCACTTCCACCACTTCAACCAAGAAAACGCCACGGTCGCTCTTCATGCATGTAGCTGCATTATGCCGTTTTCCGGCACTCTGGCACTCTCGCTCTATTCTTTTGCCGTGTATAAGTATGGGCGTACGAGTATGGGTATGACCATAAAAATACTTTTGTAGAAATAGTCGTAAGTTAAATTTTTATAGATATTATAAAAGATCTCTTAACTATTCGCACATAAGTATTCGTATACAGTATCTGATAGAAATAAACATGCGCTTAGGGACAACTTTATACCATGCTTGGCTTGTATCGTCCGCATGTACATCGCCGATACACATTTCTTTTAATTCTACACACTCCATGAACAAGTTTATTTCTCATACACATTTTTCAGTCCACGCTAGATCATTTTACTACACTATTATTTTCCTTTTTTGTTTCATTTTCATTCAAATAACTTTTATAGTTTATGAGTATTGCATACGCATTTGGATATTAACAATATAATAAACATGTTTATGATCTTTTCGGCTTTCGTTGGCTTATATATGTACTACATACATAACATATCTATCGACACATGTATGTACACTCTTTAAGCGCAGCGTTTTGTCTTCGATCGAATGAACCCTCTTCGTTTCTGCCTGCTCCAACGAGGCCTTTTAACATATCTTTTATTTTTATTATTATTACTATTATTATCAACTCTCAACTGTCATATAAATTTTCCTTGGTGTATATTTTAGTTACTTGTGTCGTGTTGACTTGCATTGTGTTGCAGAGTTCCACTTTGCAGTTCCGAGGTATTATCAACATCATTAATTTGTGTTGCATGCTGGTTTTTCGATCAAATTTTCTCTAATAGAGTTTCATTTCCAAAACTTATGCATTTTAAATTCAACTATTGTCAAATATGGTATGTGATGCTATAGTTCATTAAGCGCCGCTCTGCTATCTTTAGAAATACTCGGTAAAAGTCTTGTAAAACTCATTAGTTTAAGAGTTGTTGATCGCGGGTGATAAATCTTGTCTCAAAACTGGGAAAATTCGAATCATTAGTAAATAAATATCTTTTGACTAAGCAGTATAAAAATACGTTTTAGATCAAGGGTTGATGGAGAAATTTAGAAAAAAAAATTAATTTTGAACTAAAACAGGAATCATCAAACCGAAATATTGGAATGAGGATACATCAACAATTCAGGGTAAGATATGAGTTATACCTATATAGTGATCATATGTGTGAGAGTCCATTTTGCGATCGGTAACATGGATGTGGTCGCTGTGGCGTAGTGGTGGTGCGTTAGACTGCTGCGCAGAGTGTCCGGGGTTCGAATCTCGGCACAGGCAAAATAAAAAAAAAAAAGTAGAAAAAATAATTTTTCTACACGGCACCACCTCTTGGCAGACAATGGCAAGCCTACAAGAGTAAAAATTGCTATGAACAGCTTTTCACTTCGCCGTTCGGATCCGGCATTAAACTGTAGGTCCCTTCCATTCATGTACAAATATAAGACGCACAACATGAGTGGATGCGAAAAAAGCTCGGCCTAGGCCCTCCATGGGCTGTTGTGCCATTAAAAGTAAAAAGTAACATGGACGAATGCTATTGTGAAATATAAATTTCGCACTAATCAAAAAAGCATTAAGATATCAATAACACCTCTGGTACAACCACTTTTAATACATTTTCAGCGACTATCAGATCGGGTAAAGGTATAAGGCATTCCTTAACATGTATGGGATAGATGCATAACATACATATATGAGTACCATACGGAAGTCCTCTAGAACAAAAGAAAAGTTGTCGAAAGACAACTCCCTGATTCTGTCTGCCTTTATTATTTCTAAGTGATATTTCTAAGAAAAAAAAATTAATCTGGTACCCCATATAATTGACCTTTTCTAAGAACAGAAGAATTAACATTTTCGGACAGCATAATTGATAAAGAAAGTTCTGTTCTGTTAAATTCTTTATGTAACACAATCAAATTTGTTTAAAGAAAGTTACTAGCTAATTAAAACCTTAATCGCAAAAGAACTGCAGGCATTTTTAAAAAGACCTTGATTAGTTTTTCTTTTTCTAACACAAAATCTATGAACAGATATGAAAAACTACATAATCTAATAAAGTTCAATATTACGAAAGACCATCGAAAAGAACTTACTTTACTTTTAATGGCACAACAACCCATGGAGGGCCTAGGCCGAGCTTTTCGCATTCATTCATGTTGTGCGTGTTAAATTTGTACATGAATGGAAGGGACCTACAGTTTAATGCCGAATCCGAACGGCGAAGTGAAAAGCTTTTCATAGCAATTTTTACTCTTGTAGGTTTGCCATTGCCTGCCAAAATTATTTTTTCTACTTTTTTTTTTGATTTTGCCTGTGCCGAGATTAGGACATTCTGCGTAGCAGCCCAACGCACTACCACTACACCACAGCGACCACAACGCACAAAGAACCCATTTCATATTAAAAAAGCTTTATGGTCGTTGCTTCTGAATACATAAAGTTTTTAAGGGAAAGATATAGCAAAAAGTCTTCTATTGAATATGCAGTGCGTGTGATATAATGTTTAGCAATTTTATGAAAAATAATTTGTATAAAATTATTATTTTTACACAAACTTGTGTTTCACCAAAGGCGGAATAAAAATTATTGAAAAAATTATTTTGAAAAAATTTTTATAATTTTATTTAATAAAAATATGATAAATATGATAAAATAGATATGTACTTCAATGTACTTGTATAAGAAAGTATTAACTTACATACATATAGTAAGTGCAGTTCACAGTGATCGGAATTCGGTATTCATATTTCCCGATGGAATGAAACTTTGAAGATGAAAGAGAAATTTTCCAAAATTAATATACATACATAAGTATGTATGTACATATTTGAAAATCTTAGTTTTGAATTTGCATACACAGTAATCCCCGGTTAATTGAACCACACTTAATTGCATTTCTCGTTTAATTGCCCCAGAAATATTATGTTTTTAGTTTAAAATGTCCTTAAATAACTTGGTTAATTGCATTCCCCGGTTAATCAAGCATACATATATTGTACATTTTCATCGACGCAATTAAGCGGGGATTACTGTATTACATTTATTCCTTGAACATTTATATTTATTTCCCTTAAAGCGAAAAGTGAAATTACGTTAAGGTCGGGGAAAAAAGGACAATATTTTTGATCGAATCGTTCAGTGTTTTAGTGAAGAAATTTTTCATGTGAGGTATTCCAAGCTCGACATAGAATCATTGATTAAAGATCAAGATGAGGCCGCCACACAATATTTACTTTTCTGACAAGTGTCAGATCACCAAACTTAGTATGCACTACCAAATTATAAACGCTTTAGTTTAAAGTAATTAATTCAATTCTGAATAGAATATATATTTATAGCGAGGTTGTGTCAGAGAATGTTGCTCACATGTTGCTCCATGTATGTATCATATGTATGTTTACAAATTCATCGAACATTTATGTTTATATACTTTTTTCGTAGCTTTAAGTTATGTTAAGCCGTAGAAATCTTACAACATATAGTACTTAGTATGTCTGTCATATTAATTCATATTTATTTTGTCATTTCGATTAACATTTTTAAATAATTTTTCAATACGTAAAAAAACATGCATTGCATGTATGTGTGTGTGTGTGTTGTTATGTATTTTATTTAAGAATGTATGCAAGTGTGCATGAGTGAGTGCAGATCTAGAAAACAAAAATGCAAAATTTTACCTTTGATATTTTATTTTTCACATTTTTGTTTTAACATTTTTTGAGCAGTTCGTTGTGTGCTGCAATTACAAACCTAATTTGCAAAACATCACCACAAACTGTCAAAATTTTTTGACATTTACAAATTATTTGGCTTTTTGTAATTCGTTCGCTGTTCACTGCAGTTCAGTTCGGTTCGGTTTGCTGTTCACTTTTGGTTTGGTTTCATTTCGCTGGTATACATTCTCGTATTGACTATGAGCGTAAAAATTCTTTGTTGGCGGCGGCGTCCCTGGCTTCAGTACTCGGATATGTTGCAGCAATATTTGGCGCTGCTGCTGTTATTGCCAGACTGCTGTTTTACCCAATTTGAAAAATTGAAATAGCAAAATAAAGTAAAGTCTTTGTTAATTTGCGTCAACAAGCTAATATAGTCGTACTCCTAGTTTCATTTAGTTTTCAGCTTTTTTATTTTTGTCGATTTTCATGTGCATTGCATGCCAAACAATTTGTTAAGCTAACATAAATATACAATTTTGTTATACGTACATACATACTTAGTAGGTATGAGTATGTTGTTGTTGTTGTTGTTGTTGTTCAATGCTGCTGCCACTGCTGCCAGCTTAAAACTGAATTGAAAACAGAATTGAACTGGCTTGTCAACCAAAATGTCATGTTGTTTTGTTCATTCAAATACAAAATACATAAAACAAAAACGAATGAAATTTGAACATTTTCGTTTACGTTTAGGTGGCATTTCAAAACTTAAATACATACATACATACCATACACTCACATACACATATGCATTTAGTTTATTTAACTGGGCGAGAGATGTTGAAAGGAGGAGGTGATGGTATAAATCGCGCTAGGCAATTGTCAGCAGAAATGATAGAATTTCACAAATGTTAAAAGTTAGTTTTAAAAGTTGATATTGTCTGGTTTTTTGTTGTGTTTCTTTTTTTTATTTAAAATTAATTTAAATTTACGAGTACTTGTTTTAGATAAGTGCAGTCATAAACAGTTCTATTTAAATGATATTTATGGACATTCAGTAATAAAAAAATCAATGACGCAACATTTAAAATATGTTAGACTACACAAAACAGACGAGTCCTGCCGAATCGGTAAAGCAACTGAATGGTTTATCTCTATGGCCCAATAGAATCACTGATTGATCTATCAATAAATGTCCAAACTAATCTACTAGATCGTAAACAATTGTCAGATCAATGATTGATTAGGCTGGATACCGAAAGAAGAAACATTGCTCAGTATCGCACCAATCTCGACACCGCAGCTCAACGAAAATATGCATCGGAATTTATTCTGATGTGTCATCTCGCAGACACCACAGCACATTACCAACTCATAGTTTGCATAGAAATTTCAATAGCTAAATCGAGCGACACATCAGATACTTGCTGCTTCGATCCATCGATCTTACAAAGAAAGACCCAAATTACAGTTATTAGAGATGTGTTTTATTCGCCAAGTAAGTAGTTAACCATAAGCGAATAAATCGATCAAATTGTTAAATCTCTTCTTCCTTGTACTCGTATTGTCGTGCACAATGAAATAGCTTAGTAGCACTTGCAGCTGGAGGAGGTGATCTTCTAGCACATAGCACACACAAACATAAACATTTCTCTGCTCGATTATGTATGTGAACTTTATATTGCGCAAAACACATAACATTTTATTTGTATATGTGTGCAGCTTTTGTTGTTGTTTCCCATACAATTATCGCAGCTAGTTAAAGATAGCAAAAAGCGCCAATTCCCTGGAATTGAATTGACAACAAAAAACAACTAATTCAATTGTAAAAAATTATTAATGGTAATTGCCAATTACAATTCCATGAAACTGGAATAAGGAGGAATGAAATTACTAAAACGTCGGACTGCTACGCAGAGTGTCCGGGGTTCAAATCTTGGTACAGGCAAAATCAAAAAGTAGAAAAAATAATTTTTCTACACGGCACCACCTCTTGGCAGGCAATGGCAAACTTACAAAAGTAAAAATTGCTATGAAAAGCTTTTCACTTCGCCGTTCGGATTTCGCATTGAACTGTAGGTCCCTTCCTTTCATGTAAGTACAAATATAACACGCACAACATGAGTGGATGCGAAAAGCTCGGCCTAGGCTCTCCAAGGGGTGTTGTGCCATTAAAAGTAAAGTAAGAAGTAAACTATTTATACATAAGGATATGAAAAAAACTTAAACCATCTTGTCATGGTAACAATCCAAGGAGTTCGGGCTTTTCGCAGCTATTCATGTTATGTGACTAATATTTATTTATTTTACGGAACGGACCTACAGCTATTTTTATAAAAAGCTGATGCCAAATATGGCCAAAAAATTTGGTAGTATTTTTCAATGAATGTTTTCGAAACCCAACCACTCTTACTAAACACCGGTTCACTTATTCGCGCATTCACTTATTGGTAGACGTAAATATCCTCGAAATAATATTTTGGCTTCCATTAATTTCCTTCAACGGTGAAGTAACTCTCGTCCAAGATGCACTTATAAAGCGACCTTGCACAAAATAATTTTGAGAAAGCAGACACAAGCGCAACCATTAAGGCTGCTTTTGGCTTCTTTCTTCACACCCTTGGATCCACTTGGTAGTTTGTACCAAGTTGTCGGTATGAGGCTGTTTCAGCCTTTAGTATTCCCAGATTTTTGTTTTCTTTCAGCTGGTTTCCTCCCCCTCTCATTTGGTTTAATTGCTTTATACATGAATGATTTTTTAAATCCCGTATCATTAAATTGATGAATAATTTCGTTTTTGGATTTACATACTTAGTTGGATTTTTTTCACATAATTTACAAATTAATTTTCGGCGTTCTAACTCCGGTAAAGACATAATTGCTTTTGCTTATTTTTTTTTAAAATCATACCTATGCCACATGATTACTAAAAAAATTTCTGTTACTTTGAGATAATGTTTTTGTTTTTGTTGTTTAAATACAAAGTGGAAGGATTGCCATTGCCCATATTTCATTCCCCATTACTTAAGATACAAATGAAGCGTATGTAATATTCGCATATTCAGAGATACAAAACCGATCAATTTTATTTACTTGTTGTTTTCTATAGGTAAGTATTATGTATGTTGTATACTGTTTATATTTAGTTTGCTATTTGTGGATGTTTTTTTTTTTATTATTTTTTTCAATTGACTAAGTTTGCTGGCTTCAAAATGTTGTCAATATTGATCGATGTTTCCGCTGTCACTTTTCTAAAGTTGATAAACATCACAACAACAGCCGTGATTTTCTTCTACATTTTGTTGTTGTTATTGCAACTTTACAAGATTTCTGCGGTACTGTCATTTTGGTTGGATACTCGTCTAATAAAAATAAAAAAATAAAAACAAATACAATCACAAAAAAAGAAGAAAATACTTAAAATCAAAAATATAAATACGAAAAGTTCCACATAAATTGCAAATGATTGAGTGCCAAAGGTGTTTTCTTCTTATTCTTCTTCTTCTTCTTCTTCTTCTCCTACTTACAAAAATTCATATATTAATATGCATATTTTACATACATATGCATGTACTCGTTCATATGTGCGTCTATATACTACGTATGTAGATATCTTTACAGATAACCAGATTCCTCGCTATAACTACTATATGTCTTGCCTAAGCTGCCGCTGTTGCCAACAACATGGCAAAACATCAATGAACCGAGAATTCTTATGCAAGGTGCAATTCTTCTTTCCTCTTCTAAACTACTTGACTTAACTTCTGTAAATTTTATTTTATTTTTCCCTTCATAGCTTGTCTTTTCTTACTTCCTTTTTTATTTGTACCTTTCATAGTTTCCTGATGGGTTTTCTTATGTATGTAGTAAGTATATAGTATATTTTTTCTATTTTGCTGAGGTTATTGCTGTTGTGTCTTAGGTATGAAAGTAAAGGAGTGGCTGCTGGTAATAGTTTCATAGTAGCGAATAGAAGGAAAAAAAAAAAATGAATTATTATTCTTAGTTATTGGCATGAGTTTTTATTAGTTTTGGTTTTGTTGTAGTTGGTTTTGTTGTTGTTGGTTTTGTTGTTTTTGTTATTTAGCCTGCCCTTTGGCGCCAATGCTGACAGATGGAATGTGTAGAAAACAAAAACAAAACTAGTAAAAAAAAAAAATCACAAAAAATATCAAAGCAGCAGGTGAATGAATGAATATATGAGATAATCACTTTTAAGTATTCATATGTGTTTGAACATCAATTGTAATTCCAACTATGCAAAATAAAAAACTTGCAAATCTGCTTAGTTGACTGATTTTGATAGTATATACGGAGAACATATGTAGGTAAAGGCTTACCAGAATAAATGATTAATCAGTAAATTTACTGATTTCTGGTTCTTGCTTGATGTACGGATTTTCGAAAGAATTTACAATCAAATTTTTTTTTTTTTAAATGGCTATTTTATGTGTTTAATGTACTTATGTTATTTTTAACTTTTTTCAGTCATTGTTCGCTTTTTCTCACTAGGACTTAGAGATAAATTTTTTTTAATGTACAATCTTGATCTTTGATTTTACCCACGATTTAAGAACGCGAATCGGAATTTTATTTCAAGTTGCCTTTGCGAAGATCAATGTGGCAGCCCCAGTCACTATCCGTGATTAAGTAAGTACGACAAAAATGCAATCATCCATCGCTGATCAATCGTAAAGTCCTGTGTGATTGCATTCCCTCTCTGATTCTCCCTCCTTCTTTCTCCCACCTATCAATCTTCCTTCCCTTCAACACAATGCTCTGCATTCATAGGGGTACACAACCTGAGTGTTGAATTATCCATTAAAAAATAACAAAAAAAAGTTTTAGTTACAGATTCTTATAACGTAGAATTATGTAACTTAACTTAGGACTAAGCAGATCCTAAGTCCGATTATTCTAAATAAAATATTACATATCAGAAGATAATCCTGTAATTCCACATTTTATTCAGTGGCACAAACATACATACATTGTCATTCAATCAATAATTTAATCAATTCAATGAAAAAAACTAAGCAATTCTATTAAGAAATTAACCTCTACTTCCGAAATTTTTAATTGACCTAAAAAAATTAAAATACTTAGATTAATATCAATGTAAGAAGAACCGAATTGTTCTCAAATGCTTAAAAAAATTAATTGGCGTGGATTTATGAAGTCTTACTTTACTTACTTTTAATGGCACAACAGCCCATGGAGGGCCTAGGCCGAGCTTTTCGCATCATGTTGTGCGTGTTATATTTGTACATGAATGGAAGGGACCTACAGTTTAATGCCGAATCCGAACGGCGAAGTGAAAAGCTTTTCATAGGCAACTTTTACTCTTGTAGGTTTACCAGTGCCTGCCAAGATGTGTTGCCGTGTAGAAAAATTACTTTTTCTACTTTTTGATTTTGGCTTGTGCCGAGATTTGAATCGCGGACAGTCTGCGTAGCAAACCAAGGAAGGTTGGCATCTTCTGTAATCACGCTTCTGTGAAGTCGGGTTGTGGTCCATTACATCACAGCGACCACTGGATTTATAAAGTCGGGATCCCTCAAAACAATTGTGGTTGTTTGAGACATTTTTTTTTTATTGGTTAAACATTTTTTATTAAATGTTCTTATTCTTAACTGTTTCGTATACCGTTGGTATCACGGGAAGTCTTTTGTTTATTTGTTTTTATTTTTAACCAAAATTCTCAAACTCAATCTAAATACTTAATTGAATAGGTATATTTTCGAAATTCTTTTCGAACTTTGATTGCTTCCAGCGGCTGTAATGCACATCGCTGCTCATAGCCGAACCGTTATAATGAAAGTCTGGGGAGTTCACTATATGACACACAATATGATAAAGTGCACCTGCAGATTACTGTTCTGGTGGTTATTACACCCCTGTATGCTTGGGAACTACAGGTAACCCTCTTTTTCTTATTCTTTTAATGGTACAACAGAGCCTAGGCCGAGCTTTTCGCATCGACTCATGTCGAGCGTGTTATATTTGTACATGAATGGAGGTAACCCTCTAGCATTGATTAATCAATTCCTCAAGAATATGATAGAATGCATTATGCAAATAGAAATATTATTAATATTTTACTTAGGTACCGAAAAATTATGATTTATTTATTTAAGTGGTGGGGTAAGCTTTTTTGCCAGACATTCTTATTAATGTGATTAATAACACATTTTTAACTTGACATGGAATTTGATTTTCGATTGTGAAAGAGGAGAGAAAAGCTACTGCAATATTCTGCATTCTCAGTTTTCCTATGTTATTAAAGTTAGAAAGACTTTTTGATTTTATAAATTATGTATTTTGATAGAAAACACATATCTGAAATAAGCCCGTAAATAAATGCCATCATATTTTTTAAAGAAATATCTAAAATTATGAATTATGTGCCATCATAATGTTGCCTCAGTGTAGCCCTTCAGCTCCTAGAATTAATGCATAGTTACGAATTTGCGCTACTACAGCCAGCAAAAAGTAATCGATTAAAATTTCAAGCTGCCACCAAACAACCAACAAAATCAAAAATTCAATAAAATATGTATGAATGGAAGCAAATTTTCCCTGTCCACATATAAAACCATTTAAAATTAGTATAAAATATTTACGCACAAAGAAAAGACAACGAGTACTTGTGCATTCAACAAGCAAACAAGAGACTAAGGAAGAAACAATGTATTAAAAAAAAAAGGTATACGCTTTCAAACATATTAATTGTGTGGTTTTAATGTGTTGAAAATAAATTAGATACAGATGGGAAAAATAAATGAAAATAATTTTAACATAAAAACCACAAAATTTAAAAGACTTTTACAAAAAATTAGAAATAACTTAAAAGCAAAGAAAAACATTTCAGTGTAAAGACTTTACCGTAAGTGTAAAGGCTTTTTAAAAAGTTACACAAATAAATGCTAAAAAGCTTGGACGAAGAAAAAAAAAAACAAAACGAAAAGAATGACACATTTATGATGAAGGTCTAAACAATAACCGGAAAAAAGTATGTAACCACAAAATCATCACCTTCAAAATGACAGTTGAAAAAGAAGAAAAACTAAAATGACCCAAACAAAAAAAAAAACCAAAGAAAAAAAACTAAAAATAATAAAAAACAAGGCTCGAGCGAACAATGCGTAAATGAAAAACGGGCGCTCTTTCAAATATTTCTTCTGTAAACTCTTGTGTAATATTACATAGATTGAATGTGCATTGTGGCTCAAAACGAAATATAAAGCAATCTACCATTGAGCTTAGCTCCTCAGCCTTACCTAGACTGAACGAAATATTATACTTAATATTATATTGAAATCTTAGCCGAGTAGAAAGAAGAAGTTGAAATTAAAGGTATACACAAGTTTTTGAAATCCACTTTAAGGTACGAGCGTGGAGGCTTTGTCCAACACTGACAGAAGTTTGATAAGTTGATAGTATCTTAATTGAAGTATGTGTACATTGAAATACTTAGTATTGTATAGTGTATATGAGATTATGTGTATGCATAAAAGTGAGATAAGCTTTTTGTGTAATTGAAATCTTTTCGGGAGGCATTAGTTTTATTTCTTTTGATTTGAGGTACGATGAGTAGTGAGTGCCTCAAGGGCGTTGAACTGATGAACATGCGGTACTGGTAAAACAGTTGAACTATGAAATGTCAATGTGTATCAGAAAAATTATATATAAAAAAAAGAGTTCAAACTATACAGCATTGAGTTTAAACGAGAATGTTATAGCGAACAATCACTAAGAGTAGATTAAGTTAACAGGGAAGGGTCTATAAATTCATTTACTAAGTATAACCCCTCCTCGTCGGCAGTCGTTGATCTCTTAGTTTAAAATTTAACAAACAATAAAAGGTTACCCCATGATACGTCAATTGTCCAGAATTTTGAATACACCAATAAAAGTGCTAGATTACCATGTGTAGAGTTTTGGCCTAAGTATTTAGCCACTTGGTGAGGCAAGCAGCTCCAAAAAACCTTTCTCTATTTTCTAGTTGGAAAGTTGTAATGGAACTCTTTACAGTGTCTAATCTAAGATTGTAACATTCTTCTTCTGTGAAGCTGATGGTATCGGTTTTAATGGAATTTACTGTAGATCTACCGTCAACTTGACATCTAAAACCTTATAAGATTTTTCAAAATTTTATGTGACGCGCATGTCAATAATGCCGTGCAACATCCAGTCTGGGTTCTATACGTACCAAATGTAATTACATATTTACACAATTTATATACATACCTACACTACGAGTAGACATAGGCCAAAGTTCCAACAAATAAAATAATAGTTAAAATTACAGAAAAAAAAACAACAACAAAACAATAACAACAGAAAGAAAACAACTGCAAAATGAAACTAACAGCAGAAAACATTGGAATGAATCGAATAGCGAACACAGACTTTGTATGCTCATATGTAGTGAGTGTGTGTATGTATAGATAAAATAACAACAACAACAACAACAACAACATGAAAACATGAAGAACACAATAACAGCAACAAAATTGAACAAAATTACACTAAATTGGCTTCAATTATTGTATTAATTTGGGTTCCGTGTTGCTTTCCGGCTTATCCCTTTTTTCTGCTGCTGCTGTTGTTGCTGTTGTTGCTGTTGTTGCTCTTGACGCTGCTGCTGTTGCTGGTTTTACTCTCATGTGGCTGGTGCTTTTTTTTCTAACTTTAACTTATGTTATTTTCCTATACAGACACACACATGCCATACATACATATGTACATAGGTACATATGAATATGATTGCAAATGAATGTATGTAAGTATGTACAAAAACAACAGCAAAAACCAAAAACTAAAGTACATACCTACAAATTGCAAGGAGTTTCAGAAATTCAGTTGTGCGAAGTCAATAAGAAACCAAAACAACAGCAACAGCCATATGAAAAATGCACTAAGTGGATATAAAAGCAACAACAACAACAACAATAGTTTTATTTGTAATAATAATAAGCAAAAAAAAAAACAAAAATAACAAAAGGAACAAAACCTCGCGCTCTGTCTCCCCCTAAAAATCGAGAAAGGAAATAAACGATTATATTGCAATGAAGAAGAAGAAGAGGAGAGTAAAGGAGGCAGCAGTAAGTAGTAGCAGCAGCAGCAGCAGCAGCAGCAACAGCAGCAACAACAACAACAACAACAGAAAAGGTTGACAAAATCTACACGATGACGATGAGATTATCTGGCATACTAACAAAATACAATACAAGAAGATAGAGGTATGGTACATACTTATGTACGTAGTACGTACTTGATTGGACAATGGGAAGACTTACATAAATAAATAAATAAATAAATAAACAAATACACATACAAGTGAATTATTTATAACGCCAAGTGCATGTAGTTTTCTACTCGTAAGAGACTATTCAAAATTCAAAATTATATTTAAAATTATATTCCTCTTCAGTGCTTACGATACTAATCGTAGAAAAACAAATACTTATCCTTAACAGCAACTGTTCTACTTAACTTTCAGATACTAAAGTTAATAATAATAAATTTTTGTTTGTTTTTGGCAAATTCATCAACTAAAGTAAGTATGTATATGGTATTCTATGCATAAAAAAAATCATGCATTAATAGTGTTTAGGCCTGTAGCCATAATTTTAATGTTCATTAGGTTTAAGTTAATTTTTTGTAATCCTGGTAACCCTAACCAGTTCGATTTTCCTTTCGTTAAGTTTTGAGTGAATAGCTGTAGTATTTTGTCATCTTTAGACAATTTACCGATATTTAAAAAGAAGAGTTTTATTACTAATCGAGAAGCCAAAAAGTGCAGACGTCCTACCGCATCAGCTAACCTTAGAGGATCCATTACCAGACGCCGCTATTGTATTCAAGAAGGAAAATTGATTTGGAACAACGCTCCAATCATTTTTATAACTTTAATAAATATTAGTAGTGCGTTGGACTGCTACGCAGAGTGTCCGGGGTTCGAATCTCGGCACAGGCAAAATCAAAAAGAAGAAAACTTAATTTTTCTACACGGCACCACCTCTTGGCAGGCAATGGCAAACCTACAAGAGTAAAAATTGCCTATGAAAAGCTTTTCACTTCGACGTTCGGATTCGGCATTAAACTGTAGGTCACTTCCATTCATGTACAAATATAACACGCTCAACATGAGTGGATGCGAAAAGCTCGTCCTGGGCCCTCCATGGGCTGTTGTGGCATTACAAGTAAAGTAAGTAAGTAAGTAAATATTGTAAGAATGTATACTGCTGATGTTTTTCTTTTTCTTTACGACCATTTCAACTTCCCTCGAGATCACTCCTCGTCCGGAGACGCAAAGCCGTCACCCCTTTTCAAATAGTAATACATACAAATTTCTTTTCAAAATTAAAAATTAATTCTGCTTCACGAACTCTAAAATTGTAACCTTTTCAATTCAGAGAACCTTTTCGGAACACAGTACTATTCCTCAACAAGTATCTCGCACTTTTACTCAATAAAAGTACACTCAATAAAAGTACAACGTACAAATTTATATTTTTATAATGTGATTTTCAAAAATAAAACCTTTAATATTACGGTAACAAATATCAGACTGACATGTTTTATGTTGAATTTACATTAAAACTATTAATTTGAACATAATCCACTTTACATTGTAATATCAAATTAATTATAATGTTAAATTTACATTAAAAATGTTCTCAATGTTCTTTTTCATGTAAAATTATTTTTACTCTGTGCTAATTTAACATTCAAAAATTTTACACGAATAAAAAGGAAAATACTGAGTTTAAGTAATTTTTATCTGAAATGAATATTTTATATAAATTTCTGAAAATAAGTGATATCGGCAACGAAATCATTTTTGTGCATGAGAATTTCCGATTTTCACAATTTTCTTTTGCGTTTATATTTGTGCTTTAAATACACATACTTATGTAGTTCTGAAATAAAACCTTTATTTTTCTTAGCGATGATAGTGGTTCCAAAATTGATTATATATTTAGTGTTGCAGAAGAAGGAATTACTTGCTTTTATATATTTTTGGTTCATTACGGAAATAAAATATTAAATAAACAAAAACTTGTTTAATGTGTTTTCTTTTTAATATTTAAAATTTTCAAATCAACGTGAAACTCTTATAAAATTTACACTTTGATATATCAATACGACATTGTTGTCATATCAATTTTACATTAATTTTGCTTTAATGTTAATTTTCGCTATACCATTTAAATGTTATAATGTCTTATATATTATATATTCAATTATATTCAATTCAACGTTAAACTCTTATAAAATTTAAATAGTACATCGAAATAACGTGAATTTTTTAATATTTTTAATGTTAAAATTTATATTAAAGTCTTTAAATTGACATTAATTATAAATTTTTCTTGTTGAATTAAAAAAATATTAAAGTTACATTTTGCAACGTTTATTTAATATATTTAAAATATTATCAAAAAAAAAAAAAAATATTTTTACAGCGGTTTTATGTTAATTTATTTGAATGTTAAGTTGTTGGTATCGTTTAAAATAAATATAAAATTTTCATCTCGAAAGAACTCAAAAGGTTAGCTAGCGCCTTTTGCATTGCCCCGAAAAAGAAGTTTCTTGCAGACTGAAATTTGAGTATGGAAATTTTCAGAACATCTTTACTATGCTTACTTTAGACATTTTCATGTAATATTTGTAAAAAAAAATCAATAATTTAGTTTCACTTAGTTCATAGATATTCGATTGAAAAACTTCTATAATGCCCAGAAAGAAAATGGAAATACAACTACCTACCGTCTGTAAAACCCATTTCTTTCGTCAAAATTATTTCCATATTAACTTTTAAAGCTAAAAAATATTCTTTCGTATAACGAATTTCGAGTGAAGTTTGAAAAAATCTTGCTAAAAATTCAAATGATAAATAACAAAAATTTTCATTTTTGTGAAACCCTAAAACTCACAACATTACCGTAACGAAATAGCGATGATTAGAGGAAAAGTGCTAAAAACTAAAATATGTATTACTAAACTAGTTAACTTAAATAACTTAATAAGTTAACGAAAGTAGTTGCTACACTGGAAGATTATCACTTATCCCTTAGAGTCCAATTGGTTCAGATTTTGAAACTCGTATTTTCTGCGGCATATTAACTTTATTAACCAATAAGTGCTTTACTTAATATTTCTTTTTTTTCATCTAACTTTCTCAAATCTAAGGTTACTTTCTCATTTTTTTAATTCTTATACCTTAAAAGGTTACATTTTTTCTCTTTTCTTTTAAAAATGGCATAACATATTTCTTTGTTTCAGGTCCTATTGTTCAATGCGAGATATAGCAACTGAAAACGAAAATTAAAGTGCAATTAAAGCAGATTAAATTAAAGTAGATTTCCTTTTTAAACCGATAAATTTTAAGGAATATCTGTAAATTTATAAATAATGAAGAACTTCCAAGTGTTGGCAACTCATGTTAAAACTGATATGACCGCAAAAACTTGCCCAGTGAGCTAAACGAAGAGAGTGGGTATCGTCCTAGTGAGTTTCGAACAGGATAAATGAGGCCATTTATTTGTGAAAGAAATTCCAATCAATGTGTAAAAGTAATCTATGGATTATGTTGTATAATTTTATTTTATTCAAAATTAATAAATAAGTAAAGCTATTCCAAATCTTGGCACTATCTGAGTTACCAACGCTTTCAAACGGCAACCAGGGGATCTTGTAGGAACAAGTTTAAATCCTGAACAAATCAATACATGATTTTTTAAGTAAACCTGTGATGAATTTTTAATCCTCATTTTGTTTCTTAACGTTTAGAAACCTAAACTACCTTGTCATAACCTTTATGATATTGATTGTGAAAAGAAAAAGATACAAACTCACCTTGTACGGAAAGGTTTTCTTGTTGTCGTTTTTTTTTTTTAACTGAAGTTTTTTCATTAACATTTAAATTAAAAATATTTAATCCAAATTTCTTTTACAGCGATTTCATTTGTTTTTAATGTTTCACTCTGCTATCGATTTAATGCCGTCGCTATTTTCATTTACATAAATGCTTGAATGCATGCGAACAGCGCAGCATTTACAACAATAAAAACTACACACGATATTTTATAGAATTCCTCTGTCAACAACCATTTTTGCAATGCATTTAACGTTAACAACAAATACTTGTATTTATTTATTTATTTTTTCTTTTTTCATTTGTCTTGTCACTTGGAAAACCGTTACGTAGATAATATAATATTTGTCTTACACTTTGTCTCGGCAGTGTAAATCTTTTAAATTTTCCACATGATATGCAATTTTTATTTTGCCAACTTCAAGAGTTTATCACGTTTGCAAAAACAGAAAATGCAGAAGCCAATAAAAAGGAAAAAGAAATAATTGCGTTGCTAGCCGCCGTTCGGAACGAAAGCCCAAATGCGAATGTGGCATAAACTAACGCGCCTTCGAAGCGGCAGCTTTGTCTTATAGCAGGCACAGGCAAGCAGCACACATTGGAGAAGCACACACAGCCGACAGTCGACGGTCGACAATCGAACAACATACTATACATACATCCATCCATCCATTCATCCATCCATCTATCCATCCGTGCATACATACATTCGTCCGATCGACCACGTCCGTCCCCGTCTGTCAGTCTGTCCATCCGTCCCGACCAGCAATTCGCACGAATCGAACTAAACTCAAATGCTAAATTGCAGCACTGAATTGAACTGAATACTCAAAAACGTAGGCACTGCATGCATACGTTGTTGTGTATGCCGAGCCATGATTCGACTGGAAGGAGGGCGGGTGGCGGGCAGGCAAGGGCACACCGCAGAGAGGCCTGGCATTCATGCCACGTCTACTATACTACTTAATGCTCTTTTGCCACATTGTATTGAATTGCATTGTAGTAGTAGTTTATGTTTTGAGTGTAGAGTATGCATGCAATCGTTCGTTCGTTCGCCAGTTCTTTCGGTGTCTTGCATTAGGCGTCCTTTTTGAGCGTGGACTCCCCCCCTCTACTCTCCACCGTTTCGCAAATTCAACTCAACTTTACCGCTGCTGCATTTTTACATTTATGTACACAAAGTTGGCAAATATCGCCATCGTCATTGCAGTCTTGTTTGTTTTCTCGTTTCTTAGCGAAAATGTTATTTCGTTGTCTGTTACTGTTGCTGTTGCAAGTTGTACAGTTGGAATTGAAATGAGTCCCAATATCGATGGCGATGGACGCAACGATGACGACGACTAAATGGTAGCGAAAGTTACTCTAAAAATTCAGAACTGCGATAATATTTTGGTATGCACTTTTTGAGTATAATTCGTTTCCTAATTACACCACACTGTATTGGTGAGTTCGCTATTGGGCAGTTGAGTTGAGTTGAGGTGAAACAAAACTTAATTCTCTTTACTCGTTATTGAGACTTTAAGAAACGAAAATATGTTCGAAGTGCTTATAACAATTTTGACTAGCAAAAATGTACAACTATTTGAAAGTTACTTTATTATATCGTATCAAGGAGAAGCTCACACACTCAGGCAAACACAAACTTATTCACCACAAATAGGGGAAGTTACCCAAATACTTTTTCCTTTTAATAGCATGAACTTATAAGAAAATTATGTTGTCAGCAATTACATTAAATAAATACCAATGCATTGCAATCTGCGTACAATTTTTCCTCAGAGGATTGACAAAAAGGTTGATAGCAAAATTTTTAAGTTTCAATAACTTGCAATAACGACCAGAGCGACAATGAGCTGGGGGTTCTGTTCTTAAAGATATCTTTTTGTTTTAAACAATGCTAAAGACACAAGTAACTTACCTTGTTTTATCAGAAATTATGGCCTGAGTCAATGAATTTCAATTTCGATTTGTGAGTTGTCTGAAAGGAGATAGAAAAATAGTGTCAATATTAATTAATGATTACAGAAACACTATAATTGCACATTCCAGCTATTTAAGTTAAGTCTTTAATAATTAGCCGAACTTTTGCAAGTTCGAGCAGGGAAATCTTCTTTCTTTTAATAACATACCAGCCCATGAAGGCCCTAGGTCGAGCTTCTCGCATCCAGTCATGTTGTACGTATTATATTTTTACATGGAGAAGGGATTTACAGTTTTTTTTTTTGCTGAATCCGGACGCCAAAGAGAAAAGCTTTCCTTAGGCAAACTTTACTATTAGATGTTTGCCAATGCCTGCCAAAAAAAGGTGCCGTGTAGAAAAATACCATAATTTTTACTACTTTTTGATTTTTTCATATGACGGACGGACAGCGTAGCAGGCCTGCGCAATGTCAACTACACCACTGCAACCACTTCAATACTGAAATACTTATTTGTAATCATACTAATAGTTCAATGTGGAATTCAATGCTCCCAAAGTCAATATGCTGTGCCCCTAACTGGAAGTGTCTAAGGCAATCCATACCTAATACCTTCTTGACCTTCTTAACAATCCATTGCTATTCCAGTTTCTGGCTATGCCCATTCACATGCATTGCTGAATGTGACATTGTTTATGGAGTCGGTCAAAGTCAATAAGTATTTTATTTGTCATACTCAGATGATTTGGGATTAAGTATGAAATCAGCCCTACTTAGGCTTCTGGAGTACATAGTAATACTATAATATTGTCTCCAAAATTTCCATTTATAGGACCCCCCATTAGGCTCAATTCGTCAAAAATACTCGGATTTTCTGTTTAAAATGTGTTAAAATTATTAGTTAATTACGTTGCATAGTTTATTGAACTAACAATACGTCATATTTGATTACGAAATCTTACGTAAGTCCAATGAGAAATATTTTAATTTATAAGCCCCTATCTTTGCTTTAATCGGATATGTCGTATGTACTCACATGCCTCCTACATATTAGAATACATTCTCCGTAAGCCTAAAATTGTTCTTCGACCGGTTTCATACAGAAACTGGCACATGTACCAAATTATGCATATTTATGCATAATTTATGCTTAATGGCGTATCCACCTCAAGTGTGGTGAATTTCATGACGGCTGTTATCAACCATTTTGCAATAAAATATAAATAACAATCTCAAAAGAGTTTGCGCATTTTATCAAGTGCAAATAGGAAACTCTCAAAATTCGATTCCATTCATATTTTTGGTGAAATGTTATGTGGTGAATTTCCCCTCTGAGTACCAAACTCTGTAGAACTTCGAAGTTCTATCAACTCTGCAGATTGCATGAATATCTTAAGTATTTCATTTGTTTGTTTGTTGTGCAATATTTTATTGTTCTGGGGGTGGGTGGCAACAGCAGAGGCAGCGCCGAAAGAAACTTATATTGTTCGTGCGCTCATTTTCAAAATTGAAATATTTATTTATTTATCGAAGGCGGTGGTGTTGATTGTTGTTGGTGGTTTGACTTAAGGTTTTTTTTTTTTTTTTGTTTTTAGCCATTTCGCATGCGATTTTCTTTTTGGCTGTTATACAACGGTAGAGCACAATTGTTTCACGTGCAATTAAGTCACTATGACGATTTTATGCATTTTTATTTGAGTGTAAGTATTGTTTGTTGTTGCTTTTGCTTTTATTAACTGCCATTATGGCAATTTTTGTATGTGTGTGTGTGTGTGTGTGTGTGTGTTGGTTGTTAGTTAAATAGTTTTGTTAGCCATGTGGGTGTTGTTGGCATTTACGAATAAATGGTTATTGAAGTAGCATGTTTATTATTTTAAATTTAATAAATTTATTTCTGCTAAGTAATTACAAACATAATGTACCTAATTTGTTGACGGTTGTACCTACACGTATTATAAACATTGTATGCACAAGTATGTGGTTGTGGAATTTTTAATGGATTTTGTATATTGTATGATTAAATGTAATAAATTACAAGAATAAGCAGTAATAATGCCTGAAATACCTAATTGCTTTTCTTTGTAAAGTATTAGCAGTTCATTATCATAATGTAGTATAAAACAATTGCGAGTGTAAATCATTATTGCGTTTTTCTGCTTGGAGTATATCATGTATGTATATAAAAAAAGTGATACACATGGAACATAAAATAAATAGTAAGGACAAGAGATTGATGTGGAAATATTTGAAACAGGCAACAAGTATGGTGAAGGAAAGTTCATCGATTACGAAGGTTTTGATCAACGGGCAAATATTTGAAAAGGAATTAGAAAAGGCTAACAACTTAAAAAAATATTTTGTAGATAGCATAGCTGATATTAGTAACAACATAGAAGTTTTTAAAGGATATATTAACATAGAAAATCAGTCGAATATTGACTTCAAATTTAGCAACGTTACTGCGAATGATGTTGAAGATATACTACTGTGGGCAAAAGTTAGTAAGACTTTGTTCATAATTTCAAATTTTTTTATTCATTCTTCCAAATCTATTTCGTCCCCTTCAAAGTAATCCCCCCCGGCCCCAATACACTTGTGCCAACGTTTTTTCCAATTCTCGAAACAGTTGTTAAAGTCAATTTCCGGAATAGCCTTCAATGCGCTTAGCGATTCATGTTTAATGTCTTCAATTGACTCAAATCGGTGTCCACGAAGCGGTTTTTTGAGTTTAGAAAATAGCCAAAAGTCACACGGTGCTAATCACACGGTCAGGCGAATAGGGTGGTTGCGGAACGATATCAGTCGAATTTTTGGCAAAATGGCCTCGTAAAACCAATGCAGTGATTTTGGAACCAATCGTGCATTCACTCTTGTTAAGCCCAAATGATGTTTTAAAATGGTTTTCACTGATCCTTCCGATATTCCAACGATGCCAGTAAGGTCTCTGACTGTTAATCTTCGATTCTCGAGCACCAATTCCTTGATTTTATTGACGTGTTGATCATCAGTTGATGTTGATGGCCGTCCTGGACGTGGTTCTCGATGGTCGTCAACGCGTTCTCGACCATCTTTGAACAATTTGTACCAATCAAAAACACTTGCTCGCGACAATTACAATTATCACCGAAGGCCTTTTGCAACATTCTGAACGTTTCGGCACCAGAAATTTGATTCCGCACACAAAATTTAATGGAACTTCTTTGTTGAATAATTTCACTCATTGTGAAAATCGCCGAATGCACTTTTTGTACTTCAGAAAGACAAGCGTATACTAAACACTAATGATTATTTTGATGTGACATTTGGCACAGATATCACCGACAGTCATACCAACCTTAAAAAAATAATATTTTGATGAATGGGTTTCCGCGCGAAATTTAAATTAAAAAGTCTTACTACTTTTTGCCCACAGCAGTAGTTCATATTTACAAAGCAAAAAAAGGTGGGAAGAAATTATTCTCCGAAAGCGTTGTCAAGGATGTTATGCCATATCTAGATTACTTTTATGCACAAATCGTCAATGAAAGTTTAATCAGTGGTACTATTCCAAGTATATGGAAAAAGTCTATGATAGTTCCAATCATAAAAGTAAAAGACACTTTAAAAGCAAAAGAGTTGCGATCTATAAATACATTGCCCTGCGACAAAAAGATTTCAAAAAATGTAGTTAAGCTTCAATTGGTACAATGAGATATAAAATACTTATACCTCAACAATCTGGGTTTAGACGAAAGCATTCATGCGAGACAGCATTAAATAAGGTTTTAGATGAGTGAAAAGAAGAACTGAACAACAAAAATCTTACAATCGCAGTTTTTGTTGAGCATTTGAGACAATTGATCAAAAAATCTTATTGAAAATATTAAAAGCAATCGGTATTAGAGACGTTGGAGATAGCTTGGTTTCAAAGTTTTTTAACAAATCACAAACAGCAGACAATACTTGGATCGGCAATCTCTGAAGAATCTGACGTTAAGATTGGTTTGCCACAAGGATCAGTTCTTGCCCCAATCTTATTTAATATATACATATATTAATAATATAACTTTCATTTTTAAATTTTGTTCAATAAAGCTGTTTGCTGTTGATGTATTAATTTCTATAAGTAGCATAAATGAAAATGATGTACGTGAAAAATTACAGTCTGAATTAGATGATGCTCTTTATATTTGGCTGTGTGCAAACAGACTTAAAATTAATATCGGAAAAACCAAGTATATGATCATAACAAGAAAGAACATTTTAAATTTTGGAAGCACCAAGATTAATAATGAAGAAATAGAAAATGTGAACAAGATAAAGTATTTGGGTATACAAATTGATATTAAATTAAAAATTTGATGACCACATAAACTATACTATAGGTAAAATAGCAAAAAAAGAAACATAGTTTGTCAAAAGAACTAAGCAAGCATTCTAAAGCAAAAGTTTATAGATCAATTGTTGAACTTCACATTATTTACTGCCCCACAATCTTCGTCATTATGAAAGATTCCCAAATAGAAAAACTACAAAAAATGCAAAATAGAGCTATGCGCTTCATACTGAATCGACGATATGACACCCCTATTAAAGAAATGCCTCTCAGTTTAAATTGGTTAAGCGTGAAGCAACCAAATTTTTTTTTATACAATGAAATTTATCTACACAAGCCGAACAAATATAAAATTCAACTATGAGGTACACGACATTAATACGACAAATAGAAAAGACAAGTTGCCTCTCTATAAAAAAGAGCCAGAAAAAAATATTCTGTTTTATAAAGTGTTAAAATGCTATAATGAATTACCTGAGGCTATTAAAAACAGTAACATTAGTCAGTTCAAAGAAAAAACTCTTCGCTCACACTAAATCGCTAGAAATAAGATAGATGCTGTTTGGTTCGTGGAGTATATGGTTCAACGCTTTGCTTAGTTATTAATAAGCTATTCTTAAAAAAAACACGACTTTCACATCAGTTCGTTTTAGTTTATGCCAAGAGAGAAATAAGAGAGCATAGTCATAGCCAATCATAATGGATCACAATAATTTACATTGAGTGCGACCAAATCCTCTTGATGTGAGAATAGGTCCAGGGTTTACATATTGGTTTTAAAACTTGGTAGAGACATTTGTTACTGTCGGGAAGAAGATTAATTTCTGAAGTGGGGCCGAGTGACCGTGGTACCTCCTATACAAGTGATATTGCAAGAAATTCTAAAGCGAATTGAACTATACATCATTAAAATAATTTCTTGAATAACTATTGTAAAAATCTTCAACATTGGGAAAAAGCCACGCCTACTTTCCATACCTGGGAAATATTCAAATGGCAATATCAAAGGATGCAAAAAGTGAAGCAAAAAGAACCAAATGTGATCAAAATATTTTTAATAAAATTTAAATCCAAAAATAACTAATACGAAAATTATCATTCACCCCGCCCATCTTCCATACAAGGAAAATCCTCAAAGAACAAACGAACTACTGATATAAATTCAAAAAATTTTGGTATCGTTTAGTAAGGCTGATAAAAAACAGATCTCAGAGAGTGTAGACTAGTTTTGGTCGCTGTGGCGTAGTTGGTAGTTTGTTAGCCTGCTACGTAGAGTGGGCAAAATCAAAATGTAGAAAAAATAATTTTCCTACACAGCACCCCACTTCTTGGCTGGTAAGAGTAACAATTGCCTATGAAAAGCTTTTCACTTGGTCGTTCGCTCTCGGCATAAAACTTTAGGTTCTGCTGTCCCATTAAAAGAAAAACGAAGAAGTATCGGAAGTAAGAAAGTATGTCGGAATTGTGCCATTATCTGCAGCTATTATTGAGCGTAAAATCGATTAGATATACCACACTTGTATATTTGGACCAGGTAGCACGATAACTGTCTTCTTGCTACTACGGTATTCGGTATGAAGGACTTTATATTTCATTTCATTTATCGTCGATATTTAATCTATACCATTTGACTTAGGAAGCTGTTAACTTCACTGAATATTACAAAGAGAAATTTTTCAGGCTATCAGTGGACGGAGCATGGTACTTCCGAGAACTGGGCATTTATAAAGCAAGAGTTCAACGGTTGATCACAGACTGCATTTAATACATCTTCTACAGTTGTTATTGTTACTTATACTTTAGTATTAACTTGAGATCAGCTTGAGATTTTCACTTAATTTGCTTTACATTTCATTAAAATTATTTCAAAATATTTTACGCAGTTTACATGAACCCTCAAGCCCACGATGAGCTTCTCAGCTTAACTGAATGCCAACAACAAGAGTTCGGTTCGTACAATTAGCAGATTCACACACACATACATGATCGTGCACTCTACCTGCATTTTCGCTTTACAAAGTTTACAAAGTTGTGCCTTCCTGAAATTCCGCACATAGAGATAGTATACTATATACCTACTTACATATGTACATACATACATAGAACATTCAGGTACGAGTAAATATGTATAACAAGGACAGATTTTTCGTTTACATTAAAAATGTTGAAAAATATTTCATTTATTTTTTGTTTTGTTTTTCGCTTATGTAAATGTGTGTGTGTGTGTGTGTGTGTGTGTGTGTGTGTGTGTGCGTGTGTGTACAATTGCAACAATTTCAATTTTTATTCCCACAGGGAATATGATATTTATTTTCTCTTCTTCTACTTCAGCTTCTTCGTTGGATGTTACTGCTGCTGTTGTTACTGCTGCTGTTGTTACTGCTGCTGCTATTGCTGCTGCGGTTGTTAGCTTAGTTACTGTTGTAAAAAGTTGCTGACGTAGCAGTAAATTCCATTTTAACATTCATACGCGTTTTAAGGAGTGTGCAACAGCAAGATGCAATGCAGTAGGTACAGTGGTGTGCCATGCATCCAGCAGTTGTAGCGTTTACGAGCTTGCTCAATTCCTGTATACGTGGCAAAGTTATTTCTTTTTTCCCTTTCGCTCAAGGAGAAATAAATACTTTTAATATTTTTCTGTATAGATTTTTGCTTAAAGTTTTCATGGATTCATGGTACCTTCTTGTTGTTGTTGGTTTTGTTGAAATTCTTGTTGCTTGTAGAATAAAATCCTTTCGATTGCTGCTGCTTGTGTGTATTTTTGAGCTCGAAGGAACCAGCGGTTTTTATTTTTAAGCCTTTCAATATTATTTCATGTTTCTTCCTTTTTTTTGTTTATTAGTATTTTTTTGAGCTCTTAAATTTTGCGTGCCTTTATTCTGCTTTCATTGCATTTTTATTTTGTAGTTTCAACAGATTTTGTTGATGTTGTTCAGTTGTGGCTCAGTTTATTTGGTTTCGCTTTTAATTTCTTGTTGATTTTTTCAGCTCAGTTCATTTGAGTTGCCTTTATATGTTCCCAAAAAAAAAAAAAAAAAAAACACAGAAAACAAAAAACAGAAAACAAAACACTTCAAAACCAAAAAGCAAAAAGCAAAAACGCAAAACTAAAATGTACGTCCAAGGTTAAACCTGTTCTTTTTCTTCTTCCTACTGTTGCCCTCCAATGTTTTGAGAATATAAGTTTTCTTTTCCTTTTTTGGATTATTTTTTATTTTTTTTTAATACTAAAGTAGACCACAAAGAAATCAACTGTTTTCGATTTATGAAAAAAAGGCAATGAAATGCTTTTAAATTAAATATGTAGCTGAAGATGTAGTGTATACAGTGTGGCCATTGTATATTGGTGCATAAGTTTTTAACGGTAGCCTCAGAAGCGAGGCGTACTCAGGCAAGTAAGTGTTGGCCGTTTGTAGTAGTTGGCCTTCATAAGCTAAGTCCTTTTTAAATACTTTTAGAATTTAATAAAGCAAAGAATTCAGAAAATGATGGCAGACCGACTAGTGAAAACCATTAACGAATAAGAATTTCTTCTTTAGTCAACGAAGCCAAATTTATATTATAACGGCCTATAACTAGAGGGTTAGATTAATTCGAAAAAGCTCGGCCTAGGGCTCATGGGCTGTTGTGCCATTACAAGTAAAGTAAGTAAGTTAAATTAATGTGAAATAGTTGTACCCACAAATCGTCAATTCGATTTAATGTAATTGGATTGTTTTTTAATTACCTTAATTTTTGGTTGCAAAATTCTAACAATTCGAAAGAAACTCCCACTAATGAATTCAAAAAGGTCAAACTTCGTGCTGAGCAATCACTACAAAATCTTTTCAATAGCTTAAAAATTAAATGTCAATTGCAGACAGAGTAGTGTTGCGTATACAGTGTGTCAATTGTATATTGGTGCGTTAGGTTTAAACTGTTGCCTCAGAAGCGAGGCGTAATAAATGAACACAAATCAAAACTCAACACTCAGCTGCATTCGGTTGCGTTCGGTCTTAGGCTCTCATATAAAGTTTACTTAATAAAAAGCAAGCACTTGTATCTATACGAAATCATTACACTGTATTGCAAATTGAGTAAAATTACGGAAGGTAGATTTTGAAACGCGCAAAAGGATAAAGCTTCTACTCTCATTCTTGTTGATTTTTACTGCAGTTTTGGAGAAATTGCTCCAAAAAAGACAAAATAAAAAAACAACAACTTGAAAATAATGAAAAGTTCAAAGAAATTGATATGACAGGCAAACAACATACTCGTAGGTATATCATGGAACTGGTTCCATACAAGCTCCAAGTATATACGATACTTTTATTTATACGAAATCATATTGTTGGTATTTTATGTTATGGAATATTGCACACACGACAAGAATAAGTAATATAAAAACAAAGATGAGAACCCAACCCAAACAACAAATTCCCCAAAATAAAAATATAAAAAATTACATGGAAAAAGAAAATAAAGAGCTTCATACATGATTTATTACGGTTCAAAACTAAAAGAGATCAAATTTCCCAAAAACAACCAACAACATGAACTCTATTTCAGTTTATTTTGATATAGTCGTACTTAAAATGCAACATTGATAAGTCAAGCATGCTAATTTTTGGTCGGTTTGGAATTTCAACTTTTAATACTTTCATACTTTTGTGCATATGGTATGTATGCGAGTATGTGCCTACGAACCAGAATAGTTTTGTTGCTAAAGATTAAAACCAAAAGTATTTAAAGGGTTTTGCAATAGGGACACAACAATTTTGTACACATCCTTAAATTTGTTTAAATTATTTTTTTTTTCTCTGGCAATGTTAAAACTTCATTCAAGCTTTAAAATTTTTATCATGGTGAAGTTTCAGGAACGCGCTGGTGGTGTCGGTCAGCGCAGTTTCACAAACGAGCAATGTTTGAAAATTATAAAAAATAACTACCGAAATTATTAGTCGGTGGTCGAAACTTTACGAGGGCTTACTACAATTTTCGGTCGTAATAATTAATCGTGCCACTAGAGAGTCTGGCCGTGCTATAAGTGGATAAAATCGAGACATTGTGCCATGCCAGTGAGACAGTACACCGGTCAAAGTGCCGAAAATGTTCACGCCCTTCACAGGAATTGGAAATCTGTCACTCAGTCCATATTGTAGCGAATTTTGCGTTAAGAGCTTGGCCTACACACTTACAAGATCACATTAACACAAGAAGTGAAGCCTTGAAGCGCCGATACTTCTCCGAATGGGCTCTGTAAAAGTTTGTAGAAACTCTCGAATTTCATCGAAAAATCATCTACAGCGATGGAGCTTCAATGCCGTTGTTGGATTTCTGTTTATGGGATTACGTTAAGTCATTGGTTTATGCCAACAAGCTAACAACGTTAACGGAGCTCAGGAACAATATCGAGCGCGAATTTCCAACGTGCCGGCTCATAAGTACTTATGTGTGAAAGGAAAGAGTGATATCGATCGCTGCGATATCGAGATCCATACTTAAATGTAACCGATATCTCAATTATTATGTGCTCTATTTAAAATACAAAATTGTTATGTCCCTATTGAAAAACCCTTAACATAAATAAGTTCTAAAAATAAAAGGAAAATAAAAATATAATAAAATTGAAAGGCAAAATAAGTACAAATATGTACTCGCATGATTAGAATGGGAAAACTCACTTTCACTTATTTATTTCCTTCAATTTTAAAATTTTACAAGTAATAAAACTCGTAATATATGCGAATTTCTACTTGGTTTTGTATTTTTCCAGTATAATTTGTGTACGAGTATGTTAAATAACAAAAACAATTCGGTTATTACTGTGTTTGTTGTGTGTTTGTGTTACACATATCCTGATTAAATTAACTGAAATGCATACTATGGCAGCAAAACTTTTCAAACTGGCCGCAACAACCCAAAAATTTGCACAACTTACCACAAAATTCGAAAAATAAAACAACAAATCTATATACTTATACTATACTCGTACCTACATTCATATGTATGTATGTATGTATGTATGTGAACAAATATGTACACAAGCACGTATGGTTGCATGTAAATATAATATGTATGTGTGTGTGTGTAAACATTTGTCAAAAGAAGTAACTACATTTGTATTTAAAGTTTTAGAAACATACATTCATACATAAATACTTATGTATGTATGTATGTACGTATGTGTGTGCATATTTGTGCTGTTGAAAAACGCCTGTTGCTGAAAATACCATGGTACATACATACATACATACATACATACATACATCCATACATACAATACATGCGTGTATATAATTTTCAAAATATTTGCTATTATAATCTATTCAATCTCTGCATTACTGGATTATACAGTAAGGTTCGGTTATAACGTAATGTTTTCAAGGGTCGGTTTTGCTTCGTCATTATTAGCAAATCTTATTTTAAGTAAAAATATTTCTGTAATTTCAATTCAATAATAGGTAAGAAGTAAGCGGTTAGATACTAACTATAGTATATTTATGTGGAAAATTTCGTTGATTTCACTATCAAACGAGAAAAACAAAAAGCCAGAAAGCCAGGAAGCTAATGGAACGGTTTGATTGCAAAAAATTTACGACTATTGTTCTAGGTTTCGGCCGTCCTGTTCAGTGTGACCGTCGTGGCGTAGTTGGTAGTGTGCTAGATTACTAAGAATGGCCGGGTTCAAATCAAAAGTAGAAAAAAATCAAAAAGTAAAAAAAAAACATTTTTCTACTCAGCATCTACTCTTGGTAAACCATGGCAAACCTCCCACAGGTTCGAGGTTCAAGTGCAACGAGAGCATTCAGTCTCCCTGACACAATCTTGAAATTTCGGTACAGACAAAAATGAAAAAGTATAAAAAAAAATTTTCTACGCTCTTCCTCTTGCTAGACAATGGCAACCTCCCCAGTGGTTTGAGGTTCACGTACAACGAGAGCAGTCTTCCTCAGACTGCAATCTCAGAATCTCACTCCTACAGAAAAGTGAGTGTGCTTTAAGTGTGAGTTTAAAGTCCCTAACTCAATCTTTGAAATCTCAGATCAGAAAGCAGTTGTGTGAAAAGTGGAGTCTAGCTCGAGGTAAAACTGAACGGATGTAAACGCTATGAGGGAAGATTTCTTGTTCTGCAAAGACTTTACAGATGTGACAGAGATTATTGTGGGGGGTACAGGGCTTGACAGTTTAGGTGTCAACTAGCCAATACTGCGTTAGCACTTATATAAAAACTTACTTATAATAGAAGAATTTGGTTGGATGTATTCTAGTACCGATTTTGTTCTGGTAAGGCTATGTTTTGGTCGCTGGTCGCTGTGGCGTAGTGGTAGTGCGTTGGACTGCTACGCAGAGTGTCCGGGGTTCGAATCTCGGCACAGGCAAAATCAAAAAGAAAAAATATTTTTTCTAGACGGCACCACCTCTTGGCAGGCAATGGCAAACCTACAAGAGTATAAATTGCTATGAAAAGCTTTTCACTTCGCCGTTCGGATTCGGCATTAAACTGTAGGTCCCTTCCATTCATGTACAAATATAACACGCACAACATGAGTGGATGCGAAAAGCTCGGCCTAGGCCCTCCATGGGCTGTTGTGCCATTAAAAGTAAAGTAAAGTAAAGGCTATGTTTTGATGAAGTTTTTTTTTGTTGTTGCTGATTTGACCAATCGGAAAAGTGTGTACTATCTTAGGACTCTAAGTAGTGAGGGCAGTGGGGGGAATGGGGGGAGGTGGATGAAAGGGATATATGTACTTACATATGATAGTTAGGAAATTCTCTTCATATTGATCGTCGAAGTCGAAGAGGTTGGTTCAAGGCATTGTATGGAATCACAAAAGATTTTCGCCCCATACGAAAATCCTATCGACGCCTCTTACATAGAACAATTGAAACTGATTACGACTTAAATCCTAGCTCAGCTAATTTATATACTTTATTCTCATTATTATTCTTATTATTTCTACTGGCAAGAATTAATATAATTAACTGTGGTCGTCCCTAAATTGGCGTTGTTTATCTGTCAGCATTCTCTCATGCACATAGTTACAACCCGAAACAAGTAAAGCCCTAACGCCAACATATACCAATTTTCAACTGAGACACAGCGTTTGAAATTGAAGTTGGCTGAAACAAAGCAGAAAAAACAAATTTACAGCTGCATTTAATGAATTTTTTTCATTTGATTTGATATTTTACGTTACGCTCTTATTTAGGAATGAAGCTCAACATAATTTCGAAGCGCTAAACTTAACGCTTCAACTTTGAGACCACAGTTAGAGAGGCAAGCTGTTCCCTGCATTAATCCATCAATTTAAAATATGTATATTATTATTGAGTAAGTATATAGAGTATATAGCAGCTTGATAGTCTGTAAAGAATATGTCTATCCTGTTTGTCGTCCTTCATGCATACCTTATTGCTAAGGTAGATCTGAAATATTCTAACCGAATCTTATAGACATAGAATCGATTATTGAATGCAATCTTAAAATTCGTATAACATACATATAGATTAAAAGAGTACATAATGCAAATGCTTTACTCCTCCCAATTCAAATTGAGAAGTAAGCTGCAATCAACAAGGAAGTTTGTCAGTAAAGCTACAATTTCATACTGAACATGAGACCTTTCATATTGAAATGTGAACGATTCCTCCTGTGAACGATTCCTCCTGAAATAAATAAGTGGCACGTTCAATTCTAAAACATTTACATAATTCTGTTTTTACTAAATCCCTACTCTTGGCGGCAATTTCTAAGAAAAATCATAAAATTCGACGGTTCATTTCATTCATATTCAATTAATGTATAATATTTATTACTATCCCAACTTATTTTTCTAGTGTAGCTAATATCACCAAGAGCTATTAACCATAAACTTGCTTATGACTATTTTCCATATCCATAGATAATAAAAAATAATGAATACTCGTAAAATTAAATTAGGAATTTTCTTTCAAGTCAATCTACGGAACAAGAGATATCTTTAAAAAAAATTACCCTCCTTCGATTTTTTGCTATTTTAGTTCTTATTTTATTTAAGTACTTATTTAATCGTAAAAACATATGTTAAATTTTCACAGGAACAAGTGTAATACATGCATATGTAATGGCGAACCCTTCATCCATTTCAATGGATTGTCTTCTTTATGATTACAGCAGGAGTGTATTGCATCACAGTACGAAAGAAAGAAATCTTTGCGTATAAATCTACAATCTTGTTAAAAACAAAAGAGGGAACCTTCTCTATATATGAGACATACAGGTCTTAAAAACTGAAAGTGATACTACAAACCTATATTATTTTTATCCTATTGTTTCCCTTTCATTCAGGAAATTGCCAAATACAAAAGAATATTTGAAAAAAACCGTAAAAAATGAAGACAAAAAACACAAAATCACATAAATCAGAGCCAATGTCCTTAAAAAACAACAACTGAGCTGAAGCAAAAGGAAGAAATGGAATGGGAATGAATGATCAACAACGGATGCAAACGCTGGTCTCAACGCGAAGTAGAGTAGAACAACAAAGAACCCTTGCCTACCTTAACATAAAAATCGCTGGCTTAATACACAGCAACGGCAACAACATAAAAACCGAATCTGAATACAAACAGATCAACTGCAGCAAAAAACTTCAGCAGCAATTTGAAGCTGAACTGCAAACAGGAATTGAAATCAGCATAAAAAGTTGCAAGATCGTTGTAGTGAAGATTTGTGTTTTTTGTTTGTTTTTTTTTTTTTGCTTAGCTTTATGTATTTTTGTATGTATGTATGTATGTATGTTGTAGAAATGGGGAATGAGAAAACGTCAGCTGAGAGACATTAAGCAAACGTTGAAGGTAAAAGGGTAGCGAGAAAATAAGAAGATAAAACAAAAAACAAACGACAACAACAGAAAAAAGTAATAATAATAATCATCATCATTACAAGCAGAAGAAAAGAAAAAGGGTTAAATAAAATGTATGAATGTACAAATGTATGTTTGTATGTATGTGGGTATGTAAGTAAGGTACGAAGGTTGTGGGTATGTATGTAAGTAAGGTTAAGTATTGGAAGAGTGCTCTATCTACAGCAAATGTGATGCTGAGAATGATAATCCCCATTTAATTTGTTGTTTGTCTCGGCAGCAGCAGCAGCAGCAGCACCACCACCACCAGCAACAACAACAGCAGTAGCAGCACCAACAAACAGCGACAGCCAACAGCAGCCGCCCTCAGTTGAAACGGCAAATGTTGCTGCTGCTGATGCTCAGCACAAAAACACTCTACAAGGACGCCTCCATTTTTACATCTTCACAACTTCAACACACACGCACACACATACATAACACAAGCTGATGAATTACACACAGAAGATGGCCAGGCCCATGGTAACCAAATGAATGAAGAGGTAGAAGGAAATTTTGGTTTTTTGCGCTGTCAGCTCAAATGACTCCAAATAAAAGGAGTGGAAATGAAAAGAGCGGCGGTGGGATCGGCGGCGGTGTATTTACATGCAGAAAAAAGGATGACACTTGTGGAGGTAACCAACTGCTGCCAACAATAACAGCAACTACAATCAACGAAAAAGGACGAGGTAAAATTTGCTTAAGGAACTTTTCCAATTTATAAATGACAAAAATTCAAAAACAAAGTTATGACCACAAGCGCAAAAGTGAAAGAAAAACAGCAAAGCAGAGTAAAACAAAAAAGGCAAAACCAAAGAAAATGACGATGTGCTTTTACTTTGGGTTTTAATTAAAAATTCAAAGAATAATAAAAATATGTTCAGCAGAAAAAATAAAAATTAATGAATAATCATAGTAAAGGATGCTGTGTGGAGGCAGTCACGCTCGTGGGAAAAAGTTAGTGTGATTTAATTTAGAAGTGCGAACTTTTTGGTATATGGTATATATAAATATGGGATATGTTAACTGCAAGATGAAAGCTTGAGCCTATTAGACTATTTGAACTATAGTTTAAAGAACAGCCACTGATATTACATAGCACAGAGTGAGGCTTCCGGAATATTTTTCATTAATTTTGAACCCAAAACGAAGTGAACAACACTGAATAAAATAATTCGTAAGCAGAACTAATTCGAATCGAACTTAATCTTCAGAACTATGCATGATTTTAAATTGCTTTAGAATTGAAGAAATTGGTTGGCTTCCTAGTTTGTTTTTTTTCAAAACGAATCTGTATCAATTTTTTGAATATGAAACAAATTCATATCACTTCAATAATAATTTTTCTTTGAGTCTACAAAGAACTTGAAATTTGCATTTAGATTCTGTTTTTTTGTTTTTATTATTTTCTTTTGTTTTGTTTTAATACAAAAAGAAAAAGAAGAAGAAAAAGAAAATTACTTCAAAAGAACAAAAAAGTTTGATTAATTGAAATTTTAAGAAAAGGGTAGACATCATTATTGCGCCTTCATGCACAGCAGCATCCTCATCAAGATCCAACATCCAGCAAATACCAGCAGAAGGAACAGCAGCAACAACAAAAACAACAACAACAACAACAACAGCAAGAACTAACTACTTCATTCAACCCTTTTTCTTTATGAGTTTATTTATCATTTAAATGACAATTTTAAGAAGCACGTCGAGCGTCATTTGAAGGAAAGATAGAAAAGTTGCGCTGTTTTGTTTCACTTCTGTTTTCTTTTCTGTTTTTTTTTTTTTTTTTTGTGTATTTATGAGAGTTGCCAACAAAAGTTAGTAATGGAAAAAATGTTGAAAAAAGGAAGAAACTTGAAAATGAAAATTAGTAAAAAATATATTTCAATGATTCACATAGTACACACATTAGATTAGATTTGGAGGTGGGCTGGAAAGATAAAGATATGGACCTTCCATAGTACTCAGTCTTTTGGACGATTGTACTTTACCCTGGATAGAGGAAATGGAGAAGAGAAAAACATAGAAGAGGAAATATTACGCGCCACCATATTTCTTTGTCTCTTTAACACATAAAAATTAGAAGATCAAGTAGGGAAATATGCTTGCCTACCTAACCTACTTCAAAGTATTTTGAAGGTACAGCTTTAAAGCAACAAAATGCATTTTAAAATTGTATTTGTTACAATGTGAAATGTGACAGACAACGTCATCTCAGGAGTGCAGCCATCACCAACAACCATAACAGCGTCCATCAGTAACAACAGCGGCATCCAGCATCAATAATGGCAAGAGCAACAACAGCAACATCAACAATATGAAAAATAACAACTTGACCAGCACGAACGAAACAAAAAACAAAAAAAACACAACACGAACGCATAAATACGAGTATGTATGTATGTATGTATGCACATATATAAATCGTAAACAAAACCTCACGTTAAATGGGTCACCTGATGCACGAAAAATTTATATATTTATGATACGTTCTCTAGAATTTTATACATATGAATGTATGTATGTATGTATGTATGTATGTATATCCATAACCATTTCATACTCGTATATTGTCTTCGTCTGTCTGCACGTAGAGTTGTTGTACTGTTGTCGATGATAATCATCAGCAGCAACATCAACCGCATCTCTCTATGCCCGTTGATGTTGTTATTGTTGATTCTGCTGCCGCAATCGCATTGCATCGAATCTTAAAAGTTGAAAGCAAATGTATGAATTTGATTTCATTGTAAAGTTATTGTTTTGTTGGTTGTTGCTGTTGTTGTTATTGGCGATGACGATTACGATGATGATGACGATGATTACGATGTTGCGTGCGTGAAAGATAAGTGGCAGGTTGATTTTGCCTGTGTTCGTTCCCTTTTCTTCACATCTTTATGTGAACATAAATGAAACAAATGCAAATGAATTTCAGCTTCTACTCCTGACATTTACAAAATATAAATAAATTTCAATAAAAATATTTAAAATATTGAGAAATAAGCTTACTGCATTTACATAAATATAAATAAGTAGTATAAATATGAATGAACTCGTTTGGAATAATTACATACAAATATAGAAATGAAAGTTTCTATGTGTTAACCCTGTAGTACCGAAATTTTCGATTGACCTAAAAACATTATAATGGATAAATAAATATCGATGTAAAAAGCACAAACCTGTTCTCAAAAACAATTAATTAAAAAACAATTATTAATTTGCGTGGATTTATAAAGTCGGGATCCCTCAAAGCAGTTGTGGCTGTTTGAGGCTGTAAGTAATTTCTATTGAATAATTAAACATTTTATAATAATTGTTCCTATTCTTAGCTAGTCATAGGCTGTTTTATATATCGTTAGTATCAGTGGTCGCTGTGGCGTAGTGGTAGTGCATTGGACTGCTACGCATAGTGTCCGGGGTTCGAATCTCAGCACAGGAAAAAACAAAAAGTAGAAAAAATAATTTTTCTACACGGCACCACCTCTTGGCAGGCAATGGTAAACCTATAAGAGTAAAAATTGCCTATGAAAAGCTTTTCACTTCGCCGTTCAGATTCGGCATTAAACTGTAGGTCCCTGCCATTCATGCACAAATATAACACGCATGCGAAAACCTCGGCCTAGGCCCTCCATGGGCTGTTGTTCCATTAAAAGTAAGTAAGTAAGTATCAAGGGATGTATTTTATTTATTTGTTTCTATTTTTAACCAAAATTCTGAAACTCAATCTAAATATTATAATTAATTTTTCCGATTTTCGAAAATTTTTTACTTTGATTGCTTCGAGGGGCTTAACTTAATACCTATACATCGTAGCTCATAACCGAATAGCCATTATTATGAAAGTTTGGGGAGTACACGATACGTTATGATAGAATGTACCTCCAGACTACTGTTCTGATGGTTATTACACCCGCTTTGGTGGCGGCTGCCTAGAGAACTAGGCGTGCTTGAGAACTAGAGATTGAAAATACGACAAGAAATTCATTTCAACTTAAGTTTTCATTCGACAATTTGTGCTTATAATCAGCATTAAAAGCTGTAATATTTTTTCACGATTTTTCACTAATGCAATCTTAGGAAGTAGCCATTTTAGGTATGTAAGTAAGTATACTTACTATTATACCACAAACGGCCTACTACCGGAGCTAGACCGACCATTTAACTTTACGCATAATTTGGGTAGATGTAGAGCGATAACTGAGGAAATATAGGAAAGTGTGGAGCTCCTGTTATACCAGTGAAATTAAGGATATCATGAAAAATATTAAATATCACCTACAACTTGATATTCTTCAGGGTATCCTTCTCATTTTTCGTCGTCAGAATTTTTATGTACAAATTATACAATTATATACAAATACAAATTTTTTTACAAGACGAGGAGACCCGCAAAAATCATTCAGAAAGTATTGCATGAAAACATCATATACCATTTTTTGTAGAGAAATCGGCAATTCACTGTAGCAGTGTAGCCTGAATCGTTTTAAAGAAAAAACGCCCAAACTTTTAATATTATCTCAGAAGACAGGGTTTTTTTTTTTAATATCTACCACCTAGACCGACTTATTAAAACGAGTTATTTACATAACTCGATTTTGAAAACATCATCCACGGGAGTGGGTTGAAAAATACCTTCATGATTGGCCTTCCTTGTAAATTCTTTTGAAAATATATTCATAAAAACTATGAATATGAGTAATGATTATGTTTTACAAGCAAACTATCTTTTTCAAAAAAATTTAACAATTCACTTAGCAACACCTGGAAGTCGAATTTTAAGTGAGTTAGTAAAAAAAAATTTAACAATTCACTTAGCAACACCTGGAAGTCGAATTTTAAGTGAGTTAGTAAAAATTCAAAGTTAGTGTTTGTTTCATCCAACACTGGCGCTTATCCTGCACTCGTATACTAAATTACAGTATAAATGCGAAACGACAAGTACTGGGACTCAGGGGAAAAACGGTCTAAATTTAAGAAAAGCGTTAATAAGTTTATTGCAATTGTTGATGAGAAAAAAGTGTGTGAAGCTGGAAAATTCTTAAAATAAGAACGAAATTCATATTTTAATACTGATAATAAAGATTTTATTTTAACATTTTTTAGTTCGAACCTAGAGAATATGTGTTCTCTAGAATCAAGATAGTCCGTTCATATTTCAAAACTGAAATTAACTTATTTTAAAATAGTTCTGTGTTCATTTTTTTTGTAATTTAAGTATTCATTCTCGTTTTAAGATTGTTCCGGTTTAATTTGAAAAAAATAAACTTTTTTAATAAAAATTTATATTCTTAAATCAAGCAAATTGTGCTTAAAACAAATTCAGTTTTGTTTAAGACAGTCGCCATTCAATTGAGATTTTTCGGTCTTAAATGAACAAATTAAGAGAACGACTGCAAATAAGTATGACCGGACTTGGTTTTTTTCAGTGTGATATTGATATTATATAATCTCATTATTGTCTTATTATTATTAGTAACTATTACTTATTGTGCTACTATTATTTACTTACTAGTAAAACGCTATTCCAAGTCTAGTATAGACGCTAGTGTTCGTTTGATCGAACACTTTAAAAAATATGGATATGGGTAGGAACTAAAACTTTTTTTCAACTTATTCGGATTCAATATGTTCTAATTAGTCTAGAACTATACATTTTATCAAAAAAAATAAAAATTTATATAAACAAGCGTACTTCCTTCCTGAATTCTTTGGGCATCTTACAGTCCCAAATCTGACAGTCGTCTTCATTTATTTTCACTAGTTCGCTGGGTTGCCTTCATTTTAGTGCCAAACTGATTAACTGGGCATTTATTTGAGTGGACATTACTAAAAGTTTTACAAAGTCATAAGAACTGTGAAAACCTTGGGACTAGCGCTAGAAAAGTATGAGTTAAGTGCATAAAGTATATCGGTTTTAATTGTAAATATATACTCTTATAAAGGGTGTATTTTTTGCTACCTGGTTTTTGACAGTTCATGTGTGATTCTTGACATGCTCAGTTTGGTTTGCCATTTCATCATGCATAGACTTACGCCTGAACAAAGTTTGCAAATTATTGAAATTTACTATCAAATTTCGATCCGTTTTTTTATCGCAAAATTGCCTTCAGCGACTTGGCTCATTTTTGGCTCAATGGATACGTGAATAAGCAGAATTGCCGTTTTTGGAGTGAAGACCAGCTAGAAGCAATTCAGCAGCTACCAATGCATCCCGAAAAATGCACTGTTTGGTGCGGTTTATGGGCGGGCGGCATCATTGGGCCGTACTTCTTCAAAGACGATGAAAGCCGCAGCGTTACGGTCAATGGAGAAAGGTACCGTTCGATTATAACACTTTTTTTGGTCAAAAATGCTAGAATTGGACTCGGCCGACATGTGGTTCCAACAGCACGATGCCACATGCCACACTGCACGCGAAACCATGCATCAATTGAGGGGCGAATTTGGTGAGCAGTTAATCTCAAGTTTTCGTGCAGTCAATTGGCCACCAAGATCGTGTGATTTGACCCCGTTAGACTATTTTTTGTTGGGCTGTGTTAAGTTTCTTGTGTATAGATAGACAAGCCAAACACGATTGCTGCTTTGGAAGCCAACATTGAATGCGTCATTGCGTCATTGGTGAGATTTCGGCCGAAATGTGTGAAAAAGTGTGCCAAAATTGGACCTTCAGAATGGACCATTTAAAGCGTAGCCGCGCGCAACATTTAAGTGAAATTATCTATAAAAAATAAATGGCAGTAATTGATTTATCGATGCAAATAAAAATTTCATTCACTTTTGTAAAACTTCTTTGTGTTTTTGAATTATGAAAAACCAAGCTCTTAAAAAATCAACCTTTTACTAGGAGAAAGCCCGGCGTGCATTGAAATGCCCTTCAATGACATAGTCTGATTATTTTCGTTTTACAAAATGTTCGATTCATCTTTGCACTTTTCTGTATTTTAAATGGTTCCGAAGATATGCTGAAAAAAATAACAATTAGGTTTGTATAGGAGTTGTCAAGTTCAATTGAATTTATGTGCATAGATCTGAAACTCCACAATAATATCAGTATATCATCTAGCAAGGCTAACTCGGCATTCAAAATTTGAACACTTAGATACAAATTGCGGTCTAACAATAAGTCCGGTCATTCATTATTTGTAGAAAGTTCTCTTCTTATTTCGTTTACGACCGAAAAATCTTAAATGAATAACGATTGTCGTAAATCAAAATTGAATTTTTTTTTAACTCAATAATCTTGATTTAATAACAAACAAAAAAAAAAAACGTATCGAAAACCTTTTCCGCCGGTAATAAAAGTTTATTTCTTCAAATTAAATCGAAACAATCTTCAAACAAGTACGAAATCTTAAATTAATCACAAAGCTATCTTAAAATAAGTACGTATTAGTCTTAAAATAATAATGGGTGGTCTTAATTCTAGAGAACACATATTCTCAAAGTTCGAACAAAATAATCTTAAAATGAAATCTTTATTATCAGTATTAAAATTAAAATTTCGTTCTTATTTTCAGAATTTTAAAACTTCACAGACTTTCTCATCAACGAATGGTCTTGATTTATTACCGCTTTTCTTAAATTTAAATCGTTTTTACCTTGATTGCTGAAGATATGCAGTTTAGGTACTCACAGTGAGCAGCTATGAAAGGCCACCTGAACTCATCAAATCCAACCTGTAGCTTGTTATATTTGGGTGGTGCTTTGCATAGAAACTATTAAATTAAGAACATCGGTTCTATACCGCAAGAATACTTATGAATAGGCTTGCACGTCTACACCAAAAAGTTTTGCTTCACAGAAACTATCAGAAATTCCGAATATACCAATTAAATTTATCTAAGCGCGCTTCCAATTTATCTAATTGCTTTGGTAATTATAATTAATTGCTTTCATCGTTCGTTAATTTTATTACACTAAGATCGAAATTATCAGTGGAAAAATAAGAATCAATCAAAAGTAACCAAATGCTGATTCAGCTACTAAGGAAGGTGAATTGAAGCACAAAACTCCTTCTAGGCCCTGGGCACAAGGGGAGCTTCAACTAAAGATGTTTAAAATCTATTTGCAGGTTTACTATAAATCGGAAGTTCGTTTTCAAACTTTAGAGAAATTTAAAGTTTGCGGACCCATATCGATTGTACGTACGTCGATTTACTATAAATCTGAATAAAACATTTTTAAGTAATTTATTTCAGGTAATTGGACCTTTGTAAATTTGTAACTTCGATAAATAAGGATAATGGAGAAAAAACGAATGTTTTACAGCAGTTACCATATTCAAATGGTTTTACCATCTGCATGCTGAAATTCGATTTAATCACGGTTAAACCATTTTTTACTACCTGGCATGGACAAAACCAAAAAATACAAATTTCTGCCAATTTCTGTCCGTTTCACCGCAATCAATTTCCCGAATTAAAGAATTTTTTAATAATTTTTGTTTCCCAAAATCCGTTCCTGAATTAGCTTTTTACAGCTTTTTACAACCCAACCAGAAGATAATCGGTGCTCATGTGTAAAGATGAGGCCACTTAAAATGGGAGGTTTTAATCCTTTATTAAATTACTAAAAATTTTGTTCTGCTCAAATGGAATGTCTTTGTCGTTCTTCTTTCTTTTAATGGCACAACAGCCCATGGAGGGCCGCGCTTTTCGGGTCCACACATGTTATGCGGGATATATTTTTGTACATTAATATGTAGAAAGAGCCTACAGTTTTATGCCGAACCCGAACGGCGAAATGAAAAGCTTTTACTCTTCGAGATTTGCCTTTGCCTGCCAAGAGATGGTGGGTGTGTTAGAAAAATGGTTTTCAACCGTTTGATTTTGCCTCTTCTGACATTTGAACCCTGGAGACTCTTCGTAGAAGGCCAGCACACTACCAAACTACGCCTCCGCGACCACCGAATCGATTTGTGGTCTTAATTTTAAATAATATTTCGCACCAACATATTTGTGAAACTATAGTAATTTCTAAATTTGACTTAGTATATTCTTCAATATAATAAATTAATTAATTGATAAAACGGTTTAAAAAAAAAATATTTTCTTTTTTTTTTTAATATATCTTGAAATATTTATTTAAAAACTTTTTAAACTTACTTGACTTTTCTTTAGAGACTTTAGTTTCTTTGCATTTCCGAGAAATGTTCATTGCCGCAAAGATTTCATTTACATAAATAAATTTGAATTTACATTTTTTTAAACATATTTGGCAAATATTTCACATTTATTGTAGAATAAAGTCATTGTCACTGTCAGGCCTGGCCAAGCCAAGCCAGACCAGACCAGACCAGGCCAGGCCAGGCCAGACCAGGCTGCTCTGCACACAAAAAAGGCGCACACACTACATATTTTAATTTATAATACGAGCACAAATCACTTTGGAAATCACCAGCAGACACACACACACACACATACGCACAAGCACACACACACACACATGCAAACAAACAAGCGAGCAATCAAAGCAAGCAAGTGTATGCATACATTCACATATATCACATGCAGGCAAGAGAAACTACAACAACAACAAGCGACAGCGACATCAGCAACAAGAACTGGCAATAACATTATCAACAAAACTATGTTTTCGAGCAATAAATCAAATGTTGCCTGCTTAGAGTTTTGAGATCTCGTGTTTGTGTCAGTGTGTGTGTGAGTGTGTGTGTGAGTGTGTGTGTGAGTGTGTGTGTTGTGTGTGCGTTGGCTGAAAAATATGGTTCCCGAAAAGGCACAAGTGTCACTTGGTTGGAAAAAATATTCTAGTACATGTTCGAGTACTTATATGATGCTGCTCTGGTGTTGCTGTTGATTAAGATTTATTTCTATTTAGCTGTCTCTATGTGTAAGTATATGTACATACTTATACATACGAGTACATGTATATATGTACATACTTATGTGGATTTCGGAGTTACTCGATCTGAATGTTCGTACTGCTGCAATTGCTGCAGCACTGAATAACTAAATGTCAGCCTAACTAACTGGCTGCCTGACGACTGCTTGCTGCTTTCTGGCTGATCTCAAATACTGCGACTCCATTGTGTGTGTATGTGACTGATACTGGTTGGTTGCCTTTGACTTTGCTCGTCTTTGATTTCTCGGTGTACTGCCAACACCGGCTGCTGTTGAACAACTGCACAACTTCAGGATACAGGATAAACCACGGAGCCTGCCAATGTAAAGATATCACCAAAAACACGGCAACAACAAAAAAAACCGTTCAGGTTGCAGGTCGTAGTCTCTCTGCACACACACTCCACACACACATATAGGCTCATTATATTCAGCGCACACAGCAACAGCAGAAATGCCGCATGCAATAACGTATGCGCACGCGGAGATTAAACCGCCAAAAATATAATACCAAAGCAACAACAACTACGCAGGGCACAGTGAAGTGCAAAAAATATATATATATAAGTACTTTCACCGGGAGTGAAATCAAATGTAATGGTAAAAACTATATCAAGTAAAAGGAAATGGAGCAGCACCGTATGTGTCAAATAAAAAAGAAACATGAAGAGATTGTGAGATTGTGTTCACTGTCTACATTTGCTTATTGTAATTATTAATTTATCTTTTTTTAATGTTATTTTTGAGGTTAAACAATTGTGCCTATGTGTGTGTGCGGCGCCAAGCAACGATGCTTTCAGAACGCTTCAAACAGCGATGAGCAAAAGCCGAAAACAAACTGAAATGATGAAAAGTGCAAAAGCGTCCACGAAGCGTGTTGAACTGTGTACGCCAGCCACCAAAGCTATCGCTGCCGCAAAGGAAAAATAACTACACCAATAAAAAAGGGCAAAGAAAGAAATGTAACAAAAACACACACACACACAAAAAAAAAAAAATGAGGGGGAAAAATGAAAAATGAGAAAAAAGTGGGAAAAATATAAAAATTATTCGCAAATAAATGATGATATGAGAAAAAAGCAATTGCTATATACTTGTATAACAGAGTAGGTTTATGTGTGGGGCTGTGTGTGGGTCTCTAAATATGTGTGTGTTCAAATTTGTATATGAATGAGTTCATTTTTAAAAATGGAGCAAGCATTGGGTAACTCTAACTGCCACCCACCCTCGGTTTTGCAAGACAACAACAACACGTCACGACTACCACCACCACCACCACCATCACCATCAACCGCTACCAACAGCAACAACAGCAGCAGTAGAGCACTTTCCAACAAAAACACGGAAACTGGCAGTCATGCGACTTTCGAATAGCAACTACACAAGCAACAGCGACGACGACGTTAACAACAACAACAACCACAACGGCGAAGCAAAAAAAAAATACATACAAACTGCCGGATATACACGGCACCTATACAAATGCATGCCACATTCACTCACACATTCTCATTCAGAGCAATGACAAACAAAAAAAAGAAGAAAAATGTTAACTAAGCTCACGTTGCAAAAAAAAAAAGAGATAAATAAATAAAAAAAAGGCTATACAAATAACCGCAAATAAAAAATCCAATGCATGAGGGTAGATTTGACTGCCGTTGCTGTGTGCTATCAGCTAAGGGTGTGAGGTGGGAGGGCGAAAAGGGATGTTGAACTGTGAGTGGTGTCCATTGTGCACGCAGGGGTAAGTTGCCATTTTGGTTTGTTTTTCTATGTGCACAAGAAGGAATATTGTCTGCAAAAGTGAATTTCTCCGCTTTGCGTTGAGTGAGAAAGTTCAGCAGCAAAGGGAAAAAACCCGAAAGAGGACGAAGTAGCGGTGGAAGAAGGAATGACGCGGGGGAGAAAACATTTAGCTACAAAGCAAAATCATATTTTTTTCCAACCACCTCACACACATACACACATACAGTGTTGCGTGCATATTTGATTTACTCACGCGCGCGCAAAATTTCATTCTTCCAACATATCAACAGCAATATACAAACATTTATCAATTGTTGGGGAAGAGGTGAATGCTAATGTTTTTTTTATTTTTCTTTGTATGATGATGATGATGTTGCAGAGAAGAAAAAAAATGTACTAGATGAAAAAATAAAAAAAACACAAAAATCCAACATGGCTTCAGTTTGCAATCGAGCGCAAAACCCAACAACAGCAACCCACAAACCTTAGTTGATAGAAAAGTGCAGTGAGAAGTGCGGAAATTATTAACAAATGAGTTTGAGCGAAATATAAGAAGAACAACAGCAAATAAAAACAAAAAAACAACAACGAGAACCATGTAAAAAACTATTGAAAAAATATGTGATATCAACAACAACAACAACAACAACAACTATATATTTATGATAGAAAAAATGTACGCTATTGAAAAAAAAAACTCCGCCCACTTAAGACGCTTGCGCGATAATTTCTCATTGCAACGTACACATGTATGTATATATATATTGTTGGTAGATATTTATAAATTGTACGGTGCTGTGTGGCTCACGAAACCCTCTCTCAGCACTCTCTCTCTCTCTCTCTCTCACTCTTTCTTTCACTCTGATTCACGCTCTTTTGCTCACTCGGTCTTTTATTTTCCTTTTGCTACGATGAGTAAGTACCGTATATATAACTATGTATGTACGTTTAGTTATTGTTGTAAATGAGCACCGCTGTATACATTTGTTGTTGTTGTTCTCGCTGCTGTTATTTCTGCAGTAGTCAATAGATATGGTGTGAGTGCATATTGTGCATACTCTGTGCATGCATATAGTATGTACAATATGCATGTGTATGTGTGTATGCTTGTAATTAAATGCTTATTAACGGTTCGATGATTTTTCCATGTTTTTTCTCTCCCTTAAAAAATATAACTTGTTGTTTTCTTTAACACCAAGCAGCGTCGTTTGTCGTTGTTGTATGTAGTTGCTATTCGAACGTTTTTTTTTTCCTTTTGTTCTTGTCGTCGTCATCAACATAATCATCAACATCATCATTATTATCATCATCATCATACGCTTTCATTGCTTTTATACTTACTTGTGTTTTATTTTTCTTACCGTACGTTCACTCTGTTGACCCCTCTGCTGCTAACTACCCCCGCTACTGGCTTATGCCAATACTGCCACCATCACTGACGACGCTCCACTGTGAACGCTGTATGTGTGTGTGAGTTTTTGTGCTGTCAAGCGGCAAGGTGCGTTTTGTTTGACTGACGTGACAGCTACCAGTAGGTACCTACTACTATGCGCATACATACATAAATACATAAATACATACATATGTATGTATGTATGTATGTAGTCCTTTAAGTTGATTGTTTGTTTAGCACCCCGTGCAACAACACAACAAAAACAACAACACTCTAACATAAATGCAACTTTGTGCAAACCTACCCTGCTACTATTACTACTCCTATATAGTACCACTAGGCACTACGTTTACTAAACCTTTTACCCACCATTACCACTTTGTGTATGTATGTAGTTATACATCTCTTCTAGTGTCTCAAATGTGTAAAACAATATGAGTTCCTTAAAAGTGCTGTAGTTTAAAATATATACTTATATCTATGTACGTACATACACACATACATATGCACTCGTATGTATGTACGTCGGTATAGTATGTGAAAACAAAGCGGCATGTTTGTCTTTCTTGTTGTTGTTCCTTTTAGTTTTTTCTTTTCTTATTGTTGTATTTTCCGCATTAATTGGCTCCGCACAAATCTACTCACACACACACACACACATACCTACATACATATGGACATACTCGTATATTTGTCTACTCAAGTGTGTTTGTGCACGTAGCACATGCCTGCATATGCACTTACAGTTTTAACGCCATTTTGAAATTTAATTGTGTGCATTTACATGTGATTTCATGTTTTCTCTCAATAGTTTCTCTTCCCCCTGCCCTCCTTCTTCACTTCTAACTAGCGCAACTAGCATTTCTTAACTAACTACCTGCCTGACTCTACTTTTTTGATTTATTTTGTTTTTGTGCATTTATTACAAAATCTACAACAATTTACTCGCTACTTGCAATGAGAGGGTCACATGTCATAATTACATTATTATTCTCTATTGGCGGGTTTTTCTTTTCATATATGTTTCATGTAGGTATTGTTATTGTTGTTGTTTCACAGTAAAGATTTTCATTAATTGACTTAAATTGTAATTCAAAGTAAAAAAAACAAAAATAAAGTAAATTTTCTTTCTACCACTTTACATTTTTCAGTTAATTCAATTCGATTGGACAAACGCCACATGAATATTCATTTAAAGTAGGTAGTTATTAAAAAATTTCTATTTAATTATATTTGATTACAGTATTTTAGTGGATTTTCAATTATTATGCCGTGACCCAAGAAAGAAATTTCGGTATTTAAAAAAATATAAGTAATATTATAATTAATTAATTTTTTTGTATTTGGCACTGGATGCGTGATAACCAAAAAAGAGCTAAAATTGTTAGAACAACATGTAGATATTCCATTATTTATACATTCTAATTGTCCTCCACTTTTTGAGAATTATTTTTGAGAAAATTATGACAACATAATTATTTTATAAATTTTTTAATACTTACTTATGAGGAAATATTTTTAACCTGTTATACAACAACTGCAAGTGGTTTGCATCTACTGAGATATTACTTCATGTTTGCAACATAGATCAAAATAACTTCCCTAGCAATGGAACTGAACGAATCCAGACTTTATAATCTGAGGGCCTGCACGTAATTCCAGAGGGAGCCCACTATTTAAAATATAGATGCATAAATGATACATACTAGCATACTACATATGGTGGGAAGAAGTTCCAGGAAGGGTCTAGGTCGAGCCTCTCTCATTTATTCATGATGTGCAAGTGAAATTAATTAAGTAATACACAGTTGAAAGTAGTTTTAAGCAGTATCGTAACAAAGAAGAAAGCATCTCTTCTACAATTTTTACTACATTTGAAGGATTGCTATTGTTAGCCATCTGGCGGTGGTGTATGGTATGTGGAAACTTATACCAAATGTTGAACCTGTGCACTCTTGATAACGTAGCGTCTCGCACATACCATTTACGCCACAGTACGATCGCGTCACCCTTCCTGCTTCTTTTTATTCTTAAATGCCTTCGATGGTTTCCGCGAAATATGTATCTCCTAAAGAGTAACTCCTAACTGGGGGCTTGTCATTGTCGTTGGCAATAAAGAAAGCAGAAATTCCCATAAAGAATTTCCACGGTGTTTGTATCTCTTATTCCATGCTGAACCAGTGATGATGCTGTTAGTGGTCAAATTCATGTAGGTATAAAAACATCTTGTCCACTAAGAAAAACCAAAAGGTGAAAAGAACGACGAATTCAAATACAAAACACAAGCAACGCAATGAGTCACTGCGATTTGCCTTCAACATAATTCGGGGGTTAATTTTCAAGCGGAATGTGTGATCACATTCCCTCTCTCATTCTCCCTTCTTCTTCCTCTCACCTATCAGTCAGTCTTCCATTCAACACAATGCTCTGCATTCACAGGGGTACACCCTGTGCGTTGAATATATCAATAAAAAAAAAATAATTTTAAACCATTTTTGTCATTAACTTTACGGCTTTTCGGTAACTACGATTAAAAATTGCCATATAATCTGGCTTTCATTTTTTGAACTTAAATAATATCAAAATATTAGATCTCATCTTTTGCCATTGGAAATTGCAATGAAAAATTTTCTTAGAAAAATTGCCAAACTTAATACAGTGTTCTCTCTCTTAGCCGAATACTTATGGTATTCAGAGAGGTGTCCTGCTTAGAGGAAAAAAAATGTTTATATACAAAATAAGAGTAACTCAAAAAAAAATTAATTTACTTGTGATTACCTGAAAAATATTTTATGTAATTCACAAATTTGCATTTTTCTTTTTAGTTTTTTTTTTTTGTTAGTTTCTCAAATCAACTATCTAATTATTTTTATGTACAATTATTTTATTATAGCAAGGAAATTTTTCGTTCTTCAAGAAGTGTCCGCCTAACGGAGGGGGCTGGGAGTAGAGAGTACACTGTATAGAAATTGTAACCTCATCCATAATTTCTTAAGATCCAAAGTTAAAAAATATAGAAAATATAGAAATTTCTACGATTTCTGAAAAACCAGAGCTCCATCGTCCCCACTCCGTCTCGTCGGGCTTCCACGCATACATATACAGTACTTTTCGCTTAAAGCGAACTTCAAGGGACTGGGCAAAATGATTCGTTCGCTTTAAATAAGCGAAAAAAATTTCATGGTTTATTAGAAATAAAGCGGGTACTTTTGGAATTAGTTCGTTTTAGGCGGAAGTTCATTTTAAACGGGTTCGTTTTAAGCGAAAAGTACTGTATAACATTTTAAAGCCAGTATTTACAAAACTCACGGGTTAAGACATAAAATATGAGAACTTTCTAAAAAAGAAAAAAAAATACAAAAAGAAATTTGAGGTTTAATTTTGTTTAGACAAATTGAGGTCTACTTTTATAGTGAAAAAGATCCAAATTTTTCAAATGAAATAAGGCTCCAAGAACGAAATATCACCCCAATTATTTGAGTTGTTGTTGATTGCATATGTAAATTTTTTTTAATGTCCCACGGGTCGGTTAATATTTACAGCGCTTGAGTTGAGAACAACAATTTATGGGGTTCTCACATTATAGAGAGTAATCCGTAACTAGTTACTTGTGCGGCTAAGAATGAAGCGTAGCATATTTATGTGGACTTCTCCTGAGTTGATCGAAGCAAAATCAGTTTACTCATTGTCATCAAGAGGAGCATCATAGAATTTTGAAAATATTGAAGTATTATTTTTGAGATATAATTCTTCTTTTGCGTTAAAAAAGAAGCAGTGACAGGTCCAAGAGGGGTGAGTTTGGGCATTGTCCATTCATATAAAACAGTTTTTATACTTTTGCGGATGCCTAATCCTCAGAACTCTATAAAACTAAAACTTAATATTTTATCAAAAATTTTATAGTTTTGAGTTGCTATAAAATATAAAAATTAAAAATTATTCTTGCATCAATGTTTATTTGTTTTTGAATAATTTTGTGGTTAGGATTACGTCTCTCTGATTTGAAATGAGCTTTCAACATTTTTCGTTTGTTCTAAAAAACTTTTAATTAAGAAATGGAACTGCTCTTCTAATTCCAGCATTTTTGTATATGAGCAAAAAGCTCGGTCTACGCCATCCCTGCAGTGTTGTGCCAATAAAAGAAGAAGAAGAAGAAGCTGTGTCTCAAATTGTTTGGAACTGAGTTTCGGACATTCATTGGATATTGTGCAACTTGTTTCATAGTTAATGAGTAATTTACATTATCAATCAATAAAATTAAGTTTTTAAGGCACCAGTATGCAGTTGCAGCTTGACAAAATTCGAAGTACAAGTACGAAGTATGTAGGTACATTTTTGAATCAAATAATTTAATATTATTTCAACCCTTATATTATTTCTCAAGTATCTACAAAAGGGTTATGACGTCATACAAAATTTTTAAACTTGCGACTTTATTTAACATTGGCAATTTTTACGGTAAATATGCTGCCAATTGGACCTAAGTAAATACTTACAATCATTTAAATAAGATTTGCGAATAATTTTGCTGATGCTATTATAATTTTGAGTTATCCTTTTATTCGTTTTGTGGCAATAACCCTTTCATTTTCATATACAACCACAACCACAACAACAAACGCATAGTAACTAGAATACGTATTTACATAAGCAGATACAATTCAAACGGAACGAAATCGAAAATCGAAAATCGATTTTGAATTAGTCACACAGATTCGAAATCGTACAGAAGATGGAGTGGTTTGGTGGTGGTGTAAAAAATCGCTTTAATCGATACGCACTTTTTACTTTTCACCTAATGCCTAATAACGAGCAACCAACAACAATAGCAACAAGAACAAACACACACGCACTCACGCACTCACGCTCGCTGGCTCGCACGTACAGACGCACGCACTTCTGTCACGAGTGCTTTTCATTGCGTAACTGGATGACAGAAGTTTGCCGCGCGAAAAAACGCGTCATTTGACCAGCACTTGAGAAAGAAAGACAAAAGCAAAACGCGCCGCACATAAAACACACTCAAAAACGCTCACACAACGCTTGTTAAACGAAGCACCCAAAACAAACAAAAAATGTTAACTAGCTGAAGGGTGGCTGGCCATAAGAAAGAGAAGCGGAGCAGGCAAGAAAAAGGAGGCCAGAAAGAATTGTTAGATCGAAGGGGTTAAATCACACGAAAACATCGCCACCTCTGTCAAAGAGGAATAAATTCTCGATGCTCTCAGCTATCGTTCATCGCATGTGCTCCTGGCTGCGGTCAGCTGAAAGTGTCGTTTAAGGGTTGTGAGTTTGGTTAACGCCTCACACCAATCGGCAAATTGAATTAGCGCACTCAAAGGGGAAAGCAATACCAACAAACATTACACATCAGAATCGCACAACATCGCCACGCAACGAATCGTATTGAATGATACTTGGGCGATATTCTGAAGCCTATTGCCTTTCTAATAGCAAATGGAGCGGTGAGGAGAAAAGAAGCTCGCCTATTAAATCCCCTACTCGTGTTATGCGATGTTTGTCGTTATATTTCTCTGCTCATTGATGAACTTTCTCTTCCACTCAAGAGCTCCGCCTATTTTTGATTTTATTTTTATCACGTGCTATGTTTATTGCAGGCTGCTGCTGCTGTCGCATAGTGTCGTGGCGCCCTCTTGTGCATGATAGATGCATATTGCTTTGAAATGATTGAATTGTATGAGAAGAGTTGCTTTTCGATGTTTTCGCTTCTCCTCTTTTATGCACTTGCTAAATGTCGCGCAGGAGTATTTTTTTTAATTTTCACTCAATTTCATAGAAACGAGCTGCACAGTTGTATAAAATTCATAAATTTCCATATTATCCGAGGTTTTGTTGAGTTTTTTATCCCTTACTCTAGTTCATATTACACGAATATAAAAACATCAAGAACACTTGTGACACTTGTTTTTGTTATGCGTATAAATTATATGGAAACCAGAGAAAGATGAGGGGATGAAAAAGAAATAAACAGCAAATATCGGTGAGATTCATATAATTTGTCCAATTTTAAGGAATTGGACAATCCAGTAGGTGTGCTTCAACTCACACACACACACAAATCACATATAAGAGATTAAGCACTCCGCGTTCAAAAAATTGTTTATTCATCGTCTACGTCATCACCCTCTCCAACTCTGATTCGCAGAAGGATTTTTTTTTATTCAGTCACCTGATTCAGTGGATATGTTTTTGGAATGGTCCCTCCATATATTTGAATTTCTTTTTGTTTTCATTCCATATAATGCTCAGTGATTCGATCCCATACAACGGCTGGACAAAAGTCGAATCAGTTCCAGATCTTTACGAAAATGTACATACCAATAAATTGGAGGCCGATGATCTCAAATATAAAATCAGTTTTATTGAAATTTTTTCGCCGTAAATTTTTTTCGCTTGAATTTCGGTTTTCTGATCATTGTTGGGCCAGCTATAAACGCAGAAAACTTGAACAGGTTTTCAACAGATTCAGTTTGTTTAATGGAGCCGACATTATTGATTTTAAAAAGTTAATCATTTCATTTCGACGTTTCGTAGTTGGTAGTATGTTGGACTGCTGCGCAGAGTGTCCGTAGTTCAGATCTCGGCACAGGCAAAATCAAACATAAAAACAGAAAAAAAAATTAATTTTTACCTCTTGGCAGGCAGGCAACGGCAAACATACAAAAGTAAAAATTGCCTATGAAAAGCTTTTCACTTCGCCGTTCGGATGCGGCATAAAACTGTAGGTATCTTTCTTTCATGTTTAAATATAACACGCACAACATGGGTGGATGCGAAAAGCTCGGCCTAGGCGCTCCTTGGGCTGTGGGACGATTAAAAGAAAAGAAGAGAGAAGAATCATTTGAATTACAAGTTTAATGGTTTCGCTGTAAAATGCAGTTTTTTTCAGTTATCTAATACTCAAGTTAGTGGTCGCTGTGGTGTAGTGGTAGTGCGTTGGACTGCTACGCAGAGTGTCGGGGTTCGAATCTCGGCACAGGCAAAATCAAAAAGCAGAAAAAAATAATTTTTCTACACAGCACCAAATCTTGGCAGGCAATGGCAAACCTACAAGAGTAAAAATTGCTATGAAAAGCTTTTCACTTCGCCGTTCGGATTCGGCATTAAACTGTAGGTCCCTTCAATTCATGTACAAATATAACACGCACAACATGAGTGGATGCGAAAAGCTCGGCCTAGGCCCTCCATGGGTTGTTGTGCCATTAAAAGTAAAGTAAAGTAATACTCAAGTTATAGAGAGTAATCCTTAACTACTTAAAAGCTGGCATACTTTTAGGATTATTTGCATATATTTAAACAGTGAGAAAATGTGTGCTAAGACAATTTTTCAAAATGATTAATAATACATATCATAAAAGTCAGAAAAATCGATGAATATTTAGTACATACATCTTGAAAGAAATTAAGCATTTTATTAAAAGAAAAAAGAAAAAAACAGCATTACACAGACGTTCCGACTTTTTGGCAATCAAAGTTCCAGTTTTGTTATTTTTTAAAATATAGAATCTTATTAATACTACAGAATGATTAGTTTATAATATTAAAAAAATTAAAGTAAAACTATTTGGGAAATTGTATATTGCATTAATTGAAACTGCGGAAAGTTTCCATAACTGCTGTGAACCGAGGCAATAAAACACTTCGAGGTTTATTTAGCAACTGACTATACTGCTAAATCTGTAAAATCCTTCTCACTTGATGTATGAGTAGATGTAAAGCTTTTATAATAAGCTCGTATTCAATATACGAGTAACAATACCATAACAACTTTTTACTTTACTTTTATGGAGGTCCTAGGCTGAGCTTTTCGCGTGTTATATTTGTACATGAATGGAAGGGACCTACAGTTTAATGCCGAATCCGAATTGACGGCGAAGTGAAAAGCTTTTCATAGGCAATTTTTACTCTTGTAGGTTTGCCATTGCCTGCCAAGAGGTGGAGCCGTGTAGAAAAATTATTTTTTCAATTTTTTGATTTTGCCTGTGCCGAGATTCGAACCCCGGACACTCTGCGTCACAGTTCAACGCACTACCACTACGCCACAGCGACACCATAACAACTAAAAAGCTGAAAATTTATTCGACATATTTAAATGTACCCACATTTATTATTCGATCATTAAGATTTGTGGACTTTTATTTACTTGAAGTATTACCTGTAAACTGAAACTAAGTAAAGTAAGTGTTTTCGTTCCATGAATTTCCTCAACTTTTGTTTCTTAGCGAATAACTGTCCAATGGGTTGAAAAAGTCCACTTCTTCCACTTCGTTCTTACTTTACTTATTTTTAATGGCACAACAACCCATGGAGGGCCTAGGCCGAGCTTTTCGCATCCATTCATGTTGTGCGTCTTATATTTGTACATGAATGGAAGGGACCTACAGTTTAATGCCGAATCCGAACGGCGAAGTGAAAAGCTTTTCATAGCAATTTTTACTCTTGTAGGTTTGCCATTGCCTGCCAAGAGGTGGTGCCGTGTAGAAAAAATGTTTATTTTTTTCTACTTTTTGATTTTGCCTGTGCCGAGATTCGAACCCCGGACACTCTGCGCAGCAGTCCAACGCACTACCACTACGCCACAGCAACCACCACTTCGTTCACTATGAACAAATTTCCTTAGGAGGGTCGGCGGATAAATCCACGCGAGTCCCCCGCTACCTACGTCACTGATCTGATTCAACAAATTTTTTAGTGCAGCGTAAATAAAATTAAATTTGTGTTGCAAGTAATAATTTTATTTTGCGTTACCGGGTGTGGTTGGTTCACATATGTAACTTCCATTTCTTAGCAACACATTTCTATCTTTTTTCTTTGCAGATCATAAATGGAGGACAAAAACCTGACTCAACTGAAAAGCTAAAATGAAAAGACTCACTGTTATCGTTGCTCTGCATGCGATTCACAGCGATCTTGATATCTCCCAATTTTTTAATGTCGCTGGGAGGGCCTAAAAATAATAGGTGCTTATGTTCGGCTCCTTCATATGTTCTCCCGCTATTATGCATACAAAGTTTTCGGCAACTGTCATGGTTTTGGATTTAAATGGGGAAAGCTCATCCTAGGCTCTCCACGGGTTGTTGTGACATTTAAAGAAAGAAAAGTAAAGAAATCATGGTCTTAGGATTGAAGAGCAATGAAGAACACGTCGTGCCACACCACTTCTTTCCTCAAAGGCTTCGGTGGAGGCCATACGTATACCAACAGAACTCTGTTCCTTCTCACAAAACTATGACGACTCAAGATTGGATGTCCGAGAATCTGCATGATCACATAGCCCCTAACATGTCCTAGGCCACCTAGCTCTCCGGATCTTAATCCTTTGGAATATTATGTGTAGGCCGTTGTTGAACGACTCAATACACGCTTGATTCCTTAAGAGCACCGGATTAATGATCATATGGAGGAGGATCATTTGATTCGGACATGCAAACGTTTCCGGCAGAGAATTGAAGCTGTTATTGCCGTTAGAGGCGATTTTATCGAATAATTGTATAGACTATCATAAGTGTCACAAAAACGTTTCTAAAAAGTATTCAAATTTAATTTTAAACTCAATATGTCCTCAAATACCAGCCCACTACATAAAGTCCAATAAAAAGGCAAACAAAAATCGTCCACAGTAATATGCATACCTAATTTATTTTGTAGTTTTATTTAAATTTCGTCGTTTTGCGCAACTGCTGTCAAGAATCTGTCTTTTTAAGGTTCATATTCTAAAGTACATTTATCCATTTCACACTAGAGCTGCGAAAAATATCACTTCGATACTTAGCCAATTTTTTTTTTCGAATCTATGAACAAATATCGACAAAGATCGGTAATATCCGCTTCAATAGCGCTGAGTTGTAATGTACTTAAACATCATCGTCTACGTCGTCGAAATCATATGTTTTTCAGCGAACATGCTCAGTGCGTAATCTTGTAAATGTGATTAGCGGTGAGTTTGGAGGATGAGGGAATAACTCCCGGGTAAATATTTTCTATTGGCGGCCAACGCGTCAGGGAACCGGAAAATAAAATTTGGAAATTAAAAAGAAAATAATTTCTAATTTTCCATATTTTTTTTTACAAAACTATTTTCAGCAGTTGTCCCAATTTTCACTGCGCTTGTGGTGTTGGTCAGTGTCATTTTGCAAAGACGAATGCGCTTTGCAGGCATACCAAAATCAGACATTGCGGCGTACAAGTGCTCCCTAATCGTGCTGTCGAAGGCGGCTTTATAAACGACAAATAGATGATGGGTGTCGATCTGTTTTTCTCGGGTCTTTTCCAGGATTTGGTGTAATGTGAATATCTGGTCGATGGTAGATTTACCAGGCCTGAAGCCTGAAGCCCCACTGATAAGGTCCAATCAGTTTGTTGACGATGGGCTTCAGTCTTTCGCACAGTACGCTCGATAGAACCTTATATGCAATATTAAGAAGGCTTATCCCGCGGTAGTTGGCGCAGATCGTGGAATCACCTTTCTTATGGATTGGGCAGAGTACGCTGCGATTCCAATCACTTGGCATGCTTTCATCTGACCATATTCTGCATAGAAGCTCATGCATGCGTTTTTTGAGCTCTTCGCCTCCGGTCTTAAACAACTCAGCAGGCAGGCCGCCTGCACCTGCAGCCTTATTGATTTTCAGCCGAGCAATGGCTGTTAAAACCTCCTCGTAGTCAGGCGGCGGTACTTCAACGCCGTCAGTGATTGGGGTTTCCGGAGTGGATTCCGCAGTGGCGGGATTATTGCCGTCATCGCCATTAAGCAGCTGCGAAAAGTGCTCCCTTCATAATCTCATTATGTCCTGGATATCTGTCACCAGATTTCCATCTTCATCTTTGCAGGAAGAGGCCCCGGTCTTCAAACCAAGAGTCAGGCGTCTTATTCTTTCAAAGAATTTTCGGACCTCGTTCCTGTCCCGCAACATTTCGATATCATTGAACTCGCGTCTTTCTGCATCCCTTTTCTTGCGCCTGAAAAGACGTTTCAGCAGTAGTCTCTGAAAAACATAGGAGGGCGTGTGACGTTATAAACTCTATATAAATTTTTTTATTTTATCAAATATACACTTTAATACACTTTGGTTTTATCTAGATGATTTTCCATTTCAGGTAATACTTATAATAATTTTTCATGATTTTCAAAGTCAGAATAAGTAGAAATACTTTAACAGTACTTACACACCTGGACAAAATAATAGGTGTGATCATATTTTTTTTCAAAAAAGCTTGGCTTTCATATATTTTTTATTATCCTTCAAAAAATAAATTATTTTTCAACATAAACATACTTCAGCGTCATAACGAAACATAAAAGGTTTTAAAAACTTTAAAAAAATAACTTAAATTTTGGTTAATTCATAAAATACACAGATTTTCGATTGGACAGAATAATGGGTGTGCACAAAAAACTTAGGAATAAATATTGAAATTTTGCTAGTTATGGTCCTGTATTTTATTGAATTAGTAAGAACGCATTAATACCCAGAATATCCAACATTATTCTTTATGGCTTTTTCGATTCTTCTGGGCATTGACGATATCAACTTCCGACAACTTTCTACAGGAATGCTGTACCAAATTTTTTGATTATTTTCCCATAACTGCGTTGCGTTTTGGCTTTTAAGTTCTCTACAGAGGTTGTCAATAGGGTTTAGATCTGGGGATTGACTTGGCCACTCAAGGAAGTCTATATTATGCTCTTGGGACCATGCTTTGACCACTCGCCATGAATGTTTAGCATCATTGTCCTGCTGACAACGGCATATTATCCTCGGCATATGGTAACATTACCGTTTCCAACAAATCCTTATACACAAATCTATCCATAACGCCATTAATTTGATGTATTGGACCAATACCTTGCCAAGAAAAACAGCCCCATACCATTAAGCTGCCACCTCCGTGCTTCACTGTTTTCTTTGTGAACCGGATGTCGAATTCTTTGCCTTTCGGGCGACGAACGTTTCTTTCCGCATCGTTACCAAACAAATTTAGTTTTGTTACATCACTCCAGAGAATATTGCGCCATTTTTTTCCTCCCTGTGAACCGCACTACGTTTTCTGAACTAATGCAAAAAGCAGAGGAACTTTACGAGCAATCCTACCGGGTAGATTTGCGCTTACTAATCGTCTTGGAAGTGGTCGCTGTGGCGTAGTGGTAGTGCGTTGGACTGCTGAACAGAGTGTCCGGGGTTCGAATCTCGGCACAGGCAAAATCAAAAAGTAGAAATAATAATTTTTCTACACGGCACCACCTCTTGGCAGGCAATGTCAAACCTACAAGAGTAAAAATTGCTATGAAAAGCTTTTCACTTCGCCCTTCGGATTCGGAATTAAACTGTAGGACCCTCCAATTCATGTACAAATATAACACGCACAACATGAGTGGATGCGAAAAGCTCGGCCTAGGCCCTCCATGGGCTGTTGTGCCATTAAAAGTAAAAGTATGTAAAGTAAGTTGATCATCTCCCTGTTTCCTCTGGTTCCTGGTCTTGACTAGGAATTATACATAATTATTTCGTTGATTTGCTGGCAACTCTGTAAAATTGATATCTTAAGCACATTCAACGCGACAGCGATACGGCTGAAAAAACTGAAAGTTATCAAATGCTCAAAGCTCCTTAAAATCGAAATTAATTAAATCTAAATCCATTTGAAATGTATTGACATTTCGCCAGAGCAGCTCAATGCCATTTTTTATTTCAATTGCCAAATGTATTGCCACACAATTTACATAATTACTAAATCAGGTAAATCACAACAACAACAACAACAACAACAACAACAACAATAACAGCAACCACAACAAAAATTAATAAGAAAAACAGCAAATAAGTCTTTCACCGCAGGTCGTCGCCGCCGCCAAGTTGAGAGACAACTTTAAGCCCATTACAACGCGAAACGTCCGCAGGACAGGGTAAACCTAAACACCGATGCGAACTAGTGATGTTGCCGTATTGTGCGAGCATATCCGAAATGTCATCATTATTTACTTACTTTTACGTGAATTTAGCTTAGGTTGATTGCATTTGCAAATACAAATACAAAATAGACGACCGCCAGCATTTGTTTTAATGAAATTGTAAAGTAATTCATTGATTTGCCTAATAGAGTTTTATGCGAATTTTGGTGGCAACGCGCTGTGTGTCGCGAGCACCAAAGCCAGCATTGCTCAATGGAATCTCTGTGCAGCATCCATTATCTTTCAGTTGATGTTCGTTGAAAAGGGTGCATATTAATTAATTAACAATGACAACACAACGATTCTGCAAAATGCATACTAAATAAAATAAAATCAATATAAAAGTGCATACCTAGTACATATAACTAGAAATTTAGTGAGGTCATCATTAATATAAACTTTATTTCTATAAACTTTGTTCATTCTACTTCTGATGAAAGTTCTGTTTTGTATTTGACACCCGTTATGTAGAATTGAAGTTTTTGCATACCGATATACGATGAATCCAGGTTACGTCCCCGGTTGCGAAACGGCCCAAAAACTTGTTCGGATACAAAATACACTACCCTGAAGTGATCAACCGATTGCGTTTGTTATCAATTGTGTGCAAACCCGTTACCCACCTTTCGCATAGCTTTTTCATATCCCAATATTTATGCAAAAACTGAAATCACTGATCCATGTATTGATCCGGTGGCCTCGTTAAATTCGCGCACCTTTACTCGTCCATCGTCTAATATCATACCGTGGATTTTATTAACCCTCCCTCGTCTAAGTATTAACTTGTATCAATTCAATGCAAAGATTCTTCTAGAAATGATCCGCTCTTAGTTAGAGTATAGGGCAGAAACTACCACTCTCCAACGTCTTGTTTCATAAAAAAATCTCTTCATTTCACTCCATGAACCGAAATGCAGGCTTTCCGCACTTTACTGTCCTTATCCAAGCCACCCACGTTCTCTCTTGCCTTGCGGATTCTACTCGAAGGCCATTTTCGCGATATCGTTGTTGTCTTTACGCAAAGTGTGGTCAATCCAATTCCATTTTCTTTTTTTGATTGCCATATTGATGGGTTCACTGTCTGTGATCAGGTGGAGATCGTCATTCGTGTTGGTATTTAGCACAATATCTATCGCTATATGGTATAAAGGCAATCATAATCATTTTAGAGCTGGACGTTTTTTTTTTAGGTACATCTTTTATAAATAAAAGTGAATGAGCAAATCTGTAACAAAGTGGTCACAAAGACCACTTTTCCGATTAACATGAAATTTTCGGAAATATATATGGAAGGGGCGGACCAGGTTTTCAAATATATGAAGGTCGTGGCACCTCCCATGCTTTTTTGCGTATATCTCCAGGATGGGGCGATTTACTTACAAAGCAGAATTTAGATTTGGTACAAGGCGAAAATGTGCGTGGGGTCGAAAAAGGGGGTGTGGTACATCCCATATAACTTAATTATTTATGGTAGGATATCTCAGGATCCAAATGTTATATGACACTAAGGTTTAATGTCTAGTTATTATTCGTCACTAGTTTTCGGTGGGGAAAATAGCCTACTTAGGCTGCAAAAGTGGGCGTGACACTTTCAACACAAAACTATAACCAAAATATTTTACACTACAGTACTGAGATTTGATACTAGGACGTTAGTTGACAATGCCATGCCACAGGAACAATATACGTTGGTTTAAAAACCAGTGTGTGGCACCTCACATATAGTCTGAAAGTGCATTACCATTTGTTGAAAATACTAAGATTTGGTATCGGTGGTACAATTTTTCAATGGACGTTCTGTGAGAAAAATGCGTAGGCTTGGAAAAGTGTGGTGGTACCTCTACTGAATCCTAATGCTTTTTATAGTATATCTCCGGAACCATTCATTCCCTGTAAAGAACTTAGATTTGCTACAAGGCAGTTTAGGTGGAATTGGATAAGGGGGTGTGGCACAAAATAATAATAAAAACACAGTGTATGAGTAATCTTTTTGAAATGAAACTTTTTTACCGATTGTGTATTGTTCAGTGAATTTCCGACCGGTTTTGGGTGTGGTTGATTTTGATGTATTTTTGCAGCTACAGGCAAATCGTAATTAATATATAGTATGGTAAGTGTCTGTATGTGAACCCCAAAGAATTATGTCCACTTTGTGAGGTTCAAATATATGAGTAGGCTTTTTATTTCGATTTTCGAGAGTTAATATTTATTTAGAGAGTTAATATTTTTGAGGAATGGTTTGCCAAGTGAGCGAAGTCTTGCTCTTGCCAAATCTGGGCTGGCAGGTAAGAAAGGCGGTATTGAATGAAAGATTAAATCTTGCTACATGTTATCCCAAGTGGCTTCCAAGTGGCTTTAACACTACTAAACGGAATCGCGACAGATTCCTCTTTAGCGATGTCAAGGGCTGAACCCAACCTAGCTAGCTCGTATGCTCTTTCATTACCCTCGATGTTCCTATGGCCTGGAAACCATATTAGAATAATTTCTAGCCCTTGACCAAGTAGACCAAGATTCTCCCTGCATTGCACAAATAATTTAGAACTTATAATGGAAATGGAAGTGTAATCATTTCAATTTATTTTCATAAGACCTAAACGTGCGATTAAAAAGTATAATACCAGTCATGACTTCACCAATTGATTGATTTAGTTAGCGACTTAAAAAAGATGAATGATTTCAAATGTAAAGTCATAAAACGTGTTCATTGGTTGTAATTTCAATGATTGAACATCGCAAGTCACTGCATTCTCTTAAATCTTCGATGTTCATACGAGAGTTTTGTCAGCTGTACACCTAACTTCAAGGTATGGAAAAAACTTAATCAAATAATTGTTATCGTCTACGGACTGCAGTAGTGCAAGTTGGGGCGGATGAAGGGAGTATATGCCAAAAGCAGGAAAAACCTACTAAATTCGGTATAAAATTTCAGGTACAAATATAACAAGTACAACATGAGATGAGTGGATGCGAAGAGCTCGGCTTTTGGCGCTACATGCGGTCATAGTCGACACTGATCAATTGAAGTTCATTGTGGTAAAAGCATAACACTTCCCACAATGGCTGTCGCTATCTCTTTATCTGTGTCCTGTGTAATCAAATTCCCTCTCTCATTCTCCCTCCTTCTTCCCCCCACTTCATAGGGGTATACTACTGTGGGCAAAAGTTAGTAAGACTTTTTAATTTAAATTTCGCGCGGAAACCCATTCATCAAAATATTATTTTTTTAAGGTTGGTATGACTGTCGGTGACATCTGTGCCAAATGTCACATCAAAATAATCATTAGTGTTTAGTATACGCTTGTCTTTCTGAAGTACAAAAAGTGCATTCGGCGATTTTCACAATGAGTGAAATTATTCAACAAAGAAGTTCCATTACATTTTGTGTGCGGAATCAAATTTCTGGTGCCGAAACGTTCAGAATGTTGCAAAAGGCCTTCGGTGATAATTGTATGTCGCGAGCAAGTGTTTTTGATTGGTACAAATTGTTCAAAGATGGTCGAGAACGCGTTGACGACCATCGAGAACCACGTCCAGGACGGCCATCAACATCAACTGATGATCAACACATCAATAAAATCAAGGAATTGGTGCTCGAGAATCGACGATTAACAGTCAGGAATATCGGAAGGATCAGTGAAAACCATTTTAAGACATCATTTGGGCCTAAGAAGAGTGAATGCACGATTGGTTCCAAAATCACTGCATTGGTTTTACGAGGCCATTTTGTCAAAAATTCGACTGATATCGTTCCGCAACCACACTATTCGCCTGACCGTGTGATTAGCACCGTGTGACTTTTGGCTATTTTCTAAACTCAAAAAACCGCTTCGTGGACTCCGTTACCGTTTTGAGTCAATTGAAGACATTAAACATGAATCGCTAAGCGCATTGAAGGCTATTCCGGATTGTTATTGACTTTAACAACTGTTTCGAGAATTGGAAAAAACGTTGGCACAAGTGTATTGGGGCCGGGGGGATTACTTTGAAGGGGACGAAATAGATTTGGAAGAATGAATAAAAAAATTTGAAATTATGAACAAAGTCTTACTAACTTTTGCCCACAGTAGTACATAGGGGTACACCATGCGTTAAATGTATCAAGAACACAAAAAAAAATAAAAAATTAAATACTTGAACTAAAAGAAGCCAACAAATCTTAGTGATCAAATAATAAAATATAGTATGTATGAAATTATGCAAACTCATAAATTTCAGTTCCATGCAAACTCATAAATTCAGTTCTTTTTATTTGTGGATGTAAAAGTAACCTTAAAAATACATGTCCTATGGATACTTTCGTTATTATTATTATTATTATTATTATTCGGAATGTCCGTGAAATTATGAAATTATGTTCTGGTTTTTTCTTATAATAAAAGGTGATTTTATTGCTACTTGGCTTTTGACGTATATATATCTGACAGTTCACCCGTGATTCTTGACATGCGTCAAAGTAAAATATGATCAGTTTGATTTGCCATTTTATCATGAATAGACTTACGCCTGAACAACGTTTGCAAATTATTGAAATTATTTATTAAAATTCTTGCTTCATTTTTCCGTTTTTTTCATTGCAAAATTGTTTTCAGTGACGAGGTTCATTTTTGGGTCAATGAATACGTGAATAAGCACAATTGACGTATTTGGAGTGAAGACCAGCCAGCGGCAATTCAACAGCTACCAATGCTTTCCAGAAACGACGATGAAAGCCGCAACGTTACGGTCAGTGGAGAAAGGTACAGTTTGATGATACTAAATTTTTTTACCGAAAATGCAGGAATTACAGGAATTTCGGCAGACTTGTGGTTCCAACATGAGACATTTAAGTGAAATTATCTTTAAAAAGTAAATGGTAGGAATTGATTTATCGATTCAAATAAAAATTTCATACACTTTCGTAAAAAATCACCCTCTGTGGTATATAGTAACTAAGTACTTTCGCCTATAGAGATGTATTCAAGTATCGATTGACTTACAAAATTCATTAATGCAACAGGCATCAGTGTGTTTTACTACTGAATCTTGGGAAAATAGATTTATTTTACTGCATAACTGTGCTGTAGAGCAAATTTCCAATACACTTGTGCAATGCCATAAATTTACTTTGCAGCCTTTCAGCAGCAAAACACACCGATGCTTTGTATTCATGTATTTTTGGAGTCAGCCATCCTTCGATTTTTTCGACTTTTTAAAGTAAATAATTTTTAAAAGATACTAAACTGAAATTATGCCAGCTTTTGGAAAAATCAAAAATATTTAAAAACTGAAAAGTTTTAGCACAACATTTGGAGAACGAAAAACGCAAAACTATTAACCTTATAATTGATTAATTTTTTGCAATAAAGAATGTTGTATCCATTAAATGTAATAAACTTATTTAAAATCTGTTGAGGTGTTCTGCGGTTATGATGACCAAAAGCGCAAATTCGAGTTTAATTTACCGCGAGCACAAACGGGTTGAAATGTGACAAAATGTCACTGTTTACAACTATACTTTTGAAGTCGTCAAGGATTTCTTATATCTAGGATCCAGCATAAATGTCACCAACAATAATGTCAGCCTTGAGATCAAGCGGAGACTAACTCTTGCCAACAGGTGTTACTACGGGCTCAGTAGGCAATTGAGAAGAAGAGCCCTCTCTCGACCGACGAAAATAACGCTCTATAAGTCCCTCACCCTTCCCGTCCTAATGTATGGCGCAGAGACGTGGACATTGACCATCAATGATGAGAGGCTGTTAGGAGCGTTCGAGAGGAAGATACTCCGTAAGATCTACGGTCTAGTATGCGTGGACGACGTGTATCGAGTAAGATGGAACGATGGGCTGTATGAGCTGTAGGCCAACGTACACAGTCAAGCGTATAAAACTCCAGCGGCTTCGCTGGCTGGGTCATGTTGAGCAAATGGAAGAAAGCGCTCCGGCTAGAAGGGTGTTTTATTCGAACCACGGTGGAGGAACACGCAGAAGGGGCCGTCCTCCGTCTCCGTTGGAAAGACCAGGTGCAGGGCAACCTGACTGTACTTGGCCTTATCAACTGGCGCCAGCGTGCGCATAGCAGAGGCGACTGGCGAAGCTTTGTAGAGGCGGCCAAGACCGATCATCGGTTGTAGTGCCAGTTAAGTAAGTAAGTAACAAACGGGTTGAAATAAATATTTGAGATTGGCAGCCTCCAATTTATTGGTATGTAAAATTTCATACCGTAAATAAATCTGGAAACTCTCTCGAAATTTGCTCAGCTTTTGTATGGGATCGAATCACTGAGTATTGTATGGAATGAAAATAATAAAAATAAAAGGAGTGCCCCATTCCAAAATCGTATCCACGCCATTGTTTAGAAGTTTAATTTACTCAATTGTGTTAAACCTTAATACTACCATAAATCGAAAAAGCTGCTTATTACATTTTACTCAACTGTAATAAATTTTTATTTTCTCGATCCAAAATCTACGTAGCTGGAATTGTTTATTTGATTATTTATAGTATGTACCATATAATATTGTGACGATATTACCATAACGATTATATGTTTAGTGATCTGCTGTGATATAAACGTGTATGGTATATGTCACTATTACACATCTGTGCCATCTAGTGACTTCAGAATGTATTACAATAGAAACTCCGAAAAAGCTTCGAGGTTCATGACCTTGCTACGATGTTCGTGGCTTTGTTGACTAATGACATAAAACATAGCATCATCTGGAAACTTCGAATAGCTTTACAATTTACGTGACAGCGAGAAATCTGTGCTACAAATACGACTGCAGCAGCGGAATACAGGGAGTCACAATTCGAGAGCCTTAATGAAAACGCGGAGTGTATAATATAATTATGAAGTCATTTTTAAGTGTTGCAATAATTTTCTTTTAAACACAATTCAGTGATTAGACTTCTTTTATTTACTGAGAATAAATAAATAGTCGTACCAATGGTTTTTACTAGCCTATTAATATGTATATGAATTTTCTATCAATCACTTCCAATTGGAATTAGATTTATTTGTAGTTACATATTTTCACAGCATATTCAACATTCTTGAGCGTTTATTTATTCCTTTATAGTAGCAAGTGAAAAAGTCGATAATAAGGGTATTTCCTCTGCCATAAAACTCCTATCATTGCCGCGGCGACATCTTGCGTTAAAATCTTTGTGTATTTTTCAAATGGTTGTGGCAGTGAGTACTAAATCTGGCGGTAAAATTTTGAATATTTGTGCTAGAAAAAATAGATTAAGGGATGGGAAAACGCAATGCACATTCCCAGTGGGAAAATTCATAAGGTATAACTTCTATTGGATAAAGGCCGAAATGGAAAATCTAAGAATGTAATAAAGAAAAACTTAGGCTTACATATGGTATTAGTGGAATTATATTTTAATAAAGTTGAGCTTAGTAGTAACTATAATATTTCTCCCAATTAAAATTTCCAAGTCTAACCATTTGGAATTTTTCAGCATTGCACGGTAAAATAAGAGCGCAACATTCAAACAGTGAGTGAGAGTAATTTCGTTCTGGTCTTTTTTGATTGAAAGTAAATACGACGAATATCTACTGAATAAGATTTTTGTAGCGTTTTAATATCGCTTAAATTACCTATAAGCTCACTAAAACATATGCATGTAAGTTAGTAATTGGCAAGTAACAGAGTTTAATTTTAGAGAATTTACGCAAGAGTATTTATGTATGTAGGTATGATATTCATAACTTTCCGCTTGACTTGAGCTTATCAATGCGATCGGTTATTGTTATGTAGCTAACGGAAAAGAAAAGCCAGCAATTTAACCCTTTGCTCATACATACATACATACAGACATAGTTGTGCATAGTAAGCATGAAAATGAAGAGGATCCTCGTTTTGTTTACCGTTAATCAAGTCTGAAATTCACTAGCACAGCAAAGTGAACCCTGCCACCACTGAGACAACGCTAGGGCCAAAGTAACCACTTTCGCTGGAACAAAAAAAAAAAAATTTAAAAAAAATTGTGTAATGCAAATGTAATCTATATGAGGAAAACGTTTTGTAAGATAGTTACATCGCAGGGTAGGTAGAAAGTAGGTAGCTGATATGTTGAGTGAAAGGGTTGAGGAAGATTCACACACAGTTAGTTTCACCTCAAGATGTTTTTGACTTAAGTTCACTGAACTCTTGTTCAAAGAAAGTTTCTTTCTTATAGAAAATATACTGCTCGTGATCTGACGATATGACGTTACGGTAATTTGATAGTGTATGAATGAAAATTATTTTCATGTTTTGCACTACTGATTACGAAGGGTTAATATGAAGAAAAATTAATTGGACATATAACAATAGCAATTTCAAATGAGATGCATAAATCTTAAGACAGTTTTTACATTCTAAACCCAAAGAATACATATTGTTCGATTGCTGCAAGACTGTCATAACTTGAAAAACAAAAAATTTTGAGGAATTCATAGAACCTTCTACTAAGATGCTAATATGCGTTCATATTGAAAGAATGTCATCGTCCATGCACATTTAATCCGTTCAATAAGAAAGAGTATCTTAGGAGTATGTTCAAATAACGGCTTCGTTTTACTTAAACTCTCAATATAATTACATTTTTAATGATGGCTCAAACGATCCTTTTGGAGCAAGAACTATGCACTAAAACCACTTCATATCCTTGCAATCTGGATAGTAAAGCTCTGAATTTTCACAAACTCATCCAGTTTTTGGTTCATTGCCTCATTTTCGAATAGTTGCTTAATTCATTGACTTAGATCTTCTGCACTCTCTTGAAATATCGTTATTGCGATGTCAATACAGGGTACATGGAACCAGAAATGTTCATTAAATCACTGAAAAGGTGCATTAAAACATCCCATGAAAAACTTCTTAAAACCAATGAATGGGAAGAAAATCATGTAAAATCATTCCAAATTTACAAATTAAACAATAAGTCCATTAAAACTTCTAAAAAATATATATAAACTTATAAACTTTCATATAATTCTCTAATTTCAGAAGTTTTGCGTATGAGGGGGGGACAAACTAACCAATCAGACGAAGACGATCGAATCAACCCCGCAACCTCTGGGGTTGCAGTGCTATATCCAGTGCACTATCTACTTGTGTAAGTATCAAGGCCATCTGTACTACTTAAGACAAAAAAAAACATCAAGTATTTGTAATTATTCTGACAGCGGTTGTATTCATTAAAGAGTAACGAACAAATTCATTAAAGTGTATTAGAATTAATTGCTTAAGTTTTTATGGCACAATATTAATGATAATATCAATCAATAAACGTTTTCATGCGCGTTCATAAAATTTAATGTACAAATTCATTAACTCGGTGAGGGCTTCATTGATTTCATTAAGTTTTTCATTCATTTGCTGCTTTTTGATTTAATGAAGGATTTCAAATAGTTTTGAATGAACTATTTTTGTCCGTTTACCAACCAGATCATCAGAAGTCACTACAGGTAACAAAAATTCGTATTGCTGAAAATTAAATGCCTGAAATTAAAAATCAACCGATGTACCATAAGAAATCAGTATTGATGTATGTAGTATCAAATTCCTGAAAATGCAACTAAATATCTCAATACTTTCCAAATGTCAGATGACAATTTTCATTACCTTTAACATACTGGTATAACGTTACCGTTACCAATATTCGTTTCGGTTTCAATCCCTGGTAATTATTCGTCAAGGAATGCAGGAATTCATATGTAAATCAGCTATGAATAAATAACTAATTCTGTCTACTTAGACCTTCTTTTTGATAGCACGCACTCTGACTCTGCTGGTCAAAGAAGAGTAACACACCGAAAATAAAATTCTTTTAATGCTTACCTAAACTAATACTTACCTAACTCATCGAAAGAGTGACCTAGGTAGCTATTTAACTAATAACTTACATACTTACATACAAAATCGGTATCATTATCGCATGAAACTTTCTCACTTAATTAAAAGTATTACATGCTTTAAATTGTTCAAATGGTTGTTTGACCAACTAACACTATGGTGGTTGTAACTTTGAGGTTTTGATATCCGCTTTAACAAAACAATTCAACCTATATCAACTTGAGGTACTGTATGCTTGATTGTCTTTAAGTAGTTATATAGTACATAGTTATAGAGCAATATCACATATTTTTTATTACATATACAGTACTTTCAAGAAGATAGCAATCGGCTTTTTCGTATGAAATAATTTGAATATCAAGTAGACCTTGATTTTCAAAAAACTTGATTGCGTTGTAAATTTCGCAATGTAATTGTAGAAACAGTCCATTATACTTACGCTTTCGTCTCAAGAGCATATTTAAGAAATGAGTTCCGTATACGCGAACCGTTTTGAAGCAGTCTTTCTTTGTTCCCATCAAAAAGGTTCCAATATGTCCTACTTGAGTGCTTCGAAGTACTTAAAAAAGTCGAAGGCGTTTGTCCAGCATTGGAACCAACACTTTTTGGTGCACAAAAATGTGGACGACTTGCCAAATCGCGGCATTTTCAGATCTACCTCGAAACAGGAGGACTTGGTTATAAAGAGGATTTTCGAATCCAGCCATATCCTTGAAAGCAGCTTAACAAAAATTGGCTCGAAAGGGCATAAATGTCTCTCTGAATACAATAAGAAACCGTTTGAGGGAGTTTCAGATCAAATTTCGAGCAACGACGGTAAAACCCTTACTAACTGCAAAGCAAATAAAAAAAACGCCAAGAGTGGGCAACTGAACATGTGGATGACAATTGGAGCCAAGTGGTGTTCACAGACGAATCCTCCTTTTGGATGACAAACACTATTAAGCGTGCTTGGTCCACTAAAGACGGTAAGATGTTTCAGCGATCAGTGAAACATCCAGGAAAGGTTCATGTTTGGGGAGGCTTCACAAAACAAGGATTTGGCAAATTAATCATGTTCACGAGGAATTGGGATGCCAACTTCATTACTTCTGAAATCAACGGATATGTACTATAGTTTGGACAGGAAACCGAGATTGGGTTCTTCAAGAGGACAATGACCCAAAACATCGCAGTCGCTTGTGTAGCAGTTGGAAAGAGGAAAACGGCATAACTTCATTGGATTGGCCCTCAAAGTCGCCAGATGCGAATCCGATCGAAAATGTTTGGGCTCTTATGAATTTAAAACTACGTGGAAAACAGATACGTTCAATAAATCATTTGAAACGGCTTCGTAGAGTAATATGGCGAAGTTAAACACGGTCATATGCTGAAAAATTAGTCGATAGCATGCATTTCTATTGTATTGAAATTAAGAAATGGTGGCGACTGGACGCCATATTAATATATTTGCGCAATGAATAATCATCTTGAATCATTTCAAGATGCTGTGGACTTTTTTTTAAGATACCTTAATTTTTTCAGTGACTTAAGCCGATTGCTTTCTTGTTGAAACTACTGTATCAAAAATAATTACACATTTTTATATTTAATAGATGCTTGTTGTAACTTAATTAATTTTAATGTTGGATAACAGCCCTCCAAGAGCACGGTATTAAGTTCCTACAATTTTTATATATTACGTAGGAACTCTATACCTCGCTTATGGCATAAAGGCGTGTCTGTTTGTCAGGATTCTTAAGATTTTGTTTTCAACGATAAAATTACATTCACATGTAAATTGATATATAAAAATAACACTTACTAAATACGTAGTTAGCGTTGAATCGTAAACACTTCACTACTCTAGAGTCTGGAACTTAATTAGAAACAGAAATCTTCAACCACACTGTTCAACAAGAGTTCATTCACAAGCACTGCTCCATAACTGCTTTATATGGAGGTTTAGTCCAAATCAATGATACGTGGCAATTCTATAAAACAAACCTTGGACACGGAACCAAAAATGTACGAAAAATTAATGAAAACTTAATGAAAATGTACGTTTAAACAAATCCCATTAAAAGCTTCGTAAAATCAATGAACACTCTTTTTAATGAACAGAATCAATGAAAATGTACAAATTAACAAATACCATAAGTTCATTGAAACTTATAAAAAATATATGTAAAATTTTACTTACTTTACTTTACTTTTAATGGCCTAGGTCGAGCTTTTCGCATCCACTCATTACATTTTACACATTTATTATATGTAATTCTCTAAAACTTAACATCGGTAGGAATATAAGAAGTTTTATGTATGAAAAAGAATAGTACCCACCAGATTAAGACGGGAATCGAACTTGCAGCCTCCCGGGTGAGAGTCCATTGCATTACCCACTAGGCCATCGAGGTCAGTCGTCTGCACAACTTAATAAACGAGAAAATATGTACCTATGCGTGCATTAAAGCGAGAGGCGACCATTTTGAATAAGATGTTGATTTTCAGAAGCACTATGATTTAATAACAAAATAAAAAAATTCAACACATTAAAAAAACTAGTTTCTTTAATTTTTACACTATATTCAAATTGTAAAAGAACTTATGGCAGGACTAGGTAGTACCATTGATAAAGGTTGTTAGGCACAATCACTTAATGGGCTCATTAAAGATTAACGAACGAATTCATTAAAAATTCATTATTGCAATCACTTGCTTAAGTTTGTTATGGCACAATAGTAATGAATGATATCAAAGATATTTTCATGCGCGTTCATTAAATTTAATGAACAAATTCATTAAATCAACGAGTGTTTCATTAATTTAATGAAATTTTCTTTGATTTTTACACTATATTCAAATTGTAACAGAACTTATGGCAGGACTAGGTAGTACCATTGATAAAGGTTGTTAGCCACAATCACTTAATGGGCTCATTAAAGATTAACGAACGAATTCATTAAAAATTCATTATTGCAATCACTTGCTTAAGTTTGTTATGGCACAATAGTAATGAATGATATCAAAGATATTTTCATGCGCGTTCATTAAATTTAATGAACAAATTCATTAAATCAATGAGTGTTTCATTAATTTAATGAAATTTTCTTTGATTTTTACACTATATTCAAATTGTAACAGAACTTATGGCAGGACTTGGTAGTACCATATAATTATTTTGATAAAGGTTGTTAGGCACAATCACTTAATGGGCTCATTAAAGATTAACGAACGAATTCATTAAAAATTCATTATTGCAATCACTTGCTTAAGTTTGTTATGTCATTTAATGAACAAATTCATTAAATCAATGAGTGTTTCATTAATTTAATGACATTTTTTCATTAATTTGCTCATTTTTGCTATAATGAATGAATGATTTTCATTGATTTTTTATGAACTATTTTCTTCCGTGTAGATGGCAATGTACTCGAATCCATTTTCTGAATAGAAAATAAATTTCTATTAAGTACGTTTACATAAGTATTTATATGTACGGTCTATTTAAAAATTGAGCTATTTAGAGCCAAGTACAATAAATATAGTATGTATGAATATACATATAGTAAGTATATTCGATAATCGCATGTGTACATAAGTCGTTAGCTACCTGTAAAAATCACATGATTTCAATTCGTACATTCTATTGTGTGTGTAATATAATTAAGAAGCATTAAACTGTTAAATCGATGAATATAAGCTACGAATTTGAATATGTTTGAGGAAAGGCTATAAGAAGGATTAAGTGAAACATTCCCAAAAATTATATACTTACATACATACATACATAAATTCATACACATTTATGCATATACATAAGTATGTACGTATGTACTTGAACATAGTAAAGACATGAACAATATTACTTAAGCCAAGTATCTTGTACAAATTGTGTATTGTTTGTTGTATGTATGTACTCGTATGTTTGAATATCAATGTACACATCCAATAGTAGTAGGGTTTGTTGTCATTGTTGTTGTTGTATGTGCGATAAAGATGAGCATCTCATAAAATGTGAATGTCTTAAAATTTTATGTATGCACATTATCCCATGGGAAAACATTAGCAGCAAAAAAAAAAAATAAAAATAAAAGGAATATTAAGATACAGAAAATGGATACAGCTCCAAATAAAGTAGGAAGTAGCAAAAAATACATGCATACACATTCAAGCCAAAAAGGAGTATGGGATTTTATGTACACACACACACACACACACACACACACACACACACACACACACACACACGCACGTATACATACTGTACATATGTACACTTGAACAACATATCGATGGTTCTTGGTTTAATATTGATATTGTGTAATTTTCTTGTGTATGTTTCGCTCCTTTTTTTTTTGCTGGATTTTACTTGTAGACATTGTATGTAGAAAAAAATCATAAAATAGTTGCAAGCTGTACATACACATAAGAAAAAAGATGCCGCCTACTTGGCTAGGACATTTCGTTGATTGGAAAACATTTGCAAACTATTTGGGTGCACATGGCGGACAGAGATTTAATAATTTACTTTGAAATTTATTAAAATAAATTATTAGGAAATTTCTTAAAAATTATGTATAAGTAAGTGCATCAGTAGCTATTTATTTATGTATTATAGTTCGTGATTCTTTGATCTGGTGTTAATTGCAGCATTAGCTAATAATCAATTGCGAATTGTGTTAATTCATTGACTTCTAATAAAAATAAAAAGGAATAGAAAACAATTAACTCATTAGTTTTTCACTCAACCAAATCATGTGCAACTTCACAAACAGTCTTCGATGTTTCAATTTATATTGAAAATCTCAATATAAACAGAAAACCTTCAACCCATCTCAAGACTTCAGATGAGATTATCATATTCTAATTAAGCAGCACTTACAGACGTCCGACTTCAGTGCTTAGATTACAGATTACAAAAACATACTGAATATTATGAATTTCAAGTGTAAACTAACCAGACCATACTCTCTGTGGGGTTTGATTGCTATATACGAGGTGTGATCAACAAATAACCGTTATTTTCAAATTTCATGAGTTACGTATGTTCGATTTTCGCTTTTTTTTCCTGTTATGTTGGTACACATGTCTGTTATATATGTTGGCAAATACCAACCATTTTGGATTGTCAGTTTGTTTTTGACAGATAAAAAGGTTAGTCGTGTTTTGGTGTGCTCTTCGATTTTTTACTATTCGAAAAAATGGATCAAAAAAAACTGTATTCAGTTTTGTGTAAAAAATGAAATTAAATGCGCAAGGACATTTGAAATGTTGACTGTGGCCTTTGGCGAGTCTACTATGAGCAGAACACAAGTTCAATTGTGGTATAACCGGTTTAAGGAAGGCCGAGAAGATGTCAATGGCGATGCTCGTCCTGGTCGCCCGAGCACGTCAACAACCGATGGAAACATTGACGCAGTGAAGAAAATGATTTTGGATAATCGTCGAATCACTATCAGAGAGGTTGCTGATGATGTTCGGATATCGTTTGGCTCATGCCAAGCAATTTTTACGGATGTTTTAGGCATGAAACGTGCACCATGATAACGCACCAGCTCACACATCGATGCTTGTGCGTAAGTTTTTGGCGAAAAACAAAACCGTTATCAGGCGATACCAAAAAGCGCGTTTCAGAAGTGTTTCGAGGATTGGAAAAAACGCTGGCATAAGTGTATTATATCTGAGGGGGATTACTTTGAAGGGGACAAGATAGTTGTTGATGAATAAATAAATACTTTAAATAACTGTTATTTTTTTGATACCTCGTATGTCTACTTTCAATTGGTGCTTGAATCGTTGATGCCCGAAACTAAAGAAAATCATGAAATATGTCGCCTAGTGTTATTTAATATAAAAGCTGCGTGATATTCGCCACCTACTACTCGCCTATAGTTGTGTATAACTAGCGGCGATAATTGTTATGCGAAAAGCTCGGCCTAGGCCCTCCATGGGCTGTTGTGCCATCAGAAGTAAAGTTAGTAAGTAAGATAATGTTAGGAAAAGAACAACAAAAGTTGCACGGATAATGCCTAGAAGAGCATATAGCTGCTATGTACGTCTAGCATGTTTTTTACCAACCTTGGTTCTAACATAACAATCCTACTGCGATGTGTCAATAATGAAAGCAGATGAACAGTTTCCCAAATAAAATGAAAAAACGTAGCAAAAAGTCAGCCGGAAAAAAGAAATAAGTTTCAAATGGTTTTTTTAGGCTCAAGATCGGGTTCATCCATTTAATAATGAAGAGGTATGCCTATGCTCAAGTGCTGGAAAATCACCTTCAGCTGCCAGTTGCTATTGAGCAGATTTATTGCGAATGACAACACAACGAAGACGGGAGTTAACAACCTGATCGTTTTATTTGCATATGTTAAGTGATTTGTCGAATAAAACCCACTAAAGTTAAGTATTACTTCATTTCAACTGGGCTAATTTGTACATATCTCGATTGTACATATGGAGCGTTTGGCTTTCATTTAATGGATACCAGCGTCTATGATTGGACAATTGAAAACGTAATGTGGAACATTTTGCGCTTCATAAAATACGAGTTTTTAAGAAGCAGAGCTTAATTGCAATAATTGCAGTGAAGCAAGGTTTCGATTTTTATATATACAAACTATATACATTATAGCTACAATCGATAATCGTTACAATGGCTCTACATACAAGAACATTCATCAATTTTTATTGACATTCACAAAATGTCTATGCATGTAATTTATTTGTGCAAAATACAACAATAACGCTGACACCTACGTAATTTGCATACCTAACATTAAAGTAAAAAAATAAATACTAACTAATAATTACAAAAAGTACAGGCAACAAAATGTTTGCTTGTTAATAATAGTCAAACGTTTTTTTTTCTTTTTTCAGTTTGTAATGTCATTGTTATTAAGTACAGTCGTTGTTGTTATGATTATTAGTTTTATTATTGTTATTATTATTAATAATAAAATTAATGCTCCCACTACTTGTATTCAAGCCGAACTATAGTAAATCTATTTACGATATTTCGAGAGCACCTGAGTAACCGCAACTCCTCCTACTCCAACACTCTGCTCCCTGCACCGAGCAACATTTTTCAATTATATGCAAAATTTATGCATATCGAACAAAAGAGGTGTGATTTGTGAAACTGTCAAGATTTTGAGAGAGTTTCAGCTGCAACTAAAACACAACATGATGATGATGATGCCAGCTTTTTGTCGTTGGTTGCTGCCATCAAAGTTTCTGCTGCTGCTGTTGAAGGTGCCGAGGTTTGGAGCAGTGCCATTCTATTCTCATTGTTGAATTTTTTTTCCCAAACAAAAGTAGCGAAGCATATAAATTTTAAGTATTCTTTGTAAGGAAACGTCGAATTGTTTGCTGTACTTGTGGCAGTGCAACATAAATCAATTTTATGTCAAGCACTTGCAACAATATGATGACAAAAGCAACATTTAATGGTAACCATTTGCGGTGAACTGTGTCCCACGTTTGGCATAGAATCAAATTTGTGTAGAGCGTGCAATTTTGAAGTAATTCATCTAAGCTTTGAAGCTTGAATTTCAGTTCAAAGAATAATTACGCTGTTCAAGTGCAAAATCTGGGCAATGGTTTTGATGGCTGATCTTACCCAATTTGGGCCCAAGAAATTCAATGGTGCCAACCGTTTTGACAGATTGGTTCAAGTTTTCGAGGTAACGATGTTTTGAATGTCTTCCTTGAATGACCTTGAGAGCAATCTTTTATTATACTTTTCAAAATGGAAAACGGTGCATTAGCGTAGGTAGGGGTGGGAGGATGGGGGATTTGGGGAAATGGGATATAAATATGTATCCCTCCCTTAGGAAAATTTTGTTCTACAATCTATTTTGAATTTTTTCGGGCATGGATAATAAATTAAATATCCTTTTAATTTTAAATTCTTATTTACTGGTCAACATCTGTAAGGTACAACCGAAAAATTATCTTCTCTCTTTTAATGGCGTAACAGCCCATGGAGAGCCTAGGCCGAGCTTTTCGCAGCCACTCATGATGTGCGTGATATATTTGAGCATGAGTGGAAGGGGCCTACAGTCTTATGCTGAATCCGAACGGTGAAGTGAAAAGCTTTTCATAGGTTTTTTTTTAATCTTGTAGGCCATGGTTGTGGTTAGTTGTTTTTTTCTATTTTTGATTTTTGCATGTGCCGAGTGAACCTCGGAAGAGGCCAACCAACACACTACCAACTACGCAACTGCGACCACCGAAAAATATACAATCCATTTAAATTTGTTTTTAGATTTATGCTATGCTTTTTTGCGAAAACTTGCTTAAATTTTAACCGTTTTTCGATAGCTTAACTGTAGCCAATCTGACAAAACGTTTTACCCATTGAATTTCTAGGGCCCAGTTTAGGCAAGATCAGGCATCAAAACCTTTGCCCTAAAAATAAATTTTATGTTTTATGCAGATTTTTACATTAATTGTATTGCAATTTTTGTGTCACTGACTTATGAAAAAATGTTACCGAAAGTATTTTCCTAGAACAGATTAATGCTCTCCGTAACATTTGATATGGCTGTTTTCACTTGGTCTACGTAACGATCTGAAAATACACATAACATGTGGACAGAGCAGTTTAAAATATTCCGCAAAAAAAATTAACATAAAATTTCGCCATAAATCTGCAGGCGCAAAAAACGTTTTTTGAAAATAATTTTAATTTTCTTTGCGAGTATAAAATTCGTAAATTTTTTGGCTTTCTGGCATTAATTCCAAAATCTGCAGAATTGAGTTGTGTACACAGTGCGCACAAATGACTTTTGAAACTTTTTAAAAACGTAATAAGCATTTACCCATAGCATAATTACCTTGCATTTTAAAGCAATTTTAATTGAAATATTTTTTTAATATCTCAGTTATGATCAAAAAACACAACATACTCGTAAAAAACTGCTTGTTAATTTAGTTAGTTCCCATGCTGAGTCTCTTCAAATGTCACTTTCATTAAAGTAAATTACAAATTGAATAAAAATCAAAGTAGAAAAATAGAAACATCAACATAGCCATAGAGACAGAAAAACACAAACGGAAAAACCATCTAAACAACATCATTCCGCACGATTTGTATATCGTCAACAATTAAACATAAACATGAAATTATGGCAAATCTGAGACTGAATATGTTGCGCATGAAACGGCAACTGCAAACAGCCGCACACCAATATGTCAATACCTGCATTAATTCGAACTGTTGCCTGTTGCCTGCTGCTTGCCTGCATACTTGAATATAAAGCACGAAAAAGCTCAAAATTACTTCATTCCTTCATTCATCCATTTGATCATCCAATCAACATTTATGTATTTAATATAGTACATACTAAATACTTACTACATTTCAAAAGATCATTCCGTCAATTAAATGGGAAATTATTTCACTTTTACTGCACATTTGATATATCAACAATAATAAAGAAACCAACCAGTAACAGTAACAGTTGCGCATAAAATTTTATGGACATGTCAAAAAGGTCGCTCGGCGGCCTCTTTTCTTGAAATACAACAAAACCGCACGAGCAAGTAGTAAAATAACAAAGCCGAACAACGCTTGTCAATTTATGTTGTTGCTGCTGGCTGGTGATGATGCTGTTGTGACAAGCACAGGCACATTAGGTAAATGCGACGACGATATGATACCCCAAAGAAGCGTGCTGATCGCAATAATTGTGTAATAATTTAAGTTGCGAGATCGCACACTTGAGTGAGTGAGTGAGTTCCTATGCATACTCGCATCTGTGTATGTATTCAGGCAGTAGTAGCAGCAGAATTAGTTGCCAATACCAACTGCCAGTGGCCTCTATCAAACGAGCAGCAACAAGCAACATCTGCATTCAACTCTTCTAAATTATTGTCCATCACGAAATTATTGAAAGACAAACAAATCCAACAAACACAATAATTTGTTTACTTTACCTATTCAGTTTTTCTTTGTACGCGTACAAACATTTTGTATATCAAGTCGTACTATCAACAACTATTGTACAACAAGATGCTACCGCACATACTACATACAACAATCGCCAACAACATAAACTACCAATACTCATGCAAGTACGAGTACATACTTATGGATTGATTAGGATCAGCGTTGAAAATGAACGAATGTGCGAGTGAATGATTGATTGATTGATGGAATGAATGCACGTTAAATGTAAACGTTGAGCCTAAATATGCAATCACAGCAACAACATTTGCATAGTAGCTGATGAGAAAGAATTTCAGTTAACCAATATTTGCTTCGATTAAATCAAAATTGATCGAGCTACTTTACGTTCTGAGAATATTTAAAGTTACGGGCATTCATGCATAAATATTTTAGGAATATGCTGGCATGAAAGTGTTGTGCGATGAGCCCTATATAGATTTTCTTAGCTCTAAAAAGATCTGTTTCGGAACTCAGGGTACACAGCATGTTTTATCTCCATTGATTTTAACAAAAGATAAAAGAGTTTGAAATGACATAAAAAATTTGACAACCCTCCCAGCCAACTCTCTGACATATTTCGGAAAATGTTGGCCTTAAATAAGGAACCGTCATACCTCTCTACGTATACTGAACTTCTATAAAAGGAAGCCTTCCTAATACCTCTCCTTTTAGGATACTTACTTACTTTTAGTGTGTTTTGATCTCCTTATACAATAACAAAATTCCATATAACTAATTTTTATTCGAAAAATGTTTAAAATATTTTTTGAATCATTCATTGTAGGAGATAAGAATAACCAAGATGTAACGGATTTCTCAGAATCTCTCGGAATTCATCTGCAGAACGCCAAATATCCCACATACAAAATAGATTTTAAAATATTCACTCATAATTTATTTACCTTACTACGTTTTCCTAGACGATTGATTTGATTGTTTGATTGATTTTTTGAAAGAGTACACCGCTATTGCCAATTTCTTATATACATATACAGACTACTGCCATTGCAGTTCAGGTTCTCGGTGCAGAACTGATTGGACTGAAGAAATTGCTGTTCGTTATGAAAAGTAAAATTTGTTTTGTTTTTACACCATCTTTTCCCTGCATTTCGAGGGTTTTCGATAGATTTGCCAGGGTGCTATTTTTGTGCGCCTCCTTTGTGTTGTTATGAGGGACATACTTTAAGTATCTAATTATTTCAAGTCATTTACCCTTTACGATAATTTAGAAAATAATTTCCAAAACAAAAAATGGGGAGGGTGTTTTTATAAGAAATTGTTACCTTCAGACCTAAAAAATCATATGAACCTACATGAGTTTCAAAACTTTCCCGCACTGTCGCAGTATAGCCCGTATTTTAATCAGTGTAGTTCCGGAGACCAAAGTTTTGCAGTTGGAAAGAAGATTTTATTGAAGAAGAAAAGTGGAAGAGTATTAAACAAACTAAAATTAATGATTATTTAATAAAGATTTGAAAAAAAGACAAAATAGATCATTTCTGTATAATGAAGTAATTTTCTGGTCTCTTCCGGGTACACTATAAGGAAGTTTGACTATATTTAAATATTTATCTATACTCGTACATGTAATCCATTATACTGATCCTTTTATAAGAAAAATGAATCGAAAATTAGGCTTTGTAAACCTCAAAATCGCTAAGATATTAATGTTTGACTTTTTAATAAATAATAGCATCTCATGTATTCACTTTATTTCGTGAAAATTACTTACTAATCCTGATTTTTTAAGGTAATAAAACCAAATGCTCTTTATACCGCCTTTCTTATTTCAACCAAATATTTTGAATTAACATCAATTTTTCATTCAAAATCTTCAGAAAAAGAATTCGGTGAGTTCTGGGAGGATCATAAACAAAAAATAAACAATTTTTGCAAAACATTTTTCTTTTTTTTACAGACACCCGAACTAAAGTATTACCATAAGATCAATAGTACGGATCCACTGGTCAACAGGGGTTCACGGATACTGCCAAAGCTTCAACGAAATACACATTATAAAGTATATTTAATAGTTGTTGGGGTCGGGGATATCAAAAATTAGATTTTTCAACTTCAAAATTCTGCTGCTGTTCACATTAAAAAACCTCATGGTACTGGTTAATTTGAGTGGGTCTTTCATAATTCAAAATCCAATACATCTGTTATTTTTATAAAATTTCACATTTTAAAATAATGGAATTTCTTAGAGGATTTTCCGCCCATTATTTTTGTACTCGTTTTCTGCTTTCAAAACATGGCATTTAATGTGAAATTTTTGTACAACGGATGGCTTATGCAAGCCGTGCTTTCACTCCCCGATTCAGAGCGAATTACCAAGGTTGCAGAGCTAAATGAAAATCGAACGGCTTCTGTTATCCTAAATGAAATCATTTCTTCTCAAAACTTCTTTCGCAAGTTTTATGTAGGTATTTATTTCTTCGACTGGAACATAGCTTCTGGAACTGTTGCATTTGTTTCGTGCCCTAAATTCTACCTCGATAAATATTATCATACAATTCTAGGTCTTTTTAGGGTGGTCACCAACTCGATCATTTTTTATACCTCAGAATTCGGTTTTACAAACATTGTATCCGAATAGAACATGTTTTTGTTTGAGATATATTAAAAAATGTATGTTCCATATTTCCTTAAAAATTTAAGATTTTTGAAATTAAACTAAGAAGAGACTACAAAAGAGAAGGTGCCTTTTTAAATAAACTACGGTGGGTAACCCTCACATAAGTAAATAAATTTAATAAATAAATTTAAAAACATTCAAACAACTTTCATAAAATTAAATTGGATCTTAAAGACTTGAACTTGTAAGATTCTAAACTACACAGTGAAGTGTATACTGAACTTATTTACTAGCGATTGCTAGAATTCCGTACGCATTCGGTTCACATTCAACCATTTCTTATACAAAAAAAAAATAGCAATTATCACATAACAAGTTTTGAAATTCTATAATAGAAATTTTAGTAAAACGAAAAAAAAAACGAAAAAACTAAAACAAAACAAAATTAAAAAGATTGCAGCTTATTAATTTCCGCCTACCTTGTAGCGACAGCACGTAACAACCACCACCAACAAGTTTCATTGCAGCGGAACAAAAGCAAAAATAAAATTGCAAATATTCGCGCTTAAGGCGATGCGAGCTTGAGGAGAATTTAAGTTGCAAACGTGTTCCAAATATGATGAATTGTCTTGCCAATAAACCAATCAAGTTTTAATGCTCCTGTTGTTGTTGTTGTTGTGGTTGCTGTTAATACTAAAAACAAAACAACAATTACCACCTGCTTGCTGGTGGTTGTTGGTTGGCAGCATTACGAGTAACTGGATGCAGCCTAGTGCTTATGTGTGTAATATGTAAGTGGAAGTAAGTGAGGCAAGCAATCAGATAAACAAAAGGAACCCACATCTCACCAATTGTGGGGGGTATCAATGTGAATACTTGCCAGCGAATGATATTATTCTTGTGGTTGTTGTTGTTGTAGTTGCATGTAGTAGTTGTTGCGTTCTTTGCACCTTTGCGCAATTATTTTATTATTTTTTATTTGTTTACTAGCATAGACACATCCGTGCAGTGAGTACAAGTAAGTAGTACATACAATATTATGTCGTATGTGTAGTCAGTGAGCCTGTCAGACAGACAGTCAGACAGTGGTTATGCAACGATTTTGTCACTTATGAGCGTTGTGCGCTTGCGCGTGTATCGCATCGCCCTCACGCTCCTCATACCTTCACCACCGCATTACATATTTAACTCCGATCCAGCTTCAATTCCAGCTTCACACGTGTGTGTTTGCGTATTTTTGTTGTTGCTGTTGCTGTTGTTGTTGTTGTTCTTATTGTACACAGCTCATTCAGCCAGCTTTATACTGTTCGTTCGTTCGATCATTTGGAATTAAAACGCGCTTAAATTGTTCTTGTTACTGGTGTCTTTGTTGTTCCCAGCTAAGAAATAATGACATTCTCGCAGTCGGGTCTATCGGTTGTCGGTCGTAGTCAATGTCGTTGTTGCTGTTGTTGGAATTATGGTGTCGAAAGGATTTTCAAAATTGGTAATGTTATTTTTCTCTTTTTCAACTTGACAGCAATGTTCTTTTCTTTCTTCTTTTTTTTGGTTTTTGATTTGTTTGTGGCATGTTGTTAACCAGCAACTGCACACAGTAGTTTTGAAATGGAAATGGAAATGCTTGCTGGTGCTTATGGTGATCTGAATTTAGTTGTTGTGCTGCTGACTTCATAACAACATATTGTATATGTAAATTCATCAATATAAGAAATGTTGTTGCTACTGCTGCCATAGTGACTGCCTCAGCTGTTGCTACCGCTACGACTGTTGTCTTGATTGATTGATGCAGCCATGCATGCGCGTGTGTGAGTGAGTAGAGAATGTGCTGAAATCAAAGAAGAAGAGAATGCATTTTTAATGGTAAGCATGGCAGTATGTATAAGCTTGGAGTGCTTTTTAACAATTTAACAGTGACTTGAATTCGGTGAAAATTAGAAACTACAAAATTAATATGTTTTGTTCGCCTTTTTTTTATATAAGAGGAGTATATGGTATAAAAATGTATTTTTAGTTCTTATGAAGATTTTTCAGATTTATCTGATTATTATTATCTATCGAGCATATCGCTCGATGAGCTGAATGAGCAATATTCCGACACTGACATAGTCAAGCGTATAAAATTCCAGTAAGTCCTATTCTCCGTTGGAAAGACAGGGCAACCTGACTGTACTTGGCCTTATCAACAAGCGCCAGCGCCAGCGCTAGCATATCAGAGGCGACTGGCGAAGCTGTATTGAGGCGGCCAATACCGATCATCGGTTGTAGTGCCAGCTAAGTACATAAGTAAGTGAGAAAGTATATCGCCCGATTGTTGCTAGACTGTCATAACTAAGAAACCATAAATTGCATAACTAAGAAACCATAAATGCATTTAAACTTTTCAATTTACCTATCACTCTAACTATACATATAATAGATAACGACAAATATTCTTCCCACGTCAAGAGTTCCTAAGTGACAATTTTATTTATGACAGTCTTGCTGCAAACGAGAGACATATTTAGGCCAGAACACCCCATTGAGATACCATATTGCGGACTTATTCCTCCCCCACTTTTTGTTCAATAGCAACCAGTTACGTGTTTATCACATGTAGGCGTATTTTCTGGATGGACGTTGATAACAAAAGTGTTTAATTCACTCTGAGAATATTCTCTTTTATCGCCAAGAGATGTAAGATCCGGCTCGAAGGACCATGTTTAATTCAGAAATGAATTATTGAAAGGAAAGATTGATAATTAAACACTGAGAATTCGTATTTCATATTTAACAACATTTACAAATTTATTGGAATAAAAATTGAGCAATAAATATATTGAAGAGCCCAACCGACCGGTGTGAAAGTGTTCTAGAGAAGAACTTAGAGAGAAACAAGGATAGAGAAAATGAATAGGAAAGAAAAGGTGCATTAGGGTGGCTAAGACAAAAAGTAACTTCTGTTTAGGAGAAACTTATTATTCGTGCAAGTACATAGGTATTTATTCGAATGAAAGTATCTACTTGCACGGTGAGCAACAATTGGAAGAGACACATCGTTTCTTCAAATATCAGATCTATGCGGGAGAGGAAGATCTGCTTGATATCAGGTAATCCATTCGATAAAAGGAACCATATTAAGATGTGGGACTGTATCTGGGAATAGGAGCGGGGAGCCTACCGTGGTGATCGAGTGCATTGCACTTGCACCACCTTAAATCCAATCAGCTTCGTCAGTGTCGTTTTGATACGTCACCCATGTGGTCTCAGCATAAATCACTGCAAAAACTTTATGCGTTTTGTGCAGACAATATCTCAAAAAAGATTGCACAGCACTATACAGTTTGCTAACATGTTGGATAATGGAAGCATTTGTTTTTGCATCAAACACTGAGTTCAGTTGAACTCAACACCTACTAATCCCATGCCCCGCTGCTGCTGTTGTACATGCTGCTGCTGTTGCGGCTGGTTCTCGTTTGTGGAATGTAGCTAGGTACAAAATAAAAAAATTTAAAAATTTATTGAGAAGATCACCTGCTGTGTTATTAATAGTTGCAGATGCATATACAGCATCAACAACAGCACCAACAGCAACATGGTATGTTTCTGTTGCATTTAAGTGTAGAGAAACACCTTCATGCCAACATGTGGCGATAATGATTTTAATAATATTACAAGTATTCGTTAGTACTTACAAGCGTTGCAAGTGAACACCTTCCTGCCAAATCACAGCAGAAAATTGCAACTGCAACAGCAACTCCCAACAACAGCCACACAAAGAAATCAACATATCTACGGTGGTAAAATGCATATACATTTGCAACCACCCCGTCCGTTCCCGTCCCGGTTGCCGCTGCTGCTCAAGCAACAAAATGACAAATGATCGAAGAACCATACTGCAATAATATTATTGTATATAATTTTATTTATAGCTATTTGTAAAAATTTGAATTTCAAGCCGCAACGTTTTTATTTTTATTTTATTCTGTTTAATTAGAATGAAATTGGCAGAAATCGCTATGTAAAATAATGACCAGCTAGCCAACCAAATCTAGCGGTGGCAGGTATGCGGACAGACACGAGTAGACAGGCGGTCGGTCAGATGGTTTGGCTGGCAGTTGCTACTTGCTTGCCCCTGCCATGTGTTTTTAATGAAGTTAGTGTAAAAGTCAACGTGAGTTATTACTGAGGAAATTGAAGAAATAAATGAATAATTATTAGTTTGTACTTGTACTATGTGGACAGTGGAATGAATTGGATTTCCAGTTGTTGAGCATTATAATTTACATTAATATCTAACTGCATACAAAATCTTATATCGTTCGTGCATTGCTCTAATTGTAATAATTAACAAAATACTGGCTCTACCATTAATGATTTACTAGATAATATCATCATCCCATAGCATTGAAATTAAAGTGAGTATGTAAAATACAGTAGCAAAATATTAGTTACAAAATTATTTAAATTTAAATACCGTGAGTGATGACGTGTGCAGGTTGCATTGTAGGAAATGTTACACTATAATTTTACGATTTTACTCTTATAATATAAATAATAAACGAACGATATGAGTGATAATTACTGTTGCCCAGCTTCGAATTTATACTGGACATTGGCTGAATGATATGCGAAATAAAACTTAAAAATTCAGATGCAAATATTTTAATCTTTTTTGAACTAATTTTTTCATAAATATTATACAGAAACAAGATAGATTTTGATGGACCAGGGATCAGGAAGTTGTCTTGTGAGAGATAATCAATCCGATGGTTCTTTTACTTAAACTTATAAACATAATTAGAAACATTTCCTAGCTCTTAACAGCAGTGGGTTAAAATGAGGTTAAATCGATTACTACCTAAAGCTTTACTTATATGATTAATGACACAATTTCCCATGGTAGGCCTAGTCCAAGCTTTTCACGTTCATTCATGTTGAGTGAGCGAAATTTCTTCACGACTTTTACTTTTAGTGGTTTGCCATTACAAGCCAAGAGGAGGTACCATGCAGTTTAATTTTTATTTATTTTTTTTTTTGTCCTATACCGAGTCTTAAACATATCACACCACCCACTGTATATATATATGGTAGCTTTGTGGCTCAGCTGTTTAGTGCGTTGGTAAGATGCACTTGGATGGCTTGATGATTAAACGGATCATCTCGTTTCCCAAAACATAAGTTACCATCTCTCAAATTGGGAATGGAAAACCTTTGAGAGTATCTCTGCCGTAAAGCTTTTCGTATTGCCATTAGGATTCGGCGTAAAACTGTAGTTCCTCGCCTATGTGTGTGTGAAACGCACTCCACACACATAGGGGGGAAAAGCTGTAGAGGGTCCTCTTAACTACAAATAAAAAATAAAAAATAAAAAACGCACTGAAATTATCTGAAAAACCCCAAAAACCACCACAGTGACCAACCTAAATTATCTAAGGTTAATAATTTAATCAATCTTATTGAAAATAACAGAAACTTTACCAAAAAACAGCAATGTAAAATTTATAGTTTGAAATTTAATTTTCAATAATGAATCGTTAACGTTGAATTTACGAAAAAAAATGTCAGCCTGACATGTTTTGTGTTAAATTTACATTAAATCTATCAAATTGAACATTATCCGTTTTACACTGTAATATGAAATTATAATGTTAAAGTTACGTTTTACATTTCACATATAAAATTATTATTAAATATGCTATAAAAATTTAACATTTGAAATGATAACAGACCACAAATAAATAGTTAAACTTTAGGACTGGCTACTTTTCACAAGCTTGACATTACAAAATTTCTACTGGCAATACTTTTCAGATTGATCGCTGTGGTGTAGTGGTAGTGCGTTGGACTGCTACGCGGAGTGTCCGGAGTTCGAATCTCGGCACGGGCAAAATCAAAAAGTAGAAAAGATAATTTTTCTAAACGGCACCAACTCTTGGCAGGCAATGGCAAACCTACAAGAGTAAAAATTGCTATGAAAAGCTTTTCACTTCGCCGTTCGGATTCGGCATTAAACTGTAGGTCCCTTCCATTCATGTACAAATATAACACGCACAACATGAGTGGATGCGAAAAGCTCGGCCTAGGCCCTCCATGGGTTGTTTTGGGTTTGTATTAAAAGTAAAGTAAGTAAATACTTTTCAGTTGTGAAATAGCATTTCAGTAATCATATTGTATTTTATTAAACACACTGCAAAAAGTTCATTAAAAAGTGTAAATAAATATGATTAAATCATTTTGTTGTCTTTGCGAAGACAATTATTGTTCAATCGATTACATTTTTAGTATTGCAGTATTCTAAAAATGTCATAAATGTGAGCACTTTCACAGACAATGACTCTGTAATCGATTTGGCGAATGTGTCAACAAATAATGCAGCAGTTTCCTAAAGGAATTACATATAGAAAACCATTTTACAATTTTACATATAGAAAACAATTTTAATAAAGTAAAAAAAAAATTAAATAAACAACAATTTGGCGTTTTGTGTTTTTTATTTAACATTTTTAATATTCAATTCAACGTTAAACTCGTATCAAATTTACATTTTGTCATATAAATTTTACATTAATTTTGCTTTGATGTAGAATTTTTTCATATCATTTACCATCCATAGCACATTGAAATAATGAATTTAATTTTAATTTTCATTGTTATAATAACATTATTTTCACATCAATTATACATATTTCCAGCTGAATTCAGTAATGTAGAAATCACATTTCATAATATAAATTTTGATATATTTAAAATGTTGGCTGAATATTGTAAACGAAAAATGATGCTTTTTATCTATAAATCTAATATACATACATACTTACATATTTATGTATCTGGAATGTACCTATCTTTGGTTAAGCTCACAGTTATGTTAAACGAAATTTTGTACGAAAGTGTTGATGGTTTTTCAGTCCTTTAGCATGTCACCTGCCTGCCATAGTTTCTAAAAAATGAAAGGCGATTAAGGCGCCGAGAAAATCACAGAAAAAATGCTTTACATTTTCACAGATGACATATTCCGATTGTAAGGCAAATATGTTTTTGTAATTTTCACTTAGCACAGCTTTATTAGTGAGCTTAACCATCGATAAATAAAACAAAATGTATAAAATATTAAATATGTACCTATTAAAAAATGAACATACTCTTGCTGATACATAAGTACTAACTACGAATATAAACACATTATTTGGCTATTAATTCTCTATGTATGAGTGTGTTTTGTTTTTTTTTTTTTTTTTTTTTTTGCATAATGTTGTGAAAAATTATTTAGCATAAAAGCAAAAGTCAATCAATATTTAATTGCAGAAAATAATAGTACATAAATAAAATTTTGCGCTCATAAAATTATTCAACAATTTGCTAACATTTTCCTTTTACCGCATTTAATGCTTTCATCATCAGCAACATAACAAATTTAATGTTGTTGTTGTTGTTGTTTTTGGTTGTTGTTGTTGGTTGTTGTTATTGGCTGAGATAGATACATTCACATGTACATACTTAGTTGCCGGCAAATTTATATTTACATTACCCATTGGCATCTAGTTAAGTGAGTAGATAAGTAAGTAAGTAATTTTAAAATGCACATCACATGCATGAATAAAATTTGTGCATTTGGTGAAAGGAATGAAAATACTTACAGAAATCTCAATACTTAGACTAAAGTCCCATCGAGTGGACATACAAACACACACACACACACATCATATTTATGTATTAATATATTTATGTATGTGCATAAAACATGCATTTATGTTTGTATGCAATATGCATGATTGCAAATGCATAAATGAATTTTACTTTCAATTTTGTATTTATGTATACGAGGTTTGGTTTTTCTTTTTTAATTATAAATATGCAGTGACTGTGAGAAATATTGAATACAATTAGTATATTGTATAAAGTTGCCTGTCACTCAGTCAGTCTCACTGGCTGACTGTCAGGCAAGCAAGCAGGCAGACAATCGCCGCTGTCATCATCAATGACACAAAAGACTTTTCTGCAGATTGTCTACAATCGAACCTAATCTTTTCTGGCATTATTAATCTTTATTAGCATGGACGGTGCAGGCAGGTAAGCAAAGTGCTTTAGTTCATAATTTTCACAGATGCTGGCTGAGTTCCATGTTGGAATTTAAAAAGTTATCTTTGGTACAACCTCGATTATTATGACCATTGCAAATTTGAAGCAAACGCTCATGACTACTTCTTTCTTCGTCTTCCTTCAATTCAACACAATGCTCTGCATTCATAGCGGTGCCTCCTACATGTTGACTGAAAAAACAAAAACAACCAAAATGAAAGACTCCCGTCCTTCCATGCCGAAAAGTTTTTTACTCACTCTCCGGAAGTTTTTGTCCAGCAGTCGTTATAGAATATTAAAGCACTACACTCCAATGGACTCACCACTTAGCCACTGATCAATTCAAGTTCCAATTAATATTTCATTCTAGTAACAATGGCATGATGCTATGATCATGACATTTAGCAAGCTAAAAAAAAAAAACTCACACACAATCCAACGTTGAGACTAAAAGCCACAAGCCACATGCGACACTGCTCTGTATGTGTAGGTATGCATGGAAGTGTGTATGTGTGTATGATGTATGTATAGGTACATAGATATATGTAGCTCTGGTAATGGCCTAATTGAAATGCCATTGCGCTGCATTGCTAATACCGTTGAACAGTTGCTCATTAGTTGCATTAAAATTCCACCTGTACGCAAAGACAACAACAATGAGCTGTATGCAACATGCTGCTGCTGCTGCTGCTGCTGCTTCACGGTAAATATTGCAAATGCTTCTAAAATCGAACATGAGCAGTTACGTATCACACAATTAGACAGCCAGATGAATAAATGAACGGACGGAATGCCACAAATATACTCGTACATACCACATATCACATTTTCGGGATGCTTCTGTACATGCCTTATTCAAATACCAGCCTTAGTGAAATACCAAAACAAGCAACAGCAACAACAACAGCAGCAAAAACCAGTGCCTAATTGCCTCTAACAAGTTTTGGCTATTAATTCATTCAATATCATATGCAAAGCATTCGTTGAATGTTTGAATGCTGCTGCTGCTGCTGCTGTTGCTGCTGTTCGCTTTAACCCTCCTCTCTGCCAACTGACCGGCAAACCAGCGTTTATCATTTGCTCCGTTAAGTTCGAGTTTAGTGCAATTTAATGTGTTTTTCTTTTTGTTGGTTTTCCCTGGTGCATAATTAATGAATTCAATCAGCAATTTTGACTGAAATTTATCTGCACTTGTATGCTGGAGCTATGCAGCGCATGTTTCTGCTTTTGCTAGTGGCTGACTAATGTTATTAGTACCTCGTAATTTGTGCTGCTATTGCTATTGCTATTGCTGTTATTGTCGTTGTTGCAGCTTTGACAACGAAGGAATTTTCAATTACATGCAAACTGCTATTTACCGCGACGCGTCGTCGTAAAATCTCCTCGTCATCATCATCATCCCAAATCAGGAAAGTTCAGTTCTACAGAAACTACATACATATTGACGATGGCAGCGGGCGAGCGTCTTACTTAACTTGATGTTAATTTTATATATTATTAATTTGCGAGAATTTTAACCATGCTGTGACGATGTGAGGTGTACGGCATGTAGCAAGTGGCAAATGTCCAGCAGCCAATATTTTTCACTTAGCGTTTTTGGTTTTGGTCTATCTATAAGTACGTACTCGTATCTGTCAGTCTGTGCTTCAGCTAACTAATGCAAATAAAAAAAAGGAAGCAGTATGGGTAAGAAGAAGTCGGAATTGCGAGCGGTTGTAGTAGTTTGCTATGTAGTTAATTTGCAAAAGATAAATTTGCAATTTTAACTGTCGGTAGTGATATTAATTTGCAAGTATAAAGTGTTACCAGTTTTTTCCTTCTTTAGTATTGTTCTTTTATTGCTGTGAGAGGCGAGCATAAATTAGATGTAAGTATTAATAATTTGTTTTTGCTTTTTTGGTTTTTTTTTTTTGGTTAAATCAACTGTAACATTTGCTAGTAAATTATTTACCAGAGTATTTTGTTGTTTGTTTTTTCTTTTGTTTGGTAATATTTAATTTATCGGTTTATCTTGCAATAAGGAAGAGAACTGATTCAAGTAACGTTTCTTTCAGAATTATTTCGCCTTACTCTCGAGTGCCAATATAACATCAATATGAGTCGATGTGAAAATCTCGGCCTAGAAAATGATCTCAGCACATTTAGTTTAATAACGATCAACATATTTTCAAAAGTTGCCGGAAAGTGAAGTTCGGGCGCACTTGAACTTTATATACCACACACAACCTTTGAAATAAAACAGTAGTTGTGGCTTTTATCCAATGTTTAAAATTTTTACAACAGTTATTAAATAGACTTTTTTAATGATATGTAGAATTTTGCTCAATTCAATTAAGAATTTACTGCGATATCATTCTTGGAAAATTTCACTTGATTTTGCCCACTCTCTAGAAGTTAACCTCTTCTTAATTACAAGGAATATCTGTTCCAAGTTTGGTTGAGATTGCTTAAGTGCTACTCGAGTTATCGTGTTAACGGACAAACGGACAGACAGACGGGCATGGCTAAATCGACGCCGATCATTTATGTATACAATTGTCACTTATTTACTTACTTACTTAGCTGGCACTACAACCGATGATTGGTCTTGGCCGCCTCTACAAAGCTTCGCTAGTCGCTTCTGCTATGCGCGCGCTGGCGCCAGTTGATAAGGCCAAGTACAGTCAGGTTGCCCTGCACCTGGTCTTTCCAACGGAGATTATGACGTCCCCTTCTGCGTGTTCCTCCAGTTTGGTTCGAATAAAACACCCTTCTAGCCGGAGCGGAGCGCTTTCTTCCATTCGCTCAACATGACGCAGCCAGCGAAGCCGCTGGAGTTTTATACGCTTGACTATGTCAGTGTCGGCGTACAGCTCATACAGCTCATCGTTCCATCTTATTGGATACACGTCGTCGACGCATACTGGACCGTAGATCTTACGGAGTATCTTCCTCTCGAACGCTCCTCACAGCCTCTCATCATTGATGGTCAATGTCCACGTCTCTTTTTTTTTGTCACTTACATACTTACTTTTAATGGCACAACAGACCATGGAGGGCCTAGGCCAAGCTTTTCGCATCCACTCATGTTGTGCATGTTATATTTGTACATGAATGGAAGGGACCTACAGTTTAATGCCGAATCCGAACGGCGAAGTGAAAAGCTTTACAATTGTTACTCGATCAAAAACAATATTCTCTACACAGAGTCCAGTATAGGGACCCAGAATAGAAGTTCAGTATAGTTGTCCAGTATAGGTACAGTAAAGATCAAAATTAACCCAGAAATTTATGCCGTTTTCTTCAATCGAATTCTTTTAATTGAATTGTTCACTGAGAAAAAAATTGCGGTCTAAAATCAAGTCCGGTCCTACTTGTAGCAGGTTCTCTTTTCATTCCGTTTAATACTAAAAAATGTGAAATGAATATCGACCGTCTAAAATGAAAACTTAAATTAATCAGAAAACTATCTCAAAATAACTTCGCTTCAGTATTAAAATATGAATTAGCCGTCTTGATTCAAAAAAACACATATTCTTAAAGTTAAAACAAGACAATCTTAAAAAAAAATCTTTATTATTAGTATTAAAATGAGAATTTTGTCTTTGTTTTAAGAATTTTCAAGTTTAACAGACTTTCATCAACGAATCACTTTGATTTATTACCACATTTCTTAAATGTAGACCATTTTTACCCAGAGTGTTGGCATCCCTGAACTCTATATAAGAATTTTCGCGCCAACTTTTCTTATCGCACCCACAATGCCAAAACTGTAAACACTCCCAAGTTCACACAGAAACACACACACGCAAGAAAACCTACGTACACCAAAATGCAACCACTTGTTTTTCTGCTCATTTGCCGGTAAAAATAATAAAAAAAAAGAAGGAAAGAATGAAAATGAGTCAGAACAAATGAAAAAAAAAATAATCATTCATTTTCTTTTTATTTTCTTAAGTTTTTAACGTCTCATTTTCGCAATTTCTTCATTTTCCATTTTTTTTTTTACCACACGCCGGCATTTTTTTCATTTTCGTGTTTTAATTTCACTTTTCATCAACATAGACTGAGAAAGAGAGTGAGAGAGAAAGAGGCATATAGTAAGTGAACGAGAGTTTGCGGTGGTGCGAATTTCCTTGCCTCATGTTGTTTTTGTTTTCAGTTTTATTTCTGCCTTAGCGCGTTTGGGAGCAAAGTTTTACATCTGTACCGTCAATTTATGGTTTGTTTTTGCCTTGTTGTTTTTTGGCGCGGAAGCAAACTGCTGGAGAAGAACGTGGAGCTAATTTGCAATGAATTTACTTCCCGCGCTCTTTCTATTTTTATTCATTTGTGCATATCTATGCAGGTATGTGTGTGTAAGTGTATGTGCTTGGGAGTTTGTGTCTTTGCAACAGCAGCGTCAATGTGTTGGTATTTAAGAAAATTTTCCCGCTTTTCTTTTTCTCTCAAGCTAGATGCTTGCTGCGGCGACCGAGGACGAAGACGATGATGAAAACGCTAAAATGAAATTAAAAGCAAATACTCACAGCGGAAGGAGTAACTAACTCTCTTAGACACAGGCATACACAGACATACATAAATTATACTCCCACACAAACATACAAATATTGACACTGCTGCCATTGCCACAGTGCCACAGCGAACTTCGTCCTTTGCAGTTGTAACTGCGTCTCTTTGGAAAATGAAGAAAAGTTTCCGCTTGCTGCTATATCGTCCTACGTTCTTCCCTTGCCCGCCTCTCTCCACCCATCCATACATACCCATACATACGAGTAGAAACTTCACTGTTCTGCTGTTGCTGCTGCTGCTGTTGTTGCTGATTATGCACTTCGTTGTTGTGCCACATTTCAGTTTAGTTATTAACCCAGTTTTTACTTTGCTCTGAAGGCAACATTCTATACGTATTTGTGTTTTTCTTCTGTGTGGGTGGCTGTTATTTGTATGTATGTGTATGTCTTTTTGTGGGTTTTTTGAACAATTTTCCTTTTCGTTTTAACATTTTTTTTCCTGTGTCCTTGTTTTAATTTTAATTTTTGTTTGGCCTTTTTCTCCTCCCTTTTATTCACTTCCTTTCGTTCCTTTCTAGTTCTTTTGGGTCTTTGATTGTATGTGTGACGTGGCGGATGTGTCTCGCCAGCTGCTACTGCTGCTGCCGCTGGCGATGATGTTTTATGTCGTCATCATTCGATGCTTTTGTTTCTAGGTCAAGAACTTTTTCTTGTCTCACACAGACACAGTCTGATGAATTTTTAATTTATTTTTAACTTTTGTGGAATTAATGTCAGCGGCGGCGACACATCAAAGTGAGGGTGAACTTTTTGTTTGCCTTTATTTCATTTGAATTAAGGCAATGGTAATGGTGGAAGTTGAAAGATAAATGGGAATTTTCCGATGGAGAAAATATTGATGTATTATTTTAGTATTTTTATTAAAATGCATAAATACCGAGTATTCACTGAAGTTCTACTTATAAAACGCCTTAAAGTGCTGGGCTGTAAATTACACAGATACGTGCGTCGCATCCCTAAACATTTGGTGGCGTACTAAATATAAGCTCATTAAGGTTGCTATCGAAACCAAGTGATGTGTAACCTTCGAAGTCCAATGTCCAAGATATACTGCATGACCTTCGCAGAGAACTTGAAAGCAATAGACACCGAGGTAGGTCCAAAACAACATTAATGTACATTTTGAGTCAGAAAAATCATGGTGTAACCATGATGAAAAGATAAGTATGATAAAGATGATAAATGATAGAGAAAAATAATAATAGGTTAAGTCTTTTGCGATCAGTTAGATATTTTATACCCCCAGTAAGAAGAAATGTATAGAGTCGAAAAGGCCAACCTCACTGAGAAATCGTAGTAAAGGTTTTGACTTTAAATGTATGGTGTCCGCACTATCTGGCTCGTTGAATGCTTCACAGTACAGGACGATGTGATACGTCGTCTCATTCCGGTTCTGATAAAAACCACAGGTGCTGTGACAAGATTTTATATATATTCCCCTATTTTACCGAGCAATGAGGTGAAGTGCATTATTACATTTAAATTGTGTTTCCTTAGCTTGAGACACAACGTTGCTCTCCTTGAGTCAAAGCCCTCAATTAGTTGTTTTGATTGTCTAAGTTTAGAGATCTGAGCCTTCTGATACTTTCTCACATCTTATGTAGCTAATCTTTAAAAACCTATATACAAAAAGGGTTCACTTCTATTCTTGCCCACTAATTGGTCATTTCATCTGTATTTATTTCTGTATATCCAGGTTATCAAAATATCGTTACCTTGTCAATCATGCTCAATTCCCTGGCTAGCTTTGAGGATATCTCAAAGAAGTCTAGTGCTCTTATTGCAGTTTGACCTTATGAGTAAATTACTAAATCTTGCTTTCTACACTTTCGGTCGAGGTTAAATTTATGCATGAAAAATTGTAGGTGTCCATGTGGTACTAGTATCTCTTCTCGAACTAACTTTTACTCATTTTAATATTAGCTCTTTTAATGAGGGTCGAACTTTACTGATCTTTACCCCACTCTTTCTTGTTGCTTATTATAACTTTGAAGTACTTTCCGAAATTATATTTTTTGTTCATATCATCATTCGGTAGGTATCCAGGTTAGGAGTATAAGAACAGAGTTGGCTTCCAGCTCTCGAGAGAATACTTTTTCATTTAATTTAATATCCGAAGAGTTTTCTAAAGTTTTCCTAGCTTTTAAATTATAAAAGTTGAATTTTTATGACACTATTTACATATAGTACATAAAGTTGTACATATTTATATTCTATTAGTTGTAATCATATTTTCATGGCAATATTGCTTGTTGTAAGGTTAGTAGGGCATACTAGTCAATCTTTAATTTATAAGCAAATTCTTACTATTTAATTTTAAAAAGTTTAGCATTCATTATACATTTATTTAGCGGTTAATTTTAATATATTTCTCATAAAGTATTTCAGCAAAACTAATTATTTGGAATAGGAATACATATGTACTATTACATTCGAATGTGTATATTATGTTTGTTTGTACGTTTCCTTCTATTCCTTTTCGGAAGATAACTCGAATTGTTAGGTACCATAATGTAAATGACATCACGCACATTATTCATCAATTTTGGCATAAGAAAGATGAAAATTCTGCTTTCCACAAACATGAAACACACACACTCTCACTGGATTGGCATGGCAGCAATACCAATGTAGCACAATCCATGCTACCCATCTCACACAACACCCCCTTGCGCTCCACTTCCCGTTCCTTTTCCCGTTCAAACACTAAAGCCTTTTTATGTACATATCTAACTATATATTCGCAGTTGCGAATCCTGTCGTATTTGTCAGAGGATATTCGCAAAAATACATTATTATGATGGAATCCTATTTGTTACATATAGCATTAAAGTATATGTGAATGTGTGTGTGTGTGTGTGTGTGAGTAAGTTAGTGCGTGGGCGTTAAAGTATGTGAATGTACAGGGTGTTTTTTTAGAAGTGTGGTTTTCCAGAAGAAATAAAACGCATATAATTTAATGTTATGGCCAAGAATTTAGCTTTGTTGTAAAGATAAGGATTTGCCATTATGTTGTAAAAACGATTTCGGGAAAGTGGCCGCCGCGGCTGGTTCGAATAAATTCCAGCCGAGAGGCCCAATTTTCGACCACTTTTTGCAGCAATTGGAGCCGTATGTCAGTAATAACGCTCCGAATATTCTCTTTCAAGGCGTCAATCGTCTCGGACTTATCTGCGTAGACAAGCGACTTCACATAACCCCATAAAAAATAGTCCAGCGGTGTTAAATCGTACGATCTTGAAGGCCACGCCACAGGCCAACGACGCGAGATAATGCGCTCACCAAAAGTTTCCTTCAATAAATTGATTGTTTCATTGGCTGTATGGCATGTAGCGCCGTCTTGTTGGAACCAAAGACCAAAGGTCGTCCACATCAACATCCTCCAATTTAGGCACGAAAAAGACATTAATCATGGCTTTATAGCGTTCCCCATTGACTGTAACATTATGACCTGTTTCATCTTTGAAGAAATATGGACCAATGATTCCGTCTGCCCATAGAGCACACCAAACAGTGACTTTTTGCGGATGTAGCGGCGTTTATTTGCAAACGTTGGTCATGAGTAAGTCTATTCATTATGAAATGGCAAACCAAATTGAGCATAAATCAAGTGACAGCTGTCAAAAAGACCAACTCCGAAAAAAGTATTGCCAGATTGAAAACCAAACTTCTAAAAAAAAACACCGTTTATATATATTTAGTATTTTTGGTATACACCATATATAATATTTGTGTATATGATATGTGTGTGTGTGTGTGAATGAAAGAAAAGTTGTCACGTTGTCATTGTGCTGTGTAAATTGAAGTAAATTATGCTAATGTCAAAATAATGCATATTCGATAAACTTTGCCAGCTCGTAACGCCGCTCTAACATTCTTTGGTTCAGCAGCCTGAAAAAGCTTCAGCTTTTCATTTCTAGCTCTAGCTGCGTCTCCTTCTCCTTATCGTCTTGTACTTCTTGGCATTTCTTCTGCTTTCAGTTTGCAGTTCGATTTGTTTCTGACACTTTTGCCATTTTGGATAAAGTGATGTATTAGGTTTACTATTTATAAATGTATGTGTGCATTGTAAATGTGTGTGTATCTATGTGTGTATGTGCATTTCAAGTTAGAAGGAGTAAAAGCAATTGTAGAATTTGTGGCGCTACATTTCATACTCTCTCTTCAACGCTTTTGCTGTGTTAGCTGCCCCACTGCTCCTGCTGGTTCTGTTGATGCTGCTGCTAAATATGACAGCAGATATCCTGCGGTACTCTACTTACTAGTACATGTCGTGAACGATGCCTGCTCAAGTATTCCAATTCCAATTCCCCAAAGTGAAGTGAAATGTTATTATGTTAAAAGCAACTCAGAATCTGAATCAACTCAGGCGCATGAAAAGCAATTCTTTATATTTTTTCGGTACGCCATTTTCATTTTTCCATGGAATAAATTCTGTGAATTTGTCTGTGAGTTTGCTGGCATTTTCAGTTTATTTTTGTTGTTATTGTTGTTATTGTTATTTGCGTTTACATTTCGCACAAAGTTGTGTGTTGTTATTATTATTATTATTTGTTATGTGTTTGAATAATAAGTATTAGATTGAATTTGAAAATTGAATTTCGGTCTCCTGTGGCTTCTTTTTAGGAAAACATTAACAACACAAAAAGCACCTCGAGATATTTGTTGTTAGGAGGTGTAAAAAATATAACTACATATCTAATGTAGACCTTTAAACCAACATATGAATATTGAAACTCTATTTTTATATATGCTGAGCGGTGTACTCTCAGAATCTTCTCATGTTTCCCATAGTCATCTGACATTAGAGTGCTAGAGTGAATTAGAGCTTGGCATTCTTACTAATACATTTTTATTGGAAGTCAACATTTCTAGTCATGTTTTAATGTTGTAAACATTTTATTGATTCCTTTTTTTTTTGGGTATTTTATGAATATGTATTATATTTTCTTTGGGTTTCGGATTTTGTCAATTTTTCTCCGGGAATTATGACCAGAAACCCAAAAAAATGTACACAATTTTTTTCACCATGTTGAAACATTTTGCTGAATTCAGTTCTTTTTGTAAGTATGTTCAATATTTTATTGGATACTCGTATTTTGTGCATAGAGTTAATTTAGAAAATTATTCATATTATTAATATAATTGTCAATTTTTCTCCGGGAATTATGACCAGAAACCCAAAAAAATTTACACAATTTTTTTCAACATGGTGAAACATTTTGCTGAATTCAGTTCTTTTTGTAAGTATGTTCAATATTGTATTGGATACTCGTATTTTGTGCATAGAGTTAATTTAGAAAAAAGTATAATGATCAAAAATTTTCAATCGTTTTTAAAAATAATTTTTTTTGAGGATTTATCGATTAGCTGTGATTGCATTACCTCTCATTCTCCATCCTTCTTCCTCCCACCTCTTCTTCAATCTTCCTTCCAATCAACACAATGCTCTGCATTCATAGGGGTACACCCTGTGTGTTGAATGTATCAATAAAAAAAAAAAAAATCATAAATGTACAATATAGTTTCTAGTGTATACAAATTTTTTTCCTTTTGTTTTCTGTACCCGAATCTGGCAGCAGAACTCAAAACTCTAAAAATTGTTACCCAATTTTCGCAGATGATTCACAATAAACTACTGCCAATTCACTTTTCAAATTGCTTTACCTGTATTATATTTTAATCGGATCGTCAGAATTTTAAATTTTTTTTATCAACTTTTTAAATACTTTTTTCTAAATTAAAGAAAATTTATTATTTTTTACTATTTTATTATTTTGAATCTAAAATGTTAACACCTTCAGATTTCTTAATTATTTTACCCAATATTGAATTAAAAGAATATAAAAAAATATATTTCTTATAAAAATGTTGAAATTAAATCTATTCCGAAATATCTGGATATAAGCTCAAGCATAGTTGGCAACCCTGAGCGGTAGTAACATGATGCGAGTACCTCTGTTTTTACTCTTTAAAAGCGTTGTCATTCTTAAAAAAGAAGATACTATGAAACGTTAGGGAATAGTGGAGAGAGCAGAAGACCTGTTGTACTTTAATGAATTCGTATGTGTGTTTGGTCTCAGTTTTTTTTTTCCTATATAAAATATTTGATTTCAGGTAAACTTTTATTAAATATTTATGTCTTGTAGATCCACATTATTTTAGTAATTTTCTCCTATCTAAAATTCCAAAACTTTGTACTTATCAAAGCACTTGAAATACTTTCAAATAACTTGTTTTTCTATGTATTGCAGTAAAATATTTGCCATTTTTAATCTTTTCATTGTGCATCTCACAAAAACGCAGCAAAATCCATTTAACTTTTCATTCCCCAAATACGCGCTTCAAATGACAAGGAAGAAAAACAAAGTGCCAAATCTACTTAATGATAGAAATAAATCTTTGAAATGACTTAACAACAAAAATAACAATAAGCACAATAACAACATGCACCACTCCAGAATATGTTGCCAACAATGTTGCCGTTTTAGCGGTTTTCCAGCTAAATATGGCCAGTTTTTAAGTAATTTTAAGTCTACAAATTTTGAAAATGCTTTTAACCGGAAATCTGGCCATTATTATTAATGTCTTAACTATTATTTTTGGTAAACTTCATAAAGAAATGAATTTTCACGGTAATAAATAATTATGGGACAAAAATGATATTAAATCCATTACAAATAAAAATAAATGCAACTCTGCATTCAGTTTCTTGATTTAAGTTCATCTAAAAATTAAGTTTATAATTAAAATCTAATGGAAAAACCAAATGAAAATTACAAACAAAGATTTAGAGTGGAACCGAAATACTATCCTCAATTTAAGAATTGGTTAAAAGAAGCTGATTCCGCGACTCCATTTAAACTCCGTTTATATGCTTTCCTGAAGCAACCTGAGTTCTGGCTAGCCGCCGTGGACTAGTTAGTAAGCTACTTCTAATGCTGCCCCGGTTCGAATCTCGGTTGCGTAAAACATCGAAAACGAGCGAGAATTGTTAATCGGGGCAATGAGGAGCCTTCAAGAGTAAAACCTGCGTAAAACTTTCACTACGCCGTTCGGTTTCGCCATAAAACAGTAGGTCCCTTCCATTCATGCTCAATTATACTTACTCACTTTTAATGGCACAGCAGCAATGGATGTAATAAGGTGGGCCTAAGACCTTCACGGGCTGTTGTGCCTTTAAAAAATGAATAATAAGAATAATCTGATGTCTGAATAATATAATGAAAAAATAGTATTTTGAAAAAAAAATTCAGTATTTAGTAATTTTTATGTTTTGCCAGTTTTTAGCCTTTTTTTTTTTGATAAATCTTTTAGATATTTTCACTCAACAAAAAACAGCAACACTGGTTGCCAATAGCATACATATATTGTTATAACCTAACCTCATATTTACAGTAGTACCAGCTTGCTACTACTCTGGCCAACCCAAAGCAAATTACGAGTGGCACATAATAGTAGTGCACGGCATAGAATACAAAGTTCCTCTACACCACTCGAGTACTAGCTTCTCTACGCTTATCTCAGCGCGTTTCACCATTTTATTTAACTGTGTTTTTTTCTGCTGTACTTATTCTATGCTTTTGACAACAAGCCAATATGCAGTAAATCTGCCAGGATGTCTGTGAGCTAGCAACGAATCACTGTGCGTGTTTGTGTGTGCAGAGCGAAATAAACGCAAGAGAACTCGCATCGAGCAGAAGTTTTATTTTAGATTTTCACATTTTGAAGTAGGTTACATATTTTATGCTTAATATTTCCATTTTCTTTTAAGTATTTTATTTTTTCATTTAATTTTTGTTCCATTTTGTTCTTACTTGCAGTTAGCATGAGAAGAGAACTGAAAATTGTTTTCATATACACACGTAAAAGTTCAATTTTGAGTTTTTATATCTACTAAGTACTATGTAGTATTTCTAAATCGTAGGTACGAGTGTATGAACGTGTAGGTATTTGTGGAAACAATGCAAAATTGCTGAAGTCAGTCTCGTTATACGAAGATTTATGTTTACTGTTTTAATAGGTTTAATCTTTTTTTCTGTCTTACTCACTTATGGTATTTCTCACGTTTCTTGAACTTTGATAAACATTTATTGCTTGAAAATAACTTCAGAACTATGTGCTTTCTTAGAGAGATTAACTTTAGTATCCTTACAGGTGAAGTGCGAGTATAGAAAATCTCCACCAATCTTTAATTTTCATGAATTTTCAACAAATTGAGATTTATTGCATTTCAGGTATTTGAAAAATATTGAATAGCAAGGAGATTAACCCTAAAATTATCTCCATAAGTCTCCTCGTTGCTTCGGTTTTGTTTTAGTAAAGTGATGAATATGGTACAACAACAAAGCACAAGCAGCGCAAAGAGTCACTGCGATTTGCGTTTTACATAATTCGGTGTTAAGTGAATACTTTTGAAGGATTTTGAAAGCTGAAAGTGAATCTATATTTCTTTTGGATCTACAGCTAAAATTATGAAGAATATTTTTCTAAGCTATACGTAAACCTTCCATAAGACTGAATTGGTAATCACTAGCCAGGAAAATTTTGAATCAGCATGAAGAAAAGTTTCGCTTAACATACAAAAATTGATTCGTTTAAACTGATGATGCACTATTTGCAAGCATCCAACCACTACCCAACACCGCCGACTACACCCTTACCAACCATATAACCATTGGACTGAAGACTATTGTCCTCCCTTTGCGTCTCTTGATTACAAGTAAGCAGCAGAGGCAGCCAGCAGTAGTGGCAGCAACAGCGAGAAACAGCAATAACTTGAGTTAATTTGCATATTCGGCTTTGGATTTGGATTTGCGCACAACGCACAGCGTTGCATTTATGCGATTTTATTTTTCGCAATATCGAAAGTAATAAAAATTTGTAAAAATTGCATACAATATCTAGCTATGGGCAGGGTAGGGAAGATAAAGAAAGGAGTTCGTTGAAAAGTACGGAAAGAGGGAGGGTAAAATGCGTTGTAAAAAAATGAATTTATGCATATTTTTTTCTAAGCGCAAGCAGAAAAAAAAATATATGTGGTGTATATATATTTCGCTGATATTACAATAACATTGTTCACGGTGGAAATGGCAGCGGGTAGGGTTGGTATAGCATAGAAGAATGTTGCTGTCTCACTCTCATAATGCGAAATATTTGTAAATTGAATTTTGTTATTGAATTTCTTTCTTCTTTTTTTTTCCAATATTGTATATGTAAACTTGTATGAATGTGTGTGTGTGTGTGTTTGTATGTGTGTGCCAACTTGTTAGGATTTGATTTTGGTACAATAAGCAGAATGTCAAGTATGCATAGTAGAACATACAACAGCCAAGCGAATTTGCATAAGCGCGCAGCATATGAAGCATGCACAGCTTGTTAAAGGATTTGTTTGCAAATGCATTGAAAATGTAAGCCAAATGTAAGGTAGGATCGGTCATGTTCGAATCTGAGATGCTCAACAAATGTGATGAGCTAAAAATCAGGCGGTAAAAGTAAAATGGTAAATGGTACACTTTAAGAACATAAAAAAAAGGGCTGGACCTTCTGATCATATGATTGGGAAAACATTTTTGGAGTTGGACTAAAAGAAATTTTCAAAATAGGAGCTTAGTTTATATTAGGTTAGGTTAAGTGGTTGCTTCCCCAATTATAAAATATACAGAATCAAATAACGTTTTTTTTGTTACTACAGTCCGATTGTTAGTTAAAAGAAAAGCATCATTGCCCTTCCCGTGAAACGGGTCTGGATGGATGGATGGATGTGAAGAAGGCCGAGAACCTGACCTACGAGTTCAGGGCAGTTCCTCAAGCACTCAGGCTATTTAGCCCATTGTACCTAAGGCCTAGGAAAAGAACAGGTCTATAAAAACATATAGTCAGAGCACAAAATTTCAACAGAATGTTCAATATGACGTTAGCAGCCTTTTCTATACTGGAAAGAAAAGGTTTGCCAAAGGTTTTGAGTCTACACCGTGTAACACCGTGTTTCAAAATGCTCTCAAATTCGTGTATCACTTAAATTTATTCAAGCGAATAACTCATAAAATTCCCAACGAATTATTTCATTTCAACCACATATAACTAAAACGCCCACAGGCCAACATCCGTGCTATATATACAATAGTTATACATGCATAGATCAGTGCACTTGAAAACAAAATCAACAATTCGATTGGATAAAAAGAAGAAACCATTGATTTTTAATATCTACAAACGCAAAACCAAATGGAAAATATTTGGAAATTGGTAGATGCATACCTGTCAAAGAAATATCCTTTTCGCAACATCAACACTACACAGACTCTACACACATAGTCTCACACACATACTCTGAATAATAATAATAATAATAAGAGAAGGAACAAGTAAAAGGATTTCAAAGATGGCAAAATAAAAATCACAAAAAATCACTGACATTAAAAAGAATGCAGCAAAAAAGAAAAACTAAGCAAAGGATATAAAAATTGAATTCAAATCAAAATGTCTGCTCGTTTTTATATTCTATATGTACATTTTTCTTCGATGTTTGCAAATCGCAAGAATAAAGGATTACAACAAATACAATGTATGCACATATATATGGAAACACACCCACATCCACAAATACTTACATAGTATTTATGTACCATGGTCTACGAGTATGTGTGCATAGCATTCCGCACATACCAACGAAATATTTGTATGCAGGATACATATGTACATACTTTGACTTTATGCACAGAAGGAAAAATTACCCCCGCGTTAGTGCGAAACGAATTGAAATTGCAAGTTGAGGTGCATGTGTGTGTTGAGTTTGCGTACGTGTATGTGTTCAGTTGCTGTTTGTATTTGTATATCAAACATCAACTATTCAGGCATTCACACACACACAATCAGAAACTAGTAGATATGCATAGAAAAAAAAAAGAAAATGGAAAATTTCAATGGAGATGAAAGAAAATTTCTTCATCATTTCTTTAATGCATTTTAAAAAATATTGGATTGAAATTTTGAAATGAATATCCCTTTTTACTTCAAGTACTTTTCATTTTATCCAATATTAAATATGAAATAAAGCGGCGCACCGCTTTATTTATGTATATATTTAGATATGTGAATATAAATTTATAACATTTTTCTACTACTTTCTTTCTATCAAATCTACTCCTATTTTCTATTACATTTTATTGACGAATCCCAAGCCGCACAAGAGGCGCATCCGCATAACGAAAGGGTCGATGCGCGAAACAGGCACTGTGCGGACTGTTCTTTGTGGCATGTGGAAGGGTGAAGTAACTACCCCGGTTGTTTTTAAACAACACCTAAAGACTATATAATATTCAGCTGGATAATTCATTAAACATTTTAAAATTGGTACATTTAAAAATTTTAAAACCGTACTTTTAATGTGAAATTGGCAATCAGATGAGTCAAATAAACCTTGAAGGTTATTGAAGTTATTGCACGAACCACGAAAAGGGTCTTTTTCTATGTAATTAGAGTTAGTACGGTAGGTATCTAATTTAATCGTAACTGGATACCTTGTGGTCGCTGTGGCGTAGTGGTAGTGCGTTGGACTGCTGCGCAGAGTGTCCGGGATTCGAATCTCGGCACAGACAAAATAAAAAAGTAGAAAAAATAATTTTTCAACACGGCACCACCTCTTGGCAGGCAATGGCAAACCTACAAGAGTAAAAATTGCTATGAAAAGCTTTTCACTTCGCCGTTCGGATTCGGCATTAAACTATAGGTCCCTTCCATTCATGTACAAATATAAGACACACAACATGAGTGGATGCGAAAAGCTCGGCCTAGGCCCTTCATGGGCTGTTGTGCCATTAAAAGTAAGTAAGTAAGTATACCTTGTACAACGGTTCGGAATTCTCGGGTTAACTTGATTCTATTTAACAGTTTTTCTTTTATTGATACATTCAACACACAGGGTGTACCCCTATGAATGCAGAGCATTGTGTTGAATGGAAGGAAGATTGATAAGTGGGAGGAAGTATGAGAGAAGGAATGCAATCACACACGACACCGATAAAGACATAGGCAGCCATTGTGGCAAGTCTTATGCCTTTACCACAATGAACTTCAGTTTTATCAGTGTCGACTATGACCGCATGTAGCGGCAAAGGCCAAGCTTTTCGCATCCACTCATGTTGTGCGAGTTATATTTGTACATGAATGGAAGGATATTTGTACATGAATGGAAGGGACCTACAGTTTTATGCCGAATCCGAACGGCGAAGTGAAAAGCTTTTCATGGAAAATTTTTACTCTTGTAGGTTTGCCATTGCCTGCCAAGAGGTGGTGCCGTGTATAAATTTTCTTGTAGTTGGTTTTTTGTTTGTTTTTTGTTTGTTATTTTTTTTGCCTGTGCCGAGGCTCGGACCCTTGACACTCTGCGTAACAGTCCAACGCACTACCGCTACGCTACAGCGACCACAAACAGAAACATTACATTCAACATTACCCTTATGCCTTCTAGAGTTAGCATATCTTGAAGATTAAGACTCTTATTTCTAACCCCTTACTTGCTGTCACCCCTTCTTCTTTTCCTAGGCCTTAAGTACAATGGGCTACATAGGTTGAGTGCTTGAGGAACTGTTCTGCACTCGTAGGACAGGTTTTCGGTCTTTTTCACATCCATCCAAGCCTATGTGTGTATGGAGGAAGGTTTTGTGATGGATCCCATAGAAAATTATTTAACGCAAACAAAAGAAACTGACAATCTGTCCCAGTTATAATGGGACTCCAATTCGTCAACTTTCCTAGTACTATTTTCGATTACTTTCCTACTACTTGTACCACTGCTATTCTACTACTATTTTGTACTATTATTTGTGCTACCCTTAGATATTAGATATCTAAAGTTCCCAGGATTGAATCCAGACAGACATATAACCTCTTAACTTGCATCCTTTCCTAGTCAACACAATTCTCTGATTTTGTAGGGTTATCCAGTCTACTTCTTGCCATTAAAAATCAAATTATAGACACAAATCATTCAGGGTTTCCCAAATTTTTAAGGGTGCCAGGATTTACCATTTATGGCTCCGCAATGTCACTCAAACTACGTTCATATTTTCTTCTACAGTACAATCCACAATATTATTTTCCAAGCACAATGACTTGCTTTCTTTCGTATGAGATGAGCGGTTCTAGGCAAACATTTATTGGTTAACCTTAATCTATTCAGGTTAACTCATTTAGAACATCTATATGATTAATCACTGTTTAATATTTCAAAACTTAAAACTACTATCTTTCAAAATGCTTTTACAGAACTCAAAACTATTAGATCTCACCTTGCTGAAAGGTCAGCTAAAAAGAAGTGGTTTTTGGAAGGTAATTTTGCGAATCAACAAAATTTTTAAATTTATAAATTTTGACACTTAAAGTATGAAATTCAACTAGGCAAATACCAAACTTGATGGAGAAATTACAACCTCGCTTGTCCCCATACATTTTACAGAGACCAACCTTTTGAAAAAAAAAAATAAAAATATATGCAAAAACGGGCAAATTTCAACAGAAATCCAAATTTATTTTTAATTTTGCTGAGTTTAACTTTTATTAACTTTTAAAATATTGGTCACCATTGGTTCTAACACTTGGTCACCTTGGCCAAATACTATTATACCCTTCAAATACATAATAACGTTTTTTTTCTAATTTTTGGGTGCTGAAATGTCATACTGAAGAAACATAGATGGAAACTGAGTTTACAAAATTTTCAATAGGGTTAAGTAGATTTGCAAAGTACAATGACCTAAGTGCAAGTTAGATTTTAAAACTTCCCCCCGAATAAAAACCAGAAAAACATTTTTAGATGCTTACAATTGCTTACTATTTATTCAAGATATTTATTTCAATGCAAATAGTGAACAAAAAAAAAAAACTTTAGGCTTGTTAGTCACTTTCTCCATGGCCCTCTCTTCTTCTATAATCCTTTAATTGGAATGTTATGTTTGTGTGTGTGTATGCGTGTGCTGGTTACCCTGCGATAAGCCACTTGCATTAATTGACATTACCAACGAACATGATTTGCAAATAACGCACTCGAATTTGCATAAATTTAGCATTATGTAGAGTTTTTATGCTGCTAAAATTATGCAAATTAAAAAAGGGAAATTAAATTCAAAAAAAAAATTACAGCTGTGAGCAAACTGACAGTTACAAAACTAAAAAATTTTAAAAACAAAAAAGTAGTGAATAAAAAATCATGATACCCTCAAGTTATCAACCGAAAAGCAAAAAAAAAAAAAAAAATCACAGGTAACAAATATTTTCAATAAAAAGGGAAAGGGTTCTCAAAAAAAAAGTAATGAAGCTAATTTGCATAAAATACTCAAAAATACTAGAGTTATGCAAATTAGAAGAATTCTGCATCCACGGTGAAAAGGGTAGTTAGTGTTGTCAATAGTGTAAAAAAATATGTAGCTACACAAAAACAACAACAACAACAACAAATAACTGCTGACTGGTACTGGCAAACTCATTAACATAACATAACATTAAAAAAAAATCACAAATTCCAAAAAAATTCAAACAAAAGGCAGAAATAAACTTTAATGCTCAACATCGGCATTCGCATCCTCAACCTCATCGCTGTCGTTGTCATTGCCGTCGTCCTGCGCGCTTTTACTCCACTACTCTAGCAATAATAGAATGTCTGCCTGTGTCTGTCTGTGTATGTATCAGTATGTGAGAGGAAGAGCAAGCGCATCTGCTTCCGTATTAAATTAAACAACAGCAACAGCAACAGCAACAACAACAACAAGCCTCCTCAGCAGCAACCAGCAGCAGCCAAACAGCCAGCATCCACCAGCCAGTTCAATGAACGATGTCTCACTAACCTAAATTAAAATTATGTTAATGAATGAAACATAAAAATGTTCCCTTTACTCTTCAGCTTCGTTTCCTTTTTACTTTTCCTCTTCATTTTCTTCCTCGTTCTCGTCGTCGTCGTAATTTTCATCAACTCCGTCGCTGTTTGTGTTGTTGGTGCTCTTGTTAATTCAGAAGGTAAATCACGGCCAAGGACGCGATGCGATTCTCACTGCCACCGCCGCGGCCGCGTGCTATAATCACACAGATTCTTTGCTACTTAAACTTAATGATGATGATAATGATAATGAAGAAGATAATAATGACGATTTTTGTTTGTTGGCTCAGTTTTAATTTGAACTTTGTTTCATTCATTCCTTCAAGCAGGAAGGTAGGGAATCAAGGAGGCAGGGGCTTGGCATAAAGTTCCTTGTGCGAATACCGGCATTTTTGCTTACAAAAAAAAAAAAAGTAAACCGAAATAATTGTGTAAATATGTTTTGGTTTTTTTTTTCTTTTGCTTCTCCATTGTATCTGTGTGTGTGTGTGTGTGTGTGTGTGTTGTGTCTGTTTCATTTCCAAATTATTCCTTTAGTGTTTATTAATTTCTCTTTTGTCCTTGTGACGTCATAAAGTGTATATATACACATACATATACTATATGTACTATATAATACATTGAAGCGAAAACGTGTCTGCAATTAAAATGTGCTACAAAATATTTTAATTTATGCAGACATTGTATAAAAGAAAATCGTAACCGCACATGTATGCGTGTATGTGTGTTTATGTGTTTGTGTGTGATGTTTTTTATATTTTCGTATGGTTATTTGAAAATATTTGGATATTTCAGTCATTTCAACTTTTTGTGTGTCGAGTGACGACGTATCGGTTTCGGTGTTTGTAAATTATTAATGAATTTATCTGACAGTGTAAATGTTGTAAAATATTGTAAACCAAATCCGAACGTTCAATATTACGGAAGGAATATTTCATTACATTAAGATTTCAAGAGATTATATAGAAATATTTGTGATACATTCGGAAGGAATATTTCATTACATTAACACTTCATGAGAATATATAGAAATATTTGTGATGCATTAAATTATTTTTTCAAGGCTTTTTAAAGAAGCCAAAAGTGTTAAACCACTGCTCATTAGAGTAGGCTATTATTTACCTGAACAGATCACCAACAAATAATACTTATGAGTACTAATCGTTGTACTGCGTGCTTACGTGTTTATTCTACCCGATTTCGAAGAAACATAACTCCTTAGATGGGCAAGTTTTGTAATGAGCGTCAGCTACTAGAAATTGGAAACAAAAGAGAAACGGGGGAAAGTTGACACTTATCTTGAAGGTAGAAATCAAGGAAAACAATATAAGTGCATAGAGAAATGTAGCGAGTAAATATTGAACATGGATGCGGATTATGGGAGGTCTGAAGACTCATTCTAAAGTAAGTACGAGTATAACGTCACAGTAACCCTAAACACGGAATTTTTTAAAATAAATTTTTAGAATTTCTGGCTTGTTGTTTTGGATTGATCTAAAATCGCACAAAAAATAATGAAGAGAAAACCCCAGAAAAGCATTGGGCTCTTCAAAAAACGTTTTTTTCAAAACATATAATGATATGATATTCCAAATGAAATAAATATTAGTTTTTAACATAAAATCTGTCATTATTAAGCGAAGCATTTTCTTAAGTATCTATTTAGATACTTTACCTCTTTCAATTTGAGCTATTATTTGGTAGGTTCTTCAATCTAATAAATTGGAACACTGTCAAATTTTAGTCTCATTTGATTATTATATTATTAGGTGAGGGTCTCCCCACCAGATTGTGTTGCACTGCGACCTCTTTTGTGTCAAACCTCAATTCAGGACAAAAAATGTTCTTCTAACCTAATCAAGGCCCGAACATCCTTTGCAGCCAAGAATTTCATAATGTCGACCGATAAAACTTTATTTCCAAAAATTCCAATTCTAAGCCGAAATGCGAGCTGTCGTCTGTGGCATACATAAATATGTAGACGACACCCTGACTCATTTGACAGTCCTAACTTACTTAGGTGATATCTGAGTACATAATATCCATAGTACATAGGATGGATAAACTCTTTAGCTGCTCTAAGGGTCGTGGAATGTGATTCCAACACTCGAGCCATTGTTTCTTGGTCCAGTCTATTACGATCGATTTCCAGTCTATTACGATCGATCGATTCAGAGTCTGCAGAAAGAATGGAGGACAATGTCGGCGGCCCCATTGCCCGCAATGTCACAGGGCGTAACTTTGCTATGAGTTGACAAGCGCTGGTTACTCTCAAAACAACTTTCGACTTTCAGCAGTGACAATGAAATTCTTGAAAAGATTTCACTTTCAATTAAAATGTAGAAGGCATAATATTCTTAATTTTTAATATCTAAATATCGGTATTCACCTCTCAAAAAAAAGCAAAAATTTCTCGAAAACTCTCAAGAAATGCTGAGAAAAATAATTTGTTTTAAATTTTTTTTTTTTTAAGAGCATCGAATTTATTTTGTAGTTGAATACATTTTTATACCAAATTTTTTAAAGAAATGTGAATATGGGAACCCAGATTTTGGCAAGAAAACTCGCAAAAGTAAACTGTGAACATTCCAGTATAAAATTTGGCACTTAAAAAATAAATGATCCTTTATTTTTTCGATTTCTTGAGAGCTGGATCTGACCAATAGAAATGTTATTCAATTATTTTTGCTTAAATGCCAAGCTTAAAACTGGGAATCCAATTGCGCCGAGGCAATTTATAATTTTTAATAATTAAATATGGAAAAACTTTTAACTCATAATAATATTTTTTCAAAAAGCATTAAAATAATAAACGGAAATAAGTAGTAATTAATTCTCAAAATATCCAAGGAGTGAAAACTATCATATATTTTTAAATTTAAAATATTATTGGAAAAAAAAGAACTCCAAAATTTTGAATAACATAGAAGTAAAACTTTATATATTTTTATTTTAGAAGTGATACATTTTTTTTTTTTTTTTTTTTGTATTGTCCAAAAATGTATAGATTTTTTAAGTTAATCGCACACATTTCTAGTGGTCGCTGTGGCGTAGTGGTAATGCGTTGGACTGCTACGCAGAGTGTCCGGGGTTCGAATCTCGGCATAGGCAAAATCAAAAAGTAGAAAAAATAATTTTTCTACACGGCACCACCTCTTGTCAGGCAATGGCAAACCTACAAGAGTATAAATTGCTATGAAAAGCTTTTCACTTCGCTGTTCGGATTCAGATTCGGCATTAAACTGTAGGTCCCTTCCATTCATGTACAAATATAACACGCGCAACATGAGTGGATGCTAAAAGCTCGGCCTAGACCCTCTATGGGCTGTTGTGCCATTAAAAGTAAAGTAAAGTAAGCACGCATTTATAAATCCAAATTTTCATGACTTTAACCATGTTTCAAAATTTTAATTTACAGTTGTTAGTTTTTCTTAACTTATATCGTGCACAATTTTCGTTTTTCATAATTGGTTTCTCAGATATTGAATTTTTTTTTCAAGATTATAAGGTTAATTTACTCTACCTACATGGAAAAATCTTTGATATAAAAAGATGACAAAAGATCCTTTATTTATTGATTGTTGGCTTCTTGATTTTTTTTTGTTTTTGGCTAAACAATTTTTGGAAGATATTTTAAAGGCGGACACGAGACTCATAGGCTATAGAACCTCGGTTCTTACGTGAGAAGTGCGTGAGTTTAGATTATAATTGTATTTATTTCCAATCTAATATTTTCCATTATTTGAAGACGGATCAAAATTATTTTTAAGCTGCTTACTTTCACAGTGAAATCAATTAAATTAAATATAAAAATTTTACTTCCACTACTCGATAGCGGAATGGAAAAATGCAGTAGATCAATTACAGCTTGCATTTCCTAATATTTTTAAACAAAACTCTTTACTTTTAATACTCAAATTTGAATCACTTTTCGTGATTCAAACTTTATTATAATAATTGAATAATTGGCCCTTAATAATAAAGAAAATAAAGTCGATTCTGAATTTAACGGTAGCTTCTTTGACATTTTTTGTCAACTTTAAAATCAACTTTATTCTCTCTATTACTAAGGGCAATTAAGTTCTAATTGCTTCAGGGCTTTCAAAAACTACGCTACTTATTAATATTTTTCCCCATATTTAATAACTGGCCAGTTAGAATTTCCAAGAACTTACCATTTCGTTCAATTTATGAATATTTTCCTGCACTCCCGACACATTTCGTTTTCCCACATAAAAATGAAGATTATTTTAGAACTTGAATTAAATTTGTTTTTTTAATGTTTTTAGTTTTAATAGATATTTACATATCTTTCGAATTTTTAAAATCGTGATCCTTTATTTTATTTTCAATTCTGCTATAAAATTCTTTTATATGCACATAATAATTTTTAACACCAACAGAAAATTTTTTTTTTTTTTTCCATTTCAGAACAAATTCAAAAATCTCTTGTTTTAATGTTAATTCTTTTTTTTTTTTTTGTGAATCACAATTCTTGAGGTTTAAATCTCCAGTGTTTGGATACACGACTACAACCTTACCGATTCACCTCACGTTGAGGAATGAATATTTGAAATTCACGCAGTGCTATGCGAAGATGCGATTCCTTGTGCTGATGGTTCCTTATCAAATAAAATCACACCACAAGTAAAAGTAAAGTTCAGAAAGTGTATGTTTTTGGCTGTTTCTGCTCCGCGTATTCGAACGAACGATTTCATTTGACGGCTGCGTACACGGAATCCACAAAAAACTCCATAAGAATCAACAGCGAAATGTCGCAAAAAACACATACAATCACACACATAATACATCTTGTAAATTGAATAGCAATAGAAGTCATCGTCATCATCATCGAGGTGGAAGAAGAAATGAAGAAGAAGAAGAAGAAGAATGGAACGCACTTTTTATTTTCTCTCGCGAATAAGAAAACACACAGTGGAGTAGAGTATGACCGCGGCGGTGTCGCCAGCGAAAGTCTTGAGGCACTATTACAACAAAAACACGCTCGCTCTCAAATCATTTTAAAGTAGACGATAAAGTGAGCGTCTAAAGAATTAGAAGCAGCCGCAGAAGCAGAAAAAGCAAAAAAGACGACGACGACGACGACGACGACGAAAACGCACCAGCTAGGACCAATGCCCGTCTGTTACTGCGCCTATAGTAGTGGTAATGTATTTCCCGATGAATTCATACCAAGCCCGTAAAGCAACCAACAAAACACAAAACACAAAACACAAACAAACAAACACGCGAACAAACAAGCGAACAAACGAAACTTCAAGATAAACAGAATGCAAAGTGTGAGCGTGCACACACTGGAAGGAAATACAGACACAGCAGGCAAACATACTGGCTGCCATTACAGCCACCCCCCACAAAAACAGTTTCTATGTACATATGTATATGTATGTGTGTGGGTGTGCATGTGTGTGCAAGGTATGTGTGTCATAGCACAAGTGCTTGAGAGCGCTGAGGGAATATTGATATCTGCCTGCTTAAACGCAGAGCGTGCGCACTGCCAGCATTTGCTCTCACAACAACAAATAGTAAAGAGTACGAGTTAGCTACCCAAAAAAAAAAGAGTTTGCTCGTAATAAGAAAAGAGGAAAATCAGAAGCAAAAATAAAAACACATATACTGAGCAGAGCCATTTCACATTTCACCCACCCTGAAAAAAGCAACGGCAGAAATAGTAGCCCAAAAAAATAAGGAGTAGAAATTTGTTTGCGAGAAAAAATGCCAAAAGCATAACGAATTTTTTTTTCCCAAAATTCCATGCTACGTTACTCACATGCTGGTGCCCCTCGATGCGCTACTCACATGCCGCATCTTCCACCATCTTCCAGTCGTGGTTGAAATGAAATTTAATGCAAAAAAAAAAAAAAACATAAAATACTATACTGATACATACATAGTCGTATGTACTATGTGATTATGTATGTATATATGTATATACCTACATACATATTTCCCCGTATACTTTTTGCTCCGCTTTGGAACATGTTGTATGTAGTTTTTTATCATTCATTGAACCACCCCAGTTTGGTGTAAAATACACCACACTTGCTGCTGCTTGGTATGAGTTTGCATATGCTACGCTAATAATTTTTTGTTTTTGTATAGGAATCAAAATTTTGGAAAAAATAAGGAGAAATTTTTAATATTTTTTTTGTTAAAATGGGCAATATAGAATATTTTTGTTGTCACGTTTTATGGCAGACTACTATGGGACGACGCACGCATACAAACGTTCCGAAATAGCGCACACTTTTCCTACACAGTAAGAAATTCGCGATCACCTTAATATTGGTCCTGTTTTTTAGTCGCTCTGAATGATAACACTAGTTTTTACTGGCCCCTTACTGCCCTCGGCTAACTTCGACTGGACAATTTCAGACACCAAACCCGTAACCGTCTAGTACACTGTCATTACATTTCTCTGCAAAAGTTCTTTATTAATTTCAAATATAAGTTATACATTGAATTGATTTCGAATCTATTATCATTTAGACTAAGTAATTTCGCTCAATTCGATAATAATTCAACGAATGTACTTTATATGAAGAAGATAGAAAAAGAAAATTTCTCTTCCTCTGGATACTCAGAATTTCTGAGCATTACGATTGACAGAAGGTAAGTGCAGATTTTAAATGTGACCTAGGAGTCCCAGAAAACTTTTATAGATATATTCATCAATAGCTGGGTTTGGCCAACTTTCGCCGTCCGAGTTTCAATAAATTTAAAATTTGAACAAAAACAGTTTTCATAACTGATGACCATTTGAGTAATGCATTCACCGACCTACTTGGTATTATTCATCGTCTTACCAAAGCATCCTTGATCACTATCTTACTGGACTTTGGTGTATCAAGTATACTGATTGTATGGGAGCCGTTATGCTTACTTGTTCAGAAAAGACCAAATTCTATCCAACAATTACTATGGTACTATCACGCCACTTTCACATGAATACTGTCATTGTCTTCTTTTTTATGGTCCCTCAGTAACGTCACTTTCAGTTTTTTTTTTATACTGGAGGCAGTGGCGTTGGTATGAGATTGGGTAATTAAAGGAAATATATTCGCTATTAGAAAAATTTTTCCATATTGATCGAAGTCGAAGAGACAGATTTTGTCTAGCCCTTGTATGGAGGTAATACGCCCAATTGATGAATGTACTACGTTCGCACGATAACCGTTATTGCTTTCCAAACCATGGTTTGGAAAGCAGTTACGTCGTTTCAAGCATCAAGTTTGTATGGCAATTCCACGCACACTTTCCGAAGAACGACTAAATTCTGCCTAATACTCATAATTAATACTAATATACCGTCTTCGCGTAATGCTTGCCCAATTACGTCACTTCAAGGATTTTGTTTTATGGAAGGTACCATACCCACCGAATTCCCGAATTCGACCACATTTTATCCAATAGCTATTACCCATATGCCGCATTCGCACATGTGTAAACTGTCATTGTCTTCCTTATTATGCTACCCTAGTTACGTCGTTACAAGTAATTATGTTTCTTTGGCAAGTGCCACACCCACTTGTTTAAATAAGATCAAAGTTTGCCCAGTGATTATTACCAACATATCACTTTTTCACACAGACTGTCATTATCTTTTGAACGATGTTGTTTCGTCGTTTCAAATACAAATACTTTGCTTGTATGGGAGGCACCACCCGCAGTTATTGAAAAAATTCCAAACTCTGCTCAATATCTCTACTACTGATGTGGATATTTGCTTAAGTTGGTACTTACTTCGACCCCTGTGGTCGAAATAAGATTTTCTCAGCACTTCCATTCGAAGTATCTAACCCAGTCTCACTCACAATGTAGCTCCAAGAAAAGTAAAGTAAGTAAGGTACTTACTTTGACCCCTGTGAGTACTAAGATTTTCTCAACACTTCCATTGGAATTATCTAACCCAGTCTCACGCACAATTTAGCTCCAAGAAAAGTGAAGTAAGTAAGGTACTTACTTCGACCCCTGTCAGTACTAAGATTTTCTCAGCACTTCCATTCGAATTATCTAACCCAGTCTCACGCACAATTTAGCTCCAAGAACTAACTGTTTGAGCATTCAACTTCCACAGCAATCGAGAGAATGGCAGATAGCCCACAGTTTCCATAGCTTTTCCAAAAATAAATTAGTAGCCGACACATATTGGGTCTGTGCCCTTTCGAATAGTTGATGGACAATAATCTTCGTTGTCACATCGGATAAGACTCATTGGTCGAGGAAGAACTTTGTTTGAAAAGCGTAACCCACAATAGCGACATGTTGTATCTTAATTTTAATTATTCAGCATCAAATGTCGTCGAACTCGTCTCTAAGTTTGCAGGTGAATCTATCAAAATAACCTTTTTTTTCCTGAAAAATATAAAAAAAGAAATTAAATGCAAAGGTTTGAAAACTGTCAACGACAAACCCAAATACCAAATTTTGGAATACGCGATGAAAAAATACGTAAAATAAAGAGAATAAAAAGTAACACGCGTGAAAAATTCAACATAATAGCTGAATCAAAGGTGGGGAGGTCGTGACTTAAAGAGGGTGGGCGAAGGGGAGGGGGAAGGGAGTGAGAATAGGAATGGAGGAAGCTGTGAACGGGAGACGCAAATACAATGCGATGCGCTGAAGGAGTTTGGCTTTCGCATGAATTTCCTCCAATAGTTGCTATAAAAAAAATTATGCTTTTTCTTATCAGAAGCAACCACGCATTTTGTGATTTTCGTCGCTCACTCACTCACTTGCTCGCTCGATATATTTACATACTTACACATATACTTACGAGCATATACAAATATTGGTGCTTCTTGGCATTGCTATTGCTATTGTTGTGTGTAGTAACCGGAGCGGCACATAATTTTCTGTACTTCTACCATTGCCATTCCACAACTACTTCACACTACTACGCTTGATACGGGTACACGGGCACCGGTATACTCATAGTATGTACAATACTTTCCCTTTTTTTCTTATTTTTATTTGTGACAATGTAAAATGCGGATACGCCAGAGATTTACGGTATGACGGTACAAGCGTAAAAGTACGAGTGTGTATTTTTGTTTAAAGTTGGGTAAATTTATATATGTATGTAGTAAGTATGTACCCATGTATTTACCATCTTCTGCTTCCTCCACTTTTCCTTTTGCTTTTGCTTTTGGTTTCTTTTTCTGGTTTTTTTTTTTTTTTTTTTGCCAATGACTGCTGATGAATGATAGATGGATTATCATTTTGTTTGGCGTAAATTGAATTTTGAGTTTTCTGCGGATGATCAAAATGTATTATTCAAGGATGCGCTACAAAAACATCAGCAGTAGCAGCAAAAATAACGCTGCTTGGGGAGATAAAGGCGAATGAGTATAAAAAACTTAACACAAATTTATTTTTAAAGTTTTTAATGTAGCATACATTTTTAATTTACTAAATTTTTTTTAAAATCAAACGAAATGTTAAGTAGTCAAATTAAAAAATTATGAGTACTTACATGAGCCAAATATTTAGAAAATATAAAATTCCCTATGCCAATTGCAGTGGAAAATGAAAGAAACAAACTGAAAATAATACAAATTCAGTAAGCAAATCAACAACACAACAGCGGCGTATCTGAGCTTCCAATTGGGGGTAGGTTGTAGCAAAGCTAATCAAAAAAGATCCAGAATATTTTTTGGAATAATTTTGAATCGCAACTGTTGCAAAATATAAACACACGTTAAAAACTGTAACAGCTAACGTTGCACTTACTAATGCAGGGATACTTTAGTGAAAATTCCAAGGGCCAGAGAAGAATGGACAGAATGATGTTATTGAATCTCGAAGCAGAGCGGTAAAACAGAAGAGCAAGCCGAAGGATATTGATCCAGGATATCAATTCAAGAAGTGAAACCGTCTTCTTTATATTCGCTTTAAAGCTTACAAATTCTTTCCCTTTGCAGTCGACAGTGGCAAAAGCGGGAGACTGCAACAATTTGCCAGAAATAAAATCCTTCAATAATTCCACTTTGGCTCATGTGTATGCTCGCTAGTTCGTCGTGCATGTCTTGTTGTACATTTTTTTTTCATATAAAACAACAACAACAACAACAACAACCAAAACATCCTTTCATGCTTCAACTAAAGCTCAAATTCAAAAGGATAATAAAAAAATATATTATATGCACACATATAAGATTTTTTTTTTTATACATATGCAATACTCTTGAATAGTTTGTTATGTTTGTGTGTGTGTTTTAGTATTTGTTATTGTTGTAGTTAGTATAAAACTACAATTCTTTTTTTTTATTAGCTCGTTGTACATATGTGTGTAGGTGTGTATGTATGTATGTATGTTAGTATGTGTATATTCACATACATCATAACTCAATAACGAACAACGACGACGACGAGACCAAAGAAACAACAAATTTCAAGAGAAAAAAAAAATGTTGCTTACATTCATCAAAATCTCAAAAACTTCTTTCTAATGAAACTACACATTATAATGCACACATACACTCACACATACTCACATGTGTGTTTGTATGCAAGTGTATTTGCATACAACACAATTTGGTTAACGAAATGTTCACCAACTTATCGCAGTAGTAGTTGTGCTATGTATACTTAGAAGGAATATTTCTTTTCTTTTTATATATCTGAAGCCCATTTTGAGGATGCAAAACTTATAACTAAAATGGGTTTCCTTTTTATTTCTTTGGATTTTTCCCTTCTCGTGAAGGAGAAACTATTTCTATAAAGGAATTTCGAGTTTTTTGTTGTTTCGTTTGCTTTTCTTTTTACTTTTTTTCAACTCTTGAATTTTATTATATTTTTGATATGTTAAATTGTATGTAATGTGTGTGTGTGTGTGTGTGTGTGTGTATGTGTGGGTGTAGTTTACGCTTGTTATTACTTTCTTATTATTATTAATTTTATTTTGTATGAATATTAGAAATATTTTATTAACTTGGCCAATTCGTTGTGGTTGGATTCCTTTTCTTATTTATGAATTTTTTTTTTTGTAAATAACGTGTACATTTGCAATTAAGAAATTATGTGTGGCAAACATTTTTGTTAAATGTTTATTGATATTTCACTGTCATTATGCAATTTTCTATTAACTTTAAAAACTGCCTCGGGATAGATTCAAGCAAAAGCTTAGTCACTTCCGTTTCATAAATTCGATTTCGATTCCTCTAATATAACATTTAAGTATCTTAAAGTAGGGGCGCCTTAGATGCTTGGAGAGCAAGCAAGATCGATACAATTACTTACACCCTTTTGCCTTCAACCCTCTTTTGTCATAGAAGTCGTGCAGCAAACGAGCGATACTCGTATGTCTCCTATCTGAAATGCAAATCTAGGGAGAATAGTGAAGCAATATAGTACTGAGAAATGCAGTATGAATGATCTGATTGAATCTATAAAATCCTTCTTAACTGCAATTTCTTCGCTCTAATTCAGTTACTTTATTTTAACACAGTCTCGAAAGGGTTCTTAAAATATGGCGCATGGATATGGTAGGTAGCATTTATTATTAAAATCCTTTGAAAAAAACAATTCTTCTTTGGAAGCATATGTAAATCCCTAGCATGTGCAGACCCATCCGATAATTTTATACTCATTTTTTATACTTCTAAAAACTATATCATTCAATGTTATTTGGGAAGCATTTTAATCTAACTTTATAGCATAGAACTAATGACTTTAGTCTAGTGCTGGCACCATTCAGCTTAATATTCATCATAGTGTTCGGCTTATTAATACCTATTGGAGCTTAGTATTTCAAGTGGAATTTAGACTATCCGATTGCATCATGCCAAACTATTAAAAATATAATACAAAAAATTTTCTGTCATGAATCGTTTGAACAAATAGATTTATTTATCTTGAGTAAGGATCTGATATAAATATTTGCATTCGCTTTTTGAATTGGGAACTGTTCTTTCCGATTAGTTCCCCTCTGATACCTTCAGAAGTTAGATATATAAGTAGTAATTGAGTGAACATTTTGAAGTAATTAACTTGTACGAAATCCCATCTGGCAGTACTGTAACTACTTTGATGCTTTAACTACGTCATGTAACTTTCGTTTTGATTATACATGTATCAATTTGCCAAAGTGTAAACAACATAACCTTTTTGCGCTACAAATATGTCAGCATATGTACGTGCGAAATATGTAAACAGCATTTGCTGGAAGTTTTGCATTTCTTCTTTTGCTGTTGGAAGTTTACGGAGAATATAATCCATCAAACATTGGAATTCTAGTTTCGACGCTTTAAAATACTTGAGATTTTGACACTGAAGACAAGGAACGCTCCGGGCGAGTGAAGAAGTTCGAAGATGAAGAATTAGAGACTCAACGACGACGAAGACTCGTACCAAATGCAAGAGGAACTTGTTATAACATTATTAGTTAATGATGCAGCAATTTTCAAGTGCCTAAAATCATTAGGGTTCATTAAAAAGGAAAGAAATTGGGCACCAAACGACTAGAATCCGAGAGACGTCGAAAGGCGATTTTGCATGTCTGAAATGCTATAAATGCTTCAGCGCTATAAATATTAATCGTTTTTGAATCGAATTATTACTGACCACGAAAAATGAATTCATTACGATAACCGGAAGTGCAAGAAGTCGCAAGAAGAAGCTCGGCTAACGAGAAACATCAACGCCGAAACAAAATATTCACGGCGTCAAGGTAATACACTGTATTTTCTAGGATCAGAAGGGTTTCATTTATGATGAGCTGCAAAATACTGGTTCAACTAATATGGGTGAGCTGTATCGAAAAAAATTAATTCGTTTGAGGAGAGCAATGGCTGAAAAAAATCCAAAATATGCGACCAGACACGAGACCATGTTTTTCCAACATGACAACTCGCTGCCTCAAAAATAATGGATTGGAAGTTTTGACTCACCCGTCGTATTCACCATACCTTTTTGCTCTCTCTGACTATAATTTATTTCAATCGATGTAAAATGTCCTTGCTGGAATACGCTTTATTTCAGTTGAAAGTATCAAAAATTGGATTAATTCATCAAGAAATTGCACGAAATATGGTAAAATATCATAGCTTCCGATGGGGGCACTACTTTGAATGTAGAACTGTTTATATTTTTATTTACGTATTGGCAATTTAATTCAATTCGAGTAATAAAATAATGGCTAATAATATATTATTAATAATTTATAAAACAAACAAAAAAGTTTTTCTTCAAAGCTACTGTTCACGACGACAACTCTACTCGTTCTCCTCGCTACTCTTTTCATGTTACCACGACGACCCCTCTCGGCTTTTGAGTGATGACTCCTATGACGACTACAACTTATGTACAACTTCGGCAGCTTTTGACAACTGACTCTCTATGACCGCGACTGCAACTTATGTACGACTTCGGCAACTTTTGACAACTGACTCTTTCTCTCTGACTGCTTTACACCACTTTACATGTATTTATTCGATTTAAAATTGAAATAAAGCTATATTTTGGTAAAAAAAAACACGGAAATTTTACAAAAGTGAATGAAATTTTTATTTTGATCGATAAATCAACTCCTGCCATTTACTTTTTAAAGATAATTTCACTTAAATGTTGCCCGCGGCTACGCTTCAAGTGGTCAATTTTGAAGGTCCAATTTTGGCACATTTTTCACACATTTCGGCCGGAATATCACAAATGGCGCGTTCAATGTTCAATGCTTCCAAAGCAGTATTCGTGTTTGGTTGGTCCCTATAGACAATAGACTTAACATAGCTCAAAAAAAAAATAGTCTAACGGGGTCAAATCACACGATCTTGGTGGCGAATTTACTACACGAAAACGTGAGATTAACTGCTCACCAAATTCGCCCCTCAATTGATGCATGGTTTCGCATCAATGTGTTATAATTGAACGGTACCTTTATCCATTGACTATAACGTTGCGGCCTTAATCGTCTTTGGAGAAGTACGGCCCAATGATGCCGCCTGCCCATAAACCGCACCAAACAGTGCATTGGTAGCTGCTGAATTGCCTCTGGCTGGTCTTTACTCCAAATAAGGCAATTCTGCTTATTCACGTATCCATTGAGCCAAAAATGAGCCTCGTCTCTAAATGGAAGTAACTTGTGACACACTTTTTTCATTGTTCAGGCGTAAGTCTATTCATGATGAAATGTCAAACCAGACTAAGCATAAATCAAGTGACAGCTGTCAAAAAGACCAACTCCGAAAAAAGTATTGCCAGATTGAAAACCACACTTCTAGAAAAAACAGTCTTTACATTAACGATATTAACTTTTTCACTTTTTTCTGTCCAGAGACTTGAACCCGGGCACTCAGTATAGCGGTCCAGGATACAGCTTATTTAAAAGCTAGCAGATAAACAGTGTCCTCGCCTTGGGGAAGAGTGCGTTTCCTGGCTCATAATTTTCATGCAAATTCTAAGAATCTGTATATATCTGATCGAATTATGTGGTAAATGCAATACATATTTGTATATGAAATTTTAATTGAACTATCTCGAGATGTGACTTTGTTTCCTCTATTAGAGAGCTATAATACAGCAAAAACGTTTCATCATATTCCACTCTCTTCCTTTTTTACGTAGTTGTTTGAGAGGCAAATGGATCTGAACCGAAGCTCTTTCGTGTAATAGTATAATTGGTGTGAAATTTATATTATTTCACTGAACTAAAACTACGAAAACCAAATAGACAGCAGTAGGAATTAGAATAAAGACAGCAAAGGGTTTCACAATCAATAATCTAAAAGTATAGAGAAGTTTCTACACACTTCACGACGAAGATTTTGAAGGATATTCGGGTATTTATCTTCTCTAATGCTACATATGGAAATAAGTATGTATAGGTAAAATTGTATGCACTCGTATGTGTGTGTGAACGTTTTGATTTGCCTTAACTCAAACTGTACGCAGGATACCTTTTCTTTTTTCATATCCTCGGTGTGGAGGACTTTTTGTTGCTTGAATGTGTGTTAAATAATTGAAATGACTGTCTGTGTGTCGCATCGACTGTTGTCAAATATTCGCTTCATTTCTAGATCCTCTTCCTCAAACGACAAAAAAACGAATTCATACTTTGCTTTGTGAATTTTTATGCGAATGTCCTTGTTAGGGCAGCAAAGGCAAATAACATGAAGAAGAGGAGGAAGAAGATGAAAACAATCTCACACAATCATATGCAGATACATATGTATATATGTATGTATGTATTGTAATTGAACACACACGCCTGATCGCATTCTGTTTGGATTCTTTTCCATTTTTTATTTCGTTTTATTTGGTTTTCTTTTTTTTCGGCAAGTGAATTTCATTTTCATATTTGTTCTTTTGATTGTTGTTGCTGTTGTTGCTGCTGCTGTTGCTGTTGTTGTTCTTGTTGTTGGCACAACAAGAGTACTACTACTCTCATACTAATACCAATACTACGACTAAGAACTTCACTGCTGCTACTGAAGAAATGGAACAACATTTTTGAAGCATGTTATTTATTTTTTTCTGCTATTGTTGTTGTTGTTGGCGTTGTTAGGCTAAGGGTTGATTTCTTTTTGACATTTTTTGTTGTTGTTATTGCAATACATTTTAGTCATGTTGAATGTGTGTTTTTTCGGGGTTTTTATTTGGCTTAAAAATCGAAGTGGGAGGAGTAGAGTTCACATGTGAGTTGGAAAAGTTGATTGATTGGTGTTCACACACAAACACACACAAACACACACACATACTTACTTAGGAAGAAAAATACAATATGTTTTCAGATGTGCATACTTGTAAAAATACACTAAAGATTTACTTTCTTCTTTTTGCATCAAACATAATAAAAATTTAGAAATTCTATTTTATATTGGAGAAAAGAAGAAATCAATTTCTAATTTTGAGTTTTCGTTACATTTTTTGTCAAGTTCCTAATTTCCCCTTTCAAATTTTATCATTTTCTTCATGTCTCTGACAATGCCGTCTTAATTTCCTGTTAAGTAATTTAAATATACTATGTGTAGATACTCGTATTCTTATACTCTCTCACACATACATACAAATACACAATCACAATCTTAAATACTTGGTATTGCTGCAAATCTGCGGAAGCTAAACATGAATCACAAAATGTTCGAAATGCCATAAACGAAACTCATCAAATGCCAGTACTACACAGTATTTGTTGCCAGTAGCGCAGTTTGAGGTTTTGACATGCCTGTGACCTAATTTTCCGTTAATATTTGATATACTTTCCGTTATACTGAAACCTACATAAATAGCAAATCCAAAGCGTTATTACTACTTATTTGCACTTTTCATGTTTAAACATATTGCAAGTTATAAATTTGTACTAAATATGTTCAAGTTCATATGAAGTTAATGTTACGAATAAACAAAAGTTATGGCTACAGAACCGTATGCCCACTTTTCATTGGCTTCTGTATACAATAGTTAGCTCAATTTGTCGAATTTTCTTTAGTTGATTTCTACAGAAAATCATTAGTACTTCTACATCTCTTTCAACTTCTCGTTGAGTTTCAATGAGAACTAATATATTGCAGTGCAAACTTATACACCTTCGTCCTCCTTGACAGCACGACTCGACACGCACCGCATGACGTAAAAACAGATGATAATGACATACCAGCTGACTAACTCAAGGCTGCCGCAAGCACTTTGAAAAACAACAAAGCACCTGGCCCGACGATGCTGCTAGACGTGCACAACGCTTGTCTGAAAGATGGAACCTTCACAGAGGAGTTAAAGAAATAACGCCTAGGATAAGGCAACCCAAAGTTCCCATCAGCATAACTTCTTGAGAGACTGATAAAGCCGCGCATCATTGAAGTAATCAACAACGCCGAAGGTTTTTCAGGCAGCACGGTTTCCGAACCGGTAGGTGGACGGTAGGAGTTGTTGAAGAAGTTGTGACGAACGTATGGTAGAAGGAGACCAGTATGGAAATCACTACGCTAGATGTATGATTATATTGGCCAGCATGAATGTAAGAAATTAATTCAACAGTGCTAGATAAGCTGACATGATCGACGCCATGGCAAACCGTTTCCAAGTACCTACCTACTACCTCTGAATGATCATGCGGAACTACCTCAGAGATCGTGAACTCATTTATAAGACCACCAGTTGCCCTTGGAGGAAGCGCTCTGGAACATCAATCTCTGGAACAACACTCTGGAACATCACTTACTACTAGATATTACATATCGGCATGCCGGATTCTACATAAATATAAATATGGTTGGCTACGCAAACAACATCGCAGTTGTGATCACCACACGAGGTATGGAAGAAGCTCAGGCAAAGCCAAGCTGATTCTCAACCAGTTGACTGAACAGACGGTTTGACGAAGTAAAAATAAATTAAATAAATATTTTGCAAATATCCGCACGATATGGGAAACGCTGAAGTACCCGATTGCACATACATATGGAAATGATGGATCAGAGACCGATTATTATAAAATAATTCATCTATCTTGTTTCAGAATCCTTTAGATAGATATATATACTCGTATATCGATACCGGCTTAAGTGTGTGAAAATTAAGAATATCTCAATTAGGACTTTCGAATAGCTGATATCTTTCTTCTTAAACGTCAGGGTCTTGTAATTGCATCCAATAATTGTAAATCAGACCATAGAAAATTAACGATAATCTTTTTTTCTTCTTTTAATGGCAGAACAGCCCGTGAAAGGTTTAGGCTGAGCTTTTTGCATTAACGTCAACCATATGGGTGTAATAACATTTACTTACTTTTAATGGCACAACAACCCATTTAGGGCCTAGGCCGAGCTTTTCGCATCCACTCATGTTGTGCGTGTTATATTTGTACATGAATGGAAGGGACCTACAGTTTAATGCCGAATCCGAACGGCGAAGTGAAAAGCTTTTCATAGCAATTTTTACTCTGTTACTCTTGTAGGTTAGCCATTGCCTGCCAAGAGGTGGTGCCGTGTAGAAAAACTATTTTTTCTACTTTTTGATTTTGCCTGTGCCGGGATTCGAACCCCGGACAATCTGCGTAACAGTCCAACGCACTACCGCTACGCCACAGCGTCTGTTCAAATATAAAATACCTATATAAAAACTTCTTGATTTGCCTAATTTGTACTAAACCTTTAGTTTAATTGTGAGTATTATTTTCACTTTTTTGCTAAGCAACATTTCAACCTTAATTTCTTTGAAGTTAGCTGGTTTTAATAATTTTATGAAAGTAAAACCTCTTTATACACGATAAGGTAAAAATGATTGCAGAAAGGATAGAACGAAAATTCTGACACGAAATCTTATATGCTCTCAACACAATAGAAATAGAAATGACTTTTCTATATAAGAATGCGTGTATGCAAGCGATGGTGAGGCTGGTCCGTCTGGCAACTGAGTAAAAGTAATGACAAACTGAAAGGAGAAAATGTGTAATGTGTTGCGGCTACACACGGTTTGTTTTTCAGGCGTTATTTTAGTGCCTAACTTTACGCAACTGTAATTATTTTTTCTATGCACGAATACTTATTAATAAACAAGAAGTATGTATTAAAGTGAATTTTATATGAATATTGTTATCAATTTGTGCTTTGGTATGTACATATATGATATGTATATACTCGTACACACACACACATAAACAAATATATTCTAAGTTAATATCGTCGTATTGCCGTATCAACATTATCCAGAACCTAAACAGTAACTTTGTCACTCACAATTTGTTTCTGTTTTTCCACCTTCTTCATTTCGCTCACTATTCAACTACGAGGTTCCAGTAACGGCAAGAAACACACCAGAATCCGGCTGCTACTAAGTGGCAACTCACTTAATTTGCAAGCAAATAAGGATGTGGCATATACTTACTTGCCGTTGTCAGTGTCGTTGCTGTCGACATTGTCGTCTCATCTTTATCATAATTTGCATCGTTCGCATCGTGCTTGGTTTTCATACATACAGGAACATACATACATACATACACTTAAGAAGTAGCTGAAACTCAGTGAGTTTCGATTCAGCCAACCAACCCATTCATGTATCCATCCATCCATCCATCCATTCATCCATCCATCTATCGAGTTAAGGAAATTAATGTTCTCTTACTTTAAGAATGATTTTCAGTTCACTCACACCACCCACACACACACACACACACATAACCAGCAACATGGATGTGTATCTATAGTGTGTAGCACAGTACATGTACTACTTAAGTATTTTTGCATAGGCAGGTGGGAAAAAGTACTTCTTTAGTATATAGGTGCGAATGTACATATTAAAGAAATCTCATGTACCACACCTAATCATATACACACATACATAGACATGTTTATAGTAAGTACATATGTATGTAGGTATCAATGTTAATACACATACTATATATGTATGTGTTCTACCTGATAACTGTCACTTTCATTTGAGTGTTTGCTGCATTCAAGCTGTTGCCATCGTTGCTGCTGTCATCTTTGTCGCTATCGCCGTTGTCGTCATTTTACGTTTCTGTTTACGTAGGAATATGAAGTATATTTAATGCTTTACTTTTAATGTGGCATTGTATGATGATGACAGGAAGTCTCTAGATTATTGATAGCAAACCTAATTTAAGTTAATCTCTCAGCATTGTAATTAAATTAGGGAACTTACTCACACATGTACCACATACATTTCTGCCTAGTATACGTTGTAAAATCTTAAATATTTCAACTTAGCCAATAACTAAAATCATACTTAGTAATAAACTAAGTAATTTGCACCTTTTTCACTTTGTATATGCATAAAAGTTATTTTATTCCAAAAATAGTAGTGTTACAACTACTCTCGTCTGCAATAAGTCGGATGCGGTATCATTGACCGACTTTTCGTTTCTGTTGTTAGAAACTTCAATAATTAACTGTTGTATGTTAGCAGTTTGAGAAACACTTACAAAAGACTGGAAATTATAAAAGATCTTGGGAACAAATAATTCGGACGTCCTTTTTATTTAACTTCTAACAAGCATTTGAGTGGAGCCCAAGTCTCACGTAGTGTTGGAAGGCCACAATAGCCAGAATTAAAAAATGTGCGCAGAAGCAGCGTTACAGTGTAAATCACAGTGCAAATAAAAGGAATAGTAAGGGGTTGCTCATATGACAACTACAAAGGGATTAGATTGATTTTCACTTCGCCGTTTGGATTCGGCATAAAACTGTAGGTCCCTTCCATTCATGTACAAATATAACACGCAGAACATGAGTGGATGCGAAAAGCTTGGCCTTTGGCGCTACATGCGGTCATATTCGACACTGATAAACTGAAGTTAATTGTGGTAAAGGCATAACACTTGCCACAGTGGCTATCTTTATCGGTGTCCTGTGTGATTGCATTTCCTCTCTCATTCTCCCTCCTTCTTCCTCTTACCTAGCAATCTTCCTTCCATTCAACACAATGCTCTGCATTCATAGGGCTACACCCTGTGTTAAATGTATCAATAAAAAAAAAAAAAAAAACATATTACGAACAATCTTATGTGTCAAATTTTAAAAATCAATTAGTTAAATTACCTACAATTTCTCATAAAGTCAGAAGTCTTCTTTGAAGAAAAGTATGACATGTGTGAGATATCTATCATGCAATATATGAATGTGATATTGCAATACTGGAACAGCTTTGGAAAATATTTACTTGGAAATTAAACTACTTAGAAAGAAATAGTTATATAAAAAAAAAAATATTCTCAAAGTCGAAAAATTTGGATGGTGGCAATAACTGAATCTATTATGTTGAGCCATAATCAATTCCCCTTGTGTGCCCGAAAATGCGAGAGCTTGTGAAAGACCCTTGAAATAATGTTTATTTGAAGTGCAGATATGTAAGTGCAAAGTCGAAAGTTGATTATTACGCTTTGGGTTCCACTTTCAGGTTTGTGCTGAGAAATCAAAAAGCTGCGACTTCTTCTTTTATGACACAAAAGCCGATCTTTTAACGTCCATTCATGTTGTGTGTGTTATATGTGTACATCAATACATAGTAGGAGCCTACAGCTTTAGGCCGAATCCGAATGAAGAAGTGAAAAGCTTTTTTAAGGCAATTTATACTCTTGTAGGTTTACCATTGCTTGCCAGTAGGTGTTTCTACTTTTTGACTTTGCCTGAACCCAGATTTAATTCTGTGCACTCTGCTTAGCAGTTCAGCCCACTACCAACTACTCCATGTCGACTGCGACTATTTACACTAAAATATAAAAAAAATTGAGGCGTAATGAAATTCAAGCTTTGTGTGAAGGGTTGCGAAGAGATAATTCGCGCGGTGGGAAGTAGGAGTTTAAGGTGTTGCTCAATGGCTGAAAGCTAAACATATATCCTAGCTTGGGGGGTACTTTTGAAAATCAACAACACAAATAATATATTTAATTTTTTTGCATTTGAAATGGGAAGTTCATTTTGAGAAAATATCACATTTAATGCTGGAATTATATTCCACGATGTCTCCATATATTGTCTGAGGCTATAGCTCCCCAAACATTTATTTACTTAATTGTGTAAAATAAGTATAAAGGAAAAATTTATCTCTCTTTTATTTGAGTAAGTTAAACATCAATTATGCAATATGTAAAACACGTAATTCTGCGAATGTTTGAAATGTATATCTTCAAATCTCAAGCCGATATTTAATGTGAATGGAGAACTACAGCACTTCGCCGTTCGGATTCGGCATTAAACTGTAGGTCCCTTCCATTCATGTACAAATATAACACGCCAACATGAGTGGATGCGAAAAGCTCGGCCTAGGCCCTCCATGGGCTGTTGTGCCATTAAAAGTAAAGTAAGTAAGGAGAACTACAGCTACCTCTTTGATAAGAGAAAATCAGAGGCTTATGGGCGTATTGCATATGTTGAGAGTAAAGTTTTTTCCTTTACTGTTATTCTATTTTAGCCTATTTCATATCAACGTTCAGTTTGTGTTTGTAGTAAGTTCAGTAGTTTATAGTTGTTTACTACATACTAAGTAACAAGCTAAGAAGTGAAAATTTGAATTGCTTGTTGTTAACAATTTCTATGAAAGTTTTCAAATCTACATAGAAAATTTAATACTTCAATACCGGAATGAAAAACAAACCAATGTTGCGCACAGTTGAAGTGTCTCCTTGCTAGAGAGGAAATGTCACAGAGAGCAAACTCGAGGTAATTTTCTACTGCTGATTGTTTTCTAATATGCTTAAAGGCTTGAAATAAATTGTATGCAATGTATTTTCATTCTTTATACATACATACTTTAACTCCCTTTACTGCTCAACCCCAGCACCGTTATCAACTTCTGCTGCTACTGCGTAAGATAAAACCATTATACTTATGAGTATTTCAGAATTTATTTATGCTACTAAAAATAATAAAAATAAAATGATAATAACAATAAGAAGAAAAAAAAAATTAATTCAAACCAATAAGTGTGTCCTTGTAATGTACACAGTGCATAACAGCAGCCAGCAACCACATTGGCAAAAAAGTGATTGTAAATTAAAGAAAAATGAATTTGTGTTGCTTTGGCAGGATATGTCGCATTGTTGTCACACGATGCTCAATCATCCAGAAAACAAGTGGAAGGGAACAACAACAACCAACGACGAGCAACAGCGGCAGCATCAACAACAACAACAACAACAACAACAACAAAGAGTACAGCATAAAGTCCAAACAACAGCAATGGCACCGTCACTGGAAATAGCATCAGCAACTCAGTTCAGTATCCTCGACATCTTAGAGCATCCTTAGAGTCCTTTAGTATCTCAGTCCTGCGGCAGTTGTATGGCAGCTGTAACGGTACCTTCTTCTTCTTCTTCTTCTTCGCTTCTTCCTTTCAATTGTGCTCGACTGCGTACTTTGCATTGCTTGCCTAATACGTACACAGTGGGAGTAGTGCTTGAGTCATGCTCAAGATGTGATGTCAAGGTTTACGTGTATGGCTGTTCCTGCGCCTGTGTGTGTGTGTGTGTGTGTGTGTATCTGTGGATACGTAGCCATAACAATAGAACAAAGCTGTGGCAGCATATTCAATACAAGTTCCCGGTATAGGCGAATGTATGCACCACGCGTAAAATTCGAATCAAATCAACAGAAGTTCACAACTGTTTTGCATGCCATTGCGTTAATGTGTTTTTTCAGACGTGTGTGTGCATTTGTATTTGTGGATGTGTGTGCAGGAAGTAGAAATGGGAGCTCACACGGGAAAGCATAAAATAAACACACATCCTGTGCGACATAATGTTTTCTTTTCTTTTTTAGGTGTGCATGTGTGTGTGAGTATTTGTGTTTATGACAATGATGCTTATTATGAATTCTTTCTGATTATTATTATTTGTTCTCTGTTGTAGTTATTCTTTTTCGTACTCGTTTTCAATTTTGACAATTGTTGTTCAAATGGATTTTTTATTTTCATATTTCTATTGGTGTACTTGTTGTTGCTGTTGTTGTTTCGTTGTTGTGTTTTCAGTTGAATCGTTACGATAATGTTTTTTATTTCTCACAATTTTTCATTTTGGTTAATACCAGAAATATGAATTTGTATGTTTATCAATAAGAAGAACTTAAAACTTCCTTGATTTTTCTTCTCTTGGCATAGAAAACAACCTTATGTCAATATCCACATAAAAAAAATAGCAAATGTCTTAGAGAAGACACGAGAATAACAGATCTAAGCACTCCTCCAATAGCATGGGCATAATTTGCCGTTACCCGGAATGCATCAATATCTGCTGCGCCAATGGATGATGCAATTGGTGTGAACGGCATGTACCAAATTGAATGCTACCATGGGTCACATTCGTGGTTTGACTGAGGAAAAGTTGTTCCTTTTGAAAAGCTAAACAATTTTGGTTTTCCTTATCCAATCTTCTTTTTTTGGTACTTTTTTTACTTTTAATGGCACAACAGCCCATGGAGGGCCTAGGCCGAGCTTTTCGCATCCACTCATGGTTGTACGTGTTATATTTGTACATGAATGGAAGGGACCTACAGTTTGATGCCGAATCCGAATTGATGGCGAAGTGAAAAGCTTTTCATAGGCAATTTTTACTCTTGTAGGTTTGCCATTGCCTGCCAAGAGGTGGTGCCGTGTAGAAAAATGATTTTTTCTACTTTTTGATTTTGCCTGTGCCGAGATTCGAACCCCGAACACTCTGCGTAGCAGTCCAACGCACTACCACTACGCCACAGCGAACAAATGTACCAAATTTGGTACAAATGTTTGAAAAAATTTGCCGTCAAGTGAGTCAGGGATTAATTTGGATGAGTGCGCGCCTTCTTTTCTTTATTATGAGGAATATTTTTGCCGAAGAAGGTATATTATTATTATTCCAAGTAATTTACAATCTATAACCATTTTAATAAAGTGTTTACTACTGTGGGCAAAAAGTAGTAAGACTTTGTTCATAATTTCAAATTTTTTTATTCATTCTTCCAAATCTATTTCGTCCCCTTCAAAGTAATCCCCCCCGGCCCCAATACACTTGTGCCAACGTTTTTTCCAATTCTCGAAACAGTTGTTAAAGTCAATTTCCGGAATAGCCTTCAATGCGCTTAGCGATTCATGTTTAATGTCTTCAATTGACTCAAAACGGTAACGGTGTCCACGAAGCGGTTTTTTGAGTTTAGAAAATAGCCAAAAGTCACACGGTGCTAAGTCAGGCGAATATGGTGGTTGCGGAACGATATCAGTCGAATTTTTGGCAAAATGGTCTCGTAAAACCAATGCAGTGATTTTGGAACCAATCGTGCATTCACTCTTCTTAGGCCCAAATGATGTCTTAAAATGGTTTTCACTGATCCTTCCGATATTCCAACGATGCCAGTAAGGTCTCTGACTGTTACTCGTCGATTCTCGAGCACCAATTCCTTGATTTTATTGACGTGTTGATCATCAGTTGATGTTGATGGCCGTCCTGGACGTGGTTCGTCGTCAACGCGTTCTCAACCATCTTTGAACAATTTGTACCAATCAAAAACACTTGCTCGCGACATACAATTATCACCGAAGGCCTTTTGCTGAACGTTTCGGCACCAGAAATTTGATTCCGCACACAAAATTGAATGGAACTTCTTTGTTGAATAATTTCACTCATTGTGAAAATCGCCGAATGCACTTTTTGTACTTCAGAAAGATAAGCGTATACTAAACACTAATGATTATTTTGATGTGACATTTGGCACAGATGACACCGACAGTCATACCAACCTTAAAAAAATAATATTTTGATGAATGGGTTTCCGCGCGAAATTTAAATTAAAAAGTCTTACTACTTTTTGCCCACAGTAGTATCAAAAACTCCCAAAAATAAGAGTCCACGAAGGAAGTAGAGGGTTGGTGTAAAAGTAAAAGCTATTAAACTTCCCATAACGAATAAGTAATTTTGGTTTAGACATCAAAGATGTAGGAATTCAAATAAAAATCCTGCCTATCGATTCCTATCACACCCCAAAGATGTACTTAAAACGGCGTTATATAAACAATTTCGAACATAGCATGTCTTCGGAGGAAATAATCTGGGCAGAGTCCTCTATCAAAAAATGATCAACTCACCGTTGCGTAAATCAACAAGTTCTAATTTGTTTTTCTGTGTAATTTTTTATTAACTAAAATTAGTATTAATTCCTTCCACGTAATGACGGCTGACTAGCTAAGAGCAGCAACGGCAACTTCTCATTTGGCATCGGGTGATTGTGTCATGAAACAGCAAAGACATCACCCTCCTCCTTTAACTGTAACCCAATTGTCAGCCTATACATAAACCAGATAAGTTATACTGTCATGAAGTGAACTGAAGTAATTAACAGATTAACTATGCTTTATGCTACCGCCCCAGAATATGTAAAACAGTAAAAGGAAAAGTAATTACAATGACTTTGTCAAAATCTATGTTGAGTGAATCCTCACCTTCTCATGCTCAGCGAAGACAGTATTTAATTCCGAAATTACCGAAACAACTCGTTGAAGAGGATGAGCTAATCTTCTTTAGAAAGACTTGACGTGATCAAGCACATTGTAGAGGTGGACAGCTAAAGATTATTATAGGTGACTTATACCAATAATCCGTAGAGTTATTTATTGAGCCAAAGAGTATTATTTTTTGTAGAATTCACTGATTACGTCACAAGTCTAAGAGATTTGCTAAATTACGCATAAAATAAGATTTTTGCTTTAATGAAATTACTGCCATGGAATATTTAAACTCTCCTTTTGCTTATTCTGGAATAAGTGTCAAAAAATTCAATTAGGGTGCTTACAATTTCTTTACATGTAATGGGTTTACAACTTGGCAATCTCTTAATTTAAAAAATTTGTATAATGTCGTGTTTTTCTTTGTTGCTGCTTTGTATAAAAATCATGATGCCACATAGTTGCTAAAGTTAAACTAAGTAAGTAAGTACTTTGAAGCATATAAACGCACATCCACGGACAGCTTATAAGATTATCCAGTTGCTTTAGAGAGCAACATTGTATTTTGTAAACACAGCGTTTTCCAAGACTTCAAAATACTGCGATGACACACCAACCACTGTGTAAGCTCCACAATTTCATTGCATACGAAAAAGTTTGCAACACGTTATAAATAATTAAACTCTCAACGACCTTGCCACTTCTCAAAAGTACGAACAAAGATTACAAAAAAGTTTCTACATTTCAGTATTCACTTTTTCTACACTCCCCTCAAACATAATTTATTTTTGTTTTTCCTTCAGCATTTCCACGCACGCGGTAGACTTTTATCGCAGATTAAATCCCACTCATTAACATTTTTTCCCGTCAAAACAAAAACATGCAACAGTTTCTCACAACAACAACAACAACAACAAAAGCCAAACACATAATTTGTTAATTTATTTAGCCACATTCAAATGCCGAGACAATCAGTACCAACAACAAACAAATAAGAAAAACAACCCCCCTTAATTTGGCTGCCGTTGTTGCTACTACTGCTGCTGCTGCTGCTGCTATAAGAAAAACAAAACTTCAAGTCGTAAAAAAACACATACAAATTAAGAAGAAAAAATAAATGAGCAGACATGAAAAGGAAGCAAGGAAGGAAGAAAAAATAATAATAATAATGAAAGAAAATGAAATAATTGGGGAATTCCCACGAACAAGCAGCAGACAGTTTGACATAATTTCCCAAGCAGCAGCAGCAGCAGCTGGAGCCAGACAAACAAGAATAAACAGCAGCAGATTCTTCAAGCAGCCGTTTGAAACGAAAACGAGAACGAGAATGAGAGTGAGATGGTGGAAACCATAACCAACCCCAACAAAGTTTTAATTAATTGCGTACAAAATGAAAATGAGTAAAAGTTCAACATCATTTTCATTTTCACGTACACACACTACCATCAGGATGACGACGATGGCGATGATGTTGTTGCTTTTGTTTGTTGCTGTTGTTGTCGTCGTCGTCATTTCGCTTTTCATTTTATTCCAACATTTCTCATTTACTCATGCCACCGTCATTTTGACTCCACTTCAACATCACCATCAACATTACCTCAACGCACTGATGCTGTTTTTAAGGATGCTGCTGAACTGTTTTAGTGTACTGCCATTTTCATTTCCGTTTCCGCTTTTCTCTCTCTTCGTACACAAATACTCTGCTTTAGCATACGCACATACCACACAAGGTAGGAAGTGTGTGCATGGGTGTGTGAGTGTGTGTGAGTGTGTGTGTGTTTGTGGGGTCGTTGTTTTTAACTGTTTCTCGTGTCATTAATGCCATGCTGCCATGCTGCCGTATTGCCAGAAAGTATACAAGGAGCATACATTCTCCATTGCTGCTATCACTTCCTTACTTGCTTGTTTGCTTCCTTGCTAAAAGTATTTAGCAAAAAAAAATTCTCATTTACTTGCTTCTGTTTTCTGTGTTCTCATTCTTAAAATTTCTCTTTCTTTGTCTCATTTTGCTATGGAATTTATGAGTCACGGTTGGAAGGAGTAAATTGCTAGCTGATGGAGCGATACTGTTGTTGTTGGTCCCTATCAATGTTATTGCTGGTATTGGTGGTGGTTGTGGCGGTGGTGGTGAAAGCGTGGGAGCTAAACAAGGTTGACGAACGCGCGGTTTCTCAAGTTGTTAACTCATTATTATGTATATTATATTTAGCAAAAGCTTGTAATTTCTTCTTCGCCTTTCTTTTGCTAAATGGAAGGCACAAAGAGGGGAGGAAATTATTCAGTTTCATGAATGAAAAGTAATGGAATTTCGCGCGCATTTCTTTTTACTAAGTACATACATATATGTAGCACATAGTGATTGCTTCAATTTTCTTGGGTTTTACGCATGCATTTTGATTAAGCGAACAACAAATTCTCAAATGTTTATAAAATTATTAATGACTTAAAAGAAAAAAGTCTCATTGACTGAAGGAATTAATCTCAAGAATTCAGGAGAAAGATGGAAATCTGAACCTTTTGAGATTAGTGGAACCAAGTGCCTTCTATCTTAAGCTTGTCCAATTGTAAGTATGTATTTAAATAAATCGATCCATCTTAAATAAGTGCATACGTATGAGTGAAATGTTATAGGCAGTTAATTAAAATATTTGCCCAACATTTAAGCTTGATATTTCAAATATTTCAAGGCATTATAAAATTATGCCTACAGTATAACTATCGCTAATGAAATACTGACGAATTGAAAATGAGAAATATTCCGATTGAAAAAATTCTATTGCATATGACACCTATGTACTACTGTGGGCAAAAAGTAGTAAGACTTTTTAATTTAAATTTGTCGCGGAAACCCATTCATCAAAATATTATTTTTTTAAGGTTGGTATGACTGTCGGAGACATTTGGCACAGATCAAAATAATCATTAGTGTTTAGTATACGCTTGTTTTTCTGAAGTACAAAAAGTGCATTCGGCGATTTTCACAATGAGTGAAATTATTCAACAAAGAAGTTCCATTAAATTTTGTGTGCGGAATCAAATTTCTGGTGCCGAAACGTTCAGAATGTTGCAAAAGGCCTTCGGTGATAATTGTATGTCGCGAGCAAGTGTTTCTGATTGGTACAAATTGTTCAAAGATGGTCGAGAACGCGTTGACGACGAACCACGTCCAGGACGGCCATCAACATCAACTGATGATCAACACGTCAATAAAATCAAGGAATTGGTGCTCGAGAATCGACGAGTAACAGTCAGAGACCTTACTGGCATCGTTGGAATATCGGAAGGATCAGTGAAAATCATTTTAAAACATCATTTGGGCCTAAGAAGTGTGAATGCACGATTGGTTCCATTATCACTGCATTGGTTTTACGAGACCATTTTGCCAAAAATTCGACTGATATCGTTCCGCAACCACCCTACCACCTTACCACCCTATTCGCCTGATTTAGCACCGTGTGACTTTTGGCTATTTTCTAAACTCAAAAAACCGCTTCGTGGACACCGTTACCTTTTTGAGTCAATTGAAGACATTAAACATGAATCGCTAAGCGCATTGAAGGCTATTCCGGAAATTGACTTAAACAACTGTTTCGAGAATTGGAAAAAACGTTGGCACAAGTGTATTTGGGCCGGGGGGGATTACTTTGAAGGGGAGAAATAGATTTGGAAGAATGAATAAAAAAATTTGAAATTATGAACAAAGTCTTACTAACTTTTGCCCACAGTAGTATATCAGCTTTATCTGTTAAAAACTCGGTCGGAAACGATTAGCGATTACAAATTTGGTCCGATATCGTTTAATGATTTTTATATAATTTTATAAAAATTTTATTTCACGTTTTCTGCCACCATCTGTCATGTTTACGACGATGTCGATTTCGGGGCTACACTTAGTCCCGAAGCAGTCGAACTGCAGTCGACCAAAAATGTTTGTAACTTTATGGGCCAAAATGAAAGGGCGTTATTGTGCCGGTCGACTTTTTATACGGAAATAAGTGAGACATCTGAAAACCGAATCGCTTATTTTTGATGCTTCTTTGTACGAGCTCTAGTACGTAGGGTCAACTGACAACATGCAGCTTAAAAATACCCTCAGAAAAATGAAACACATGAAGGAGTAAAAGTTCCCGACATGTACCAAAATATATGTATGCGCAACAACTAACGTAAAGGCTAGAATTGCTTTATACGCTTATACAGCTTCATTTGGCTAGCCGCTAGTTAAATGTGAACTTTCGCTACATAGTTGTTGTTGATTGCCTACTGTAAATCTTTTGCTAAATAATTTTCTATCTTAATTTTGAAATGTGGTTTGTTACAGGCTTATAGACTCGAAAGCTATTGAATTGATTGACATGAAATTTTGTACTATAATGCATTCTATCTCTACGCAGATTTCTGACTTGCTAACATGAAGTTTATGTTGGGATAACAAATTTTGAAACATTGTCATTGCTAAAACTCCGCATATGCTTTTTTGTTAACACTCTGCTAGCTAAATGTTCCCCTTTTGCGTGTGGTAATTCCCAATGTGGTAATTGTGTTAAATGTTTTAAAAAACTGTTAAATGTGCCACTATAAATCATCGATTTTCAAAACAAAAAAAAGAACTAATGCAGATTACAAAAACACACACACACACACTCAACTTTGCCAATTCTCTCATGAATATTCATAAAGAAAAACAGTAAAATTACATGCCAAAATCGTAGAGCAATGTAAAAAAATCAAAAGGCAAATTTTACATACAAGAGTAGTGCTTCCCAAAATTTAAGCTCAACCCTCATCGATTGAATTGAAAGGACAAAAAAATAAAACCTATTATGCATGTACTCGTAGGTATCTCTCTAACTATATCTCTACATTTTTATAGCTTAAATAAGTACTACAACAATAACAACAGCAAACCGCGCTTGCACTTTCGATTTCCTGATTACAAAAGCGGGAAATAAAACTAAATTGGCAATAAATCGCAAATTTAAAATTCACGAATACAATGAAAATATTTGACGTTGAACAATGTCGAGACCGACGAATACAACAAACAAAAGGCTTGAGTTGTGTGTGAGATTGCGTTGTTGCGTGTGTGTGTGTGTGTGTGCAGCGTCGCATCCTTCACAGGCTTTTGTCTTTCTGGAGAGTGATCCTTTTGTCTGTTGTGTCTATGTGCGAGTGCGAGTATCTATTGATTCCTGTTGCTATGAGCATTAAACTAACAACGGATGCTTTGATTATATAAGGGTTAAAGGGTATAGTTATTTTTGGCAAACAAAACAGCAAACTAACAACAATGTAGAACATGGTACCTGACTTCTTTTCTTCTTTATTACAGTTAATGCGCATAAACATGTAAGTATTGAGTGTTTTCCATGCTATTCAAGTAGTTAATTAGATACACACATGCCGTACATACATCTGCATTTGCATCTATGTATGTTCTACATATATGTGTGCGTGTGATTAATATTTAAATATTTGTTATAAATATTCTGTTATCTTAACCCTTTGTATTTTGTGAATTGTCTTTACAATGCTTTCTATTAAAACAAAACCATAAAAATCGTTATGAATTAAACGCTTTAGTGATTACAGAGGTAACCTCTGTTACTTTCACCTATGCACGCATATCGATTGCATATGGCACAATATTATTCATGCAAAATACATGGGACAAGGGGTTAATGTTATTAAAAACAATGAAAGGGGCCATTCCTAACATCATCTGCATATCTATCGCGCTCATTGAGTTTATCTATTTGTAGATGGCAAGGGCACCATCACGGTATCGAGCTCATCACCAGTAGCACTCCAACAACCCATCCATGTACGGGTAGGTAAACTTCACGCATTATGATTTTGATTACTGATTTTATGCAATATTTTTTATTTTTACTTTTTAAATTCTATCAAATATTCTCTTGTATGCCCGTATCGCAGCCCGTGTATTTGTGTGTGCTGTATATCTTCAGGGTAATCAAATGTGTACCGCTACATAATATTTGTTTGATATTTTATTTGTTCTGCATGAGCTATTGAATATTTTTATAATTTTTAGATTTAAAAATAATTAATGCCTACCGAATTTCTCATTCATTTAATTTCAACTTGAATAACAATAGGCAAATCTTTGAAATTTACAATGGAATCTCTTAGCTATGGGTTGAGATTGAAATTTTCCAAATGGAATACATGCATTCCTCAGTGAGAGATTCTGTTAAGGTGTCATCTGACTATGCAGCCACAGTTTGTTATTGAAATGAAACTCTCCACTTGTGGTAAACATTTAGAAGAAATGTCCTCCAGCATTATTCCTTATTCCTGAATAATCTACAACTGAATATACAAATATAATACGCACAACGTGAGTGGATGCGAAAAGCTCAGCCTAGGCCCTCCATGGCCTGTTGTACCATTAAAGGTAAAAGTAAAAGAATGCCATTGGAAGTAATTACATAGGATGTATTGATTTTGTCATAAGAGTAGATATTTTAACACGATGAACTGCAAGATTAATTTAATTTTATAAACTCTTTGAATAGTATTTTCGAAATTGCTTATCATATGTTCTTAACGGCTTGGTTTCAGCTTAAGGAAATTCAAGGCGTCTTTGATTTGAAATCAGAATTTTCTCCGCCGGTGCTAATGTTTTATTTCTTAATTCTAAGCAGTTACCAAGAAACACAGGACTCTGTAGATTTTGGCTATCGAAAATCTGAAACGTATATAATATAATATAATATAATGATGAATATAACATATTCATCAATTTTATGATGAATGACTTATTATGGGCATAAACAGTTATACAATTTTTATATTACCTTATTACTTTGGAAAAATAAATACCTTCAGGTCTGGTGTCTTACTTGCTCGCTAGTCAAATTGGATCAACCTGTACCAAATTGGTGATCACACCAGATGTTGATCATCTACTGCGTCCAAGATTAAAACTAGATGGTCGCTGTGGCGTAGTGGTAGTGCGTTGGACTGCTACGCCGAGTGTCCGGGGTTCGAATCTCGGCACAGGCAAAATCAAAAAAAGTGGAAAAAAAAAATTTTTTTACACGGCACCACCTCTTGTCAGGCAATGGCAAACTTACAAGAGTAAAAATTGCTATGAAAAGCTTTTCCTTCGCCGTTCGGATTCGGCTTTAAACTGTAGGTCCCTTCCATTCATGTGCAAATATAACACGCACAACATGAGTGGATGCGAAAAGCTCGGCGTAGGCCCTCCATGGGCTGTTGTGCCATCAAAAGTAAAGTAAAGTAAAGAACCTAAAAAAAATGGTCGCTGTGGCGTAGTACGTTGGACTGTTACGCAGAGTGTCCGGGGTTCGAATCTCGGTACAGGCAAAATCAAAAAGTAGAAAAACCAATTTTTCTACATAGCACCACCTGTTGGCAGGCAATGGCAAACCTACAAGAATAAAAATTGCCTATGAAAAGCTTTTCACTTTGCCGGTCGGATTCGGCATTAAACTGTAGGTCCTTTCCATTCATGTAGAAATATAACACGCACAGCATCAAAGGGTCCGAAAAGCTGGGCTGTTGAGCCATTAAAAGAAGAAGAACCTGAAAAACTAAATGAATCTAAAAATGAAACCAAATACTACTGTGGGCAAAAGTTAGTAAGACTTTGTTCATAATTTCAAATTTTTTTATTCATTCTTCCAAATCTATTTCGTCCCCTTCAAAGTAATCCCCCCCGGCCCCAATACACTTGTGCCAACGTTTTTTCCAATTCTCGAAACAGTTGTTAAAGTCAATTTCCGGAATAGCCTTCAATGCGCTTAGCGATTCATGTTTAATGTCTTCAATTGACTCAAAACGGTAACGGTGTCCACGAAGCGGTTTTTTGAGTTTAGAAAATAGCCAAAAGTCACACGGCGCTAATCACACGGTCAGGCGAATAGGGTGGTTGCGGAACGATATCAGTCGAATTTTCGGCAAAATGGTCTCGTAAAACCAATGCAGTGATTTTGGAACCAATCGTGCATTCACTCTTCTTAGGCCCAAATGATGTTTTAAAATGGTTTTCACTGATCCTTCCGATAGTCCAACGATGCCAGTAAGGTCTCTGATAATCTGACTGTTAATCGTCGATTCTCGAGCACCAATTCCTTGATTTTATTGACGTGTTGATCATCAGTTGATGTTGATGGCCGTCCTGGATGTGGTTCGTCGTCAACGCGTTCTCGTCCATCTTTTAACAATTTGTACCAATCAAAAACACTTGCTCGCGATATACAATTATCACTGAAGGCCTTTTGCAACATTGTGAACGTTTCGGCACCAGAAATTTGATTCCGCACACAAAATTTAATGGAACTTCTTTGTTGAATAATTTCACTCATTGTGAAAATCGCCGAATGCACTTTTTGTACTTCAAAAAGACAAGCGTATACTAAACACTAATGATTATTTTGATGTGACATTTGTCACAGATGTCACCGACAGTCATACCAACCTTAAAAAAATAATATTTTGATGAATGGGTTTCCGCGCGAAATTTAAATTAAAAAGTCTTACTAACTTTTGCCCACAGTAGTACTTTCGTTTTGATAGCAAACTTCAAATTTCAAATTATAAATTGTTTAGTGGCTGAGAAATTTCGAAAGAGTTACAGCTTTTAAGAGGATCACACGTAGGTCGGTCACTGTGCCTTCATAGTAGCTAACTACTATTTACTTGATGGTATAAGACTAGCGATAAGTATGAATTCAATGAAATTATCATCAATCCTCCTTAATGCTAGCTAGTCTAGTATTTTCCTTTTAGGCAAAATATTTGCAGATTTATCACTAGGTGTGGCAAACTAAAATGAAACAAAAAAAAACTTAGAAATATTATTGAAATATTCAATCAATCACCATAGGATTAAGGAATATTGAAAATTTGTCAAATATTGTTAATACTAAAATCTTTAGCATCAAAAATACTGAAAACGTTTTTAAGTATGTAGTAAATGCAAATTTCTAAATGAATACAGAGATGAATGAGAAAAGGACGTGATATGCGAGCACACGCATGCGCGTCAGCTGCGTACCAGAAACAACAAAAAAAAAAAAAGGTCTGATTATAATTTATGCGCTAGTAAACGCCTAAAAAGACCCAAGTGATCTAAGCTGCGCGCGTCTATAGCACAATAACACAGAAGCTGTGCGCAATGAAACTGAGAGTGGAAAGTCAAAAAGAGAAAGAGAGAGAGAGAGAAGTGTGGTGAAGATAAGTATTTCACCGAGGAAAGGGTTGAATAATAAAACAGGGACTTACCAAAGGAAATGAATATTGTAAATTGTTCTCCTCTCTCCTGGTTGTTTGTGATCCGTGAGCCCAAATAAATTCAAAAGTGTGTGTAAATTTTGGAATAAATTCAAATTTATTACCTACGATTTGCATGCACAGAATTATTAGATAGGCAACTTTTTTTTGACGTTGTCGTCGTTCATTGATTGTGTCCGGTTCCATAAGGTTTTAGTTGAAAGGTGAAAGAGTATGAAGACGCATGTGACAGTTCTCAGTGAATTTTTTAAAGTTTTTTTTAAATTAACTACCAATAATGGATACTAGCAGAGTTTACAACTTTAATGTATATATTATGAAAAAAAAAAATAAGTAAATAAAATCAACAAAACTGAATTCGCTACTGCGGTGTGCAATCAAAAAACCATAACCTTCCTCCCCGCTGCTTTTATTATTGCATTGGCTATTTAAATTCGTCAACATGTTTTTTTAATTCAAAATAATCAACAGCTGAAAACCTGCAATTATGACCACAAAAGTGAGCGCATTTATGTAAACGTTTTGCATGTTCAACAAGTAGTAATTAAAAAACTGCTCATTTAAAAACGAAACAAAAAAACAAAATTATAATGAACATAAATAAAGTATACATGCTGCAAAAAAAAGAAGAAATATATAAATATTTATATTTCTGCGGTGTAGTTAGCATTTCTTAATAATAAGTAATGATTGTGATAAGTATTAAAAAAAAAATAAATTAAAAAGTTGGAAAACTAAAAGATTAAAAAAAAAGAAATGAAATGAACATAAAATATTTTCAAATTCACGCATGCATAGCAAAACTCTTTTTAATCATTACCATCGTCAACCCCAACCAGCAAGTATCTAAGCAAGTTCTATAGATCATATTTTATTGCCATCAACCTGATTGGGGCCAGGCTCTAACTTTTAGTTGGACATGCGGTACATGCAAATTAAATAGTCCCTTTCTCTACATATGTATATTTTGCCTTACAGTTTATTTGGAAGTTTATAGTGGAACGAAAATAATTAAAATTATCATACATAATTCAAAAATATTGTTCGGTATTTCATTTCGTTCATGTACGTACAAAGATAAAGGTGAGCTTACTTTACTTTACTTTTAATGGCACAACAGCCCATGGAGGGCCTAGGCCGAGCTTTTCGCATCCACTCATGTTGTGCGTGTTATATTTGTACGTGAATGGAAGGGACGGACCTACAGTTTAATGCCGAATCCGAATTGACGGCGAAGTAAAAAGCTTTTCATAGCTTTTCATTTTTACTCTTGTAGGTTTGCCATTGTAGAAAAATTATTTTTTCTACTTTTTGATTTTGCCTGTGCCGAGATTCGAACCCCGGACACTCTGCGTAACAGTCCAACGCTCACAAAGGTGAGCTTTGCCTTCAGTTAATTTCTTCACGAAGTCTTACATATGTATATACTTAGAATATGAACACTGTGCAACAAGACAAAGCAAAATGGGGACTTAATAATTGTTTTAATCTTTTTTTTTTTTTGTTTTGTTGTATATGCTGTTGAGGTACTGATGGTGATGATATGTGATCGCTGTGTCGCAGTGAGAAGTGCGTTGGCCTGCTACGCAGGGTGTACGGTGTTCAAACCTCGTCACAGACAAAAGAAAAAAGTAGAAAAAACATTTTTTCTATACAGCATCATGTCTTGTCAGGCAATGGCAAACTTACAAGAGTAAAAATTGCCTATGAAAAGCTTTTTACTTCGCCGTTCGGATTCGGCATAAAACTGTATGTCCTGTCCATTCATGTACAAATATAATACACACAACATGAGTGGATGCGAAAAGCTCGGCCTAGGCCTTCCATGGGCTGTTGTGTCATTAAAAGAAAGAGAAGATCATGTAATGTGGTCAGCTTTCTGCATTCCTTTACGTTTGAAACTTCGTTTCATTAAAACTGTGTAAATTTTATGTCATTTTTAAGTCGTAAGCTGTAAGGTTTTCTTGTTCCAGTTTTACTCTTGGAGGTATTTTGGCTGTGTACCGAGTATCGCACCCAGTCATCACGTAGAAACCCAACAAATACCACTTACATGATCAGTAACAAAAATTGAAAAACATTTAAGCGAAATCAACGAATCTTCATATAACACATCTCTCCACTCGAGCGTGAAAAGTTAGTTTTACGCAAGTTAGTTTACGCTGAAACCGATCAACTCCTCCAATACAGAGCATTCATAGAACATTCATGGGATTTTGTATGCTAGCTTCAAGTTTAATTAAATATTTTCAATTGTACTGAGCTTTCCCCATGTTATTTCAGGTACTTTGTTTTAAATTTCGGCAATACTTATGTAGTGGAAGTCAGGTAACCTTGTTTTTTTTTAGTTTACTATCATCTGGGTTTTAAAACACAACTGCTTTTTGCCGCACCTGTGCCCACTGTCATTCGGAAAAAAACATTTTTTACTGGCTTTTGTAATTCATGGTGTGAATCCATTCCAGCAATTAGTAGGTATCTGCTATCGACAATTAGAACTGCCCAAAGGTTAAAAATAATTAAAGGAAAGACTACTGCATTTAAAGTTTAAGTGATTTGGTCCGTTGCATGTAAAAAGTGCTGCAAATGGGAGAAATAAAAAGGAAATTTGAGAATTAAAATAAAAATGAAAGAAGCGCACAACTATTCCTGCATAGTCACGCAATTGAGTTGCGACTTTAGATTGGCCACTGTCTTTCATTGTTGAGGAAGGGCACTCAAATCTGCGAGTATATTTACACGCACACATGAATACATGCTATGTATGTAGTATCCCAGTTGCACTATTTCAGATTGCTCCTTAACAATTGCTCCTTTAATAATCCAAAGAGAGCAGTAAAAACGATTTCTTCTCGTACATAAGAAAAAACAATAACAACAATAAATGCCAGAGCAAAGTGACTAAAAGGAAAAGTTTTCTCTTTGAGTTGAAAACACGTCAAATTATGAATTTTTTTCGACATGTTCATTTATTTTCTGTTTGCGGTGCTTACAACAATCAAACAAAAATGTATGCACAAGTTTACAAATAAGAATGAACGTAAATAAATTCTAACATTTTTTAAATTTAGATAAAGTTTATAATTTATAAAAAAAATAAAATACAAATACATATATATTAGTAGATATTTATAAGTATGGAAGCAGTGGAGTCATACTATTAATAACTAAAAATAATAGAATAGAAGCAAGAGAGAAAGAGAGAGAGAGAGTGAGAGAGAAGAGAGAGTGAGAGGGAGAGAGAGTGAGTGAGAGTGAGAGGGAGAGTGAGAGAGAGAGAGAGAGTGAGAGAGAGAGTGGGAGAGAGAGTGGGAGAGAGAGTGAGAGAGAGAGTGAGAGAGAGAGTGGGAGAGAGAGTGGGAGAGAGAGTGAGAGAGAGAGTGAGAGAGAGAGTGAGAGATAGAGAGAGTGAGAGAGAGAGTGAGAGAGAGAGAGAGTGAGAGAGAGAGAGAGTGAGAGAGAGAGTGAGAGAGAGAGTGAGAGAGAGAGAGTGAGAGAGAGAGAGAGAGAGTGAGAGAGAGAGTGAGAGAGAGAGTGAGAGAGAGTGAGAGAGAGTGAGAGAGAGTGAGAGAGAGTGAGAGAGAGTGAGAGAGAGAGTGAGAGAGAGAGTAAGAAAGAGAGAGAGTAAGAAAGAGAGAGAGTAAGAAAGAGAGAGAGTGAGAGGAGAGAGAAAATGAAATCGACGAACATCAATCGTATCCTCCTTTATTAGTCCATTTGGAGATCGAAACGATTACTCCATGCCCTAGGACATGCTGTGTTGAAAAGGAGTACAAAATGCAACAGCTCTGGAGCAATAGGGAGTAATTCATTGCTCCGTATTCAGAGCTCGATGATTACTCCATCGATGATCTTAAGTTCTACTGGGATGTAGTACGTACGAGTATATATGAATGAGTTTAAAAAACATTTAAGCCACTTTTGCTACCACATATACACACACACACTCAAAAACACACACAGACATTTTCAATAGAGTTAATAATAAGTAATATAAAGAATCACTTTGCCTCTTTGTGTTTGAACAAAGTATTGTTAAAAGTTTTTACTGAGAAAATTCTCAAAGGAGAACAGGCTTACCAAGTTGCTGCCATATTTTCTCACGTTGGCTTATTCTCTTCGTTTGCTCGTTTGTTCGTTTGTTCGTTTTGTTTGTTCGGTTGTATCAGATCTAACAATTACTTCTTAAAAACTTTCAAGTTTGTGCATTTTCCTTTCTTAACATCATCATCATGTGTTTGCATGCGTAAAACTTTTCACTTTGACTTCTTTATTATATTTCTAATACCGACTTTATTCTTCTACCACTTTTTTTTGTTTTTTTTTTTATATATATATTTGGTTTGTTTTTTATTTGTGTGGTGCAAAATTCGCGGAGAAGCAGCTTGAAAAAGTGCAAATATGTGAAATATGTGTGTTTGTGTGTATGTATGTTGTTAGCATGTCTTATGTTGTAAGAATAGCAAAGTTTGCCACCAACACTAAAAGGTTAACTTTATTTTTCACAAGCCACTCGACATGCATTTTGTATGTATGTAAGTAGGTAGGTTCTTGTGAAGTTTGTTATGTGCCACATAAAATATACATATTTACTTAAATACACAATTCTATACATCGGCAACTGAATGGAAAGTAATAAACTTTTATTACTATTTATCCTTGTATGTACCATGGACTTGTATGTTCAAGTACTTGCTAAAACTATTGTAATATCAAATTAACATTTTTGCTTTTATGATTAATGAATAGTACAAAATTACTAATGTGCCCAATAATAAATAATAATAAATCAATTCCATTCTCTGATCAAAGTAAGTTAAGCTTGAACATTCTTGTTTTAATACTGATAGTAAAGATTTAATTTTGAGTTTGTTTTGTTCTAACATTAAGAATATGTATTCTCTAATGTCTCTGTGACGTAGTGATGGTGTGGTTGGACTGTTACGCAGAGTGTCAGGGTATCGAATCTCAGCGCAGGCAAACTCAAAATGTAGAGAAAACATTTTTCTACACAGCACCACCTCTTGGCAGGCAATGGCAAACCTACAAAAGTAAAAATTTCCAATTTCATAAGAAAAGCTTTTCAATTTGCCGTTCAGATTCGGCATAAAACTGCAAGTCTCTTCCATTCATGTGCAAATATAACACGCGCAACATGAGGGGGTGCGAAAAGCTCGGCACATGGGCTGTTGTGACATTAAAAGTAGAATAAGAAGAAGAAGTTCTCTAGAATCAAGACCGCCCATATTTATTTTAAGAATAAAACTTAGTTACTTATTTTGAAATAGTTTCCTGATTATTTTAAGAATTCGTTCTTGTTTTAACATTGCCCCGGAAGAAATTAACTTTTATTTACGGCCAATATCTTTTTAATATGAATTTTGTTTGTTCTTCAAAAACAATTTCTTATTTGTGCACTGAGGAGATTTTGTTGGAATACTCTATTGAAACTTCAGCCGTCTGAACATCGACTAAAACTTATTAATCTACCGACATTGATAAGCAGAAGCAAAATGCTGAATATAACATTTCCTGTAAAACTTTTGAATGGCATTTTATCATCTTCGTATTTACTAAACGAAATAAACTTTAATATACCCTGTAGAAGCTCACGTTATTTTATTCCTATTAAACTTAGCATATGCAAAACAATGCTTTTCCTTTTCGTGGAATATGTAGAGATTTTAATGAACATTATAATTTATTCAGCATTTCCGATTCTCTGGAACACATCAAAACAAACTTACTTATCATATTAAATCAATAAACAGCTGATGATTTTATATCTGTAGTTGTAAAGAATGCCTATTTGGATGTACGCAGCTCATTACATATTTTCGTGTAAAGCGGTTGCGTCGGTCACCGATCCATACGTTATGTGGATACGCCTCTCGGTCGTGTTGGGCGGGAGGAGGATCCGTTGGGATTCGTTCGTAAATCAAGAATATTTTGATTAGAAAAATTCAGTTTGAATTTAATATTGTCGTTATTCATTCGAGATTTGTCGATCTTATTAAACAAAATAACAAGAGAAAGTGCCTCAAATAAGTATGACCGATTTGAATTTAAACCTAAATTTTTTTCTAGTGTAGGTCCATTTCATTAAGACTTTTTATTCATTCATTCATTAGCTAATCATGTATTTTGTTTAAGTCTCAACCAAGTCGTTGTTATTTTTGGACAACGACCAAGAATATGAATATTTCCTCCAAGTTTACTTTGTATCAAAGTCATAGGTGATTTTCTACTCTTACTTTACTTACTTTTAATGGCACAACAGCCCATGGAGGGCCTAGGCCGAGCTTTTCGCATCCACTAATGTTGTGCGTGTTATATTTGCACATGAATGGAAGGGACCTACAGTTTTATGCCGAATCCGAACGGCGAAGTGAAAAGCTTTTCATAGCAATTTTTACACTTGTAGGTTGTGCCAATAAAAGTAAAGTAAAGTAAGGTTTGCCATTGCCTGCCAAGAGGTGGTGCCGTGTACAAAAATTATTTTTTCTATTTTTTGATTTTGTCTGTGCCGAGATTCGAACCCCGGACACTCTGCGCAGCAGTCCAACGCACTACCACTACGCCACAGCGACCAAATTTCCTACTCTCTTCATGTTATTTTCATAGGAATTTGCGGTGAGTATTGGTTGTTGCTCATACTACTTAGTACAAAATGAACTATGTTTCAAAGAAGTCTAATAAAATACAACAGCGATTGGATTTCCAATGAAGCAAACGAAGTCTCTTTTCCAAATCATTTCAATACATAGCGGACAGTGGGGGAAGTTGGCATTCAGATTTTTACTGGTTTTCTCAAAATCGCTTCTTCTTCCCCTGGAGGGGCTAATCCCAAGCTTTTCGCATCCACTCATGTTCTGCTTGTTATATTTGCACATGAATGGAAGGGACCTATCCAAATCCGAACGGCAAAGTGAAAAGCTTTTCTTATGAAATTTGTATTCTTGTAGGTTTGCAATTGACTGCTAAGAGATGGTGCCGTGTATAAAACTTATTTTTTCTACTTTTTGATAATGCCTGTGCCGAGATTTGGATCTCGGACACTATGCGTAGTAGGCCAACACACTACGTCACGGAAAGTTTAATATTTGGATTTAAATCAATTTTTTTTTCTAGTTTTCAATGATGCAATTAGTTTTCCCAAAATATTACATTTGGTTTTTAGATTTGGTGTTAGTTTGCATAGTTCGGGATATTATCTAGTCGCCAATTCTATGTGTAGAAACTGTCACTCATACATACATACATATGCACATGTTTAAGGTGGATTTAATGCGATTTTTCAAGTTTAAGGAGATTTTTTCAATTTACTAATGTTTTTGATGAAGTTTCAATTTTTAAAACCAAAAAAAATTCCATCCAAAGTAATTGAAACTAGGTTAAATTTGCTGGCATTATTGGTCAAAATTATAAGTATCATTTAATAAATACAAATACGCTAATATGACAACCAAATACTTGTAATGAATTTCGTAATTTCACGTTAAGTTCATATTTTCTCTTTTTTTGTGTCAAATGTCTGAAGACCATATTCAACCAGTTCGGTCATAATAAATAACCTATTACACTTTGAAGTTCAATTTTCTTTGAACATAAAGGAAATAACTGACTTTTTTTTGAGGCTTGATAATAAAATCTATTTTAAGCTTTCTAAAAATATAATCATTTCTATAAAATTTACAATATTAGTGCTAACTTACCTAAGATGGCTGTTCTTAACTTTTTCGGAAATCGGCTCCACAAAGTTTTTCCTTGTTCAGAAACTGATAAACGGTTTGATAAAACTTGCCTTATACATATATGCCTACAATATGCTATATTCATTTCTCAATTTCAACACGGTACTAATTTTATAACCGAAATCAAAACGATATGCCAATCTCCCCACAGTCCCCTATATTTTAGAAGTGCTTTTAATTCGTACAGTTTCTAACTCGGAAATAAGTGACAACATGAATTTGGATTCTGGAGAGTTTACTTAATTGATAATAATAATTTTTGTTTTCTTTTAAAAATATATAAATTGAGAAAATTATTTAAAATATTCTTGCTTGTTCGTATCGATATCTTAAAGGTATGTGCTAAGTATATAGTATGTGTATGGAAATGCGATATACTCGTACAATTACGCTTATCTTAAAGATTCTTAAACCATTCTAAAAAAATTTCTCATTATTTTACCTTTTTATTAAAAATATTTGATTTTTTTTTTTAAATTATTCGCCATTTACATTCAATTTTTGATTTTTTTCTCTCTCGACAAAAGAAGAAACAATATAAATGAAAAAAGAAACCAAAATAAATGAAATGAACATGTATAATGTCAAATTCAAATCAATTGACATTCGACCCTTGTATTCTTCATGAAGATTATCAAAAAGAACGTTGTAGAGACGTCGAGAGGAAAGAAGGGGGAAAAATGGCATTTTAAGGCACTCGACTGCAATGAGATTTCCATTTTTGGTTGTACGTTTTTGGCATTCCTGATGAATTTTGTGATATGTTGATGCGTGATGATTTTTCTTCCATGCGTTTGTGATAAGAATCAGTAACAAATTTGCTGAATTTCATTTTGAAGAACCACGCACACGCACACGCACACATAAGCATCATAATATACACACATACATATACAAAGTTATATGTTTATTTACATACATACATATCCTTTTGACATTTAAGAAACTTACAACGTAGGTACTTGTACATATGCGTATGCAAATTCAGCTTCACCATCATCATCATCATCATCATGCCAAGGTATCACGTGAAGAAGGAAAACTCTTGAAAGAAAATATTTAAATTTTCAATTTCAATTGAATTTCTTAATTTTAGCAATTCTTTGCATTTTAGATTTCATTGTATTTTCTAAGCTTTTGTGTACGCCGTTTTTGTCAAATAAATCTTGTAACCAGCCGAAAAAAGAAAAGAAAAGAAACACCCTTGATGTGAGTAGCAAAAAAAAGGATACGATCTAGTTTTATTTTAACAATAAAAAGGTCACAAATTGTAGACTGTAACTGACAAATCGTTTTAATTTTTAACTAGGCGTTTTTTTTCTAATATTCATAATAACAATTTATAGCTATAATCGGTATATTATGGTGGTCGCTGTGGCGTAGTGGTAGTGCGTTGGACTGCTACGCAGAGTGTCCGGGGTTCGAATCTCGGCACAGGCAAAATCAAAAAGTAGAAAAAATAATATTTCTACACGGCACCACCTCTTGGCAGGCAATGGCAAACCTACAAGAGTAAAAATTGCCGATGAAAAGCTTTTCACTTCGACTTTCGGATTCGGCATAAAACTGTTGTGCCATTAAAAGTAAAGTAAAGTAATATAATCGGTAGAATACTGATTATTATTATTTTTTTTTTATTGTTACATTTAACACACAGTGTGTACCCCTATGAATGCAGAGCATTGTGTTGAATGGAAGGAAGATTGATAGGTGAGAGGAAGGAGGAGGGAGAATGAGAGAGTGAACGTGATCACACAGGACACCGATAAAGGGATAGGCAGCCATTGTGGCAAGTGCTATGCCTTCTTTATGCCACAATGAACTTCAGTTTATCAGTGTCGACTATGACCACATGTAGCGCCAAAGGTCAAGCTTTTCTGCAGATTTCGTCGAAAAATGGATTCCCATCAAAATTACGATGTTACTATCGTAAAAAAACCAAAAAACCAAAAACCAGTACCGAGAGATCGCGAAAGTGTAGACTTCGAAAGCAATTTGAGGCACAATAGAATACGAATTTCATTGAAAAACAACTCGCAAAGACTAAGGCGGAGAGACAGCATGAATGGCAAATGTGTTCATTACAGCCAATAATTGCATCAGCACTCATCCCATTGAGTGCCGACGAAGGTCTTCAGATTATACAGCACCAGGTAGTCATTGAGGTGAACGAATTCCCAGCTTCGCAACGAAAGAGAAGGACAGAAAATTTACTTGAAAATTTAACTGAAAATATTTCTTCCGTGGAAAGAAAACAATTCACATCAGCGTAACAAAAGACGAGATTTGCCAAGTTTCTAGTCAACCGCATAACATTCGCCATTTCTCAGACCGGCAACTGGCAAATTTTCCACTTGTTGAGATCATACAACCTGAATATTTTGATGATGATGATGATGATGATGATGGTAAGATTATAATTATACATCAGCAAATAAATTCACATGCTTTGAGTATGAATATTTTGATTAAGATGATGATTTTGCAGAGGGTGTTGCATGAATTGGAAATGCAAACGATTAAAATGAAGTTAATGCAGATGTAACACACCTGGGATTAGGCAATCATCAAACTGAACTATGCAAGATTTATCGTTTGCATATCATTAAAAATTCCTTCGGCCACGCTTGTAATGTCTGCGATAGACTCTCGTTTTTAACTGTTTTTTTAAACCTGACCTGAAAACCCAAAACGCAAACGTTCTGAAGAAGTAAACTTCTGTAGGGCGTCCCACTGGCGAATACAATTTCTTTGTGTAAATTAGTTCTTTTATGAAATGAAAATCCTCTCTAAAAATTCATTTCTTACACTCGCACTTGAATGCTTTCCCCAAAGAATCTTGACAATGTAAATGTCGAGCATAATGAAAGACTCGATTAGCAGATGAAAAGTATCGAATACGGCCATCATGTCGTTTGAGGTGAGGCAATAATAGGCGTCAACATTTGGTTCCTCATAAAAAGATTCCAAAAAGAACAAATGACCAACAGAGTTAACTTCTAATACTTATACTCACATTACGTACAAATATTTACTTTGAAAAAAGCAACCGCAATGCATTAAATATTATTTAACACACACAAAAATGAGGAAAAGTTGGTGTTCGGTGCTTCCACACCGCTTCGTTCATAACTTTCGTATTTATCTATGGATATTCATTATTAATAGATTGTTTTCTTAGTAAAATGATCAGCTTCACGTTCAAATAAAGAAAGTTTGCACATTATTTTTGTTTTACATTTTCCCAGGTGAGTTACTGAATTTTTTCTTAAATTTAAGCCCAAAAATTAGATATTTTCATATACTTTCGTTGCCTGCACCTGGGCTACCGATTAGAAAAGAGTTTCAGTAAATGATATTGGTGATCCAACTTCCTTCGATTAAGTTTTCCTATTTAACGCAATAGGTTTATTAGAACTCAAGATATATGGTATGAAGCTAACTCTAGAGAGGGGGATAAAATATTCAAAAATGTTCAGCTAAAAAAAAACTATTCCATAAAAAAAATTTTAATGCGATTCTCGTACGTAGAGAGGCCAATTTACAAAAAAAAAAAAAAATATAGTAGCAACTGCTGCATCGGTAGCCATGGTACAGAGATGGATCGCATTGCATTAATTTATCATTGTTTTCTTGGGAATAAATTTCGCTTTTATTTCAAATTATTAGAAATTTTAGTCTCAATAAATTTTTTGCCATGAATTTGGCAAATGGCACATTCAACTCAATTACTTTGTCTAGTTAGTACGTTCTTTTCTGTTTGTTTTTGTTGTTTTGCTGGAAGTACTTAGGTACTTTCGAAGAAAGTCAAAATTAGAATTCAATTTGTTAAATGCGATTTCAAGAAAGGCACAAAATGATGAATTGAATAATTTTGCAAAAGGCAAATGGCAACCACGCACACAAACACACACACACACACACATGCATACACACACTCATACATGTATGGAGCAGTAAAGTAAGTGAAGGTGTGTACACCGGAAAGATAAAAGCGGGAAGCCCCGCTCTACATGTATGCTTGTGCGGGTATGTGTGTGTGTGCGTGTGCGTGTGTGTGTGTGTGTGTGTGTGTGTGTGTGTGTGTGTGTGTGTGTGTGTGTGTGTGGTGTCGATGCACGACGCACTCACATCTCATTAATTTGTGATTGATATGTTTGTGTGTTCGTGAAAGCATCACAAATGAAATTGAAGTGTGATCCCATTACAAAAACAACAACAACAACAAAAGCAGCAGCAGAAACAGCATCAACAAAAACAACAATATTCGCACATTACAAAATGTCGTCAATTTGATTTTTTTTTTTTATTTTACTTTTGTTAACATTTGATGGATTTTCATGCAGTGACATAAGTCACTAAAATATCTTATTACAAATTTTCACAAGCAGCCATCTTTATTTAAAAGAAAGAAAAAAAAAACAAAACATTTACACAAACACACACATGTGTCACACATGTACGTACACTGTGTACGGGTGTGTGTGTGTGTCTGTGTGTGTGTGTGTATAGCGCATTTATTTTTCAACTTCGATTTTTGTTCGCTTGGTTTTTTTTTTTTTGCAACATTTCTTTTTTTTTTTGCAAATTGACACCCTCACACCCTTCGCGAAGAAACCGAAAATGAGTACCGGGACTCATGCCGGAAGCATGAAAATCTACAACGAAAAAAAGAAAGTATAGAAATGGAAAATTACGGGTGCTGGTTGAACACACGTGCTGCTTGCTACGCACACACATACACAGAGACACGAGCCATAGTTACATTTGCAAATATAACATATAGGTACATTCGCGTACGTTCTAAACGCACCCTAAACTCATGAGCGGCAAACGCATCCCCAGGATACGCAACACTTTCACACATTCAAATATAATGTACATATGTGTACATACATTCATACATACATACATACATGCATACATACATACATGCATACATACATGCATACATACATGCATACATACATACATACATATATGTATTGCGATATACATACATATGTTTATATGTACATAAATATGTAGATCTGTCTAAGAAAGATTGGGCGTTTGTTAATTTCGGTAGCTTTATTCAATTTCCTAAAACTCTTTGAATTTTTCACAAATGTCATGTGATATGTCACATGTGTACCTAGAATAAGTCGCTGCTATTGTTGTTGTTGCTATTGTTGTTGTTGTTGTTGTCGTTTCTTTCTGTTGTATGTAGTTGCTTCATTGCGACAATTCTATCGTCTTCTTGAGCTTTTCTCTCTTTTTCCTCTTCTTTTACTGTACCTTAAAATGGATTTGACATTCACCAAAGGGTACACGTCTGTTGAAGTATACTAGCATGAATCATGATGGAGTTGATTTAGTTGTTTGTTGTTGCTGTGCGCATTTTCTCTTCTTCTTGTTCTTCGAATTTAATCGCATTACTTTTGATTGAAGTAAGAAATCTACGAACCTACATCGACATAGCTTGAATGCAGTTATAAATAAATATGTAATAAAAATAATATTAATTTACATTACTTTATATTTAGAAATACATAAGTATGTATTCATGTCATTACATAGATACGCTGGAAATATTAATTTTATAAAATTAGATAAATGAATATGTTATCCAAAAAATGGGGAAGAACTGCGAGAAAAGAGAATTGCACCACAACAGGTCAGGAGACTCTCGCAGAGTGTAAAAAATAAAGTGGACCGGTCTTATTAGTTGTCGCTTCCTAAAATTTTTTATCAAACTAGCTTAACTTTCATCCCCAATTCTTAAAGGACTCTTAAATAAAATTGGTTTTTTTGTTTAAATGGACAAAACCCGCTTCTATTGTGATTCTATAGGGGAAGATGTGCGACTGACTCCTTGAACATTTTCACCGAATAAAAAATACCTAGAATAGGCCTGTCACCATAGAAGCATCTGTTTGTATTGATTCACCTCTCAAAGATGGTATAGAGAAAATGTAGAGGAAGAGAGAAAGTGCATGTATAAAAGACGTACTTCTTGACTTCACTTCTTTAGCGTGTAGCGGCTATACGTTATATTTTAATTAGTTATCTCAGTAGCTGAAATATTTTTTCGACACGAAAGACTTCTATTTCCAAAACGAAAAAAAAACAATGTGGTGGTTGACAAGGGGTAACTCCTTAAGTAATATCCCTGATATTAAAAGTGATGTTACTGGTATTAAAAGGGAAAAGCTCGGCCTAGGCCCTCCATGAGCTGATGTGCCATTAAATGAAGAAGAAAAGAAAAAGCAGAATTTACATTAGCTTTAAATTTTGCCCTCATTTGAGATCTTACTTAGTTATAAACATGTAACTGAATGAGCCTCGTGAGGAATCGTAGGATTAGCTGTTTGTTCTCTAGATATAATGTCCTTGCTAGCAAGTTGAACAAAATCGATTATAATTCTTAGGTTATTTTAGATTAAGTTTTGGGGTTAAACTTCCCAATTAGCTAGTTAGCTTTTCTTTCTCTCTCTTAGTTTTTGCTATATCTTCCATCCACCCTATTACTATTAATTACACCATGCAACAACAAATTTAGAGGCGCTAATCACGTTACATTTTCTTCATCTGGTCCTAAAGTCAGAAGATTGGGGTTCAGAAAACTAAAGAACTAAAGAAAAAAATACTTATCTTATCCACAGATATGATCCTTACGACTGAAGCTTGTTTAGTATAATGATATAAAAAATATTTGTGATGACACCTTCCCTCTATCATTGAAAGCTTACCTCAAAAATGGGAGTTTACACCCTTATATCCCAAAAATACCCATTAAAAAAAATCATTCAGAAAACTTACTGTCTTGGGAGAAAATATTCTTAGATAAAAAATATTGTGGATCCTGGAACCACCTCCGAGGCATTAACTATCCACCATTATGCATGCAAACAAGTTATGTTATTGCATTTAAATCTAGCCCCGTGAAATACTTCAGTGAAAAATGTTATCGTTTGTTGACCAGATTGTGTCAGAACTAGAAGTAATAGAAAAACGTACTTCAGATTCATGAGCAGCGCCTACAAATTACCCTAAAATCGTTGAAAAATTAGAGACCTAAAGAAAAAGTTGAGATTTTGTTGCACTGTGTAATAGTGATACTTAGATTTCAATTTCTATTCGAAGGCATAAAATTTACTTCAAAAAATAATTTAAGCATAACTCAGAGGAGTCGAATGCCAAAATGACGTCTTGATTATCAGGAAAATATTCCTTGACTCTCTCGTTAATCTATTTTTTTTCGGGAGATGCAAAATGTGAAGGAATGGGTCACAGCTGATGAAGAAAAGGAAACTATAATATCTAAAAAATTTCTAAGTATGTATTATATTTTCCACTTTGGCTTTCGGTTGTCGGCTCTAGCCGTTGCGGCTAAAAGACATTCTAAGTGAAAATTTCAAAATTAGCCTTAAGTTAGTTAATAGACAGCACCTGAGTTGGCTAAAAATCCACTTATGTAAATTAGCTAAAGTCACATTGCAATGCTTTAATTTACATTTTTGGTGAATATAGTGCCCCAAAAAATGTTTTTAGGTGCACAAAACACGTGGTGCGTTGTCAAAGCACAGATAATGAAACCCATCCCGCAAGTCTAACACCGATAACACTCCCTCCACAATGATGAATGTTGGCGCCGAAATGCACTGCGAAATGTAAAATAAAATATGTAAAAACTTTATTTTCATTTTCATTTGTAAAGCGGAAATGAGCACAGCGCCAGAAACTCTGTTGAATGTTTAAACATGGATTAAGCAAATACCAGCCAGCAGAGTCTAAGAGATCGGCCAACATGGGAGGTGGCACAGGGCGCAGTGCTATAATGGATGTCATTGTAAATGTGTATGTGTGTGTGTGTGTGTGTGTGTGTGTGTGTGTGTGTGTGTGTGTATGGTTGTCGAAGTTCAGTCGCTGTTGTGAAAGTTTTTTGTTTTACTTTACTTACTTGCTTACTTTATTATTACATACATTTTTCCCCATATCCTCTTCTATTTTTGTCTGCTTTTCGTCTTCTCTCTTTTGGTTGGTTTTATAATTTCATTCGCCATTAAAAAAATGTTCCTCCTGCCTTAGTTCTATACGTATAAAATTGTGCACAGTACACATTCCGTTGCGTTGATGAGTGAGTGCAAAAATGTAAAAAGGAAATTCACGAGAGAGCAAGCAGCAAACAAGTAGCAACAACAGCAAACAGCAGCAGTAGCAGCAGTAGCAGCAGCGTTAACGGTAGTAGTAGTAGTAGTAGTAGTAGTAAGTAAAGTAAATGAATGGAATAAAATGAATGGAATAAATGATAATGAGAGCAGCAGCATTTGCGGCTGTATCATGGTGGGGCAAGGGGGAGGTGGAAAGAGTATGAGGATGCTACTGGTGCTACTGTTGATTTCGTTATTGCAAATGAGACGAGATGACGTGGGTGCGACGGTGATGCCGGGTGCAATGCAGGAATAATTTTTGTTTCGTTGATGAGATAATGGCTGCCTCTGTTTTTGTCTCTGCTCTATGCTTTGCTGCTGTTTCGCTCCTGTTGATGATGTTTTTCTCGCTAAAAGAAAAAAAAAATGAATTATTTTAAATGTGGGTTTCAAGGTCAAGGTGATGTTGATTGTGTTTTGTTGTGTTGGGTTGGGTTATTGCACCAGCAACAACGCTTTAGTCATCCACTTCATCGTCGTCTGCATTGTAATTGTTCTTGTGATTGTTGTAGCTATTTTGTTTTTGTTGTTATTATCTTGATTATGACATGATGGCGCGATAAAAGGTGAATAGTCTGTCAGAGATACACGCATACAATTGATATTTAATTGCTAAATTGTTGCCATACAGTGAAAAGGAATGTGGCTTTTGCAAATATTTTTTTTAACAACTTTACGAGGAACTGAAATGGCATGTTCGTGATTCGGGAAGGTAAGGATGGATCTGTAATATTTCGGTTTACCTCTACGACAAAAATAATAACATTGAGGGAAGGGACCTACCATTCATGTACATAAAAATCTAACACGCACAATATGAGTGGAAGCGAAAAGCTCGTCCTAGGCGCTCCATGGGCTGTTGTGTCATTAAAAGAAGAAATCGAAGAGTTATGCTATGTTTTAGCTCAAGAAGAATGAGGTAACAAATTTTAAAATTTTACGAAAAGCAGAGTTCGGTCATAAGCAACTTGAATTTTTGGTGTAAACCTTTGCCACACAAAATATGGAAAGCGCACTTTGCCCCTTAAACTGAAACTTTATAATCCTTTATCTATTTACGCCTGCTGAAAAATAGACAAAGTGTAACGTATGCAAGAGAAATAGAAGCATTTTTAACATTGCACCTGGACAACTCAAGAGATAGGAAATCAATGTGAGAAAAGTTGTTGGCAAATCAATAGTCTTTAATTCAGTATTCTTACTTAACAGTGTCGAGGCCGATTTATGTACATAAAACAGTGATGATGGCAACTGATTCAAAAAGAACTAAAATAAAATTTACACTTTTTCAGGGGGCCAGAACCTCATTTAAATAAGGCCTATTATGTATAATAATATAAATTTATAAAAACAATCAAAATCGAATCGAGGACTTTGGCTACATGCATGCTCATTCAGTTTTCGATACAGTTGAATTTTTTAAAAACGGAAATCATACAAATTACGAGAATGAGTCCCATCAAAATCTCTTCTTTTAGTTGCATTTTACTTAGAGAACCAATCAATATAGAAGAATTTGTGTTCGGTGGACAGTTAAAAAACGCCAGTGAACTATTTCATCTTTTGTTGTCGTGTAGCATTACAAATTATGCAAAAATTGCCTACATATGGCATTAATTGCAATTTCAGTGCTATTGAAAGATCGGAATAACTTGTCATAAAGCCATCAACAATTTCCTTCTGACCGAGATTAAAGGTACAAACAAAATGGAGGCGGCAACGACTACACTTAAATATCATGCATTCTTATGAAGACGAACACAATGGCTGCGACATTGCATCATAGCGCCAATATGAATAGCCGCTGTTGTCGACTTGAATCTATTTCTATTTTGGCAATCATTAAATATATTAATGAAATGTTCTATTAAATATTATTACAACATAAATAAATTTTGCTGCTGAAGGCATCTGGTTGTGCAGCTGGTCGTTGGGTTACATCTAAAAAAGATTATTTCAAATTGTTGAGAATCCTAAGTTCCTTTGTACAAAATTTGAAAATTCTTAAATAAGCAAATGAAATTTTGTTCTTATACAAATTTTAAAAAAGTTTTATTTTGAATAAACTTGGTCTAAACAAAATTCAAATATGGTATTCGAAACTTTAGGTCATTCAAATCAGGTATTCACGGAATAAAATGAATCGCTACTCAAGCTTTCTGTTGGGAAAGAGATAGTATAGGGTGTTTTTTTTTAGAAGTGTGGTTTTCAAGGAGAAATAAAACGCATATAATTTAATGTTATGGCCAAGAATTTAGTTTTATCGTAAAGATAAGGATTTGCAATTATGTTTTAAAAACGATTTCGAACAAGTGGCCGCTGCGGCTGGTTCGAATAAATTCCAGCCGATAGGTCCATTTTTCGACCACTTTTTGCAGCGATTGGGGCCGTATGTCAGTAATAACGCGCCGAATATTCTCTTCCAAGGCGTCAATCGTCTCGGGCTTATCTGCGTAGACAAATGATTTCACATAACCCCACAAAAAATAGTCCAGCGGTGTCAAATCGCACGATCTTGGAGGCCACGCCAGAGGCCCACGACGCGAGATAATGCGCTCACCAAAAGTTACCTTCAATAAATTGATTATTTCGTTGGCTGTATGGCATGTAGGCGCCGTCTTTTTGGAACCAAAGGTCGTCCACATTAACATCCTCCAATTCAGGCACGAAAAAGTCATTAATCATGGCATGGCTCTATAGCGTTCCCCATTGACTGTAACATTATGGCCGGCTTCATCTTTGAAGAAATATGGACCAATTATTCCCTTTGCCCATAGAGCACACCAAACAGTGACCAGTGACTTTTTGAGGATGTAACGGCGTCTCGACAATGGCTTGTGGATTAAGATCGACAATTTTGCTTATTAACGTACCCATTCAACAGAAAGTGAGCTTCATCGCTGAACAAAATATTCTTGTGAAAGTCGTGCGAACAGAACCATTATTTCGGTAATAAATTTGCACGATTTGCAAACGTTGTTCAGGAGTAAGTCTATTCATTATGAAATGGCAAACCAAACTGAGCATAAATCAAGTGACAGCTGTCAAAAAGACCAACTCCGAAAAAAGTATTGCCGGATTGAAAACCACACTTCTAAAAAAAAACACCCTTTATATAATATATATGTATATGAATTATGTAAACTAGGTTTCTTTCCCAGGGCACATAATTCAAATGCAATATCTCTGAGGCACGGAAAATGTCTCTATTCCAAGAATAGATTCCTAATGATAGAAATATTAAGCCCTTTTGTTAAAATACACTTTCATATCCTTTTTGCTGACAGGCAATCTTCACATTACATTAAACTGTGAATTGTTGAACAGAATTTAATTTAATCATGTGATGAAGCACAAGTGAATTCCATGCAGAACAATTTTTATATGAATATGAATAAAATTTATATGAAAAAAAAGAAGAATATTCAAAATATTATTTTAAAGAAGCACACAGTGGCAAAAGCATATCCTAACAACAAATGCACCAACAAAAAGAAGATATACAAATACATAATATAAAAACTCGTAATTTTCGATGAAAATATGTGAAACATTTCAAAATGAAACAAAAATACGATGAGCGAAAGAGTACGAGAGCAGAAGCGATTGTGTGAAAGTGTGAGGGGGAAGAAGAAAAGAAGAACAACTTGCGAGTGGCAGCAGCACGGCAGTGTGGATGTGTTTATGACGACGAACATGAAGAGTTTATGATGTGCAATCTACACGAGAAAATGGTTTGAATTTCTTTAGACATCTGAAGTGAGCAGAGGGGGTTCACATTTAAAAAGATTTGTACCTAGCAGCTGAATCGGTACACATTCCTTATGCTAATAATAATAACAAAATTATTAAAGATATTCACACATAGTAAATCTGTTATCAAGTCTGCCGAGGCAAACGGTAGAGATGCAATAAAATAAAATAAAATTCAAAATTTTTGCTGTAATAATACAATAAATAAACACATATTCATAATACAAACGTACACTTTTTTACTCATATTTACATTCCGAGCACCAAGAACATGTCTTAAATTGTACTTTGTTACTCGTATATCAATAGAAAAATACAAAATACAAAATACAAAACGCTAAAATTCGGTTTTTTTTCATCTTCTTCTGTTTGCTCGTTTGCACATCAAAATATGCAAATTGGAATTTCTACTCACAAAATATATTGTAATATTGTAGTACTACATACAAACACACATTGTATGATGTTGTTGCTGCTAGCGTTCGCTCCCCCATCCCTCCACCGCATCGACGTTGCTGTAGTTAACCCTGTTTCGCATTTTGCTGCTGTTCTTGTTGCTGTAATTTTCAGCTTGTTCCCTTTTTTATTTGAATTTTCGCAACGTCCCCTTTGGCGCAGTTGTGACTGCCGCTGTCGAAAATCAGCATATCCCTCAGCATTCAACTTCAGCCATTATTCTGCATTTTATTATGTTCTCGCATTTCGTCTTGTTTTTGTCGTTTCTGCTTCTATTTTACTAGTTACACATTTTCGTATTTACACATTCATCGCTCACACAAATTTTTCCATTTTTTTCTCTTACACTATTCTCATATACTTTCAGGGGAAAACCATCATTTTCTATGCTTGCCGACAAATGTCGTCTATAAAATAATACAGCCAATGCGCATGTCCAACCATTGCTCACACCCCCTTCGTCCCTGCTGCACTAATACTCTTGTACACGTACACAGTAATGACATAGCATACCGAAACGAAGAAGGTAAAGTAAAACCGTAATAAAATTTCTTTCTTCTCTTCTCTCTTTCGGCATTTGCATCTATTCGTCTCTTTCGCACATACATGTACACATTGCTGAGTGTGAATGTCCTTCTTATATCGTATATGTTTCTATTGCACACAGGCAGCAGCACAGTCAATATTTTACTAATAATTGCCAGCGGAATGCATGGGAATGAAACGAAAATTAACACAGCCAACCTCTGCCAGCCTGCCTTCATTTCGTAATGAAACAAAGCAAGATTGCGCAATGAATATAACAACAACAAAAAGTAACAAATAAGAAAAACAACAACAATTACAAAAATTTAGTTTCCACCAGAGATTTAATGACGTAACGGACAGTGAGGTAGTCCAAGGGAGTTTGTTTCTTTTTTTTTTACTTGCCTTGTCTGCAATTAAGCAGCAACAGTTAAGTTAAACGGGTTTCGAGTTCAAGGCTACAGTACAATATTAAATACGGTAAGAAACGGTACGGAATTTGTTGGTGGCAATTAACAAGCAATGACTTTTAGTCATTCTCCGGTTGAAGATTTGTGTGGGGCGTTGGCATTTCAATCTATGGTTCATTTACTTGATCGTCTTAAAGCTGAGCGTACAAAATATAATGGTAAATTTAGGCTTTTTGTTGTGGTGTGATTATTGATTTAAATATGCAAAGATACGAGTAGAAGTACATGCAAAGTTTTGCGGATACACACAGCTTATCAAGGAAACGACATTCACAGGGGAGTGGGGTCATTGAGAATATTTGAATGAGATTTTGTGAAAATTCTTAGTTAATATATGAAAACTGTACATTGAATCTACATAATACATACATAAATACATACATGCATCCCCGCATAATTGCGTCGAAGAAAATATACAATTTATGGTTCAATTAACCGGGAATGCAATTAAATGTGAAACACATTTAAGCGTGGCTAACCGGGTCAATTAACCGGGGATTACTGAGTAATATTGTTGGAAATATATACAATTTGCATTCATTCTGGCATCATTATTTATACATATAAGTAGATATACAGAAACTAATTAAAATTAATTTTCCTATGTGTTTGTTTACACTGCCGCAAGCATGAAAGACTGTGCGAGAGTAGTAAGAAAGATACAAGTTTTGCGTTCTCGCACATTCTTTCATGCTTGCGGCAGTGTAAACAATCACATAGGAAAATTATCGAAAGAATATCTGTAAATCCATAACATATTTATTATATTAGGATACCGAATCTATCTGCATATGAGAGTACCATGGTATACGCCTCTTTTCTAGTTTTATTAGCTTGTCTAGGCTGTGATTTCTAGCGTTAGGAGATTAATTTGAGATAACTGATGCCATAAAGGTTTCATTAAATCTCAAACTATCGAAATCGGTTAAGACACGTAGAATGAAAGTAAAATAGCTGCCGCTGTATTAAGATGCACCATGGAGTTAAAGCAAACTAGTGAAATAGGTAGCACATATAAAAAATATAAATTGAACTTAGATTCTAGTGCAATTTTATAGCTCTTTGATTTGATTTGCCACTTTCAACTTAAGGAACCACAATTGAATTGTGTCGCTGTGGCTTAATTGGCAATGTGCTGTACTGCTACGCGCAAAGATTTCGAGTTCAAATCACTGCACAGGCAAACTCAAAATCAGTAGAAAACACATTTTTTACACGACGCCTCCTGTTGGCAGGCAATGGCAAACTTCCAAAAGTAAAAATTGTCTATTCACGTAAAAATATAACAACATACTCAAAATGAATGGTTGCGAAAGGTTGAGCCTAGACTCTGCATGGACTGCTGTCCTATTCAAGAAGAAGAAGGGCCACAATGGAAGAAGCTCCTTTATTGACCAGCATGACCATTAGTCGCAAGTACACGACAGGATAGGATCTGTGATAAAGGGCCTGAACTACCGGGTATTACCAGATCCTGAGACAGATAACCTTTGTGTAGTAGCAGTATAGATAAAGCTGATGCTAATAACAATAAAAACTAGTCATTAGTCTCAACTAATCTCCAAGGATATAATGCTATTATTGCAGCTATAGTGAAATAATATTTTCCACTTACAGTTTTAGATCTTCGCTAATATCTTCATTAGTTTTCGCTAGTGTTTTCCCGTTGGAATTTCACAAATACTGCGTTAAAGGAAAATCTAGATTTTGTTTTTCACAATAAAGCCACATTTTTACACGTGTCAACTATTTTTAAGCTGATTTTGCAAATTTTATAATGATATTTGACAAACAAATATAATTCCAAGTAATAAAACAAACAATGACACAAAACTGAAAATATATAAATGAGAGTACTGCAGCTTCAATTTCTAAGTAAGTATACGGATACATTGACTTTATGTCAAAGCCTCTCGAATGCCTCCCATTTAGAAATATATTTTACTTTAACTTCACTCTACGCCTCTGCAATGAAGCACATGTTTTCAATTTCTTCTTCTTCTTCTAGTTTGTGTGTTAATTGTTGTCGGCTCTGTCATTGCACTTGGCGCTAAATATACACAAAAGAATACATGTAACACACACACATCACACACCAATACCACAACCATTTCCATCATCAGCATCCTCAGCATCCTCATCATCCTTACCACCAACAACAACAACAAGAGGCAAGCTACACACTACCACCACAATTATTACGACAGTCACGTGCTTTTCATTTTCATTCTGATTCATTTTCCTCTTGTTTTTTGTTGTTGCTGGCTGCTTCTAATGATTTTCGCCTCGCATTAATTTTTCCGTATTTTATCCGTTCGTTAGAGTATGTTCATATATATGTATGTGTGTGGCTGTGTGTGTGAGTATTTTTCTGCATTTTTTATTTTCATCAGCAAATTCGTTGGACACAACAGCTGATGAGCGGCACTGTGCTCATGGAGGAGTTGATGCTTGCTCTACCCTTCCGCGCCTCGCTCTGTTCACCACTGTACTGGAGCATGCTGTTGCAGCTGTTGATGAGAAATATTGCAAATGAAGAAATTATAATGAGCGGCGCCCAGCAGTATGCAATGAAATTTTGTTGCAATCGAATGAAACTTGAACACAAGCGAAATGTGTGGAACATTTTGATTCATTTATTATTATTATTAATATCTACTACATTTATGCTTTTCAGTTTGCCATTTACTTTTTACTTTCTTATTAAAACCTAAAATTAAATATAGACACTTTTTTAATAACAAATAATATTCTTTTTCTTTTGCTTATCATGCATCATAATATCGTTTAAAAAAAAATTGTACGTAGGAAATTACGCGGATAAGAAAAATCGATTCTATGCGTATGTATAGAGGGTGTGTGTGTTTTGATGTTTTGAAGGCAGCGCGTTTTTATCACAAGTAGCGTTAGTGGCAGTTGAAAAGCTGAAAAAGTTGAAAGAAAACACCCTTCAAACAACAACAAAAATGTATGGAAATATAGCAGCAGTAATCAAAAAAAAAAAAAAAAAGGAAGTAAAAGAAGAAAAAGCAGAATCATAATATTTTTATGATGAAATAGAAAATTTTGTTATCAAGCAACGAAAGGATAAAAAATAACATTGAAATACATATATTTTTGCATACACACACCCACACACACACCCACACATACACATACACATACGTATACGTAAATATGTACATACATTTATGTATCCCTACAAAATAATAGAGCAAGCATGTTGTAGTTATGGCGGTACTTTGTGAGCGCACTGTACCCATCGTTGCCAGTGATGCCACCTTCCTAGAGCTGGGTGTGAGCAGTGAACGAATAGCAACTAACTCTGTTCACTGTCTTCGAGTTGAGCACTTCTGCTTGTTTTCCTTCATCTCCTTCGGCGACCTCGTCGTCGTTGTCGTCTATTTCCGGTGAAAATGTAATTTTATCTTGGTACGTTCGCTGACTGAGTGAACGACATCTTAAAGTCGATGACGACGGTTCAAATGTGGTGGCAGTTTGATATACAACAGCACCGGCAAACCGCGATAGCAGCGACTTCGTCGATGCTAACGTTGACGGCCGCAGTGATATTGACTATGTGCACAGTAGTTGAGCGAAAGCAGTTCGCCAACTGTTCCTTTAGCCATGCAACATTTTTCTTTCTTCATTTACAGTTTTACGTTTTACTTACTCTAAACACTAAATATGCGCATTTGCTTATATACCTCGGCTTTTATACCCTAGCTCCCTTATGGCCCGACAGCATTGACAGCAAATTGCTTTTGCTGCTGCCGCTGCTGCTATTGCTACTCCTGATCCTTTGGGGTATTCAATGTGTCAAATGCGCTTCAGCCACTGAATTTGTAGTGTGAGTATCGTACCTTCATTGTACTTTGGAGACATCAAACCAAGAATGCTCTGTCGATATTTTCTTCTCCTTCTTCTTTTTCATCGTCTTCGTCTTCGACTTCTGCTCTACTCCTACCCCCTTTTCTTTTCTGCATAGTTTGTGGAGTAGCATCCATCAATTTGATGGATAAATATATGCAAATTGTGTATTAGCTGTCCTTGTTCTTGTTGTTGTTCTGTTTATCCTTATGCTTGTATGGTTATATGTGTGTGTGTGTGTGTGTTCGCGTGTGCGTCTTATTCGGTTGTATGGAAATGAATTTGGCACACGTGTATATGAGCACTTCTTTCAAAAAGTGTGTTCTTGTGTGGTTTTGTGTTTGTTTGTTTCTTTGTTTGTATGTATCTTTGCTTTACTCTCCATACAGGGTGTTATTCAATGAAAATAACTTATCTACAAGCAAGATATTCTAAGGTATAATCTAAACATGTATAATGCATACTCTTGCCAAAGGCTGTCTTTTAAAGCCAGTTGCCTTACTAAGTTTTTGGTTTATGCTGAATTCTGGCATTCGTAGCTTGAATAGTACCCTGCATAAAATGTTGGGAGGCCTTCGGTCGGGCTGAATTTTGTTTCAGGTTCAGGGAATAACGTTATGCAATAATCCAACGGACTGAGTTCTATGGAAGGCCATTGTTCCCCCTGCCCACCTCCAAAACAATCTATTCTATGTTGGGAGCTATAGCAAATAACTTTTTTGATTATTCACGTTTATCTATGTAAAAATTATCATCAAATAGTTCACAGGGCTGCACTGGTCCGTCCGCAAAAAAATTCTAATATCGATAATGATGGCAACCAAGAACATAATAAATCTAGCATAATTTGTTTTTTTAAATTTTTGACAAATAATCAATTTTAATTTTCTAAATGCCAATTTTAATATTCTATCTTATTTACTCCACGCTTTCAGGATATCCACAGTTGCTCGGGAAGGCGGGTGCGCAAAACATCTTCAACGAGCATCATGTTGAAAGCATTCACATGCCGATAACTGGTGGCTATCATCCGTTACAGCATACGTTCACCAAACACATGGTATCGATAAGAACCGTCAGGCCCACCGAATTTTACGGTGACAATCACTTTTGTGCTGGCACAATTATAGGCCCACAAACGATCCTAACAGCGGCCCATTGTGTGATGGAGTAAGTTTCACGTTCTCCCCTAAGCAATGATAAGTTCTGTGCAAATAATTTCTCCAACTTCTTTGTAGCAACAACAAAATACTTACACGCCCACGCCGTTTAACCGTTATAGCTGGTTCTCCAAATCGTCTGCACAAGGACAACACCACTGTGGAACTCTTTGTCGACACGGTAATACCGCATTCAAGATTTATTCGTCGAGGTAGGCATGATATTGCCATGTTGCTGCTAAAGAAGCCTATACCGGCTGGCAACGATGCCATCGAGGCGATCGCTTTAGCAAATCGAAGTACACATTTTGGCAGTAATTGCACCGCTGTGGGTTGGGGTCAATTGTTCCATGTAAGTTAGTTGTACTTCAATTCTCGAATCTTATGTATGTTAAAAAATAAATATATTAAATATTTTTGTTTTCATTACACAGAATGGCCCGTACTCTGCCGAAGCGATTTACGTGACACTGACCATATTGAAAAATGCAGTTTGCTATCGTTACTATCCCAATTGGTTTGAGGAGAGTATGATTTGTGCAGGCGATGAATCGGATTGGGATAAAGATGTGTGCAACGGTGACTCTGGCGGTCCTATAATATGCGATGGCAGATTGGCGGGCATCACGTCGTGGGGAATACGTTGTGGGCAGCCCGGATATCCATCGGTTTTTACCGATGTTTACAAATATCGTGAATGGATTCGACAAATCAATGCAGCACTTGGATTCAAATGTAAAGTGAACACTCTATTGCTAACTGTGATGATTGTACTATTAAAAGTTGTTGTTTAAAATCTTTTGAATTGTCATTTATTTGAATTACTTCGATTATGGCACAACAACCGGGAAATAGAATCGACAGGAGTTCCGGGAAAAGTCAAAATTCCGGTTTGTAATAGTCAAGATATACTTATAGATTTATCAGGCGTATCAAAATGAAGTTGATCAAATCATATGAGCTTTCAACTCATTTCCAGTGGATAGCTAGGATCCAATATAAGGATAAAAAGACTTGAAACACACTTCCAGTCATGGCCCAATTGGAATTTGAAAATAAAGTGACTCATTTCAATTCTTTAGAAAACCCCATGGAAAGAAAGAACTGAGTGAGATAATAGATGGAGTTGAAGAACCACAACTCTGGGAGACTGCTTGAATGGCAGTTAAGATTAAAAAGCCCCCTCTTTATAGCCCTTATGCAAGTGGATCCAAACCCAACTCATAACGGGAAGGCCTTCAAATTCAATCACAGCAACTTCTCAATATTCTTATAGTAAGTATTTCAATAACTATTCTAGATAATTTTTAAAGCTCTGAGATGGATTCAATTATACTTACATATGGTATAGATTTCAGTCAACCCGATCCCAAAATCTATAGGAATTTCTAATTCATAGATGTTTACGCCTTTTCGGTAATCATGCCACCATTCCCATTAATATGATTCTTGTTCGGGATTTTTCTCAAAAATAGTGTCAAATGATCTGGAGCTTAGACTCCAGAGATACATATGCTATAGGTACTTTCAATATTTTTACTAGTAATCCTAATAGTGCCTAATAACTTTGGCACTACAACCGATGATCGGTCTTGGCCGCCTCAACAAAGCTTCGCCAGTCATTTCTGCTATGCGCGCGCTGGCGTCAGTTGATAAGGCCAAGTGCAGTCATGTTGCCCTGCACCTGGACTTTCCAACGGAGATTAGGACGTCCCCTTCTGCGAGTTCCTCCACCGTGGTTCGAATAAAACACCCTTCTAGCCGGAGCGCTTTCTTCCATTCGCTCAACATGACCCAGCCAGCGAAGCCGCTGGAGTTTTATACGCTTGACTATATCAGTGTCGGTGTACAGCTCATACAGCTCATCGTTCCATATTATTCGAAACACGTCGTCCACGCATACTGGACCGTAGATCTTACGGAGTATCTTCCTCTCGAACGCTCCTAACAGCCTCTCATCATTGATGGTCAATGTCCACGTCTCTGCGCCATACATTAGGACGGGAAGGATGAGGGACTTATAGAGCGTTATTTTCGTCGGTCGACAGAGGGCTCTACTTCTCAATTGCCTACTGAGCCCGTAGTAACACCTGCTGGCAAGAGTTAGTCTCCGCTTGATCTCAAGGCTGACATTATTGTTGGTGTTTATGCTGGATCCTAGATAAATGAAATCCTTGGCGACTTCAAAAGTGTAGTTGTCAACAGTGACATTTTGTCCAAGACGCCGTGACTCTTTGTTTGTTGACACAAGGTATTTCATTTTGTCCTCGTTCACCAATAGACCCACACGACGAGACTCCCATTCCAGGTTGGAGAATGCTGCACTGACTGCTCGAGCGTTTTTGCCAATGATGTCAATATCATCAGCGTATGTTAGCAGCATGACACTCTTGTAGAAGATAGTGCCAGAGAATTTCCCAATTTTCACTGCGCTGGTGGTGTTGGTCAGTGTCATTTTGCAAAGACGAATGAGCTTTGCAGGGATACCAAGATCAGACATTGCGGCGTACAATCGTGGTGTCGAAGGCGGCTTTATAATCGAAGAATAGATGATAGGTGTCGATCGGTTTTTCTCGGGTCTTTTCCAGGATTTGGCGTAGTGTGAATATCTGGTCGATGGTGGATTTACCAGGCCTGAAGCCACACTGATAAGGTCCAATCAGTTTGTTGACGATGGGCTTCAGTCTTTCGCACAGTACGCTCGATAGAACCTTATATGCAATATTAAGAAGGCTTATCCCCACGGTAGTAATAACTTTTGAACACCTAATTCAAAATCGTTGATATCACAACATTTACAAGAAATTTTACAATGACAGGCTCACAGGCTCTGGTTCACAGAATGAAGCTGCTTCAAGTTATGCTGTAATCCAACGGACTTAATTCTGTGGATGGGCAATGATTCCCCTTTCCACCTCAAAATCAATCGATTCTATGTTGGCAGCTATAGCAAATAACTTATTTGAGTATTCACATTTAGCTGCCAGGAAATTTCTGACTTCGTCCTTGCTCTCTCACAAATTTCGCGACGATACTGTATTTTTCCAACTCTTCCATATTGGTCCCTGTATTCGATAAACATATCTCAAACTCATTCTTCTTTCAATAAATCGTGTTAGCATCTTTCAGAAACCAAAAGAAAATATAATGCACAGTTGTAAAAAAAACCAAATAAAAAAAAGGAAAAAAGTACAGAATATTTGTAGCGAACATACTTTGCATATGATATTAAGTTTCATCCCACTCTACACAGGCTCACACATCTATTTACATATACATACAAACAGACACTCATATACACACACATTCCAAGAGCATTCATACATACGTTTTCAAAAAGAATTGAAATTGTAACATTTTTATGCAAATGTCGCACATTAGAGAGGCTTCTTCTTTTTCCATTGTGCCAAAGTGAAAATACATATACGAGTGTAAGTTGATGTGTGTATATGTGTGTGTGAGTGTTTGTGTGTAGAAAATATTGAAGATGAAATTCACATAAAAACAAGATAGAAAGGCTATAATCAGTATTTTGTATTTCATACATACTCGTACGAGTACACATACAATATTCATTCATATATTGTACAACAACAAGAAAATATACACACATACATATATACATACATATAGAGCAGAAATGATGGCATCTTGTGAAATTTATTTAATATTATGAGACATAAAATTTTTTGCTTTCCATTTATTTATTTGCCTTTTCTTAATAATTTGTAAGCGTTTTACTTTGTAACACTAACAATTTTTAGTACAACATAAACAATTCAGGCTTGGATTAAATTTAAAGTAAACTTTTAACAGTAATAGTTAAAAGTCCATATCAGGTATAAATGTGTTTGGATATTGTTTTCAGAACATTCATTTCAGAAAAAAATAGCTGTTATTTCGGGTATTGTGATCGGTAATCGGATTCGGTTTCGGTATGGAAATTGTGTTACGCTATAACAAAAATTGATTTACCTGGATACTTCGAGTTTCGCTTATCTCAAGCCTATATTGATTTCTAGAATGTGTTTGTGTGTGTTTATACAATAAATATATATATTTATTTTTAAGTTAAAGCCAACATACAGGGGGTACCCCTATGAATGCAGAGCATTGTATTGATTGGAAGGAAGATTGATAGGGGGGAGGAAGAAGAAATTAGAATGAGAGAGGCAATGCAATCATAGGACACCGATAAAGAGATATGTGCATATACTTATTTTTCAAATCAACTGGAGACGAATTGCTGTTTCGAAAAGAAGAATTCAAACACTCCGCCATTTTTAAAATGAGAGTGGAAACTGAGGAGTACCATGACCCCGCTTTGTTGAAATCCTTATCCCATTTTGAACATTTGTACCAATTTTCGAATTGGAACTTCGAAAATTCGATAAAAATAAATATTGCCCAAAATTAAACACTGCTTACGAGTATTATTTCAAAACTAATAATTCAAGGATGCATTTAACAAAAAACCTAAAATTATTAGATCTCATCTTGCCAAAATGTCAGGTAAACAGACCTGGTGTTTCAGAAGGTAGCTTTGAAAATTAACGAAAAGCAGTACATTTTTTGTTTAAATACAGTCAACACACAGGGGGGTTTCCCTGTAAATGCAGAACATTGTGTTGATCGCTGTGACGTAGAGGTAATGCGTTGGAATGCTACGCAGAGTGTCCGGGGTTCGAATCTCGGCACAGGCAAAATCAAAAAGTAGAAAAAATAATTTTTCTACACGACACCAACTCTTGGCAGGCAATGGCAAACTTACAAGCTACAAGAGTAAAAATTGCTTATGAAAAGCTTTTCACTTAGCCGTCAATTCGGATTCGGCATTTAACTGTAGGTCCCTTCCATTCATGTACAAATATAATACGCACAACATGAGTGGATGCGAAAAGCTCGGCCTAGGCCCTCCATGGGCTGTTGTGCCATTAAAAGTAAGTAATTGATTTGGAATTAGATTGGTGATGATTGATTTGGATTAGATTGATTGGGAAGAAGATTGATAGGTGGGAGGCAGAAGGAAGGATAAATAGTTTTTTGCATTTAAAATGTGAAGTTAATCTTGAGAGAAGTTAACAAATTTGATGTGGAAATTATAATATCACAGGCCTTCATATACTTTTCAGAAACTACAGCTGAGCAAACTTTAGTAAAGAATAAGAAAATTTAAAAAAATACGTAAATTTCAGCAGAAATGCTGAGTTCGCAGACTTCAGCTTTTTTAACTTCTACTTCTAATATCGTAATAGTATGTGATCCGGGAAAATGTTGCATATGATACCTCTCTGCACACTTGGTCACCTCATTTCCTTGGGGTAGACCAAAAACTACCTCAATCCCCTCAAATTCATAACAAATTTATTATAAAAAATCATTATTGAGTGGTTTCTTCATGCTGAAGAAAGTGCGTTTTGAAAATTTCTAAACTCAACACAGTTTAAAATTTTATCATAAAAAATCCCAGACTTACTCGCCATAAAAATCGATATGAAAAAGGCGAAGTGACATTTTTTAACTCGTGATAAAAATTCGTAAGCATTTCAGTACAGAAGAGCACAACTCAAATATGGGAATTACGACTTTACTTAATCAAAATTAAAAATATAAGAAAGTTGACAAGCTTTGGTTTCTGAAAACTCCATAACGGTGCCACTTTGGATAATAACCCAATTCAAACTACTTACTTGTCTTCACTTGTCTACTGAAACAGCCCAGGTTTCATAGAGAAGTGCCATATACTGGAGTTCCTGGACCGTATCCAACATCGAGCGATGAAGCTAAGAGGAGACAGTAGAGTTTCTAGATCTATTGACTCCTTGGAACACCGTAGAAGTGAAATGCTTTTCATAGGCAATTCTTACTCTTGTAGGTTTTCCATTGCCTGCCAATAGGTGGTGCCGTGTAGAAAATCTATTTTTTTCTACTTTTTTCTTTTGCCTGTGTCGAGATTCGAACCCCGGACTAATTTTAATAATTTTAACATTTATCAATCTACTTATTTACTTGTATAAACATGTTTTTGAAGCGTAACTTTTAACCATGAATCGCTTCACACCAGAACAACGCGCCGAAATAGTGACGCTTTACATTACCATAAAAATAGTCCTTCAGTTGTATTAACTCGACGTGCATATCGTCGATAATATCATGGCTAACAATTACCGCCTGACAACACTATTCCGATGAACTAATTGAAGCGGCAAGAAAGAATGTTGCCGAGAACCATGTCGTATCGCCAAAGCGCTCAGCAATATGACGTCGGTGGAACCACATTGCGGCGCAATTTGAAGAATGATTTGCATTTGTTTCCGTATAAAGTGCAATTGACTCATAGAATATTGTCGATAGACTGTCCACGTCGCTTGGAATACGGCCAAACAGTCACTCGAATAGTTGACAGGAACTTGATTTTTTGAAGGAAATTTCGATGACCGACGAGGCACATTTCACACTCTCTTTGGGGAACGGAGAATCCACAGGGGATCAATGAAACACCATTGTATGACCAAAAAGTGACTGCTTGGATCGCTGTTTGGGGCAAAACCATCATTGGACCATTTTTCTCCGGAGGAGGTGAAACAGTCGATGGGAATGGATATCGGTGAATGTAGGCTCATTATGTCTGCCCACAAATGTGTGAAAAATGTGTGGACGGTAACTGGTTTCAACAAGACGGTGCGCGATCACCAGATTTGACACCTCCCGACTTCTCTTTGGGGGGTTATTTGAAAAGCAAAGTGTACGCCAGTAAGCCGCAGAACATGGACGAGGTCAAGGTAAACATTCGAGCAGAAATCATCGTTATACCAACCGATTGAAAACGCAACGCAAAGTGTCAATAACGGCGGCCACTTGATTGATGTTGTAATTAAAAATTAGCCCAAAAAAATTTTAAAGGACTAAATTAAATAAAAATACCTCATGTATGGAAATCGGTAGATGGCGCACCCTGTATGAATTTCATTAGTAAAACACTTCTCCTCTGCGAACTATCGGGTTTCTACTGTAAATGCCAGAAGAAGTCAAACTGCATACTTGAGTACTCGTAAGTGTGTATTAGAAAGAAATTGCTTCTTCTTCGTGTGCACACTCATACCATGCGTGAGCATGTATGTATATATGTATGCGTGTGTGCATATGATATAATCACGGTAATATGTTTATTAAGAGATTCTTATCAGAGAAAACGATCAATGTGATTAATTTATGTTAACTGTTTATTTTGCTTGTTCACTTCTTACGGCTTCCTTCTTCATTATCATAGAGTCCCAGCCAGCCAGCCAGCCAGCCGGCCAGCCGGCCAGCCAGTCAACATATGGTATTTAATAAGAATTTCTAAAAATAAAATATTTTGCTCTTATTTATTTTTTCTAACATTGAGTAACAATGTTGTGAAGAAAACATGGTAATCACAACCTACGACGTATAAGTATACTAAATATGAGCGCAACAATACATACACATATGGAACATGGAATACTCGTATGTATGTAGGTATGTATAAGTGTGTATGTATACCACAAGTCTAGGAAAAGTGTTGATGGTCTAGCGATGATAAACAAAATGATGACAGCAATTAAAATTCTTCGATAATCGCACCACAATAGACGGTAAATTATGATGATGATGATGATGATGATGATGATGATGATGGTGATGGTGATGGTGATGGTGATGGTGATGACGATGATGATGATGATGATGATGATGATGATGATGATGATGATGATGATGATGATGATGATGATGATGATGATGATGATGATGATGATGATGATGATGATGATGATGATGATGATGATGATGATGATGATGATGATGATGGTGATGATGATGATGATGATGATGATGATGATGATGATGATAATGATGATGATATTGATGATGATGATGATGATGATTATGATACCGAGACGATAGCGCAATTAACGTAACAAAGACATAAAAGCCTACTTGAAACCATGTTTAGTTATAGCAATGATGATGATGCATCGTGCAACTAAAATACGCTTCGGCAATTATTCATATAAATATGGTCAGTAAATAAATGCTATAATGAAAATATGCCGGATGTATGCAATTTTAAATTCCAGCTACTATGCACAGAGGAACGAAAAAAAAAAAAAGAAAAATCCGAGACAACGTGCTGCTTACTTGGTATAAGTTTATCATCTACTTAGTACGTAATGCTGCACTGTAAAATGAAGTTATTTTGATTGTGGAAAAAGTATCTGATAAGCACATAGCGGAATTTGGCCGAGATGCCAGGTGGAAAGATTTAAGTAAAAGTACAAGTGCACGACGAAGCAGCTGAGGGACAATAGAAGAATAATGAAAAATGTGTGCTATACTCAACGTGTCAAATATGAGCGTGTTATAAGTCTTTTAATAGTAATTTCTATAATATTATTACTATTACCATTATAATGAGAAAATTAGCGGCCACAGAGTTGACGAAAGGAATATACTTTTAGATCTGTCAATTCCTTCAAATGAAGTATTTTAATTGAGAAGCAAACATTAATAATAGCAGCGACAATGACTTCACTGAGATCCTCTATAATTTTCACTACGAGTCTAACGAAGACTTCTTTCTAATCCTATGTGTGTGAAAAAATCAGAAAACAATCTAAAATGTTTAATCTAAAGAAAAGCTGTAAAATGAGAAAACCAATCGATTTCACCCTTAGCAACATGATTCATAATTGAATTTATTAATTTTTGCCACAAATTGTCGTTTGCAAATTTACTCAGCAAAGTTTGGCAAATCAAGCGCAACACCTTAGGCAAATTTCCCACTTTCAACCTCTCATCCATCGCAGCCTCGCAAACACGCTTTCGCTTAGCTGCATTGTGCTGGCAACATTTGCATAAATTTTAATTTTATACATACGAAAAATTATACAATTGCAAAAATATTAATTTTCACAGTTTGCCCTGTGCGAACTGCTTTTAATTGTTACCCTTTTTTTACCTTCCTTCAAATTTGTCTTCCCATGCTCTACGCTTTTTCATTCTTTTTCATGTTGCCAGTCGACCTACCTGTGTGAGTTCCTTCCACTCTTCGCATTCAAATGCAAATTAAATCATTTCATTTCTGACATTTGATCGTTTCACGCGAGCAGTAGCAGCAGAAAATACAAAGCCAAAAAAATTATCTATAGAAAAGCTGTCAAACCTTTTCTATATTTCTTCGATTTTCCATAAATCACAATTTGCAATTCCTTTTCAATCATATGCAACAAAAGAAAGGACGAATTGCGGAACAAAAACACAACAACAACAGGCAACAAGAATATTCAACGCAATAAGTGAAAGGATTCTCTAATTTCACATCCTTTCACTACTAATTTACATATTGAAAATAGCAGCTACAGCCGTCGTTCTGCATCCATCCCTCATTCGTTTGGCGCGCCGATCAAGCGATCGCTAACTGTAGCAAATTTAAATATTGCTTGATTTTTAGTTTCCATTCATTTGCATGTTGTTGTAACGTTATTTTCATTCCCCTGTCATTTTTGTTATTCAATTATTTATTTTGGTTTATTCAGAGAGATTTTTAAGACATCTTCAAGATAAGTTCTTAGCGCAGATCGATCAGCGGGTTTCAAACTTTTTTTGTTGTGGGAAATCTAAAGGAATCTTGCATTGAAAGATTTGCATGGAGATACTCCGTCGAATTACTTTACTTTACTTTTAATGGCACATCAGCCCATGGAGGGTCTAGGCCGAGCTTTTCTCATCCACTCATGTTGTGCGTGTTATATTTGTACATGAATGGAAGGTACCTACAGTTTAATCCCGGATCCGAACGGCGAAGTGAAAAGCTTTTCATAGCAAGTTTTACTCTTGTAGGTTTGCCATTGTCTGCCAAGAGGTGGTGCCGTGTAGAAAAATTATTTTTTCTACTTTTTTTTATACACTCTGCGCAGCAGTCCAACGCACTACCACTACGCCACAGCGACCACTCCGTCGCATTAAAAGTTTTAAATCTCGCCAGCGGAGCCGCTGGATTTTTATGCGTTTCTCTATGTCAGTGTCGGCGTACAGCTCATACTGCTTATGGTTCTATCTTATTTGATACACGTCGTCCACGCATACTGGACCGTAGATCTTACGGAGTATCTTCCTCCCGAACGCTACAACAGCCTCTCATCATTGGTGGGCCAATGCCCACGTTTCAACGCCAGACATTAGAACGTTAAGGATGGGTGATTTATACAGCGTTATTTTCGTTGGTCGAGAGAGGACTCGGCTTTTCAATAGCCTACTGAGCCTGTAATAACACCTCTTGGCAGCAGTTAATCTCCACTTGATCTCAAGGCAGTGTTTATGCTGAATCCTAGGCAAACGAAATCCTTGACGAATTCAAAAGTATAATTGCCAACCGTGACATTTGGTCCAAGACGCCATGATTCTTTGTTTTGTCCTCGTTCACCACTACACCCATTCAACAAGACTTCCTTGCCAGATTGGAGAATGCTGTCCTGTCTGTTCTCGCGTTGGTGCCAATGATGTCAATATCATCAGCGTATGCTAGCAGCATGAAACTCTTGTAGAAAATAGTTCCGGAGATTTCGATGTTCGCAGCTCATATTATTTCTTCAGCATAAAGTTAAAGAAGTAACACGATAGAGAGTCACTTTGTCTGAAACGCTGGTGGTGTCGGTTAGTGTCATTTTGCAAAGACGAATGAGCTTTGCAGGGATACTAAAATCAGACATTGCGGCCTTCTCGTGTCGCGGCTGTATAATCGACGAATAGATGGTGGGTGTCGATCTGCTTCTCTCGGGAGTTTCCACGATTTGGCTTTACCAGGCCTGAAGCTACACTGATAAGATCCAATCAGTTTGTTGACGTTAAGGTTTAGAAACTTTATTTTTCTCCAGTAACAACGATCAACCATTATGGAAACTCCCATTGGATACGCAAGTGGATTGTGCAATATTGATGTTTAATGTGTTGTTTCAACTGATTAGAAATATTGGAATATTTAACTGTAGTCTGTAAAAATATTGTACCTTTGTCTAGAAAATATTAAAAGCTTAAGGAAGCCAAAAATGACAAATGTTGACTTAGTTATATTTAGAAATCACTAACACCCTTTAGCAATGAACAGATAAAAACTTAATACTAGATATTCCAAAATGTTATCAATTCACTTTTTTACCTCTTATCTTTCAAATATTCGTTATTCTTTGTTCCTCTTTCCGAGGTCTGTTCTATTATTCTGGTATACATTTTCTAGTGAATTGTCTGAAGATCATTCGCTAGTTTTGAGTCTTATAGCTAGTAATATACTGAAATCATGTTAATAACACAGTCCAACAAATAAAAAATTTTTGCTGAAAGAGGATGTTGGATTGAAAATTTGTTCTGAAAAAATTTATGGTCCAGCACAACCTGTTCTTTTTTTAATCTTAATTTTGATATGTCTTGGGTCCCCTCTCTTTTTCTATGTACTTAAATGACCTACCCAGTGTTTTGGAAAACTGTAAGATCCATATGTACGCAGACGACGTCCAGTTGTACGTTAACTGTAAGCGTGAGAACCTCTATGACTGCATCAACAATCTGAATAGCGTTCTTGAAAAAATTAGTAATTGGGCAATAAAAATGGCTTAAGCCTTAATCCAGCAAAGTCAAAATGCTGCTCCTAACCTTTCATTAAATGGAAGCAATATTGAATACGTAGACTCTGCAAAAAATCTAGGGGTAACCTTCAACAGGACTCTAACTTGGAATAACCGCATAAGTAACATGGTTGGGAAAGTCTACAGCATGCTTTGTGTTCTTTGGACGACGCAGTACTTTACTCCTCTTCATATACGAATGCTACTTGGTAAAGCATATCTCATACCAACAATGCTATATGACTGCGAAATTTTTGCAAATTGTGATAGTCTAAGTAAAAATAAATGAAATATTCTTTTCAATAACATTGTTCGTTATGTGTTTGGAATAAATAGAAGAGATCATGTTTCCCAGTATGCTAAAAGAATCCATGGCTTAACCTTCAATAACTTGCTGAACTGTCGAACGCTTTTATTGTTACATAAAATTATATGTAATGCAGAGCCCAGTTATTTGTTTTCGAGATTAAACTTTTCTAATCCAACCGAACTACTTAATATGATAAACTGTTTACATGTTTCTTGTTTAACGTCTGAAAGGCAGTTTTTTGTACACTCTGTTCGTCTTTGGAACGCACTTCCTAATAGTTTAAGATGTTGTAAAAACGCTGTGCAATTCAAAAATAAACTAACTTTATTCCTTTTTTCGCTGTAATAGAAAATAGTGAAATATATCATGCTATTAAAATTTTTATTAATAGATGTTTAATGATTCTTATATTTATATTCTTGTGATTCACATTAGCCTACTTGTTTATTTTATGTTTTGAAAATGTTTACTAAAAGTTTGGATAGGGTTTAATTTTAGTTCTAATTTGTTTATACTCTATTTTGCACTTCCAGATGATTGTCACTATAAGTTTAAATTTTTATGTCATGCAATATATTTTATAAGCCATATATTTAATCCTTGTTTACGCTAGCTACATGCTGCCGGTACTGCTAATAAGGTTTCAAACTTTGTTGTGCCGGTTTTCGAAATATATAAATAAATATTCAAATAAATAAAAATAAATAAAAATATATATACAAATTTTAGGAACTAGAGATTTGTTGTCTGGGACAAAGCTGTTCCTGATAAAAAGATAATAAATATTTGTGTTTAGATCAACCTCCTACCTTTTTTCTTACCTGGTTTTAAGTAAATTTTTTAAAATAAATTTCAAATAAATTTTAACCGGAAATTAAATCTCTAGCTTTTAAGCTATATCGTTCGTTTGCTTCAAAACTGTCATAAATCAAAAACAAAAATTGAATTAATTATACAGAAATAACTGTTATTTAGTGTTTTATATTTTGTAAACAAAAATGATAGCTCTTATGAACTCTTCACGTGAGAAAAATATAAATAGTGATATGTAAATTGAAAATGTTAAATTCGTTTTTCTCAGAATGTATGATTTTTTAGTTATGTCAGTCTTACAGGTAACGAGCGATATGTACTATTAAATACTTTGACATTGCAACTGACAGAAGTGAAACTTCATGGATGTAGTTGAAAAAATTGCAATTACCCATCAATTACCAAATAAATACATACATACATTGAATTTATTCAAAATTATAATTGCTATATTTTTCACAAAGGAAAATATTTGTGAAAGTATGAGAAAACAAGCTTGGAATTTTAATTAAGAAAACATAAAAACATAAAAACATTTATTAGCTTATCATTATTATTAAATCTCATCAAAATGTGACATAAATTTTTTTTAATCAACTCAACTCACCTCGACTCTCTCGCTCACATTAATTACAACTTCAATTATACATTGAATTATTCGCACGAATTATTATTATTGATTCAAAAGTACCTTACTTCATTAAAATGATTTATGTAGGCATCTATGAAAGTGTACGCTCATGTACTTACTGATACTATTTACTACACCTCCCCTAATCACTTTGCTAATAATTGAACATGCATACTTATTTACATATTTTAAAAGTTTTTCGCTCTCTCACTTTCACATATTCCACACTCCAATCGGCACTCATAAGTCTCACTCACTTGCTGACCGCTCTTTTTCCTCCACCGCAGAAGGCCCTTTTATACTCTCTCTTTCTCTCTCTCCTTTCAACTACTACATACTACTTATTATTTACTAATAATAATAACTGTCAACAATAATAAAAACAACGTTGTTTGAGAAGATGAAGAGAGTGAGAGAAATGAGTTGGTTGTAATTTTTTAAGGTGTTCATAGAAAGCCAAGCAAAATAAAATAAAACAAAACAAAACGATCAAGATTTCAATACCGTCCCACAGAAATTTCATTTTAAAAACAGGACTTTTTTGACTATTTATAATTGTCTTTAGTACAAATTTTCAGCACAACATCCTCATGAAATTGAAACTTGCATTAAAAAAAGAATAAGCCACAAGAAAGCACCAGGTTACGACAATATAACAGGCAAAATGCTCAAAGAACTTCCGTTAAAAGCGCTACAATACCTTCGAAACACAATGAATGCAATGCTCAGACTAAAATACTACCCCAAACTATGGAAAGTGGCAGAGATAATTCCAATACAGAAACCAGGTAAAGATGCCACACAAGCATCATCATATAGGCCAATCAGCATTTTACCAACACTATCAAAAATAATGGAAAAACTCATATATGACAGACTACAACCAATTTTACAAAGAACTCACGCAATACCAGGTCATCAGTTTGGCTTTCGCTGCAAACACTCCACAATCCAGCAGGTGCATAGAGTAACGCATAAAATTCTCACGGATTTAGAGAGAAAACAATTTTGCACTGGGATCTATCTCGATGTAGAAAAAGCGTTTGATAAAGTTTGGATTAAAGGACTTCTCTACAAACTCAAAAGAATATTACCAGAATGCTTGTACCAATTGATAAAAAGCTATCTCTCAGACCGTCACTTCTATGTGAGACACAAAAATGAAATATCAACACTACGAAAAATTACAGCTGGCATCCCGCAAGGAAGTGTACTAGGACCAATTTTATATACCCTTTATACAGCAGATATACCACAGCCTACCAGCAGAAATTCAGTTATAGCTACATTTGCAGATGACACAGTAATCTTGGCATCACACCAAAATATTACAACTGCAAAAGCAACACTACAAGAAAATATTGATGAAATCACGAACTGGTTCAGCAAATGGCACATAAAAGTAAATGAACAAAAATCTGTTCAAGTTATATATACAACGAGACAAATTATTAATCCTCAACCCATTAAAATTAATGGAACAAATGTTAAGATTGACACCGTCGCCAAATATTTGGGAGTATACATAGATAGTATACTTACTTGGAACTATCATATAGAAAAAAAACGCGAGCAAATGAAAATGAAATTTCGGGAGTTATACTGGCTACTGAACAGAAAGTCTAGTTTAAATCTACACAACAAAATACTAATATACAAATCAATAATAAAACCTATATGGACATATGGGCTGCAACTATGGGGAACAGCAAAGAAAAGCAATATTTTAAAAATACAACGTCAACAATCATCAATACTAAGATGCATAGCAAACGCGGACTGGTACATCACAAACAATAACATTCATCATGATTTAAAAATACCTACAATCACCACTGAAATTTCAAACTACAGTAAAAAACACCACGAAACAGTAAGACAACATATCAACAGTGAAGTATCGCAATTACCAAATAGAGAAATCGAACAACCGCGAAGACTGAAAAAAACAAGACCAGTAGATTTAATCTAACAAAGTAGAATGAAAATCCAAGAATTACTAGATAAACGATATATTGATACTGATCAATGTATTGACTAAAATCCAAATAATTGCTGTGAGGAACTGTATTAAGTGTTGTATATGAATTATCATATGTAGACAGATGTACACATACTATTGGAAATTAATACAAAAAAAAAAAAAAAAAAAAAAAACATCCTCTCTCAGTATTATCACACGGTTACTCTGTTGCAAAAATACTGTTAGACTGTGTAATTTTTTAAATTAGATTGAAGTATTCTGACATTACGTACTTATGTATGAGTCTTTTTTATATTAGTTTGGAATATTTCGAAACTTATTCTGGAATATTCATATAATATTCCTATTTACATGGAGCCGAAATAAAGAATCAAGCTGAAACTGTTCAATTTCACTATACAAATAAATACCGAACGAAAATGAGTTCAATTTCGTCGCAATTGCGCTAAAAGTTATCTAAAATCCAAATAAAACTCTGCTAGTCTATCAATATCAGCAGAATTTCGTGGGGCAAGTTAGAACGGCTATGTGATGGATTAAATGGCTGTGAGGCTTTGTTTTGAAAACAACAGCTCAATAATGTTTTCCGTATTGTCCAAATATTTCATCGAACTTCTCCATTGTTTTTACCATATTATCATATACAATACTACTGTGGGCAAAAAGTAGTAAGACTTTGTTCATAATTTCAAATTTTTTTATTCATTCTTCCAAATCTATTTCGTCCCCTTCAAAGTAATCCCCCCCGGCACCAATATACTTGTGCCAACGTTTTTTCCAATTCTCGAAACAGTTGTTAAAGTCAATTTCCGGAATAGCCTTCAATGCGCTTAGCGATTCATGTTTAATGTCTTCAATTGAATCAAAACGGTGTCCACGAAGCGGTTTTTTGAGTTTAGAAAATAGCCAAAAGTCACACGGTGCTAAGTCAGGCGAAACGATTGCGGAACGATATCAGTCGAATTTTTGGCAAAATGGTCTCGTAAAACCAATGCAGTGATTTTGGAACCAATCGTGCATTCACTCTTTTTAGGCCCAAATGATGTTTTAAAATGGTTTTCACTGATCCTTCCGATATTCCAACGATGTCAGTAAGGTCTCTGACTGTTAATCGTCGATTCTCGAGCACCAATACCTTGATTTTATTGACGTGTTGATCATCAGTTGATGTTGATGGCCGTCCTGGACGTGGTTCGTCGTCAACGCGTTCTCGACCATCTTTGAACAATTTGTACCAATCAAAAACACTTGTTCGCGACATACAATTATCACCGAAAGCCTTTTGCAACATTCTGAACGTTTCGGCACCAGAAATTTGATTCCGCACACAAAATTTAATGGAACTTCTTTGTTGAATAATTTCACTCATTGTGAAAATCGCCGAATGCACTTTTTGTACTTCAGAAAGACAAGCGTATACTAAACACTAATGATTATTTTGATGTGACATTTGGCACAGATGTCACCGACAGTCATACCAACCTTAAAAAAATAATATTTTGATGGATGGGTTTCCGCGCGAAATTTAAATTAAAAAGTCTTACTAACTTTTGCCCACAGTAGTATGTATATATATTTAACAGTGGTCGGCGTGGCGCATAATGCCCATGTTCAAATGTCGGCATGAGCAAAAATCAAAAAGTAGAATAACAATTTTACTACACGGCACCACCTCTTCGCAGGCAATGGCAAATTTCCAAAAGTAAAAATTGCCCAAGAAAAGCTTTCGCAGTTCGGATTCTGAATTAAACTGTAGTTGCCTTCTATTCGTGTACAAATGTACCACGCACAACCTGAAAGGGAAAAAAGTAAAATAGAAGAATATGTAACAAGCGAATTCATTCGTAAAATGAAATTGTATAATAAATAATAAGAATAACTTCGTCTGAATGGCGAAATTGCTCAGTTAAGGGTCTATATGAAAAGGCTACTAGGCTTATATATAATTCTACAAAAAGAGTGTAAATTTTCAACCTTAAAATGGTGTTTTTTAAGAAAATCCAAACGTCAATCCAAACGCCAATCCAAACGTCAATCCAAACGCCCACTACTGTCTTCACTATTGCTAAAAGATAGATTCATTGTTCTTAAAGTAGGGAGAGTGAATCATGATTAAACGAGAAGGCACAGACGAGGCAAACTAATTTATCATAGTGACACATTTCGAAATATCATCAGCTTCACAATAATAAATACACCCTTTAAATAATTTACTGTAATTAAATACATATTTAAGTAAGTACTTAAGTAAAGCAACAGGTTTATCACTCTCGTTAATAATACATGAAGAACAAAAAGAAATTACAAAACAACACACAAAAAACACCCCAACTTTATGGGCATAGATACACATTATATGCCAATGCCATCTCTTGTTTAAAGTTAGAACTACGGAATATATTTGATTTGGTGGTATAGCAAGAATGGAATAATAGGGATGAAATGTACATATGTCGGTAAAGCAGTGCACTATTTGAATTTGCATGTGTATAGGTAAATGTCATAGATTTCAAATCATAATTATGCACATACACACACACACACACACACACACGCACACGCAACACACACACACACACACACACACACACACACACACACACACACACACACACACACACACACACACACACACACACACACACATGATAATTATCTCCACTTTCTATTTAATAAGAAATAAAATAGCGTGCAACAATTTTATAACAACAATGCAATGCAATCTTGATTGCAATCATAATTTACAATCAAAGTGCGAAAATTATGCATAATCAAAAATATTACAAAAGAATAATAGCAAGTGTATTTTATTTCCGACCCGGCAGGCAGCACGTAGCGCGCGTTTATTAAAAAGCAATTAATTTCAAAAGAATTCATAATTATCGATGACAATGTATAATTTTCATAAATAATAATGATGAATTACATATTATGTTGTAAATACTTGGAAAGTCTCGGTGCAAAAGAAACACACTCGCACTCACACTCTCATGAAATGCCAAACTATTATTAATAATAAGTAATAAATGCAATTTTAATAAACATGAATACCGCAAATACGCGCCGCACTTATTCTTGTTTGAGTAGAGCAATTGCAGCCAAGCCAGCCAGCAATCAACAACAGCTGCTACCTAATTTCGCTAGTGTACAACACCAGCAGCAAACACACATCAAAATGTTCAAGTAGTTGGTAAGTTTGTTGGCAATTTTAAAATTTTTCACATTTCTCTTAGCATTTTTCTGTTTTTCGTTAAGCTCTTTTCTTTTTGCTGCTTGCCATAATTTCAAAATAATCGATGATCATTGCACTCGAGTTCGAAAAGAGATGAAAATCGAGATCGCATGCGCGCCAGACATTGACGAGAGCCCCTCAGTTTTGTGGTAACCATGTGTAATCACATTTACTTACGAATCTTCACACAAACACATCACACACACACACACACACACACACACATATTCCACACATAAGTATTCATACATCGCACAAGATGGATTTGTTGATTGCCTGTTAATTTCGGTTGTCGATCTTTTTTTGTTTTTTTTTTTATTGATATGCCGCTGCGATTAAATGCTAATATAACAACACCAGCGACAACAGCAAGGAACAAGCATTAGTGTCCAGCGCAAAAAGGAGGAAAACTGGAATACGAGTAAGAAGTCACCTTGATCGACAAATTATCTCCTTTTTATCCGGGGTGTGCGAACAATTCACGAAAGGATAATCGTATTGTAAACGTACTCATTTTACTCTCATTATTTAACCAACACATTCAATCGAACGCACCACACAAATTTGCAATCATGCAAGAGGGTCAGCATTAGGATTGTGTGTGTGTATACGCTGCTTTTGTTAAGCAAACAAACAAACAAATAAAAAAAAGAGCAAACCAAACATTTTTAACCAAAAACAACCACAAAAACGACTGCGAAAATGTTTGCCATTTAATTGCAAAGTTGCTGTTAAAGTGAAGTCGAATTCAACCGCTCGATCGAGTCAAGTCAAGTCAGTCGCTTGGAATTGTTTGCACTTACCAGTATGGAGAGTGAATTGAATGTTGTGTGGCATTTCGTGCCGCAGCTCAATCAACAAAACACACAAAACATGATCTTATTCACATCAAATTAAATGTAATTATTTTGGTTGTTTTTCGTTTTTTATGACCAATCGCAAATGCAATTCTACGAGCGTTTTCTTTGTTGGTAGCGTGAAAAGTGAAAAATCGTTTTATTCAACTGACGTTTGTTTATGCTGGTGTGTGGATTTTATAATCCATAGAGGTACGAGTAGGTATGTATGTATGTATGTGTGTGTGTGTGTGTGTACAAATTTATAACGCCCTCGGGTATATTTGTAAAATAATTGCATTGAAATCAACGCTGAGACATGGTACAATGAATAATTTTACAATACAAAAGTTTGCTGGGTAAGAAAAAGACGTAAGAAAGGGTATGAATATACTAGAATTTGTAGCTATTTTTTCCTTCATGAACTTTAGAACTAAAGCAATACATTACAACATTATGGGCAGTCTGGCTAATTTAGTCAAGTAACTGGCTCCAATGTCATCACAGACAAAATTCAAGAAAGTACAAAATATTTTTCTACACAAAGATGTATCACCTCTTTGCAGACAATGGAGAGCCTCAGAGAGTGTAAAAATTGCCTAAGAGAAGCTTTTGATTTTGGCGTTTGAACCGGCATAAAACTGTAATTCGCTTCCATAAGCCTAAGCTCGCGCCTCCATGGTCTGTTGGGCTACTAAAGAAGAAAAAGAAGAAGACCTCTTGACTAGATTTTGTATACAAGTTTTTTAAACAAGTTTTGAAAAAATATTATTTTTTTACCATTTACTTTTTACTTTTTATACAATTAGAGTCCGCTAAAGATCGAAGAACATGTCGACCAGAAATTCCATTGTACTTCGCCCCGAACAGGGACACTCTCCTCACTTAGTTAATTTACAACTTCGTCAATAGCTCTAGATCAAGGTTGAATAAGTCTTCAGTGCTCATTCACAGCTGTTATGTCCTGCAGTTCCATCACCTTCTAAGCATGCATCATATGGGCTCGACTTCTTGACTCTGACTTTCTTGAGAAATTCGTTGACTGTAACAAAGTCTCTAACGACTAATATATTCTTAGGCTTAATAGATACTTAGATATTCCTGGCCTAGGAGAGTCAATAAACAACCATGACAGGAATCCAGTCCCCGTCAATGGTTGTAGTGTGATCGATGAAGTCTCAACTCAATTTCGTGTTAAACGATAGAGTGACTGTAGCCAGTGATGGACTGGGGGCCAAAATAAATCATTGCTGATCCCTTTTTAGCCAACGTGCCCGCCATCTGCGTTACTGAATTACTACTCGTAAGTCTGTTAACCTTGACAATCTAGTGTAACCCTCTATTTTCTAATTAGCACAGCTGCGCGATGATTCTAATGTAATACACCTCAGCGTGAAACATTTAGGTAGTACGTAATTGATTCTTCCACCCTATTAGTTCCAGAATATATACCAGCACCAGCTTAGTTGTTTATTAAGAATGCATTGGTGCAGAAGACATTGATCCCTAGGTGAAAACCAGTCTATCCCTCATCGTTCCAGCCATACCTTTCGAGGTGTCGGCAACAAAAACTTTTGAAAAACGAGTAAGTTTAGCGCTAGAAACTTTTTCTTACTGACTTACTTAGTTGGCACTACAACCGATAGTTGGTCTTGGTACTCTCAATTAAGCTTTCCTAGTCGCTTCTGCAATATGTGCGCTATATGTTCCACTGTACTTGGGTTATCAAATGGAAATTAGGTCGCCTCTTCCATGCATTCCACCAGAGTTGTTGGAATAGTACATCTTCCTATCAGGAGCTTTTCTAAAATTCGCTCTATATACACTAGCAAGCCAAGCCACTGAATTTGAACTATGACATATTATACATATTCATATTCTTTGATAGTCGACGAGGCATATTGGGGCCTATCTATTGAAAAGTATCTTTCTCTCGAATACTGCCAATAGCCTTTAAATCATTCTATCATTCAAAATTGGATATGCATTGGATTTATTAGAAACATACGAGGTGTGATCAAAAAATAACCGAAATTTCGTGAGTTACGTGTGTTCGATTTTCGAATTTTTTTTTCTGTTATGTTGGTACACATGTCAGTTATGTATGTTGGCAATACCAACCATTTTGGATTGTCAGTTTGTTTTTGACAGATAAAAAGGTTAGTCGTGTTTTGGTGTGCTCTTCGATTTTTTACTATTCGAAAAAATGGATCAAAGAAACTGTATTCAGTTTTGTGTAAAAAATGAAATTAAATGCGCAAGGACATTTGAAATGTTGACTGTGGCCTTTGGCGAGTCTACTATGAGCAGAACACAAGTTTAATTGTGGTATAACCGGTTTAAGGAAGGCCGAGAAGATGTCAATGACGATGCTCGTCCTGGTCGCCCGAGCACGTCAACAACCGATGAAAACATTGACGTAGTGAAGAAAATTATTTTGGATAATCGTCGAATCACTATCAGAGAGGTTGCTGATGATGTTGGCATATCGTTCGGCTCATGCCAAGCAATTTTTATGGATGTTTTAGGCATGAAACGTAAGGCAGCGAAGATTGTTCCGAAATTGCTAAATTTTGAGCAAAAACAACGTCGCTTGTGCGTAAGTATTTGGCCAAAAACAAAACCGTTATCATGCCTCAACCACCGTATTTACCGGACTTGGCCCCCGCTGGCTTTTTCCTCTTCCCAAAACTGAAAACACCGATGAAAGGAAAACGTTTTGCTACGATTGAGGAGATAAAAGAAAAATCGAAACAGGAGCTGTTGGCGATACCAAAAAGCGCGTTTCAGAAGTGGTTCGAGGATTGGAAAAAACGCTGGCATAAGTGTATTATATCTGAGGGGGATTACTTTGAAGGGGACAAATGGAAATTAGGTTCATAATGGAAATTTGATCTTACCCCGTATGAGAAAAATACACTTCGTATGATCTGTGCACCAATATGAATAGCATATCGAATAATAAGACGTAAGTTTTTGATGTACATATGGCTCCAAAATTTTAGGCACAGATGCAGATGGATATGATTAATTATGTATAATCCATTTAAAACTCGATTTTTAAAAAATTTTATGTTAGAGTCTTTGCAAATTAAGGCAGCGTTATATGCAATTCAACTTATTATACTCCAAGTTCTTATCTCGATGTACAGCTGCTGATATTTTGAATTCGTTTAATAAATTTTGTTGCCCAATAAAATATAGTAAAAAGGAATGTGCCACAAATCATCACTTACTGTTGTTCCCCATATCTAAAAATAATCCTAAAAGACTTCTTATTTATTCTGAACTTCAGCTTTTCCCATCAAATTATGCTAATTACTTAGGTTTATTTATGATTATATAAGATAACAATCATCTTCGTATAGCAAAAAGTGTTCAGCTATTAGGCAAAACGACAGAGAAAGATCTAAAAATTGATCAAGGAAGAACTACTCACACTATACAAACAAATTTTTATTGAGGCAATTGTGTGATAATCAACAGTTTCTTTGCTCACCTTGATATTTAGTTACCATATTTCATGACTAAAGTAATTTAGATGAGCGATAAAAGATCATTAAATATATTAGCATACCAGTAATATAAAATTATTTTTATGACAACACTAAAGTTCTAATAATTATTTTTTTTGAAGTTCTTATGTCAGGCAAAGTGTTTACCATATCGCCTGAAAGTGGAGCTTCGCAGTCTTTATGTCTTCATAAAGATTATTATCGATCATAAAAAGTTTGTTGGTGAGCGGCCGAACGAAAGGAAGAAAGATCTGCTGAGCAGCACTCAGCCGGCGACACATCGCATTTTGATCGCAATCGCAATGTGTTTATAATTATGTTGAAATAACACTTTCTTGCAAACTTAATAATATAGCAGAAGTAATAATTTTCATTTTTAAAATTTATTCAAACTAAATACCTCCATTTAAAAAGTTTGCTATTAAAAATATAAGACCTGGAAAATGAAAACAGGAACACGTAGAGTAGGAGTACGTCCCTACAAGTATTTCAGGTTTAAACTGTTTTCGGTGAAATTTCTGAAAATTGCATGCTTTAAAAAAAGAAAAATATTTCTTCTTAAGTGCATGCGAGTACACCACATTCATCCATCCAGCGGCAGTAAGCACCAGCATTCATCCGCCATCCACTTATGCATATGCGACACATGTGATTTTGTACTTGAATAAATGAGTTTCGGGTGGTTCCCATTCCAATTCTGTCTCCTGTACCCAGTAATCTTGTCACAGCGACTCAATTACATTTTGCTTCTTGTTTTTGTTTTTTTTTTTTTTTCTTTTCGCAATTCACAAAGGAAATAAAAGTAAGTAAGAAAAAAAATGTTTGCATGTGCCGCCAATTCAACCCAACCATTACTACCCAGCGTACCTCTATAAGTACCTTCTTTCAGTTGCGAAAATATACAAAAACAAAAGAATAATGTGGAAAAATAAGTGCTTACAAGAAGATGTCACATTGTGGTCTTGTTTATGGAACAGAAAAAAAAGAACTGAAACTTGGAAGTGGAGTGAGTGGAGTGAGTGGCGCGCGGTTGGTAGCAATTGACGCAGTTGCCAACTTCATAACGCCAAACGATCTGTTAATAAACACCTTCCCTTGTATGCGCACCAACCATCCAACAATTCATACATATTCTTCACATATTATTTTAATGACAATGCATTGTGCAAGTGCACGTTCAAACAACCAAACAGCAACAACAACGCATCTCATACTATAAGGCATAGGTAGGTAAAACAAGGCGAAGGACAATGCCACAAGTCACAGTAACTCCAACTGCTCAAACAAGTGAATAAAATAACTCAGTTTGAAGATATTTTTATAAGGAAGCTGCAACTTGACTGGACTGAAATTAAAAGTCTTATAGTACGAGTAGTTCCCTGCCAGACTAGCTAATATAGACAGTTTTATTGATCTCCCAAAAAAAGAGGAGCACATAGTGGATGGGTTAAGTTCTTATTTTCTTCAGAAGATCGTTAAAAGATCTGTGAAATTTTAGGCACACGAAAATTGTAGGTCAGAAGTAAAAACTGAGCATGATTCGTTCGTTTGTATTACTTTTTTTTTGTAGGATGAAAGGCGATCGGTTTTGGCCATCAATATTAATGCATTATTGCACAAATACATTAAAAGAAAGCAAATGTTTAACGTTTTACTTTTAAGTAAAAAAAATTGTATTGAAAATGGTTTAAAAATATACTAAAAAAATTTCCTAAAATCAGGGCAAGTAGAGATTGAACTGATATACTTAAACAAAATAAATGTTTACCTTTTCTTCAGGAAACATTTTTTCTCGGACAACAGATCTCTGGCTCTTAAGCTACGTATAATTAGGTACCCATTGAATATGCTGGCATGGCAACATACTCCTTAAAATGAAAATGCTTTTTAAAAAAATTAGAAAAAGGGTCAGCACAACTTTTTTGAGTAGTACACGCCATGGTAACACTGTTGCAAGCAAATATATTAAATTTATAGGATTGTTTAATTTTTAAAAATATCTAACTCTTGATAAACCTACAAACTATTGATTTCTAAGAAAACTAACTGAGAAAAGTCTATGTAGAAAACCCCCGATTTCATTTTTGAGTTCATCGATCAAAAAATACTTACTTTACTTTTAATGGCACAACAGCCCATGGAAGGCCTAGGCCGAGCTTTTCGCATCCACTCATGTTGTGCGTGTTATATTTGTATATGAATGGAAGGGACCTACAGTTTAATGCCGAATCCGAACGGCGAAGTGAAAAGCTTTTCATAGCAATTTTTACTCTTGTAGGTTTGCCATTGCCTGCCAAGATTTGGTGCCGTGTACATAATTTTTTTTTCTACTTTTTGATTTTGCCTGTGCCGAGATTCGAACCCCGGACACTCTGCGTAGCAGTCCAACGCATTACCACTACGCCACAGCGATCAAAAAATACTATAAGTGTAAGTTTTCATTATAATCCAACAAATCCTTCTATTTTGTTAAATCTTTTCTATGGCATCGGAGCATTGTGCATTGTATGGAATCACATTAAATATTCCAACATTTGCGTCACTGTCTGTGTGAGAAACTTCGTGCCGATCTTGCTTAGGTATCTGAGCATGACCACTGGGCCCAAAAGCTTTTGATGACTTTGCGTTGTTTGTAACGACTACTACTTCTTCCAGTGTTTGATCCATTTCGATTGTCGCTGTTCATTTACCATTATTATCATTTTGTCAGCTCTAATCATCATCGCTGTGGCGTAGTGGTAATGCTTTGGACTGCTACGCACAGTGTCCGAGGTTCGAACCTCGGCACAGCCAAAATCAAAAAGTAGAAAAAATCTTTTTTCTACACGGCACCATCTCTTGGCAGGCAATGGCAAACCTACAAGAGTAAAAAATTGCTATGAAAAGCTTTTCACTCCGCCGTTCGGATTCGGCATTAAATTGTAGGTCCCTTCCATTCATGTACAAATATAACACGCACAACATGAGTGGATGCGAAAAGCTCGGCCTAGGCCCTCCATGGGCTGTTGTGCCATTAAAAGTAAAGTAAAGTAAATCATCAATAACTGTGGGGTTTCGCACTCGCTTACTGGTACGGCTGCCGCCACGAATGGAAAATTGGGTTTACATAATTTTAGGTTTCTGCTCATTGCTATGAATAGTGCTGCTGCCTTCAGCTTAAGATGGTGCAGCTTCTGATCTGTGTATTGCTGAAAACCTTCACAGTCAGCTTTGTTGTAGTAGACAAAAGTTCTTTTGCCCCCCTTCTAGCAAGCCACATGTCATATCCATAGTCACAGTTTTTCGCAGATGATAGGAAGGGAGAAATATTTCCGAGCTCCATGCGGTGTTATTAAGCAGCGACGTACTGATTGTCGCGATGTCTGCTGAGCTTGTGTAATTTCTCCTGATCCTGGTGGGGTGGGCTTCATTTATGGTAACGGGGTGTGACTTGACTGATTTGTTTGGTGAGTAGTTGGACATTTCGGTCCAGAAAAATAAGAAGCTCGGGACGAACACAAGCGATTAGGATACAGCTTGTGGGGTGAATCATCAGTATGAGTGGGGTGAATCATCAGTATGATAAGTACATAGGTAAGCTTTTTATCTGACTTGGGAAGTTGTTATTATAATAAAATTGGAAAGGTGGATGGAAGATTTTTGCAATGTCCAGCTTGCAATATGACCACACTGTGCTTACAATTTAAAGTAGCAATAGCAGCGACAGCAGCCGCAGCACTTGTGTTAATTGCATCCCAATGCATCGCAGTGCACAATGCACATTCACACATACACGCATTCATACATACTCGTATGTAAGTATGTTGTTCGAGTAATGTAAAGGCAACTGCAACTGCAACTCACATTTAAAACGGAGAGCACAATAACTACGAGTATCTTTTGTCTTGATCATAGGGGTTGGATATATAGCATCATAATGCCAACGTATGCATAAACATTGAGCATAATTTCAGCATGTCCATGTGCTGGAATCATTTTGATGGATCCTCCTCAAAACACATACTCGTATACTCGTACATGCATGGTCGAGGTACATGCTCACATAGTCACATACTCATACTTGACATTAAATTGTATATCGTTTGCAAATGAGGTAGGCTGGTTTTGAATGCAATGAGGATGAATACTTCAGTGAACGAATGAATGAATGGTAGGCTTGCATCATATCTTTAAGGATACTCGAGACGCATGCAAATTAAGATGCAGGCAAGCAACAAACACAAACACACACACACACGCTCATACTTTAATATGTAAATTACATATTGCAGCTTTACGAGATTGCTCCGACAATGATCCACAAAAACTAAGAAAATTTATTTATTTTGTTTTTGCTGCTGCGCGTGGTACACTCACAAATCAAGTTTTATCGTTTTGGTTTTTTGGCTGTAGGGAGAAAGCTGCTACTACTTGGTGTTGCACGCCTACTTGCCCGCCTGTCTGCCTGCCTGCCTGTCTGCCTGACTGCCTGCCGGCAAACCGCTCTTAATGAGGTTAATCAAAATACTTACAGAGTAATTTATTCTTTTGAATAGTACACTGGTAACTGGCAAGTAATTGAAAATGTTTTGCTAGTTTTTTGACGTTTGAAGTTCATTTACAATTACAACTTAATTTATGTGATAGTTTAATAACTTTTAAAATATTTTTTGTTATTTATATTTCTCGTTACCTTCTACCGCCCTCCATGTCACATATGGACAGAAGTTAGGCATTAAACTCTACCTACTTAATCAACTTTTCGCCAACAGGCATTTTCAATATTAATGACAAACATTTTTAATTGATTTTCATTTTGATGCGAGTCGCTCTTGTCGTCCTTTCTACTTCTGCTAGGGTAATAAATATAAAAATTACAAGAGTAGGCAATTAAAATATACAGATGCCACTCGCTCTCGTGTCTAGTAGGAAATTCGCAGGTGTGAATTAATTATTAATTAACATTATTTAAATATGACTGTAGCTAAAACACACTGGCATGGAAAAAATGACAGCAAAAAATTATCACAAAATATCAAAGGTGAACATCGTTGACAGTTTCAAAGGCACTCTATTTCTGGCTTGGAATCTATTCGCCTACAGAGGGCGCTAGACATTAATATTCAATTGATTTCCAATAATCGATTTAGGGGTGAACATTGTTACATACATAGTTTTACATAGACGAAGAAATAGAAATGCCAAGCAACCAATTAGAAATGATTTTACTGCACTGGAAGTTTAAATTTAAGGAGATTTCTGACAAAGGAAAGGCCTATTCATTTAGGATATATTCTTAACCCGAACATGAATTTAAAATCTTAGAGGTAGGAATGTTCATATTTCAGTCTCCCACTGATTCTTCAAAAGCATGAAGGCTTGGCGAAGGTTCGATCCAGCTGCACCGAGTTTTACTTAGGAGAAGTTTGAATGTATGGTTGTTGAATGTAAGTTCCGAATCGAATTCGAATCTGAATTAACATAATAGATTCAAGGCTAACAGGAGCGGATAAAGAATTAAAGAGGGAGCTTTACTTATTACATATTATTTTATCCCCTTGTGGTTTTCGTCATCAGATAATAAACGTTTTTAAAATAAATCTTAATGGTTCTGAGAAAATAAAAAATTACATTTCTGAAGCAATTTTGTTACTTGGTATACTTATACTTATACTTATACTTAGTATGTGAAGTTGTAGGTATTCAAGAGAAAACTGTAGGGTAACAAGTAAAACTATGAAGTTTAGTAAAATATCTTCTTAGATATTCTTTTTAAATGCATAACAAGCCATTTAGGTCCTAGGACGAGCTTTTCGCATCCACTCATGTTGTGCGTGTCATATTTTTATACATGAATACCTACAGTTTTATGCCGAATCTGAACGGCAAATTTAAAAGTTTTTTCTAAGGCAATTTTTACTATTGTATGTTAACCATTGCCTGTCAAGAGATGGTGCCGTGTAGAAAAATTGTTATTTCTACTTTTTGATTTTTACTGTGCCGAGATTTGAACCTCGGACACTCTGCGTAACAGGCCAACGCAACTAATCCAAGCGAACAATTTTTAATTTTTTTTTGTAAGTTTCTTATTTAAATCATAACACAGGAGAACACTAAATCTACGCCCCGAGATTAACGAGTCAAGTTTCCATTTATAATTCCATAATTTTTCCCTTGGTCATAAAAGATTTATATATCTTTGCAAAGGACAATTATCCTTAATCTTTTTTTTTATGGTAGATCTGTTGCAAAATCACATCTAATGCTTACTTATTACTAGGGCAAGGAATTCCATGTATATGCATTTTTTTGCTGGGTATCTCAAAAGTTAAATAGTTAAGATTTCTTTCATGAAATTTCATTTAATAACGTTAAAGCGCATATTTTCGGGAAGTTGCTTGCATATCAAATTTTATCATGAGGGGGACAATTTTTTTAAGATATATTAGAAAATTTCAGCCAGCAAGACGGAAGCTATTCTCTCAACCATTTCTGGACGAAGGAAAGAGAGACTTTTCAGTTGGAATGTACCATTTAACCCACTGAGCCCATTTGAAAGGCTCTTTTGAATAACATGGGTCACCATTGGCTCTTTTTACAGTAGTAAATACATTCCTTCCAGGGGGTTAAACCTGTGAGTGCGAGTGAGAGAGTGAGAGTGCGAGTGAGAATATTATACATTATTTGATTTGAAATAGTATAAACCTAAACATTTTCGGTTGACTCCTTTAAAATAAATCCCGATTATCTCCCTTCTCACTTTTATCTTTTCTTATTCTTTCTTCGCTACGATTTTTGACAGCCTTTTGTAACTTACCTTCCATAAAACACACACAAAAAGTTTTTAATATGAGTGGGAGACGATTTGTTGAAATAACCTCGGTTCGTCTTGGACAAAAAGTAATTGATGCATATCTTGATGATAAGCTAAATTCCGTACAAAATTTGATATATCAATTAAAAGGAGAGCACACTCAGACTTGACTTCACCCTGTTAAATAAAGAGTGATTTTTTTGCCACTTGGCTTTTGACGTTTATATATCTGACAGTTCACGAGTGATTCTTGACATGAGTCAAAGTTTCGTTTGCCATTTCATCATGAATTGACTTACGCCTGAACAATGTTTGCAAATTATTGAAATTTACTATCAAAATTCATACGCTGTGAAAAAAGTGTTTCGCAAGCTACGTCCATTTAGCGACGAGGCTCATTTTTGGCTTAATAGTGGATAAGTGGATACGTGAATAAGCAGAATTGCCGTATTTGGAGTGAAGACCAGCCAAAGGCAATTCAGCATCATTGTACCGTACTTCTTCAAATACGATGAACTTCACAACGTTACGCTGAATAGAGAAAGGTACCGTTCGATGAAAACAGACTTTTCTTTCCCGAAAATGCAAGAATAGAACTCGGCCGACATGTGGTTCCACATGCCATGAGTCACATTTGGTGAGCAGTTAATCTCACGTTTTGGTGCAGTTAATTGGCCACCAAGATCGTTTGATTTGACCCCGTTAGACTTTTTTTTGTGGAGATATGTTAAGTTTCTTGTCCATAGGGACCAGCCAAACACGATTGCTGCTTTGGAAGCCAACATTGAACGCGTCATTGGTGAGATTCCAGCCGAAATGTGTGAAAAAGTGTGCCAAAATTGGACCTTCAGAATGGACCACTTGAAGCGTAGCCGGGGGCAATATTTAAGTGAAATTATCTTTAGAAAGTAAATGGTATGAATTGATTTATCGATCCAGTCAAAATTTAATTCACTTTTGTAAAATTTAAAAAAATTTTAAAAAATCACCCTGTACAAGCTCAAACAAATTTCATCAAAATACAATCTAATTTTTTCACAGCTATTATTATTATTATTAGCCCTCACCAATCAAAAAGTTTCAAATGGTTAAGTGGAACAGTCCCAGTCTAAGCGGAAATGACACGAGAAGAAATATATTTGAATGCGCCCGCTTATTCTTTGACTATAAAAAACAAAGTTGTATTGCTTCAAATATAATTCTCTTTAATAAGAATCCATTTGATCCATTTCATTTCCCTTTCAATTGCAACCAGACCACCTTCGTTAATAAAATAACCAACATACTACCGACATGTGCTTTCAAAACATCCTCATTTAACGTCAACAACTCAAACTCATTTCCATGAAATACTTACCTTAAATGAGAACAAATCAAAAAAACTCAAAAAAACCCAAACTTTTAGATCAATTTTTGTTTTATTCTATTTTTTTTTTGGAAGCACATAAATGAAATATCTAGTAAAAATTAAAAGTGAAATCATATCCTAACTAATTTACATGCAATCATCTGCAAGCAGCGAGCAGCAGATGCATGCCACATTAATCTCTGTAAATAGATACCGATTTCACTATTTCCACTAAAAAGAAAACAAAAAAATAAAGCAAAAAAAAAAAAAAATAGATAAAAAAAATATAAAAAAATGTAAATCCTTTTTTTCTGAACATTCGGATTCGTTTGTGTTCTAAATTTTATCCATATGCAAATAAATTTTTTCCTTCTCTACACAATTTTATGCCAAGTTGACAAAAAAAAATGCAGCAACTCTTAACAAAATAATTTTTTTCAGAGCGTGTCTGTGTGTGTGTGTTTTCAATTAAGCAAGGGTTGGTAAGTGATACTCAATTCTTCAATTCCTCGAGGCAAATGTTTTAGAGAAAAATACAAACATAAAACAAAAAGTGATTTCAAGGCGTGTACGCCAGCAAAGGATTTGCTGAGAATAGCAAACAAAAAATTTAAATTTCAATTTTATTTCACATTTTCAAGCCTCTAAACAAAATACATTTCCAATATTATGTAAGACTCATGAATGTGTTTAACATGTTATTGTATTTGAGTGTAGCTAAGTAAAAAATATATGCAATTGCAACTGCTGCTAGTCTTCAATGGGAAGCCTATCAAACATGTCCTAGAAAAGTTAAAATTTCTTAGGTTGGTTTATCTGCACTTCCTCCGGATATTTATTTATTTATACATTGATCAAACTATGTTCGAGTTATGGAAGTGTGTTGAACAAGGGTTAAATAAAGGTTAAAGGTATTTCTGATCAGTGCAGTGAGTCAGTGTGTTATCTCATAGAAGATTAACCCTGAGCTATCATTGTTGGCATACACAGCCATTGTAAGACCAATTCTGACATACGCAGCCCTGGGCTTGTGGCCGGCTGTAACTAAGAAGTACAACAAAACTAAACTGAGTAGAAAACAAAGATCAGCTTGTATTCTCGATACAGGAGCACTTAGCACTAGTCAAGCTGAGGCTCTTAACTTACTCACTCACTTATTACCAATAGGCGGCTTACAGTCAGACTCAAAGAAGTAGGAAACTGGCCTACAAGAACATACGGCCACAGAAAGATACTCCTACAGGGTACATTGCTACACAACATCAACCCTGACTACATTACACCTACCCTAAACTTCAGGAAAGACTTTTCTGTATTTTCTCCATCCAGAGCGGATTGGAGGAAAAATAGGGTAATTAGGGACTTTGACGTGGAGCTCTACACCGACGAGTCCTAAATGACCTGCGGCGCAGGGGTTCCTCCAACTATCTTCATCGATACGTCTCCTCAACGAAGTGTATTCCAGGCTGAATTAATGGCAATGCCTCCCTTTTTATTATTATAAGGTTAAATGCCAGGAAGAGGGAGAAACGGAAAGTCTCCACCATTTATGTTCCTGCACAGGTTTGGCAAGAGCAAGACATCACTCATTTGGCAAACTATTCCTCCACAATATTAATGAAATCTCCGACAGTGGCGTAGCCAGGTCGGGTGACACCCGGGTCGGACCTAAATGGTATCACCCTGTAATACCCCTCCCCCTCTTCTTTTGAAAGAATTATAATATGTGCAGGTATGTACGATTATTTTTTATTTAAAAGTAAGTAGATAATACAGGAATTCATAAAGGTGAGGGAACGTAAATTAATACGTACCTAATTTAAGTCACAAAATAGTTAGAACCTCTATGAGTATGAGACCAATAAGGGAAATTTTTATTTACAGTATGCTCTTCTTAAAGATCTTGGAAGATATTTTTTACATACAACTTTATTTTTTAAATAACTATTTAATTGCTGTTGTAGGATATTGATGTATGTATGTGAGTATATATTTAAAGTACTGAATTCTGAAGTACTGGTATCTGATTCTGAAATAACATTGCCGAAATCTAATTTGCTAGAAAATTCGTTTTCTATTAATAAAATGTGGTCGCTGTGGCGTAGTGGTAGTGCGTGCGTTGGACTGCAGAGTGTCCGGGGTTCGAATCTCGGCACAGGCAAAATCAAAAAGAAAAAATATTTTTTCTAGACGGCACCACCTCTTGGCAGGCAATGGCAAACCTACAAGAGTATAAATTGCTATGAAAAGCTTTTCACTTCGCCGTTCGGATTCGGCATTAAACTGTAGGTCCCTTCCATTCATGTACAAATATAACACGCACAACATGAGTGGATGCGAAAAGCTCGGCCTAGGCCCTCCATGGGCTGTTGTGCCATTAAAAGTAAAGTAAATTAATAAAATGTCTAGGTCGCATATCCTAGATAGACACATAGTTGAGCGTAAATACGATATAATTATATTCAGATTTTCTTTCACATGAAGCCACAGAGACACAAACTGTTAAGAACAATTGAAGAACTAAAAATACGTTTGAAACAGACTCTATAAAGTCCCATTCTACAATAAAAGTTAGAATATCAAGCGTAGTCCATTTACTTGCGACTTTAAATTCAATGTTTGCTGCCTTGATTTGCCTACGAAGTCTTTGTACTTCTACTTTAAGTTCTTCTTCTACAACTTCATCGTAGTGCGACGCCAACTTTTTTGCATTTATATTCAGTTCTTCATCCGTGCAAAACAGCAAGTCATTTGTTTTCACAATTTGAAAGATATCGGCTATATCATTGAATGCCATGGTTCGAGACTTTAATTCTGTCGAGAAACGATCGATGCATTCAAGCATCATCCTCTTGTTTTCTTCTTTTGCAGTTAAACCAATATCTCGTTCCGTTTCACCCCGCATTCTTTTCTTGTACTTTATGCGCCGGCTAATGTTTATTCCGAGCTTTGAGCAAATAATACTAGGCTTCTTAAATGCACCTTCCACTTAACATTCCCGCTTTTCTTGTAAAAAGAGAATTAGGGCATTCGATTTCGCTATTACTTTATCGACAGTTAGTCCTGGAGTTTGGAAATTTTGTTGTTTAGGATCCACTTCCTCCAACACATCGTGCAAAAAACAAATGAAAACAAATGAAAGTATAATTTTAGACATTCACACCTACTTATGTAATTATAATAAAATTTTTCCGCTTTTTGGACATTACGGGTGTCACCCCAAAAATGGTGACACCCGGGGCGGACCGCCACACCGCCCCCTGGCTACGCCACTGATTTCAGATATTGAGATAAAAAGCCTACTCCTATTTTTGAACGTCACAAAGTGGACATAACTCTTTGGGATTCAGATGCAGAGATTACACTAATTAAGACCTTATCTTTTACCACAAAAATAAAAAAAAAACAATTAAATTATATTGAAAAAAATGAGGAATTTGGTAGCTTTGTACTAATTATGTTTTTCAGATGAACACAACCACTCAAACAACAACAACATACACTGTAGGTTATCTAGTTTCCAGATAACATACAATTTCGTTAGAAATGTAATCAATACAAGAATTTCGAATTTAATTACTTTACTGGTAGGTATGTGTTGAGCAGTAAAAAGCTCTACTTAGTTCGGCCATCAATGGGGTACTGACCACCTCAGTCGCGGTGTTGACCTTATGGAGAATGCTGAAGAGAAAAAAACTGGACCCAGAATCTTCACATTTCAAGCCATCATATTTTAGAGTTATCACAACTCTCAAGCAATTAATTTTTTCAGAGGGAAACTGCTTGACGAAACGTATAGAAAAATTTATATTCCGACCATTCTCTTTTTGGCTAGAGTAGGTCTAGTACCATGGTCAGGGCAGGCCCATGGAGAGGAAATATTGGCTCGGAAGGAAAATATGATGTCTATATATGCACATTAAGCTTAGTCTTCAAGCTTTTTACATTTTAATCCATTTTGGACAATTGAACGATTTTTCGGATAACACCATTGCTGTAGAAGTTATAACCTCACAGATCCAGACCTGAAGAGAGTGGGGAATAAGGTTGAGATTGCAAAACCGACTCGGTTATCAGGTTTTTTTTTCAACTATTCTTACTATTCGAAAACCGCCTCTGTTATTCAATCTTTTTGAACATTTTTATTCGTGCAAATAGTAAACTAATGCTTTTCTCCATAAAATTTCAGAAAGCATTTAGAACGTAAAGTTTATTTTTCTTTTTTGTGTTGATAGGTAACATAAACAAAAAAATCCGTTGTTAATTTCGGGCTCATAGAATTCGGTGAACTCTTTCTTTTAGAACAACAGTAAGCATGTATGTGGTCGCTGTGGTGAAGTGTTAGTGCGTTGGACTGCTACGCGTGTCCGGGGTTCAAATATCGGCACAGGTAAAATCAAAAAGTAGAAAAAATAATTTTTCTACATGGCACCACCTCTTGGCAGGCAATGGCAAACCTACAAGAGTAAAAATTGCTATGAAAAGCTCTTCACTTCGCCGTTCGGATTCGGCATTAAACTGTAGGTCTCTTCCATTTATGTACAAGTATAATACGAACAACATTAGTGGATACGAAAAGCTCGGCCTAGGCCCTTCATGGGCTGTTGTGCCTTTAAAAGTAAGTAAGTATGTATATGTTATAAAAAATAGCTTATACTTAGCTTCACAGCTTTGTATTATTATATAGTTTATTGCTTGCAGTAAGCATCAGCAATGCCGACTTCTCTGCTCTTCAGTTTCGGTGTATTTCTTGTAAACTTGTAATAGTAAGTCTTCTGTCAGGACTTTTAAGTGCCGAGCGTATGTCATTTTGGATAAATATTCAAATTAACTTTTTCTAAGTTATTTCTATTTCCGAGATTTACATAACATTTCAATATCTACTAACTCAAGTTGAAATTACTGGCTGATACCTTGTCGAAAAACCATAAATTACCAACTCAAATCCTCTACATCCTTTTCGAAAGTTACAAACGTTGAATACAATTCCGCCGTCGACTAACCAATATCTATAAATATTTATGTATGTATTTATGTACGTACGAATGCAAATCTAAAATTACAGTTTAATTGTTGTTTGCCCTGCAAACGCCTTCTAATTACCATTTTTACGAGGATTACAGCCAAAATGAATACAACCAAAAAAAGACGAATGGACGGACAGACGGAGAGCTTAGCATGGCATTTACATAAGAAATTACCTTGTAAAATTAATCCGCAATAAGTCAACGCCATTGCGTCTATTTATGTCTGGCGGTGGCTGCTGTTGCTGCTGTTGCTGCTGTAGCATCTTCTACTTCTTCTTCTACTTCTTATACTTTTTCTACTTACATGCTTCGTCGATACTTTGAAGGAAAATTACAGTATTAAAAAGCAATTAGCATTTAAATATCAGAAGAACAACAACTACACTGCTGCCGTGCCGCCTTAAGACCACATTGAAGCAGAGCTGACGTAATGGAGGATGAAGGACAAATGTCTGGCATATGTATGGAATTAAAAGAAAGAGAATCTATGAAGATGGATGATAAACGAAGTTGAAGAGTGATTCAATCTAAATACGCAGCAGGCGAAAAGTAAAAGTTGCTTGGATATTAAATTATAATATTTTTGGAAAGTTCGGGCTGCGACTACTTACATACTATAAAATTAGAAAAAGAAAATACATATTGTGTTGGAAAATAGAAATGCAAGTACGGAAAACTAAACAAGTCGCACAGGAAGCCATTAAAAATTATGATTTGTAAATGTTCGTATACAGCAACAACGACGACATACTAATCGAATCGAACTCACTCACTCTCTACCTCCAACTAAATATTAGATTAAAGCAGCAGCGGCGGCAGCAGCAGGCAGTAGAGTGTGTAGTGTGTATTTAGTTGGAAATACTCGTAACATTAAAAGTAGCAAACAAAATACTAGCAGCAGCAGCAGCAGTGGTAGTTGGAAAGAACGAAATATCGATTCCATCCCTCAACTTATGCTATGATAAGTAACAGCAACAACATCAAGTATGGAAAGAAAGAATTCGCTTTTTTTTATTCTTTTTGCAGTTTTTACGATACAACATTTACCCTCAATGGTGAGAGCAACAACAACAGCGACAACGGATGATCGAAGGAAAAAGTGTAGCTACCAAAATAAACGAGTACGAAAATAAAAAACGAATCATCCTCCACCCAATACCTCCCAAAGTTTCCGTAATCGTGTTCATGCACACACACACACAACCCACGCACACACACACACACACACACACACACACCCACACTCTTACAATCACTGTCACATTCGCAGTCGCACTCCAAACCAAACGTACACACACACACACATACACACTCACTACTACCAAAGTTGCTCATCCGCGAGGAACCATTAAAATTTTGAAAATCCATCATTGGAAAATGGTTGAAAGCTGACTTCCGTGCGCTACATGGCTACCATGTTTGTTTCCATTTCGATTTTTATACTCTTCTTCTTCTTCAGTTTGCTACCATACACGTTTAAATTTTTTCATATTTTTTTAGGGTGGCACAATAAAACGCTGAAGCTATAGATTCTACATATACGAGTACATACTTACAATGAGTTGAGGCAATGATGTACGAGTTTGTTTGTATGTATGGTGAGGGCGACGGTGAGTAGGCTGGCGAGAGGGTGGAATGATTGTTGGATTTTCTGCAGACTTTGCAAATGTTTGTTGTTCTTGTTTTGAAGTAAAAAAAATATCTGTAACTATATGTAAAAAATGGAGAAAAGAATATTGCGCTTGTTGTCATCGTTAGCATCAACGCGCGAGTGGGTCGATTGCGCTACCCCCTCAAAAAAAAAAACGCAACTCATCTCACCCTCGAGAACAATTACCATTTGAGGGTAGCAGTTATATTCGTAAATGTGTGTGAGTGTGTGTGTTTGTGTAAGTTCTGTATGTGTGTTGCTCTATTGTATGTGTATAAATGTAAAAATCTATAGTATTGTGCATATATTCACCCACAATTACCATTTTGAAAAGTTGTTTTTGTAAACAAACTCGCATGAATGATGTTGACAAACAATGGAATTTCATATACGTATGTACATACAACCTCGTATTTATGCACATTTCTATAAACGATTTATATTTTTCAACTTTTTGATATAGTCTACCATATCATACTTGTCCATTTTCTCCACATAAAATACATTTTCAGAAGATCTTAGGCTCAAAAGAAAAAGAAGCGGGACGTGGACGCAGGTACAACGATGATAGTCCGATAAGGATATAGATGTACTCCACCTTGGAATAATGCGAATGAAGTTCCACGGTGGAAGTAAGTCCGGAAAGAAAGAGATGGATGTTTTAGTAGGTGCAAACCCACATGCTAAATCTGTGACGTCAAAAAATAAAACTAAAAATAGTGCGCTGCGACCATAGTTCATCTTTTGTGCAGCCAGATAGGAATAGAAGGAGGGTGCAGTGGATAAGAATTGGGCAACGAGGTCATATACACAGGTTGGACCTATTGTTTGACACCTGTCCCGAAGGGGGAGATGGCGAATGGTCTTTTGTATTGCGCGCTAACCCTTAGACTATTGAGGGAAACCTGATCGGGAACATGTTATGATCGATTTACATATGGTAAGTAATATACGAAACAGAATTTGAAGATATGTTTTTCTTAAATATCAGCTTCTTACTTACCTACTTAGCTGGCAGTATAACCGATGATCGGTTTTGGCCCACCCCTGCCCCCCTTCCCGCCTCCCCCTTCCCGCCTCTCTCTTCCCGCCTCCCCCTTCCCCACCCGATAAAGCTTCGCCTGTCGCCTGTGCCATGAGCGCGCTGTCGCCAGTTTATAAGACCAAGTGTAGTCAAGGCGCCATGCACCTGGTCTTTCCAACGGAAATTAGGACGTCCTCTACTGCGTATTAATACAACGTATCTCAAATAGAACACCATTTTAACCGGAGCGCGTTCTTCCATTCGCTCAACACGACCAAGCCAGCGAAGCCGGTTTTTATACCGTTTACTATATCAGGGGGACCTGGGGTTTATGACACAAGGTAAAGTTCGTGACAGTCGCAGGTGCGTCCATGTTCGATCCCTGCGCTTCTCCGTTTCAAGTCGACACACAGCCTCCTCGTGGCATCACCTGGATAGCGATCTGACAACAGTCAGTGAGCTAACTAATGTGTGCGGCGGGCTTCTCCATGGCCTTGCATGAATAGTTGTGCGTCGGGCTTGGAACCCACCACGTCAAAATATTCACCAATGAATCCTCAATGAGGCGGCGGTGGTCGCTGCGGCGTAGTGGTAGTGCGTTGGACTGTTACGCAGAGTGTCCGGGGCTTGAATCTCGGCACAGGCAAAATCAAAATGTAGATAAAACAAACAGTTTTTCTGCACGGCACCATTTCGTGGCAGGCAATGGCACACCTACAAGAGTAAAAATTTCCTATGAAAAGCTTTTCACTTTCCACTCGGTACGCGAGAATTTCGCTCCACCCACTCCTTTAAACTCCTTTGACTGACAGATTTACAAAACAGATAATCGGTTGTAGTGCCATTTAAGAAAGTAGGTATGCCAGTGTCGGCGTACAGCTCCTGGTTCCATCTTATTCGATACAAGTCGTCCACGCATACTGGACCATAGATAACAGCCTCTCATCATTGGTAGTCAATGTCCACTTCTCTGCGGAAGGATGAAGGACTTATAAAGCGTTATTTTCGTCGTTCGAGAGAGGGCTCTGCTTCACAATCAAACCTTCATGCTTACGAAAAACTTAATCATTACAGCTTAATTTTTGGTTCTTTAACTATGTGAAACAAATAAATTTCGCAGTATGATTCGGTTCAGTGGTTCAAGGTCTCTTTGAACCACAAGCTTAGTTCACAATCGAACCACTCGTTCGGTTCAAAAATGGTTTGATTCGAAAGTTCGCAAATCCATCGAATAAATTAATGATGTCATATATACTTTTTGTTGCAACTGCACCATTTTCCTTAATTTTTTTAAGAGCGCTTAATTTTTTTACTCTCTGTCACTTTTGAAATTTGTAGTTTCATTTAATGAAATGCAGTTCGCAGGGTTGCAAAACGTAATCCATATAAATTAGTGATAAATATTGAGTATCCAACCGGTTTGGTTTTGCTTTGGATCAAATGAGAAAAGAACAACAGAAACTGCTTGATTAATGGTTCGATTCAGGTAACTAAAACAGCGGGTGGTTCGGTTTGAGCATGGTTTGGTTCAAAACCGTAGTTATTTTTGTTCATGGCTTAAGGTAATAATATTCTATGTTGACAATTGGTCTCGTTGGAGCCAAATTACATTATTCCGAGGTATATTTTCGTTTGACACCTTAAAAGATAAGGTTTCGTAAGATAACAAACAAATTTGGTTCTTTCGTTGTGTTTTAGTAAAATTTTACATATAAAATTTTTAGCATCCAACTATTTATGTTTAATTAGAGACTTTAAAACGATTCTTACACGATTGTTTCGGAACCTGACAGAGTTCTTTATAAGTGAGATCCGAATTATTTCTAGCTCTTTAACAGATAAACAAAATTCTTCCTAAAGACAGCAATTCATATTCGAATAGGTTAAATTAAGAAGGCGTTCTTCACATTTCCACTCATATATATATAAGTGCCAGAGAGAAGGCATGAAGTCTAACTGGTCCACTCGGTTACAGTCCAGGGGCTGCTCTTATTAAATCATTTCGGTCTCTATATGAATCCTAGGAGATCCGATATCTTTACTTTCTTTATATCTGCAATATATGTGAAAAATCTCGACCCCATGCACTGAAAACTTTTCTTCTGTAGTCTTGTATATTGGCCTAGAGGGGAAAGGTTGATTCTTCCTCTTCCACGTCGTGACAACTTTAACTTTGTTGGAATCTACCACGGCTATAGAGTTAGCCCATACGTACAGCAGATTTTCTAAGTTATAAGAAAACCCTTGTTCTCTTCCTATCTAACCTTGGCCATAAAGTAGGATCTTGAGACTTCGCAGACGGTCCGGTTGGTAAATGGTCAATTTGACGGTAAGGTAGTACGTTTACCAATTCACCTTAAAAGTTCTCACATTGGGGGTTTTACCATGGTATCGGCTTAAGATAAAGGTCTGACAGCAATTAACGAAGCACGGTGCCAGTGCTGCCAGATATTTTCGTTAAATATTCTCAGTATATCTCAATTTGATAGTGGAAATATTCGTTTTTTATAATTAGGTATTATCATATTTAAAAAAAAAAAAACAACTTTCGTAAAAAAAAAGTTTCATCCTGTGCAATAAAGATAGCGACATTTGTTCTTGCTAACTGTCTTGGAGTGCCAAATACTAATCGAAGTTTCCGTACCGAGACCATCCCTTTTCGACCATCCCTTTTTTTTAAAGTAATTTGTGTTAAATATTCGTTCACTGTTTGCTTAAGAATAAGGAACGGCTCTATCAACAATATCCAAACTTAATGCAAGCTCCTCAGAACCATTAGGAAGGCAAGAACTTTATCCCAATATCTGGTCATGTTGGTTTCAGAGACTTCTTTGAATATGAATCGCAGCTGCTTGTATTGGTAACGCTGATAACGTCATAATTGAAGAACTTAGCAACTGCCTTTGAATTAGTTCTTCCAAAGAATATTTCAGAGTACCAAGTGCTGCTGCAGCACTTTGAGTGTTATGATCTTTAAATGGTTATCTTCAGTATATTTGTACAGCAAGCGTTATGAGAAATCATGAGATATTAAAATTAAAATAGATCGGTTTAATGAACATTAATGCCAGGAATAACCACGTTCATAGAATATGGACAGAAATTTCCTGCATCGATGGTACGAGTGAAGGAGAGCAGGCAGAAATGATTTGCTATGACAATCAGTCCTAATTGAACTTATCGAAATGACTTCCAGTGTTTACTTTTATATGTCATTTCAGTACTATATAACCCAACAATAGTGCTGAGAAAGAGTTTCGATGCATTAGGTTCTAGATTCTAGGCTTTTCTGCTTGGAAGTCTAAATTTCGTTTGACGACAATCGGTAAAGCATAGTTCAAAAATCTGAGATAGTTCATCATGAAAATGTCACAGAATTCGCGAGTTGTGTTAGGATTGTACTGAAATTTTTATACAATTTATGCAGAAATTTAGAGAGCTGCAGAAATTGCGCAATTTTGTCACAATTACAATTATAATTACTCAGTTACAAGCTATAAGCAAAAGAAAACCCCGAAAAAGAATATATAATCTTACGAGAGTGAAATAAAACATTTTGTATACGTAGTTTTGTCGCATAAAACCCGTATCCTTCATATTTTTTATTAAATTCCTATCTTATAACAATCCGAATTATTTTACTCGAAGATAAAAATCCTTACTTTAACTGATCCGTGTGTCTGGCAGCACTGCGCGGCACTGTGAATTTGGGTGACTCAAATCGAAAGGATAGTAAAAGTAAGTGACAATTTCAATTACAATAGAATATTACATTTTTCTAAAACATTTACATATTTTGAACATTTTTACTAACAATATACAGTTCAACATTTAGTTTTTTTCATAGAATTACAGTACATACTCGTATGCACGAATATACTCTCAAAATACTAAAGTGGCTTTAACTTGCATTAAAATAAAATATATATTTATTTCATAAATATATATTTGCATACATATGTACGTACTCGAACTCGCATTTATCTGTGGGTACCCTTCCTAGTATCTTTCATAATGGAATTTCAATTTGACCCATGTGGATATAAAAATCTAAAGAAAATACTCATTTCTCGCATTATGAAAGATGAGTTTTTTGTTTGGTTTTTCTGCTGTTGTTTTGTAGTTGCTGTTGTTGTTGTTGTTGTTGTTGTTGTTGTTTTTGTTTTTTTGTTATTCGCTGAAAAAATAAACAAAAAGCTTATAGAAAAATATTATAAAAGTAAAGTAAGTATCGTAGGTAGTTGAGGTGTATTCAAAAAACAAAACAAAAAAAAAACTGTGCTTCTGCAAAACAACAATTTCTTTTATGGCCTCATCTTTGTACGCATCACAAAATTGGTTTTTCAAAAATTATTCACATTCCAATCCCCCAAAGAAAATAAGCTCGAGAACAAGACAACAGCAGCAACAACAATTTCATGAGTTGTGCAAGTGCGTTGTTGGGCACGCAATACTTATAGATAAGTACGTCGCAAGGACGGGGGAATGGTAGCTATATGACAACCACTGGAGAGAGCGCCAGTGGCCCACAAATAACAATCACAATTGTGGCGCGGCTAAATTGCATTCATGTGGACAGCAAAGCTCTTTGGATTTTCTTATCAAATATACATAAATAAATACGAGAAGGTATGAGTGTAGCGGGCATATACAAAAATATACCAATACATATTGTAAACAAAGTTGTGGCTAAGAGTACGAGTATATGGTATATGCACATAAATACCTGTGAATGTAGTACATATGTACATATATATAGGTACTAATGTAGAAAAAAAACATAATTTTCAAGGAATTTGGTAAATATTTTACCTTCGGAAATGCTTTTATTTCTCTGTAATTTTTTTTAATTTGGGGTTTGTCGTTTTCTATGTGAAAATTATATTTACCTTCTGAACCCGACCTTAGAGCACAAATAAATATATGAACAATAAAAAGTATATGTACGTATGTGAACTATAGAATGAAACTTTATCTAGTCTGATGAAATTTAAATATTAATTAATAGCACCTCACAAAAAATTAAGTGATTTCTATTGAAAAAGAGTTTTAAACATGGCCCAACTATGGAAATGTTTCTCTTTCCATCGCCGTACCAATCAAGCAACAAACTCTTCAAATGCTTTGTCAGCGAAATTTTCCCAGAACAAGTTTTTTCATTCAGATGTAATCAGAGAAAAATTAAAACTACATTCACATAAACATGGTGAAAATATGGGCATAATTTTCTTTTACTTTTTTTCTTTGGCATTATCATCGTATTCTCCACATTGATTTCACAATTTGTCGAAGCTTAAGTTTTTTTTTTCTGTCATCCTGCAAAAGTTACTATTTTCATCAACGTTCAACACAAATCCAATTTTATCTTTCGCATTCTATTGCGCCACATTGATTTCATTCATTAGTAAATTGCTGCAAACAGTGTAAATCGGCACAGAGAGAAAAATTTGAAGAATACAGTTGAACTGAAATACTTAAGATTTTGTATAAAAGATATTCTTTTAAAGTTGGGTAAAGCATTTACCTAGTTTATTGGTTAGTCGATTCCTATTGTATCCGGACCAAAATATATACATAGATTAATATATTTTGAATAAATTCTAGAACAAAGTGATCTACAAATGTGATCAAAGAAATTTTTAAAACGAAAAAAAAAAGTTTATATTTGTATAAGTGGAAAGCTCCACGAGCGTAAAATGAAATGTTGGCCGAAGTCGTTAAACCGAAACACCAAGTCTTGAAAAATGTAGTCGAAGATTTTAAAATTATTATTCATACTGACAAGAACAAAGCACAGTGAACAAAATTCGATAACACTCTAGAGATAAAAAACAAATACAAAATTCGCAGTCTTACGAAGACAACACTCGAAACAATGAAAGTTGATTTAAATGTGGTAGCTTACTTTTTAATGACTCTTATTTCGAAGGTTTTAAACTCCTAATGAGTGCATATAAAATGCATGACAAAATATGGAAAATGGTTTTCTTCCATGAAGGTGGGCGGTTTCTCTGATAATATGAGTCCACAAAGACTCTTCTATATATACTATTTGTTAGTTTTTGAAATCAGGAAAGAATCGAAATAGATTCCAAATTGAATATACTCGTATGGAGAACCGAAAGAGTAAAGCGGATAGAGTTAAAAAAGTGTGTTAATTACTGTGTGTGTTTCGATCACTCTGCTTTTCGACTAGTATAAATAATAATTTCAAAACGAAAGTTTATGACCATCAAAAAGACGAACAAAGTAGTTAAATTAGATGGCTAAAAAAAAAGTTTGATATATTTATAGACATTTATGATTAATTGTAAATTTTTTATATAACCTGGGTAAGATATACATATATTTTTCATATTAACTTAAATAGTCAATATTTTGCTTACAGTACTGTCTTCTGGTAAATAAAATATTGCATTATTCGCAAACAAATAAAGATCATTTGCCATTGAGCCTTCCAAATTGATTCAAAATAAGACTAACTTGTCTATGAGTTATATTTGCGAAAGATCAGAAAGATCATAAAACATTCACATGAGGATGTATTTTCTCGCTCTTAGAAAAGTGTCCGAATTATGAGCTCACTGAATTTTGTTTGCTGGATATGGTCGCTTGAGTGAGAGCGTATATTAACAGTCTTGACAACATTGAGTGGTCGCTCGCTGTGGCGTTGTGGTAGTGCGTTGGACTGCTACGCAGAGTGTCCGGGATTCGAATCTCGGCACAGGCAAAATAAAAATAAAATAAAAAAATAGAAAAAAATAATTTTTCTACACGGCACCACCTCTTGGCCGGCAATGGCAAACCTACAAGAGTAAAAATTGCTATGAAAAGCTTTTCACTTCGCCGTTCGGATTCAGCATTAAACTGTAGGTCCCTTCCATTCATGTACAAATATAACACGCACAACATTAGTGGATGCGAAATGCTCGGCCTAGGCCCTCAATGGGCTGTTGTGCCATTAAAAGTAAAAGTAAAGACAACATTATACTCATATATGATTACATAGAATTGCTGAAGTTTTGTTTATGTCGAATAATATTATGTATTATATATTAATATTAATCATATTAAGTATTTGCAGTTACAATTTTTTTGAGTGTACAATACCTCGTTACATAGGTTTATGTAGTAGTATTCATTAGCAGCAAAATTTAAATCATTGGATTTGATTTCTCATTTATGCTACAAATGATTGGGCTTCATTGTGTTGACATCAACTTCAACCGTTGTCATCATAATAATCATAATCATCATCGACGTGAAATTCTCCATCGCTATTAAAAACATCATCATGAAGAATCAACAACTAAATATGGATGGCATCTTAATTTTTTTCTCTTACAGTTTGTGGATATTCAATGTGCTCTTGTTCTTCTTTTATCTCTTTTACAACTAGATGGTTACCTTGGCTTCTTTCAACCTACCTTCCTTTTTGGCCTGCCTGCGTACCTGCCACACTAATCACTGTCTTTTGAAAATTAAAATTCAATTTCGTGGAATTTTACAAACGATAACTGCTCGTTGATTGATAATCACTGAATGTATGAGAAGATTTAGAAGTAATTTGGGTTGCTATACCGAGGCAGACAAAAAATTAATTGAACTTACGACAGAATTTTTTTCTATCAATATATAAACGTATTTTAAGCTACTATGGTAACTTGGTATTTGAGAGATACAAGAATTTACAGCGTTCTTACTGACAGAACCTTAACTAAGGTAACTTCTTTTCAATAAAAAAAAAAAACAGTCGCCTAGGCTAGCTTCATTTTAACTACATACTCAAATTCGTTTTTCGTCATATTAAATCTATAATTGCAACTGACGTGAATATGTTAAATATGAGCAACACATAATAATTTACCATTTTTGTGGTTGAACCATTGCAATTTACTTTCTTTTATAAGTGAAAACAAACGAACTGTCAACGGCTCCCTCATAAATGTCAAATAATTTAGCAAACAAAACATGAGTTCTATAAGATGATAATTGAATTAACACAACACACGTTTTCCTAAAAAAAACACAAGGAGAAAAGGTAAAAGTCAACTTTCTTTTGTAATCTGGAAATTAGCAACTGCCAAACACACAAGCGCAAAAAAGAAAGAAAAAAGTGCAACACAACTCCGCAACTACAAAGGCAATGGAAAAACGAGGAATCGAATTTAGCGAAGGGTTGCAAATAATTGTTTTGACATTTGAGCTGTTCTAAATAAAAGCAAGCAGCAAAAAAACTCAATGCACGAACAAACCAATTTCCCATTTCCCATTTAGCCGGCGATGATGAAACTATTTTCTCTAACAAAGACAAAGTTAATTTGCTAACAACAGAACAGCGACAACAATTAACATTGTCAATAAATCGAATTTCACGCAGTGATACACGATGTGTCACTCTCTAATGACAAATCAATCGATTTGCAAACAACAACAACAATAACAGCCGAGCAAAGGTGAACTGGCAAAAAAAAAAAAAAAAAAAATTGTAATTAAAGGGATGAAAAGATAAAATCCTAGAATAAATAAAAATTGACAATAGGCAAATGCCAAAAATATTTCGTATCGATAAAGATTAAAATTGCATAGTAGTTGTTGTTGTTGATGATGATGTTGCTGTTACGGGACACTCCCCTCAATCAAAACACCAATACATAAGTAAAAAAAAAAAATCGCTCGGCGATGATAATGAGTAAGTATAGTGAACTGTGCTGTGATTATGGGCGAGGATTAGTCACACTTAATTTGCAAATAATTGCAAACAATTTGCAGTGATTGCAATCATGATTTTGTAAACACATTAACTTGTTGACATTTACATAGCTATTTATTGCATGCACTTATTTATGCACCCTACTTGCAGCCGATACTTGTACATCTGGTTATGTGTTGCATTGGATATGAGATTTGATTGGAATCTGCAGCTTTCATGAGTAGTATTTCCCCCGTTAATTTGAGGTCGTACAATTGAAATCTGAATATAAGTAGTCAAACCAGTATTTTTCAAAAACCAATCAATATACTTTTTCGTTTCTGGCGATATGTACACATAGTCATAAAATTTGAATTTACAGTCCCTGAAGGTCGCTGTGGTGTAGTGGTAGTGCGTTGGACTGCTACGCAGAGTGGCCGGGGTTCGAATCTCGGCACAGGCAAAATCAAAAAAAAGAAAAGAAGTAGAAAAATAAATTTTTCTACACGGCACCACCTCTTGGCAGGAAATGGCAAACCTACAAGACTAAAAATTGCCTATGAAAAGCTTTTCACTTTGCCGTTCGGATTCGTCATTAAATTGTAGGTCCTTTCCATTCATGTACAAATATAACACGCACAACATGAGTGGATGCGAAAAGCTCGGCCTAGGCCCTCCCTGGTCTGTTGTGCCATTAAAAAGTAAAAAAGTAAAAAAAGTCCCTGAATTATACAAAAAAAAAAATATTACAATTTATTTCTATCAATGAAAGGCAGCTATTACATATATCATAGCTCCCAAGGTTCTGCGGAGCCGCAGTTGTGAGTAGGGTTGCCAAACGGCCGGGAGTCAACTGGATAATTACAGGTTGTTAGTCCCTTATTAGTCCAGAGATCCGGCTTTCAGAAATATATCCATACAAAATGTGTATTGTTAAGTTTCAGTAAAAACATTAAACAAACTAAAAGTATGCCAGAAGTTTCAGGCGTTGGAAAGACTTACGCATCCACTCCGTAATTGAAAGTTTAAATGGTGAGCAACACTGACGATCAGCGATTCATTCAACAAACAGAAAGAGAATGAAATTGTTGTTGTCTAAATAACTACTGAAATAAGTCCAGGCCAAAGCGAATTTAATAAGTGATGTCACAGCATCAGCTGTCATCTTCCAGCTTTGTGAGAAAAAGCTGATTTTATCGCATTAGGATCGCAACAGCAAATATGTGTTGTTATGGGTTTTTATAGTTGTTTTGCCACTGCTTTCGTCAGCTGATTTTGGCATTCTTATTATACTGCTGTTATCCTGGTGAATTTTGTTGTACTGCTGCAATCATCATATACCATATATGTAATGTCGCCTTGGTCCAGGCGAAATTTGAAAGATACTGATTTTTTTTTCCTACGTCTAAGTACTGCCCAATTAGCATCGAGCAAACCTAGTTGTGAGTGAAGAATAGAAATATTTAGAGTTTACCTGATTGGCTGAAAAACATCACAGCATTTCAAGGTTCAAACAGAAAAGCAACTACTTAACCGAAAGTTTTTTAATTAAGATATTGTTAAAAGTTTAAACGTCTGAATCATATGCGGCATCAGTAAATCTTTTTAGATTTGAAGTTGCTTCTTAAAGTTTTCTATTTATGCGTGGCCTTCCTTCCTTCCTAATGAGTCGAGATACATGAACTTAGAAAATTAATTTGGTTCCCAGAAAGTAAAATGAAAATCTGGTAACTAATGCAGTTTCTACCGAGATATTGGTGCTTCAACATTTCTACAGCGAGTCAGCATACAGGAATTCCATTTGACAAATTATTCAATTTTAATGAAATATATTTCATTTTATGGTTACATTATTATCAAAATAATATTATTGATGTAGGATGGTACTATGTAGGATAAAATTTTTAAATCTGACAAAATTTTAAACCAAAAGCAGATGTCGTTTCTTTCAATATGTTAATTATTTTCCGATAGGCTTGGGATTCTCACGGTAAAAACACAACTTGGAATAAGTTATTAAAAATCGCACCTTGCTTATTTTAATACAGGATATTTTCTTAAGCCTCATAACAAAATATTTAAGATATACAAAAAGTAACAATAAAGAGTGAAACCAGTGACGAAACAGTTTTCGTTCGTTCTATTATGCTGATCACAAAGGAAGGGGTTACTTTAGCAGCTAAGCTCAGAACGCTTGTGTGGCACGTACGCCTTAGAAAATATGTAAAAGGAAACACAAACACTGAATTGATTTTCTCAAACTATGTACATAAGCAAGAAAAGTGCATGGCATCTTCAGTGTTATTTTATTGCTTTACAGAAAATGAGGTATGGAAGTGCTCGTTTAGAAAAAAGAGGGTTTGACATTTAATATGACAAACGCATAAAGACGATTCAACACTTCCCTCTTACACGCTTATGTAGATGCCCGAGAAAATGCCTACCTCAGCCTTTCGTATTTCCAAACAGCGAAAGGAACTGGTGTTAAAAATATTATAACATATAGAATTTTGTGTTTTTTTTTTCTCAAAAGAAGGAAACAGGATGTGAAAATAATGTCTTGTCGTGTCAGTCATATGCAAATTAGCAATGCTATTATTAATTAGAATAATAATTACTATGAGAAAGGGGAATGACAGAAGTTGCACGGCACAAGGAGAAGATGAAAAGGCGAAAGAAAAATTTAACATGGTTTGTTACGTGCAATAATTTATATTAAATCGATGTAGTTGAACGTGTTCAAAAGAAGTATACAGTGGTGGGCACCAGCAATAGCACACAATCTCTACGTGTTCGCGATTCAAACTACGATTTCTTTCATTACAATTATTAGGACTCCTTTTACAACGAACACTAATGTTCAAATCGAAATCGAACGAGACTGCATGAAGTGCTATTCTATAGTCCACCACTGTTATTATTGATTTTGGTAACCCTTTCTTTAATTTGCTTCTGATTTTACAAGAGCTTATTAAATTCACCATAAAATTAGTGACTTAAACTCAATTAAATTGAAATGATTGATTTCAAATGGAAGAAGAAAAAGAAATTTTAATCGAAAATACACGTACGTGCTTGACATTTTCAAATTGAAATTCAAACGAGAGGAAGTTCAAGAGTCAATGTTGAAGGATACTTTTCAATTGCTGTACATACACACACACATACACACATACAGACATACACACATACAGACATAGGTAAATGTAAAATTCTTGTAACAAAATACTTTCGTCCACAGCATAGTTAAAAAGGGTAATGAAAATTTGACAGTGAAAACTCATTTCAAATTTGCATATAATTTACGAGCATTTTTTCTGTTAAAATTTCCAGTTCTCTTCGTTTTCAATAAACATTTTACTTTCACTTCTGCGGCAGCAAAACAGAAAAAAAATATTTTTTGTGATCCTTGATCCCTTGAGTTTATTGAAATAAAGCCACCCAGGCATATGCATACACTGGTACCGACGCTGGCAATATTAAAAGCAAAAACAAATCTTAAACACAACATAGTTTTATGTTTCATAAGCGCAAACATTTCGTTTCTGTTTTTTTTTTTAAAGTGGATATTTTTTTTTTCTTTATTTTCAGGTATATTAATCAAATCCGGTAGCACCCAATTAATGCTGTGTAAAATACAGTAACACACACAATTTTTTTTTTACTTTTTTTGCTGATGAAAAATTTTTTTTTTTTCCTGGGACAATCCTTTTTTTCGTTTTTACTTGTTTTTTTTACATATCATTTGGTGTTTTCATTGGAAACGTATGCAAATTTTTAAAAGATTTTTTTTCTAATAATATTATAATGTTTTTTTTCAAATTGAAGCTGTTGTTTATATCCTTTTGTCTGTTACACGCATATGACACTAGAGTAACAATGACTAATGACATGAGAAAATTTAAGGGTAGCCGTAATGGAGAAGATAGAAGATCTGTATGAGCAAAATGAAATTGATATCTTTACTCTAACCAAATATATTGGTATGTACTCGTAAGTGTATGCATGTAAGAGATTCATATCGGTAAGTATTATTGTTCGAGTTTTCAAACTGTAGCCTCGATAAAACAAGTTTTGAATTTGAATTTAAAAATATGTACGATATCTGGAAATGGGCTTGGAGTTTTCAAACTGTAGCCTCGATAAAACAAGTTTTGAATTTTATTTTAAAAATATGTACGATATCTGGAAATGGGCTTGAGAGTTTTCAAACTGTAGCCTCGATAAGACAAATTTTGAATTTTAATTTTAAAATATGTACGCTATCTGGAAATGGGCTTGAGAGTTTTCAAACTGTAGCCTCGATAAAAAAAGTTTTGAATTTTATTTTAAAAATATGTACGATATCTGGAAATGGGCTTGAGAGTTTTCAAACTGTAGCCTCGATAAATTTGAATTTTGAATTTTAATTTAAAAATATGTACGATATCTGGAAATGGGCTTGAGAGTTTTCAAACTGTAACCTCGATAAAACAATTTTGAATTTTAATTTAAAAATATGTACGATATCTGGAAATGGGCTTGAGAGTTAGAATAAAGTGGAAAATAGACCTCTGTGAAATATCAGTTGAAGTTAAAAAAAAAAATCACTGAAATATTGCTATCTTCTTCAAGTTAATTTAAATACAATTACAGAAAAGTATTGAAATCTTAGTCAGCGCGTTCCGTGGTGTGCCTAGTTAGTAATGTGCCGCTTTCCAAAATATCAAATAAATATGGTAACACTATTCGACAAAATGAAGGTTGATTTCTAGATCCAAATCTCTCTACAGTTGCTAATAGGACACAGCTCATTAAATATTACTACCACGATGTTTCGCCACCATTGGTCAAAGTTAATAATAGAAGTGGATTCAAGGGCCGCATGGAATTTCATATTCATGTCTTTGGCAAAGACATTTTTCTAAAATATGTAAGACTACCATATTGTAGAGCATTGTGATCACAAAAACTAATATAAGATGTGGATCTGCTCATTACTTTTAAGCGGTTTTAAGAAAATTCGTTTTAGTGTCCACATATTGTCTGGCTATAACTTTGCTGAACATAATTTTTTTTTTATATTTTTTTTTATTTTAAAAATCAACAACAATTAGTCACATTTGACTAACAAGAGGTTTTTTAATGTAAAATTGCACGTAGTATTACTTATCTAAAGTGAGCATGTATAACTGAGCTAGTCATTCCATCCATGCTGGTTGAAACGCCTCAAAAGGTCCATTGGTTTGAACCGACTTAAACGACTGGGTGTAACATCGCAAAGTGCTGAATAGTAGTAGAATAATGCTGTCTGTGGACTCAGTCTGTCATGCTGTGTATTGGCAACCTTCATTATTTCTTGCCTGACTGTAGGTATTTTAAGATCACGATGTAGGTCACCACGGAGCGTAACTGCATCCCTGAGTGTTTTGTTTTGAAATCTTTGTATCATATTTATTATATGATTTTTTGCGCAGCCCCAAATTTGAACGCCATAGAGCCACACAGGCTTGAAGACTTGTTTGTATATCATTAGTTTGTTTTGTTGAGACACTTTGGATCTCCTTCCAATAAGCCAAGTTATTTTTTTGTATTCAATGTTCAGCTCTATTAGTTTTTTCTTGACGTGTACCTTCCATCTCAGTTTAGCATCTAGGTTCATACCCAAGTACTTCGCAGAATTAGCTGCTGGAATTTCTTCACTGTTTAAAAACAATGGAATTTGGGTTTCTCTTTTGTTGGTAAAGTCGACGTGGATAGACTTGGAGCTATTTACTGTCAGTTTCCATTTATTGGTCCATTGTTCAATACTGAACATAATAAACTCAGAAAATCATTCTAAAAGGGTAAATTTAGATCCCAAAAATAGAATATTGGTCATAACAGGAAACGTTATGGGATTTTTCTTCAGTGTAAATAAAAAAGTTTTTCCATTTAATCTAACTACAATTTTCCTGAACATATTATCCCAAAAGAGTTAACTTAAACCTGTGTCCGCCGTCGCGTAGTTTGTCAGCAACGCAGAGTGGCCGGGGTTCAAATCTCCGGCACATGCAAACATCAAAAAGTGGAAAAACAATTTTTTCTACATGTCACCAAATCTTGGCAGGCAATAGCAAGCGTTCAGGAGTAAAATTTGCCTAAGAGAAGCTTTTCACTTCGCCGTTCGGATTCGGCATAGATCCGTAGGTCTCTTCCATTTATGTACAAATATAACGCGCACAAACTGAATGGATTCGAAAAGCTCGGCGTAGGCCTTCCATGGGCTTTTGTGCCATTAAGAGAAGAAGAAGTCATTGAAACCCCAAAAATCCATAATCCACAGTATAAAAATTACTCATTTGTAGTTAGTGCATTGAGATTAACAAAACTATATGAAAATGAATAAGTGGAAAATTTAACCTTCACTTAATCCTTCGCAATATTAACTTTTTTTCTGATTTTAGTGAACGAATTCTTCATATTTTGTTTGACTTTCTCTTTTACCTGCAATCTTGAAAATATAAAGTAATTTTTTTTTAATCTCAATGAATCAATTAAATGTGGATAGTTTTCAAAAAAGAACCGGAAATTCCACTTCTTCGATTCGATTTAGAAAATATTATTTATTGAAGATTTCCCGAAATTTCAACCGATAACTGAAGAAAGAACAAAAAAAACACCGTTTTTATCACATTTTATAATCTGAAATAAATTTGTCATTTCCAACGTCCATTTGGTTGTGCGAAATTACATTTAAAATATATCTAATTCATAGTAATCTGAAGTCAAATTTAAATATTCGAAGGTGTTTTTGCTAGTTTTGAATGTGGCATAAAGCACTAGTGTCAAAACTAATTGCGCATGGGGTCGGGAGTAACTTCACACGATGGATCACGAACATTCTAAGCGGCCGCTCTATCCGTGTTGTGATAGATGGTATTGTTTCGGAAGATCGTGCCATTAATACTGGAGTGCTGGAGGATTCGGTCCTCTCACCTACACTTTTCTTTATCTTCATTAATGACCTTCTGTCATTAACGAAAAATCATATTTACTCGTTTGCAGATGACAGCACCATTTCTCATTCATATGCCTGTCTAAAACGCCCTAACACTTTGGAGATCGAGAGAAAAGGGTACGTTATGAATGACTCACTCAATAAAAATTTCTAGTCAATCTCCAAGTGGGGTCTTACGAAGAGAGTTGAGTTCAATGCGCGTAAGACCCAATGTTGTCTGTTATCTCACAAACGAGTCTCCCAACCGCCCGTTAACCCCCTGGATATGAATGTGGTAGGCATTGCGGAGACAGCGACTCTTGATGGTCTGTGCATGTCCATCCAATGTGATGTTCGTTGGAATAAACACATTTTTAACGTGTCGAAAGAAGCAGCCAAGTGTCTCGGCTTTCTTAGGCGGTGTAAAAAATATTTTACTTCGACTCATCTCCGCATGATCTACACCATCTATAAACGTCCTAACTTGGAGCTTAATTTTCAGCTATGGGCTGGAGGTTCACGAACACAACTGGAGCTCCTGGACCGTATGCAACATCGAGCGATAAAGCTAATAGGAGACAGTAGAGTTTCCAGCTCTATTGACTCCTTGGAACATCGTCGAAAAGTGGCTTGCGTCTCACTGTGCTACCGTTACTTTAACGGTAAATGTTCTTCTGAGATGCGGAAGCTGATGCCGCCAGTTCGTTAGTTCAACAGAACTACACGGTCAGCAAGCGGAACTCACGCCTTCCATGTAGACACGGTGTTCCAACGCACTACGCATTACAGAGAAAGTTCGTTCACCTGTCGTACCGTGCGTATTTGGAATAAGTTCCCTGCAACAATTTTCCCAATTATTAGGACCCTTGCAAGTTTAAAGCAAACGTTCATAAGCACTTCTCCCTCCTTTTTCCTCCCACCTATCAACCTTCCTTTCAATCAACACAATGCTCTGTATTTATAGGGGTATGTTGATGTGTGTTGATTTATTAAAAAAAAAAGAAACAATAATCTGAAATCAATTTGGAATTTTCACTAGTACCAGATGCAACGCCATACATGGAGATGAATTGTCACGCATTAATAAATTTTAGGGCATATCCTTGAATATAAATACTTATAGACCTATAGAAAGTAGGCATCTTGGCATACCATACGAGTATATGTACTTAGTGATGGGTTTACACTTGTTTATTTTCCAATTCGAGAGAAAATACCTAAATGGATACAAAAAATGGGAATTTGCACATGGGACAGGAAATCTCTTGTCAGGTTTCGTAGAAATATTGGAACAAAAATGTTCAGCCCGTTCGCTTTTCATAATAGCATAGTGCGCAGCAAAACGCATTTGAAGAGGCGGAAATTGTACGATTTGCTACATAATCGCCCATCTAATTAATTCTTTCCTTAAAAGAAAAAAATCATACAACCGAAAATAAATAAAGACATTAGCTAAACACCATAATCATTGGCTTTCAGCGTGGCCACTAGTAATTTTTACGCTTTATAGCTTGTGTTTTCGTGAAATAAAAGAAAACACATTAAATAGTGGAGATATGTTTTAATTTGCTAATTTCACTTCGGTCATGATTTCGGCAATTAACAACTTACCCCTCAACAAAACCTCGACCACTTACTCATGCTATAGCTGCTTTGATTTTAGTAAGTTTTCGGCCATTATCATATCGGTCAAATTGTCAATATTTAAAAAAAAATAGAAAATTTACTTTTCCAGACTTAAAAATTAAAAAAGAAATTGTTTTTTTTTAATTTTTTAATAGACTTGTATTTGTTTTGAGATAATTATATACTAATTAAAACCTTAATCGCAACAGGAGTGCTCCGGAAACTCTCACATTTAGGATCGATAGACTTTCGACAGATTATCGAAAAACACGAAAGTAAAACTACGTTCAGGCAATACTGCTGACATTGTTAAACCGGGTCCTTTCTCTTACAGCCAAGCTTTCCCCAAAAAACAACACAATTAAGTAAGTAGGAAATTGATTCTTAAATATCTGAAACATGAACACAAATATAAATAGTTCAACGTTTCCGACTTAACCGTAGACTGCTCTCAGGGTAGAAAACTACTTAAAACGTTTCCTATTTTTCAAATATCTTAAAGATGCTGGTTCACACGTAGCTGTTTTTTTTTTACAGACATTGTTTCAATTTAATTCCAAAAGATGTTTTAAAGGTTTTTAAATGAATTCAAGTTTGGAGCAAATCTCCGATCCAGTAACCGCTGATGATAGGTACGAGCCCGTTCGCAATCTATGCGATCGAAAGTTGAAACTACTGCCTATGTTTTTGAATACACATGACTGCACCACTGTCAATGAGCAGTTTTATAGTTTCAATGGCCGTTGTAGTTTTCGTCAGTACATCCCAAGTAAGCCGGAGCGATATGAATTGAATGAAGGCTAATTAAAATAAAACATCTTTTGTGTGCAAAAAACAACCGTACTTACACAACATGAGTGGATTCGAAAATCTCGGCCTTTGACGCTACATGCGGTCATAGTCGCATTGATAAAAACTGAAGTAAAGGTAAACTGTGGTAAAGGCATAACACTTGCCACAATGGCAGTCTATCTTTATCGGTGTCCTGTCTTTATTCCCTCTCTCATTCTCCCTTTTTTTTTCCTCCCACCTATCAATCTTCCATCCATTCAACACACATAGGAGTACACCCTGTGTGTTGAATGTAACAATAAAACAAAAACAAAACCAAGGCCAACGATGGCTGCTCAATTTTATTGATGGTTTGAAAGGGTTAAATATGATGATAGATAAATTTTGTATATCGCATCAGCTCGGCCAAATACATACAACTATCGATAAACTTAAACATGGTGCGAATCATGCTCCAAAATAAACGAAGTATACCGCCAAAGCTACATGATGTGCAAGAAAGTACCATTGTATGAATCTAAATTCGTATTTACTGACACCACAAAACTCGTCTCGAATGTAAGCCGTAAAGGACAAGTGCATTGTTATTATTAGTAAGATGCACAGTTCTCCAGTATTTGCAAACATAATCGAACAATCTGAACTTTTTGACTCAGCTTGGTTTAACAATCCAAGAACTGCTTCTTGGCAATCGTTGTTATCAACCATTTACACCACCACAACCAAGTTTGAATCATACGCGAATCAAATAAGAGCACTCTATCAATCAAGTTTGATTCATACTCGTGCCCTCCATTTCCGTGACAACTTTCGCTGCAATAATAATCTGTTACCCCCTCATAAATATCATAATTTCTAAAGAAGAAAACTTCAAATATTATTTTCGATTTTCATACAAAACCAGAATCTTATTATGAATACATATTTTATAGAAGCGCACTACGGTTAATTTTTCAAGACTACATTGAGTTTTCTTATGGCAAAATATAAAAAAAAACGGGTTTCGCATCCGTAAGCTGTTTCAGACTAACGCCGGAGTATTCTAAAAACTAATTTTCGAAATACTTTTAATTCCTCCTCTGCCTTTCATTATTTTGCCTATGAACATTCTGCACTTGTAACTTATGACATAAAAATATTTATTTGAATTAGAAAATGTTGCAGTTAATAATTTTAGTGGCTTCAATAGTAATTGAATTAGAAAATTTTCAACGTTTTTATTTTAATAGAAATATTTTCATATACCATTTTTATAAATATTCACATACATTGTACATAACTACCTACCATTTAACTTAATAGTAAAAGCCTCACATAATTCTTGCTTTAATAAACAAAGAACACTAATAATAAAAATTAAAAAAAAAATGTAAAAAATGTGTTAATTCAATTTTAAGCCAGCCACAAAATGAAAGACGAAAATAAAAATGTATATTTAATCCTTAAAACCCAAAAAAAAGAAAAAATAAATAAATCCAACAGATTGCCACAAAATACACCGAAACAAAATAATAAAAAATAGTAGTTGTAAAAAATGAACTCAGAAAATCCAGGAAACTTTATGTGAAAAAAAGTTATGGGAAAAAGTGAAAAGAAAGAAAAATATTATGCGAAGCATAGCGTCAGTAAATGCATCATTAATCAAATGTCCACACAGTAAGCGAAGTTATTCATCACGCTTATTCTTCTTTTTTATTGTTGTGATTCACCAAGTTTTTTTTAAGTTTAAGTTTTGTTTTATAGCATTTCCTTTTTATTCAAGTTTATATTCTACATCGAAACAGTAAACAGACATAGTTAATATTTGAAATTTATATGTATGTATGTATAGGTATACTTTACATAAGCACATACACTCACACATTTCCTCTAGGGATTAAAACTTCACCACCACTACCCCACCATCACCATTCGCCCCTTCCACACAACGTTCAGAGAATATCAATTTGGCCGCGCAGTTGTAAATTGTAATTTTTTATTAGATTGTGGCCATTTTCATCATCAGAAACAGAGCATAATGGAAAAATACTTTGAGGTTTTCGGCAAAATTGTCGAAGACATAAATCAGGATTATATTTCAATGAATCATCAGATGTCACCATGGCATTCCAAGTGTACATACATAACTATAACTATAACTACGCAGGTTGGTAGGCATATCTCATTGGTAGAATGTGTTTACTTGAAACTTGATGTTTGCTTGGATGAAGTTTATCAAAAATATGTACTAACTTCAGTTAGGACGTACACAAACACATGATTTAATGTTAGACTACGCAAGTCATTATCGATTAAAGAAAACGAAAATATTAAAAAACATAATTTCAAAATAAAGGCTAAAGGCTAAAGGCTAAAGGGGGACATTTTATAAAGTAGGTTAGCATTTATTGAATGTTCCAAAGTTCGTCTTTTCCACACTTTTGGGTTAACTTTCTCAAAATAATTACGTGAATCTTCTGTCACAGTCAGATTTAGCGCGCATAATTTTTCAAAGAAAATCACTCCATGCTCTCAGTCATTCTTTAAAAACCTAAATGCTGCAGGCCTGTGTTATCAGTATAATCGGCAATCAGCCACGCCACGCCCAGCTCCCTGACAACAGAAAAACCGAAATAGCTTTATAATCCGTTTTGGACAAGATATTGCAAAAAAAGTTTATCCCTAATCATTTCTTTTCGACGAATCCAAGCGAACCCTCCACCCGCCCTATACGACCGTGGGGCGCGTATCGCACGAGCACGGACCGATGACCGAAACAATCACAGTCCGGACTGCGATACTTTTCACGAATCAGGTGGAAACGTCAATAGCAGCTACAGATTTGGCTTATCAACAGCTGCGTGGAACATTAGTTAGTATTAATTTAAATAAGATAACAAAGATTATTTAAGGGTATTAACGGAGATAGAAAAATCTATTTGCACATAGAGATTATTGAAATCATTGCACTTACAAGCAACAGGATCAAACAGTGGAAAATTTTTTTTACAGAGACTTAACTTGATAGGTATGAGGTATCTAGAAACGCGACTAGGAACACCAATGCACAGCTTATTTAATAGATATTGATTGCTGACTCCAACACAAAAGATAGTGGGAACGGTTAATATCTACGCCTACTTTTTCATACCTATATACAGAGCATATGGTATACCATATGTAAATAATCATCCGAGTTAAGCTAATATTGGCATCAGGCGCTGTTAGTTCGTAGAATAGAAGAATTGTTAAAATAAGCCAACTGCCACACCGACCGTATGGGAGGTCGGTGTGGCAGTTGGCAAGCCACGCCCACCTCCTATCTTCTTATCACTGTAGTGCAGTTGGTAGTGCGTTGATCTGCAACGCAGAGTGTCCAAGTTCCAAATCTCGGTACAGGTAAAATCAAAAAAAGTAGAGGAAACCAATCTTCTACACAGCACCACTTCTTGGCAGGCAATGGCAAACATACAAGAGTAAAAATGGCTTTGAAAAACTTTACACTTCGCCGTTCGGATTCGGCATAAAACTGTAACACAACATGAGTAAATGCGAAAAGCTCAGCCTAGGCCCTCCATGGGCTGTTGTGCCATTAACAGAAAAAAAATATCTTCTGATCCCCAGAATTACATAAGTAAAGTATTTCAGAAGGTCGCCTGTTAACATCTTCAAAGAAACCTTTTACATACTTCGCCTTTCGCATTAGGCCTAAAACTTTCTGTCCCTTCCATTCGTATACAAATATGTATTTCTCCGATATTTCGGTTTCCTATTCGATTACAATTTCCTCAGCTCAGGTGAAATTTGGATGTTTGGCAGTATTAAGTATTTAAAGAAAATCTTGGTTTATACAATGACAATAAAATATTGTATTCATTATTCTCTACAATTTCTATAGCAAACAGGTTAACTTCATGTCATTTCTCAGTTGACTTTCAATCAGGATGTAATGGAAAGCGTAAGCAACTGGCCAAGGAGAAGGCAGGCGCAGCGCACAGCAGAAGGGAAGGATAAAGATGAAATTCTATTCGTTTTTTCCTTTGTGTATTATTTGCAGCAGTCAAAAACATATAAGAAAATACTGTAATCTAAAAGCGGCGCGCAGTCAAAAACTGATGCAGACTCAACAAAAAGGAATTTCATTCTTTCATTTCATTCATTCACTCACTCACTTTTTTCTTACATTATTTGTTTGTATTTTAATCTGATGACGGCTTTTGGTAATGGTACGGCTGCTGCTCCTGAGTTGGGCTGGACTGCTGTGTGTTGTTTGCTGAAATATAAAATTAAGGAAATTCGATTTATGTGGAAAAAAAACAAAATTAAATAAAAAATGGAAAACAAGAAATGTAAGTAAGGAAAGAACGGCTGACATCTCCAAATACTCGCAAATGACAGCAAGCAGACGAATATACAAATCAGTGACAGGATGGCAACGTAAAAAGCTTTACAAGTACACACTGTACACTGTACACTGTACGAACCATGAGAAAAGGGAGGGCGTCCCCGTCGACAATACCGCCGCCGAACCTCATCGTATTCGTCGTCGTCGCCGTCCATAATCGTATATAGTACATAGTTATAAGAATATATAAAATGGTGAAATGTAAATTCACGTCATCATTTCGTTTATCTGCCACCCTATTTTGTGGAAAATTTAATATATAATTTTTTTTTTCCTCTTGGTCCCTTTCTGTAATATTATTAAAAAACATTTAAATATTGGTGGAAGAAATTTAGAACAATTTTGTGTGGTTTAGGTGAAGTTATAAAATTTTATTGAAATTTTAAATAACATTGTTAGAAATTTTTTTTTTAAATAAATGTTGGTAACTTTAATTGTTTTTGGAGGAATTTTACATCGAATTTTACCTGGAAGTATTTATTAATATTCTTACTACTTAATGTGAAAAAAAAGTTTGTTTTCCCATGCCTTAGCAAAGTAATTAATCGCAATCATACTTACTTACTTTTAATGGCGCAACAGCCCATGGAGTGCTTAGGCCGAGCTTTTCGCATCCACTCATGTTGTGGGTGTTATATTTGTACATGAATGGAGGAGATCTACAGTTTAATGCCGAATCCGAACGGCAAAGTGAAAAGCTTTTCATAGCAATTTTTACTCTTGTAGGTTTGCCATTGCCTGCCAAGAGGTGGTGCCGTGTAGAAAAATTAATTTTTCTACTTCTTTTTTTTTTTTTTGATTTTGCCTGTACCGAGATTTGAACCCCGGACACTCTGCGTAGCAGTCCAACGCATTGCCAATGCGACCACTCGCAATCATAGCCAATTAAATTCAATATCAAGAAGTTTAGTTTCAAATTACCTTGTGTATAGAAGCTAGGTCTTAAAACTAACTTCGCATGTACATACTTATTGCATAAGATTTTTCTATACAGAACTACTTAATTAAAATGTTCGATATATTTTACATAAGTATTATGAAGATATTTGTGAATAGGTCGAGTTTAACTATTGGGGATAGTAGGTCAAAGTGATGCAGGAAACAGAGAAAGTATCTGCTTCTCTGCTTGAGTACACCTTTCTTGACATAGAGAGACAAACTTCAGTACTTATGGGAAACTGAACAGTCGGTGAACATACGGTCAAACGGTCCACACAACACATACTGCCAGGAGTTGCCAGAAGTCGAAAGATCTGGGGATTCTCTCTCACTTCCTATGCGATTGCCCAGGTCTTAACAACCCCCCGTCCTCAATAAACACTTTTCATTCATGTACAAATATAACACGCACAACATGAGTGGATGCGAAAAGCTCGGCCTAGGGCCTCCATGGGTTGTTGTGCCATTAAAAGTAAGTAAAAGTAAGTAAACAATTGGTCTGAGATTTCCAGAAACAATAAAATTCTAAATGTACCTAAAGACTGAAAGAACCTAGTTATTTCGACCAAAATCCACATTTGTCTGTCAAAGTCGAATTTTTATACCAAGAAGAAGAGAAGCATTTGTTGTAAGTAATTTAAACAATTTGGGGACATTTAGTAAAGGAATGTACGGAATACCTAACCAATGGTACCGATAGACAGCCGATTGATTTGCCCGACATATATGTCATAGCGAATCAAAATATACATCCCCTCCTTCACTAAATAGGCTCAAAAAAGATGTCATATCATAATTTCGTTCAGAACACATTCTGTCAAATAAAAGTACCCTTTAAAGGGATTGTAAAAATTCTTTTTGTCGCTAAGTTGGCACCATTGTTCTCGATCCTGACGTGAAGTTTGAGTGATCTGTCATTTAGTTTGTTTATAGGTTTATAGGGCTCTTTCATCTCAAGTGTGTTTTGCGATTTGTACCATGAACAAAAATGTCGAACAAGGAATTTGTCTCAAATTTGGTATTGCAAATGGAATTTCGTATACCGAATAGCTGAAAATGTTATAGAATGCTTATTTACAGTGAATCGACTTTATCAAAAACACGTGCATGTGAGTGGTACAGTGCATTCAAAAGCGATCGAGATGTGGTGGAAGAAACCACGTCAAAGTCGATCAAAAGTCAAGATAATGTTGAGTGTCTTCTTGCCAGAATATCAGACGGTAAATATAGAAAGAATATTTATTGTCTGGGAGGCTATCATTACAACTTCGCGGCACCGCAATTCAGTAGATAGGAGACATACAATAGAATTTGCGGCGAGAACTGAAGTCGATTCCGGTAAATAGGTTTGCAAAATGTTTCGATGATTGGATTATTCCGTGGCATAAGTGTATTAAGTATTTCGGAAGGATCTTATTTTGAAGACGATACAATAAATTTGAATGAATAATAAATATTTTGTGTTTTATTGACCGGTTGATATTTTGACATAATGTAGATCATATTTTATTGAAAAGATCCAAATCAATTAAAATGTATCGAAAAAGAACCATACGAATGTTTTCTGAAGAATCAGATTCAAAGAGAATAGAAGAATGAGGTAGCTATCTTGGATGATATTATTTGCTGTCCGAAATTGCCGACAAAAGAGTATGCGGTCTACCGCCGTTTATTGAATATTAATGATTTGGTCGGATTTTTCTGAACATGCCACTTTAAGAAGGCAATAGTTTCTCCTAACCCAATAGCTACTTGACTGTCTAGGTCTAGCTTTCTGGTACAGAAATAAAATTTGAAAAATAATTTGAAAAATCCCTTATTCGTTAGCCATAAATATGTTTAAAAAATTTGTTTTTATTTTTGAGAATTGAATAAATAATCAAAGTTCCAAAGCCTAGCAACAGTATTAAATTCATTGCTCTGGAATCACAAATATAACCTTTTGTCAGCTCTGGATACACTAACTAGTGCTTAGCATTATTATAATTTAATACTTAAAAGAAATTATTAATTTGTAGGAAAAAAAAAATTACCAATCTTAGAGGAAAGTTCATATATGATTACACCATACTTATACCATAGTAAGTATATGAATACATACACTTATAAAAGTATTTACAATAAGTAACATTCTTTTTTTTACCCATATATGGACTCAAATTTTTAAACACCGTAACGAACATTATATTAAATAAATAGAATTTCTATACTCTTCTTGTGTATGCTCTTCTGTACATCTTAAAATTACGAGTATATTTTGCATATTACCGCCGTCTCTTTCCTTGATTCCTAGAAATGAACTTTACTTACTTACTTTTAATGGCACAACAGCCCATGGAGGGCCTAGGCCGAGCTTTTCGCATCCACTCATGTTGTGCGTGTTATATCTGAATATGAATGGAAAGGGCCTACAGTGTAATGCCGAATCCGAACACTTCGCCGTAAAGATTTTCATAGGCAATTTTTACTCTTGTAGGTTTGCCATTACCTGCCAAGAGTTGGTGCCGTGTAGAAAAATTATTTTTTCTACTTTTTGATTTTGCTTGTGCCAAGATTCGAACTCCGGACACTCTGTGTAGCAGTGCAACGCACTACCAATACACCACAGCGACTACTAGAAATTAACTTTATTAGCTTTTATTCTTTCGCAAATCTTTAGTCTTTTAAAGCTTTTATTTTCAATATTTTATTTTCATATTAAATATGACACCTCAAAAACGGCCAGGAATTAGGAAGGACAAAGGCTCCACTTTACACCTGAGTTCTCCATGATCCGGTATTCAAGCCAGTTTTAATTAATCCCTTTTGGATAGAGCTAATAAGTATTAGAAATTTTGGCTTTTACAGTGTGAGGGTAACGAAATCCCCCAAAAAACAAAATTCTCAAACCCAAAATCCCCAACTTTAAGAAAAATCACCAAACTGGTAATCCCCAGATCCAAAATCCAAAATCTTAAATCTCCTAAATCAAAATCACCGTTTCAAGTAATATACAATCAAAACTTTTAAAGCATTGCAGATTTTTTCAACGATAATTTTCCGCGCACTCTAACCTCAATTGAGGCTTGGCACCGTAGACTTAAAGTTGTTGTCGAGGGAAAAAATGAGTTTTTCACGATTATTATTAAAGAACTTGGGAAAAAAAATGATTTTGATAAACACCAATTTGGAAAAGATGCAATCGGGAATTGGTATACCCACAAAAAATCAAATTGGAAACGTCTTCGAAATATTAAAAAAATTATTAAAAACCGTTTTGATACAAATAAAAGAGATTAAGTAGTTGCAAAATATTTTACTTTCTAATTAAAACTGTGATATTTTATGCGATGTTGATATAAATTAACGTTTTTGTCTGGATCCAAACAGTTTTTGATATTTTTCTATTATATTTCGTAGGGTTTGCACTAGTTCTTTTACGATAATAACTTTAAGTGTGTGGTGCCCAGTTTCAATCGAGTTTTGACTGAGCCTGAATTTATAAAGATTATATTTAAAATCGCGGCTATGTATAATAATTAAAATAACAACTTTAATTGTTTGTTGATTTCGTGTATGGGGATTTAGAGTTTGGGGATTTTTGATTTAGAGATTTCGGATTTAGAGATTTAGGATTTGGGAATGTTGGTTTGGGGATTTCTTTTTTTTTTTAGTGTGGGATTTTGTACTCACACTTTTTTAGTGTCTGAGCGAAGAGCTTATACAGCTGCTTGACTACATGAGCGAATTTACCGTATTAAACATTTTTCGGTTAATTAAGCCAATAGTTTTTCCTTTTTTGGTGACGTAAGTTATCAAGGTTTACTGTGTATGCGTATCCGTAGGCCCCAGGCTGGACTTCTCCCATTTTGAACTTGTCAATGTAAGATACCTTTTTTTTTGATGGTCACAATCTTTCCACAATTTCCACAGTGTCGACAGTTTCAAATTGCTGCCGTAAGGCACGGACTCATAGTTCCTGCTAAGCGAATGGCGCCCTACCCTGCTACACTTTTTGCAACCAAAGTATTGCTGCTGGGTTTGAAAACTGTATGTATAATTTAAAAACATAAAGTTAAGCTTGTATGGGTTAATCCTAGCAAATCAAGTAAAAATACAAGGATTTACTTGAAATTTTAATAAAAACTCACAATATTTGAGCAATAGCTTGCATATGAGTAACTATGTACGTCGGCCACCCGCGCTCCCCTTCATTTGTAATTTATATTATATCTCAAATTCTGTCAAATAATAAAGGTTATAACAACAACAAAAGCAACAATAGAAAATATAGCTGAAAAATAAACAACAAGAAACTAAAGCAAGAAAAAAAAAGAAATATTTTATACGCACTCAAGTGAATATTTTCTCATTTTCTTGCATTTAGCTTAAATTTTCTTTGAAGTTTTGACATTTCGTAAAGCAGATTTCCTTAAAAACGGTATCCTAATAAATATTCAAGCATGAAAAGCTTGTCCTCCCCCCCTCCCACATAATAAATATACAAAATATTTACATATGTATATGAGTATGTGTATGCGTGTATATTCGTTGATTTTTTTATTTTGGAAAAAATCATCAACAAAAGAAAAAAATGCGAGCAAACAAAAGTAAAAGTACACAAAAACAAGCAGAATTATTTGAATGAAAACGATAGATGCCAAACAAACGGAAAAAAAAACAAAATCACCCCAAGAAGGTGTGGCCTCAGTTGTTGGCAATGAACCCTCATTTTTTTCCTATGCAGGGGTAACATGCTCACACAAAATGTATAACTTCACCCTCCCCGCTTTGTTGCTGCCTGCGCTCTATCAACAACAAACAACGCTATAGTGGCAAGTAACAAGCGAGCGATAAGAATTCTTCAAAAAGTGCGTGCTCATAAAAACGATAGAAATCGCTTGCTTCTATTTCTTCCATTGCCTACTACTGTGCCTCCTCAAGTAGCTCACTCTACTCGCTACAGTAATGACTGCCACCACGCGCTACATACTTCGCCTTGGTAACATTAGCTGCTATGCTACCTAGAGCCTTTAGAGCCTTAAAAAAAAAATGACTTTCTCGTTAGAAATTGGAAAATTAAAGCAAACGAAACGAAGGGCACAAAGTAGGAAAACGTATGAAAAGCGAAAGAAAAAGAGAAAATTCTCAGGTCAAAGTCAGGTAGTGAAGCGAAACGGCAACGGCAGAGCCCAACAACAGTGACGACAACAACAACGACAACAGCAGTAGCAACGATGATAAATTATCATACGCACCGCAGTGGAAAGTAGCAAAAACAAATCAATATTGCCATCCCATTCTTGCATGTACTCAAGCATCAAAATATGGATAATGGTGCACGCATAAGAGTTCAAAGTGCGTACGTGCGTGTGTGTATGTGTGTGCGTGCGGTATATCCCATTTGCGGATTTCCAGAGAGCACTGCCTGCCCGTGTGTATGTCTCCATGTGTGTATGTATGCAATTCCATTGGAAAACGAAGCCACATCGGAAATTCAGCTACTTGACGCCAGTGGGCGCTGCTACTGCGCTGCCATTTGCCATACAAAAAGCGACGTTTCTTACGTAACGTCAATTTGCTGCAGGTAGAACGTAGCAATTTTTTAATTCTAATTGGAAGCGGATGTTTGTCTCTAATTATGAATTAATTTAAGATTGTGTTTTACACCTGACGGCAATGTCGACACACCGGAAAGGGAAGTGCAACGTAACACTAACGTGAAAACGTAAGTTAGTTAGCAGCCAAGAACGTGTCCTTGACGAGGCGTGATGTATGTATATGCGATAAAAATAAGAACATGAACAACTTCGTTTTCTTTCTGAACATTCAATGGTGACTAATTATACCGAGAGGAAAAATTAAATGCTGCCGCGATGGGTAATTATTTTGTTGTAAATCAAGGAAATTGAGCGAAAGGAGAATTGCGGACAATACGAAAGCAGTTCAGAGAGACAGGAGCGTAACTCGAAATTGAGGTGATTTGTAAAAACTAACTTGAAAGGTAACTTGTTTTTACACTAAATCCGAGCACGAAGGACGATTTTAGAAAGAGGAAACCATGCCCATTAATTTGGAAGGCTACAGGACTTTCAAAACTTTCACATTCAGCTACATATTGTTGCAGTTACCAACGCAGTTACCAGTTTGCCCTAGTTGACATAGTGTGATGGGCTTCTATACAATGTACCCTGATGTTCAAATAATTGCAAAAATCAAAAATAGAATTAATACAAATTTTCTGTACGGTAAACACGGAAACAGCAGGCTGTTATGCAATCAAAGAAGAATAAAAAAGAACTTCAGAAAAAATCGATGTACATGGTAGTTAGTTTTTCTAAGCCAAGCAAAGTGAATACGAGGCCAGGTGGGGTGAGCCCTTGACACCTATAATACATCGCCGATGGGTTCAAATGGTTAAAGGAATCAGTACAAGTTTCTGATTCGGTTAGTGTGTTTCAAGGTGAGACAGTCTTCTTCATTTCAGGGCCAAAAAGCTTCTTTTACATGCCATAATATTAATGTCAAGGCCTAAAAGTTATAAAGAAGAACTGTTCTCGGTAAGTCTCAGACTGGAAACTACCATATCTACGCTCCGAGTCTCAGCGTCAGCAGTGGTAAGCAGAAACTAAGAACCTGGGATATTTTTCGTTAACAGAGCATGAATCACACTCTTATTTTGTGCCGTAATAAGGAAAACTAGGCTAAAAGAGTCAGTATTTATAATTTATAGGACATTCTATTGTCTAACTTTCTCTTAATATTTATACTTATAGCCCTTTCATTATTGATATTATATATCACAATTTCAAATTTAAATAGCGTACCCTTTTAAAAACCGTCCCTGTTTCATTCACCACTCATTAAATCAAACATCCTTTTTTACTTACACAATTAAGGAACAAGAAAAGATGCTTAAGAAAACAATGTACAAAATTTTGTTTTACTTGAAAAGAAATACGCCAAAAGTTCAATTGCATGGTCGGGCTAAGTTCTTTAGGAAAACAAGTCACGTTCTTACTACTCATTTCCGCTTTGGGCACTAAAGGTGTCAAGCGGAAGCAGCTGAAACGTGTCTTGTTGCTGCTGCCCCACCATCGTCGTCATCATCATCAGCTTCATAGCCATCACCCGACATCATCAACTTCAATGCAATGCGATGATAAAATGTAATTGCTAGCAAAATATTCAAAAGGAAATGCGTCCCACATAATAGACGAAAATATCATCGAGATGCTCTGCAGTACAAAGCACAAAGGACATGATGAGGACAATTGTCAGCACGGCAACGCAACCCAACGTAATGCTACAAAATTTGGTCAAAAACTTTAAATAATTTTAATTGCGTGTATTTGCTTGCAGCGAAAATGTATTCCGTTCTATGGGCATAGGTATGCGTCATGGCATTGTCATTGTGGCAGCAACCAACAACAACAATTGCTGCTGCCTTTCAATCGCACACAAAGTAACGGCAGCACGCCCATCGTTCATCGACCACCAAAAGACAAAATTGTGTTCAGCCGTTGCCGCCGCTAAAACCAACACCGCCGCAGCCACTAAAGTTTATTCCGAGCGAAATGTTAATTAATTTGGCCGATGACAAGGGTGACGTGGTACGAAGGAAGAACGTGGGAGGTTTAGTGATTCTTGTTCTTCAGTTTCACACTGTGTTTGCTGTGTGCCTAAGTGGGAATTCCCATTAACAGCTACTGAATGCTCTGAACGCGACCACTTTGCCCGCCATATTTTCTCAAACACTTGATGACTAGCAGAGCAAAACCGAAACCAACACCATCCCATCGACGACGGTATTGCCATTACGCGGGTGTTGATGGCGGCGCCATTTGCTGTCGTTAAAAGCGTTTTTGAGAAAATTGTGAAAAATTAAGAAATGCTTTCCGCTTTTCATTGTCTTCAGCAACGGTGCCAGCCGCAGCAGCAGCAAGCGGCGGTTGTAGCTTTCTACGGTCTTATTAAGGGAACTGTTGTTTTTACTTTGGCTGTTTGTTATTGATGGTGATGTTAATGACGATGAGGACTACGACGACAGCAATTATTCCGAAGATGGCAAAGTTAGCAACATTCAACATTACCATTTCGCCCAACCGTCCGTCAAGATCCATTCAGCCGCCGTTCGTCCGTCCTTCACTCATTCGCCACTAAGGTCCATCTGGATTTTTTCTTGGTAATTGCCGATGTGGTTCGATGCCCACTCTCTCTCTCTCTCTCTCTCTCTCTCTCTGTGTGTTCTTCTTTAATTTGTCGTTAGCTTATTTTGCGATTTTCTTTGTTGAGCATTACTTTGAGGGGGGAGTGGGGCCTCAGCTATAATAATTAGATGTAATGGATATTGTAATTGGTGTTAAATTGCGGTATGGCATTTGTTAATTTTTGTGGGTATCCGCGAGGTAAGTATCATTGTTGTTGTTGAGATACTCGTACATGTTCATTGCTGCTGTTGCTGTTGTTGTTGCTTTTGTTTTTATTATTTGATTTTCATTATTATAATTGTAGGTTTTGTTGTGTGTGTGTGGTGGTTTCTTTCATGTAATTGAGGTATCCAGGCATGATAATTTATGTTAAACAAAATATTGTTTGTTAATTGTTCGGAATAATGTTTGAAAATTACTTGATTTATTACATAGAACTTGTGTTCTTCTTTCTTCATTTGATTTTGGATACTTAAGTGGATGACAGTGTCGAGCGAAGTTGTACATTAGCTTAAGAAAGTAAAACTAGTAGAGAAAAAATTCGGGCCCGAGAAGGAAGCTTTATACATTTTAACCTTCTTCTTCGTCTTTTAATGGCACAACAGCCCATGGAGGGCCTAGGCTGAGCTTTTCGCATCCACTAATTTTGTGCGTTTTATATTTGTACATTAATGGAACCTATAACTTCAATGCAATGCGACGATAAAATGTTTTAAACCGAATCCGAACGGCGAAAGCTTTTTCATGGGCAATTTTTACTCTTGTAGGTTTGCCATTGCCTGCGAAGACGTGCTACTGTGTAGAAAATAGTTTTTTTTTCTATTTTTTGAGTTTGCCTGTGCCGATATTTGAACCCCGGACACTCTGAGTAGCAGGCCAATGCACTACGAACTACGCCACAGCGACTACACATTTTGACCTTCTCCTAAGATGTATTTTGAACATATTTAAAATCTTTTGTATAGAAATTTTTAAATTTTGTCATACTCCGTGGATTACATAACGATTCGTACGTTTAGGGATCAAACGATTCGACTTCATGCTAAATAGAAATGCTTGTTTGGAATTTAGCTTTATAACTGAACTAAAATTAGTAAATTTTATTTTTCTATGGTCCCTCTTTTCCTCTAAGGTCCCTCTATAAGGTCGCTGTGGTGTAGTGGTAGTGCGTTGGACTGCTACGCACAGTGTCCGGGATTCGAATCTCGGCATAGGCAAAATCAAAAAGTAGAAAAAATAATTTTTCTACACGGCATTAACTCTTGGCAGGTAATGGCAAACCTACACGAGTAAATCCTGCTATGAAAAGCTTTTCACTGCGCCGTTCGGATTCGGCATTAAACTGTAGGTCTCTTCCATTCATGTACAAATATAACACGCACAACATGAGTGGATGCGAAAAGCTCGGCCTAGGCCCTCCATGGGCTGTTGTGCCATTAAAAGTAAAGTAAGTAAAGTAAGGTCCCAATATATTTATCAGAGACTACAGCTGGCCAAACTTTTGTAAGAACAACATGTGGGGAAAATAGGCAAACTCCAACAATTTCCCCCAAAAAAATCCTCGCATTAGAAAATCTGCCCGTCTTCCATCTCATCAGGCCTGCATTGAAACCTAGGTTTTAAAAAAACCTATGACAATGTTTTAGTGTATTTCAGAGCATAGAAAAAGCTTAGATTCTAGAATAGTGGTGACACCAACACCACCTGTTTTCATATCTGCTTCGGTTCCTCAATCCTCAACTTGGGAATTTCTGTGGCTGCTGCAGATTTTTGAAGAATAACTTTTCATCCAACTTTGAATCCAACAAGCACATAAAATACCTTTCTCTCGGTACAGTGAGTTCAGTAATTACATAAACCCTTAACTAACTCTCGTCTGTTATGTTAATTTCAATGAAATAGCAAAAGATATTTCATTAAATTTAAAATAATTATATACGATAACAATTCACTAATGTCAAAGAGTTACGTATTTGTTTGTTAACAGTCATATTATGACTATCAACAATACGCCACCAGTTGCAACACTTACATAAATACAACAAATCTACAAAAATAATAATAATAATACTTAATAACAATAACGCATGAGGAAAAACATCATTGTTGTTAAGCGTTGAAATGCAATTGAAATGCAAATCGAATGTAAAACACTCGAAAACCAAAACATTTTGAATAGATTTTCGCACCCCACTTGACTTCCCCCCCTTACGCGTCATTTGCGGAAAATCCTAAATTTTATAGAATTGCAATTGGAAATGTTCATGTATGATTGTATGCGTATATGTGTATGTGTATGTGTGTGTTTGTATGTATGTGTCATTGTAATCTAAGCCGCACTCAAACCGCAAAGCGAACAATACCAAAACGTTTTCAACTTTTTGCGGGGCATAATGCATTTCCACTTCCTGTCATCAACCAGCACAAATGCAACTACGTGAGTCACGAGAATACCAGCGCAGTATGCTGTATTTTTGCAATGCTGCAACAATAACAACAACATCCACAACAAAACGCATAGATTTATTTGATTTTGCATTTTTAATCTGCCCCTTGCAACTGATTGATAGAATGAATGAATGAATGGAATGGCAGAATGAGCGAGGTGCATAATTTTCAACTGTTGCTAATTTGATTAGGGATCAAAGCAAAATATACTCGTTGCTGCTCTATGCGCGTATATCCTTTGTGCTATTGTTGGTATGGAAAATCCTTTTTCTGCGGAAAGGTGAGTGCGAAGTTGCAGCAAAATTTATGCAAATTTTCTTTTTGTTTGCATGTGATTTATTTACAAAAATCCGTTTAAGTATGTGCAACAAAAAAGTTTTTATGAATGCTGAGTATATATGAATTTCATTACAACCCTTTTCTCTGTGGAAATGTTTGCATTTTAAAAATTTGCATAGAATTTCATTTCACTTTTCGCAAAACATTTCGTTTGCAGAAAGTGAAAGTAGTTACGAGTATACTTTGGTGTAAGAATCACCAAAACTTTTTACTTAATACTAGTAATTTTATTTATGTGTTAAATCATTAAATCATAATTTTTTAATTTCACTCATACATAAATAACTAACAACTGTTCGTAATTGGAGGTACTTGTTTAATATCTCGTTAATTTTTTGGCTTATTCTGAACTAAATCCTTTCCCACGTTATTATTCTATTCACAAAATTTCCGTCTTCCACCTTTTCAAAAGCATCCTCCTTTGCTTCCTATGCACATTTCAGATCTTCTGTTCGATTATCTTCAATATCATATTCTTTTGTTCAATCAATTCATTTGCATATCACAGTTCTTTTCTCACACTCACAACTCGTTGCGCATTTTTTGCTTCGTTTCATTCCTTCGCATCTCTTAAAATATCCTTCCGTCATACGCACATCAGTGTTCATAGAAATCCTTTATTTCCCTTTACTTCGTCCTTATGAATGTGTATTTATCGTGTCATGTTTATGCTTAATTTGTGAATACAATGAAATTATTTAGAACATTTATTCAATGAAATTCCGGCGCTCATCAATTTATTTCTGGAAACTCAATGCTGAAGTGTTGTAGCAAATGTGAATGTCCTTTTAATCCTTTTGTCATTTTAATTAGACATACCGTTTGTTGTATGTATACCCACCGCTATTTACGTATTCATTTATGGTAGTTATTTTTAAGGTATTGTTCGCACAGTTTAGTTCACAATAAAATATTTGGGAAGTAAGTGCGAGTATCCTTTCATATTTGAATATGAGAAAAAATGTATTTTGAATACTTTTCTGCCTGCAGTATCATTTCAGTTTGCAGCCAACAACCTCAGTGTAAACATGGCAATATACATAATTCTATAATAATAAGTAATGTCTGTGATTTTAATAATTTTAAAATAATTCATGGACCGGTTTTTCAGTTAAAAAGTGTTTTAAGGTGTTTTTCGGTGATTTCTGTTACATGGTGAAATACATTTTTCATGACTGCTTGTGTGGAAAAATAGTGAATTGCGTGTACTGAATTTGTGGTTGTTGTAGCGTAGTGCGTTAATCTACGCTACGAAGAATGTCCGAGGTTCAAATTTCGGCGAAGGCAACATTAAACAACAATTACCGTAAATTGAAAAACAATTTTTCTAAACGACACCACCTTTTGGCAGGCAATGGCAAACCTACAAGAGTAAAAATTTCATATGAAAAGCTTTCATAAAACTGTAGGCCCCTTTAATTCATATAAAAATATAACACGCACGACATGAGTGGATGAGAAAAGCTCGGCCTAGGCCCTCCATGGGCTGTTGTGCCATTAGAAAACAGACAAAGAGAATATCGGTCTTGATTTAAACAGCTCTGAAACATGACTTACAACCGAATTATTAATATTTAAACAAAATATAAACCCTCTTTGTCTTAGTCGGATTATAATAAGTAATCAGCGCGGTGGCCAAATGTTGTAAACTTATGTATGACTTATGTAAGGAATAAAATATCGAGCCAATGTTATTAAAATACGTAAGAACTCACTCTCGGTAAACAACCAACGGAATCAAATCGTCAAGCGCGTTACGTGAAAAAGGACGTCCTAACTAAATCATCATGAAGAAGAACACTGAACGGCGAGATTGGTGTATGAGGAACCTCGTGGAATGAACTGAAGCACATCACGACGAATTCTAAAAGATAGAAAACGTAACTGAGTCCTTCACTGGAAGATAAAGAAAATAATAGACCCAACAGCTGTTTTGCATTGAAAATAGAAATATTTACCATTTGCTACTCTATTCCTATGTATTTTCTAGATAATTAATGACCTAGTCGAGAAGGTCATTGTCTTCAGGGGAAAAGTGATCTAATTTGAAGAAATCCGCCATTAAACCCAGACCATTTCTTGATGGCGAAAGTCTTTGCTGATAGTTGCAATGTATGAAATGAAAAATTCGAAAAATGGAATGTTATGGGTGACGAGGCCGCACCCTTGCTATAGGTACATATTACAGTTACTCCATGAATGATTTACTGCCAATAAGGCGTACTGCAGACCAAGATAGATCTTTACAGATAGTCAAGCTGCTATTAAAGCCTTAGATTCTTATATTATAGCATCCAAATTAGTTCTGCAAGGCTCTACTTCGTCAAGGACTAGAAATTACTCTAATATGGATATCGAGGGTAATGAGAGGGCAAACGTACTAGTTAGGTTGAGTTCGGCCATTGACATTGCTACAGCGAAATCTCTCGCAATTCCGTTTAGCAATGTTAAGATCACTCTTGCTTCTCACTTCCTCACTATAACCGGACAGAAGTGGCAACGACTGACTACCTGCGTCACGTCTAGGAAAACGTGGTTAGAATACCTCAACACAAAAGACCTGATAGAGTTTTCTCGTCCCAATATTTCACGCATTACCGCTGTTCTCACTCGCCACTGGAAGTTGAGAGAACATACATCAAGACTTAATGCTCCATTCAATACTTCCTGTCGTAGCTGCCAGGAAGATGGAGAAACGGAAAGTCTCTTTCACGATTTATGTGCCTACCCAGGTTTGACAAGAGCAAGATTTCGTTCATCAATCATTGATGAATGGAAAATCATTCCTCCAATATATTAATGAAATCTCAGAAACTCTTTGGGTTTCAGATGCAGAGACTTATTCTAATTAAGACCTCATCTTTTACCAAAAATGTAGCAAAATAATTAAATAATATGTAACAAATGAGGAATGTGTGCACTAATTATGTGTTTCAGATAAAAACAAAAACATTAACAACAACATATATTGTTTTGATAAACCCCGACTAATGTCGGAGAAACTTTGAAGTTGAAATCACACACACTGTAGATCTGATTCAAAATGCACATTAACCTATTAAAGGCTAACAAATTCGACCTCTTTTTTAATGAAGGAAAAATATAATAATAATATTATATAATATATGTAAAATAATGGCAATTAAATAGAAAATACAAAAAATGGCTACTTAAATTTTGACGGCTCCCGTCATTAATGGGTTAAGGAATGGTAAGATAAGTAAGAATTTACTGTTGATATAATTATTTATTATAAGTAAATATTTAGCACCACTTTTTTTTTAAAAAAATCTACCGAAAATCAAAGTATTTAAATCAAATTTAATGAAAGTTTTAGGCGTTGACTGCGACAGTGTTTTAAGCAGTAAAATTTTCAAATCGAGTTAATATTTCAGGCTATATATATATTTTCAGGCTGTCAGTCTACTATTGAGTCTCACCGCCACGAGATGCCAATCAAATATACTTTTGAATACATATTATTTCGGAGTTCTGTAGAGCAAAAGCAAGATGTGGCTTGGACCATAATTGAACTCAGCGCCTCAGAATATGCATGCACTACTAACTAACTATAAACCAAGAGCTCTTAGTTTGTCCCAGGCCAGGATTCAACAAAAAAGTCAATAGTTCTTCAAAAGGTTTCCACTGAAAGAAATAAAATAATTTCGCAATGTATTAAAATATGTGAAAATAGTAAAAAGATTTTTTACCAACAACCAAGTAAAAATATTTAATACATTTTGATAAACATTTTCAATTAGACGCACAACTGAAATTTCTGTGTTGTTTTTCTCGTATAATAAATCACACAAAATTATGATGGAATATCCTTGATGCAAGCGCACTCACACACACACAAACATTTGCATTCATTGTTTCCCTCAATGTTGTGTGTGTGGTGTGCATTCATATTTTTTTTTTTTTTTGTTTAAAGTAAAAAAAAGCAATAACGACAACACATTGTCTGTCTCTATCTGCATCCCATAGGTTGTTGTTTGAAACGGTGCAAGCGTTTGCAGGCAGCAACAACAACAGAAATTACAACTGATACAACTACAACAGAAGGGGCAGCAAATAGTGTATAGTAAATCCGTTGAATATTTTGTATGCAAATTATTTGTTTTTTACGATGTTTTTGTTGTTTTTGACTGCACCTTCGTTTTTTTATATTTGGTTTTTTTTTTTGAGTGTTTTGTTTCACAAGCACTCCGATATTTTTCCTGGATTCCTGGGCCCGTAGCTGACGGCCGCTACTACACACGTAACACATTCAACGTATTTATGCTCAATGAAAAAAGTTTGTAAATTTCAGAGGGAAAGAAAAAAGTATTAGGTAAAATATATTGGGGGACACAAGTTCTTAGCGACAAACCGAAATCCTGGGCACCTTTGAGGTGGCAAATCTAATTACAATGCAACATAATTTAATCTTCAAAGTATCTTTGAGATGTTCGTTCGCCATCCATATAATTTATTTAACCATGTATTTTTTCACGAATTTATATTATATATTCTGCAAAGCTTGTCGTAAACTTGTCGAACCATTACATGCTAACTTTTTGAAAGGAATCAATTCAAACTTTGGACATAAAAAGAACATATTAAAATTTTATGATTTTTTGTGGCAGCATATAAATATTGAAAGCATAAATACATTCTGTCAAAAAGTACCGGCAATTGGTCAATAAAACACAAAATATTTACTATTCATTCAAATTTATTGTATCGCCTTCAAAGTAGGCCTCTTCCGAAATAATACACCTATACACAATGAATAATCCAATCATCGAAACATCTTTCATACCCATTTCCCGGTATCGACTTCAGTTCTCGTCGCGAATTCTCTTTTTTATATCTTATATCGACTGAAAGAAGGTTGCCTCGAGGTAGTCATTTGAGTTTTGGAAAGAGAAAAATGTCACCCGAGCAATATCAGGTGAATACAATGATTGTTCGATAATGTTTGTTGAGTTTTTGGCCAGAAATTCGTTCACAATGATAACCTGATAACCTTGTGCGATGGCGCATTGTCGTGGTGCGAAATTCATGAGTTTTCTTTCCACAAACTTGGCCTTTTTCGACGAATTTTGTCTCTAAAACGCCGCTTAACGCCCAGATAATATTCTTTATTTACCGTCTGACCTTCTAGCAAGAATTTCGAGTGCAGAATACCGCAACAATCCAGGAAAATAGTCAACATTACCTTGAGTTTTGATGGTACCACTGATATGCACTTGTTTTTGATAAAGTCAATTCATTGTAAGTAAGCCTTCTGTCAAATTTTCGGCGATTCGGCACACGAAATTCCATTTGCAATTCAAAATATGAGACAAATTCTATGTCCGATATTTTAATTCATTGTAAAAATGGCAAAACAAAGTAAATGACAGTTCGGGCTCAAACTTTAAATCAGGATTCACGACAGTAGTTCCAACTTAGCGACAAAATGTCTACAATCCCTTTAAGCGAGCTTTTTAAATGGTCATTTCCGGTACTTTTTTCTTTGCAGAATGTACTTACATGAATATTTTTAACATATTTTATAGCACATATTTCCCTGAGTGTATACACACAAAATCGCGAGAAAAAAAAATTTTCATCCACAGGAATAACGTGACCCGTTTTAATAAAAGTAAACGACATAAAAAACGATGCCAATGATGCTGGTATTTTCGCCCAGTATTTTCCCACAACTTCTGGTTCTTCTTCTATGTACTTCGCCGTGTGTTTCCACCTCTGATTTCATATCTGAAATAGTGAAAATCAAGTTTTTGAAAAATAACGAGAAAAATATTGTGTAGTTTTTTTTGCTTTAAAATACTACAAAATAAAATTGCTAACGCTGCACAGCACCAACAAAATCAGGGGTTGAGTTGAGAGGTTGGTTTTTTACGTAGCCATGTATGTATGTGTAGTATATATTTTTATTTAAACCGTGTGAGTGTGAGTGTGTGTGTGTTGGTATAGAATAAAGTTTTCAAAAGAGGTGAAGAGGAAGAAGCTGATGGTTATAGAAAAGCTGAAAAATAATACATGTAAATATTCAAATAATAAATCCTTTCACAACCGGTCACGTACAGGCTGAACTGAGCCGAGCAGCGCAGAGCAAAGCAGAGAGTAAATTGTGGTAGTCTTGAAACTGTCTGTTGTTACAGTGGGTCTGTATTTTTTACTGCATAGATACGAGTACTAACTCAGCTATTGTTTTGATTTTGTATTCAACGTTTTAAACTAAAGGATTTTCTATTTCATTTCGAAACGGGTTGGGAAACATTACAGATATGTTTATAGCTAGAAACTGGTTAAATATGTAGTTAAAGATGCAACATATTATGTAGACCCCTTTCCTTCATGTGCAAATATAACACGCACAACATGGGAGGATGCGAAAAGCCTAGGCCCTCCATAGGCTGTTGTGCGATTATAGAAGATATTGAAAATATTTAATCCATATAAAATCGGAAGAAGAACGCAAGCCCAGGGGCTGAGTTTTTGGGCTGAACCCCTCCCTCTAAAAAAATACAAATTACTTGAATACACAAAACTCTCAAGTCTTCTTCACAAACGTCAAGATTATCGTCAATATTTCTGAAAAATAATATACATAGTGTAGCTAGTGCCTTAGAATTTGAAATCAGATTTAGGAATTTGAAACCATTACCAAATGGGCAGCAGTTTGTGAAAATTACTTCATAACGAAACCCCAAATTAGCATGTATCGAATTTCAAAGTAAATGTTCTAAATACATAGGTATAACCTAATGCAGGGGATCAAGAATAATAGGTTTTGGGGAATTAGTCCAAAAAAAATAGGAGTTTTCCTCTTATACCGGTCCGATTTTTTCTAATTAATGTATATTTAACTATTTTAGAATATTTTAAAATTTCTTCCAAAATATGTAGAATTTTTACTTTTCCTGCATTTAATCACTCCCCTAGAAGGCGTCACAGTTAAACCGGTCCAATAGGAAAAATGTTCGCGCGAATGTTCGACAATACCTATCTGCAAATTCAAAAGAATATTTTCCGACGATTTTCCGGATATGCCTGAAGATGTATTGAATGATTTTTCCACGGATCAGAAATGCCTGTACGAAATTTGCCCTGCCATACAATCGGGTCCATGCTCATCGTCACTGTCAATGAGATTCCCTGGTAATCTCCTGCATTCGAGTTTTTTAACAACAGCGAATGCGATCCTTACTTGCTACTCACGTTGAAAATCGCTATACAAGAGTTATTTCGAATTTGGATTCAAGATCAATTCTTCCGCAAACGAAAACCAAAGCAGGCTATATAAATTATAGAAAATAGCTGATTTATTACATAATTGAAAGCTTCAAATTCAGTTGAATAAAGATTTACAATGCACTTTACAGGATTTTACAAGAGTTACCATAAGGGTATTCAATCAACTGCGTAAGTTTACTTCGACGTAAAAAAATAGTTGACGTGTCTGATAAGCATGAACGCACTTTAAAAAAGCGATAAGTGTATTCATGTGTTTATTGCATTATTTTATTTTTTGGAAAACAGAAACAGCTAATTTTGTTGGTACGAAAAAACAAAACGATAGGATACCTAAATTAAGTTAAAAAATAAAAGCTAATAAAACGCTTGAGTAAAATGCAATTCAGGAACTATTACTTGGAAAAACTAATAACCTAATGGTAATCATTTTATTGTAATCGTGTTTGCTTTTTGTTTTGCTTTGTGGGCTACTCCAGTTCGGTCAAAAATACTTTTAATGCAAAATTTTTTGGTAAAATATTTGGCACGTTGGTTTTTGTGAAATGATTAAAAATTGTTAAATTTGTAATATAAGATCATAATTTCTTACTACAAATGTTTCCGGTTTGCTGCCAGAATCGTGTGTGTTTGTTTTTCTGTCCACCTGTTTGTGGGCTTCAAACGACTTCGTCTTGCTTCAATTATCGGGAAGAAAAAATCACTCAAATGTTAAATAAAATAATCATTGAAACTTACCGCAGTCATGGCTTTTCAATTTGTTTATTTTTGTGAACAGCTGATAACATAGTTGCCAACTTTTAAGAACAATTTTTCATGTTTTCCCACTTACTATGAGAAATTTTCGGGATTTTTTACCGTGATTATATCTTAAAATTTTAGGACTCATGAAAGATTTTTTAAACTTTCAAATAAAAAATTAATAATTGTATGAAAACATCATGGCAACTATGGCTAGTACTGAGCTGCACAAAGTGGCATTTTACCCTGCTTAAACAATTTGCACATCAAAATTTAAGAGTATAAGGCGTAAATAATTTTTGATGTATTTACGTCTTTGATTGAATACCCATAATGTGAATAATTCTGATTTTAAAATAAAATGCAATTTCTTTCATTCCACTCTTTCGAGTTATTTTGGTGATGTTTTGGTGTATCTTACTACCTGTTTTTACCTGCGTTAACGTCCACATATACAGGGTGCGTTATGTTTCATGTCGGTATGTAAACATTGAATAATTTTACCATTTATCAATCTATTTACTTGAGTAGACAAGTTTTTTAAACGTAAATTTTAACTATGTATCACTTTACACCGAAAGAAAGTGCCGAAATAGTGACGCTGTACATTAAAAATAGTCCTTCAGTTGCATTACCTCAACGTGCATTTCGTCGAAAATATCGTGGCCAACAAGCACCGTCTGACAACTCTATTCCAATGAACTGGTTGAAAAGGTAAGAGAGAGTGTTGCCGAGAATCGTCACCGCGCTCAGCATTTTGGCGTCAGTGGAAGCACCTTGAAGGATGATTTGCATTTGTTTCCGTTTAAAGTGCAATTGAGTCAATGAATTGAATTGCCGGCAGATCGTCCACGTCACTTGAAATACAGCCAAACATGGCTCGAATGGAAATGCCACACTGCAAATCGAAAAATGCATTTTCTTCAACGAAAATTCCCTGGACATGTGGTGTCAAAAGATGGCCACATTGACTGGCCACTCAGATCTTCCGATTTGACCTCTCTAGACTTATTTTTGTTTGGTTATTTCAAAAGCAAAGTATGGGTCAGCAAGCCTCAGACCATTGACTAGCTCAAGGCAAACTTTCGTGCTAAAAACATCGCTATTCCGGCCGAGATGGTCGAAAAAGTAATGAAAAATGCAGAGAAAAGGGCACACTTGATTGATGACTTATGTCGGTATGTTAACTAGTCCAAATAAATTATAAAGGACCAAGTTAAATAAAAATACCTCATATATGGAAATCGGTTGTCTTTTTTTAAGTTATTCAATATTGACACGCCGACATAAAAGATGGCGCACCCTGTACATAAGCAAAATATCGAGCGCACAGTACCTTTCCAACCATATAACTTACGAGTATACGTTGACGTTAAGGCAGGTAAAAGCGGATCATAAAAATATTTGTGCCGTATTTAAATTATTTCATTGATTCTCAACATTTTTTTTACAGTATTTTCTTTCAGCTATCATAGCGGATTAGAGGAGAAAGTGAATTTGTTGCTAATCTCCCCGCCTGAACACGCGTCGTCAACTCTCTCTCTCTCTCTCTGGCACTCTCAACGACCGACTTGTGTTTAGTGACGCTTGTCATATACCAAGGAGTGTTGGCGTCTGGAAATGGCACTTGGGCAGATGCGAAAAATGTTATTCATCATCGAAACGGATAACCAAAAAGAAAAAATAATAATAATACTAATATAAAAATAATGAAAAATAATATTTATAGCTTTAGAGAAAACAGCGAACAAGCGGGAAAGAAACGAGAAGGAGGAACAAGGAGTAAGCAAACGTACCATAACATAACGAAATACGAAAATGAAAAACGCATATTTTGCGACGCATAAAATCCAGCGATTTTCATGGCCGAATGCGAATGCCATCAAACCAACCACCCCACTACCATCCCACACACCATTCCTTGCCACATTACACACCACATTCCCTCGTTTATACCTAGAGATGTTCCAAAAAACGCGACCGCAACTGCGACATGCTCGACGGCCTGTCCCCGTGGCGGTGCAACACCCAGCATTGGATGGACGACTATCCAAGTGTGTCGTGACGCGGTTGAATAAATGCGCGTTTTAAGTTCTTTGCCAGCCAGCATTAAAATGTTACCTCACTCACATACACACGCACACAAAGAACCATGAAACTTCCACAGCTTCTGTATACCAGCAACTTTGAACTTCATTCTAGGAAACATTTAACGAAAAATGCTGATGTAGCACATGCAGTAATTTTTGCCCGCTTTGTATTTTCGCTTAACACGGTACAATTTTCTGTCGAGTTTTCACAAAAAAACAACAATAACAATATCTTCAAATTTGTCCACTACTTTAGGATTCGGATACATTGTAATATTTAAATTTAAAAAAAAGAAAGCGGATAGTTGAAGAAAATACAGAATTCAATGAAATAAACCTCGGAGTTAATGATAATGATATGCTTTGAAATTCATATGTTCGCATTTTCTCGAGTTTTGTCCTTATTATTTTTACAGGAATGCCAATTATTTTCATACGAATGCCTTCATTGCTCTCCACGACCAGTAACGTGGGATCTACCACAAATCTTCTGGTATTATTCTTCCATGACATACATACACTCTGTCAAAAAAATAAATACCAGGAAATGATCATTTAATGTGGCACCACTGCCCTCTATCCTGTGATGTCTGAGCGCGATCCATCATTTAGTTTGTTTACAATGCAATAAATAAAAATATCGAACAAAGAATTTGTCTTAAATGTTGTATTGAAAATGAAATTTCGTGTGCTGAATCGTTGAAAATGTTACAAAAGGCTTACAGTGAATCGACTTTATCAGAAACACTTGCAAGAAAACACGTCAAGTCGATCAAAAGTTAAGGCAATGTTAACTGTTTTATTTGATTGTCCCGGTGTTGTGCATTTTATCTGGACGTTATGCGGCGTTTGGAAAAGTAAATTCAACGAAAAAGACCAAGTTTGTGGAAAGAAAACTCATTGATTTCGCACCACGACAATGCACCATCTCAGAAGGCAATCATTGTGAATGAATTTATGGCCAAAAACTCAACAAACATCATCGAACAATCACCGTATTCACCTGATATGACTCCGGCTGGGTTTTTTGGTTTTCTTTCCAAAACTCAAATGACCACTTCGAGGTACCCGCTATTATATACATAAGACTTATAAGGAAATTTGCGGCGAGAACTGAAGTTGATTCCGGAAAATGGGTTTGAAAAATGTTTTGATAATTGGATTATTCGTTGGCGTTTGAAAGCGATACAATAAATTTGACTGAATAGTAAATATTTTGGGTTTTATTGAACAATGTGTGTATGATATGACAGAAAGTATGTATACATCAGTGGAGTAGTTAATAATATAATCAACTTCGCCTTTTTTCAATGAAACCAAAAAATATTCTTAAGCCTATCTTTTTTTTTTTTTTTTTTAAATATAATCATCAAATCGGGGGTACCCCTATAAATGCAGAGCATTGTGTTGATTGGAAGGAAGATTGATAGGTGGGAGGAAAAAGGAGGGAGAAGTGTTTATGAACGTTTGCTTTAAACTTTATCTATGCTTTATCTATAAATTTTCTCAAATTTCACGAACCAATCTGACAAAACCATTGAAATCCTTGGCTCCAAATTAAGTAAGATCAGCCATCAAAACCTTTGCCCAAAAAAACAAAAAATTGTTAAAAATCCACAGTGTGAGGAATACCCAATAAACAGATTTAAAGCTTAGCTTTCAAGTCACACGAGCTCACATGGTAAACGACGATCCATTGTAGAAATTATATAAGTAGTATTGATATAAAAAAATAAATATAAGTATAAATATAAATATAAGTTCCACAAAAATATCAAAAATAGGAAACACGCTTAAAATAACAAATCACCACTGTCTGAAGAAAGAGCAATGCAAAGTGCGCGAGGCTTTGCGTACATATTTCAAAATTTGAATTCCCCGTAATAATTCTTTTCCGCTTGGATAAGGTAACGCAGTAATTGAATGCAATTTTCTATTTTCTTTCTCCATTTCTTGCGTATGTGTGTCGGTGTTCCTTTTGCTTTTTGAGGACACACACATACTATGTACGAGAACATGCACAAACTACAAGGATTTTTAAAATACCCACGCCCCACCGTCCTTTTTTATATTTTAAAAATTTACGCCAACATGAAGTTTACACACAAATGTGTACTTCAAGTGTAGGGGGATGGAAAAGAAAAACTGCAAGCAAAATGTGAGAGCAAAATTTGCCACGATAATGTTCGAGCACATTTGGGTGAACTAGCAGCGTTGGTCGCTGTAGCGTAGTGGTAGTGCATTTGACTGTTACGCAGAGTATCAGGGTTCGAATCTCGGCACAGGCAAAATCAAAAAGTAGAAAAGATAATATTTCTACACGGCACCAACTCTTGGCAGGCAATGGCAAACATACTAGAGTAAGAATTGTCTATGAAAAGCTCTTCACTTCGCCGTTCGGAATCGGCATAAAGTAGCTCCTTTCCATTCATATACAGATAAGTATAACACGCACAACATGAGTGTCTGCGAAAAGCTCGGCCTAGACCCTCCATGGGCTGTTGTGCCATTAAAAGAAAGAAAGAAGGCACCGTTGGCGTGTGGAGTGGACAGACGTTGGTTGGTTGTCGGTGGCCGGGTGTCTTAAAGCATAAAAAATGTATGTGTTATTCACAAAACATTATGCGCCATAATATATTTCCAAGTGAACAAACAAAATTGCGATTATCATATTTTCTTGTAAATGTTTGCACATTTTTGCATTCTTATGTGTGGCTGTTTTACATACATATTTACATACTTTGTATTGTATTTTTAGAATATTTTGTTGTTGCTGCTACTGTGTACAGTAATTCTACTAATGTGCAGAACGGGTATTTTACAAATTTTCAATTTCATATGAATTCTTTAAGGTAAAATTACCTTGCACTTTTCACTTTTCTCAATAAAATTTGTTGCAAATTGATTTTTAAAAAATTGAGGAAAGTTATTTATTTCCCTTAGCTTCATCAGAATATCTTACCTCTTGATTGTTTGTTTCTATATGTGCATTCTATTGATACAAACAAAACTCCTTCCACATATACCTACCTACCTACTCATACTTATCCTTGCAGCCATTTTGTTTTCCTCTTTCCCAATTCGTTCTCTTTCTTCACATATTTTACATGTAATTGTTTGCTGGCAAAAAAAAAATAAAAAATAAATTAAATTCACCATAATTTTTTGTTTGCCGACATATGCGCGTCTGTCACAAAATTCTTCTCATGTATGCACGTTCATATACACATGCATACATATGTAGTTCATATGTGTATTATACTCTCATGAAGAAAACAAAGCATTTGAGCTTTGAAACACCCCTGGAAACTGCTGTGCAAAAATGTATTGAGTCATTGCGATTTTTTCTTCTTATTGATAACACAACCGCCCCTATATCATAACATATTCGCATACATACGAATACTTGCATACATATAGGTACATATGATATTCGTAAGGATAATACAAGGAGATATGCGCACCACATGTAAAATATATATATACAACATGTAGATGTTATAGAAGTAAGTAAGTGGTCGCTGTGGCGTAGTGGTAGTGCGTTGGACTGCTGCGTAGAGTGTCCGGGGTTCGAATCTCGGCACAGGCAAAATCAAAAACACGGCACCACCTCTTGGCAGGCAATGGCAAACCTACAAGAGTAAACACGCACAACATGAGTGGATGCGAAAAGCTCGGCCTAGGCCCTCCATGGGCTGTTGTGCCATTAAAAGTAAAGTAAGTATGTAAACAAAATCTAAAGTAATAACAAAACCAAAGTTGTTTTTGCGTTCATTTGCGGATAGAGAAATAGTCATAAGTACTCGTATGTAAGTATGTAAATATTTTATCAAATAATCGATTTGGCTTACTAAGTACATACTTTAACACGGTTCCTCAAAAATCGTCTACACTGTACTCATCGGCTTGGTTATTTTTGTATTTTTTGCCCAAACTACATCATCAAATTCTCCAAATAGCAATAACGTCTTTTTGTTTGCAACAATAAGGAAGCTGCATAGCAAGAAATAGTAAACTTGATTAAAATTGAAATACAAGATTTTCCTCTTGAAATTGTGTGTAACTTTTCCAATAACAATTCAACAAACTGGCAAAATTTTGTATTCCTGTTTTTTTTTCTTCTTCTTACTGGTACGTACTTCAGCATACTTTCGTTAGCAGGAGAACTTTCAAAGTAAGGCACGAGACAGAAGCAAAATAAACAGTGTATGCATATTTTTGCCAATCTTAACAATTTCGAAAATAACATTTTACAATAATTTTCACTGCCTGCCTTAAATTTGTAGGATAAGTTTAAAATTTTAAACTTACCAAACAAAAGTTGGCAAAATGGTAAATATTTATTTTGATAAATTTAATATACATATATATATATTTTAGTTTAGTTTATCCATGAGTAATACAGAGAAGACCTGAAGATTTCAGAGAAATTGCTGAATTCTTTGATTGTTGGAATTTAATCTGTGATTGTTTTCTACTACGAGTATTTTCAAAAATTTTTAAAACTCGTTATTTAATTACGACGCTCTTCATCTGTAATCCTCTATAAACCTTTCAAAGTGATTAGGTACTCCGATTTAACTTAGACTCAGTTCCAATAGATTTCTCATTACTGAGCTCATCTCTGAAATGGCACATCTTTCATGAAGTCAAGGTACATAAGTTGAAAAAAACCTATCTTACCAGGATACTGTAGTCACACAGGGGTAACTGGATTTTTGGTAGCTTTCAGAGAGATGGCGTCATGAGCCACCTTCGCATTCGATCTGCAAGTAACACCTTCTACCTGCACTCGAATTACTCGACTTATTGAATGAACGAAATTGCCTTGACCCTCTCCCTTTCTTGCACAACTTCTGAATCCACTATTAGGTAGGTAGATATCGTGGCTATTCCTGGGAGTACAATTAGCGCTAAAGCGCCATTTTGATACGACATACTCTTATTGTCAAATAAATTTTCTAGTGTGTGTTATAGCCAACCCGCGATAATAAGAAATTAGAGGAGCTTTTTTATTTTTTTCGACTTTAGAGACCTTGGCTTTGTTGTCTATGAAGGATGTATTAAATAAGAGTCTGGTCTTGGAAAATGCCGGACAATGGCAAAGGAAGTGAGGGGAGTCTCTCTAACTTTAATGTCATTTCAGCTCGCATTATGTACATAAGATACGGAGTCTAGCCGCAATGTCACCAATTGCCTATAAGTACTGCAGCCAGTCTGATTTTGTCAGATCGTGTATGGCCAAGGAAGTAGATACCTGGTTTTATTACGGTCACATATTGACCATGTTGTCTTCGTATGTGGATTTCCATCTGCTATCTGCAAGGCTAAGTAAAGAAGTGAGAGAGTATATTGGCAGTAATTTGGCTCAGGGGAATGGCGACAGATTGCGCCTGAGCAACGACCCGAGCCGAATCCCACTTCGCTAATTCATCCACTCTTTCATTGCCTTCGATGCCTTCCCATACACTGTTTAGGACAATGTCAAGCCTACACCCTAGAGTGGCAAGTAAATCTCTGCATTGGTTGATTAGTCTATAGGATATTAGATTTGAGTCTAAAGTATGCTTGATTTGCATGCTTCTCTGATTGTCAGAAGTTCGGCGTGGAAAACGCTGGAATTCCGAATTCGAAATGGTTCGGCAATTTCGAGCTGTTCTGAATAATCTCCTGTTTATATTTGAACATGAACACGAAAAAAATTTGTGCACTATATATTAATGAAAATCATTAATTAAATTAAAAATTAGCAATAGCAACTTAATGAAAAATTTCATTAAAACAATGAAACATTTATTGAGTTAATGAATTTCCACATTAAATTCTATGACAGCGCATGAAAACCATTAATACATACAAACAAACTTAAGCAAATGATTCTAATAAATTTTTATTGAATTCGGTTGTTAATCGTTAATGAAAATATTCATTGATTTTGCATATTAACAGTTGTCAGAATAATTATACTTGATATTTATTTTTATTAAGTAGTACAAACAACGTAGATAGTCTAGTGCACTGGACTCTCACCCGGGAAGTTGCAAGCGCGATTTTCGTCTTGGTCTGTTGGTTATTACTTATTATCATTTTTTCTCATAAAACTTCTTATATTCTTATCGATATGAAGTGAATGAGAATTATAAGAAAGTATACAAGTTCACACATTATTTAATAAATTTAATTTAATAAATATTTTATTACCAGATGTTTTAATGTATTTATTCGTCAATTTGTAAATTTTCATGGATTCTGTTCAATAAAAAAAGTGGCAATTAAAATTCATTCGTTGATTTTATGAAGTTGTTCATGGGATTAATTTATCATTGATTCCCTGAAATTTGTTGGTTCCATGAGCAATTACATGTGTATTTATTTATAAATACTTACTTACTTACTTAACTGGCACTACAACCGATAAATTATTACTTATTTATAAATAGTTAACGTCTAAAAGCCTTACAACTAAAAATAAAAAGTTCTAATATTGAAGGGCGTACAAGGCATAAAAGTCGCAATAAATGTGCGCTCCATTTAACTGATTCGTCATAATTTTCATCATCATACAATCTACAAAAAGTGAAAACAAACATCATTGTACGTTTAGTGGTTGTAGTTGGTTGATGGTTTCTCTGAATGTCCTTTGCATTGTTGAAATATGAGCGGAAAAAATTAAAATAAATATTTATTATGGCAACATTGTTTCGCACTGGTGAAGAAAAGATGTCTGCGAAATATTCATGGGTGGAAGAGAATCCTTATATTGTATTTAAAACGTATGTACGAGTATGTTGGTGTGTGTGAATGTATGTGTGGAGGACATGATGCCAACTGCAAACAGCGAATGCTCGTATTTGCATCCCTTGATAATTTTCGCTTGAACAAATATCTTGAAGATACAAATAAAGTAAGATACAAGTAAGTATTTTAATTTACAATAGAATTGCAATCGCATTCTCCCCCATGGAGCAACAGCAGCAGACGACACGACAACAACGCGAGTGTTGCTGACAATTGCTGGTAGTGGTATGTAGAATGTGTGTGTGTGTGTGTGTGTGTGTGTGCTGTGTATATGTTGTTGATGTAATGATGTGCTCCGCACTTGGGCTTGTACTTATATGACTGTAGTACTGCCGCCTGTCTGTTTGACAGTCTCTCTTGCTGGCGACTGCATTCATCGTGTTTGTTCGTACACATCGGCGACTGTTTTCTTGTTGAAAAATTACCACTCCAATGGTCTTGTGAATAAGAAAAAAATAAAAAGACACTGCAGAAAGACTAGGGCTAAGGGAAACAAAATAAAAAACAACCAAGGAAAATATAAAAACCGTTTGAGAATATATTGTAAAATGCTAAAATAACAAAAAAATATTTTTGAATTGTTCGCTTTAAGTAAACAGACCAAATTACTGCAGGGCGTGAATTTGTTTGGTCAAAAAATACGAGTATTGTGTCTCAAAACAGCAATTAACTGTAGTTTGATACACAATTTAGAAAGACGTTGCGGCAGTGAGATTGAAGCATTGGGGTCTGTAACTGTTGTCTTTCGCTTAGTTCAGTAGGTATGAGATATTACCGAAATTGCGCAAGGTTGTGATTTATTTTCATTAAAAAAAATATGAAATTTGCTGCAGTAGACTGAAGGGTAGCAACAAAATACGAGTATGACTGAAAATAATAAAAGTGGGCGGAAAAAAAATTTCATGATTTTGCCCCCGCGATTGATACATTGGGAGTCATTGGGAGTCTAGTGCCATAAACCGTTTCTTGATCGCGAACACTCCTCATGAGGTGAATGGTAATAAAAATAGTATTTGGATGAAGCTTGTTGTTGTTGGTTTAACCCATTAGAAATTGACTTCAAATGAAAGAGATTCAAAAAAATATTAGAAACTGCACCGGAGTTGTAAGAAAATTAAATAAAAGATTTTGATGAATAGTTAATGAAAAATTCATTAAATCAATGAAACCCTGACTCCTTTCGGAGTGAAATTAACTCTAGCGTTCACTACAATCCTTCATATATTACGCGTTCTTTTAATCTGATTTCTTTAAATAATGGCTCACTGGAAATGTTTCAGTGCGATCTATTGATAAATGTTTAAGGACTAATTTGAGAAAATTAAGTTTTGCACTGCCGCTAAACCAAATAGAGCTAATTTCGGACTATTCAGCTTACGTGTTCGCTTTCGAAAAACGGTTTATAGCACTAGAGTGGTCGCTGTGGTGTAGTGATAGTGCGTTGGACTGCTACGCAGAGTATCCGGGGTTCGAATCTCGGCACAGGCAAAATCAAAAATAGTAGAAAAAATAATTTTTCTACACGGCACCACCTCTTGGCAGGCAATGGCAAACCTACAAGAGTAAAAATTGCTATGAAAAGCTTTTCACTTCGCCGTTCGGATTCGGCATTAAACTGTAGGTCCCTTCCATTCATGTACAAATTTAACACGCACAACATGAGTGAATGCGAAAAGCTCGGCCTAGACCCTCCATGGGTTGTTGTGCCATTAAAAGTAAGTAAAAGCACTAGACTCCACTGGAGAATGACCCAATGTATCAAGCGCAGGGGTAAGAATAGAAACCTTTTTTCCGTCCATACATTTTCGCCCACGTTAATGTACTATATATAAAGTTTGAAGTTAAAGAGATGTAAAATTAAAGTTTAATTTATAAATATTTGGAAATTACCTATGAATCTAATTTTTATTTGGCATTGAATAGGATATCGATTATTTATTTTGAGATGGATTAAAAGAGGTTATTCTATTATTTTAGATACATTTTTTGAACGACCTTGAAACTGCTGAGGTGAAATTGTGTGGTGAAATTTGTAGAGTAGATGTTGCTCGAGTAGATTCGATAACTAATTTTTCTCTTTCGGATCTGAACTTATTATCTTTGATTATTGTGCAATGTAGGCTGACTTCTAAATTGTATTAATGTGTTTTCCTACTAAAATTTTGACAAATAGATTTATCTGACTGCGCAACTGTGCTGTAATGCATATTCACAATAAAGTCGAGCAATGCAATAAATTTACTGTAGGATCAAGGAGCGTTTTCCTCAACCGCACGAATTTACAAAAAAAAAGCTGAAGTTTCAAGACGGGCCTTTAATGATTTAAGTAAACAAGTCAGACGCGATGCGTTAGGTTAGAAGTCATCAGTAGAACTAATTTGTTCATTTATATTTCATTACGTACATAGCATACAATGGATTAGAAAAATATGAAGTACCGTTTTATATAAGAGATTTAGCATATATGCATAAGCTTAAGTCAAACTAAGAAATATAACAATAATTTACAAATAACAGTTTCGAAATAAACCAGTTTTGGGCAGGGATTCTCAATCCATGACCCAACATTTACTATGCAGCCATTTCCAATTCCACGGAATTTGTAATTGGTTTTTTTTTGTGGTTTTATTTCTTTGTTAATTGATTTGGAAGGAATTTTTGGCAGGCGTATTCAATTAATTTGGAATTAAATTACCTACAATTATGTACGAATGATTCCTCACAAGTAATTGATTCCTTTTTATTTGAATTCCAAAACACAAAATTAGCTCAAGAATACACAAAGCCTCGTGTCGTTTTGTCAAACGCATAGACAAGTATTTAAGGATGATTTCATTCTCAGATATTATCTGATCTGATTTATATTATATGTAATATAGTTTTATAATTCAAAGATATGGCAGTAGTTTCGATTTGGATACACTTGGCAAATGAATTTTAGAAATCCAAAAGAAACAGTTCTCGAAATAAGAGATAGCCAAATTCTACATATGCAAAACCAATAAAAATATTTAAATATGAGCGTATTTAAAAAAAAACTTTTATAATTTCTAATTTTTTAATGGGGTACTGTAAAATAACCTTCTTCCTATGAATTCAAGTTGTAAACTGATTTATGTTCATATTCCAAGTGTAATAATCGTTCAAAATTATGATGAATGCTGATTATGAAGGAAACTCCGCTGCTGATAAGACAAAATTTGTATTGGTGGGCACAAAGACACATCATTTCTGGAACAATATATCCAAAACCAAAATATAACCTGTGGCTACCAGCAGCTTACAAGAGACTAAATAAAACACGCCATTAATCAATTAATTTTATGTATGTAGTTATTAAGTAAGTATAAATATTTATAACTAGGTACTTGTATAAAAACTGTATTGAAAAATGAATACAAGATATTTTCTTCACTTTGCCACGAAATAGTAAATACGAGTATGCAAATGCCAATTTTTTTACCATAATAAAGTTGTTTGCTGTTAAAGCTGTCAAATGTAAAAAACATTTTGATGAACACTTGACATTTTTCACACATTGTCAGACTGACTGACGGGCTAACTGGCTGGTGGAGTGACTGCTGACGACCTACTGTCCGACTGTGTAAAGTTAAAAGTTGATTTAATTGTTGCTTCTGTGTTTCCAGAGCGCGATCAACCAAGCTGAAAATGCATTTTCAGAATTGCTAATGTATTTTAATTTGGTTATGGAAATAAGCCACTGCCTTCACCACAATCACCACCATCATCACAATAAGCACCACCACCTCCAACACCATAGCGTCACTCCGTTCCATTCGCACCTGCACATGCTGCTGCCGTCGCATACTGAACTGAGTGAATGAGGTGAGGTTGAGCTAGCAAAAGTAAGCAGCGGTGCAAAGCGATTACGAAATGAATTAATTACTATGGCTTTTCCATACATTTCCAAGTTCAGGCAATGGGAAGTTGTGGTGCACTCATTTACGGGGGAAAACCCCTGTAAAATATGTACTAAGTATATTCAGCAGCCATTGGATTGAGGAGTGAAATAATAGTTGCTTGTCGAGATTGAGAAAATTGCATACAATAGAATTGCTTGTCGATTTATTGTAAAATTTGAATTCAATTTACATATGTACATTTTCAGCATTGACGTCCGAAATCGTTTGGAATTTTGTTAGACATTTGTATGATAGCGAATGCGCTTTTCACAGGCACATGGCAATTGCTTCCCACAATGCTGCTGCTGTTGTTGTTACACTTCAGTAACGGCAACATAGCCAGAGCAGCAACAACAACAGGAGCTCCAACAACTGTAACAGTAACAACAGCAACTATATGCTGTTGATATTAATTGGACGACATAATTGCAGAGTGTTGCTCCCCATAATTATAGGCCTCGTGTAATTGGCTTGGAAACACGTTTTTTCGGTGGCAATCTTCATAAACAATCGCAATCAACGCGAATGCGAATGCATTCCTGCTTTCTTCCTGCCTCATCCTTTGGTTTTTTGTTTTTTTTTGTATTTTTTGCATTTTTTGTATTTTTTGTTTTGCCAAAACATTACCTCAATTTGAGTAAATTTGACAGAGAGATAAACATAAAGACAGACAGACAGGCAGACATACTGACACACACTCGGCTTCAGAAGTTCCTAATTGTAACACATAAATTCGTTGAGACGACATATTCGGATTCGTAATTATGGGCTTTGTTACGGTTGGCTGGCAGTCGTTGGTTGGTAGGTTGGTCGTGGAGAGTTGGAAGAAGAGACTACGAGTATGTGAAATTTGTAATGTAAAATAACGTTTTTGTGGGTAATTTTTTCATGTTGTAAATATGGAGCACAATGTCTTCCAGGAAGCATTAAACTAATTTATTGTTTTAAAATTATATCGGCGGTGGTATCATTTCGGCTGCATAAGTACGTAGGATGTTCTGGTTGCTCCTGTTTCCGATAATTAAGATTCCAAAAGCAGGCTAATTTTCTCACAGCAAGCATAAGTTTTGTATAATTTAAAGAGCTGATTACACTTAACCACATAACTAATTTAAAATTTATAGCTTAAGTTTTTATTTTTATAGCTGCTGCACACGCTAACGCAGAATTTCCTATATGTTCAAGATCTTGCATCTTACCAACGAAGAACTTGCGAGTTTTAGTATGAGTAAAATTAATTCAATACCATTTTTTAGTAGTTAGAGAAAATATAAACGATTTAAGATTATATTATTTATCAATAAAACCCATCAACTTCAAAGCGAGTAGTTTTTTGAAAACAAAGCTGTGAGATCTTTCAAGTCTGTCAGAAACTCCAAGAATACTCCAAACTCCTTCTAGATTCCGCTTCTACTGGAATTAGCGTTTTCTCGGAGCCATTTCCACCGGTTCCTCTGCATATCCATTATAAACACTGGTTTATATATGATTTGGAATTGGAAGTAAATTCTTTATATTTCATACAATGGGTCGGAAAAGTTAACCTCTTCGAACATAACGAAAAAAACAAATTTTTAAAGGGGTTATAAATCCCTTTTATCCTTCTCCCTCTACCCACCACACTGTTTCTAAATAAAAACACGTTAACTTTTGTATTCTTTTATAAAAACATTTTTTATGCCAGGCCAAAAGCGAAACGGCGTCGCCAAATTTGAGAGGTCGCACCGATGAATTCCTTAGTCTTTTACTTCCTTGTTTTTTGTGATATTTGTCTTATTCTTACCACAAATTCCAACTGTATAATTATACCGTGAAAGAAAAGGCCCTTAATCCAAATGTAATTTTAAACCAGCATAAATAACGACTGCCAGCAACAAAAACGTTTTCATTAAACAAGCAAATAAATGTTGCCTCAAATTTTGGGTTATCATCTCGTGTGCGTAATTTTGGCTTACACACACACACACTCACATGTAATAATTTTGACTAATTTTATTCTTTTCGTTTTTTGTTATTTGGTTTAACTGAGATAATCGTAATTGGAAGATTGCGCTTAGGGTGTAATGCTATAGAAGTGAAGAGTTTTCATTCGTATCGATAAAAAAACTACAAGTAGGTACTTAACCCCCTAACGACCAATGTATTTTTATCCACTTCACACTTTCTAATTATAAGTAATAGCTTCGAAATAAATGAAGATGAAGGTTTGAAACATATTGAAATAAACAAATGCAATATCTTTCAAAAGGTTTTACCGAGATCATTTCATAATGGGGTTTAACGGATATAAATTATCAGTATTTTAATTTAGAATTGGGCTTCTGAAGGGGACTTAAGACGGTAGAGGTTTAAATGTGCATTCGTAATTCATAATTCATAAGGAATGATTCTCGAAAAGCATTGCAGGTATTGACGTTATTGAGTCTTCTCAAGTGATGGGATGCTTTATGGAATTATTATGAAAATTAGCTAAGTTGATTGAATTCTAGGATTTTCATCATAGCAACAACAAACATATTATATACAAACATATATTAAGTCGGAGATTCGAAAAAAAAATTGATAAAGCTTGCAAAATAGATTTACTTTATACAACTACCACGCCTCCGTAAGATCTATGGTTCAATATGCATGGACGATAAGTACCGAATAAGATGGAACCAAGAGCTGTACACCAACATTGACGTAGTCAAGCGTATAAAAAGAAGAAAGCGCTCCGGCTAGGAGGGTATTTTATTTCAGCCACGGTGGAAGAACACGTAGAAGAGAAAGTCCTGATCTCCGACATAAAGACCAGGTACAGGGGGACCTGACTGCACTTGGCCTTATAGAAGAGAAAGTCCTGATCTCCGACATAAAGACCAGGTACAGGGGGACCTGACTGCACTTGGCCTTATCAACTGACGCTAGCGCGCGCCTATCAGAGGCAATTGGCAAAGCTTCATCGAGGCGGTCAAGAACGATCATCGGGCGTAGTGCCAGATACAAGTACAACTATCGCGTGATCAGAGGAAAAACTGAATTTTGGCAAGTTTAAGATTTAATTGTTCTAAAACGTAATCACTGGACGGGAAGACGTTTTAGATTAAACCTCCATCACCTTTCATATGTATTTACCTGTTTCTAAAACATTTTGATCATTGTTTATACGAAAAAAATAGAGGATTGAAAATTTACTACTTACCCTGTCACAATCTTTGGAAACACTAGTAGTTCTAATGATTTCGTTGCACCACACTTTGGTTCCTCTTTGGCTCGTATTAAGTTAGCGCCAATTTTGGCTACCATCGTACGAGGGCCAAAACTTATCGCTCCAACCATGAAAAATATCCAATTCAGAGTTTTAAAAAGTACAAAGCTTTACCAATCAGGTTTTGGAAAGTTCATATTTTCAGGACATGAAATCAGATATATCAGATGATTTATATACTTACAATAAATGCCAGAAAATCGTTAACAGGCGTTTAAGTATATCTATATTAAAATTTCCCCTTTCTTAACCTGAGTGATAACAACAAAGTTAATAGAATTGCTAACAAAAATTAAAATAATTATAAAATCCAAGCAAATCTAAATATTAGCAATTAGAATGATATCTCTAAGACGCGATCTCATATGGGAACATGCCACATATTCATATTCACATTCCTAAATGTGCGTGTATACATATGGACTAGAGTTGCCAGATCTGAAAAAAAAATACCAAAAAAAAAAAAAAAACTTAAAAAATCAGTTCAAAAAGTAAATCATATATGGTATTTTGTGCACTAGCTAAAGTATGCATAAATACTTCTCCCGGATAGTTATACTGCACCAACAACCAACTGACGACGTGGTATCAAAACAGAGGAATCGCTCATTATGTTCGTGGATCGAACCACCACTTTAAACAACAATCAAATCAGCACAAATTCTTTTACATACTTGAAAACCATGTACCAAAAACAACGTCAAATAACTAACTACGTAATTGAAGAGTTTAAATTTAAATTCTGATTACAAATTTAGGTACAAAAATATTTCATTTTAGTATTTAAGAATTGTAATTAAGAACAATTGTGAATATAGACGGAAATCCCAGTATTGGTAGTATTTGAAATCGTTCAATATACATTCTGTCAGAAAAGTAACGGAAAGTGATCATTTGAAAACTCCGCTCCGTAAAAATTTTTCTTTTCTCTAAATTGGCACCATTGTCCTCTACTCTGACATGAAGTTTAAGCGTCATCTGTCATTTAGTTTTGTTTACAGTGCTCGATTTTGTCAGTTCATCTCAAGTGTGTTTTGCGATTTTTACATACAATGAATAAAAATATCGTTCAAAGAATTGTTCTCAAATTGTCCTTCAAAAATATTTCAGAAGGATTACAGTGAATCGACTTTATCAAAAACACGTGCATTTCAGTAGTACAGTACATTCAAAAGCGGTCGAGATGTGGTGTCACTAGTCGACTATCAACGTCTTCAATTGAAGTTAACATCAATGAAATGAAGGAAATGTTGACTGAAAGTCGTCATTGGAGATGGTGAGAAATAGCCGCTGAACTTTTTGTGTCTCACGAATCAATTCATACCATTGTACACGATTGTTTGAGCATGATACCCGTCGCCGCTCGACTATTTCCGAAAGACCTGAATATTTTTCACTATTGTGGATGAATTTCTGACAAAAAACTCAACAAACATCATCGAATAACCACCGTATTCATCTGATATGACTCCGGCTGCCTTTTTCTCTTTCCAGAACTCAAATTACCGCGTCGAGGCAACCATTTTCAGTCGATATTAAACATAAAAGGGAAATCGCGGCGAAAACTGAAGTCGATTGTGGAAAATGGGTTTGAAAATATTTAGATGATTGGATTATTCGTTGGCATAAATGTATTATTTCGGGAAGGTCCTACTTTGAAGACGATATAATAAATTTGAATGAATAATAAATGAAGGAATAAATAAATAATAAATATTGGTCAATTCCCGGTACTTTTGTACTTGACAGAATGTATTTTTCTCTATTCCAAAATGCATTAATTCTCCACTGCCGTTTCGGTATTTCGATGAAAACTAGAGTTCTAGAACAATTGAAAAAAAAGAAATTATTTATATCTAATAGAAAAACATGCAATGAGAGGTACAAATAGGTACAAAAACAGTATGATACTTAATAAATCAGTACTTTTGCGAACCGATTTGCGGGTATCATATAAAACAGTGCCTTCTTACTTACTTACTTACTTTTAATGGCACAACAGCCCATGGAGGGCCTAGGCCGAGCTTTTCGCATCCACTCATGTTGTGGGTGTTATATTTGTACATGAATGGAAGGGACCTACAGTTTAATGCCGAATCCGAACAGCGAAGTAAAAAGCTTTTCATAGCAATTTTTACTCTTGCAGGTTTGCCATTGCCTGCCAAGAGATGGTGCCGTGTAGAAAATTATTTTTCTAGTGCCTTCTTCTTCCATAAATCAGTATACGAGTATATGCTTCAATACGCCTGGTAACCCCACTATTATGCATGCATGTACATATGTATTAAAATTGTTTGTATTATGTGCTAAACACTTGCTGCTGCATGACGACACGACTGACGCAAAAATTTTGTTTATAGATATATGGAAGAGATAACTATTTCACAGTGTGTTGTTGTTATTTTACAACACTTATATATGACGGTGGTCAACCAAACATTTCACCCTCGTTTACCCTCGTTTCCCCTTTAGCGATGTAATGCAATAGGCATCTGCCTTAGCTCCCAGTGCTAACAAGTAGGAAAATAACAAAATCCAGTGCCTAAATATTGCAGAAACATACTTAAATGTGAATTACACACGATTCTTTTGATGTCATCACGGAATGGCGACCTACCCTGCCTACAGTATATAATATGTGCAATTATTTTAGCAATAGCAACAACAACAGGAAGAACACCAACATCAACAACAATATCCAAGACATAGCACAGTTGCAATGTTGTCTATGACAATGTTGTTGCTTCAGCATTTGCAACTTTTTACAATGAGTTTGTAACTGGCTATAGCTCATTATTAATAGTCAAATAACGCAAAGGGGGCGGGGCTTTGGCATTATCGTACTGCAATTGAAAGCTGGCTAATTCCAAAGTAAACAATTGGGGTTAAGAATATGTGGCCATGTAGCCGTGAAGAAGAGTGCGTGCAGCGCGAACATAAACTATAAAAGAACTCGTTTACACGTGCATTAGCATCTATTTAACTTTTGTTTTATTTGAGAAATTCATTAATTAATCGGAATTTAAAATGTGCTACATGTACCGCAACTACAGTTACACATGGTCAACATACTAGGTAAAATAATCCTTTAACCGCTGTAAATGTGTGTTGAATGTATGCAGATGTGACAATTTGCCAGATAAATAAATGCATTTTTGCATCCATCCATACTTTACTGATCTTTTTATTAAGGATGAAATGGAAATTATATGCTCACATTGATTATATTTAATCCATCAAGTTGATATGTGCCTAGCTGCACGTAAACCTTTTAAAGCGACAAGTGACGTGAATGACAGCGCAATGACGATGCCAATAGCAGTCGTTCGAATGAAAAATATTTCACCTGCCACCACTGACAACTTGAAGCGTTATCCTTACGCTTATGTACTTTTTTTCTGGCACCACAAATAATCAACTTCAGCACGAGTTGTAGAAACGTGAGAATTTTTATAAAAATTTACAAATTTTAATAAAGATATGTTGCCCACATTAAACTGACGATGATGATGATGATGATAATGTTAAGACTCAGCGAGCGAACGCGATTACTTTCTACAGCTACAGCTACTAAAAAAAAGGACATTTGCGAAAACGCCTACAGTCATTAATTGTTACTGAAACTAGTCACACGAGTCTGTGTAAGTGCGAGTATGTGTGTTGGTGTGTAAATGTGGTGAAAAAAAGCACAAAAATGCGAAAGGAATGAAAATGAAATGAAATGCAACTGACATTGTTGCAAATATTACAAGGATTAAAGTAAAATTTGCAATAAAATTGCAAGTTAATTGTTAATTAAAACACATCAAGCGAATGTGTACAGCACGTTGCGGCCGCATTGATACTGCGATATTGCTAGGTGCATACCAACGATTACTGTGCATTGCGGTCAACGCATGTACTCGTACAAATGTGAGTTGCACCCTTTGGCGACTCACGTTTCTGCACTTAAGTATCATACGAACGAACAAACGAACGGACGAGCGGACGGACGCAATTATGAAGTTGCCTGATCGCAAATTACGCGCGCAAGGTGTGCTACTCTATAAGCTTCACATGATCCTCATCATCATAGTCATCATCATCACCGCAATCGCCATTGTGCGTTGTGGTCATTGTTTCACATCGTCATCGAAATAGCCATCAACATTCAAAGTAATAAATGCGCCTGGAATTTGATAAACCACGCGTGCATGCGTGCCGCAATGGCATCTGTCAGTCGAGTTTATGATATGTATAACAAAACAAGAATAATAAGAAGAAGCCGTTTTGAGTATCTGATCTGATAGTATTCATCGATTGAGTTCTGAGCCGCCACGACTTTTAAATTTAAAATTTCTTACTTTTTCTGAGAAAAAGAAATGCCATCGGGATGCATGCGCCTGTTGCGTGTGACGCGTAGCTTGTCATAAATTTGGACTTTAGCAATTTGGTGTTAAAATTGTAAGTGAGACACACCTAACATAATGACAGCACGATTGATTAGTGCCATCAGGAAAATATTCTCAAACGTTTTTCACCTTTCCAACAAGGAAAGAAAACAGAATAGATGACATTTATTTGCTAACAAACTGGGAATTTTAAATTGTCGCAAATTTTGATCGGCTGGAAGGATTAGCCCTTTAGTTCCCAAATTTTTTATTTGGGAACTATTTACTAAAAACAGATAGTATAAATTAATAACTTATTGACTTATGTAATATAATTAATAGGCACAGTTTTAGTATGAAGTCGAGAAGTCGAAATTCTTTAAACCACTTGTTGTTCTATAAGCTTTAAACCAATTTTCTTTAAATCATAATAAATATTTCGTATTAAAAGTTTGCATTTCTACATATTGAAAGATATTCTGTTCAAGCCGTTAGTAACACGGGAAATATATGTTATTAACTCTTAATTTTTATTTAATATTCTCAACTTCAACCTATTTAAATAATTAATTTTCTGGTTTCTGATTGCTGATTCTGATTTTGGTGAAGGTTGCTTGGAAATTAGAAGGTTAACAGAATTTTATTACATATACATATGTGCGTAGCTTACATATAGATTAGGATACATGAAAATAAAGCCAAATTTTACTGGTAACAGTGAAAACAACTCAACAGTGGCGTAGCAAGATCGGCTGACACCCGGGGCGGACCTAAATGGTGTCACCCTGTAATACCCCTAACCCACTTCTTTTGAAAGAATTATACTATGTATAGGTATGTACGATTATTTTTTATTTAAAAGTAAGTAAATAATACTTACTTTACTTTTAATGGCACAACAGCCCATGGAGGGCCTAGGCCGAGCTTTTCGCATCCACTCATGTTGTGCGTGTTATATTTGTACATGAATGGAAGGGACCTACAGTTTAATGCGGAATCCGAACGGCGAAGTGAAAAGCTTTTCATAGGCAATTTTTACTCTTGTAAGTTTGCCATTGCCTGCCACGAGGTGGTGCCGTGTAGAAAAATTCTACTTTTTGATTTTGCCTGTGCCGAGATTCGAACCCCGGACACTCTGTGCAGCAGTCCAACGCACTACCACTACGCCACAGCGACCACTAATACAGGAAGTACTTAATTTAAGTCATAAAATAGTTAAATCCTCTACGAGTATGAGACCAATAAGGGAAGTGTTTATTTACAGCATGTTCTTCTTAAAGATCTTGGAAGATATGAAGATATGATTTAATTAGATTTAACTTTGAAAAACTTCTTTCACATGAAGCCACAGATACACAAACTGTTAAGAACAATTGAAGAGCTAAAGAAACGTTTGAAACAGACTCTATAAAGTCCCATTCTACAGTAAAAATTAGCATATCAAGCGTAGTCCAATTACTTGCGACTTTAAATTCAATGTTTGCTGCCTTAATTTGTATACGAAGTCTTTGTACTTCTACTTTAAGTTCTTCTTCTACAACTTCATCGTATTGCGGCGCCAGCTTTTTTGCATTGATATTCAGTTCTTCATCCGTGCAAAACAGCAAAGTCATTTGTTTTCACAATTTGAAAGATATCAGCTATATCATTGAATGGCATGGTTCGAGACTTTAATTCTGTCGAGAAACGATCGATGCATTCAAGCATCGTCCTCTTGTTTTCTTCTTTAGCAGTTAAACCAATATCTCGTTCCGTTTCACCCGGCATTCTTTTCTTCTACCTAATGCGTCGGCTGATGCTTATTCCGAGCTTTAAACAAATAATACTAGCCTTACTTGCAAAGCAACAATCATAAAAGCTAAGATATCTACTGGGTTTTATTACCCCTTGGATACGAAGGAGCTTCAACGAGCGAACTAATAAAAATACTGAAATCGTGCTGTACGATGTAGTGAACAAAAATTTACTTTAACGCCTTTGAAACCTCACAGATGCATCTAGTAAAGTTCTTAAAATGTAATAAGGTTAGGTTGAAATGGCAGAACTTTCAAACAAACTTATTTCCACTTCGGTTTGAAAATGCTTGCATCATTTGCAGATGCTAATGATATCATCGGAGAGAAAACTCTTTTCTTTCGCTCGAAGACCTATGTAACGAGGATATCACCTCGAAAACTTTTCGGATGTTGTACGAAATACAGGTGCAAGAGAAATGGTTCAGTCATGCCAAATTTTAAAGGTACATGGTATGATTAACCTTAAGTTCTGAGGTAGTATCTATGATCAACTTTACATCTGCAATTCAGAGGTAGTATCTATCAGAGTTTCATACCCAATTTTTGCCAAATGCCCCCCATCTCCACTACTGTACTCCCTCCGATTTAAACTTCTACTTAGTTTGATACTTTACAGAAAATTCTATAAAATTGCCGAGAGTCACGTGAAAAAACTTTATTACAAAGTACTGTTCTTAATTTGAAAGTAAAATACGAAAAGGATGAAAAAACATTTACAAAATTCTATTATCAAAATCGAAAACCCAGAAACTTTGCAAATTTCTTATTATTAATTCATTACCATTGGAAGAATCTTCTTTTGATTGTTTTTAACAATTTCCCCTTCACATCATTTCAACATTAGGTGAGTTTGATAACTTAGGGGAATACTTTACAAGATTGCATTTCGGAGAGCAAATGAGAGCAGAACTCTCTCGCTGATGTGTGTGTTAAATGCTCATGCAAAAAAGTCAGCATGAAATCGCTAATACACGACAATGTTTAAAAGGATGTATTGAGAGCAAGAGTGCGCGCACAAGAAAACGACGGCTGAAAATGAGCGAGAGAAAAGGACAATTGTAATTCCAATGAATATTGTTTTGAAAACGCAACCGTATATGCATACACACATATACATATGTACGTATTCAGCAGTCAGTGTTGCTCATCCTAAATACATGAGTTCAGATAAGCTGAGCAGTGGCAGCAGCATATTATACTACACACAAGCATACGCAAAATCGATATGAGCACATGTTTTTTGTGCTCCCTCACAACAACGACCCAAATGCTCAATCTCCTGCCACAACCTAATACTTACATATTTACAAACAGTCTACTCGACGTACAATTGCTGCAGAAAGCATGCGAGCGTAAGAATATCATCAGACTATGAGGGACACATTGTTACGCGACTCGTGTGAATGTGTGTGTGTATAATATAGGTAGCGCACATATTGGAGTAATGTACAATTTTACCTCTACGAGCAATGTATGATTCTCATGCTCATACTCGTGTGCTCCCCATCTCCCCTAGCAGGCTAGGCCCCCTGCCATTTAAAGTCCCACAAAAATGACTTTGTAGACGCTTACGAATGATATTATTGCTTTTAGCTGTTACACTTGCTGCTACTGTTTGCTGTTGTGGCCGTTGTTGTTGATGCTCTGCACTAACTACGTAACGCAATGTATGCTGTTGTTATTGCTGGCTGTGTTTTGTTGGAGCGCAAACTCCTAGCTACAAAAACTTTCTGGCATGAGTACAAAAAAAAAACCTTAAACCGGTAAATCTTCATGGGTTTTAGTTGAGGGTTTATTTTACTTTATTTCTTTCTTGTTTATTTCACATTCTTTTCAATTTTTTGTACTGTTATTGTTGTTGTTGCTGCTGCTGCTGCTGCTGCTTTTGTTAAGGAAGAGTAAGAAGAGTAAGCAATTGCTAGTAAGAGGATTTCTTTAGCAGAACTTTTACAACTTTCTATCAAAGCAATATACCCGAATACATACGAGTACGTGTATAAATGCCGCTTGAGTATGTATTTATATGCATATATGTAGGTGTGTGTGTGTGTGAGCGTTTATTACCATTTTCTCACAAAATGGAAATTCTTATACATACACACACACACACACACACACACACACACACATTTTTCTTCTTTTGTTCAGCTCGTATAGGAATGTTTTACTCTTTTTCTCTACATTTACTTGATTTCCATTTGGTAATTTTCACATTTATTCTAACATATTTACAAGAATTTTGTGGTTAGGTGTATTTTTACACACACACATATGACTTAATGTACAAATATCCATTTGTAAGAATGTATTGTATGCGTTTCCTTTTCAAAATAACCTCATGCCTCCTTGTTTGTTTAGCATAATGAAGTTTACATCTACATACATTGTATGTATTTAGATGCAAAATTTCTAGCTGCTGATTTCTAGAGGATTCGTCAATGGTTTATTAGAAAGTTTTTGTATGTATTTGTATTTTAATTCTAAGCAAAACCAACCGACAAAAACAACAACCAACCAACAACTACATACTTTCTTTTGCCAAATTCCCTGAAGCGTATTTAAGTGTGGTTTTTTGATGTTTTAAAATAATCAGCAGCTGAATGCTGAAACTAAACTATCACATACACATTTCAGTTAAGAGCCGGAGAAGAAAAGCGTTTAGGGTATGCATTACTTCAACCGACGATGTGGTTACATTCCATCATTGCACATTGTAACTACGATATTAAATTTTCATTTTAAAGCAATAACATTTTAACTCTAAGTTTACATGTGTTTGTGTTTATTTTGATTGTTTTCAATTTAAAAAGTCAATCATAGTATTGCATACTTTTGTGCGCATTTCCGCTTCAATGACCGGCAGCCCTTTGACACTTGAAAGCACACATAATATTTATAGTACAATCAATCAATAATGACAAAACGCTCGTGGAAAATATGCTTAATGCTTACTTTCGTTTGGATTGGCATGCTCCGCGTTGCAAGCCTCTTTCACTTTATGTAGATTAAAGCTATTTCAGGTGTGGCATAACCTTTCCAATGTCCATCTAAGCATGCATAATTATAATCGGGTTTCTTTTTCTCTTTTTGAGATTCCATATGAATCTTTCAAACATTGCCATTCACATTCATAAAATGTGTCGTTATTGTTCGTTGGTACAATATTATTGGTGTTCTGGTTGTTACTGTAAACATCGTTGTATTTTTTTTATCATTCAGACGCTGTTGCAATATTAAAATCGTTATTGTAAATGTATATTGGGAATTTTTTTTTACACTATTGAGATCCTGATACTCGTAGTTTTTTCATAATTTTAAAAATTTTTTTTTTGTCAGTGTTACTATAAAATATACATCAACACGCTATTACATGCACACAAATACACACTCACACATGCATGTTTATATGTAAAAAATACAATATTTCTATAAAATTCGTGTATGTGTGTAGATATAAATATCTGAATACATACATACACGACCTTATACTGAGCGCGTGCAGAAAATTGGAAAAATCAGTTAGCAAGACAAGCGTATACAGAAATGAATAAATAGATTATTTCACATGGTGTTTCGCAAATCAAAATTAAATTCAGACTTTAAACTGGTTTTTTTTTCTTTTTTTGAAAACCTGACCCATTCTTTTTTGGAAGCTCACCAAAAACTTGCACCTTTGTGACATTGATTAATTCTTTGATATTCTTTTAGGCAAATTTATATATCCTCGTATATTAATTCATATATTTACTCGCCGTCATGCCACCCTACTTCTTAAAGGCATATAACCTCTTCCCTCGGCTTTAGAATGAGGACAATAAGAAAACATCTTACTTTACTTACTTTTGATGGCACAACAGCCCATGGAGGGCCTAGGCCGAGCTTTTCGCATCCACTCATGTTGTGCGTGTTATATTTGTACATGAATGGAAGGGACCTACAGTTTAAAGCCGAATCCGAACGGCGAAGGAAAAGCTTTTCATAGCAATTTTTACTCTTGTAGGTTTGCCATTGCCTGACAAGAGGTGGTGCCGTGTAGAAAAATTATTTTTTCTACTTTTTTTTTTGATTTTGCCTGTGCCGAGATTCGAACCCCGGACACTCTGCGTAGCAGTCCAACGCACTACCACTACGCCACAGCGACCACAGGAAAACATCAGTACAGTAAAAAATTTCACATTAAAATTATTCATTACAAAAATTCAATAAAAATTTTCTATATCTCAAAGTATAAATCACAATTCTTGATCTGTTATGTGTTACCATCCCAGAATAAGCTCTAATCAAATGCAATGAAACTTTTTGTTGATTAATAAGGTCTATTTTTCTGCGTCAATATACAATACGACCGCGATAATCTAGTAGGTTGAGCACTAAACTTTCACCCCGAAGGTTAGGAGTTCGATTCTCCTCCTGGTCTGGAGGTTAATTCTCATAATCTTCATATATTTCTTCGGCTATGAAGTGAATGAGAAGTAAGAGAAAGTGTTCAAGTACACCACTTGGCAGGCAATGACAAAACCACCAAGTGCTTACAAATTGCCACCCCACTGTTCGAACCCGGCGTTTTACGGAAGGTCCAACCATATTATATCACAATGGGCTGTTCTGTCCTAAGTGTGTCCTAATAATGGCCAGCCTCTCATATCTATTCTAAGTTACACAAAACTTTGACATTTCAATGTTAATTTGAACTTCGTGTCTTGCTGGCTTACAGATACGCAGCGTTTACTGATGCTAGGTTCTCATTTTCGCAAACTTTCTTGACCTCATGTTCTTGCGCATGAAGACAAACCGCGAACCAAACCAACACATCAACTACATAAATAATGTTTGACCGCAAACGTACCATGAGGCCGGCTAGAGTTTTAACGGACGTGATAAGTTGCAACCTTAAGCTGAATTCGTTCGCGTAAGGTTTCACGGCGATGCTACTAAGTCCAGCAGCTACAACCACCAGCGGAGAAACATTTAAACCAATATATAAGGTTAAGGGCAGTCCTTGGAGAATGTGGTCGTGTCGTTTAGGTACCTGGGGCCCCCACCTGAACAGTAGAATACAAGAGGACCGATGGTATAGATCATTTAGCGTGACCCAGGATGCGTCACGAGAAGGCGATCTGATCTATATTATGTATACGTACGTTAATTATTCAACTTTCTACATTATTCAGTTAGAGTTTGAAGTCGTTTCGTGGCAATAATTCGAAAACTAAGTTATTTACAAAGGGATGCAATTCAAAACATATTCTTTGTATACAAGCAGGGTAAAAACGGTCTGAATTCAAGAAAATCTGTAATAAATCAAGTTCTCATTCGTTGATGAAAGGCTGCTAAGCTTGATAATTTTTAAATCAAATTTTAAATTCCTATTTTAATACTGATAATATAGATTTTATTTTAAGATTGTTTTGTTCGAACTTTAAGAATATGTGTTCACTAGAAACAAGACCGTCAATTCTAATTTTAAGACTTATTTTAAGATAGTTTTCTGCTTAATTTAAGAATTCTTTCATGTTCTTGTTTAATTTGAAGAAATAAACTTTTATTTACGGCCGAAAAGTTTTGAAGATTACTTTGTCCTTAAATCATGAATATTGCGCTTGAAAAAAATTCAGATTTGATTTTAGACATTTGAGATTTTTTGGTCTTAAACGTAATATGAAAAAAACGTGCTACAAATAAGTATGACCGCACTTGACTTGTCTCAGTGTATGTTAATAACGATAATAAGGATATTAAGTATTTAAGATTGTTTTGCTTCAGCTTTAATAATGAGTGTTATCTAGAATCAAGACCGGCCGATCTTATTTTATGACTGAAATAGACTTACTTTGAGATAGTTTTATATAGTTATTTCAAAAATTCTATCTTGTTTTGAGATTGCTCCAATTTAATTTCACGAACGAAAATTTTATTTACGGTTGTAAAGATTTAAGATATGATTTTCTGTTCTTAAATCAAGAATATTGTGCTTAAAGATATATTCAGTTTTGATTTGAGACAGTCTTTATTCAGTCGGTATTCGTTTTCTTTCAGTGTAGATACTCATATTAAATTATCCGAAGGTCTAGAACAATGCATGATTTATTTTTTCCATGGTACTTTAGGACCTTGACTTTAACACAATGAACAAAAATTGAAATAGTTTTGTGTACAAATGGGGTAAAACTTTGACTAAGCAGTACAAAAAGAATAGTTGATTAATAGAAAATTAAATGGCATCCTATGAAGTCCAAATTCGCGGATTTAAATCCTCCAAAATTGGATTTGTTTATGGGCTTCTGTTTTCTAATACTTAATACAAACGGTATACCCAGTATATTTTTATATGTATAAAAAGCAACAACAGCGAAAAGCCCCATTCGTTTTTCAACATTCATGTCAGACGTTGCGCGTCTTCCTTCCTTTAATGTGCTTTTCTTCCGCTTTTATCATCGCATCCTAGTTTTCATCATGCCGGCCGCCACCGCCTTCCAATGCTCCGTGTTTACATTCCTACACATTTCTTTTACACTGTACAACTACATATATACACACATATATACATTGTGTGTATGAGTATATACTTCCTCATTCTCTACGCTGAAAATTCTAATATGTAGTGAAAAAAAATAAGAGTAAAAATAAAAAAGTTAACTGCATTTTAACGCGCGTTTCAATTTGGAACGGATATAATTTATAGACGACTGATTTCCATACCCGTTGCCACAGACACTGCCACTGCTGCCACCACTGTAGAACAACGATGCTGTACAAAGAGCACGTAAATACATACTATACCATGTTGTTGTAATATAGAAAAGTTGACTTTTAAATTTGTTCAGTTTTATTCTTTTTTTTTTTTTGCTTTGTTTCGCAACATTTGAACTTAACCAACCAACGAACCAGCCAGTCAGGCAGGCAACCATCCTGCCATATTGCCAGCATATAAGTATGTCCATAATTTTTTATTTTTCTGTTATTAAAGTTATTTTCAAATGTATGTACCACATTTATACACAGTGTAGTTTAGTGTAGTGTAGGAGAAAATTTAATAATAATAAAAAATAAAAATGGTGTTTACGACCGCTTCATGCTGCGATAAAGAGTTTAATTTGATATAAACGTGTTTCATTTAAATGCTATTAAATACACACCTAAATGCAGCAGTTTAACTTAATTTATAAAGAATATTTATGTAGACACTTTATTTTATTACAAATTTATTGGGAGTTTATGAATAAGCAAACAAAAAATTAAAAGTACTCTGCAAATATGAAATGAAAATTGAAACAACATTTTCATAGCAAATCGGTTCTCGTTTATTTTTTTACTATTTTTTAAGCTGTTTTTCTATAATTTCAAAGTTCATGATAACGATGATGACAATCAAGCGTAAATGTCTGGGAATAAAATGTTATTGCATTGTTGTGAATCAAATACAAATAAAAAGTGCATTTTCATACACAGGTACTTGAAAACACTCCGACTTTTTTGGGGAGGGGCATAATGACGCTCAGCTTTTTTTAAAATTGTTTTTTACTAAATAAATCAAATATTTTTTTTTTATGGAAAAGTAGAAATTATTTTAAAGCAACTAAATGAATGGTAAACAATCTGTTGATGCCACATGCACAGAAAAGAAAAACTGAAAGGTTACACTGTACAACAACAAAATCGTATCTGAGTTATAACCCACTTTTTCTGGAGTATTTTTTTGGCAGCTGATCACAAATCAGTAAACATTTTCCATATTTCGCCAGGGTTCATGGATAATGGATTTTAAAATGTATATTATTTTCTACACGATTCATACGGTTTAACGAGATTTGGATGAAAAAACAAATTTTCAAATTATTTAAATTTTCAGTGTATGCCATATTTGGATTTTATTTATGCATTTTGAAAGAGATATGAAATTTCAGGAGTTTTAGAAGGAAAAAAATATTAATTTGTTATATGAACCACCATTTTCATCAATTAACCCTGTCAAAAAATTTTGTTCTTCCAAAAGCAAGCGAATGGCAGTGTATGCCATATTTGGATTTTATTTATGCATTTTGAAAGAGTTATGAAATTTCAGTAGTTTTAGAAGGAAAAAATATTAATTTGCTATATGAACCACCATTTTCATCAATTAACACTGCCAAAAAATTTTGTTCTTCCAAAAGTAAGCGAAGATTTGCGAATATAGATCCCGTAGACGTGGCCCGAAACATTTTTTTACAGATTCGTGTACTTCTTTTAATGGCACAAACAACAGCCCATGGGGGGCCTCGGACGAGCTTCTCGCATCCAGTTATGTTGTGTATTTTTACACGAATTCGAACGGCGATGGGCGTAGTGAAAAGTTGTTCGTAGGCAATTTTTACTCTTGTAGGTTTACCATTGCCAAGGTTTGCCAAGAGCTGGTGTCGTGTTGAAAAATTGTTAGTTTCGAACCCAAAACACTCTGCGTAGTAGGCCCGCGCACTGCCAACTACGCAGACCAGCGGCCGAAAATACTCAAGAAATCCCGGGACACAACTCAGATACGATATTAAAACTATATTTTGTTGTACAGTGTTATTAACCAGATTTCTCCTTCCTGCTTTAAGAAATGCTACCTACAATTATCTTTAGTTTTTCATCTACCAAGAACAGCACTCATTAAATTTGTTCCCGATTACTTTGTCCTTGGCCTTGACCAAGAAAAATATACAACAAGAAACAAACCAAACAAAAAAACTCATTATTAAATGTAATTTAATTTCAGTAATCATTAAAACAAACCCAAAAAAACCCAAACAAACCATGAAAAAAAAAAAAAAAGATGATACTACGCTGTGACGTCATCGCTGTTACATTAAAAAAAAAACGCGCCTGTGAATACGCAGGAAGTCATTGAAAAAACGAAAATGAACGGAAAGCAACTGAAAACCTAATTAGTCTCGGCGTAATTTTCACTGTCTGTCTGTAGGTCTGTGTCTATACCTATATGTGTTTACATATATATGTATGTTTGTGTGTGTGTGTGTGTGTCTGCCTGCTGTTTTTTTTATATATTTACAAGCTCACGAATAATTTTTCATAAAAGTAACAGCGGGTGGATGGAAATATCATCCACCATATTTACGGTGCCACTGTACAAAACATTACGGACACTCGCGTACGTACTTGTTATGATGCTGCTGGCTGATGACCCAAAGGATCAAGAGCACAACGGCAAGCGAGACGACGAAGAAGTAAGAGTAGCTCAGAAAAAAATGTTATTAACCCTGGTCCAAATGCTCAAATTTTAGCGCGACGGTATAAGAAAAAGAAAAATCACAGCGTCGCACTCATTTCGCATCAGTTCCACTTTCATTAACGGAACACAGAAGAAATTGAGCAGGGAATGGGGACGAAGTTGACTCGGTTTCGGTATGCTTGAAATACAATAAAGAATAAAGAATTTCTTTTAAGCTCATTTGTATTTCGACATTGACCTTATTTTCCAGCAATGAATTTTCATGAATTTCCGTTTTTAATTTGACTATAAACGAGACGACGATGACGTCACGCACAAAAGAGAGAGAAACAATTATGAACATTTTAATCCTTTCCGAAGTTCACTGAACTTTCCCGTAATTTCAAACTGAAATTTGGGTCACCTACTTTTTTCTTTATGTTCGTTCATCTCTCAAAAGTTTCAAATAACGTGACACAATTAATTTCTCAGAACTCTTTTTTTTTACCACCCTCCCACCATCACCAGTTTTCCGCCAGTTTCTGTTTTCAGCTTGGAAAATATCTCTAATGAAACTAATATTCTCGTCGTCGTCGTCGTCGTCGTAGTTACTATTTCTCTTCTTTTCCATTCATTTGCAAAATGCTCTCGTTTCGTGAGAACTTGCGAGCGTTTTCCGTATCAGGCACTCAGCAAATACGGTATGTATGCTACCCAAAAGAAAAACACAAAAAACACCAAGCAAAGTCACAGCATCCACAATTTGTCCAAGTGCTTGTGAATGTTGGATGGGTAGGAGAAAGGCAGGGATCGGAAAGAAGTGGGTGCAACTTTTAATTAACTTTCTACATGTTCAGCTGCTGCACAACTCTCATTTTAACCCAGTACAACAGACAGTCACACCTTCTACTGCTGTTGTTGTTGTCGTTGTTGGCGCTCCTCAGTAGCAGAACTTAGTTGAGTCTTGTCTCGGTATAATTTTCAATGCCAGACAAAAGTTTTGTGCTCATTTTCTCCTTCTATTTTTATTTTATGTATTTTTCTTTGCTTTGCACTGCCTTGAGATAAGACGTTTGTGAAAATGTCCTTGTCCCAGAGTTAGTAACTAGTTAAAATGTATGCTGTTGTTGTTGTTGTTGTGTGTGGTAGTGGTGACGATAATGGCTATGGTGTTGGATAGGCACTGATGCTGTAAATGAGTGGCGTGGAGAGGATGTCGAACTTTTGATAAGCATTCTGTATACCTACAGTGGCTGTAGTAGTAAGATTGACCTTTTTCATGTACTTATACATACATATGTACATGTATCCTATGTAGGTATGTAGTATGAATGTAGTGGTGAAGAGTAGGTAAAAGGAGGAAATTAAAATATTTAGGTTAAGAAGTAAAGAAACAAAAAAAAAAATGCAGTATAAGCTGCGTAAGTATAAAAGTATTTGAAGAATATAGAAAAGTCGGATTATGGGAATGATGATGATTTAGGTTTTAGGGCAGTGCAATGAAAACTATAAAATATTTAGAGAAATTCTCTTGCATCATTACAATCGTTCATCAATTCAGTGTATTCTGTTACAACGTATGCCTCCTTGTTTCTAATGAAATAAGTGTTTGAAATGGAATGATTAGATACCTTGGAAATAATTGAAGCAGAAAGCCATTCCAATGATTAAATATTTATTATTTGTTTGAAAACTCCTGGTAGTGACAGTGCTCCATGACCATTTGAATTGATCTAAAACTGAGCAACTCATTCGCAAAAGTTGACATTAACTTTTTAGATTATTTAATTTAATTTTGAAATTTAGAAACTGCTCTCATTTTTCCATTACCAGAAGATTCATGACTAGTATGTATAAGTATAATTTTTGATTGGGGAAAGGGCTGACTAATCTAAATTAAGAGACAAAATATTACCACATTTGTTTCCATACTAATGTAAACATTAAAAAAAAATCTTTTTTTTTTTGAGACATTATTCTCTGGATTGGCTCTAACAGACCTCAACCACTTCACTATTCTTAAAGATTTCACTGAGAGAGAAATGTAAAAAAATGAAGAGAAATCAGCAGAATATTTAAGAACCAATATACACTGTCTTCCCCTACACACTCAAGTAATGTTAAAAACTAATTTTTCCAAATTGAATAAAAATTATCGGAACCATTGCAGTTTTTTTAAATTTAATACATTTTAATTCACCATTTAACTGTAATTCCATCGAAATGTCAGCCTTGACACAAACCTGATGTGAATGTGATGATAATCCAATCACTTGCTCAGATAGTGAAAATATCAAATTTACGAAACTTATTCCTATTCATAATACACAAATTGATCTAGGCTCACTAAAGAAGTAAAACCTAAAAGAAGTAGAATTAGAACTAAAATTTAAAAGTAACACTAAAGTCACGAAGTAAGAATATTTTAGCTTTTAAAAAAATTAGTAAAACTCCAATAAGTCAATAGACCCCAAAATGCCAACGCGCCATAAACTTATCCGCATTACCACACGCTAAACTTTTATATTTCTTTTATGCCAAGCAATCAAAAACAAAAAAAAAACTTAAGAAAGAACAATAAGCAAAAATAAAACACAAAAAAAAATGGAAATAAAAATAAACTAACAATAAGGAAAACAAAAGCTGGCCAACGCAAGTAAGTTATAAACAAGTTTATGCTTCGCAACAAAGTCTCATCGTCGGAAACGGAAGACAAGAAAGCAGCAACAGCAGTTTCCTACCATAGTTCCATAGTTTCACACAAACATAACAGTCACACCTATACAGCCACACAAACATATTTACATAGTATATATAATATTTATATACTGTTATATGTGTGTGCATGTGTATGTGTCTGTATATATGTATGTAGTAAATAGAGGTAGCTGCAGTAAATTTAAACGTTTACCATAGTAGCGCCATCTGGTGCTCATTTTAATGCTGCCTTCCACCGCAAAACGCTTCCGTTTCGCTGTAGAGCATAGCGTAGAAAAGGCTAAACGTCCTTTTTATAGGTTCAAAGTTTTTGCCATTTTCATACTTTTATATTCTTAGTCTCTTATATTTTTATCCTTTGAGTTGGTCATTTGCCTTTCAAGTTTTTGTTTTGTTTGGCGTTGTTGTTATTTTATTTTTAAAGTTTGTTGTTTTATGCAAGAAGGAAGAAAACAATAAGAAACTCGCCACAATTTCATTGTCGTGAAACTTTCTGCCATGAAAGTTTTTATCCTTAAGAATTTGCGTTGCATATTTCCAAGGGCAATGATGAATGGATGAACATTGTTCTTGTTGCTACTTTTATGTCATTATAGAAATTATTATTTAATAAATAATAATAACAAAAACAGTAACCCTTTTCCTTGGCAAAGTTGCACTTTCAGTTTGCGAATACTCTAACTTCAAGTAAAGAAATTACCAAAGTCTGATATACAGATTACAAATAATTTATACCAGTGATGTACCAGTGATGAATAAAAATTTTAGATAAACTTAAAATTTATTGAATCTTAACTGCCTAAGTTTAAGGCAGACCCAAATTATTATCAATTATTTTCAGTTCAGTGCTGATGGAGGGAAAGAAATCAATTTATGGCAAGATATTGAGTGAATTCTTTATAAACTTGTTGTACTCTCTCTTGTACTTGGAATAGATCTTTTGTAGAGTGATTTTTATTACAATGGATTTTTCTTTCAAGAAATGGGCCGGAACCTGTAGCCGCTTTGCCGTGAAGCACATGTAAAACTGTCACTGCTCTCTAACAAATATTCCATCCGAGTTTACTACTTATAACAAGTTTTCCATGTGATGGAATATCATATTGAGGATCTTTTCGAACAGAACTAAACTAAACCGAAAGCAAAGAATCCCAATGAAGAGCACCTCTGGCACTTAAACCCCACGTGAACTCATATTGATATCGTGTAGATATTATTTTGAAATGTTTTCTGAGCAAGACAGCTGCAATATTGTTTCGCTGTGATTTAAGTACATACTCAAAAATCTCTGAAGATGTAACAAAATTCACACGCATTGTCAAATAGATTCAATGGCAAACGGAAGCGTCAAAGGAGTAAAATTTAAATAACAATTGATAATAATGAAATCTGCTTGAAGAAAATTGACTGCCAAGAAAGCAGTATGCAACAAAAATATCACACGCTCTCTCTCCCAACCCTCTTCGAGTAACTAACCCTTTAGATAGTTTTTTTTGTTTTTTTTTTTTTGCTTTATCAACATAGAAACAAAATGCACATTTGCATTTCAAACAAAAGATACTGAGAAACTAACAAAACGTTTCTTCGTCACAAATCAACGTAAACGTTTTAACGTTTTCCATTCGAAATTTTCCACACATCCAGACATAAGCATACACATGCACACACATACTACCAAAAGCGTTAAAGTTGCCATTTGCATACGTTTAGTGAGCAACATCGTCGTCATTATCATCATAAAAAGAGCGCACCATTTGGATCCGAAAAAGGGCAAAACATTCTCATTTCCACCAAATAATATTTTCCTTCCATCTATACTTTGCTGCCGCTGCTGCTGCTGCTGTTGCTACGCTTAAAAATTATAGCAAAATTATGCAAATCCACACGTCAGACTGCCAATGCATCAATGTCATTTCCATAATCATTCGCAGTCACAGTCACAGTCACAGTCGAAGTCGAAGTCGCAGCAATCCGATCAATAAATCGTTTATGTTATTCAAGTTTTCGAAAATTTTGATACCTACCTTCTCGTCCTCTTTCAAATACATTGCATAGGCACCCTCGGCTACTGCTGCTGTAAAAAAGGAGCTAAAATCCACAGGAATTTTGTGCATCGACAAATCAAATTCGTTACGCCTCGACGATTTGTGTCCCATCATTGCACCGCTCCTCTTCACCTCATACAGGCTCTTCTCCGTTGGCAATCATTGATATTTCGCTGCTATTGCTGTTGCTTTTGCTACAGCCGGTGCCTTTGTACAACTAACTGCGTATGTGAATGTGTGTATGTGAATGTGTGTGTGTGACTCGTATCCTTTGTCAATAATTGCAATATTACCTGACATTTGTGCGAAGCAGCATCCCTTTTTGACAGAGTAATTTTAGGATTTAATACTAAATTGTATCCTTTGTATTCTTCGATTGCATTTCGATTTTTGGTTTGGTTTAGCAGTCAAATTTTTTCATAGAGAGAGAGAGAGAGATATAGAGATACGTTAATTGCACTCAGGTTTTTCCTTTGTAGATTTCTGTTTTGCTTTTTGTGTCTTTTGTATGTTTGTTTTGCAAATTTTTGTTGGTTGCGTTGTTTTGTTCGTGCGTCGTATTGTCCTTTCTGATCAATTGAAAGCAATTTATGCTCATTATGATTTGTTTCTTTTGTGTGTGCGTGTGTGTGTGTGTGTATGTGTTATAATTGGCAATAATCAATAAAGTAAGTGCAAATTTTTTGTTTGTTTTTTATTGACAGTTGAGTGTTTTTATTGTCAGCTTTGTCCTCACGCAATCATTTAAATAATAATCATAAGTTTTAAGTTTTTTAATTGCATTGCACGATTACACATTTACATAATAATGGGTACTGGAAATAGTCCCTATTTATATTTTATATTTGTAACAATGGTAGCTGTTCTGTTTGTGGTTTACCATACGGATCAGCTACATATTAATAATCAAAGTAGCAGTCAGATAAAAGAGAATCACTCGGTGAGGTGTACTGTACAGTGTACACTTTCTCATAATTCTCATTCACTTCATATTGGTAGAAATATATGAAGTTTATGCGAATGGTTGGCTCAAAATATGAATTAAATATCTAAAATTTTACTCGGTATTCACAACAACGTGGCGCCTTTTCCGCCTCGTAATGCATCTATCGTGCGCTATACAGGAAATACGATGGACGTGACAGGGCTGCCGTGACATCTAAACATCTAAAACACGAATTTAGTGTTGGATTTGTGCTTGTCTCGAAGTTCACGACCGTGATACAGCGCTAAGTCACTATCCGCATTAGCCATTAGCTCCAAACATGACAGATGATGAGAACGAGGCCCCCAAAGACAATTTCTACGAGCTAAGTGACAAAACTTATGAGCATTGCCACCACTATGATATTAAAATCAATTCAGACCACTATTTACTTACTTACTTAACTGGCACTACAACCGATGATCGGTCTTGGCCGCCTCCACAAAGCTTCGCCAGTCACTTCTGCTATGCGCGCGCTGGCGCCAGTTGATAAGGCCAAGTGCAGTCAGGTTGCCCTGCACCTGGTCTTTCCAACGGAGATTAGGACGTCCCCTTCTGCGTGTTCCTCCACCGTGGTTCGAATAAAACACCCTTCTAGCCGGAACGTGGAGCGCTTTCTTCCATTCGCTCAACATGACCCAGCCAGCGAAGCCGCTAGAGTTTTACAAAGAGAAAGCTGGATGTCGAAAGGCTACAATCAAAATAGTCAGCCGTAGCCTACGCTAATCGACTCGCACTCCTCCCATCGCAAAACATCCCTCAACTTGGGGATATATGCGCGCAGCGGAGGCACATTTCCAGCTCAATGCGTACGGCTGCCAAAGAGTTTCTACGACCTTCGACGGAGAAATGTGTGGGATGAGCAAAACGCAGTATATACAGCCACCCTGCAGTCAGTTGCTAGGATTTTATGATATCGAAATATTTGGTGACAGGACTGAGGTCCGAAATTTGACTAACTATTAGAAGAGCGGGGCTTTCTCCTATAATGACGAACACAAAAATCTGGTGACAGTTGTCCAGGGTGCTATGAGGCTATGGACGGAACAGTTCTCACAGCTGGTTAATAGCGATGATGTCAAAAATTACGCCCTTGAGGAAACTATTCAGAAAACCACAATCACTGACGACGTTGATGTACCGTCGCCCGACTATGACGAATTCAAAACAGATATCGTTTGCTTGAAAAAAATAGGGCTGTAAGCGCAGAGTCGTTTAAAGCTGGAGGCGAAGAGCTCACAAACGGGTCGAATGAAAGCATTCCAAGTGAATAGAACCTCTGTGTATTCTGCCCAATCCACCATAAAGGTAAATTCACGATCTGCGCCAACTACCGTGGTGGAATATCGCATACAAGGTCCTATCGATCGTATAATTTAAAAAATTAAAGCGCATCGTCAACAAGTTGATTGGACTTTATCAGTGTGACTTGGTAACTCTCACTACGCCAAAACCTCGAAAAGTCCTGAGAAAGACAGATTGACACCCACCATCTATTCGTCGATTATGAAGCTGGCTTCGACAGCACGATTAAGGATCACTTATGTCTGGTTTTGGTATCTCTGCAAAGCTCAACCGTTTTTGCAAATGAGACTGATCGACACCACCAAAGCAGTGAAAATTGGAACAGACATCTTCGATCTATTCGATACCAAGCTAGGTTTCAGACTGGATGATTCCCTATCTTTTTTAACCTTATGCTGGAGAAAATAATTGGTACTGCGAATCGACATTTCTGGCACTATCTTCTACATGAATGTCATGCTTCGAGCATCGCTGATGATATTTACATCATTGACAGCAACGAGCGAGCAGTAAGTGCAGCAATCTCCAAACTGGAAAAGATGTTTCGTCGAAAGGGTTTTGTGGTGAACAAGGACAAAACCCTGAATACAGTTGGACTAACCTACTGGCACTGGCGCAAGCTTAGCAGAAGCAATTGGCGAGGCTATATTGAGACGACCATTGAGTATATTGTTGGAGGGTTTCATCTTCAAATAATAATTTCATAATACCCGAGTAACTATTAACTACTCTTCTGAATAACATATAAGTTTTTATATAAATTATTATCTTACGTTAAATAACAGATAGACAAACAACCCACTTTATCTTTTTGACAAAAATGTACATATGAGTCAACAAATATGTTTTAAGTAACGCTCCCAGCATATAGTCTATTTGGTATTTAAACAAATACATTCTTCATTTAAAGCCAGCGTACTTATCTACTCCTTTTACTCTGTACTAACTAAATTTTTGTCTTATCATTTCTATATAAATGCTTTCGAATTTCGAATTTTCATCAATTGAATTCAGTTCGGTGATACAGAAAGTGAAATGTGTACTTCAAATAAAATTAAAATAATTTTAATATTAATAATATTGGGATTCAGATATGTTCAAGTAATAAGTGGACAAGAAAATTCTACTATCACTGCTAATAGGCGAATTGTTGGAGGAACGCGTGCAGACTGGCGGAACTGGCGTTTCATGGTAGTATTGCTTTATGAAGGATATCCCATTTGCGGGGGTGCGCTAATTACGATGAGACACGTAGTCACCGCTGCCCATTGCGTTTATAAAACTAAAGCTCGACAGCTTCGAATCAAAGGTGGCGTTAATAACGTATATAACAAAGGAACGGTAAGAGCCGTTCTAAAAATTATCAGACATGGCAGATACAACCACAATACTTTGCACAATGATATAGCTGTTTGTAAAACGAGACGATTCCCAAACTATCTCCAACGAACAGCATTAAGGGGTAACAACGTTCCGGCAGGTAGTCCGTGCACCGTTCTGGGCTACGGTGTCATATCAGAAAACGGACCGCCATCAAATTACTTGCGAAAAGCGAGAGTACCGATAATTGCAAGGCGAGTTTGTCGAAGACAATATAGGAAGATGTCTGCAATATGGAAAAATCAAATTTGTGCTTCGGAGCCGGCTAGAAGAGATGGATGTTATGGTGACTCAGGCGGTCCTTTGATATGCGGTAAAGCCCTTGCTGGAATTGTGTCGTGGGGTTATGGATGTGCTCGAAAAAATTATCCTGGCGTTTATTCTAAAATAAGCGATTTTTTATACTTTTGCAAAGCAGCTATTCGTATGTGATTAAAACAGAAGCATATTAATATTTATGTATGTAAAGCGTTTATGTGTGTTTATGTGTTTAAGTGTGTCAGAACTTTAGAATTGAATAAAAAGAGTTGTGTGTGAGAAATGGTGTAACGCCCGCTGTGTGACACGTTGCACTGCATGGTTGAAACTACATGTTTTCCAGGTCCATGGCATCCAATTGAGGCCACAAAAAGTCAGATATCATAGCGCGATACCGTTCTCCATTGTCAGACACCGTCTGGATATTCTTGTTTAGGAAAATGTATCGCCCAATAAAGCCGCCTGACCAAAATCCACAACCAAACAGTAAGTTTCTCTTGATACAAAAAAGTAGGCTCTTAATACTGCTGTGGATTACTCTCTGCCCAAATGCGGCAATATTGTTTGTTAACGAAGCTCTTTAACCAAAAGTGTGCTTCATCGGTGAAGATTATTTTTTCTCCAAAATTTGGATCCGTTTCCAAGTACTCCATAGTCCAATCAGCGAACGTACGGCTTGATAGTCTTGGGGTTTCAGTTCATATGTCAATTGAATATTATACTGATTCATTCCCAAGTCTTTCCGCAAAATCCGCCAAGATGAGGTCACAGAAAGGCCAACTCATTGTACGCGACGAGGAATCGAGAGGTTTGGGTTGTCAGCCACACTTTCAGCAACAGCAGCTCAATGGTAAAATGGTGACTACGACAGAATACAAGCGTCGAAGAATGACAGTGCTGCCATGTGACACGTCAGAGCAATAACGTGACAAAGTTCGGACTTAGCCATTGAAAACCCCTTTATGTGTGCTTGTATTAAAGCAAAACATAGAACAATAATCAATTTAATTAAAAAGCAAAACAAAACTTAATTTTGATAAATTAAGTATATTGACATACAAAACTAATTTTATTTATTTATAGAATATAAGTTATAACATTAATTATTACAATATGTTATTATTATGTTGAGACAATAAAAAAAATGTTCTTCCACCATGTGAGCGCGATCGATTTTGTGCTCAGTATGTTTCTCTGCTCAGGAAGCATTGCGGCAAGAAGTCATAGAGTCTCAGATCGATTCATCAAGAAACAAAAAAGATATATGCACATGCAAGTTTAACCTCAAAATGGGCTTTCTGAGGCCCAGGTGCCGATATTCAACAATCTTATATGTTTATAAAGTACACAAAAATTATTCAACTCAATAGTGGCAATTGTTGCAAACCCATTCTTCTTTCTGGGCAGTGATTACAAACAAAAACAATAATAATAAAATTCGTATTCGATCGTGCCTGAGTTAGAGTTTATCAAAATATTTACACAGAAGCATTTAAAAAATTATTATCGTAAGCCTTTTTCTGATGAGACAATGAGACACTTGTACTAATTCTAATCTAAAATTTGTATTTGATTAATATGTATGATAGTTTCATTTATTTACACAGAGAAGCTAAAATGTGGTATAACTTTTCGTGCAAATATTATTTTGTCGAATCTAAATATTTTGGTAATTAATTAAAATATTTCAAAAGCTATTGCCTTGACCGAGAAACCAGCAGGCATAACAGTCTAAAAGGATAAGAAATTAATTTCTACACACAAGTCATGTCACATGCCACATATCGCAACTAAATGCTAGTAAATGTCACCTTTCAAAAATCTTCAACGATACCGTCCATGTTGGCATGCGCGCATTTTTGACCTCGTCACTCCTTTCGACATCTTTAAATCATTCGGTATAAAAATAACGAACAAAATTTGAATTCTTTCAAGTGTGTTTCTACGGTGTTCTTTGCAGCTCAAGATATAAAATTCGAATTAGGAATTAATAAATCATTCTACTAGCGTTTATCGGGAATACAAATGATTTTTACCATAGGTAGACAGCTACCACCAAGTAAGACGCGATGCACATTGCCGATGAGTTATTTATTTGCATTTTTATTGCTAACTTCCCTCCAAACGATGAGACAAAGCTTCGTCTTAACAATCAAATAAATACTGGAAAACATCTGCTCAAGACGTTGGAGCACAATGATAAGGTGACATTTTTAGATTGCGATTAGAGAATCATTTAGAGCTTTTGAACATGACCGAAGTGAAGTTTAGACTGTCGTCGACGAAAGGATTGGGATTGCGTATTTGCGTATTTATGGTAACTCAAACAAAATGTATTCAAGTATTTGTTTACCATTTGACTTGTGTGTTCGGCTAGTATTAGCCCTGGCTTAACAGCTACTTTAAAGCGAATGTACATACAATATATATATACCCAAAAAGTAATAATTATTTACTTACCCTGAATTTCTCTTTGCCGTGTTATTAAGTAAAAATTCTTCTATACTGTCATAGTTTGTGTTTAGAGCATAGGCCGATGAGCAAGTACGAGTTGGGGTCAAAATTCTGTAGTTACAAAGTACTACTTTATCAAAACTCTGATGTGTGGTCAAAATTCTGTACAGGAGTTCCCGCTTAATTATGCCCCGTTTGTGTGAGTTACCTGCATAATTGAGCAAAAGAAATAGCAAAATAAAAGTCCTATATAAAATATGTAAGTATACAGTGATTTCTACGTTCAATTGAGTTCGGAGAATTACGCTACCCTCTTAATTGAGTCCAACGTTATATGCCGTCTTGCAAATCACATACATAAAATACTTCAAATACTTATTTGAAAAAATTTCCAAAAACGAAAAGTTGTGGCATCATTTGTAATGTATAAGTATATAGGTACATAACGGTGGCAGCACTTCCTCTAGCCATATTTTTTGTAGTATAATAATTATAATTTTATTTCGAAAAAGAAGAAGAAAGTTCATTGCAGAGGCGACTGGCGAAGCTTTATCGAAGAAGCCAAGATCGATCATCGGTTGTAGTGCCAGCTGAGTACTAAGTTTCTAAGCGGGAACTACTCTACTATAAAGTTCTGTAAAATTATTTAAAGAAGAACGTTTTGATATTGTAAAAAGTGAACACTTTTCACTCTATCAAAATGTTCTTTCTCAATTATTGCTGCATTTCCACAACGACTTTAGAATTGCGTATACTGATGCATTTGGACATTAGCAATAAAATTTTGATTTAAGGAAGAACTTGATACTTGTCAAAGCCCAAGTGGCAACGAAACAGATCAGAGAGCAGATAGAAAGAAACACAATATAAAGAGGAATATGAGTAAACACAATAAAAGAATCATGAGGAGGAGGAAGGTTTGTTTCCCACTTTATACGTGCGGCTTCCGAAGAGGTGCCAGGCTACCACAGGCAATGGAAAATACAAACCATGAGCGTCGCAAAGCTACTGAAAAAAAACAGGTATACAGAGCCACCCTGTATTAAGTGGCAAAGCAAGCTGCTAAAGAGTGATACAAAGAGTTGAGGAGTGAGGAGAGACGTCTTTTCAGAAAGAAAAGATCGGCAGATAGACGAGAGCGCGAAGACATTAATATGTTTGGTCATAGGAAAGAAGCCGGAAAATTCTTCGGAAAAATAAGACGCCTGACTAACGGTCTGAAGACAGGATCGTGCTCTTGCAAAGACGAAGTCTGGTGACAGATGCCCGAGTGAATTATGAAACTATAGAGTGAACACCACTCAGAGTGTAGATAAAAAGAAACGCATTAGTAAGAGGAATATAAGTGAACACATTAAAATAAGTATGAGGAGGAGGATGATACCAATAATTTCTGCCTTTCCGCAAATCCCAGTCACTGACGAGTTTGATGGACTTTATCCCAACTATGACGTGGTCTTGGGCCATCTTATGACTGCGGGTGCAGATAGCCTGCACACTGAGTTTTTTAAGACTGGAGGCGAAGAGCTCACCAAATACATGCATGCAACTTCTATGCGATTGGAACCTCAATGTGCTCCGCAAAATCAACAATCCATCTTAATATCGCATACAATATTCTTTCGAACGTATTGTGTGATGAGATTAAAACCCATTGTCAACAAGCGGATTGGATCTTATCAGTGTGACTTCAGACCTGGTAATTCCACCATTAACCAGATATTTAAACTACGCCAAATCCTGGAAAAGACACGACAAGGACAGATACACACCCACCATCTATTCGTCAGTTGTGAATCCAAATCCTGGAAAAGACACGACAAGGACAGATAGACACCCACCATCTATTCGTCAGTTATGAAGCCGCTTGCAAAGATTATTCATCTTTGCAAAATGTCACTGATCGACACAACCAGCACAGTGAAAATTTTACCTATTCGTTCCATTCAATACCAAGCAAGGCTCCAGACAAGGTGATTCCCTATCGTGCAACTCTGGCACTATTTTCCATAAGAGTATCTTGCTACTAGCATACACTGATTAATATAAACAACATTGGCCTCAATGTGCGAGCAGTCAGTGCTGCATTCTCCAATCTGTATAAGATGTCCCCTTCATTGGGCCTTGTGATGAACGAGCACAAAACGTTTGTTTGTCAACAAACAAAGACATCTTCCTCGGGGAAAATTTTTCCGTTGACAATTATTTTGCTGACTATGCTTTAGCCTATTAGCTCAAAGATCAAATGTTTTCATAACACATTTTACTGAAATATTGAACTTCTTTTATTTAAAAATAAATACTTGCGGTTCACTGATTTAATATAAACAAACATTATCTGTCGAATAAATTTTGACCCAAGTCAATCGGCCGACGTAATACATACATATACCATAACTCGAGTTATGGTCAGCTCCAACTTCAAAAATGTAGTATACCGAATAACTCTCTCTAAACGAGTTATTACAAGTTATTCTTAAAGAGTATTAGAATTGCAATAATTGTTATTCGAACCGTGTGAACCTGATGACCCCCAGACAAGTCCATGAAAACTTCTAATTTCTTTACATCTAAGGACTAATGGTCCAAAAACTACTTTATACTCAACTCCAGTTAAAACAGTACAGTCATCAAATATAGACGCTTACTATTTATTTGTGAGTAAATTAAAACATTTGGAACCTAGTATATGAAAATTGTATTAATATCCTTAATAATACAGTAGTTAACAAAAAATATAAAAAAAAAATGTTATTACAACTTTTAATTACTCATACTTAAGTAAATAAATTCACAAAAAAAAAATTCGATAAGTACAAATATTTATAAAAAACATAAAAATCAAGAATATTATTCGTCAAACTCAACCGCAGGCACCATTACAATTACCACCAAACCACCAGCCCGAAAACAACGCACTGGCAACAGAAGTCAACAGGCAGAGAAATAAATCGCCAACTCATTTCAATTTAATTAACATTTTAGTTGGTCCTCGACTAATATGTGCCATCATGGCCAGTCACTTGGTCAATAAATTATAATCATTTGCAGTGGCCGAAACAAAAATTATGCGAGTACATAAACAGATTCAAATATTTGCAGGCCAGCTAAAGATGCGATGATGAGCAGGCACCAACAAAATTAGCTAGCAAACAGAAGCGTAACAACAACAACAGCATCAATAATGAAAACTTCACCAACAAACAGCAACGAGGACAACAAACCCAAAGCCAAACAAGCATCAAGACAAATTAACAAGAGGCTGGCCCGCAAGCGCAAAATTATTTTATAAACATGGCCAAGAACCGAACCGAACAGAACAGAACAGAACAGAAAACAACCGCAACCAACTTACGAATACAGTTAATAAAATTAAGGGTAGTAGTAAATAAACGTAATTAATCATTCGCCTTCATAATTCTTCCTCTTGGCGGCCAAGAGAAGATGATTTGGCATTGTAGTGGAAAATATTTGCCAAAGCTAAAGATAAATTGACCAGCGTAAAGCAACAAGAGAGAGATAGAGAGAGAGAGAGAGAGACAGAATGCAAAGTGAGTGAGACGAGTAGTTAGAATATGTACTCGCTCGTACTTGACCAATGCATGGTCATGAACTACTACTGCTGAAACTACTGCACCCAGAAGCTATCATGCATATTCATGAGATTAACTAAGTATTCAAAATATGCACCAATGCATGGTGCACCAGTCATCGTGCATACGAGTGTGGCTACAAATTTAAATAGTTTTTTTTTTTTTGTATATTCAAATACCTTCTTTATAACTATCAGCCTTTTTGCTGCAATCTTTTTCTTTTATTGCAAATTTCTACGTCTTTAAATTAAAAATTGTTCATAGTTTTTTGCTGCTCATCATTAACAACAAAAATTCCGCACTTTTTTAATGGTAATTTCCACTGTATTTGGCATTTTAAATATGCCAAATTTATCATGCTTCACAGCAGAGACAAAAACAAAAAAAAGAAGGGAAAACAAAAATGTTTCACTTTGGTGGTCACCACCACACACACACACACACACACACACACACACGTACACCAAAAGTCAGCCACAAGCACGGGGCGTTAACGCGTATAGTTATCCGCGAAAATGGCAACATCAGCAACAACAATTATGTACAGCAGCAGCAGCAGCAATAATAACGACAGCGCCAATGACTAATTTCACCAGCAATACCAAAAAGGAAAGACAAAAACAAAATACTTAACTACCAAACAATTTTGATTTATGACCAAATAATTATTTTCTTCACAAAATTTTCAACATTTTAGTTATTTGTTAGTTGTTGTTTTTTATTTTTATTTTTTATGAATGAGCGTTTTCCACATTTAGCTACGGTTTAAATTTTTATTATTGTTTTCCTTTTTATTTTTTTAAACTTTTATTAAAAGACGCGGAGGCGAGGAGAATGACAACATTTTTGCTTTGTGCTGCTGCATTCAATGCATTCTCTATGCAATATTGAAGTTTATTGCCATAGGTGGGGGAGAACGGCCTTTTTTTGCTTGCTTTTATGAGTACTTTAATTTTCCACATTTATGTACATACATATGTACACAACACGTATAAGTATGCATATGAATGAAGGGTTTTTATGCTTAAAATAAACTACCGGTAATTACCGGTGTGTAAACAATAATGGCAAATAAGTAGCGATGCAATATATTTATTTATTATATGGCAAAAAAAACGCTAAAAAAAAGTTAGAAAAGTTGTAGGTAGCAAGCAAACTTGGAAAGAAGTGCGTAAATTTGGTATCGGTTGTAGCCTGACACCAGACGATTTCAATATTTCAATATGGTGGCCGCTGTAGCGTAGCGGTAGTGCGTTGGACTGTTACGCAGAGTGTCAGGGGTTCGAATCTCTGCTCAGGCAAAATAAAAAAATACAAAATAAAATAAAATGCGTTGAATGAATCAACAACAAAAAAAAAAATAATAATAATATTGACGTTATCACGATTACCTAGTCTTGCCATAAGTTCTGTTACAAGCTTTTCAAAGTAGTAGGCTTTGAAATTTTAAATATGTATGATCCCGTTATTCGCATTTTTTGGTACAATGTTCTATTGCCAAACAAATTCAAATCAGTTTGGTTTCAAATTTTGCGTAATTACCTAGTCCTGCCATAAGTTCTGTTACAATTTGAATACAGTGAAAAAGTTAATGAAACGAGTTTTTTTAATGTGTTGTAATTTTTTTTTTGTTATTAAAATATAGTGTTTCTGAAAATCAACATCTTATTCAAAATGGTCGCCTCTCGCTTTCATGCACGTCTTTAGACGATAAGGCCATTGGGCTATAGCGGCACGTATGGTTTCGATGGGTATTGATGTCGCTGCTGAAATAAGAGCTTTCTTAAGACTCTCCAAATTTCGGTGGCGAACTTTGCAGGTCATACCCTCTAGCTCTGACCACAATTTGTAATCAAGGGGATTCAAATCTGGGCTATCCGAGGGCCAATCTTCAGCACTAATAAAGGCTGGAATATTCTGACGTAGCCACTCTTGTCTTGTTTTGGCTTTGTGTGCCGGTGCAGAGTCTTGTTGAGAGACCCAGTTTTCTCCATAAAGAGGGTTATTGTCAAGTCTTTCACCACGCCTTCCAAGACATCTTGTTGGTACACTTTTGCTCCAGTTTTAATGCCCTTTTCGCAAAAATGCAAAGAAACGGACGCCTTTATGGCCATAACGGATGTTGGATGATGACCTCTCTGAACCCTTGGTTGGCACAATAAATTTAGCTTCTTTAGATGTTCTCACATAGATTTTGTCGTTTTGTTTATTAAAAACTTCCTCCCCCGTAAAAATGTTTCCATCCGTAAAAAGGATATTTTAATGAGCGTGCCACTGCAAAAGCTTCTTACATCTTTCCAATCGTATTTGTTTTAGCCGTGGAGTTAAAAGAAGATGGCCTTCCTGTGGAGGTCATCACGGATTAGTCGTGACATGGATCTGGAAAACATATCCATTTCTCTAGCCATGATCTTTTGCTTTCTTAAGGGATTTCGGCGAATCCACTCCCGCACAGCTTTTATGGCTCCACTCGCATGAACAACGCGAGGTCGACCACTTCTCAGCCTGTCTTCTACTTCCACAGTTTCAAGAAACGATCGATGGTACGATAAACAAACATTTTCGACATTTCGAGTTTTTTTAGCAACGTGAATATCTGACTTGCGCTATTTCCGCATTTGTGCAATGCAATCACTGCGATGCGATTTTCGTTATTGGCCCACTTCACATTACCTATTACTTACTTTTAATAGCACAACAACCCATGGAGGACCTAGGCCGAGCTTGTCGCATCCACTCATGTTGTGCGTGTTATATTTGTACATGAATGGAAGGGACCTACAGTTTAATGCCGAATCCGAACGGCTAAGTGAAAAGCTTTTCATAGCAATTTTAACTCTTGCCATCCATTGCAGGCCATTGCCTGCCAAGAGGTGGTGTCGTGTAGAAAAATTATTTTTTCTACTTTAGATTTTGCCTGTGCCGAGATTCGAATCCCGGACACTCTGCGCAGCAGTCCAACGTACTACCACTACGCCACAGCGTAATGAATTTTAAAGAAAAGTCTTTAAAATATACTTGAAGCAGGCCGTCTTCTTTGGCTTCAAAGTTCATTATACCCGAACAAATTTAACCGACAGTTTTTCGCTATAACAGTGACGCAAGCACATCTTAACCCCAAGTCAAATGTCTCAATGCTGGAAGATAAAATTCAGTTTTTCCTCCGTTAATCCATTTGAAATTCTTGAAACAGTTTTATCCTAAAAATCTAATGCAATAGTTCTATGTCGACAAATTACACCCAGTATTCTTGAAAACATTGTTCCCTGTGTTATTACCATACATAACCCATATTCGTGTTTTAATAACATCGCTTTTCCCCACAAACCTGGAAAAGTCTGTCTATTCTGAAATTTTGTCAATGCATTAGCATATTAGGATCCAGCCTTAACACTAACAATAATGTCAGCCTTGAGATCAAGCGGAGATTTAGCTATTGCCAACACGTATTACACCCTTACCTTACAGCCCTCTCTCGACCAACGAAAGTCCCTTATCCTTACCATCCTAATGTATGGCACAGAGACGTGGACATTGACCACCAATGATGAGAGGCTGTTGGGAGTGTTCGAGAGGAAGATACTCCGTAAGATCTATGGTCAAATATGCGTGGACGACGTGTATCAAATAAGATAGAACCATGAGCTGTACGATGACAGTGGCTTCGCTGGCAGAGTCATGTTGAGCGAATGAAAGAAGTCGCTCTGGTTAGAAGGGTGTTTAATTCGAGCCACGGTGGAGGAACACGCAGCAGAGGATGCCCTAATCTCCGTTGGAAAAACTAGGTACAGGAAGACCTAACTGCACTAGGCCTGGCTTGTTGTCCTCTAACCTATTGCAGGGTAGCTTTTGTGTCTGAGAAGCAGAAAGATCAACTGCTAAATAAAACAACAATTTCCCATTTTCACAGAAATAACTCTCTCAGTATTTACATATATAAAGGGTGATTTTTATAAGAGTTTAGTTTTTGAAAATGAAAAAAAAAAACACAAAAATTTTATAAAAGTGAATAAATCCATTCCTGCCATTTACTTTTTAACGATAATTTCACTTAAATGTTGCCCGCGGTTACACTTCAAGTAGTCCATTCTGAAGGGCCAATTTTGGCACATTTTACACACATTTTACACACATTTCGGCCGGAATCTCACAAATGACGCGTTCAATGTTGGTGTTGGCTTCCAAAGCAGTAATCGTGTTTGACTGGTCCCTATAGACAAGAGACTGAACATAGCTCCATAAAAAATAGTCTAACGGGGTCAAATAACACGATCTTGGTGGCCAATTAACTACACCAAAACGTGAGGTTAACTGCTCATCAAATTCGCCTCTCAATTGATGCATGGTTTCGCGTGCAGTGTGACATGTGGCACCGTCCTGTTGGAACCACATGTCGGCCAAGTCCAATACTTGCATTTTCCGCAAAAAAAAGCGTGTTATCATCGAACGGTATCTTTCTCCATTGACCGTAACGTTGCGGCCTTCATCGTCTTTGAAGAAGTACGGCCCGATGATGCCGCCTGCCGATAAACCGCACCAAACAGTGCGGGATCATTTTTCGGGATGTATTGGTAGCTGCTGAATTACCTCTGGCTGGTCTTCAATCCAAATACGGCAATTCTGCTTATTCACGTATCCATTGAGCCAAAAATGAGCCTCGTCGCTAAATGGACTTAGCTTGCGAAACACTTTTTTCACAGCGCATGAATTTTGATAAAAAATTTCAATAATTTGCAAACATTGTTCAGGCATAAGTCAATTCATTATGAAATGGCAAACCAAACTGAGCATAAATCAAGTGACTCCGAAAAAAGTATTGCCAGATTGAAAACCACACTTCTAGAAAAAACATCGTTTATATGTATGCAGTATGCATATTTCTGCTGATTAGTTCTTAGTTTTTCAAAAACTTATTCCCTTCTCATCAAGTTTATACGAAATGGAATTAACTGCTCGATATTCAATGAAGCATATTTTTTTTTATTTTATACAAGTTATTAATTTCACAAAGCACTAAAAGTTTCATAAATTTACATTTAGGTGAATCTGAGCAAAACATGAGCCGAGGCTTTAGCAAAGGAGAATAATAAAGTACAGAACAATGGAATATTTCTGCCTTAAATGTAAGGAGTTGGGTAGGTGCTCGTATATGCTGCAAAGCCGTGGTTAATAGAAAAATACCACTTTGTATCACTTTGATGGAAAATGAAAAATGGCAACAAGAAAAAACAACAATCCGCATACCACAAAGTGGCAAAAGAGTTAAACAATCGTGTCCATTCGATTGCTAAGCGGTTGGCCTCACAGAGCAATCATAGTTGAACCGCAGACCTTGGGCAGCATGCTATTCTGGGGAAAATATCATTGATGTTAAGAAAAACTCATAAATGAAAATGGAAAATACAATACATAAAAAATTGCATTCATATGTGTATAGCGTGTGAGTGTGGGAGTGGAGTTGTGTGGCTACGTTTAATTAAATAAATTCAATGGGGTGAAAGTTTTAACCACACACACACACACAAACACACACACACACACACATTTTTCTTTACAAAGTTTACTCTTTATAGCTGTAGCTGTTGTAAATTTGCAATTGAAGTGTGAATTTTAAAACTCAAATTAGTGTTTTTTCTTTGATGCGACTATGTGTGTATTGATGATTTTTTCTTCTTCTACCTCTTCTTCTTCTTCTTTTTTTTTTAATCCTACCATAAACAACTTCTTTATGGTGGCAATTCTCTTGGCCAATATTGGCGCAACGTCAAAGTTGTCAAGCTTCGTATGTGATATTGCAGTTGTTTTTGTTGACAATGCACATTTTTATTGTTTTATTTCTTTACTTGTTTTCATTTTTCGCATACAAATATGTGTTGGTTACTACTGCCGTTGTTTTTGTTGTTGTTGTCGTGGTTGTTCTTTGTGCTTCTTTGACGGCGGCACAAAATGTCAACAACCATTTTTGGTAAATAACTATAAAAATTCCCGTTATTGTTGCTGTGACAGCAACATCCACCAACAGAAGAGTTGATGACAATGTGTTGTTTTGACTGTCAGCGGCGCGCTTTTGCAAATTACATTGAGATGTGCAGACAGACAAACACACAGACACAGGACAGACAAGCAGACAAATGGACAGACAGATAATGCCACCAGGAGAATTGTCGCACTTGCTCTGGCTAGCTGGCTGGAGCGTATTTATTGATTGTTTCTGCCTCTGTCTGGGCAGATGCAGATGCTTTAGCAAATAAAATAAACAAAACAAAAACCAACTCCCTGGAGACTCTTTAAACCACATAACGTTACTTAGACGGACGTCAGTAATGCCTACGTTTTTATCGGTTGCTGTTATTGCCGTAAGTGTTAATATTATATGAATACGCTGTAAACATAAGAAATTAAATCTTATATGTACGAGTACTCCATAAATACTTTGCAGCCTCTCGCAGATGAATTCCAAAACACACTTTCTGACACATACCTACACAGCTCAGTATGTAGATTTACAAATAGCCAGGAAAGCAATAAAAACTTCTCGCCAGAATGCACTAATTTTTTAATGTCCACTACGATTAAGTCTGTCTTTGTTTGTATTTATTTAAGATATTTAGGTACTCCCTCTGTAACAGATTTGCAGTACTATAGCTTGCCTGTCTATTTGGTGTAACGGAGAAAGTATACCGAACCATATACCGAACTTCATCAGGATAACTACGAGAGGTTCACTTACATAATGGATCCGTTTATTTTGAAAGTGGCATAAGACACTTTTTCAAAAAAATCAAGTTAACATTGACAGCAATAATTACAGTTTAACGGTCTCTCTTCTTACTTTACTTACTTTTGATGGCACAACAGCCCATGGAGGGCCTAGGCCGAGCTTTTCGCATCCACTCATGTTGTGCGTGCTATATTTGTACATGAATGGAAGGGACCTACAGTTTAAAGCCGAATCCGAACGGCGAAGTGAAAAGCTTTTCATAGCAATTTTTACTCTTGTAGGTTTGCCATTGCCTGACAAGAGGTGGTGCCCAGAGTTGGCAAACAGAAGTATATAAATTTTGTGGCATACATTTTTTTTTTTTTAGGTGACGACAAATTATAGTTTTCTTTTAAAGATATGCTTACATTGTCGCGTGATGTAGTCATGAGGAAAGAGATAAAGAAATTCTGGGCCAGGCCAAGCAATTAAGTTAAGCAAAGGAAACACATAGCTGATACAATTTTTGAAAAATAGTTTCCAAATTCGTTTGTACACTCACTTTTACTGGAAGGTACAACTCCACTTTTTACACTTTTGCTCTGCAAAACATGAGATTTTCGCACAAGAGTAAACGGATCCGAGTAGAATTAGTTTTATTATAAAAATGTGCACATTTGTACCTAAATCATAGCCTTCAAGCGCGGTCAATAACGCTCCAAGGTCTAATATAAAATTATATTATTACAATTCTTTTCAAAGTGTTATTTTAAAAGTCGAATGGCCTATCAATAAAAGGCCAACGCAAGAGATTCTCAAATAAAAGGCTCGAAATTGTGGCGCGAACGTTTGAAGATCCCCTTTAGCAACATGTGAAAAAACGTATTTTAATTCCAAAAATATCAATAATTCAATTTCATAAAGACTGCATAAAGCAGTTGACTGCATCATACTCGTACATACATACATCCTTGCTACAACTCTATGTAAGGAAGTGAAAATAAAACTTTTAATACTTGTATTCTATTGTGTCATTGGGAATTCAACGCAATTCATCAATGCAATTCCACTAATGAATGTGCTCTCAGCAACTCAATGCATCCAGCTCATCAGTTTTCGAAAGCGTCTCCCTTCCTTTGCCTCTGCCTCTCAGAAGTGCAATGCAACTCAGTGATGCTGCACACTCGTAATCACAATAAATAATCTGCTTCTGTTCCTACTTTGCTACTGTCTCAATGAGATGGATAGATGGTGTATTAATGACATTTCAATCGCGCTCAAGTACAAATCTTGTCAGCATAATTGTGCCACCATATACAAAGAATGAAGCAAACAAATTAAATGAAAATTTACTTCATTTTATATTGTATTCGTAGCAACCCTGTAACTAATCGGTCCGGTCTTATGCTAATATTATCTTAACTAGACCGCAGGGGAGCACAACTGGTTACATGGCTAGTCCAAACATAAGAGAATCGACTAGTTATTTTTATACAGGCTAGTCATTGTCTTTTTATACTAGTCCAAAAACTAACTAGTGGCATGGGTCCATTTCGTGACACATGACAAAAATTAAAAATGTTCTTTGGTTATTTATTTATTTCTAATTCTTTTTATTTATAAAATTTTTTTTTTTTTTAAATAAATTAATTATGAAATTTACTGAGCACGAACCAGTGGCTGTGAATTATGGAGCCAAAGACTTATTAGGTGATCTACATCAGAATTGTGCGTACGATCGTTTTAAAAGCAATAGGTAGTGTATAGTAGCAAGCAAAAGTAGAATTAAAAAATCAACTGTTTGCCTCTTCTTAAACGAGCTGGTGTATAGCAGAAGTAACGCGTCCGCACGCTAATATGTCAATCATATCAATCAGGTAATGGTATATTTAGATTTTTATGGCGGTGATATTTTTAAAAAAAATTTTTTTTTAAATAATACAGGATGCTCGACGTATAATACCAGTTTTCAATACATTCGGCTAAAATGAAACTATTCGGCAGCTATTTGTGTCCCCGAAGTGCAATCGGATTATTTCGGTGTCAACATGTACGACCTATACCATAATACTTAGATCAATCTGGTCATGCATTAGCATTACATTGTACTAGTCTTGGTACTAGTATGCATGGACTAGAAATGTTTTCAGTCTGCTTGACTAGAAACATGCGCGCGAATTGGTCTGCTGTTGGTTGCACGAATCTTTGGTTGGGCGAGAATATTTGCTGCATTTATGGTGTTGGTATTGGTGCTGGTGGTTTCTGGTGCCATTATGCACAAATGCTTTACATACTCTGAGCTGTATAAAGTAAACTTCATTCCCCTCATTTCACACTGAAATTATAATTATTTTGTTTCATACTTTACTTGTATTTTTTTGTTTGCCTGTGTGTTTTTTTCTTTTCATATACTCGCTTTACAAATTAAAATTCAGCTCCTCCTTTGGAATTACCAGCAGCACCAACAACAACAACAACAACAACAACAACATCAGCAACGAAAATTATACAAAAACATGAAACCCAACCAAAATAAATATACAGAAAAATATGTAGAGAAAAATGTTTGTTGCTAGCATTGCTGTTGATATTGCTGCCATTGCTGCTGCTACTGCTACCGCTACTGCTTGTTCTAAAGTGCATCACATCTCTTGAAATAGCAGCAGCTAAAGCAGGAACAACAACAGCGTTTCACGCTTCAACAAATTTCCACTTGCCGTGCAATTTTTCACTTTTTTCTGTTTTATATTTAAAAAAAAATTTTCTGTTTTTTCTGCTTGGTTTTTTTTTTTTTTTGTTTTTTTTGTTTTAATGAAAAATTTCTATATTTTTAAAACCGAAACATTGAAATGAAGAAGGGCCTCTAGAAAAATGGCAGCGGTATGTGTGCAGTAGAATGCTACCATATTTTTTCATAAGCAGCAACAGCAACAGCAACAGAGCATAATTGCAAAGTATTTTCGTTGCATTTCTTTCATCATTACAAAAATGCTTCAAATTCGCATCTCAGCGGTGAATAATTGTAAAGTTTCCTCTTTCGTTTTTAATTTTTAGTGTTGGTTTCATTTTTGGTTTTTTTCTTCTTCTTTTTATCATCATCACCGTAATTAAAACACGAACTTTTTTACTATTTCTTCTCGAATGCGACTGAGAATTACTTATATATTATATACTCGTAAATGTAGGGGAAAAAAATGAAAAGAAAAACGGAAGAAAACGCAATGTATTTCCTTTTCACATAGAACCTACCTGCCTACCACGAGCTCAAGTGCGAGTTCCTACTATTTTTTTTGTGGATGAGAGTTAAGTGCATTTGTGCTCATAAGTTAAACTAAAAAAAAAAATAGAAAAAATAAAAATATTTCAACAATGTTTCAATTTTATTTTTATATTATTGAAATTGTTTTTTAGTGTGTTTGTAATTTAAATAAACGCTATGAAAATGTGGAGAACTCATAAAAACTAATTACGCAGACGAGACTCTATGCTCTACAGGGACGAAAGGAATTAAGAAAACAATTAAGCAGAAAATGCATTATTGAAGGAAAAATATTGTTTTTGCCAATGGAAAACATAAGCATAAACTTGTTTAGCTAGCCGATGTCGTGGTTAACCCTTATGTGAGAGACTAGGTACTCGGGTACCTTTTTCGTTTTCTATAACCAATAAAATCTTTTCTATACGCGTTACAATGTCAACTTTTCGTGAGATCTCCACGCTATTTATGAAGTTTGCTGTTTTATGTGATTTTGCCGGGTAAAATAATAATTAATATGATAAGGAGCAACGGAAATACGTTTATACTCTTAACACGAGCGACAAGGTACCGGGGTACCTTCATATATATCAAAGTAGAATCTCCTTTATACTCGTATTCTACAATAGCATTTTAGAAAATACGATGATTACTATTAGAAATAACATTTTCATTATTTATTAGAAAAAAACTTTACCATTTTACATCAATAACTTGATTTTGAAAGCATGAATTATATTTTGGTCGACCTACCGAGTGAAAATCACAAAGAGAACACAAACAACTGGCGTACGCTTTACAAGCTTTTCATTGCTTTCTCTGAAGTTATCTGCAAACGTAGCAAACTTTCTACTACAGCATTGAGTCCACTGGTATCTCGCTTTGATAAAGAAGACCCAGCAAATGATGTAAGTATATGAAAATGATGGTCCAAGTACGTCTTGAATTGCAGACTTTTAATTAAATCACTAAGTCACTAAGGGCTTGATTGCTCTTTGATCTATGTTGGCTTTAAATAAGTAGAGAAAATATCTTCTCCTGTTAGTTGAAGTAAGTCCAGGATCATGCTCCATGTAAATGATGTATACAGCTAAAGCTGCAATGTCGACAATGTTGAAGAAAAGGTGTTGCGTGTTGTGGTATATTCTCCCAATAGCATGTCCATGTTGTCGACACCTCCTTTGGTTTTGTTAGAATAGGAAATGATTTTCGGCTTAGCAGTTGCATCATTTTGAATCACAGGTCACATGTGCAATGATCACAACATATTAACTGCTTTCTTCTTTTTAGGAACATAGGAGCACATTGTAGAAAGACATTGAAGAAAGCGTTTATTTTTTCTCACTATCCCAACAAGTGATATTTTCCAAGAATTTAAAACATGGGACTTACTTTTAATGGCACAACAGCCCATGGAGGGCCTAGGCCGAGCTTTTCACATCCACTCATGTTGTGCGTGTTATATTTGTATATGAATGGAAGGGACCTACAGTTACAATGTCATCTTTTTGATTTTGCCTGTGCCGAGATTCGAACCCCGGACACTCTGCGTAGCAGCCAACGCATTACCACTACACCACAGCGACCAAAACATGGGAGGTGAAAAATTAAAAAGATGCAAACATCCGGCTTCCACCCCTTCTTCTTTTCCTAAGCCAAAGTTCTGTCAAATGCTCTCTGTTAGACTTATACACACCGCAACAGAAAAGTATGCCCATAAATGCGTCCATTTCTTGTTCAGCAAAAAGGTTTAAATATTTATATCATAAATATTATATATCACTCTGCCGTCTGACATGCCGGCTATACTCTTATGGGTATTGGTTCGATAACAGAACTCTTCAAAAGGTTGTCAGAGCAATATCCATTGCTACTGGCCCCGATAGATTGCCTCATACCCGTGGTTACTTTCGGCAGAAAATATGAAGTTAGCTTCCCGAAGCGTGAACAATAGAGCAATCCAGGGATCGTGCTGGAGAATCTGACGGATATCTTCTTCACTGACGGATCGAAGACCGATGAAGGTACTGAAGCTGGATGGCACTTAAACGAACGTGTCAATTGCTACTATTCCTTGGGTTTGTTGGCAACTGTCTTCCAGACAGAAGTTTTCGCCATCTTTAAAGTAGCATAATGGATAATTGAAAGAAAATGGCGCGGAAAACGTATAGGTGTCTGTAGTGACAGTCAGGCTGCACTTAAGGCTCTGGAGAACGCGAGAATTACTTCAAAGATTGTCCAAGAGTGTAAGAGAAAACTTAGATCAGTCGCAAGACTGAATCAGTTCCATCTTATCTGGGTTCCTGGACACTGTGGAGTTCCTGGGAATGTGAAAGTTGACACGAGTTGGAACAAAGAACATGCCTTTGGGACCAAAGCCAATAGTCGGGACCAGTTTGGCAGGTGCCATGCATTGGATAAAATCTTATGCAAATGATTTACATAAGAGACGCTGGTCCAATCTGGACATCTGTAAAACGGCTAAATGTTCTGTGACTAGTCCAAATAAGAACGCAGCAAAATTCCTTCTTAAATTAGGAAGGAAGGACCTTCGCTGGATGGTGGGACTCATCACAGGACATAATCCATGGGGCCAACATATGACCAGCATCGGCGTCACAGAGGACCCGACCTGCACATCTTGTCTGGAGGAGGTGGACAGCACAGAGCATTCTCTCTGCACATGTCCCGCCTTTGCCAGAACGAGATGGCGTTTCGATTTGGGTTTCGATGTCACAGGAATGGACAAAGTTCACTCCTTCCCCTTGTGCGATCTTCTGAGATTTGTGAGAGAATCCGGAAAATTTGTGGAAGAGAACGTAGGCCCCCCTATGTCCCCTTTTTCGACTTTATCCCTCGTTTTTTCTAACCCCTTCTTCTTTTTCTAGGCCTTAAGTACAATGGGCTATATAGCCTGAGTGCTTGAGGAACTGTCCTGCACTCGTAGGTCAGGTTCTCGGCCTTCTTCACACCCATCCATCCATCTGTCGTTTGTTTGCGTCAGGAAATTTTTCTAGTAGACTTTTATTATAACCTTCTGCAGTTGTTGCTTCTTTCTTGTTTGTCCCTCTCAATATAATGTCACACATCTCACCTGATAAAATACTTTTCAAGATATCCTTAGAAATATAAAATTTACTAAAGGATACTGCAGCACCGCTTTGACGAATAATAACATTACGGCCAGATGGTTGAGTTTCTATAAATGGTTCTAACTGTCATCTAGTTCCATCTTTTCAAATTAACTCATTTCACACTTTCATCTGAATCATATGAATTTTTCTCACACTCCATTTCGGCCAATAGTTCAACATCAGATGAAGTCGGGAAGTCTTCAACTGTCGGGATGTAATTTTATTAATCATCCGAAGGTACAAATGATTCTTCGTTACTAGAATTTTCACGTAACGATGATCGAATTTCTTCAGAATTAAATCGTTGACAACGAAGTCTTGTAGTAGAAGTGGTTTTTGCCATATTCAAAATGTATTTTACTTAATACTAAAAAATTGTATGGAACAGGATTAGTGATAGTCAAACAACACAAAGCAACTGAAACGTATCACCTTATTTTAATCATTTCATATGAAGTTACCCGGGTACCTTGTGGCACGAATTAAAAGGTTAACATGGCAACCTATGGTGCACCAACATAAATTTTGTTTGTTTTTATAACAGAACTTAATTGCATTCGATGCAACTAGTTTTGAGAAGACTATACTAGAAATTACAGATTTTCTTCCCTCAATGGAGATAACTAAAAATTTAAAAGATATTATTTAAAGTAAAGCAGCTGTCAGCTGGGAAATATTTCATGAGAAATTCACACGTTGCCAGCACTTGACTCAAAAGCAGAAGCTGATTATTGAGATATTCGAATGATACTAATTCAAAATGAATATATTAGCGATGGAAGTTATCGATTATTTTTCAGAATCGAGTATTTCGATATAGTTAAATTTAGGTACTTTCAAGAATATATTACTTTTATTTCAACAATTAATTTTTATAATTCGATTATACATGGCCATGATCGCATTTGCTTCATTCACAAACTCTAAACCAAAAGCTTCTAGCGCAGCAATATTCAAATACTGCGTACTCTATGTTTACTCTTATTCTTTGTCTGAAAAATGGAAAGTCCGCTGGAATTGTGGCTGATACATCCAAAAAAAAAACATTTCCCACACTAACTAACTAGCTGAAAAATTATTTTGCATTCCTGCAACTTCGGTGCTACAATTGCCTCGTGTAATAAAATAATAAAAATAAAAATAAACTGCCTCAAAGTTATAGCTAATACCAAAATGAACAAAAAATTAATTTCACATATCTTGGCACTCAACTTGCTGGAACATTATAAGTACAGGGTGTTTTTTTCAGAAGTGTGGTTTTCCAGAAGAAATAAAACGCATATAATTTAATGTTATGGCCAAGAATTTAGCTTTATTATAAAGATAAGGATTTGCAATTATGTTTTAAAAATAAATTCGAATAAATTTCAGCCAAGAAGTCGAATTTTCAACCACTTTTTGCAGCAATTGGGGCCGTATGTCAGTAATAATGCGCCGAATATTCTCGCCCAAGTCGTTAATCGTCTCGGGCTTATCTGCGTAGACAAGCTTCTTCACATAACCCCACAAAAAATAGTCCAGCGGTGTTAAATCGCACAATCTTGGAGGCCACGCCACAGGACCACGACGCGAGATAATGCGCTCACCAAAAGTTACCTTCAATAAATTGATTGTTTCGTTGGCTGTAGCGCCGTCTTGTTGGAACCAAAGACCAAAGGTCGTCCACATCAACATCCTCCAATTCAGGCACGAAAAAGTCATTAATCGTGGCTCCATGGCTTTCCCCATTGACTGTAACATTATGACCGGCTTCATCTTTGAAGAAATATGGACCAATGATTCCCTCTGCCCATAGAGCACTCCAAACAGTGACTTTTTGAGGATGTAACGGCGTCTCAACAATGGCTTATGGATTATGATCACTCCAAATGCGACAATTTTGCTTATTAACGTACACATTCAACCAAAAGTGAGCTTTATCGCTGAACATCGCTGCGTCGCGAACCGAATCATTATTTTGGTAATAAATTCGCACGATTTGCAAACGTTGTTCAAGAGTGAGGCTATTCATTATGAAATGGCAAACCAAACTGGGCATAAATCAAATGACAGCTGTCAAAAAGACCAGCTCCGAAAAAAGTATTACCAGATTGAAAACCACACTTCTAAAAAAACACCCTTTATAAGTACATATCGAAATAATTCACTCCTCTTCTTTACCGTTTTGAGACTCCGACTACTTACTATTTTAAGCATCGATTCCACCCGGCAATACTCAGCCATTTCAAATTGAATCGTATCAGATAATCGACCTCAATTAGCTCCCAATTTGACTCAAATATCACTGAGGTTTGGAGAGCAACGCAAATTGTCGAAATCCACAACATACCAGTAAAATAAAATTAATGTCATTTAATTTTTAAATTATGTAATTAATTTTCAATTAAATTAGCAAAGAACTTAATTTGCAATATTCGTTACATAGCCTTGAAATTTAAAATATTATAAAGAGTCATTATCAATTACCCATATCAAAAAATTCGTATACTTATAAAGATTTAGAGGTAAGAGCTGAGTTGTGTTCCAAAATGCATCAAGGCAATGCATCAGTGCATTATAACCCTCTTGCTCCCAACCAGGCCTCTAGACAGCCGTCACCAAAACGGGTGTAATTACCACCAGAACAGTAATCTGGAAGTAAACTTTATCATATCGTATAGTGAACCCCCCAAACTTTCATAATAATAATGGCTATTTGACTATGAGCTGCAATGTGTATTACAGCCGCTGGAAGCAATCAAAGTCAAGAAGGTTTGAAAATCTGAAAAGTTAGTTATATAATCGAAGACCTTAACAAGATCAAATTAACACAAGAAGAAGCCTCGTGATCAATTGAAGTGACGAAATTTCTCTGATTGGTTAAAATATGCGTTATTGAACAGCAACAAACCCACATGTGCTTCGAACGATTCCATTGCATCCAGAAAAAGTGTGATTGGTCCATATTTTTTCGTCGATGAAAATGATCGCTATCTTACGGTCAATGGAGTTTGCTATCTTGCTATGATGGAAGGCTACTTTTAGTCAAAATTCGATGGTCTTGACATCAGTGATATGTGGTTCCAACAAGATGGAGCACATGTCTCACACCTGGTCAAACAATTGATCCCCTTCTATTGAAGGGGAAATTCGTAAATCATGTAACATCGACAAATGGCCCGGTCGAATGGGCGCCTGATCCTATTTAACACTACTTATTTAAGTGGTTGGTTTATGCCAACAACCCCACCAACATTAAAGGAGCTCAGGAACAATATCGAACGTAAACTTGCCAACGTTCTAGCCGATGTGTGTGGAATAGTGGTGGAGAATTGGCTACAAAGAATCGATATGTACTACACCTGGAATATCTCAATTATTCTGTATTTTATTTAAATACAAATTAGCTAATGTTCCTTGTGAAGAGTGCTCAAATGAAAAGTGTTTTGATACTTGATGAATTGAATTGAGTGAATGCGTTAATGGCAGAACAAATTTATTGAAAATGTTATCATACACAATGAATGTATCATGTCATATCCACATGTATTACTAACAAATCAATTCAATGCTTCATGCTAAAAGAGGAAAAGGCGAAATCTTAGAAAAGAAACACAACTCCGACCTTTTCAGAAACGAAATAAAATGTAAAAAGAAAATTGCACGAAATTCAAAAAGCGAACAAAGCACACAAAAAATTGCACTTGCAACTTTTGTGTACATATACAAGGAATACAAAAGGGACATTTATGCCTCTGACGCACACACACAAACAAACACATACACACACACACACACACACATACCAGTATACATGCAGGCATGCTTAAAAGTATCCTTTATTTGTGACAATATGAGCTTTGCAGCCATTATGAAACAAAGTGAAACGACGGCATCTTATATCATGCGACAAGGCAAACACACACACACACACACACACATGCACACATTCATATTTATGCAAACTAAAGTACATTTGCTTTCAGTTTGCATATCATCATTTATGCATGCGCTACATGTGTACACACACACACATACTTACATACATACTTATTATTGTACATATTTACTTACATACCTACCTAGAGTATGAACCCATGTTTTTTTTTATTGTTTCTTTTCTTTTTTTTTTGCTCATAAAAGCCAAAAGAATATGCGAAAAAAAAACAAAGAAATGAAAATTCTGCATTTTCTTGCGACAATTCTTTTGGGGTTGTTTTCTTTTTTTTCCATTACTTGTTTACCTTTTTTCTGGGTTTCTTTTTTTCGCAATTCAATTCTTGCATTTTTACAATGTAGCAAAAGAAAAAAAAAGGAATACCCTTGTTTGCAAAAAATTACATTATAGAATGTGTGTGCATACGAGTGGCATGGAAGAAACAAGTAGAATCCTGCACATGTCCTTACATGAATGCAAACAAACGGATGTGTTCACTAGCACTAGCAACAGTGAAACAGTGAGCGAGTGAGGTGGCGGCGATTCTATTCATTGCTGGTGCTGGTGCTGGTGGCAGTGATGGTGGCAGTGATGGTGGCAGTGATGGTGGCACTGGTAATGATGGCGTAAATATTGCAAATGCATGAGGAGTAGCAGTAAGAAAGAAGAGTGACATAAGACAGAGTGTACATATGTAAGTGTGCATGTGTGCATGTGTGTGCATGTGTGTGTGTGTGTGTGATTGCTGTTTATGGTTAAGTGGTTGCAAAAACATTTATTGTTTTCTGTATGGGGCTGTACAAGTATTCTAATGTTTGCTTTTGTGTCAACACGGCAAAACAATATTCAAATGTAATGTAAGCAAATGAAGTGTTGTACTTACAATCATTTTTTCCTTTACACTACAAACCTATACACAATACTTCACAATACTTGCCACATAACAAAACGTAAAACAAAATTAAAAACTTTTTAATTATTTATGGCGATTTGAAAACACATCCACACTGCAGCAATTTGCTATCTCTAATTCGGATTCACTGCCGCAGCATGGCATACAACAGGTGCCGCAAATGTGCTTTAGCTCTCATTTATGCCCATAACACATGCTTGCCATGAATACCTACCTACCTACCTACCTACCTACCTACTATTTCCTTTCGTTTTCCTATTTTTTTTATAAAACAACTTGTTACTAGCACGAGTATGAGTATGTGAACGTACGAGTATACTATTTAAATGCTTTCACACACTCAAATTCAATTCAAACGTTACAACTCATATGAGCTAATAGCATTAATATTCAAACATCTGAATCTGTTTCGGCATCTGGCGTTATCCATTTATATTGTAGTCCATCCTGCATACTCTTCGCACACTTGACTCCTTTATCAGACTGTGCCTGTGTGTCTGTCTGTCTGTCGTCATACTCTCTAGTCATAGAGAGTCACCCCTAATTTGATATTCCTACTGCCCCAGCCAGCAATAACGCGGCAATAGCAACATTTGAATAGAGTTTTTCTCATATCCTTTCTGTAATAATAATTTAAATTGTCGTCCAGGGTCAATGATCACTATTGCATACAAACAAACAAAAACACATAACACATAAAACATAAAAAAAAACATAAACAACAAAATAAACCCCGATTGCGATTTTTCAAATAGACTTCAGTACTTATACAAATATCTCTCCCTTGCTTTTTATAACCTGCTCTATTGCCTACCTACAATTTCAATTGCAGGTGGTACACAAGTTATTTATCATTGCAACATCAGATGCCGATAGTTATTGACATTGAAATTTTTCAATTTGTACCTAAACTTGTGTTGTGCCGAATCAAAAAGAAAACTTTATAAGAAAATAAGGTATTATTGCTGAAATATCTAAGCGAAATAGATTAAAGCACGGATTTTGTCAGTTTGTAGCCCTTCGATTCGAGTGGTCGCCAAGCAAGGGCTCTTCTTTGTCCCGTGTCCTGTACAATTTAACAAGAAGTTTAATCTTTACCTACGGATTACAAATGCGAAGAGTCTTGAAAAATTCTGGCTTTAATGCATTTAATAATTTATCTTATTAAAAAACTTGCTTTGCTTTTTATAATCTGCTCTATTACCTACAATTTCAATTGCAGGGTGTTACACAAAGCTACAGTTGCTGATGTTATTTATCATTGCACCATCAGATGTAGAATAGTTATTGACATTGAAATTTTTCAAGTTGTACGCAAACTTGATCTTAGCCGAATCAAAAGAATACTTTATAAGAAAATTAGGTATCATTGCAGAGATATAACTTATTTTGTGTTAATATCCAAGCGAAACAGATTAAAGCACGGATTTTGTCAGTTTGTAGCCCTTCGATTCGAGTGGTCTGCTAAAATTTAATAAGAAGTTTAATCTTTACCTACGGCTGTGGATTACAAATGCGAAGAGTCTTGAAAAATTCTGGCTTTAATGCATTTTAATTTATCCTATTAAAAAACTTGTTGACTTGATTTGTTTCCACCTTCCTTGCACATACAAATTTGCATATTGAATGTTCTAAGCAAATGCTACAACCAACATTTCCTCTAGCGGCGAGTAGTTTAACTAAAACACAATTCAGGCGTTTCTGTTCTCAATTACTACTACTACTACTCTTACCACTTAACAAAAATACATAGAAAACTTATACCCCTGGTCTACCATATTAGCGATAAATGATTTAACACAGTTACACTCTTTTCGATGTTAAGCTATTGATGGGGGGAAACATAGAAAACATAGCAATCTGCTAAATGAGTGAAATTTATATATTCCCCTTTCGCCATTGAGTGCGCTATGTTGAGGAGAATCTAGTTTGTGCGCGGTTGGTCGATTGAAAGGAAGAGATGTGAAGTAGTTGTGAGAATGAGAATGTATTTATTAGCGGCCGGTATTTGCAGAACAGCATAGCTACAAAAACAAATTCAGAAATATTCTCCTCATTTACATATTTTGTGTGTAAGTATGCTACGAGTGCGTGAGGGGCAGTGAGTGGCAGTGCCAGCGAATATTGTCACATGACATGAGATTATGTTTTTTGTTTATTGATAGATAATGATGCAAATTGAAATTGAATTGGTACAATATACATAGTTAACATAATGCTTCTTTTTTGAAAGGCACAACAGCCCATGGAGGGCCTGCACCGAGCTTTTCGCATGCACTCATGTTGAGCCTGTTACAGTTGTACATGAATGAGATTGACAGTTTTATGCGGAATCCGAACGGCGAAATGGAAAAACTTTTCATAGGCAATTTTTACTCTTGTAAGTTTGAAGAATATCATTATTAGAAATATGCCGCCTTTTCAATATACCAACAGTGGTTATGACAAAAGTCTAAGACCCTCTGCTCTTCAGAGGGTCTTAGAAGAGACATTGATGCGGTGACGTTATGACTACGAAAAATAGACATCAAAAACCAGACCTAAAATATGACAAATTAGATCGAAAACCACAACAATATCAAGCTGTTCAAAACTGACGACATTTATAAATGACCGAGAAGTTTCAGAAATTGTAGAAATTGTACATTTACAGATGAAGTTGAAGTATGCATGTAATTGAAATCAGTTGCACTGTAGGAAAATTGTAAATCATTGCCTGGCCTGAATCATGCATCTGGGTTCTCTGGCCCATAGAAAGTTTTCATTGCGGTTTTCATAGTGATTTATCAAATATGAGACGGATTTTGTGAATTTTAAGTCACATCGTTTATCTAACTAAAACCTCTGAAGCGACACATTTCAAGCAATGACAGTAGAAGGTATCCAAAGACAGACCGGATCAGTAAGAACGCAGAAAGTAACCCACCTTCAATACTACGCTTGAACTCACAAGCTTCTCCTAATTCTGGTCCCGCAGCTGTTAACCCTCACAATATTTTTTTTTTTTTTTATATAAATATATTTTTCTAAGAGCATGGTTTTTGATGATTCAAAAAAACACAGAAAAAAACACAGATTACAAAAGTGAATGCAATTTTTATTTGCATCGATAAATCAATTCATGCCATTTACTTTTTAAAGATAATTTTACTTAAATGTTGCCCGCGGCTACTCTTCAAGTAGTCCATTCTGATGGTAAATTTTGGCAAACTTTTTCACACATTTCGGCCGGAATCTCACAAATGACGAGTTCAATGTTGGCTTCCAAAGCAGTAATCGTGTTTGGCTTGTCGCTATAGACAAGAAACTTGACATAGCCCCACAAAAGATAGTCTAACGGGATCAAATCACACGATCTTGGTGGCCAATTAACTACACCAAAACATGAGATTTACTGTTCATTAAATTGATGCCTCTCAATTGATGCATGGTTTCGCGTGGAGGGTGGCACCTTCCTGTTGGGACCACATGTCGGCCGAGTCCAATTCTAGCATTTTCGGCAAAAAAAATTCTGTTATCATCGAACGGTACCTTTCTCCATTGACCGTAATGCTACGGCCTTCAGCGCCTGCCCATAAACCGCACCAAACAGTTCATTTTTCGGGATGCATTGGTAGCTGCTGAATAGCCTCTGGCTGGCTGGTCTTCACTCCAAATACGGCAATTCTGCTTATTCACGTATCCGTTGAGCAAAAAATGAGCCCCGTCACTGAAGATAATTGTGCTTACGAAACACATTTTTCACAGAGCACGAATTTTGATAGTAAATTTCAGTAATTCGCAAACGTTGTTTCAGGCGTAAGTCTATTCACGATGTAATGCAAACCAAACTAAACATTTTTTACTTTGACACATGTCAAGAATCACGCGTAAACTGTCAGAAATATAAAAGTGAAAAACCAGTAGCAAAAAAATTACCCTTTATAATAATAATATATATATATTTTTTTTATATTACACTTCAAAAAGTCATTCAAGGTTTACATTTTTACCATGGTGAAATTCACGAACGAGCAACGTTTGGAAATGATTAAAAATTAATACCGAAGTACTGCGTCGGTGATCGCAACTTTAAGTTTGGAGAAAATCCTGAATTTCGCCGAAAAATCATCTTCAGCGATCAAGCTTTTTTTTTTTGTCTTAATGGCTTTGTCCACAAGCAAAATTTGAGTTATAGGACAGCAACAAACACACGTGTGCTTCAAGAGCCTCCATTTATTACAAGAAAAGAGACCATGAGTTGTGGATTTCATGCCGGCGGTGTGAATGGACCCGTCGTGAATGGTATTGTTTCGTCGATGAAAATGATCGCCATGTTACGGTCAATAGAGTCGGCTCTATTGACCGACATGTTGGAATACTATTTTTGGCTAGAATTGGATGACTTGATGTCAGTGATATGTGGTTCCAACAAGATAGTGCTACATGCCACACACCTGGTCAAACAATTGATCTATTGAAGGGGAAGTTCGGTAATCGTGTAATCTCGAGAAATTGTCCGGTCGAATGGAACCTCGCTCATGCGATTTAACACCGTTATTATAGGGTTACGTTAAGTCGTTGGTTTATGGCAACAACCCACCAACGTTAGAGGAGCTCAGGAACAATATCGAACGCGAAATTTCCAACGTTTCGGCAGATATGAATGAAAGTCTTGTGAAAAATTGGCTTTAAAAAATCGATCACTGCAAACGTACTTGCTGTGGTGATATGAGTTAGTTCCATACCTGGAATACATTTCAGCTTGAAATCTCAATTATTCTGTGTTTTACATAAGCGTGTGCCAGCAGCGTGACACTCTTGTAGAAAATAGTGCCAGAGATGTCGATGTTCGCAGCTCGAATCATTTTCTCCAGCATAAGGTTGAAGAAATCGCACGATAGGGAATGAGCTTTGCAGAGATACCAAAATCAGACATTACGACGAACAAGTGATCCCTAATCGTGCTGTCTTTATAATTGACGAATTGATGGTGAGTGTCGATTTGTTTTTCTCGGGTCTTTTCCAGGATTTGTCGTAATATCAATATCTGGTCGGTGGTGGATTTACCAGGCCTGAAGCCACACTGATAAACTCCAATCAGTTTGTTGACGATGGGCTTCAGTCTTTCGCGCAGTACGCTCGATAGAACCTTTTATGCAATATTAAGAAGGCTTATCCCGTGATAGTTGGCACAGATCGTGGAATCACCTTTCTTATGGATTGGGCAGAGTACGCAGAGGTTCCAATAACTTTGCATGCTTTCATCCGACCATATTCTGAATTGGAAGCTCATGCATGCGTTTTGTGAGCTCTTCGCCTCCACTCTTAAACAACTCAGTAGGCAGGCCATTTGCACCTACACCTGCAAACAGACTTAATGAATAGGTTAGGTTTGCCATAGAGAGAATAACAATGCAGGCAAGAACAGGCAACCACCATGGTCCAAATTAAAAAACCAATCAGAATAAATTAATTGTTGTACTTCATGTGATAAAATTTGAAATAATCGCCATGGGCATGGTATCGATTACTTAGAAAACAATCTCTCTAAGCAGCTACAAATTTATATTAGCTGCACGCCCTAACGAAAAACTCTAATTTTAATATTTCCTATGTTTCTATTTTGTTGACATAACCGCATGAATGAGCTCATTAAAATAAAATCGCTTAATACATAGTATATTTTTGCTATACGCATTCAAGCTACTTTGAAAACTATTTCCACTCGAAAAGTTTTCTCGTGACATTCCTCGGCAGAAAAAAATCCAAAATGTGAAATTGAAATATTTAATACAAAAAAATAATCGCAAATGCTTTTGTTCATAATTCAAGCAACGACAAAGTCTCCAAATCCTCGAAAGTAATAACATCATCATCATCAGCGGTAGCAGCAACAACAACAACGACGAACATCAGATTTTACAATAGCGAAAGTTTTTGCATCGCCACCTGACACAGGAAATGGAGCACCAAACCCTAATCACCCTTCCCCCCCAACAAAAAAAAAAATTAAATAGAAAAAGAAAAAGAAAAAGGCAAGAGAAAACAAGTGAATGTTCGAAGGAAAAAGTTCAATTTTCAAATTAAAAGCAAATGAGCAAAAAATGTTAAATTGAAATGAAAATTACCTATTCCACCAGTGTCGAGCATGTCCATGTCGCCATTGCTACTGCCATTGCCGTTGCCGTCGCTCTGCCATGCCATGCCACAACGAACTGTCAGGCATTATTAGGTATTTTCTGCTCAATTTGTGCTGAAGGCCGGATAACAAGAACAATTATTTTTCCTTCATTTATTGCATCAAATATAAAAGAAAATGTGAGAAATATTTCCAAGTCTGATATTTATCAAGTGTTATGCATTTTGGTGTCGCCCACTGGTTTTTCGTTGAATAAAAGATACTGACGTAGGCCCTAATGGATGCAAAGGAACTTAAATTTGAAAATTAATCAATCTTTAATTGATTTTTTCAGAACCATTTGTAGAACGTGTTCTTTCACAGAATCGTTACTAGAAATTTATATCAAAAATATTTTAATTTTTATACACATTTTTGTATATATTCGACGAAATTTTGTATAGCATGAAAGCATTTAGTAAATGATTTGGCCAGGATTCCGACCTTGGAAATCTAATACTTATCGTAGTAAATAATAAAAGAAAATAATAAAGTTTCAGTAAAATAAAACAAAAAATAAGTAATTTGTTTTTAATGGCAACATTTATATTTAATATAAGTAAATATAAAATATAATTTTAATAAAAAGTGCCTACCTTCATATAAAGAATAAAAATCATTAAAAATTTAACGATTTTTGCATGCATCTGTGTTTCCTTTTGGCCGATGTCACACTGGCAATAATTGCCTAATGGGAAAAATGTGTTCAGGTCTCTTGGGCTTACTCTCTCTTACCATCTCTCTCTTATTTTTTCATTTTATATGGGAAACAAAAACTATTTTGTATTTGAAGCGGCAACTGTTGCCTGTGCAGTATCGTAATTTGTACATCTCATCAAGTAAAAGAGTGCTGCCACTCATTTCTGTACAAGTACAGTTGGTATGCAACTGTTAAAAATCGTAGTAGATTTTAGCTCGGATTAATAATACAATTTTTCGAAAGTTAAGTCAAAAAAAGTGCGTAGTTAAGTCAAAATACGGCTTTAGGTTATGTTAGATTTGGAAGGCGTTTGCGAATAAATTGTATACATGAGTATCCGCTCTGCCACTCGGAGGTTTAATTGTCTATTTTGATTGCCCTCATATAATTGCCAGGATGAGGCACGTCTCTAACACCATTTCAGTTTCCATTTTCAGTCCAGGTAGTATCCCTATTAAACCATTTAGTTGACCGGATGAAACTAAGGAGATTCGATAGTTCCACTTTCGTTATCTCCATAATACACAATACACAATACACATAATACACAAATACTACACTCAAAAAAGTAAGAGTAAACTGTACTCCTTTCTGGCTATTATTAACTCTCTTCAGTCATTGTTTTCAGTCAAAGCAGCTAATAGTATCCAGAACTCTGACAACGTATTATTGAAACAGAAGCAAGGTTAAGAAACAAACTTATTTTTTTAACTTTTGAAATACTTAAGTACTCGTTTATTTTTGATAAGTTTTGAATAGTTATACGAGTACTAACCCCGCGATAACTCTTATTGAAGAGTCATTATGAAATACTACAAAGGTTTATACTATATGTATGTATTAACCTTTACGACTAATAATTCTTACCTTTTGATGAGTAATATTTACCTTCGAATTAACTCACTGCGTAAATATTACTTTACAAAACGTTTTTTTTTTTTTAATTTTTTCAACAGTTTTTGTTTTGAGGAGTAAACTGTAGCGTGAAACGAGTTTATCTATCTCACTTTTCTAAGGAGTACATCTTGATTCGACTTGTTTCGCAACTTACATTTACTTACTCTGCATAAGTTTCTAACTAACTCACTGCCGAGTTAGTCTCATCGATTACATTATCACATACATACAGTAGTTTCAACAAGAAAGCAATCGGCTTAAGTCACTGAAAAAATTAAGGTATCTTAAAAAAAAAGTCCACAGCCTCTTGAAATGATTAATTATTCATTGCGCAAATATAATAATATGGCGTCCAGTCGCCAGCATTCTTTGTAATTTCATTACAACGGAAATGCATGCTATCGACTAATTTTTCAGCATATGACCGTATTAAACTTCGCCATATTACTCTACGAAGCCGTTTCAAATGATTTATTGAACGTATCTTTTTTACACGTAGTTTTAAATTCATAAGAGCCCAAACATTAGTGGTCGCTGTGGCGTAGTGGTAGTGCGTTGGACTGCTGCGCAGAGTGTCCGGGGTTCGAATCTCGGCACAGGCAAAATCAAAAAGTAGAAAAAATAATTTTTCTACACGGCACCACCTCTTGGCAGGCAATGGCAAACCTACAAGAGTAAAAATTGCTATGAAAAGCTTTTCACTTCGCCGTTCGGATTCGGCATTAAACTGTAGGTCCTTTCCATTCATGTACAAATATAACCCGCACAACATGAGTGGATGCGAAAAGCTCGGCCTAGGCCCTCCATGGGCTGTTGTGCCATTAAAAGTAAAGTAAGTAAGAGCCCAAACATTTTCGATTGGATTCGCATCTGGCGACTGTGAGGGCCAATCCAATGAAGTTATGCCGTTTTTCCCTTTCCAACTGTTACACAAGCGACTGCGATGTTTTGGGTCGTTGTCCTCTTGAAGAACCCAATCTCGGCCTCCTGCCCCAAACCACATATCCGTTGATGATAGAAATCCACGACGATATATAGTGGTCATGAATTTGGCATCCAAATTCCTCGTGAACATGATTAATTTGCCAAATCCTTGTTTTGTGAAGCATATCCAAACATGAACCTGGATGAACCTTTCCTGGATGTTTCACTGATCGCTGGAGCGACCGTCTTTAGTGGACCAAGCACGCTTATTAAGGTTTGTCATCCAAAAGGAGGACTCGTCTGTGAACACCACTTGGCTCCAATCGTCATCGTCATCCACATGTTCAGTTGCCCACTCTTGGCGTTTTTTATTTGCTTTGCAGTTAGTAAGGGTTTTGCCGTCGTTGCTCGAAATTAAATCTGAAACTCCCTCTTATTGTATTCAAAGAGACATTTATGCCCTTTCGAGCCAATTTTTGTTTAGCTGCTTTCAAGAATATGGCTGGATTAGCTTCGAAAATCCTCTTTATAACCAAGTCCTCCTGTTTCGAGGTAGCTCTGCAAATGCCGCGATTTGGCAAGTCGTCCACATTTTTGTACACCAAAAAGTGTTAATTCCAATGCTGGACAAACGCCTTCAACTTTTTTAAGTACTTCGAAGCACTCAAGTAGGACATCTTGGGACCTTTTGGATGGGAACAAAGAAAGACTGCTTCAAAACGTTTCGCGTATACGGAACTCATTTCTTAAATATGCTCTTGAGACGAAAGCGTATAATGGACTGTTTCTACAATTACATTGCGAAATTTACAATGAAATCAAGTTTTTTGAAAATCAAGGCCTACTTGATATTCAAATTATTTCATGCGAAAAAGCCGATTGCTTTCTTCTTGAAAGTACTGTTTGTACATATCTCTGTTTTTCAAAGTGAGAAGTAAACTTTAAATCGATAAAAGTTGATCACACTATTCTGAAGAGCATATTTTTTATTTGGCCTGCTGGCAACTCACTTACTTATATTTACGTCGCATAAGTTCTTTCAAAACTAACATATGATACTTGATTTTTGTTTTGAGTTGTAAACTTAAGAATAAAAAGAGTGATATTATTGTTCTGAGGAATATTTTGTTTGTTTTTCAATTAACTCACTGCAGAGTAAATGTAACTTTTGATAACAGTTGCATCAGAACATGTTGTTTGATTTCTTGTTTTGAAGATTAAAATTTACTATGAAAAACGTTGATCAAACAGTAATGAAGAGTAAAGAGTAAAATTTATTCAGAAAAATTTTTATTGACTCTTTTTTCGGTATGGTTAAACTAAGTAATCAGTATCTGTAGCCAAGGTCGAAAATTTTCTTCCATCCTTAAATCTATACATAAAAAATATCGATGTGGAATATGTCATAAATAAAAATTTCAGTACAATTTTGTTTTCTTTTATTTGTTAAAAATTATTATTTATTGTTCTGATGTTTATTGTATTGATGGGATTGAAAAAAAAATTGTAAAATAAAAGATAATTAATGAAATATAAAAAGCTAAAAATGGAAAAAACTATTAACATATTGTTGGTGATGCACAAACGATCTAAACATGCATCGATCAGCAGCTTGACTGGATGGCGTGGTGGCCTGCAAAGAAAGCGATACTTGCTGGGAAGCTTGCGCGTGAGAGGAGGTAATGAAACAACACGGTCGAGCCAGCTGAAAAGAATGCGGTATTACAAAGAGAGCTTACAACGACGGCGAAGTCGCCCAAGACGACGACGTTTGAGACGACTGCGAAGACTGGCAAGACGAAGGCGTCGTCGAAGAAGACGCAGGCTGAGGAGACTTAGGTTAAGACGCTTACACGAGCGGATATTAGGAAAACAGGCTAAAGGAGAATTAGATTCGAGAGTTAAACACCGCCGCCAGAACAAGAACTTTGTACTTGTGAGTACTGTGCGCAACAGACGTTTAAAGCATTTACAAAGAATGCGAAAGGAGGGAATAGCACGACTCGAAGAGACGAAAAGTAAGAAAAGAGTCCACAGTGTTAAACGTAAAAGACATAAACGTAAAAGGAAGGGAACGAAACGACTAGCGAAGAGTGGCGGAGGACTAGGGGAGAGAGGTGGCAGCACCAAAATGAGTAGTAAATCAAGTCGGCCGAAATCTGTGAGAAGCTGGCGAAAAAAGAAGCTTAATAGGAAAAAGACTATTGCAGTTGATCATACTAGGACTGAGGGCGGTGATAGGAAGCGAAAGCGTAAAGCTTGGAAAAAGAAGAAAAAACTGCGCAGAAGGAAAGGTTCCGGCGATGAAGAGGGCGATGATGAAAGACGACGATCTGTGAAGCATTTGAAAAAGAGAAAACGCCTGAAGAAGAAAGGTGCCCCTTCTGAAGGTGGTGACGTCGGAAAGGGTAGAAAGGCAAATAAGGGTAAAACCAAAATCTCGGCAGAACGAAAAGAAGGGAATGAGAACAAAAAGCGCGAAGACCAAAAAAAAAAGTTGGAAGCACTGCGACTGAAAGAGAAAATAAAAAAACAGAGGGTGAAAGCAAAAAAACAGATAGATGAACAAAGGGCGTTTCGCAAACAATTAGCTCTTGGAAAGAAACTTGAGCAGATGAGATCGAAGGAGTTGGCACAACGTGAGAAAGAGTTGCAGCGAGAAGAAGAGAAACAAAAGCGAGCAGAAGAAATTCTAATTAGGAAACAACTACTACTAGCGGAAGAGAAATTAAAAAAAGAAATTGAATTCAAAGAAGCGAGGAGACGATGGAAAGAAGCTTTAGAAGAAGACAAGCGGCGATCTAAATTGAGGAGAATCGAAAAAGAAGTAGAAGAACGGCGTAGAAAAAGAACATATGTAAGCGAAATTTCATCATCGGACTCGAATTCAAATGAAGTAGATGACGTAACATACAGGGGTGAGGGTAGTAGGTGCATGCATACTTCAATCCGAAAAACGATTGACTTTAAACCAACTGTGCATACGGAGAAGCAATTGCGTTCAAGGCAAATAAACGATCTAGCCACTGATGCTGCTTTAAGAAAAATCGGCATTATTAGCTTAATTAACCTGTACCGCTTAAAGGCCAGAAAAGCAAAAGAAACGGAAGCATCAGCTTGCCAAGCTCCATGTGGTATAACGTATTGTAGAAAGGCTGCAAGAAAGGCTGCAAGAAACACTGAAACTGATGCTTGCTAGCTGGAGACGAGATTTTATCCCCAATGCCAGGCATACACATGCAATAATTTGCTGTCAGCATAGCATCAATGGGTCGATGGTGCACCAGAAAATGGATCACTATCCTCGTGCTTCATTTTCAACAATGTCATGCATGGATTCAAATTGGTGGACAATGTTATTTCAAATACTTTGTGCGACAACAAGTTATCGCATGTGCAGGTTTGGCTTAATCTTTATCAGATCAGTTTACACTTTCCTACATTTTTTGTAGTCAAATGTTTGCTTGTTTGTTTGGTGATATAAATAAATGAGAATATTGTTGAAAGTATGTGCAATTGCTGTTACCTCACATCGTAACGTATGGATGTTGCTCTGTTATACATAATTAGTTACTGATTGTGGCTGGGACTAAACTTTCCTGGCGTTAAATTTCCTGGTTATGACAAATTTGCTCTCTCTGCGAGTATTCATATTCTCTGGACAACACCAATGCTATAAATTAGTTTGATTCTAGTTTTGAGTATTTTTCCTAACAATTGTTTATCATACAATTTTACTGACCTGTAATGATACGATACACCATACTTTACGTAGAATAAGAACATTTGAACAGGAAAACTATCCGTCAAGAAAACATTTTATATCTAGGTACTAAGTATTATGTATTGAATGAAAATATCAACGAAAACACAAATCTAGATACATAGATGCTTTGCATTTCCAAAGTAGCTAGTTGATATCAGAGTGGTTCGATACTCCACTTACTGCCATCCTTTCATCCTTTCACCTTCGCCCGCAATATACAGTGTCGGACAATCAAATAAGAACACCTTGTTCTGAAACCAAAATCATTAAAGGAATATTTCTCTAGGCTTATGATAAATTTAAAAGGTATTTGCTTTTATCCATTTATTCCATAAGTTTAATTTTTTCTGAAAACAAAAATAAAATCAATTCAGTGTAAAAAATGAAATTTAAAAGTTATACATAAAATCACATTTCAAAAGGACAAACAAATAAGAACACTTCAATTAAAAAAAAAATTTATAATATATTGACTCAAATTGTTCACTAATGCTAATATTTTGTGGAATAGCCTTTGTTAATTAAAACCACCTTACACCTTCTAGGCATTAATTCTACCAGAGACGCGCAAGTAGCCTGGGGTATGGAATACCACGCTCTTTGAATGCTTTGCCACAATTCGTCTTTGTTTTTAGCTCTGGTACTGCCAATCTTCTCTTTGACAATATTCCACAAGTTCTCGATTGGATTAAGGTCAGGAGATTGTGAAGGCCAGGCCATAACGGCAATTCCATTATGGGAAAACCAATCTCGCGTAAGGATTGAGGTGTGCTTTGGGTCGTTATCCTGTTGAATTTGCCATTTCAGGGGCATTTCCCATCCAGCATAAGGAAGCATCACCTCCTGAAGGAAGGATGTTTACGTAAAGAAATCTGTCCATCGTTTCTTTTATCCAATTCAGAGGGACCACACCATACCAAGAGAAGCATCCCCATACCATGATGCTTCCACCTCCGTGCTTAAACGTCTTCCTAGTATATTTTGGCTCAATTCTGCATTTTCGGGCGTCTAACCCAACGTTTGCCATCACTTTCAACAAGATTCACCTTGCTTTCATCTGTCCATAATACGTTAGCCCATTTTTTTTGCATTAATTGAACCATCCCACTCAATGTGCGCTTCAGCGAACTCTACGGGTCACTTTCGATGTCTTTGTGTCAACATTGGTACTTTTCGTACTGTTCTCCCATACATTTCTTTCCCCATCAAACGTCTACTTACTGATCGAGCACAAATTTGAACCCCTGTCTCCTCTCTAATTGCGGCAGCTGCCTTAAATGGATCGCGTGCCGCCAAAACTTTTATGCGAATGTCATCTGCACTTGTAGTTTTGCAATGAAATTTTTGAGGTAATAAAGATTGGTAGACAAATGTCGAAGATCTGCTAATAGTTTTAGTTATTTGGCGGATGCTTTGTCCCTCATTTCGCAGTTTTTACACCAAATCACGTTCCTCCTTGCTGCAGTGCTTTGCTCGACCCATTTTGCTGTGACATTACGGAATAGTTTACATTTAATTTGTTGAATTACCCTCAATGCTACCATTTAAATGCTTACCAGTACAAATTATAAACAAATTTAAGTTTTCTTTTTAAAATATAAAATTTAAATTTTTCGTCTGCTGTTCTTATTTTGATTGTCCGCCTTCGAATGCTTCGCTTCAACTTTTTTGTTTGGGAATCCCCAAAAAATATTTAAATGTAGTGTTGTCACCTAGAAATTTATAATAATAATAATTTATATACCATACCAATTTCTTCTCTATAAAAATTGTTTGCCATAAGCAGTCCAATGGAAGTTTCATAGTGCAAGGTGTTCTTATTGTATTGTCCGACACTGTACATACAAAAGTAGAAACATAGAAAAATAAAAAGTACATGAAACGCAATCACAATCATCGGCAATAATCTGCAGCAGTATAGAGCAGAGTAAAGTAGAATCGGAAAATGCTTATTATAAAAATTCACAGTTTTCAATGAGCACTAGAAAAAGAAAAAAGCAACAGCAACAGCAACGGCAACGGCAGAAACAAAAAAGAAATATTCTGAAATGGCTTTTAAAAATCATAATGGCAGCTAGTAACAAGAGTTTGTATATGCAACAACAAAAAGAATAAAATCAGTTTACCACCACCACCATCATCTTCATTGCATCATCATCATCATCATCACCACCACTATCACTATACTACCACCACCCATCGTTCGATCAACCGTCCAACCTAACAACAACTCTCCTTCTCTCTTTCACCCACCCTATTACGGACCACTTAAAAAACTTATTCGCTTTTTAAAAACTGCAGCCCACAAAATACTCTTAACCAAAACACACGCTTCCCCTTCCACGTACACCCCATATTATTTTGGTCCATTGACGCTGCAGGCTCTCTATATACTACATACTTACATATACAATATAAATACATATATACACACACATTCACATATATTCGTACCTTTCCACCTTTCCACCTATCTACCGCAGTTAACCACCTAACTGTGAATACATGGGCAACAATGCCTCCCTCATACACCATCGATATTGTGTGTTTATAATTGTGTGTGCGTGTGTGTGCGTGTTTGTGTGTATGTGTGTGTGTGTGTGTGTGAAGTATGTATAATGTAAAGGTCCCTATGCAAAATGCAAACACCCTCAAATTGCAGAATAGCGCGTTCTCTGGTACATGTCCCGTATCGGAACGATAACATTCAAATATGCGCAACAAAAAAGAAACACACACACAGCAAGCAGCAACGGCGGCAGCTTTAACAGCAACTATGTACAAGCAACAACATAGCAACACGGCACGTCCATTTGCTGGCTGACTCGCCCGCTCTCACATAGGGCAATTTTTATAATTTTAGTCTCGTTTGCGATGAAATTTATTTTCACAGAATCTTTTTTATTTCTCGTCAGCTATGACTTGTATATATTTATTTATGGTTTTATATTGGTTCTAAGAGCACACTTGAACAAATTTTGTACCCATCAATCTTCCTGAACTAAGTACCTACTTTTTTTAACCAAACAAATATGAGATACTTGAACCAAATCATGCACCAAAACTATTTTTTTTTTTTCAGTTGAACCAAACCAAAACTTAACCAATTATTTTCAAAAAAATGGATTGCTTCAATACAATTAAAAAATATTCTCCTAATTTTATATAAAAATCGATGAGGAAATCCCCGAAATTAAAGACAAAACCAGGAGGGGAATATTAACAAACCAACTGTTTGGGGTCAAATCATATCCAGATATATGGTATTAATTAAGCGACCTTTGTTTTTTCATTGAATTGAATTTTCTAACGATTAATAGACTACTTAAGTAGTGTTGTTAGAGGTAGCTGTGGCGTACTTATTAGTGTGTTGGCCTGCTACGCAGAGTGACCGCGGTTCAAATCTCGCACATTCAAAATCAAATAGTAGAAAACACAATTTTTCTACAAGACACCACCTCTTGGAAGGCAATGGCAAACCTACAAGAGTAAAAATTGCTAAGGAAAAACTTTTCATTTCGCCGTTTGTATTCGGCATAAATCTGTAGGTCCCTTCCATTCATGTACAAATCTAACACGCACAACATGAGTGGATGCGAAAAAAGCCATGTTGTGCCATTAAAAGAAAGAAAGTGGTGTTAATTTACTCGTATTTTATTGAATTCGGTTAATAATTTCAGAGTGTGAATCCAGATCTAGTTAATATGACGTGGTAGTGATAGGGTAAGTTATTGCTATATGTAATATTATATTATTATACATGTTGGGGATTCATGTGAAATCGCATATCCTATTAACGGAAAAACTTAAGTTTGGTAAGTTTGGTGATAAAAAATTAAACTCATATCTATAAATATATCCAATTCTATATTTATACCGGGTTATTAATTTAAAAATTGTTGATACCTAATTGACTAAAGCTAAAAGCACATTATGTATTAGTTATGCATACTCAAATCACTAGAAATTTAACTTGAAAATGTTTACACCTTTAGGTTGTATAACGATTTCTGCTTCTCTTACGGACTTCTAACGCCTTTGCAACTGCAAAATATGTCTGATTAACAACACGCCTACTCAAAATTACTTGAAGTGGCTGTCATCGACAGGAATATTTTATCGCAACTAGAAATCCGTTTATAAACCTTATTTTAGTATCGAAAAAAGTTTTGGTCTTTAATCTCCTATAAAAATCTGAAAGCCCTTTCACATTACCCATTCTAGAAACATGATGATTTTATATCTATCCATTTACCAACTACCATATGTAAGTATGTACTATGTACAATTTGATTTTGCTAGAAAATTTCTTTTAGTGTTCAGTTGGTGTTGCTTTCAGCGCTTTTTTTTATTCATTCAAGCTAGAATGTCTTCTTTTTTGCGTTCGCTCGTTCGGTCGTCCATTCGTCGTGCATTCATACAACACAAAATGATTTGGGGATTTTTCCCTCGATTCTTATTTTGTAAATCATTTTACTTTTTATTTTCCTTCATTTACTCTCATCAGCTTTTAATTCTACGTTTTTCTTTCATTCTTTTCCTTTTTCTTTTTTTTCTTCTTACAAATATACTTCTTGTGTGTTTTTCTTCTTTTTTTGCATGACTTTTATACACAATTCCACTTTTATTATACGAGTGTAGCAGCAAAATATTCTCAAAGGTTCTCTACTCTGCCCCGCATTGCTAATGAGATCTGCTGCTGCTGCTTCTTCGAATAAGGAGATTTTTATTTTTTTTAACATTTCTTTTAAAGGTTTCTTCGTTTTTTTTGTTATTTGATTTAATTTTTTTTTTTTTTTTTTTTGTTTGCTTGTTTTTCTTTTCAGTATTTTTCTTTGGTTACTGCCTGCTGCCTGTGTTGTCCTTTAGTGACGCCCCATTCGAATGATGTTCGCGTAAATGTCCTTTTCACTGAGGCATGTCTAATGCTTTGCCTGCCAATCTCCAACCATCGCACATACATACACACATATTTATATCGTGGCTGTTGAACGGACTGAAGACGGTCGGACGAATGAACGACAAACGGGCGGACGGGAGGATGCGCTACGTTGTTAAATTAGAAAAATGTAAATCTATTTTAATTAAGATAAATAAGTAACAAAATGTTTTATGAAAATTACGTTAACGATGTTGCTTGTTTCGATATTACTTTCAAGAGGACACTCACCGACAGAATATAAATTTATATATAGTACGCTTCAAAGTAGGTACGTGTATGTACTTGTACTTGTACTTGAGAGAAGGGGCGAAAATTACTTAAATGAAAAGTCCTCAACTAACAGAAACGCGAAAAATAAATATATAAAAAAAAATCAAAATGGAAAAGTGCTGGAAAATTTCCACGGTTTTATGGGGAAAAGTTTCGCATTCATTTCATCGATCGGTTTTTTTCCTTTTTTCAGTTGATTTCATTACCGATACTCATTGAATTTATTTGTAAAACTTTTAATTAACGACTGTTGAAATTATTAATTTTTTCTATTCATTTGTTTTTGAAGCGTGAATGAAACTTGTATATGGCCTCTTTTAATTAAACGTGTTAAATGGTAAATATGTATGGATGTATTTTTTAATGCAATTATTTATTGACACTTGAAACTATTTACATACATACACTTAATAGACATGATGTGTAAGCTGAGTGATTCATTCACACATGCATACATACTACATACATACATACTTACATGCACAGTAATTATAAGAGGCGTTCCTAGGCCTGGTTTCACACTAAAATGACTACAATCCATTAATATGCCAGAGATTTTCTCACCCACTCATGTTGTGCGTGTTATAGTTTTGTACTTGAATGGGGACTGTGGGTCCCCAGTTTTATGGCGAATGCGAACGGCGAAGTGAAAAGCTCTTCAAAGGTAATTTTTACTCTTGTCTGTCAAGATATTGAGATTTTTACCCCGGACACTCTGCATAGCAGACCAGCGCACTACCAACTACGCCACTACAACCAGCAATATATTGACTTAAAATTATGTATAAATGTTCTTGATGTTTTCCCAGCCTACGTCCTAAAGTTCTACATAGTTAGGTTCATAAATAAATATTCGATGCCAGCGGTATCAATAGTCGAATAACAACCATATTCTCTTGCAAATAATTTGTTGGGAAATACCATATATCCAGTTACTTTAAAATAATGCTTTTTGCCTACCTAATACTTCAAGATATGACCGACTAAAGAATATATATTTGCTTAGTCAAAACTTGACAGCACTTGAATTCAGAATTTGGCGAATTAAAAATTTCATTTTACTTCTCTAAATTTTATTTTGTTATATTTCTCCTGAACATAAACGTTTACATTTGTTCTTTACAAATGGCTTTGGGTTTCACAGTGGTCGCTGTGGCGTAGTGGTAATGCGTTGGACTGCTACGCAGAGTGTCCGGGGTTCGAATCTCGACACAGGCAAAATCGAAAAGTAGAAAAAATAATTTTTCTACACGGCACCACCTCTTGGCAGGCAATGGCAAACCTACAAGAGTAAAAATTGCCTATGAAAAGCTTTCCACTTCGCCGTTCGGATTCGGCATTAAACTGAAGGTCCCTTCCATTCACGTACAAATATAACACGCACAACATGAGTGGATGCGAAAAGCTTGGCCTAGACCCTCTATGGGCTGTTGTGCCATTAAAAGTAAAATAAAGTAAGATTGCAATTTTCAGTAAGCTTCATAGAAAATATTAAAAAAAGTCACTCCATTCCTTTTCCGTACTAAGAAAGTACTATTTCTGGTAATGCCAAGCTATATTATTTTTATAAAATTTCAGGTCAATTGGAGTCAACTTTTGAAAGCCAGTGTTCTCAGCACATAATATACACAACCTTTTTAGGGCAAACAGGTTGAAGGAGCAGATTATTTGGTTGGTTGTTTCGATTGTATTAGTTGGGCCACAATCTCTTTTTTACTCGCACCAAAAATTTTACTGTAGCATAGCCTTTTCTGCTAAAGAACTTGTACCAAATCTCAGTACTGTACTGTAAGTAGTTCTGGAGATGTACCAAAAAAAAATCATTAGGTTTATATAGGGGAGATGCCTCGCACACTATTTTTCCACATATTTTTTCCACAGAAAGCTATTAACAAATTTGAACTTCGTACCAAATGTTATTGTAATATCATACCACAAATGGTTTCTGAGATATCCTACAACTAGAATTCAAGTTATATGGGATGTGCCGCACGCCCTTTTCCGATCCTATCCACATTTGCTGTAACACGGCATTGTCATCAACACGTCCTTGTACTAAATTGCTATTCTGTCTTGTAAGTAATTCCAGGAATATACGTAAAAAAGCATAAAGATTGTATGGGAGGTGCCACGCCGAATCATATGAAAAATGGAATAAGTAATAACAATTTAAATATAATTGTAACATTAAACAAAATTTTTAAGCGAATTATTATTATTATTTTTATATTGTATTTTAATATAAATTCAACATGAAATATATCAATTTATCATTTTTATCGTCAAATAAACATTTATATTTTTATATTGAAAATTACGTTACAAAAGTATTAATTTTACTTTGTAATTTTTTTCAATGTAGTTGTAGCACTTGAAATATCTATAGGCTATAGGCTTTTTCTATATTGCAGTATTTTATGAAATAAATCTTTAGTCTCAAAATTCATGCCAAGTTGTTATACAAATTTCCACATTCATTTTTATAATGAAGAAGATTCAAAAATCTTAGAAAAAGGGTGTTTTTTTTACAAGTTTGGTTTTGAATCTGGCAATACTTGTTTCAGAGTTGGTCTTTTTCACAGCTGTCACTGGATTAATGCTCAGTTTGGTTTGCCATTTCATAATGAATAGACTTACTCCTGAACAACGTTTGCAAATCGTGCAAATTTATTACCACAATACCGGTTCGGTTAGCGCGACACATCGCGCGCTGCGTCCAATATTCGATGAAGCTCACTTCTAGTTTAATGGGTACGTTAATAAGCAAAATTATCGCATTTGGAGTGATCATAATCCACAAGCCATTGTTGAGACGTTCGATCCTCAAAAAGTCACTGTTTGGTGTGCTCTATGGGCAGAGGGAATCATTGGTCCATATTTCTTCAAAGATGAAGCCGGTCATAATGTTTCAGTCAATGGGGAACGCTATAGAGCCATGATTAATGACTTTTTCATGCCTGAATTGGAGGATGTTGATGTGGACGACCTTTGGTCTTTGGTTCCAACAAGACGGAACTACATGCCATACAGCCCTACAGCCAACGAAACAATCAATTTATTGAAGGAAACTTTTGGTGAGCGCATTATCTCGTGTCGTCGTCCTGTGGCGTGGCCTACAAGATCCAAGATCGTGCGATTTGACACCGCTGGGCATTTTTTTTTTGGGGTTATGTGAAGTCGCTTGTCTACGCAGATAAGCCCGAGACGATTGACGCCTTGGAAGAGAATATTCTGCGCGTTATTACTGACATATGGCCCCAATTGCTGCTAAAAGTGGTCGAAAATTGTGCCCCTCGGCTGGAATTTATTCGAACCAGCCGCGGCGGCCACTTGCCCGAAATCGTTTTTAAAACATAATGGCAAATCCTTATCTTTATAATAAAGCTAAATTCGTGGTCATAACATTAAATTATATGCATTTTATTTCTTCTTGAAAACCACACTTCTAAAAAAACACCCTATATAATATTTAGGTAATATAGTAAAGAGGAAAATAAAGTAATTAATAATAATTAATTTTGCCCTGCATTTCGGACCAGTTGTAACATTTATATTTAAAAAAAAAATTTCTTAATTAAAAACAACTTTGAACCGGATTTAAACCAGTTTCTAAATTTTTATTTTCCATTATTTATCAGAAAAGGGTTCAGTGTCGCACATTGTAGAATGTAAGTATGTGTATGTATAGAGTTGTCCCATCTACAACAATGAAATATAAATCCAAATGAAAACTCAAAATTATATATAACGATATTATTACTTTTTTTTCATAGTATTTCAGGTGATTTTTTTATGTAAAAAAAGAGCGGGAATATTGATCTTATATAAATACGTTTATTCCCAAAAAATAAATGCTACTTAATATGCAAAATAGTTGAGTGAAAGGGTTACAGCACAAATACATACATACAATTTGGTATATGTACGAACCAATTTGAAGCTATGCCGCACATTCGCCTCATGAGTTTTCATAGCTTCATAAACTCATACTCGTAGTTTCGAGCTTGAAAAGGCGTTCGGTTAGGATCGGTTCGGTATGCAAATGACAAGAATGAATGAAAAACAAACTACACACGTTGCTCAATGATGATTACTGATGCTGGAATAAAGGATGTGTTGTCGCAGGATAACGATAACAAAACAATATGATCGCCACTTTGGTAACAATCAGAACAATCACCCTTTTCTACTTCTAGGTATGGGATATTGTTAAATTACTGCATTATTTATTTATTTATTTTTTTTTTTTGTTTAGATCACACAAATGTCTGAAGGTTCCAACATTTTTAATGGTACTCAAGTGAAATGACATATTTCTTTCTTACTTATTTAAAAAGAAGAAAAGAAAAAAACTAACCGAACAAAAAATAATTAAATATTTCTCACGATTTTTGATTTGTATATTTTTAAGCGGTGAATTAATTCTTGGGTCTTTCTTTTTCTCCCTTTATTTTCTTTTTTTTTTCATTTTGTAACGCTTTAGCCCGTGTCACTTAAGCACTCACAAAACTACATATAGTAGTTTTCTTTGGGAGTTAATAGCTTCTGTCTCTTTTCCACTCTGTAAGTGTCACACTTTGGCATGCCAAAGTGTTTGATTTAAAGGAAAATGTTTCTTTCGATTCTTCTACAAGTAAGTATTTAAAATTCAATTTTTATGCAAATGAATCTCAGTTTTGAGGTTCCCAACAATATTTTCCAATTTGTTCCCTTTTCTTTTTTATTTTTGTTCGCATTATATAAACAGGTTCTTCTTAATGTATACATACAATAATCCCTGCATGTCCTTGAAAATCATAATTTTATATATTGTATTAAAATTTACATACACAATTTATATTGACGATATCATTGTTGTTTGTGTTGTAAGTACATATGTATGTATGTAAAAGAGTAACAGTATGAAGTCCTAGCAATTACTTACTTAATTAAAAATACAATTAATAGAATTGCATAAGTGTTGATTCTGTAAATTCGTATTTTTCAAAGGATCTGAATGTCAACAATTGGGAAAGCATGCATAGGAAAGTCAAGCTGAGATCGAACTTGTAGCAGCTTTGTTAACAAAATGGACAGACGGAACACCTTGATGGAAGCTTGAAAAACTTCAATGGAATAACACAAATTGTAAGTATTTCTCACACAAATGTAGCTAACCTTAACACTTACTATGCATTATTATTGGACAGTTTAGTAAGAGAAATTCCTTATAATTGAGTTTATAAATTTCATGCCTGAGACTGAAAGTCATTTTGAATATTGAATAAATTGCACAGGCCTGTGAGGTTTTAGATAAGATTTGTTAACGCGATTTAAAGAATAATACTCATACTTATATCAAAAAACAACAATTTTATCTCAGAAAAACAAAAATTTCATGGAACTTTGTAGATATCGACTTCTTAGTTTCTGACTAAATCATGTAACTCCAATTTTTCTAGTTCACGTTTTTCAGAAATGTATGGTGCTAATGAACTGCTTATTGTCAATATTTCATAATTAAAATATGTAACCAGTTACCATAATATATTGTCCAAGCGGAGATAACTCTTGCCAACAGGTGTTACTTACTACGGGCTCAGTAGGCAATTGAGAAGTAGAGCCCTCTCTCGGCCGACGAAAATAACGCTCAATAAGTCCCTTATCCTTCCCATCCTAATAGGTATATGTCGCCGAGATGTGGACATTGACCATCAATAATGAGAGGTTGTTAGGAGCGTGTATCGAATAAGATGGAACGATGAGTTGCACGCCGACACTGATATAGTCAAACGTATACAAATACAGCGGCTTCGTTGGCTGCGTCATGTTGAGCGAATGGAATGGAAGAAAACGCTCCGGCAAGAATGGTGTCTTATTCGAGCCATAGTGGAGGAACAAGCAGAAGAGGACCTTCTAATCTCCGTTGGAAAGAACAGGTAAAGGGCGACGTGACTGCATAGCAGAGGCGACAAAGACCGATCATCGGTTGTAGTGCCAGCTAAGTGAGTAAGTAAGTAAGTTAATATGTTATCATCCGCTGTTGAAAATTGGTTCCACATTTAACTTCAATGGTCAGGCGTTCCGAAAGTAAACAGCGGACCATGCAATTTTGGTTTCTATCATCGCCAATCTGTGTGCCGTGACAAAAATCTATAGATATTTCAAGTGCTACAACTACATTGAAAAAAATTACCATATAAAATTAATACTTTCGTAACGCGATTTTCAATGTAAAAATAGAAATGTTAATTTGACGATAAAATTGTTAAATTGTTTTGTTTCATGTTCAATTTATATTAAAATAGTACAATATAAAAATGATAATAATTCATTTAAATTTTTTTTTAATTTAAAATTATAACATAAGTATTATTATTTATTCCATTTTTCATATATAATTGACGTTTGTTTGTTTGTTTCCCGACTTGATTTTGGGTCGCAACCCATAGATTTGGAAACACTTAGGTGATTCACAAGGTGTCGTATTATGTCGTGTTGTCATAAATAAAATTGTTAAACTTTGTTTGAAAATGAGAGAATCTATGACAATTGAGCTAAAGAGCTCTCAAAGAGTATGCGGTATTTATCGTACAGATAGTTCTTCCTTCTTTTCTTCGCATCTACAGTCATTTGACCGTGTACACATTCTAGTGGCATGTGTGTCTATGACCAGTTATTACTGGCTGACAACACTTTATGTATCTGTTTTCTATCTAGATATATTACCACGAAACGTTTGGAGTTATACATACTTCGCCCATGCCTTTTGCATGTGAGTTCAATCAGCAAACTCACACTTGCCTGGTTCAAGACAACTGCCTGAACTTCGTGGTTGCAGGTGGCACGCTATGCTAAGCAAAGCCTGCTTAGCATTTTGACTATTTCTACCGTCTATAACATCTATGTAGAAACAAATTTTTACAATTTTTCTTCTACTCGGTTTCGAGATATTTACATTTAGCAGCTGTAGTGTTTGACTGCATTTACTCGTAGCTTCTTTCTAGCCCAGTATAATAATTAGTACATGATTTGATAGAAATTTAAATTAAGTAGATACATGTATGTATGTATGTAGAACCTTAATCGAAGGAAAATGTTAAGGATTCTAATAAAATAACGTAATAATGAAATTGCAGCTTAAGCTTTTAAGCCTTTCTATCCATCATCAATCGAGAATTTTGCAGCTCCTACTTACTTTTAGAAATTATTGAAGCAATATTGTTGCAAAAAGTAATTATAATGACTAAGTGCTTGAATAGACATCTTATTATGTAACTATACATACATACATACATAGCTATCGACTTCTCACTCATGGCAGCAGAACAGAATTCAATAAATCCAATGTTGGTTAAAATCATAAAGAAAACTGGAAAAAAATTATGCGAACATTTTTACAAACGTCTGTATGCATGTACTTGTAATGGACACATACACTGATGAATAAAGGGTGGGGGTTTTATCATTGATAGCAATGATTTTAGACACATGAATCGCGATTCCCAGGACAAGCATACAGTCTTTAAGAGATAAATAGGTTTATTCTTCCACATCAATCAGATTAATGTACATGGAGAAATTAGCTGTTCCAAGGGCAGGAAATTTCGGAAATAAAACCCCCCTTAGATCCGCTAGTGGACATTCACGTTACAAGAGAAATGTAGGTATACATATTTATGTATATGCATAAAAACATGGAAAACTCTCGAAATGAATAGAACGAACAACGTCATTATAAACCATTCACATTTTTGTATGCATTAACATATGCATACATATTCACAGATACTGTACTGAATACAAATATACATATGTATGTATGTATTGCATATACTTTGTACGTGGATACTATGTACATATACACGAAGGATATGTATGTATATATGTATATTGCAAAGATGCATAAAAATGCAAATGCATAGAAAAAACTGCTGAATTTGCATGCAGAAGCATATTTTTTACCAGCATATTTATATCCATATGCACTTATGTATATGCATCTATACATAAATAAGTATGTAGAAATATATGTATATACATTATCGTACATACATTCTTATATGGTATATCCGAGTAAACAAGTATGTATTGCAGCAACAATATACAGTCGCAGGCCTAACAAAATGCAACTCTGTTCCATTGAACGTTGGATTGGCTTTATTTTTGTGATAACCGTATCCTATTGTTTTCACTTTGAGTTATCTTATTATTTTCCAATAAGGTCGTCTATTTTCTATCACTTTGATTAAGTTTCCTGAGCGAATCGACCAAAAAAAAAGTACAACGCCATGGAAATACTCGAAAGGTTAGTTTATTTTAGGAATTGTATTTATTTCAAATTAAGTCTACAACTTTTATGGCACTTGGTTCCTATAACCATCCGACAGCAAATCTGCTATTTTAACGGCGTTGGCATCAACAAATCAACTGTTTGCCGAATTGCTTCACGCTCGCATTTGCGTAAAAGTGTTGAACGAAAGCTTGGAAGTGGTCGCCGTCGATCAACTACAGCTCGACAGGATAGGCCAATCTTTCGCCTAGTAAAGAATGATACGTGTTGAGAACTACATTAACGAGGAACCGATTAGTGTATAAACAGTAAGAAGATGTTTAAAAGTTGAAAATTTTCTGAACAGGCGCCCATGAAAATAGTTGCTGGTCAGTCAATTTGATTAAAAAAGAAAGTGACTTGATTTTGCGAGGCGGTATCTGCATTGGACGAGTTAACAGTGGGCTAAGGTATTATGGAGCGATGAAAGTTAATTTAATTTATTCGGCTTCGACCGGATCAATTATGTAAGTGGTCCCACCAAAACAATGGTATTCAATAGCCACTTCCAATGGTAAAACGCCATGTTGGTGTGGGGGTAAGAAATAATGCCTATTGATTTAAATTAATTTCTAACTCTGTTAATCTGCGTTCTCCCATCATGGAACTGGTCAATTAGTAAAAATTAATGGAATTTAACTCCAACGCTTACTGCAAGAAAAAAAGGCTAAAGACAGCATATTCCACCAGTCGTTTAGCTGGCGCGTTTCTAATGGACAATGCTGTGAAAGTTTTGAAATGGCTCGCTTAGTCTCCAGGTCTCAACTCCATAGACAATCTTGTCAAAAATAAAAAATTTTAAGAAGGTCCTTGAGTCAGAATGAAAAAAGATATCCATGAAAATACTAACTTCTTTAGTTGATTCTATGCCTTCAAGACTGCATGCAGTCATCGTCATCGCTAATATGTAATAGCTATGCCACAAAATAGTTATAGATCCCATATGTATAGTCATCAGCGTGGCGTAGTTGGTAGTGCGTTGGTCTACTATGCAGACGAGTTCAAATCTTCCGGGGTTCAAATCTCGGTACAGGCAAATCAAAAAGTAGAGAAGACAAGTAGATAAGACAATGGCAAACCTACAAGAGTAAAAATTGCCCAGGATAAACTTTTCACTTCGCCGTTCGGAGTCGGCATTAAACTGTACGTCCCTTCCGCTCATGTTCAAATATAACACGAACAACAAGAGTGGATGCCCTCCATGGGCTGTTTTGCCATTAAAAGAAAAGAAAGAAAAGATCTCATATTTTCTCAATTTTTTAAAATAGCCTTTTTTGCTTCACATTTTCCATAGATAGTGTTAATATTTTATTTCTTACAAAATAACAGATACTCATAATTTAACAAAAATGCATATGAGTAACGAAAGGTAAGGGCATATGAACGTAAATGTTCTAAAAATCATTTTAATTTCGAGGAAATCACCACAAAGCCGCTCTTGTTGCACTTTTTCTGCCCGCGACTGTATACCACTTGAAAAATATATGCATGCACATACATACATATATGAATATCATCCCATAAATTTGAAAATAAAATGCCTTGAGCTGGCATAAACAAATTTAGTATGATATTTAAAATATCTTTAAAAAAAGAATGCAAATTACAATGCACATAAAAATTTAACAAAAATGCAAACATAGAAAGAACGGAAGATTTGCTAACATTAGCAAACAATTGTTTTGCAAATAATCACACAAACATATCCCAATATACTTGGTCGTTCGTACATATGTACTACTACTGTATGTATTTATGAAATCTTTTAAATAAGTGCAGAGTATATCCCTGCATACTATGCACATGGAAACAGCGACAACGTCGACGCTTCGCGACTCCACGTTGACGATGACAGCACTTTTTTTTTCTTTTTCTTTTTTTTTTTTTGCTATTAATATTTCATTTCCTGTTGTTGAGAAATATGTCCCTCGCGAAATGTTTGCGCCGCAGCAATGAGCGCAAGGACAACAGTGAGTGATATTCAAAAGCGATAAAATTCTATATAAATAGCCTTAAAATATTTAATTCATTTTATGCGATTTCATTCAGCGCAATTTTAATTATGTTGTGGATAAAATAAAACATCATCATAAAGTATCTTGAGCTCCTTCGAGCTCTTCAACGGTACGTACCGTGGGATAACTCTTAGTAATATTGTCAGTATCTACTAGTAAATGCAAGAGTACGAATAAATTTGAAAAGCGTACCTTAAATGGAACTAATTCTGTCATTATTACTGTTGATTTCATTAGTGAATATGCTGATGCCATACTTTACACGACTAATTAAGAATTGCATGACTGTATCGCCATCATTTATTATTCCAAATATTGACGGGAGATTTCACTTATAATTGTATTTCCTATTTCTGATTTTTGCCAGATCGGCGAATTTAACCATGCTTTTCACTTTCACTGTTCCTTTCTTCCAGACTTGAAAGAAATGAGAAAAGTTCATATAAAAACGATCAAGAAATTGACTTGAGTCAAAATTTTACCAGAGTATCCAGTTCTCAAGAAAAATAGTACGTTTTTAAACTACTTTTTAAATATTGTAAAATGTGAATATGGCAGCACAGATTTTAGCAAAAACAAATTGGAGAAGGAGATAAGAGAGTTGTAAATATTCAAAAGTAAAATTTTCTTGCATACTACTTTTTCATACTCCAGCAAGAAATGCCTTTGAGAGGTTTCTTGAGAACTGAATTCTGACCTTAAAAAATTGTCCATTTCCAGCCAGGAAGAAATAGAAAGATTGGCATTTTTTGCTTTTTCATTGTGCCGAGTATCAAACCCAGCAATTCTGCACAGCACTCCAGGACATATCAATTACGACATGGTATATAATTCAACTATAGAGCATTTTGCTCATAGACTATTTCCTTCCTGGTAAATTATCACCTATACGGTAAGAAATACCGGTAGATGGTTCGACATAATAGAAATTGTACTTGTTCTTTATTGGTAGTCTTAAGTATGTACATAGCTTTAAAATGAACAAGTCTATCTATTTGATGTAGCCCTGGACTTAGTTTTTCGTGCAGAAACGTCTTGCGCCTGTTTTATTTATGCATGAATCGAAGGATCGTACATTTCTGCGGCGATTTCCAGATGTAAAGGAAAAAAGGTTATAAATATTGGCTGAGAGTATAGAAAAAAATTTTATTTTCGTTTACATATTGCTAGTACGCACCTACACTCTCTGTACAGGGTATATTGGTTTTGATCGAATAACGGTTATTTGTAACGCCCAAATATATGTACATACTATATGTATATACTTATATAAATGATCAGCGTGCATAGCGACTTCGATATAACTACAATACTATATGTCCGTCTGTTGGTGTACTCGATAACTCGAAGTCAACTCAACAAATCTCAGTATGTATAAACGTTCCTCACACTAAGAAGGAGGTTTAGTTCTGAAATGGGTAAAATTTGTCAAGTGGGCGTGATATCTTCCATACAAGTGAAATTTTCAAAAAATTATATTAAAAGAATTTCTATATCAAATTAAACCAGATTCGATGCACTTCATTGAATCATTGAAATATCTTGTATAAACTGTCAAAATTGGGCAAAAGCTACGCCTACTTCCAATACGAGTTAAATATTCAAAGGACAATACCAAAAGAAATAGTGAAGCATATGTAACACACAATGGCATTATTGAGCAATAACTACGGCTACCAACCATACAGGTCAAATCTTTACAGGGAAATATAAAAGGAAACATTGGTACGAATACAAGCACATTTGGTATGACAATGAGTTAGGCTGGAAACCAAAATATGTCGTGCAAAAACCAAATAAGTTGGATGTAAAAAAAGAGTGTAGGCTATAGAAAATTGGGTCTTACTCGAGCTTAAGTAGCTTTCGGTATTTTTAAAAAACCTAAATCAATGTAAAGTTTTTTAAATGCACATTTCTATTTGTCCCACTGCCAATTTCTATTCCTATTTTCTACAAATATGGCACTTTGTCAGCACTTCGTCGTGGAGCTCATTTTCTTGGCAATTCTCCCACTCATTAGTATACGATATTTAGGTATGTATAGGTGTATGAGTGTGTGTGTGTGTGTGTGTGTTGGTAGATGTGTCTCTTTGTCAGCATTAGGCTTGTTTAATTTACGCTTAAGTTTTCACTGTTTAAGCTAATGTTGTTGTAGTCGTTTTCGCTGTCTTACTGCTGCTGCAATCGAGAATTAAATTTTCAAGTTGTAGTTGTCTCAATGGGCGTCTTCTTCATCTTTCATTTTTCTTTGTTTTTCTGAGTGTGGACAAAGTACATTTTAATTATGAGTAAATATTTAAGTAGAAATATTGTAGCAATGATGCTGGCAATGATTATGATGATGGCGATGATGATAATGTTGTTACCATCGTGCTTAGTAGACCTCCCCAAGAAGGACAAAAAATTTTTAATTAAAGTTATGCTGTCACTTGAATGCGCACATGTCAAAAACTTATACATTTCAATGTTATTTTTTTCCATATTCTTTTAAATTACAGTTGCAACATAAATCCATTTGACTTTATCTGCCATTAAAATCAAGCACGTTTTTTTTTTAATTTGTTATAAAAAATATAAGTATTTTGTATTTTAGTTAGGAAAAAAAAACCAGGTTGAAAACACATTTCACAGCTTAGAATAAACCATAAAAAATTTACTATATACGCAATTTTTTCTTAACACCACGCCGATCATCACACAGCACTCGAGGGGTGGGCTAAAATAATGGGCGCACAAAAAATCAGTAGCCACCCCTCGTGCTGCCTGCAAAGCGAAGGAACAGAAAAAAGCAAAACACTAACATTTTTTCTACGTATGAAAATAATTCAATTGTTAATAAAATACACTTTTTCTAGCAAAAAACACTCTAAATAAAAAAAAAAAGATGTGCTGACGGGTTGTTAGGATTCCTTTGTTGTTGCTGTTGTTCGCATTTTTCCCAGTTGCATTTGACACGCTCATAATTTCCGGGTTAATTTTATTGAAATTTTTTATAAAGTTTTTAATTTTTTTTTTAAAGTGTTTCAAAATTCATGCTGACATATTCTTTTATTGTCTGCAAAAAAAAAATCCACGTTTTTTTAGTCTTTTATTACAAAAACTCAAAATGTTAATCAAAAGTGTAACAGTTTTCTATTTTACGCTCTGGGTAAAATTAGAAAAAATGCATGCTCTATAAATTTGAATGCAAATAAAATTCGGTTTCTCTTTCAATACATTTGTTTACTATAGGTAGTTAAATGAAAACAAGAATGAGAAGAATAGAGCAGCGGAATAAACTCTGACAAGCTGTCAAACCTCTTTTCCACATTCCTATTATAATTTCTGGCTTTTTGTATGAACCCATTAGAACTAGTCCTACTGTGTATAATTCATTAATGCTATTTGAAAGTGAATGATACAAAGCCGGGTATCGTATGTTATTTGCAAATGACTTTGGTTCATAGATAGTGTACATAGTGATCCAATAGCTCCTGTAATAGTCTCCGATTTCGTATTAGCCTAGTCAATGTTGCCTAGTCATGTTTAAGGATGAACAAGTTTTATTTACTATTATCATCAAGAATGTGCAACAAGAGTAAACTAAATGGGAATTCAGAATGCGTTAATACGAACTGTATGCCTGTTTTTTTAAACTCTTCGCGTTAGAATACAATGAAATGCAATTTATCGTAGAAAATAAGTTATTCGACATAAAATTCTGAAAATCTTTTATCCCTAAGCCGTTAGCCCCACTAGCAGCTCCCAACAAACTCCCAACAGTACTAAGGATTGTATACGGCCCTCCTGTCCACATCTCTTTCGCATACAGTCCTTAAAAATTACAAGCTTCTCAAACGATCACATACCTATCACTTAAATGCGAAGAGGCATGTGCCTTACGGACGGCAGCCCATCAGGGAAATGATAAAATGATTTGCTTTAAAAATGAATTAATCTCAACTATGAAAGTAGATTTTCCTCTATGCTGAAGCAATTAATCAAATGCACCCCTGTTTCCCCTTACTGATACCTAATTTTTTGCAATTATCTTTGACGAATTATTGACACATAAATGCCATCACTTTAACTGCTTACAATGTTAACAAGTCAATTAAAAAAAAAATCAACACTTTGTATAATGCAAAAAAGAAACATAACCAACAAGTAAGTATCAGGATTGTGGAAACGAACCTCAAAATTGGCATATAACAAATTCAACAATCTCTCAAGTGTTGTTAAGCAAAATTGACAATGCAAAGAAAAAAATGCTTAAGCTTATTAACCTTTTTTTAAACAATTATTTTCCAAACTGTTTGACGCATAATGATGAGCTCTGAATACCTTTTTTTGGGACTGACGTTCTCATTTTATTTTTTTTTGTATTCTTTAATAGTGCACCCCTCATACTTTGATGTGAAAAAAAATAAGTTACCCTCACTGTTACCAGTCATTTCATTTTTGTTTTCAATGAACTGCTGTACACAGTACACAATGCTCGCATCCTCTTCACACTTTGTTTGACGTTGATGTTGTTTGATTTTTGTTGCCTATCAATTGCGGTTGATTTGATCGTTTTATATTGATCGGCAATTGATCGATATAACCCTCCTATCGATAATGGCAGGGTCTAATTGTTAATGGTATATAGTCGTATTTTGATTCAAATAATCAGTTTTATTGTTCGGAACAATGAAACATTTCGTGGTGTATTATATTGTAATTTGAGTCGCACGATCTTTTGATAGAATAATAGATCCTGTTTACTTGTTTCTTTTAGATGCTCGTGTGCATTTTAATTTCTGTGGCTAGCTTTGGAAGCATTGCAAAATTTTTTAAATTTAGTAGAAAAAGGTAAAATATTATGCGGAAATGGCATTGTTTACAAGCTTTTTCTCTTGGTATAGAAGTTTCAAGCAGCATTTCATTGCAAGCGTGTTGAAAAGGTGAGAAGTTTTCAGGGTAAACAAAAATGAATGGTCGCAGATTTTACTGTAACTCTTAAACAATTATATTATTATCTTCTCTAACTTTTTCATATTCGGTATTTTTGGACTTGTGGATCATCAAGATGGCAAACTTTCAAAAGCAACAATTGCACAAGTAAAACTTTTTACTTCAACTTTCGCATTCCTTGTGTATAAAAATATATCACGAACAACATGAATGGATGCGAATGGAATAGCCTAAGCCCTTCATTGCTGTTGTTGCTTAAAAGTATAAGGGAAGTATTTCGAACTATGGACAACCTAGATAGTCTAGTATAAGAAAGTTTGCACCTCTTGGTAGGCAATGACAAAACCACCAAAAAATTGCCACCCCGTGGTTCGGAACCAGCATTAAACTGTAAGGTCAGTTGTCCGTTATACAAGACATATAGATCTATAAATTCGAAATTAAATTTAACCAATTCTAGGACCTTTTTTTACTCAAAAATGTTAATGACTGTTACTGATTCAAATGTTCGATTAAATTGAAAACTCGTTTAAAAAAAGCAACATATTGATTTTTCCTTTAACTTCAAAAAGTAGTGTTTCAAGATTGTTCCTAAGTGTATTTCTATTTCACATGAATGTCTTCGTAGGATGTTACTTTGTGCTTTTAACCACTGATGCGAATAAACACAAATTTGCAGTATGGTTCGGTTTAACGGTTAACGGTCTCTCTGAACCAAATGGTTTGATTCAAGAACCTGTTTTGCCACAACGTTGAACCGTTGGTTGTGTTCAAAAATAATTTGACTCCAAAACCTGCACAATTTGTAATTTATAAAAATTTTTTGGGTAGATTTGTGCACGCTCAAAAACAAAGACCATTCCATAGTCGGCAATTGACCCCAGGGCCCTAGCGGTGTCAGTCTAATATATCAAGTAGTATAATATATTTTTTTATTCGAACAAAACTGGTTTGGTTCAAGTGAAGAAAAATAACCAAAACGGTTTAGTGCATTCCTCGGTTCAATGGTTCGGTTTAAAGTTAGTTTGGTTTAAAAGCGATCGGTATCCCTGCTTTTAACCGCTAATTTGACCCTGCATACTTGAGTTTTCTAACTTTTATTTATTTTTCTTCAATTTCACATCCTAAATGATTGCTAGTGGAGAGGTGTTAAAAATCATAAAATATTAATCACTCTACATACATACATATATATGTAGTGAAATTTGGTTAAATTTTTGTTTCAACTTCTCTTCCCAAAAAATATTAAAAATTTGAATTCAGATTGTACATATTTTAAAGCAACATCAATCACCATCTCATTTGTGAATGAATTTTTTTCTATATATTTTTAATTAAAAGAAAATCCTTGAAATTGCCTTGATTGCAACAAAGAGATTTACAAATAATTATTTTTATACCTAAAATTTTTTTCTACCTTCACAGTAGATGAAGCTCTCCTGACTGACTGCCTGCCTGACTGCTTACTTGCTTGCCACACGGCATTAGTGAGGTAAAAATACAAATGCGCCATAGAACAAGCAACGAACCGGAAGTTCAAAAAAACCAAACAAAAATGCAAAAAAAAAGAAAAATACACCAAACAAAAATGAAAAATGCATAAGAAGAAGAGAATACGAACGACCGCCCGCCATAATTGTGGACTGACAGAGCGGACGGAGCTGCCATTTTGCTTTCAAAAAAACAACCACAATCTCAACCGCAACTTCATGCAAAATTTGCTAAATTAACAAGAGCGAAAAAGCAAAATAAAAATGAAAGAATTCTATAAAAATAAAATGAAACGAATCTGGAAAATTTCGTTTCCTCAATTTGCGCGCATTTTCTATAATATTTCTTAATTATAACGGTTATTCATTTGAACACGTCCGCAAAAAACAGTAAAAAAAGGAAGACGAGAAGAGGTGAAAATTAAAGGAAAAGTCGCATTTAAGAAAAATATGTTCAGTTGGCGCAACAGCAAAAGGTCGCGGAATGGTAACGAAATTCTGCGGTTTCAATGTCTAAGCTTAATAAATGAAGAACGTCATCCACATTGCAGATATTTAGTTTAAGAAAAGCTTTCTAATAATTAAATATTATCAGCAATGAAATTTAATCATATTCAAATAAAACAGCTAAATATAAGGGCGTAGAGACAGGAACAGGAACGAGTTAGAATATGCGCATTTGCACAAATCTATATCGTTGTATCTCTTAAATATCTATCATACCCACGATAAATACAACATATCCCCAGGGTTTCCTTATTAAATTTCCTCCTTCTTCTATGCATTTCTGTTGGCTTTACTTCATTTCACTTTGGCTTTTATTCTATTTTATGTGCATATGCACAGGGTTCACCCTACATTAGGGTTTGAAGTATGCGTTTGCTACAGTGGGTGTCAGTTTAGGCAAACCTGGAACAAGAGCATCATAAGAAATCAAAGAAAAGGTATCTAGAGAAACATCTTGCTGAACGAAATTTATATTTTCAAAGCAATAAAACTTTTGGAAGAGTATCCCCAAATTAAAAACAAGGGGCTTTAATTAATAATGTTTCTCTCCCGTTATTGTAGATAAGACTAAATTCTAATTTAAGTCAGTTATTCATCACGTTTGGAAGGTTGAGTTTAAACCCCCCTCCCCCTCAGTAACGCCAAAGTTCTTAGGTAAAACGATTTTGTAGATATGGAACCCCAAAAGCAAAACTGAGAAATCTGGATCTCAAATAATTTTAGAGATGTCCAGCAACGATTGTAATCGGTCATAACTAAATTTATCATTTCTTGTATACTTTTATTTGGCAAAATCAGAGAAGCTTAAAAACCACATCCACTTTCGATAATTACAACAACAAAAATTCAGATCTGGAGATATTCGAATGTAAAATGTAAGTATAGCTTGCCCCTAGTGCCGAGCTTAATGGTCTTTTTTTATTTATTTATAAGCGTTATTTTTGGAGACTCCTTTGAACATATAGGGTATTTCATGTTCGATCTTAGTTGGCCTTTACTTTTTCTCTTATTGCATATTTTTATTTTTGCTCGTGCTGGGCGCAGCTTTTAGAAAATTTCCATTTTGCTTGCAGAAATGTAATTTCTCAGAGGAAAATCTTTTCAATTACAATTCGTGCAGATGGTTGCGTTTCCTTTTTCTATGTTCACTTAACTTTCTTTATTTCATTTTTTTTTTCTTTCTTTCTTTTTTCTCTGTTACTGTTCTTCTTTTTATGTGCTTTTTTCTTCCTCTTTTATTTTCTTCAATGTTGCAGCTTTTTTTGTATGTCATTTTTCGTACTTCCTGTTGACAAACTGCGCTTGAAAATAACAAGGATCTGTGTGCAACAACTCCCATGCTGTGTGGTGGTAGTATATATACACACACACACACAAATTCTCACAAAACATACATACATATTCACATCTTCAGTACACACACACAAAGAAAAAAAAAACCAGAACACAAAAACATAAAAATAAAACAAAAATGCTTAAAAATAGAGAAAAATTCTTTTGAGGTTTCATGCAAAACTCATCGTGGCAGTTAATTTACGAAGTGAAATTCATTCGCTGCCATCGAAAGCAGGCAGGCAGGCACACAGGCAGGCAGGCAGGCAGGCAGGCAGGCTAAGAATGTCAGGCATGGGCTCGTAGTGCTAGGCAGTGCCACAGAGTAGCTTTTGTTATAGCAGATTTCAAAATGGACTTAATGAGAGTGCAAGATGCAAATACTAAAGTACTTACTTTCAGACATATGCGCTGCTGTTGATGTATTTAGCGTAATTAAAGGAATTTAAAGTGTAAATGTGAATACAAAAATAGTTTAATGAATACTTTAAACAGATATAAGAAAATAATTAGTCACAAGTTACAGGCGCTATTCCGTCTTAGACTCATTTACTCTTAATGATCTTTTACATTTCTGAGATACAGCAAACCAAATAAATTGTTTAATCAAAACCAAATCAATGCTTCCTCACTACTCAGCTAGATACGTACATATGTATGTACATATGTATGCATGAATTTATGTTTGTATGAGTGCATTACCATCTTGTCTCTTTCAGTTTTTTTCTTGCTTCGCTTTGGAATTCAAAATTCTTACTGCAAAATTCAAGTGATCCTCCTCTTTACTGTTGCATTTCTGCAATTTAAAGACTTTAATAAAAGCTTATTTATGGTTGACAAAGATTAAGAACTTCTACTTTGCAAATGAAATTGGTTTCATTTTACTAAAAACATCATTAATTGTTTTCGAGCCTAGCACCGCCTTTAATTATAATCATGCCTTAGTTGAAGTAAACCGCTGATCATAAGCTGAACGTGCACGTTCAACTTACACCGCCCATTTTTTGTTCATTGTACAACTTTTCATTTTCATTTTATTTATTTATTTGCAAGAAACAATCGCAGGTAGTATACACAGTGAATTTAAGTGGGTTTCATTATGTCACTATTTCTCTATTTCATTAATAACTTGGCAGTAATTTAATGCATGGCTTGGAAGCTTGTTTAAGCGAAAAGAACAATGCCTAATACATACTCGTATAACATAGTCTTAGTTGTTTTTTGTTTTTTATTTTTTAAATTCTTTTAATTTATGAATTTGTCTTGTCTTGAATGCACAATTAATAAATGACAATTTCAAATCTCATTTATTTACAATGCACATTTTCAATTTCTGACATAACTGCGTACATTTACCTACATACACAGCATATCCACATGTACTTACTTATACATAGCTGCTGCATGCATCATTCAAATGTTTGCTGGAGTAGCACAATGGCTATGAGTACCATAAATTCCAAGGCATTGTTTCACGTCACTAAATCATATCAACGCAGCAACAGCAAAAGCAACAACAAAATAAAGCACACATATTTATGCATACTTCAAGCTTGTACAATTAAAATGCAGAAATCGTAAATGTGCGGCATTAAAATTCATTATTATTATTGTACTTATTATTATTACCTCTACCACTTTAACATTACCGCTGCTGCAACTACTGCTGTCGCTTCGCTTCGATTTCATGCTTCTGCCAAGTTTGCTTCAATTCAGTATTTTCAGGAATGCAAATTCATAAAGAAATAAGCCAAAGCCAAATTCATTTTATCCAGCAAGTGCGCATGTGCAAACGCAACTAAATTGTATGTACTACTGTGGGCAAAAGTTAGTAAGACTTTGTTCATAATTTCAAATTTTTTTATTCATTCTTCCAAATCTATTTCGTCCCCTTCAAAGTAATCCCCCCCGGCCCCAATACACTTGTGCCAACGTTTTTTCCAATTCTCGAAACAGAATAGCCTTCAATGCGCTTAGCGATTCATGTTTAATGTCTTCAATTAACTCAAAACGGTGTCCACGAAGCGGTTTTTTGAGTTTAGAAAATAGCCAAAAGTCACACGGTGCTAAGTCAGGCGAATAGGGTGGTAGGGTGGTTGCGGAACGATATCAGTTGAATTTTTGGCAAAATGGTCTCGTAAAACCAATGCAGTGATTTTGGAACCAATCGTGCATTCACTCTTCTTAGGCCCAAATGATGTTTTAAAATAGTTTTCACTGATCTTTCCGATATTCCAACGATGCCAGTAAGGTCTCTCACTGTTAATCGTCGTTTCTCGAGCACCAATTCCTTGATTTTATTGACGTGTTGATCATCAGTTGATGTTGATGGCCGTCCTGGACGTGGTTCGTCGTCAACGCGTTCTCGTCCATCTTTGAACAATTTGTACCAATCAAAAACACTTGCTCGCGACATACAATTATCACCGAAGGCCTTTTGCAACATTCTGAACGTTTCGGCACCAGAAATTTGATTCCGCACACAAAATTTAATGGAACTTCTTTGTTGAATAATTTCACTCATTGTGAAAATCGCCGAATGCACTTTTTGTACTTCAGAAAGACAAGCGTATACTAAACACTAATGATTATTTTGATGTGACATTTGGCACAGATGTCACCGACAGTTTCCGCGCGAAATTTAAATTAAAAAGTCTTACTAACTTTTGCCCACAGTAGTATGAAGGAATGCGCTAGGGATGTAACGAGTTATAGCAAATCATTTAATCTACATACATTAGATTTGATTAGATTGAAACAGGTGCTGGGCATAAGGCACCAAAACACTGCGGCCTTAAAAAGCATATTGTGAAGAACCCTTTGAATATCCTAATATACACTTCATAGGCTTATATCTCCCTGCTAATTATATTCCCCACTTCAACCGTAGTTGAGTATACAATAGTAAGGCGACGAAGTCTAAGACTTGCAAGCTTGTCACAGGGGCACAGAATGTCCTCTGCTGTTTCCTCGTCTTCGTCACAAAATCTACAGAATTCGTCCCGAGTTATGCAATGTTAAACCATGTTAGCAATATATTTCCTAACTGGGCAATATCCAGTAAGAAGTTTAAGATCAAGAGTTGTTTTGTTCTTAACTTTGATACTTTACATACTTACGAGTACATAATTTATGTGTTATCTGAATAGAAAACACTAGTTTAAAACTTGTCGTTTGTAATTGGGATAAGTTTTAGAGCTTGAAGTACGAACTCATAAAATCTTTGAATATATACTTTAAACTTTGCTCGTACTGGTACATCTCTACCCGTCCACTTTCACCATAGCTCTCTCTCCCACGAAGTCAACTTTCAGACAAGAAATTTGTATCTGTAAGTAAATGGGCACTCCCAAACTTTGGGTAATTCAATCTATTGTGCATCACATACAGATAACTAATCTAATGAGTTTATTAAAACATCGTAGAGAACACAATTTTATAAACATTTATAAGTTTTCATTGTCAATTTTATATACAGCATATACATATATAAGTGCATTTTTTAAGTTATGAACAATAAATCTGCTTAATGACTGCAATCTCAATCTATAGTAGAAAAGACAAATTTCTTTTGCGGCTAAAATTATTTCCAATGTTCCAGTCAATGAGCTGTTGGTTGGTATTTGTTAATCCGTTCTGAAATTCTTTTTGACAGCGAGTGGCGCTCATACATATCTACTAAAATCTTTAATCTAATTAGCATCGCAAATGCTTGTCATTTGATATTTTAGAATATTTAAAAAATTAAATAAATTTGCGATTTTCATAGTTAATTCTTATTTTTAGTTTTTAAACTTACTAAGACTGTTTTTTTTTTGGGTGAGCCACCAAAAAAAGTTGAATGTCTCACCACCTATTTTCAAAGATTACCTCAAAAGTATTTCAGAGTATCAATTTTTTCAAAAATAACAAAGTTCTGAAAGTGGATTCTGATCGAATAAGGAATATAAAAATCATACTTATTGCTTCGTTTTAAATTTTTACATTTAATTTTTGTTTTACGCGGGCATAAAATTTTACCAATTTCTAACAAATTAAGAAGAAATATTTATACTTGGAAATTCGTGAAAATATTTGAATTTTAAACACTAAGTGCAAATACGATACGAAAGATACTGATGCTTACTACTAGCAGTATCAAAATACTGTAGAAATATCAATACAAATACTGCTCTGCCCCCAGGGCTGAAAATAGTAGAAAATAGTATTAGAAATAGTAATAGAAATATCAGTTAGTAGAAAATAATAGTGGTCGCTGTGGCGTAGTGGTAATGCGTTGAACTGCTACGCAGAGTGTCCGGGGTTCGAATCTCGCCACAGGCAAAATAAAAAAAATAAAAAGTAGAAAAAAATAATTTTTCTATACGGCACCACCTCTTGGCAGGCAATGGCAAACCTACAAGAGTAAAAATTGCTATGAAAAGCTTTTCACTTCGCCGTTCGGATTAGGCATTAAACTGTAGGTCCCTTCCATTCATGTACAAATATAACACGCACAATATGAGTGGATGCGAAAAGCTCGGCCTAGGCCCTCCATGGGCTGTTGTGCCATTAAAAGTATGTAAAGTAAGTAAAATAATAGCTTTGCTCTCTGCGACGCCTATCACCTTTACATTAAAAGTAATGTCTTGCATTGTGAATAAAAGGTGCCTACTTACCATTCAGTTAACACCAAAATCAGCAAATTCGCAAGTTAACAACGAGACTTTTTAACTGTTTGTGACACCTGAAGTAAGAAAGTTAAATCGAATCAAGCTTTTTAATTTAATACGGATTAAACCTAGGCTATTTATTGAGAAATGCTAAAAAATAAATTTCAACAAGTAATGAATTGTAAATTATTTTATTATTATATTATATTTTATTATATTTATTAGTAGTAAACTGCTTATTAGCCCCAAGAACTAGGGAATGTGAAATGTAATTATAACGTTTCAATAACAACAACAAAAATTATGTTCACTAATAAGTATTTAATTTACTTTTCGGAACCACCTTAGTATACTAACATATGTGTGCGCTGTATTTCTGTAGAGTTGAGTATGCAGTTGCTATAACATTTTACTGGTAAAGGCGGACAAGCTGCTGGCAACATAATCACAATTTCACTCCTACCAAACAAATCATGCACTGCATATTGATAAGTACTTAAGTATTGGTAAAGGTTGTTAAATGTTGATATTGCTTTTTGCCGTTATTGTAATTAATTGGTTAGAATAATTAGAACATAAATTATTAATTATGATATTTGATGGGCGAATGTCGCCTTAACGCGATTTACCTTAAATTGCTGTTATGTGAAACAAAGTGCAATTGTAACTGCCCACAATGGTTTACGCTTTATTATTATTATTATTAACAATCATGACTATGATTTTTTTTTACTTACCTATAAAAGTTAAATTGATTACTTTTTATTATGTTAATAAACTTTTTAATATAACAATTTTCGGACTGAAAAATTCAGATGTAGTCATGAGTACCTCCATACCAAATGCATTTTTTATTATATTCAAAACATATTTTTACTCCAAATTTGTTTTGCTTTATCGAAAATTTATTTACGTTAACTTATAATTTGAAGGGAAAGAAACGACGAATAGTCCAAAACACTAACCTATGTCGTACTATCAAAGTAAGTTCTTTTTTGGGCAATAATTATTTCCGGAGTTTGGACTTGTCTCTTCCAAACACTATGAATATCATAAAATATAAATATTCGGGGTATTCACAAGGAGTCGTGTCCTTATCCTCTCAATTATCATAAATTCTCAAATTCTTTATACAAAGTTTTTCGATATTTTAACAACACGACAACATAAGATACATTGTCCCAATTGTTTTCAGCTCAGAAAAATATCCAAAAGTATGAGTTTCACTCCAAAAATATTATCAATCCAAAACTGTTGCCATATTTATATTTCAAATTACTTTTTTTCCCAGATCATTTATTACATTCTACATTTTAATTTCAGTTTCTATTTATCTTTTTTTATTTATTAAAGAAATAGAAGTACATAAGAATACATATTTTTCGTGCGTATAGCCTAATTTTAAAGATAATGTAAATATAATAAAATGTAGTAAAAAAAACATAACCTAACACTCAGACATATATTGAAATGTATTTTAAATATGTGGTTAATTGATAATTTATATGCTATCAATGATTAAAAAAATGATTTAAAACTAATAGTTGGATAGGTTCTATTAGAGACACAATGTAAATTATTAGGCACTGAATTCCATGATGGGAAGAGCCATTACATCTTCATTCATTCTAAAACACAAGTCATCAACAAGCGCGGTAGGACAAGTAGAATGTTTGCATGTAGAAAAAATATCATTTATGAAAATACTAAAAATACTAACAGACCCTTGCGGAACACCACTGATTTTACAGATATGAAGAGCGAGAAAGCATAGCCTACCTTAACCCGTTGGAACCTACTTAATAAGTAGCTACTCATAAGCATTACTGCAATATCATTGAAACCAAAATATGCTCTTAGTTTCTAACACAGTACTGAATGACTTACTTACCCATCTAATGCTTTCGAGAAATCCAAAAGACATTGTAAAGTGACGTGATCGTTATCAAAAGATATAATATACTCATATCATCCAAAACTTTCACCATAGCTGTAAAGCAACTCTGCCCTGGTCTAATCCCCGCTTGAAGAGGTGACAAAAGATCGTTCTCGAATAGGTATGTGAAAATTTCCTCGGTCATACGATTTTCACAGACCTCCACAGGATAGTGGAGAAAGTATGCTGATAGGTCAGAAATCTCTAGGTAGTGGAATTATAGTAGCGATTTTCTATGCGCTCGGAAAACTAGAAGTAGTAAAACAATGACTTAGACTTAATTTTTATAAAACATTTAACTACATAACATTCAGAAAATGCAAAAAATGAAAAAGAACTATTTAAAGTTAAGGACTCCAAAAAACTGAACGATGTGTTATCTACATCTTCTACATTAGACATAAGAGATTCAACAAACACAATCGAATCTATATTATATTAAGAGTTACCTTTATCACAGACACCAAATTTTCTTTTATTTGACCAAAGAAGAGAAATTAGTATTTTACTTTTCATTATAAAAACGTATCTTTGTCAATCTGAAGTTGAATAGTTTCTAGATCTTTTATACGCTTACCAGTTAGTGTTTGTTGGATTCCTTTTCCATTTAATATATAATTAATTGCTATTTTTAATTGCGCGTTTAACAGTAGCATTAAACCAAGGACAAGAGTTACTTTGACTTTCACAGTACGCATAGGGACATGTAAGTTAAAAAGGTGAGAAATAGCGTCATTAAAAATACGCAATTTCTGGTCAACAGATGGTACAAAACAGCAATTCTTCCATTAATTTCATTAACAATAAATCGGAGCACAAAACATTATAGTCAACTACATTATAATCGAAATAAGAATCAGAGCTTGGTATTGACAATTGACTAATACTGATATTAAAAAGGAAAAATTAAGTCTTGGTCAGATATAAATGATTGTTGATCAAATAATAAAACTAACGAGGTGTCAGGTACAATAAAATAGGACAAGCTTTATTTTAAAATATTTATTTTATAAGACAGGCAAACCAACGTTAGGCAGAAGGTCAGTTCGAAGTGGCACTTTTAGATGCCACAATTTAAAAAGCAATGATTGAATTAGAGAAGACAGAGAAAAATGCTTCAAGGCTATTACATTTATCAGGGATGTACACACATGAGACAAAAATTTTAGCACATTTATCCGAAATAACAACATTCATGAACTCCACCTGACTATCGCTAGACCTACTCACACATTTAATATTAAGACTCGTTTTACAATATGCGTATTGCAATACCAACACCACTTTTTTGTCTAATCTGTCACATCTAAACAAATTATAATTACCAATGTTACAGGCATTAAGTGTTTTCGTTCTTTTAAACCTCGTCTCAGAAACGCAAACAACATCGACTAGACTACTTTCAAATACCAATACATGTTTAAAATAGTCTAGTTTCGACATGTTTAAACTTCGTACATTAAAATGAACTATTTTTAAACCACAATGTTGTTTGCAGACTATGTTTATGAGACCTTATGATCATTAGCACCAGTACGAGTGTGATTTATACTGCCTGAGAGTAAGTGCCAGAAGCAGTATCAAATATTTTTGTAGGAAGACGCAATGAAATCATAAACATATATGTATACACCATACATATAAAACACAGTAACATAAACAACAAAAGATATATAATAATAAAAATATACAAAAGAAAAAGAAAAATAATTATAACATATGCAGAAAACTTAACTAGTGAAATGTATGGTCATTACTTAAACCTGCAAAATCATTTAAATAACGGATACTGCCAACTAGTGTCGCCTCTTCATTGCGATGTGCCACGAATGAAGAAAGCAGACGGTAACAATTTTTTTTTGTTTTAACTGCCTGGCATGGTGCATAATGTCCCGATTGCTTCTTGTCAAGCATTCACCGATATGGATCACCCCTTCCCCCTCAAATTCATAGACCTTTTAGTGGCCATGCAAGAACTGACGATCGATTTAAAAAATTTTAGCCGACTGCAGTTTTATTAGTAACGGTGGCGAAGTGTTACCTTTATCTTCGTTTGAACGCAATCTAAACGCATAGCACACCGACGGTATCCAATTGGAATGCAATTTTTTGCAAATTTCATTATTAGAAGTTGGTACGCCGTCTATAATAAAGTCAGCTGAAACTGCATTGTTTCAATTTGATCCAAATTTGTATGCATTGTCGCCATTTCGCTCTTAAACTTAGTCATGTTGGTCCATTTCGCTTTTAAGCTTAGTCATGTTGGTGCACATAGTTTCGACAGCAGCAACTCTCCCTTCAAATGCCTTCATTACTCTTTTCTTTGATCTTCCTAAACGCGTCGCTCAGCTGAGTGATAATACTCTCTATCTCTGCTTTTCTATGATTTAATATTCTTTCTCTCTTCTTCTTTTAATGGCACAACAACCCATGGAGAGCCTAGGCCGAGCTTTTCGCATCCACCCATGTTGTGCGTGTTATATTTCTTCATGAATAGAAGGGACCTACAGCTTTATGCCGAATCCGATCGGCGAACTAAAAAGCTTTTCATAGGCAATTTCTACTCGTGGGAGCAGTGTAGAAAATATTTTTTTTTTTTGTTTTTTTTTTATTTTTCCAATGCCAAGATTCGAAACCCGGACACTCTGCGTAACAGTCCATATTCAAATCATTAACGGCATTTCAGAGGAACTCCGTATACAATCCGTTTATTAAATTAATTTAAATTTTGAATATATAAAGCATACTGAAACACATTTTGATACTGAATACAATATCGGTTCGATACTGAGTAATTTTGAGTGTCTTGGGTACTTTTTTGTACCCAAGACAATAATAAGTAAACAGTTCTTTTGACTAATGAGTACGTTTGAGTACTCAAAATCGATACATTCTAAGATTGAGTACTACCGATTCTTTTGAGAATCGACTACTTACTACTTTAAGAATCGATTGTTCCCAACACTCATATAAAATGTTAGCAAAATCATTAGTTATTAGTTTTGTGTGTTGATCTATTGGAAAGGAAACTTTAACAGCACTAACAAAACTTATATTTTATAATTCAAACCGTGTGTTTTAGTTTGCTTTTTCTGTTTGATTTACATAATTAGGAAACTAGAACAGATATTTATGTATGTCTAAATGAATTATTACATTTGTGACTTAACCCATAATTTGGACAATAATGCTTTTATTGATTACTATAAATAAAATCAGAAATAAATATTCCTGATCACAGATAAGCCCCACATAATTAAAATATTTAAGTATCAGTTGGAAGATTAAGAATCCAGTGAGTTGAGATAAATCTAATGCAACCATGTGAAATCGTGTGTTTTATAATTTTGTAACCAGAGCTGGACATCGTTAATCAAGAAATTAACGTCATATACTTTTATTCGTTAACTTCGGGAAAAAGATTTACGGAAGTTAATGCTAATCATTAACTTTAACTTTTTGTATCGAAAAAATAAAAGAATATATTTTTTCTACAAAAACATTTAAAACAGAAGTGTTAACAATTATTGGAAAACTACTAGCAAAGACTAATGCGGAGAAAGAGCATGAACGGCAAATTAATTCATTTGAGCCAATAATTGCATCAACACTCATGCCATTGAGTTCAGACGGAGTTCCTCAGATTATACAGCAGCAGGCAGTTATTGAGGTGGCCGAATTCCCAGCTTCTCAACGAAAGAGAAGATTTACTTGAAAATTTGTCTGAAAATCTTTCCTCCGTGGAAAGAAAACAACTCGCATCAGCACAAAACATAGACGAGATTTGCCAAGTTCGGAAACCACGAAGAACGTAATACGAAATGTTAAAGCGAATGTCACCTATAGGCAACAATAGGCATGAAATGGTGAACTTGGTATATAGCAGGCTTGTAACAAGTTTACTTTTTCCTCAACGCCTTAATGTTTGAAGAGAAATATTCAGATCTCTACCTACTTGAGGTGTTAAGCGTTCGAAGCGCTAGTAGCGCTCATTTCTGTCTCTGGCGCTACCTATGTAGTATGAATGTGCGAGTGTGTATGTTACCTATTTCCATGTCATTCATTATAACAATTGGGCACCAACTACATACATATGTACATACTAGCTTACACATTTCATTGTTTATATAAAATTATTCCAATATATCGTCAATCAATACGAGCATCTTCCTTAGGGCCAACTCTATTAAGTAAAAAAAACATTTGTAATTTTTTCGAGTGTAGACAGCTATAAAATACGGGTAGATACCTAATGATTTGAAGGAAAAAATTTAATATTCATTCAACGATGTTTGCTCATATTTGTTGATTTAAATTTTCATTGGATTTTTCGCTTCTCCTCATCTCCGTTCGTTTGTTCCTTTCATTTATCACATTTAAAGTTCGCCCGTCGGTCAATGTTCACATCTGCTCGCTTGGATGCTGCTGCTGCTTCTGCTGCTATTGCACTCATACCACATCAACAAGAGCAGCCAATAATAGCCCATAGTGTTTTCACTCTACTTTAACCCTTTCATTTGAATCAATCCGCGATGGAATAATTATACACGGAATTCCTTTGTTACGGGTCTTTTAGTATACACTGTTTTTTTTTTCTTGTTTATTAATATCCCGAAAAGGGACGAGCTCGCTTAAATAAGCAATTATAGACCACAGTGCAAAATGAAAGAGGACAAACAAAAACAGCAAACAAAAATTCAACAAGAGCGAAAGATTCCCTTACCTCGCGACATGCTGTTTCGTAAAAAAAAAATGCGGACAAGGGACAGAAGCACAGCAGCTCCGTTCATACCAATCTCATGTCCATTTTTCAATAGCAGCCGCTATGTGAAAGGGTTAGTGAAATATTTATGTACACAGTATACAGTGGTATTATTATTTTGGGGTTTGTCAAAACTGATTTAAATTCAAATCTCACAACGCTTTTGACATGTGTTCGAGTAAAGATACTCGTACTTGCACAATTCACATGAGGGTGAGTTCATATGCAAGAAATTAGGCTATTGTAATGATATATTCAGTTACATAAGTTCTAGATTGAAAATGTGTGTGTTTTAATAACTGCATATTCTTAAAATGTATCTTCATGTATCACCTAAGTGGCATAAGACTTAAAGCAAAATATTTTCAGGTAATAATTGAGTAAATGAACGTGATTTGATATGGGCACTTGCAAGTAGCAATAATGTGTCGTTGCCTTAATTTGCTAAAGCCCTAAACTAAATCGAGTTTTTAATTGATAATGATTAAGCGTAATCCATCTACCAACAATTTTGGAGTCATACCCCGAAAACCTGACACTCTTCTTTAATTTGAATTTAAAACATCCTTTAAAATATTAAAGTTACAAAAAAAAAAAAAATATAATTTGAAAGCCTTGAGTATTCTGAATATTTCCCGGTATTACTGCAGCCTAAGCTCGAAAAGTATTGCAAGAATATTCATCAGCTAATAACCTTCGACGAATGCAAAATCTGACTACCGAAGAGTGTATGGTATAGAGTAAAAATCATTTAAAGTCTAGTCTACAAGTCGCAGTTGTGCAATTAACGCCCGCTTTGCTCCATTTCTTGTTAAATGTTAAAATTGATTTATTTGCATTACGCATGCATTGCTCGGTGGGTAACTCTCACTGCAATTTCAACAATTTCCAAAACACTTTATAATTAATTATCGCCAGACGCTTTTTCTATGCACACTTGAACCTTTATATTCTCACACTTTTAATTAAAACATGGGGTTGCGTTCTCATTAGCTGGGGTCATTGTGCTTTTAATTCCAAACAGAAGCGATCGCCATGGATGCTGTTGCTGTATAAACTCATTAAGATTTTTAACCCTTTTTTCTGTAGTTTTTGCCGTTTTTAGAAGTGACCCAGTTTTTCTTCATAGGAAAATACATAAGCTGAAGAAATGGGGTTTTTTTTTCTTTTTATTTTATTCGGATAACAACAAACTTGACCGTGACCTTTTTTGAGGATGTAATTAAATAAGTATTTTATTTTGTCCTTTTTTACTCTTCCTCCATTCATAAGCATTGCTGAGATATAGATATGTTAGTGGCATATCAATTAGCAAAAAAAAAAAAAAAAACGAAACGTGTTAATTGCCAAAATGGGTTCGACATCTTTTAAACAGGTCATTCTCAAGCAGTACAGACAGACACACACGCACATGCTATCAAAAACACACATAAACCATTACCATACTCAATTTTATTGAATTGCAAAATATAATGGCTACAAATAACAGGTGTCGCTTTAATATGACAATTCTTGTTTTTTGTTGTTTTTGCTGTTGGATTGCATTTGCTGTCGCGTTTCCTGTGTTAATGCTACGCTGCCATACAAAACAGTGTTGATATTTGCAATTTTTTGAAAGTAGATACATACCAAAATTAAGTACAAATTTTACCTTTTTGAGTTCGATTGTACCAAAAAAAGTAGTTGGTAGGATTATACAATTTTCTATTCTCATTGGCATTTGCTGATTTCCTCTAATAGTGCGGACATACGAGAGCAAGTTCAGTCGCAATGCGAAATTTTAAATTTGAAATTTTGTTGGGACACATGGCAAAAATGAACTTTCATCAAAAATAGAATTTCATTTACATATGTTTTTGTTGCCATTGTTCTGTGTATTTTACGATAAAAAAGATATTGCCTATCAATTGCATTTGATGATACAAAACGTTTTTAGTATTTATTCTTTTATGAAAACATACTATATACTTATAGTATACTATTTTTTTCAACACTGTGTGAAGATTGCAGCAACCCTTTCTACATTTCAAGTGCAATTCGCTTTCAATTTATGAAACTCGCTCTCGTGACTTTAACACGTTACTTTTTTATGTAATCTTATTTTTAATATATTTTGTAGGAGCCTTACAGAAAAGAGTTGCTGCTATTTATTTTATTTTTCTTGTATTTTGTATCTTACTCTTTTTTTCTTCAGCCATAAAGAAAAGCTTACATTGACCTTTAATGCGATCTACATACATATATACGTTAAATTTGGAGGCAACTTTGTAATCCTTTACACTTATTATAAGAAATTTCGTCTAAAAAAATTTGGCTCAAGTACCATTTCAATAAAATTATTCGTTCTTAGGCAAATTACTCTTGGATATTTGCCATTGCCTACCGAGAGGTGGTGGCATATACAAAAATTGCTTTTATACTTACTTAATTTTTGGATGTGCCGATATTTGACACTCTGCGTAGCAGTCCAGCGCGCTACCAACTACGCCACGTCGACCACCAGGGGGAAAAAAAAGTAAAATTGTACTCAAATTATCAACACTGATACAAAACAAAGAAAAAACAACAACCATAGCGAAAAAGAATCCGTATGTGATGTGATTGCATCTCGGATAAAATCATCATCATCAGCTTCCCACCCGTCATCCCGTCATTATCATCACCAAAATAGAAACAATGCATTGAATATCTCATGCATATGCCGCTGAAATGTCCTATTCGTATCATCATACATGTGGTATAGACGAAATCATACACACACAGACACACACACACACGCAAACACACACACAATAACATAAAGACACAAACTCACAAATGCATGAACTCAGCTCAGCTGTTGGTCAACCGCATCTGGTTGTCCTTCACATTGGCACATTTAAAACGTGTGTGTGTGTATACCGCTCTACGTGTACATGAGTGAGTTTTTGTCCCGCTGTTTTAAGCCTTTTTATTGTTGCTGATGGTGATTTTAACGAATTGCCACGTTACGTTACTGACCATTCTCAACTCAAGCCGTACATACTGAACATGTATGTACATACGAAGTACGAATGTGTAGTATATGAAAGCAATCAGATTTTTTGTTATGTACCTCGAACTGGTCTTCTTTACACGTACCATAACACTATGGAAGTGGTTTCCATGTTGGTTCTTGCCAAATTAATACTGGTAAAAAATGAAAACTTGATTCTGTTTCAAGGTGATAAGTACAGATTAAGTATTCCAAAACAAATTTCTATCTACGATTTCATTCTTATTTATTTGAAACCATTTATAAGTTCGTTCAAGGACAAAAAATAAAGAGAGAGAGATAGAGAGAGAGACAAACCATTGTAAGTATGATATCAATATGTCCCTGAATTACTGATGCATAGATAAGATGATAGAATACAATAAGGAGATATTGTAATCCATTTTACTACCATCTATGATGCTTTTCAAAATATATATTTAAATATACTAGATTTTTGGGTAAACTTAACTTAAAATAAGCAGTTGTTAATCTCAGGGTAGATATATTAAATATGATCCTAAATATTAAGTACTACTACTCTTCCCACAGAAATTATAAAAGCATTCCCCATCAATTCACCAAGACAACCAGTCATTAGCGGGAAACCACTATTTAAGACATTATAAAGCCGGAACATGGTTTTGGCTAGTAGCATGCCTTTTACGGCTCAAACATCACAGCCAGAAAAACTGTGAAATAGTTAATGCTAAAAGTTGATATACTTATTCTTTAAATATATTTTTACTCTCCAAAGCACTTGCTTCTTTATAATTATTAATGGCACAACAGCCTATGGACGGCCGAGCTTTTCGAGCCTCGTCGCGCACAATGAACTGGTCTTTCTGTAACGTCAACTTGGCGAATTTTGCTAAACGAATTGGGAATGCATCTGTATACGATTCAATTGACACAAAACCTGAAGCTCCAAGAGCACCAAACGCATCGTAAATTCCCTGATTGGGATCTGGGAGCAGTTGGAAACGGATCAAAATTTTGGCAAAAATTTCATTTTCACTGATGAAGCAAATTTTTGGTTAAACAGCTTCGTGAACAATCGATAGTGCCGCATTTAGTCAGAGAGTAATCTGTAGTAGTATCAAGAGAATCCTTTCTAACTGTTTGATTGTGTCGATATCACTGGGCCATACATTTTCCAAAACGAGAATGGCGAACGGCATGTGTCAAACAGCGGACGTTACATCCTATCTCACAACCAACTCTTTTTATTTAATTTTAAAATTCAGACAAATTCCGAAGGACAAATCTGAGTTTTCCAAATTACTGACATCTTCCCATATAGTCGTTGACAAACTCGTATTGCAATTATCGGAACTCTTACTTTTCGCAAGTACATAATTTGATGCCGGCCCATTTCCAACTGCTTCAGCATATACAAGTTGTTGTGATAATGCAACATTAGTCACAAAGTCGACGAAGAAATTCTGTAAAATAATTGAGAGTGTGAAAAGTGCTCACGTTCTTTACAAAATAATTTTACAGAACTTTTTAGTAGAGTAGTTCCCGCTTAATTGAGTTTCACTGACTCAAAGGAAACCCATTTAATTGTGTAGCGTACTCAATAATGCGGAATCATTTTTGCAAAGTAATGGCTCGAGGAAGTGCTGCTGCAGTAATGCACTTATACATTAAAAATGATGCCACAACTTTCCGTTTTTGGGAATTTTTCAAATGACCGAATTAACCGGTTTTGTTAATATGTGGTTTACAAGACACCATGTAATATTGGACTCAATTAAGAAGGTAGCGCAATTAACCGAACTCAATTGAACGTAGAAATCACTGTATACATATTTTATATATGACTTTTTCATTGCGTATTCTTTTGCTCAATTATGCGGGTAACTTAAGCAAACGGGGCACAATTAAGCGGGAACTCCTTTACAGGATTTTGACTACATATCAGAGTTTTGATAAAGTGGTACTTTGTACCTTCAAAATTTTAACTTTTAAAACGACGAATTTTTTTTTAATAACACGGCATAGTGAAATTCAGGGGAAGTAAGCAATTATTACTTTTTAGGTTTTTATTTTGTGAAAATTCGCTTTAAGGTAGCCTTGATGAACAAATACTTGTATATATTTTGTTTGAGCTATACATAAAAATGCAATCCCAATCCTTTCGTTGATGACAATCTAAACTTCACTTCGGTCATGTTCAGGAGCTCTAAATGATTCTCTAATCGCAATCTAAAAATGTCACCTTATCATTGTGTTCCAACGTCTTGAGCAGATGTTTTCCAGTATTTATTTGATTGTTAAGACGAAGCTTTGTCTCATCGTCGGGAGGGAAGTTAGCAATAAAAATGCAAATAAATAACTCAACGGCAACGTGCATCGCGTCTAACTTGGTGGTAGCTGTCTACCTATGCACATTTATGCTTGAATGGCTTTTTTGCCTTAACTTTGAATTAGGTAAAAATCATTTGTATTCCGGATAAATGCTAGTTGAATGATTTATTTATTCCTTATTCGAATTTTATATCTTGAGCTGTAAAGAACACGGTAGAAACACACTTGAAAGAATTCACATTTTTTTCGTTATTTTTATACTGAATGATTTAAAGATGTCGAAAGGAGTGACGAGGTCAAAAATGCGCACATGTCAACATGGACGGTATCGTTGAAGATTTTTGAAAGGTGACATTTACTAGCATTTAGTTGCGATATGTGGCTGACATGACTTGTGTATAGAAATTAATCTCTTATCCTTTTTAGACTGTTATGCCGGCGGTTTTCTCGGACAAGTTAATGGTAACAACTTTTCAAGAATATTAACTGCTTTTGAAATATTTTAATTAATTACCAAAAATTTAGATTCGACAAAATAGTAAGTATTATATTTGCGCGTAAAATTATGTCACATTCTTGCTTCTCTATGTAATTAGTAAACAAAAATATCATTTAGGGCATTTGTAAATGATGATGACCGTCATCCACACCATTTTATTTACCAAATATTTTAGATAATGACCACTCATATGACCATCGTGAGTACATTTGCAGCGATCAATTCTTTGGAGCCAATTTTCCGCAATTCTTCCACACATATCGACCGGAGCTCAGGAAGGTTCGATATATAAGTAGTTCGACCTCCTCCAAACAACGACTTAACGTAACTCCATAAACATAAATCCAAAGGCGTTAAATCGCATGTGCGAGGTGGTCATTCGACTGGACCATACCAAACATACAAGACCAGAACGATACCAACAGCAAAAACTCAAAACAAATTTCAAAAATTTCAATTCTGTATAGTATGTAACATCGAAATAGGTAATTTTTTTTAAAAATATACAAATCTAAAAATATTTTATTTCTACAAAATAAAATTTTACTGCAAAAATACAAGGTGGAGCAAATCACCCAACCGATTTCCCAAGGCTATAACTTTCTTTGTAAATAAAAAAAAATCGTTTCTGTTTATGAATAATGTTATATTTGGACCTTTACATTTTTCTTGTTAAGTCGAGAAAATAATGTAAGCTAAGTGGCCATCGCACATTTGGGCACGTTCTAGAGCATTTCCCAACAAACAAATCGTGCCAATCAGGACAATCCAAATCACCAGAACGAGACATTAAGCGATTAAGTATTCCGCGTTCTTGAAGAGTTCTTGAGAGCTTGAATGATTTGCAGCTGTTTTCTTCACAAGAGCCAAAGTCACTATGACAGATTAATGAATGAATGAATAGGGTGATTACTTTTGCAACACCTTGTATTTATTTATGTATACCAATAAGTATTGTATTTGTGTATTTGTGAGTACATATGTACGAGTATATAGGTATTGTAACTACATAGTCGAGTATGCTCAATGTCGGCGGCGCTTTCGCTCTATGAAACTCACTTCCACCCACCTACGAGTATACTCCTCTGCATGTCAGGGAATCGTTTGCCATTAAGTGCGGTTGTAAAATGCATCATGCATGCATGCTTTTTCAAGTTAATTTCACTGAAGCATAAGACATCATCAACAACGTTGTTGAAAAATCATTGAATTCAGCCACCACCAAGTCCAAGGGTAAAGCTATGGTACTAGCCACATGAGCAGCAGCAACGCAACCATTAGTAGCAAACACAATCGTAATGAAAATAAGCCCATGATGAGTGCGTGTACACATTCTCGTTTTTTGCAGTAATTAAGTGAAAAGCTAAAGTTGTGTGTATTGGAGTTGGTAGAATTGTTCCTGATATCCTTCATGCAGGAAGAAGTCGAAGGAGATGGAGCAGAAATTTTCTCATTCAATTGTTTTATCCCACGTACGAGTATTCATTGTTTTGCATTAAAAGTTTTCGAAAATTATCATCTTTCTTTTTTATTGGTTTTTGCAAATTTTCTCTCCCTGAAACTTAAAAACTAATTAAATTCTTCGTATAAAAATTACACATATTAAATAGACTTTTTTGCAAAAAAAAAAAACTTCCACCATAACTACTTCTTTTTTGCCTTAACGAGGGTTCATTTTTTGCTTTTGTTCGGTGTACGGGCGAAAGCAGCAAAAGCAAAAAACTAAGAAAAAATCCATAGCAAAAAAAAAAAATTTGTAGTAGAATGTGTGTATAGGAAAAAATATTTCTCCTCCATTGCAATAGTGTTGGTAATTACGGTACATGTTGTGCTGTGGATCAGTGTGTGTGTGTTTGTGTGTGCGTTGTGGGAATGAGTGTAAGCAGGGTGGATTTTTTTCATTCGCTTTTTTATACGCTTTTTTTTGTCCGCTTTTTTAAGGACTGCAACGTTACGGGGGTGTGTTACTGCTACTAACCCCTGCCTCTTAGATCCATTAAGAGTGGCAGTAGTATTTGATTTTTTCTCATTCTGGTATTTTTTGTTCCTGCATCCACGCCGGAAACCGCCATTTTTTCTGTGTAATTTTTTTTGCATTAGAAAAAAATCGGAGAGGGTGTTATTGCCTGCTTGGCGCTGTACAATGAGGGTGAGTGGTGTGTCAAATGTATGGGATGTGGGTGAATGAATTCGTTTGTTTGTTCGTTACGCTATTGCTATTCATACGTATTCCGTATGTTTTTTCAAATACTTGAAAATGCCGGTTTCATGGAAAATTTGCAACATCCGTGCGCGTCATCAAGTATTTCGTTTCAATTTTGCTTTTTCAAGTTTAAACACAAATTCTGTTAAAATATCTTTTTAGTATGCGTATACCCTTACAAGACTCGTAGACCTTTGTAATCCTGAAAGAAAATCTGGAAATAATGAAAAGATTTAACTTTTAATGTATTTAAACAGGCTTAATGAAGGTTAGGTTTGCTATAGAGAGAATAACAACCGATAATCGTTTCGAAACCAACCACGGTTCCTCATCAGTAATCTTAGTGGTAGTTATTTGTTTTTCAATAATCCATATAAGCTACTTATATTTGAAATTATATCCGAGAATTATCATTACAAGAATTTCAAATATTTTTGCTGAATCGTATAATTGAAACAGATATTACACACTATTTTATGTAGATATATACTTGTATTTATTTGTTCACTTTTGCCAAAAATAAAGACTTTTTATGTTCGGACTCAGCGAAGAAATACAAGGGTTCCTTCTATTCCTGCAAAAATATAACATGCTTAACTCGAATTAAAAAACTAGATCCATTTATAATAAATGGATGCAATTTGCATGCATACATATTCTGAGAATATTTCCAGAACAGCATTCGCATGCATGTACATATGTATGCATAAAGAAAAGCGCACAGGTTTTTGTATATGTGTAGTGATCTATCGTTGTATAAACACATATGTAGTTAATACACATCTGCGCCATCTAGCAACATCGAAATGTATTAGAATAGAAAATCGGGAAAAGCTTCAAGGTTCGTGGCCATACTAAATACTCGTGGCTATGTTACGCGGCATTTAGAATGCTTTCGCGTAACATCAGAAGACATACTGTTCGCTCGCCAGATGTAGACGTAAATTATAATGTTCCCAAACTTGTTCCCACTTTAAATATTTTAGTAAAACGCGAATAAAATAGGCATTATTTGTTAGTATTGAAGTGCACTATGATTTTACTTCTTTACCATTTTTTTTTTTTTCGTGTTTTACTTAATTTTTTGTAATTACATAACAACAGCAACATTGGAATTGCCAAAAAAAATATCAATCTCAGTCCGATCAATCCGAACGAAGATTTTTTAATTCGTTCGGAGTATGTACCCATTAACACCGGCCGAACGAATGAAGACTCTTTCTTTCGTTAGGGCGATCTAAATGCAGCGTTATCTAATGACATATGTAAAACTTCATAGAGCTCTGGAATCTGTATTATAAAAACAGCAGCGGAATACAGTCTTAGTGAAAACACAGAGTTTGTAACATAATTGTGAAGTAAGTGTTTCAGTAATTTGCTTTTAACACAATCCAGTGATCGAACCTCTTTTATTTATTGAGAATAAATAAACAGTAGTAACTAAATAATCGTAACAATATTTATATTTATTTCTTCCATAAAGCCTAGTGATTGGTGGATTCTATATATTGTACTCAAATAGTTGTTTCAAATATTTCCTATTATGTAGGAAAAGGTGCTTATTAACATATTTTGAAAAGGCGTAAACTTTGATCGCCGTGGAGTAGTTATTAGTATGCTAGGCTGCTACACAGACAACCGGAGTTCAAATCGCAGCACAGGCAAAAAGTAGAATATAAAAATGTTTCTACACAACACAATTTCTTGGCTCACAATGGCAAGAGTTAAATTGCCTAAGAGAAAATTGCGTAAGAAAATATTTTTACTTTGCCGTTCGGAATCGGTATGAATATGGAGGCGAAAAGCTCGGCCTAGGCCCTCCATCGGCTGTTGTGCCATCCCCCTTAGACAATTATTTCATATTGATCTGACAACCCATTTGCCTTTTTCCAGTCATTGCACAGTCGTGGGGTCAATCCGCGAAGAACGTGCCGTAATCATATACATACATAAGTACTATGAATATAGGATCTATATATTTTTGTAAGTATATTTATATCTACATACTTGTATAACATATCACACAAACGAAATCAATAAAAATTGTGAGACTAGGAAATATGTTAATAGTGGTTAGTGGGTAGAATATGGCAATTTTGGGATAAGTAATTGTATTTTGTGTATATGGTATGACATTTCCCATACAACCAAAATACATGAAACGAATTAACTGCTATTGCTTGGAAAACAATTATAGTCTGTATGCGAAGACGGTATATGGTATTGGTAGTAGCTATTGGGAAAAATAGGGTCGTTTTGGGGTAATTGTGCGTGGCATCTTCCATTCAAACTACATACTTTAAATGATATAACTAGGGAACCATAGCAAAGAAACCAATGAAAAACCTTGTGAAAACGAGATACATTCGTAGTAAATACTGAGAAGAATTTAGAATTTTTTGTATAAGTGGGTACATCTCATACAAGCAAATATATGAAACGCCGCAACTGGGGAGCCATAGTTCAAAAGATAATTGCAGTCTGTGTGAGGAGATGTTATGTTGTTAGTAGTTACTAACAAGAGGACTTGGTACCTCCTATACAAACAAAATTCTTGAAGTGACGTAACTGAAGAAGTTGCACCTCAAATATAGAAAAAAAATTTCTAGAAACAACGTAAGTTTGTATGCGAAGGTGATATGTTGGAAATAGCTATTGGGTAAAATGTGGTCGAATTTGGGGCAAGAGGACTTGGTGTCGTTACTGAAGATGCATGTAAGTAAGGCAATGACAGTTTGTATACGAAGGCGCTATATTGGTAGTAATTATTGGCCAGAATTTAGTCGGTTTTCTGTAAGTGGGCGTGATACTTTCACATAAACGAAATACTTGAGGAGCCAGGGTTGGAAGGCAATAACAGTTTTAGCGCGAATGAGTCATAATCGTTGTAACTATTACGTAAAATATTTTCGGGCAAAATGGGAGTGATACCTAAAATCATTGGTTTAGAAAGGGGTGATATTTTGTTTGATTCGGGAAAATAATGCACATCAATTACATTATTGTACCGTAATGTCCCTATCTCTGATCTGATCCTGAAAATTATTAAATTTTAATATGTGCATCTTTTCTAGCTACGATGCTATATATTCAAACTGACTTCACATTCCATTTGACTCCAAGTGATACCAATCAAATTCAAATGGCTCCAATTGACTTCAAGTGACTCCAATTGACTTCAAACCCCCAATTGACTCCAAGTTGCTTCAAGTGACCCCAATTGACTTCAAATTCCAATTGACTCAAAGTGACTGCATGAGACTTCAAGTATATTCAAGTGACTCCAAACGATCCAAGCAATCTTCAAAAAATAAATTGCATTTCCCTGACTCCAGACCAATCGGTGACTCCAATAAACTACTAACTTCATTTTTTATTCTGGGGTGAAATAAGTAGGTTATTCAATAATTCGTATCAAAAATTATTATTAACTTGTGACCCTCAATTTATTGCACGAATTTTTAAAATTTAAACACTTAGTTAATATCCATTTATAAAGTTCCATTGAAGAAAATAAATAGCTAGAAATGGTATTTGATCTTTCTCTTTGATCCGCATTTGTTTTAATTTTTAATTCCTGGTGTTGGTCGTCAAGTAATTTCGATAGTTTTATCAGAAATCCAAGAACATACAACATGAGATACGAACATAATGGCTGCGACAGTGTCATTGCATAATAACAACAAAATGGCGTCCACAGCAAATGTTGTCATATTGCATGCGATTGGAACATAAATATTGAACACGGTAACAACAAAATTACTTTAATTCTATTCATCACATTTTATTTTATTTTTTTTTATTGATACATTCAACACACCTATGAATGCAGAGCATTGTGTTGAATGGAAGGAAGATTGATAGGTGAGAGGAAGAAGGAGGGAGAATGAGAAAGGGAATGCTATCACACAGGACACCGATTAAAAGATAGATAGCCACTGTGGCCAGTGTTATGCCTTTACCACAATGAACTTCATTTTATCAGTGTCAAATATGACATTTGGGACACATTATTTATTTTATACCGACAAGAAAGAATAATTTTTACATAATAGAATACTTTATTACATAATTTACATATTTATTTTCAAAGAAAATATCATAAGGTCTGTTTGCCAGTAAAATCTTTTGGGGAGAGAGTGAAAGATTGAGAAAATAATTCATACAAAAAGAAAAATATCAGAAAAAGTACGTGAACAGAAAACCACTGAAAACTATTAAGTAAATAGCAGATCGATTATTTAGGCAATAAATTTTTATCGCAAAAAAATATTGTGCATTGTATAATGTAAAAACTACCAGTTCACTTAACAAATGAACACTACAAAATTCTTGTTGACGTTTTCATATTTGACTTCATTTCTTTCTCTTAATGGCACAAAAGTCCATGGTGAGCCTAGCTCGAGCTTTTCGTATCCACTTACAAGATTTATGCCGAATCCGAACGTCGAAGGGAAAAGTTCTCCTTAAGCAATTTTCAATCTTTTAGGTTTGCCATTGCCTGCAAGGAGGTGGTGCAGTCTACTTTTTGATTTTACATGATCCGAGATTTAAACTCCGGAAATTCTGCATAGCAGGACAGTGCACTACCAACAACGCCACGGCGACCACAATTAACATTTGACAGTTCTTTTATTTTGGCAGCTGAAAGTTTTTGTAAATAAAAATTGTTCTTTCAGAAACTTTAAACTAATTTTTTTTCTTTAATTTTTACGTTCTCTTTGCAAGTTTTTCGAGTACGTGAACACTTTACCAATACAAACTATTAAGAGTTTGTAATAGTGTTCTGTTAATGGGCAGAGGTATAAATACGCAAATTATATAATTTAACGGTTAATTATTTCATTCTGTCGCATGCAAAAATAGAAAAACAAAGATTGAAGTCGACAACTGCGAAAATTTTGCACAGTGTCGCAACCATTAAGTTCGTCTTCATAAGAATACATGTTATTTAAGCGTTGTCAGATTGGGCAATGTCGCTGACGCATTATTGTGTTCGTACCTATAAAAGAGTTGAGCGAATAATTTGCTTTCGCATATCGCAATATTTTATGCGAATAATTAAAAAATTTCTGTAAGTAATTTGTTCCAAGTTCAAAAAAAAAAATACAATTAAATTGGCATCACTGAAATCAAGTTGCTCCTGTTTCTTGGGTTGGATGTTTTCTCTTTTTTTAAATTTGGTAATTTTTTGGTATTTTTCGTATTCGCGTTTGCTTTTTCATTATTCGCACAGACCTACAATATACTTTAGTAAAATGAGCTTAATAAAGCTTCTTCCCTTCTTTTAGTTTTCAGCAAGAGTATTTTCATTATAGTCCACGGGTACAAAACTGAAAACAATATAAATTTTTTAGTTAATTTTACTTACTTAGCTGTCACTACAACCGATCAACGGTTTTGGCCGCCTCTATAAAGCTTCGCCAGTCGCCTCTGCTATCCGCGCGCTGGCGCCAGTTGATAAGACCAAGTGCAGACAGGTTGCCCTGCACCTGGTCTTTCCAACGGAGAATACGACGTACTCTTTTGCGTTTTCCTCCACCGTGGCTCGAATAAAACACCCTTCTAGCCGGAAAGCTTTCTTCCATTCGCTCAACATGACCCAGCCAGTGAAGCTGCTGGATTTTTATACGTTTGACTATGTCAGTGTCGGCTCATTGTTCCAACTTATTCGATCGTCCACGCATATTGGACCGTAGATCTTACAGAGTATCTTCCTCTGGAACGCTTCTAACAGACTCTCATCATTGATGGTCAATGTTCACGTCTCTGCGCCATACATTAGGACGGGAAGGATGAGGGACTTATAGAGCGTTATTTTCGTCGGTCGAGGGAGGACTCTACTTCTCAATTGCCTACTGAGCCCGTAGTACATCTATTGGCGTTGGAGTTAATTTCCGCTTGATCTCAAGGCTGGCATTATTGTTGGTATTGATGCTGGATCCTAGGTAAATCAATTTTACATATTTTTATTTACTTCAGAAAGTTACTTGTACACTTTTTTGCTGTCGAGCAAAATGAGCAAGCGCAAAATTACGAAACGCACTCGTACGCTATACCTAACTGAAATAGGGCGCAGCCTGTTGTCAGTTGCTCATTTATTTCGTTTGTTATATTTTTAAAACAAATTCAGTTAAGATTTTCACACAAATTTTCGTAATCATACAAATATGGTTATTCCCATACTACCAAGTGTTTCAGTCAGGTCCATACAAAATGTACGTACATAAGCGATTTTGACAGAAATTTTATGCATTACGCACTTAGGTTAGGTTGTTTGGAAAGTTGTTACAATGGAAATAGGCAACACTAGCGATAACAATCAATTACTGATTTTTCCCAGTCCTAGCAAATATGATAGATAATAGATTGCACATTTGCTTGGTCAAAAATTAAATCTATTGTGAATGTACGTCATACCAGAACCTATGTTGTGATCTGATTGGCTATAGTTCGTTTTCACTTGGCGGAGACAATGATAATAAATATATAATAATAATAATGACGGATGATAATGAATAGGAACAAAAGGACCTGCTAAACAAAATGTAAACAAAAAATTACGTAGCCAAAGAAATGTTGAATCTTGCATTCTATCATTCTTAAAATTCTATAGAAGAATCAGTTCTGGAATAAAATAATATTTGACGAAGATTTCTATTTTTTTCTTGTTTTTGTATTAGTTTACTATGTGCTGTACATATTTAATTGCTATTAAATACACAAAATAATATAAATAGAAATGTTATCCTTTTTTTTCGTAATTTTGGCCCCAATTTTGGTTTGGCAACGGGTCAGATTCGGTATGAGACGAAATTGTATTTTTGAATATAAATTTCCATTTGACCCATTAGAATTGCAGAGCCGTAGTGTGGGAGCTTGAGCAGTAAATCGAAGCTACTAACCGGGATCAACAATTTTTGTTACTGTTTCCTGATAGGGTTTAATCGAAGATTTTAAATGGGATGTCGGGTTTCACTTGTGGACATTGAATATCACAAAATTGTCTCTAAGCTAATATATTTTTCATTTTTGAATAACATCAGGTGTTGCTATACGTACCACTACTAAAAACCATTTCAAAGTTTTTTAAAGTTTAGTTTTTTCTGGCAATTGTCCAAATATTAAATAATACATAACTCGGCTTAATTAAAAGATATTCAAATTGTCCCATTTTATAACTTCTTATAACCATTTCCACCCTGTTAATATACTTTACAACGGCATCTGTTGGCAAATAGTGGGAAACGCAAGTAAATTGTCGTGCTGTAACTAAAGAACGAACACAATGAACGCGGCAACGACATCGCGCCATCTGCTTCATAGATAAATTTGACATTGTACCAAAAGCAAAACACATGCGATTTTCATATACTACAAATATCATAGTATTTGTGTATTTGCCGATTGTCAGTTGACACGATAATGTAATGCTGCCCTATAACAAAATCTGTATTTTTTGTTTTTTTGTTTCAGTCGACGCACATATTCATGTGGTATACCCATATTGAGCATTGTGTTGATTGGAAGGAAAATTGATAGGTGGACGGAAATAGCTCTGCATTCTTCTTTAAAATCAATTAATCTTGATCAATTTTTTCATTAATCTTTTGGCAATCAAATAGTTGAAATCCTTTCAGTTAAAAACAAAATATATTTTATAAAAATTGTGTGGATTTAAGTTTTTTGCTATTGCAGCACTTAAAATTCATTGCAAATAAGAACATGGAGCATGATTCTGGCTGTCATGTACTTTTTAAATGTTTTTCTTCTGCTAAATAATATAACAACAAGTATCACAAATACAAAAATTCACAATCTGTAGTAAAAATTTTACTTAAATACTACAAAAACTCTAGATCATGGAATCTATGGAAATTGTTAACAATAGAATTAAATTCATTTTGTCATTAACAGAGTAATTGTGTTCCAGTTTAAACAAAAGAAATTTGCCTCTGACGCCATGTTGTTGCCATGATTCAATAACGCTGTCGCAGCCATAGTTATCGTATCTTAAAGCATATAAAAAAGAGAAAGTGTATTCATATATGTATGTATTAAATGATACCTTCGGAACGGTGTTATATTAATTTTATGAATTCAATTCTCATTATTTTACATTTTTAATATAATTATTAATAATCGGTTGACATTCAAACAAAAACCAACTCTGATTAATCACTAACTAAAACACTGAAACTTTCGCATTTGACAAATTGCAGCTGCAGCTGATTTTTTTTGCAAGGAACGTCATAAAATGTCAAACAAAACTGTTTTCGTCACACAGTGAAATTTTATTGTGATTTTTTTTCTTGGAGGGAGTGTTTTCATACATTTTAAATGCTTATTCTTGATTTTTCCACTTCATATATGTGTAAATAATTAAATAAAGAAGTAGTAATAAGTTTAGCAATCGACTAGCTGAACTCTGCGTAAATTATAAAGGAGTGTTCAAATGCGAGAATGTTTATATATCACATCATTTGGGGCATTTAACTTTGAATGTGCTGATTTTGTATAATCATTGTATTTGGTGCGATATAGCGTGGAGCGACGCGGTTGTCGGACGCGTAATTTAAAAGAAACTCATTTAAACTTTCCTTGCTGGAGGACGTTACAAAAACGCAAAGGGAAACGAATAAACAACGTAAGGGTAACATTCAAAGTGACAACAAAATGTCCATGGATGCAACTGCGTTGCCATCGGAGCTGCTCGTTGTGCCGCAGCCACTAATTGGTTTCTGTGGTCTCGATGTGTCGCGTAGTGTGGTACACAAATCTATTTGGGATGCTTTCAGCACTAATCGTAAGGCGGATAGGTAAGTAAAAATTTTGATTTTGTGTGAAAAAATATACAGCGCATTGATTTTTCACTAAACTGATGTCGTTCTACTTATAGAGCTATTGTGCAATTTAAGTTGCTGCCTACAAATTATGAATTTCCTGTGGCAAAACCAAAACGCGCCTCCTACGAATGGTATCATCCAAAGGGCATATTGAAGCGTAATTGGATGCTGAAGCATTTACATGTGCTGCCATCGGTAGTAGTACTCTTTCAAGATATCGAGTGGAATGATGTGCAATGGACAGAAAAACAAGTGCAATGTGCCGCCACTGTGCAAAGTTTAAAGAATGCGTTGCAGGTACGGCTACTTAGAACTTTACGCCACAAATGTTAAAGATAATGGATTGATTAACTATGATAAATTATAATCAGGAATTAGGAATTCGCTACTATGTAGTATTTAGCTGGTAGGAATGTGTCCAGGGAATTAATCCTGTGATCAGAATGAAGTATTTCTAACATTTTCTGCAAATTATCAACATTGAGTGTGATTGAAAAAAAATGTAGATAAAATAATTAAATTTTTTTACAAATTACGAACAGAAAATATATATAACTCATAACATTTTTACACCTGAGTATTTACAAAGTCGCAGTTAAATACCTAAATAAGAACAAAAATATGGGTATTAACGTAACTTGGTAAATACGAAAGTATAAACTCATCGCTATACATAACTATTCCAAAACTCGAAAAGTTAACTTTAATTTCTGTCCCGGTTCCTCAAATAAGTTGATGTATTATTTCAATGTTATTAGGAGCGCAATACGCGGCTTTGTTTAGTACTCCTACAAAAAGCTGCTCCACTACCTCCTGGCGAGGATCTACTAGCTTCAGAACGTGCTGCCAGTCTAACAACTGCTTGTGGAATTGACAGAAAAATGTTATATATACTACCGCACACCGAGCATTTAATGGGTAAGTAACACAACAAGCAAATTCAAATTTTAAATACAATCAAAAATTATATTTTATTCTTTTACTTTCAGGCTATACGCTACGCCTTGAATCCGCATTCTTGGATATGTCGCAATCATACTATGCTCTAATGTCGAAACGTATACGTACGCATCGTGATCAGTTAACTGCTGCCCATACCACACTCAAAATACGACATCAATTCAAATTGGGATTTGTTGCAGAGATGCGTCAAGATCCGGTTACCGCTTTAAAGTGAATGGAGCCAGCTGTAATTTTGATATTTACTTTAACATTAAAATGGTTTCTTTGCAGACATTATGCTCAGGCATATTCGAATCTTGAGGAAATACGAGTTACCGACACAAATTGCCTTGAAATTAAAACAATTGCTGGTTTTTTAAATTACAAAATATGTCGTTTAATGTTTAAACAAAAGTTACCACGTGATGCAATTAATCATTTTATAAGTCACATTGAAAAGTACAAGAGTCGTGTGGGTTTCAAAGATTTAATATTCGAACATTATGCTTGGCTAAGTACACAGTAAGTTTAGAGAAGAACGAATTCATTGTAACATCTATAACTAATACTTTTCGTATTTTATTATTATGACACAGACATGGTGTGTTTGCTGAGCTCTTTTGTGATGCAATAAAAAATGGTTTGCCAGCGTTGCAAACACAACATCCTGGCATTTATTTTCATAAATCTGCTGAGTATCTAATGAAACGCAAAGAAGCATTACTGGAAGCTTGTGGTAAATACCTTATTTAACATAAGTGCTTATTTTCCATGTACTTATATTGTTTTATCTTTCTAGCTGTTCTATTAAGTCCCACGGAACCAACAAGTCCAGTGAGCTTTAACTGTAACAATTCCATGTCTTTATATACAGAATTCTTTGGAATACGTGCTGTAAAAACGGGGGAACTTACTTCAGAACAACAAGTTAATATGCTTGTACTTGAAAGTGAAAAGTCTTTTAATCATTCGGTAATTGAGTGCAGAAAATATTTATTAATTCTATACATATAACTAATTGTCTTTTGCTTATAACTTTTAGAATGCTATCATTAACTTGCTCGGCCAGGCGATGGCACAATTTAAAATATACAAATGCCTTCGATTCCGCAAGAAGCTAGCTATTGATATGGCTGATGAATATTTTAAAAGTGGTGATCATGCAAAGGCGTTAACGTAAGTTTGAGTTTTTACAATCGGAAATAAATTGAGAAAAGTAAAAATTAATTCAGTATGTGTCAATTCGAGGCATAACATCTCAATCGAATAAAGCATCCCCAAGGGAAGCACATTTTATCTTCCGCCTGAATGTGAATCTTCAAAAGCTATAGCCTAAATGACCAAATTAAAGCATCCGTGGGATTAGTATTGCCTGCATTCTACTATTAAATTGACGTTTTTTAAATTACATTTAAAGCTCTCTGAATTTATCTGAAAATGTGATAAATTGAAATGCTGATTCCATATTATGTTCTCTTCAGGCTTTATTCCTTAATGTTACCCGACTATCGACAAGACAAATGGTCTTCGATATTCTCAGATGTATTATTGAAAACATTACGCTGTGCTTTACTTTCTGCATCTATTACCGACTACATTTCCTGTAGTATTGAAGCGTTATCACTAAACATACGTAGTGAAAGAAGTGAACGCATATTAGTATTGGAGAATCTATGGAAAGCTTTTCAAGTGAGAATAATGCAATAAATTAAAAGTTATATCAAAATAAATTCGTAAACTTTTACAGTGTGTTCCACCAATAATGCAATGCCAGAGTGCCCCGGAAATTAGAGAATTATGGGAAAATTCTTTTGCTGCTGTGAAGTCGCCTATAATAATCGATTTAGATAAATTAACTGAACCGTTTGAAATTTGTGCAACATTTGATAGAACTGAATTGAAAAATGATGATATAATTAAAGTGCATGTTATTATAAAGTAAGTCAATAATTAATTAAATTAAGAAAATAACTTTGTATAAACATACATAATTTTTTCCAGACTTCTCACTGATGTTCCAATGAAAATACACTCCTGCTCCATACTTTTAACAGACGGCACAAACACATTTAAATTGCCCGCTCTAAAATATGCTACATTTAAAAATCTACTTGAAATGCGTAGAAATTATGAAACCACCACAAATCCAGCAAATGAAACTTCTTCTTCATCTACAACCACATCGACGGCGGCAGCAACAACGATACCCTATAGAAATATAGAATATGATTTAAAATTAGAGCCAAATATTTATTATCAAATACTTTTCACTACTGAAGCGCAGCAGTTTCTAGAAAACACACAATTACGTGTTACACGAATCGAAACTCAAATGGGGACTGAAAAACTATCGGCACTTCTCACCAAATCAGCCACCTACATTCGCAATGCATTTCGTCATCATAGTCGGTGCAAAGATCTCGACGATAACATGCCAATCAATGCAATGTGTTATATTGCTCCCACGTAGGTCACACTCAATGTTACCGGAAATTTATGTACATATGTAAAATATTAAGTACTAATTATTTCTGTTGTTTATTGTTTTGCAGATTCCATTTAATCACGCAAACCAATATTGATGGCAATGAAAAAATGCTCGTCAATGAATACTACTCTGTGGTCACAACTATTAATAATCCGTATAATATATTTTTACAAAATGTTGTCCTAAATATAAGCGTGCCTAACAACTTGCGAAATAAAGGTAAGTGCTTACAAACAAATAGATTTTTATTGAAATTTGTGCTAAGTACAAATTTAACTATAATATAATATTTCATCAAAAGTTCACCGATAAATCCAGTTCAAATGGAAAAAAATCCCTTACTCCAAGTAATAAATATTAAGTGTCTATGATCAAGGATCATTTTTGGAGTAAAGGCGGCCATACACTATACAACTTGTCGTACGACCTGCTCATCAAAAACTTTTGATTTAATTCAACCGTCTGTGCAACTTGTTGGTTGATCAACAATCCTATACATTATGCGATTTCTTATGCGATTCGACCAAGTCGATCGACAAGCTGTATAGTGTATGGCTGCCCTAAAGTTGGATAATTTCTACCAGATTAGTCAAGGACTGCATACCGAAGAAATCTCAATAACCGGGCTGGCAAAAACTGTGACTGATTACTACAAAATATACTAGATTGCTAAAGAACAAATTTTTGTAACAGAAATCTTTAGAAATACTATATCTAAAACTAAACTAGACTGAATTAAGGTCGCATTGAATTCCGAAATACAAATATTTTGCGCATGTAGTAAATGCAAGAATTCGTAACTCTTACTACAGATTTTCATCCCCTCTCTAATCTAACATAATCTTGTGCAATCCTCTGACCTTATCCTTCCCAATAAATATATTAAATACTATGATATCGGTTCCCGTAACAAAAAAGTTTTGGGAGGACTAAAAGGCATAAACCTCCAAATCCGCTGGTGTAATCTTTTCACAAAAACATTATATTTTCCTATAAAAAACCTGCTTAGTATGCATTACTACATATTGGATTAATAGTCTTCTTATATTTATGGTATATCTTCTAATTTTCAATTATAATTACTGATAAGTATAGATGCAAATATTTTTTTAATATCTTATTTTTTTATAACTGAAGATTTTGTTACTTTCCGTCTACAACATTTTTAATTATCTGATATTGATGATTTTATTATCTGATGATTTTAGAATTAGTATTGCATTTTATATTAATTTGCTTTTACTCGACAACTTTTTTAAAACATTGATTTCCTTATAAATAGTTTAACATCACTAACGGCGAGTGCACAACCAAACCCCAACCAACAATACCATAAGCGCTCCGACTTTATCGCTCTAGCATGTATCTCGAAATCCGCTGCCACCAGCACAGATCATGGAACTGGTGCTAATGGCCAGACCTCGGTTGATATTTCTACACAACGCACTTTAATCGTTAGAGTACGCACGCGATTTTAAGTTTAAGATTTATTTTCGTGGTAACTTTATACAGGCAACACTGCGTCTTTCACCATGCCTATTAAGGTATGAGAAGCTACCTTCAACGGTTATTGTTTTAGAAGCACTATACCTAACACGATACGCATCTGTAAGAACATATGGCCTCCGATACCGCCACAATCGAATTTAGAGGTGGAATGCCGGTGTGTTTTGCACTGTCCATCATGTAGTTTCAGTTTTATTGAAATGATTTAAACTTAAAACGTAGTTAAAGACTTGGAACAAAACAATCGATAGACTATTACTAAATCCTTATTCCAGTATAATTCAAGTAATACACTCACTATACGTTTATCTTGCATTTATTTCATTATCATTATTTCTTTCATTTACTTTGAGCATTTGAGCAGCATACGAATACAAAATACATTATGCAACAAAATTGAACAAATGAACTGTGTGATATAAAGATATGTTGATGTGTTAATTTTTTAACTACATTTATTTTTAACACATAAAATATCATAATCAAACTGAAGAACACATATCTTACAATTACTAAGGCAACATAAAGGTATCTTTTTTAATGATATTTTTTTTGTGTTGGTAATATGTTATAATTATGTACTCATATGCTCAAATATGGTACATCGTTTAATTATGCAGTTCGTTGATCATTTTAATTTAAAATTATGTTCCAATTTAAAAATTATTACAAGTAATTGACAACAAAAATTTGGTAAAAAGAAGCAGCAAAATAAAATTTTGTTGATGAAATGAAAACCAAGTACACATTTCAGCCAGAATGAAGAAACAAGCCCTGGCAACTATTGAAATTGTGATCAAAAAACCTAATGAAGGCTTTGTCTTACCGTCAAATTGCTAGATCTCTTAATTACAACGTTAATCGGTATGAATTGCCTATTCCAAAGCACCACGTGCGCCGATCTAAACTTAATGATAACGGCAGGAGGATGGTAAGTCGTCCAATCAGTTCAGGCTCTGATGTCCAAAAGGAGTTACAGATGACCGTTTATTGTGAGTCAAGAAAAATTGGATATAAAGCCAAACTAAAAATGCAAAAAAAATACTACAGTTCGCAAAATCCCATAAAAACTGGACTCCGGAGCAATGGGCTACCGTATTATGGGCTGATAAAAGCCATCAAAGAAGATAACCCTACGTAATTAAACAGCTATTGATATCAAAACTATTAAATTTGGTGGCGGAAAAAGTTCTTTTGGCGGAGTTTTAGCTGGTGTCGGAAAGTTGGTGCTGATTGAAGGCAAAATGAATGCCAATGAGTATATTTCAGTATTGGAACAAGGGTATTTTCTCTCTTTGGAGAAGTTTTCAATTCAACAAAAATCTAGCTACTGATGCAGGAGAACCGATTCAAAACATAAGGCAGAAAAGAGAGCAGAATTACTTGAAAGCAAGAACGTTGAAGAAATGGAAGTCCACAAGTTTTCGGTCTCTTTCAACCGAAAACTTGTGGTCTTCCTTCAAAAAAGAGGTTCTACCCAAACCTATCGAAAAATAAAATGGAGTTGTGCGTTCGATCGGTGTGAAGATGTTTGAGGTTTGATAACCCAAAAGAGTGCGAAGATCTTGTTAGCATGTTTGGATTGTTTAGCATGCCTAAAAAATCCAAGCTGTAATTGATGCAAAGGAGACTATACTCGATATTTATATTGAAAATATAAGTTTGTATCAAAATTGAGCAAGTGCTTTCTTGAAATGAATTAGTGTTTGAAGTTCGTTATACATAAGAAAATATATTTCGTTTTTGCTGAAAATTCTTTAATTTGTTATTAAAAACTTTTTGTGTACAACGAAGTTCACTTTTCTTATTAAAAATATAATTTTCACACCAAAAATTAAAATATTGAATTTATTTGCTCGATTTCGTTACATACTGTAAATACGGTTTTATTTATTTATATATTCATTCTTTTACTCTTCGGAGAGATTCATATCTACTCGTACCTACCGATATGATATGAAAATTTGTTATTGTTTAATCGACACATATTTGATCAAATGATTCTTGATCGAATATAAATTTAATAAACATTATTTTTTATTTATTCGTAACCAGTATTTGGGGGATATGTATTTTGAAAAGGCAGACATACTTATTTAGGTGAATTCCGAGGAATGTATTCCTTTTTGTTTATCAAACTTGTGCAAATAATACAGAAATTGTAGATAAAATATTAAGAATTAATTTCTTTTTTTTTAAGCATGTACGTCAAAACTGTAAAATTTTCATTAGGAAAACAAATCTACCTTTTCAATTAAAAGGCAGTTCAAATGATCATATCATATGTGACATATCCACGATTAGTCTTGGAAATGCCAATATGAAGTCATTGTACTTAGAGTTAGCTAGAAAAAACACGCTTTCCTGGAGGAATATTCATCAAGATGGAAGATGGAGATCACATAAGAAATGTGGAAAAAAGATTAAGAAAGGTTATTTTAAAGTTATGTGGAAAACTTTGCCAACTTTCTCGTTCCCATTGAATCACACTGTCGAAACCAGAAGATTGCGAATCAGTTATTTATTCCCAGGAGTTTCATATTCTGTAAACAATTGCATAATAACTTTTTCTTTTCGGGTCTCTTCTTCTCAGAATCAAGAGTTGTAACGATTATAAAAGCACATCAATTCTCACGCTGGTGAGAGGAAATATAAGTATTTTTATTGTTCACTTGATTTTATTAACACTTCTTGTCAACATTATAATAAAGAACATCAATACCAATGCTTTGGCTAATTACAACAGGCACATGGCTTCATTCACTTGCTTAAAGGTTGTTTACTCTGGTACAAGCATGAAAGATTTTGCAAGGGCGCCAGGCAACAAAATAAGATAGTAAGAATGAGATAGGAGTTTTGCGTCTTTTTCTTACTACCATACTTTTCTACCTGTTTCTCTCGCACTATCTTGCATACTTGCGCCTGTGTAAACAGGCTCTTAGACGAACTCGCCTTGAGTCTTTCGTTTTTTCATACTCTTATGTTATACTACCAATTATGTACAACAAGTACAACACTACTGCAGCACAAGCAGTAGTTGAAACTGGTAAATTTTATGGCTTCTATTCTTAAAAGCTAATTTTCATAAAACTTACATGACAAAATTATTTAAATGTTAGATATTTTATTAATACAAAATAAATAATCCTCTCTACACCTTTTCCTAGGAAAAACCTACAGAGTAACTTTAAATATCTAGAAGAAAAAAATAATAAATAATCCGACTGGGATATTTTAAATTCTTAAATAAATGCATAAAGTATCAATAAACACATCAAATTCTATAAAAAATTTTCCTCTATTTGCGCCTTATGGAGTGACATGAAAAATATTAGCTGCTGAAAAATATAAAAACAATATTTTCAGTGTATTTGCTGATAAAACTATAAAATAAACCGTCTCCTTTTCATTGTTGTTTTCAAGTTTAATGTAGAATTAGCTATACAAACTTTGGAAAGCCGTCATAACTAAAATAATTTGAACTCTTTCTATGAATTTATTATAAAACAAATAAATAAAATAAAACAAATATTAAAATAAAAAGACAATGTCGTGCGAGATATTAAATAACACGCTATACAGTAAACACCGGTTAAGTACCTCAGCTGAAAATGTCAGGCTATTGATGTACTTAAGCCACTTAAAAGGGTTAATTTCTATGGATCTTTGCAGAAAAAGCGGGAATGACACTTAAGAGGTACTTATCCGGGGTTTACTGTATAAAATTATCTTTTTACAAAGGAGCACTTTTTGGAATTTCATTCGGTCTAAACGAGCTTATTCCAATATACCCTCCTGCTGAGGGTATGATGTACAATGGCGTATCCTCTGAAACGATTCTGATACTACAAATCTTTTTGTTAACAAATCAATAAAAATAATTTGTTACAAATCAAATTTTGTTGAAGTCAATAACAACAACTTCGATCCACAAACTCTTAATTATACCATATAAAATCGTTATTGGTAACGGAAGATGAGGTTATGAATGTTATTTTGAGCTTAAAATTCTCGCTAAAGAAAGTTATTGATGGACTGTCTTCATTTCTACTTAAGAAATGCATGACAACTCTCTGTTTGCCCCTGTGTGCAATATTCAATAGTTCTTTACACTCGGGAGAATTTGTTGATAAATGGAAGAATACTCACTCACATTACTCTAATCTTAAAGTCAGGGAACAAAAGTGACGTTCTTAAATACAGGCCAAACCCTAAACTCCCAACAATTTCAAAGCTTCGGGAAAAAGTTGCCAAAGATAAACTATTTTTATTGCAGTGAAACGAATTATCAGTCCTTACCAACATGGATTTATTACAGGGTAATCAACTGTAATCTTTCAGTCGGCATTTCGAAATGGATATCAGATTGACACTATTTGTACAGACTTTTCGAAATCTTTTGACACTATTTCTCATAACATATTAATTGCAAAACTTGCATGCTTCACTCCACTTTCCTGGAGTGGCTGAAGTCCTACCTTCAAAATGTTCAATCGCAGTCGTTCGAGGCTTCTTCTGGCGTTCCGCAAGGTAGCATCCTAGACCCGCTATTATTCATTTTGTGTATTAATTACATTGGAATCTGTTTCACCCACTAACATAGTGTCATAGTGCCTCTCTTAAGTGTCATTCCCGCTTGCTTTTTCTGCAAAGATCCATATATGCGTAAAATCTTGCATACAACACTAGTGCTTTCGAAACTTGAATATGCTTCCTTCTTTTGTAATCCTTTCTGCAATACACACTTTGCATGTATCGAAAGAATTCAAAAGAAATTTGTTAATTTTGCTCTACAACCTTTACATTTTGTTGAGCCTACTCCTTCGTATAATGGTCGATGCTTACTTATTACTTTGAAGTCTCTTGAGAGCAGAAGATTTCTCATTCCCTCATGGGAATTTGTGGAAATATTGATTCCCTAGTTTTACTTGAAAAAATTTGATTCAATGTACCTTCACATCATCTGCGCTACCATGTTCCTTTTTATGTATCTACTTCGAAAACTAACTATCAAATGAATGCTCCAATCACAAGGACCTTGCATGAATTTAATAAAGTCTCAAAATAATCCAATGTGGATTTCTCTATAACCTGGAATCATTTCAATTATTATATTGAATCGTTGTATTTATAATTTTTATTATCTAATTGTTAAATAATTTTACAACACTTTTTATAATTTTATAAATTCTAGTTAGAAAGGCTACTTTCTATTTGAATAAATATATGAAATACATATCGGTGGTCGCTGTGGCGTAGAGGTAGTGCGTTGGACTGCTACGCAGAGTGTCCGGGGTTCGAATCTCGGCACAGGCAAAATCAAAAAAAGTAGAAAAAATAATTTTCCTACACGGCACCACCTCTTGTCAGGCAATGGCAAACCTACAAGAGTAAAAATTGCTATGAAAAGCTTTTCCTTCGCCGTTCGGATTCGGCTTTAAACTGTAGGTCCCTTCCATTCATGTACAAATATAACACGCACAACATGAGTGGATGCGAAAAGCTCGGCCTAGGCCCTCCATGGGCTGTTGTGCCATCAAAAGTAAAGTTAAAGTAAGTAAATACATATTTTTTTTAAAATAATTGCAATGTCTCCCAATTATTATGACCGGAAATTTTATTTCATACGGTAGCTAGATCCGAGTTTTTTCGAATTTCAAGATAAAATGTACTGAAAATGTAAAAACTTATTTGGAAATTTGTAAGCTTCCCCGTATAAGTTCTAACTTTTTTGATCAAATTTATGATTATTACTGGACTCTGGTCCGTTCAACTCTATCTAAAATTAAGTTTTGAAATGGATTAATCTGCAAAAAGTGGTTTTTAAACACAATTTATGCAATTTTTCTCATTTTCATTTGCAAAAAGTGTTCAAATGCTTCAATTTGCTTTGGCTAGACTTAATTGTACAATATGTACATACATACATATACCAAATAGGTATATTAAAATGAAGAGGTTTTTTTTATTTTCGGTAGATAATTGTATAAATAAAACAAAATATTATTATTTTTCTCCAAACTTATTTTTATTTATAATTTTACCCTAGCTTAGTTATAGCTTTATTTATAAAGTTTCGCACCGCATTTATAGATGTATAAACACCGGGGTAACCAGTGCGTGCACAACCAACACCCCACGAGACAATACCACACAGGCGGCCATTGACTACGGCAGGACCGCCGGAATCACCTGAACACGAGTCCTTAGCTCCAGGAACGGATGCGCAAAACATCGTTTTCGTTAAACTTGCGATATTACGATAATTTCGTGAACACCTCGATTTGGCGAGCAGTGGCACCTTAACAGTTCGCAGAGTATTTGAACTAGTACTTGAACTCTCACTAGTTGTACCCCATCCGTAGACGTGAACACTTTCGCCAACTCTCAATCTTGAATTGCATAAACCGATTGGACTAATATTTGACCCGGTCATTGCACTTGCTAATTTTAGAACTGCCACGTCCATATTGCGCGTGCTCTTTCGATACGCTGCCGGTATAATAGCTCTCGAAACACGTCGCTTAACACCGGTTTCTGATAGATGTGTAGCGCCCCCAGTTATAACCATACTCGCTATATTTTTCCCCTTCACACAGTGGGCTGCTGTTACAACGATTGTTGCTGTTACCAAAGTACCGCCACAATTAAATTTCCCATTGACAACTATATTTACTACATACGGAGCAGCTGAAATACTTGTAGTCGAACCACCAACAATACGGGCGCTCGGCTTGTTGTTGCTGGCGGCATCTGTCTTGCTCTGATACAGCGTGCAGAACAGAAAGGCGACGATAGTCAAAATTAATTGCAAATCTAAAGATTTCGACATTTGCAACGATTTTCACAAACTGAACACAATTTAAGTAATATCTCTTCCTTTTAATCACTTTTTAAAAGAATGTTTCTTAAGTAGTTTCAACATTTCTTTAACTTTCCATTTATACATATGTATATATGTACATCGACAATATTATATTATATTTTGTTATTATTATTATAATTATTATATATTGTTCGATTGTTAGAGCTCCGTAGTCGAACTTGAATGATTGCATAACGCCAACTGATCCAATATTTGTTACCGAATATTAATCAAATATCAAAACTGTAGCATCATCACCCATGCCCGAACTGTTTAGCGTCACAATTAAAGTTTTGTTTTGCCAATTGATAAATTTGATACACGGAATAATGCACAAATAAATCTGATACATAACGAAAATTATGCATACATATGTAGTTCTACTATTGTACAGAACACGAATATATGAAAAGAATGCAATACAGTGGAATATTCCAATTTCCAATGCAACTTCATAAAGGTTTTGAGCGTGTGTTATGTTTTTACTGTTTTCAATAAAATACTTAATCATTTTCCGAAACCTTGGAAACTCAAATTTATTCTGTAAAAAGTATAAAGGTCAAGGAACGATAAGTTTAGAGGCTCGAAAAGTAGCTTGAGCGGTGAAACACGCCGGTTCGAAGGGATCTATCATGAGCATAGTATGTATGCACTTTTGTTCTGTCAGTGTTGGAAAAAGTATGACTATTTGCGATTACTAGCATACATATTGGGCCATATAAAGTGTATACAAGGTTTTTTGTGGTACTCACATTTGTGGTGGCATTTCAGGCTACAGTTTGTGTGAAGACAATTGTGTAATTCGTCGCTAGTGTTAAAAGTTACATCGATTTGAAAACGAAAGTGAAATATCTGAAGAAATACGCTATGTGATGCTTTATTACTATAGAAAAGGTAAAACCGCTTACGGTGACGATGCTATGGGTTAACAGGATTGGTTTACTCGATTCCGTTCCGGAAATTTCGATATCAAAGATGCACTGAAAAAGCCTATGAAATTGTACAATTGGTGAAGCAAGATCGACACGCAAGCTGTCAGGAGATAGCGGAGGCACTAAACATCAACCACATAACAGATTTGTGGGTACCAACATCATCTTGTAACGGAACACAATGCTATGTGCAGACACTAATTTCAATAGTTCGGCATGATGAACGGATCATCAGGAAGTTCAGCTAATTCAAAAGAAAGTATCTATATGCATTTCACAAAAAAATATTTTATATTTTCTCACATACAATTTCGTATTATTGTTTGCTTGATGAAAGTATTTACGCGACGGCTCAACACATCCGTATATACTCCAGGATATTCTTTGTTTGCACATCCGAAACCCCATGAAACTATGCCACAAACTTCACCATTATATACTACAGGTCCGCCAGAATCACCCGAGCAAGAGTCCCTTTCACCAGGAATTGTTGCACAGAACATGGTGCTTGTCAGACGAGCCTTCCCAGCGTATGCCAGCAAACAATCACTCTGTGAAACAACACGTACATTTGCCGTTCTCACTTGATCCGGTGGCATATTGTTATTCTCATTTGTAACGCCCCAACCGGAAATTTTTACAAACTCATCATTTGCTGGTCTTCGACTGCAAAGTGGTATAATTGCAATATTTGTATTCTCTTTTTCACCATTCAACGCAGAGCTCAACTTAAGAATTGCTACATCCATGTCTAAAGTTGTGGTTGAATAGAACACAGATACAAAATACTGTTGAACTTGTCGTTCTTCTCCCAATTCGGAAAGTCGACTGGCACCAGCATTTATCGTTAAAGAGCTGGCTGGAACATTCTTAACACAATGAGCAGCGGTTAGAACACATTTGGAGGTAATCAATGAACCACCACAACTGAAGGCTCCATTTCGACGTAAATTCACAAGATACGGCACTTCGCCAATGGTTGTCTCTACTCCACCTATAATCCTAGAGTCCGATGTTAATTTCAATGTACAACTTGCAATAAAAATAAAATAAATTATTACTATTCCTTGGAAAATGCGATAAAAATGAACTTGCAACATTTTTATTTGCATTCCGATTGAATTGACTACTAAATATGATTGATTCAACAAATTCACCCGTTTGCGACTCACTAACTATGCAAATGAGACTATTGTATTCAATCTAATTGGCATGAAATTATAATAATTTATTTCTAAAAATTATATTTCTACAAATTATTAACTTAATACTTAGTAATAACATTCATTCAAATAATTTCTAGTACAAATTCAGAATTGTATTCAAAACGATAATATTCTAATCACCTGAGCTCCTAGGTTAGGTATCGCCAGAGGTGAAACATAATGTTGTCATTCAAACAATATTCTCTTATATAGAGTTTAACCTTTTGGCAGGCAATGGCAAACCTAAAAGAATAAAAATTGCCTACAAAAATGAAAAGCTTTTAACTTCGCCGTTTGGATTCGGCATACAACTGTAGGTCCCTGTTCTTCCATTCATGTATGTACAAATATAACACGCACAACATGAGTGGATGCGAAATCTCGGCCCAGGCTTTCCATGGGTTGTTGTGCCATTAAAAGAAGAGGAAAGGAAAACTCTTATCAAAAAAGTAATTCAATAGATAAAAAGTCTCATAATGAGATACAAATCAAGTTCACGTTAATTGCACAGGTCAGCAATATGTAATTTTAGCCCTACTCCAAAATTTCTCTATTATGAATAAACTTTAGTTAAACTTCTCCAAACAACGAACTCATTTACATATACAAACAGATAAATACATAATAGTAAATATTTGAATTATGAACAGAACCGAGGTATAACCGTGCGCAGAAAAGTTTGAACTTTTTTGCTGCTTAGCTTCGTATTCACCCCAGGAATCCTCTTTACACCACATCCCCTTCCCCAAGAAATAATTCCCACTTGTTTACCGTTTCGTAAAGCAGGTCCACCGGAATCACCGATACATGAGTCCCTTCCATGTTTGCTATACGTACAAAACATGTTTTCAGTTAATTCAGAATTGTAAATACGATTGCACATTAGCGTCGTCACTGTGGTGTTGGCTTCTTTAAGAGTCCTGTCGTGCAAACTCGAAAATATTTCACTGTGACCCCAGCCAGCCAGTGTAATAGTCTCTCCTTTGCTCACTGGTCCATAATCTAAAGTCACATTTTCTATATTTATTCCCTGTAGAGGTTGGTCCATTTTTAAAATAGCCACATCCCCATCCACTCTGTCCATATCGAAATTCTTGGGTACTAATTTAAATGTAACTTTACTGCTGACACCCGAATCGCTAAGTCTTGTCTGGCCTGCATGAATCTCTAAACGCGTTATATCTGCAAATTTACCGCTGACACAATGCGCCGCAGTAAGGACACAAGTCGGTGTAATTAAAGTTCCACCACATCGTAAAACATTGTCATGTCTTATGTTAACTATGTAAGGATAGTTTTCTATAATTGTTTCGTCTCCTCTAAATATTTTCAGTAATTTCAGAGAAGTCGCCTTTAGAGAATGTGAGTTGCTCAAGTTCACTGCTCGCACGAATAACAAAACTGCGGCGAAGCTTAAAATTTCGACAGTCATCTTAGGAAGACTGCAATACGATGAGAAAAGCTCGCCCTATTCCTAACATTTATATTTCCATATTTGCTAGTTCAATCCAACGAAAAAATTATCTAAATTCCTAAAGTTATTCACTTATTTAAGTTCATAATTTTTAAATATCATTAAATCATTTTTACAACATTTTCAGTTGAGTGGCTTAAATTTGTAGTTTAGTTTTTTCTTTATCATTAAAATACATTTCTGTAAAAATTTGCATTCCATTTACTTTCATTTGCCATTAGTTTGTACATAGCTAACAAATGAATAAACGAAGAAGTTTGAAAATTATCATACACAATATGGAGATAAGTAGTCAAAAGTTAAAGCAGTTAAAGCAGTCAAAGCTTCACTTAGAGCAATAGTGAAAACCTTATTTTATTCAATATTTATATTGCCTGCTGTAAACAATCAGTCATTTCAGCATACAATATCTGATTGGCGCGTCTGAAACTTTTGAAACTGTGCCCAGCGTAGCAGTCCAGCACACTAACAACTACGCCACGGCGACCACTCAGTTAAATCTTCCGGTCAGAACTTAAGTTCCTTTCTACCTACATACTCGTGTATACTAATAAGACATCCATTTAAATAAAATTTCAAATCACTGTAAACTTTCTTTACCATAAATTCTAAAATCACAATAGTTAGACGCTTATCATAATCTAATAACAGTAATTATTTACGATATTTTCAATCCACGGTCGCATTTTCAGTATATTTACATACACTCCCGGTGAAGTGCTGCGCCCACATTCATGTCCTCGACCCCACGATACAACACCAACTAGTTTTCCGTCCATAACCGCCGGTCCGCCTGAATCTGCCGAGCATGCATCTTTAATTCCCGGTACGGATGCACAAAACATTGTCTCCGAAACATTTCTATAGTCCATATACAATGCACGACACATCCGCTGTTCCATAATACGCAACTGTACCGTGCGCATTTGCAACGATAGATTAGATGCCGTTTCATTTATAAGACCCCATCCTGAAACTTGTACAAAATCTCCCGCTTCCGGTTCGATATCACTCAATTCGATCGCTTCCATCGTTTTGCCCTCAATTCGCATATTACCTTTCAACTGAAATATTGCAATGTCATGTTCCAATGTTTTGTTATTGTATATTGAGGGTAGAAATATATTTGCCACGCGCCGCCTATTATAAAAATCATTTAGATATGTAACACCGGCACGAATCATAAAATCATCCGGGACGCCATTTTTCACACAGTGTGCTGCTGTTAAGATGCATTTGGATGTTAACAATGATCCACCGCATTCAAATAATCCATTTCTTCGTATATTCACAATGTAAGGAATCTTGTCAGTAAACGTCGGTTGACCACCAACAATTCGTGTTACTCTCTTCAGTGTCGGTGGAGGTTGTGCATGATTTGTAGCGAGTTCACTGAATGCCAATAATAGTTGAAGTGCTATGTGGAACATCGTGGAGCGTTTCGTTCTTCGATTATCATTAACCAACTGTAAATAAGTAACTAAATATTAAACGCTGCTATATAAACCCAAATTTCAGGTCGCCAGCGTCAAGGTCTACAACATACACATTTCTATTATGAAATTCTATATTTTTGTTAAAGTACAGCAAGGTCAAATGCACTTTGTCTAAGCTGGAGATGCATTTCATAATCAAATCGATTTAATGTTTGTAAAGCTGTTTCAAATGCATTGTATTGATGGCAATATCAAGGCCGTCATCTGGTTTACAAAAGCTTTCCGAGTTGTATAAAAAAGAATGAAGTTCTCTGGAGAATCAACAGTAGATAATTGAAAATTGAATCTATCGCATAATCTAATAACAGCAACGAAAATGTTGCCTTTTATCACTTTTTCAAAAATCCTGCTAATTCTCAGTCTTTTATCCTTCAACTTGGCTGTGGAAAATTCCAATTTGACAGCGGAAAATGCCTTTGCGTCTTCAGAAAACTCTATTGTATCACCAGAGGCCTCCAACACGACGTTCGCAAATTCCAATGTATCAGCAGAGGCCTCCAACTGGTCGTACGAAAACTCCAATTTATCATCATCAAATCTCACCGCCTTAGAATCAAATATCACAAAAATTATTGATGGCGAATATATTTCAATCCGGAGTGTTCCTTACATGGTGAATTTGCGCCAAGATGGCAAATTTATTTGTGGTGGATCGTTAATTACACGTAAATGTGTCTTAACAGCCGCGCATTGCGTTGAAGGATTCGGTGCACAGCATTTTCGCGTTCAAGCTGGTGTCAGCGATCTATCTCAAACTGGAATAGTTAGTGATGCGCGTGCTATATTTTTACCATCTACTTATTCTGTGCAATCCAGTAATTTTGATGTAGCCATTTTACTTTTGGACAAAAACATTCAGGGCAGAAATACAGCAATTATACCTTTAGCTGGTAATCATTTAGAACCCGGCACAACAGTTCAAGTAAATGGTTGGGGCTACCCGTCTGAGAATGGCGCATTTTCAAATCGTTTACGCACCACAAAGCTTAAAGTTATATCGAAGTTCACGTGCCAAAGTTCGTATCGTAAATTAATGACTCTAACAAAAACGATGTTTTGCGCTTCGGGACCCGGGCGAAGCGATTCGTGCACTGGTGACTCTGGTGGGCCGGTTGTACACAACGGTGTTCAATACGGCATAGTTTCTTGGGGTGTTGGCTGTGGACGCAGTAATTATCCTGGTGTTTATACAGCCATCAGATCAGTTCGTCCATGGATTGTGAAAGTAGCATCAGAAAATTGCTTTTAATTTATTCAAACAACAATTGCCTTATATCTAATAAATAAATAAAAACAATGAAAAAAATATATTTTAGAAATACAAAATAACCGCTTAAATCATTTCTCTTGGTCAAATAATTATGATCACCACCACCCAAACATAAGCGATTTTAAGTAAAATATTTTCAAATGTGTGGGTGGTGCGGGTTCGGTCTTCGGTAATGGAACTAGTCATATTTGACCTAAAGAGTTGTTTCATGAATTTACAACATGTAACTTAGATATCTTAAAACTTATCATTTTTTACAGATCGATCTAATTTTTTACTTATATATTACCATAACATTTCATCTGGGCCAAACTCTTTCGAGATTGTATTTTTTTTGGTTGAGATTTCATGGAATCGTGCTAATAGCATTCACCAATTGTTAATTAAAATGAAATAACAAGTTTATTCAATTATTTTCCTTGCAGTATTTCTAACAACTGATATATTGCCGAGTCGACAGAAATTGCATTCTCATATTCAAATCGATATCGGTGAGCTTTCGGTGCAAAGTTCGAATACTGTATCGTTTTACATCTTTAGTTTGGTAGAGACAACAATTACATTGCAACAGCAAATATGTTATTCAATGGACGTAATACTACCAAAAGCGCCTGCATCGATCTCGGTCAACGGAAGTGCCACTGCAACTAGTACAGATAATTCACCGGATAATGATCGCACTCGCACGATTGGTGATCGAGAATCGAGTGCATTAACGACGATTGTATCACCGGTGCAAATTGAATTTATCGATGAGACTCGATTGCGAAAGACACGCGAGGATACGCTCAGCATTAAATGTGACCTGGAATTTAAATTCTCCGGACGTTTCTATACACTCAGTAAGAAACAATTAACGAAAATATACCGTGGCGAAAATTTTCTATTTCGCGGCAATATCGAAGTGCAATCCGAGTGCGATATCGATATACTGGAAACTTATTTTATTTGTGTGAGTTTAATGCAAAAGCTATGGAAATTAACCCATAATTAATTAACTATGGTAATTCCTTCTTCCTTCTTCGACAGGATCATAATTTAGTTCAATCGATGTATAGTTTTAAACGAAAAAAGTTCACCAACACGTACCATTGCGGTGACAAGCTGGAAGACGTAATTGTGCTGCGCACAAACGCTACCTTAGATGATTGGATGACAGCAAAGGAATTCGAGCGATCGAAAAATGATCCACAACCAAATATTTTCAATCGATCGCATAGTCTACGTAAAAATAGTTATGCCAGGAAACATGATGCCACAAGTAACGATACAACTGGAGAAGGAGTAGGAGGAACTGGAGGAACAAATTCGGAAATGCATAAAAGTCTTTTGGGAAAAATACCAACTAACATGACAATAATTAATAATAGTACTGCCAATAATTCTGCATCACTTCTAATGGCGACAAGTCAGAATTCCATTATGAGTATGTCGACCATGTCGGATGATGGAAAATCGTCGCTAGTAAATAATGAAAACGAAAGGAATGAAAATGTTGCAGCCTCGAAACCATTGCTTAGTACTCGTGTAGTATTCAATAAAGCAATGGATGCTATACAAGCTACAGGGCATTGTCGTGGCTTCATTAAGAGTGTGTTAACCACTGAAGATAAACAACATCCCCAACAGCAGCAGCCGCAGCAGCAGCATCCACAATATTATAATCAGCTTATCTTCGGTGTTTATTGCATAAAGTGGCGTCGCAGTGGCGGTTCCAGCAAAGATGAAAATGAATCGAAATTCGTTATCACCGGACTGGACGTTGAGGAGCCACCACTAAATATTTACTGTTCTATCGAAGAGAAAATGTTCGTCAAAATGCCAATGACTTACAAAATTGTACTAAAGAATCCAACGCAAAAAGTTTTACATTTAATTGCTACACTTAGTATTAGCAATTCGGACAATTTTATTTGTTCAGGTCACAAGCAGGTAACTTTTGTTTCTTTTAAATGTTTTGTAAATGTTTAAAATTTCTTTTTATAGCTCGATATTTCCATATTTGCGTATGGTGAGAAAGAACTAGTTTATAATCTTTATCCGCTCTGCGTTGGCTGGCAAAACCTCCCCGAACTGTCACTTGAGTACAATACTCAAGCAGATCCCAGTAAAGAAGAGGCACAGAATGATTTACTTAACGAACTGGTGCAGCGTTCCGTACCAAAAAAGGTTTTCGTTTTGGTAAGTTTGGACAAAATGTTCATGTTTATTGTGCATTACATTTCACATAAATATTATATTGAGTGCATAACTAGAAAATAATGAATTTTTTATATAGCTATAGCTATATATTATATAGCTAGAATATAGCTTTATTTCAATAACAAATCGAATGACTACATTATAGTAGTGTTCATCGAAAGCCTTTACCTTTACCTTTTGCCATCATTCAGGCAATTTATGGATTCATTGCCAAAAAAAAGACCGTCCATATTTTGAGGCTATGAACGAACCAATCCAATTTTTGATACTTTCAACTTAAGTAAAGGGTATTTCAGTAAGAGAATTCTGCATTGATCAAAATAAGTGGTAGTCAGAAGGAGCAAGTTCTAGTGAGCACGGTGGGTGAGCCAAAACTTCCCATCCACTAATTTTCAAACAATTTTTAACGGGTCTACGGTCTCTACATGAGGCCGCTCGTTGGGCATGTTGGCAAATTACGTCTCGTGCCGGTTGGCATATTCTAAATCAATTGTTTTCGATACAGCTCTCCCGTAATAGTTTCCCCCAGGTTTTAGCAGCCATTACCTTGGCGCCATGAATTATTCAGCCAAGGTAAATTATCCTATTTTAATACTACTTGAGTTTGAACCGTAACTCCTTGCAGGAATAGTTCAGAAAGTAGTTTTTTAACATTGGATTACTTTTTCCATTTTTCCCAGCGGTTCTTTCACTTCCCAGAACTAAAAATTACAATGATCAATCAATACAATGATTTTCATTGACAGGGGTATTCCCTTAGGGTTGATTCCCTATAAAAAAGAAATAAATAATACCACATAAAGTGCAAACACCATTTGCGGTCATGCATATTAAAATTGTATTCTCTTGTTTTTACAGCCACCATTAAAGCAACAAATAAAATAATCAGCAATTGCAGCAATATTTCAACTGTGCGCTGCCGCAATTCATCAATAAATGAAGCAGCATTTGTACATTTTTGTAGAATAATTTGATATCAGCAAACATAGGAAACAATAAGCAAAGAAAATGGAAAAAGTACAACACAATATATGTAGATGAAGAATAACGTTTATTCGTAATTTGTTTGCTTTAGCACTTTGTAAAATTAATATTATTGCTATTATTATGAGAATCAAACAATTACTACTATTAGAAATCATTTAATTGTACACGTATATGTTTATTAATGTTATATGTGTATTTTTTGTGTGTGAAAAGCTGGGAATAATAGTGTACCATGGAATGCATTCAAATGTCATAACTTCATATAAACAGACGAAGGATACAATGTGTAAAGTTAATTAGAGAAACCAATTGTAATTGTGCTATGTAACAAAAACAAATAAAAACAATTTGAAGTATTTTATATTGTTTACTGAAATATATTATTTTGCATTTTTATTTTGATAATACTTTATAAAATTAAGACATGAGTGCGACATTTAATAGATTGCATGTTATTGCATACGTTCTCTCTCTCTCTCTCTCTCTCTCTCTCTCTATCTCTCTCTTCTATATCTCATTCATTTTGATCATTTATTACTCGATGCAAATTTAAAGACACCCTTTCTTTGGCTACGATTTTCACTCTGTAAATAAACCGAAATGGATTAAAATGTACTTGAGTGGATTCAATGAAAGCCATTCTACTTACCGCTAAACGGTTTCCAAACAGCATTTTGGCCTTGTCTTCCTCCTGGGGCGATGCTCGCTCGCCAGCTGATGATAATGGCTGCCGTCGATGTATTTGCAATTTCTGTTTAATTGCTTGCGACACAATAACACGTCTGCTGACCGATTTCATGGCCAGCAACAGGTCCAACCACGTCCATGTAACATTGTGATACTCTAAGGTTGGTATGACTAATGAAAAGTCTGTGATATCTTCGAGATTTTTTTCTTTGTTTCCCTTGTAGCTGACGCGCACAGGAACCTCTGGTATTTTTATGTAAATGAATAATTTATTCTTCTCAGCACGCTCCTTCATCTTCTCCACGTCATCCTTTTCAATTTTCACATAAAATTCGGAATCCTTCGAGCTCTTCTTGGCTTTCGGTGGCTTCTTCGTAGACCTCGGTTGCACTGTAGACGATGTTGACGATCCGGATGAATTCTCTTCAATATCATCGACTGCCTCGGTCTCGGAAGCATCACGATCGGGAAAGCAGAATTTCAACATTGTGCTATAGAATTTTTTGGTAATTGCGATTGTAATGGGAGCCACATTGATTTCGAAATGCTCTTTCACGGATATCCCACCGACCGGTGGCTTTTCGCGACAGAATATACGCAGCACACGTTTGTGCGTATCGACAGGCATGTCCTTTTGTATTTCGGTTGGCATCAGTACTTCGCGGTATATTTCGCGTGGTATTAAATTGCTCATTCGTATATTGCCCAGTTCCAGCAAATGTTCAACAGAGTCGTCACTCTTCGATTTTTTCGTATACAAAAAGCCGCTGAGTACCAAATCCGCAATGCCAATCTGTCCATCGGTCTCGGTGAGACGCCATTGCGCTCGTTTGAAGCATATCTCATTCGCACGCACTATAGTTAAAGATTTATCGGAACGAACCTGCAATAAAAATGTAGTTATTTATACGGAAATTATGCTAAATGCGAACCAGTGTGCTACCATAGCTATAATGGCACTTACATTAGAAATTTTACTGAGCTGCGATAGCTGTTTCTCCTTGTAGCACAACAGCATCATGTCCAACTCCTCACTCAGTGTATTCAGTTCCTCTTTGCTCTCGCGTATCTGCATCTGCACACGCTCAAATTCATGCCTCAACTCTAGCGTGTCACCTTCTTCGGCACGATCCTTGCCAATCAAATGTATATCCTTTTCGAGCGAGCGTATCTTCATTAGCAAACTTCGGATAACCGTTTGTTTTTGCTGTATTGGACGCTTCTGGTCTTCCGTGGAATGTAGTTGCAGTTGGAAACGCATGCGCGCTAATTTCTCCAGCGCTTGCTTTCTTTGAGGCTCCACAAAGAGCAATAAATTATTCACTACATCGAGAATCATCGCGTACTGCAGTGAATTCGTGCACACATCCAAATCGTGATGCATAAGGGTGAACGCATCCACTGGGTCATCTTGCTTCTCCCATGGAGATAGGGTCTCCTCAGAAGGCGGTGGTGGCACTTCCGTTATTGTATTAGGATCAATTGTATCGCCATAGCTGACATAGAAGAATTCACATTTACAACGTGAGACTATACGTTGCAACTGAACCGGCTGTGTTTCGCCCGTGTTTTCATATGAGGCGGCGCCCACCGTCTCAGAAACAACACCGCCCACACTGCGGCCACTGCCCACAAGGTGAGGTATATCTGGTAGATCGTTAATGACAGTGTCATCTTTGTCCTTTAAAAAAACACACCAAGAGCGGATATTAAAAACTTAAAACAGAGACTATCGTGGAATGTGTAGTAGTTACCTGAATGTTATCCACAGTCAACCACATTATCTCTTTTTCCAGCAATGAATCATTCTCGCCCGCACTGACCGTGGCATAGTACTGCATGCACTCCAGCAAACCTTTCCAGGTTGTTTTCGAGACGAGCGACCTATCACGCCACACAGGTCGATGTACACGCTGTAGAATCTCTGCTTTGGCAGCACTAATTATGACGTAACCTGAAGTTTCACATCCTTTTAGAAGCACCTGAGAATTCACCAATGAAATTGACCAATTTTCATGAATGACATCGCCCGATGAACACGCCTGCAATCCTTGTAATTGAAGTTCCCGTGATTGTGTGCTTTGGTCATCGCTGTACACATTGAATTTATGATCAGCCTCGGCGATCAGTTGCTGTAACATCGCGGTGGCATGGCTAGCCGGTTGTGGTTTCTTGATGGCGCTATTAGTATTAGCAACTGAAATGCAATGCAGAAATATAAACTTAAGTCTCTCAGGCTCAAACTTTGACGACAAATCATACTTACTGGGCAGCACCTCATTGGTGGTATTAGCCAAAGTGATCGTGCTGTCGCTGCGTTTATTCTTAACCAATGTTGAATTTCCCTCCTTGCGGTAACTCTTCACCGCCTCTGTTGACAAATTATTCTTGAGTTTTTGTGACTTCATAAACGAGTCGAAGAGTGCAAATGCAACATCACGATTATTCTTTGTCCATGCTCCTTTCAAATCGTACACCACTAACTTGTGGGTCGGCGTAGTCGTCTTAGCCTTGGCCTCCTCTTCGCTGCTGGCGGTTTGTATCAATGCCTCGCGCCCATACGACACCTTGGCTACACTCAAAAAATAGAAGCGTACAATTTTGAAAGCATCCGCCGTACTAGCCAAATTTTCCGAGCTGCTATCCAACTTCTCTGTGAGTATGCTCTTCAGCCAAATCTCAGCATCATTCAATTCACAGTTCATATAGACCGTAGACCAATCGGCGCGCGGCCGATGTATCAAGCCATCATCAATGGGGCTCAACGAGAGACAATACTCCGAACTGAAGGACACACGGCCACCATTCAACTGGAAACCCTTATGCAACGCATGCGACATCCAATAAAGCACTTGAAAGCGATGCAGGCTCATTTGCAGATTTGCTTTCTTGTAGTGGCGAGAGAGCTGCTTTTTCCGCGGACGTATATTATTGAATACAGGTCCACGTCTAGTCGGTCGCGTCACACCGGACAAAATCAGTTTTAGGCTCTCAAACCAACGCAATGTGCTCCCGTATAGCACCAGACTGGGAATGTCCATTTCAACTTCATCGCCAGGCATTGGTTTCGTTTCGAACGAAATCCAAATATTTAAATTGAGCGAACGAAATGCTCGAAATGAATCATGTACTTGATTACTCGAGTATTCTGGTAGTTTATCAGGCGCACACGCCATAACAGCGTGATGGTCATTCGGGTTGGCTAGACAAACCCAATTCAGTTTGAATGTAAGCTTCAAATTAGGAAAGTGCAGTAGGCGGCAATCATCGTAACGCGAGGCTGTGCGCACCGTTACCTAAGAATGAGAAACAACTTGAAACACAAGCTATGCACAGTGTCCACATATGTTATAAAGCTTACGTTTAATTCACCCTTAAACATAATTTTTGCGTTTGTCCAGACAATGCCTGCATTATTCCACGTAAGCTCCATTTCTTCAGTAGTGTTATATGGATCTAACGAGGCGTGTAGCAGCACTGTAAACTGTTTCACAATCATTGTTAAACGTCCATGAAAGAGCAAGCGCAATTTATCCCAAAATGGTAGCGGTGGACTTGGATCTTTCGACGGAGCTGATATTTTCTCAAAGCTAAGATTACATTGTGCCATAACAGGCTCCCAGCAGGGACCAAATGCATAACTACAAAACTCGAGTTCACAATCAAAGTCATGATAAAATTTTAAAGTAGTCATGCTGCGTTGAACGAGATCAGTGCCAAACGGTTCGCCAACTTCAATGGAAACATCACGTTTTGCGCGCTTTGACGCTGACTGCTCAGCGCCACATAAATTGCCAAACAAATGCATCGACTTTACATAGAACATCGGTTGGGAAAAGTCTCTATTAAATATAGGATATGCTTTGCGATTATTCGTCATTACTCATACCTAGAAAAAAGTATACCTCAACATGAATTTCCATTCGGAGCAGCTAACATTAACGCTGCGGCACCACAATGTTGTAAATTCAAGACCTTCCTCCGGCCATGGACTCTCTGAATCGATATCACGCATAATTCGCGTCACATTCTCTGTGCCATGAATCGATGGATCAGCCATGGCCATAATTTCGACATCGGTCATAATCCAAGCCAACAATCTAGTGCGGACGGGACCACTTTCCCTGATCTTTTTGGAACGTTGTATATAAATTTCAGAATTCTTCTTCACCAAATTAGCATAAAGACTCTCAATGGTGCCGGCTGGTACCAACAGACGCTCCGAGCACCGCTCGGCAATTTTCTTATCGAATAAAGCTTTTCGTTTAAGGCTCTCCAAATATTCGTCGACTAGTAAAACGTAATTATCACGCAGTTTCACTTCAAATGGATCATCACTTATCTCCAGCAGGAACTCTTTGATCTAGTGGAGAGTAGGAATTTTCATTTGTAAGCCATTGTAAGATATAAGCCGAACTTACTTGTATAACCATATCACTTGGTAACGGTGAACTAGTAGTAAAGGGCTTCTTTTTGTAATTGTGCACCAGCTTCAACCATTTAAAATGTGAAACGAATTGATTTTGTACAGCATCGTAAAAGTCGTGATCATAGGGAAATATTGCCTAAATTTAAATATGTACATGATTTAATTGAAAATGTGCAATGTATAAACTACAAACCTTAAAAGCACCAATTGTCGTTACCCAAACCTTGTTCGTCGGCATCAAAAATCCGTCGCAATTGACACGCTCATGCGTCAGCATATCCAGCTTGGGCAGCGAATGCACATCGACATCTTTAAGCGTGAAAATGTGCTGATCATCAATCTTAATGAATACATTCTCGGCGGAAATAAAATTTCCCTCTTTATGACTAAAAAATAAATTCTCAAGGAACCATTGCATTGTATGGCGTTCAGATAATTTGATTTCAAATATTGTGCTACGCTCCGCAGAAAATTCGATAATAATTTTACTATTACCGCTGTCTACACTCGCATTGCAGACCTTCTCGCGCTGAGGCAGCGCCAACTCTGCCTTTAGGTCCTGCATGTCACGCACTAAAGTCAGAGCGTGCATATGCAAATTGGAATTCCACATGGCTTCCGTGTTTCCCGGTATGTAGACGGATACTTTTGGACGTTTGTGTTCGTGTTTCTCATATTCAATGCGGATGATTTTGCAATTGGCAAAGATATCTGTAAAATCAGTTAAGCACAAGGAGGAAGCAGTCATCGAGCGCATTATGGCCATTTGAAATTCTTCGAATTTAAAGTTGGAAATTTGTTGTGTGCGTGTCAGCGTAATTTCGGAGAAACTCAACAACAAACAGGCCTGGTGATGGTTTATAAAATAGGCGGTAATATCTTTGATTTTAGCCGATATCAGTAAGCCACCGTTGGATGTATTTACGCCTTCCGGCGACTGTCTCCGGAAACTGCTTTTTACAACATCGGAACTCAGACCGCCATATTGCTTAATACAATGCACTGACTTTACAATGAACTCAGCCAAATTGATGCTGTACTCCGTGCGTAATGTGTGTATAGACACCTCTAGCTTGGTGGCATTGGCATACGAGTTCAACTTGACGAGACTCACACCGAGGAAAAATGGCGAGCCCAGAGAATGTGATTTCTTCAAATTATTCGTATCGTTTATGGAATTTCCAAGTGACCACCAGAGCGATTCAATCATTAGCTCAGTGCTCCAGTGACGTTGGTTCAGTAGCAAATTCAAAAGCTTAGTGCTATACAATGAGCTACGTTTCTCCTCAAACTGTTCAAGTAGTAATCGAGTATGACTAACGCTCATAGCGGCATTTTCATCGTCCAATTTCATTAGCAACGATACATTCCAAAGTTCGGCACAACCTTTAACAACAACAAGAATATCAGAAGTTCTATATGCAATATATTTTCAAACATGTGCAGCTCAGACCTTTGACCACTATTCTCTTCATCACCCATTCCATTAGGCCAGTTGTATTTTGACCTGCACCTGAGGTAGTTTTTGTTGGTACTTTTTCTCTATCATATGCATAAAAACTATCAATACTTAATTGTTCCGGTAATGAACGTTGTTTCTGACTTAGAAGTAACGGTTGAGGACTAGTACGATTTCGGGAGAGAAAATTGTTGTGCACCCAATCGTAGATCTCACTGTGATTGTAAATAATTTGGAATGTTTTCAGTTTAACGTACAAGTTGAGTATATCATTCTCTAGCTGTAAAATAAACGCATAAAGTCAATCAACTGTTAGTGACTAGAGTTAGACGACAAGCTTGCAGCTTACAACTTACAACAGAGTCGATGGTAAACTGTTCGATGAAAAGCAACTTTTCGTACTTGGTATCAATATCCAAATGCTGGAGGCTCACTTTTGTATAAAGTGTTGGTAGATGTGCATTCTCATCCAACGACTTCGAGTTGAATTTTCCCGTGATCTGGTATGATTATTTAAAAAAGTAAAATTAGCAATTTTCAGGTACGTTTCAATCTAGTGTAGATTAGATTGGATTCAATTTCTACGATATTTGATATTGTCGACAATACAGGTGAATGTTGAAACTGAAACTGGACTACCCCTCCCCATATTGCCGATTCACAAAAATTTTAGAATGTCCACAACTACGAGTCCGTAATGAACTGCTCTCTGTTTATGGTAGTACATGTGTGGTATATGGTGTCTAAGCTACCAAAGAGCAGTAGTACAACAGACAAAACATGCCTTTCTCTGCACCTTATCCTATCCCCTTCTTTAACAATTGAGACAACTTTCGCCTTACATCGCTTTAATAGAATAAAATCGATGTAAACCTTAAACGACTTGAAACCCTTTTCCATCCAAGATAACTTTATGTAAAAAGTTTTTTAAGATCAATGGGACAGAAAAAATATATTCTTTCTTAGTATCGGTGACATGAATGGACAGCCTACTTGAGTCTGTTATCAGTAACTTACACTGAATAGTTGCATTTTTGCACTGAAATCGTTTTGTGAATTCTCCTTAACGGCCGAAAACGTTGCCGCTTTTATGATGAAATTGAAATTCTTCGGTATAATTGGAGCGATTTTCTGATATGATTCGTTGTTGTAATTGCTTCTCGTGTGTGGTTGCTTCAAAGCAAGCGTACGTCTCATGTTGGCGACCGGATCAGTATCTAACTTGGTACGTTGTTTAGCCTCTCGCAGGAAATCATAAAGACCGCCATGTATTATAGATTTGGCATTGTTCATGGCCAGTGATAATTTCTATAGGAATGGAGATGTTTAATTATATCTTATATACTAAAATAACGTCAATTTTGAAGCATACATCCACTGATAGTGGTCCATGGGCAAAGAGCGTTGCATCCAAAGCAACATCAAAGCTAATTTCACCCAAACATGGACGAATTTTATTCAAATTCTCCAGTGATTGTCGACGCGAAGGACAGTGTCGCAGCATTTTTGCCTGGTACATATAAAAAACGAATTTTAATACTGGTAATAGTTTAGTGCAAGGCATAAACATACTTGCGCATCATTAAGCGCAGCATTCACAAGCAACGTTTTAGCATTATGCACAATGCTCCCATCGAGATGTAACTCTTTGGCCGTAGCATGCATGAACCAACCTGGATCAAAGTCATTGTTCATTAGCACAACGGAAATATTGTTGACATGAACAGCCATAAACTGCAAAAAAATATAGTTGAAGGTTGAAGATTGAAATATAACAAAGATGAAAAATTATGTAACAACATTTATTTTTACCTGCGCAAAAGTAAGAATGCTCGGTGGCACTTTAGCTTGCCGGAAATCCGGCACATCCTTAGTTTTAATGTTGGCCTTAGTATTTTTACGTTGTAGGCGTTCGGACTCGCGCAGTGTATCCGCGGTTGCATCATTTCTATTCTGTATGTCCTTATTGATACGTATATCACGTATGTATATCGAGAGCAGTTTCGTTACTTCGGTATTGAAGAAACTACTGCGCAAACATATCTCTTCAATTTGCTGCAAGTCATCCGTCGTGCAATTAATCGAATTAATATATGTTTTTGGTTACACTTCCGCTCATACCACACACTTACCACTGAAAATCCACTTTTGCTGACGTGAACATTCTTCAATGCTAAATACGGCAAACTGATGCGGCCAATGCGAACTTTCACTTTAAACTTCTTCACCAAATACCAACTAATGCCTTTGGGCAATATCCTTAGGAAAGAAAACAGTTATGATAGAATCGCTCGCGAAGTACGTCATCAATTAAAAGTTTATAACTCGAGTGGGTCAAATTCTAAATTTGTTTTTATTGTTACTCACCAGTAAATTACCAGAAACAGTATTAAAGCCAGAATTAAAAATTTCAGCAACATTATGTTATTTTTTCTTTTGTAATATCATTTTTTAATAATATTTACAACAATTTTGCATTCAATTAATTACGAAGAAAACTTATTTGTTGACTATGAGTTAATTGTTGCTGCCTCTGCTGCGACTTGTCAAATCTAACAAAAATATGTTTCCGCTATCTGCCTGCTTTATCAGTATTTTTGTTTTGATCTACATTTTCTGTTTAAATTGTTCCTCAATACGAGAGATGGCGTTAAATGAAGTTTTTCCGCGTAAAATATTACATCATGGTTGCTCTTATTAGGACGACATTTACATTACCCTCACTGACGCTAGCCGCACATTTAGCGGCAATTTTAATTGTGTGTCATCGCATGGTTGCGATTTACACGTTTTTCGGAAAAATTCGTTCCCGCAAACAAGCAAATATTTACACGGTTTACGAGTTACATGTTTGCAGGAATAGCCTAAATATTATTGCCAAACACCGCGCAATGCTGCAGTAGCGACAGAGCCCAAACTGAGAACTCTGTCTCTCTGCTACATATGTGAATGAAACACAGTTATCCTGTGGCTCCGTTACATTTCGACATTTCTTGAGAGCTGTTATATAAATAAATCTAAGTTTTTCACTTTCTATTGTATAATAAAATATTTGTATATATAAACGCGAATTTCGTGTTTGCTTTTTTAGATGGCTCGAATAGATTTGACATTCTCACAACTAAAATTGTTAAGAGGCTGTTTACACGGGCGCAAGCATGAAAGTCTGTGAGAGAGAGACAGTCAGAAAAGTAGTAAAAAAATATAAATTTTGCGAGATTAAGATAAGTTAACTTTTCTAACTGTATCTTTCCCACAATCTTACATACTTGAACCAGTGTAAAAGTATACATTATGCCAAATAAGAACTCATATAATCACTTGGAATCGGAAAGAGTTGCGATGCCAAGGTATAACGCTCGACGTTTTTAAGTGCTTATTTCAAAGCTTCTCTTTGAACCAAAATCAGAAATTATTTGGATTTCAATCCCCAATTTTTGAAAATCGATATTATTTGTGGTATTATATTTCATGTTAATCCGACGCTGCAATCGTTCCATTAAATTTTTGTTCCAGCGAAGACGATACGGTGGGTGTATCGCACAAGCAAAATTTTCAATGTAACCACGGCCTTGCCATCGGTGTAAGTTATCAATTAATAATCATCTTTTCCAGAACGAATTGAATTTTTTGAATCAAAGTAAGAATTAATTTGTGCTATCATTTTACGAAAGCTGAAACAGTTTTTGGCGTCGTATAAACATGGTAATAGACTCCTCTCATCTTTCAGAAGTAATTAATTTCAATATACCTGCAATAAGTTAACGGAATTTTGAAATTTTCTATATAAAACATACATTACATTATACATTACAATATGAGTACAATAATCTTTAAGAGAATATTATTTTTTCTTCTTCTTTTAATGGCACTATAACCAATGTACATGTAGATGTATAAAAGTGACCTACAGATTTTAAACCGAACGGCGATGAGAAAAGCATTCATAGGCTAATTTTATTCCTGCAAGTTTGATTTTGTCTGTGCCGAGATTTGAACCCCAGCTCGGCGTAGCAAGCCAGCGCACTATCAACTACGCCAGTTCGAGTTCTAATTTCGAGTTCTAATTTTTATTCGGAAATGTACATATGTATATATGTACATATTACATTTACGCATCCAACTTGCCTCACAACATTTCCCATACAAAGTTTGACAGTGGTTAATTGCATTTTATATCGATAATCAAAATGGTCAACACAATCGAGAACTAATTATCTGTATGTTTTCGTTCTCAAAAAATGCAACCATGTTTGCATCTGCACAACGAATTTTTGGCATTTCCCTTGTGATTGTGTGTTGGAAAACGGAGGATTGTCAATTAGAGAATTTTCGCTTAGCATAAATTTTCAATTGGTTTTTCTAGCATGTTAAAGGGTGAATTTTCTAATAAAAATATATAAAATGTTTAGTTCGGCGACCGTGTATAAGTAATTACTACTTTTGGCATTAACAAACATCCGCTGGACTTGCCAAAATTTAATTGTAAAAATATAAAATTTCACCCACAATTCAGCTATTGGCTGCTGCAAAATATTCGATAAAAAAGTTTTTTGTGGAGATTCCAAGAAAAGTGGTGGTAGAACTGAGTGATTGGGGCTGTGTGGTGGAGAAACGAATTAGTGGCGCCGTTGCAAAGGACTACCAGTGAGTGGCGTAGTGACGTACCCCTTTTCTATTTACATTGCCATTTTTTATTCACACTATTGTGTCGTAGTTGAATATTTCAATATCTCGCTACCACGTTTAGAAACTATTTGACGTTTCCCGACTGAAAAGACGCGCGGTCACTTTTTTATGAAAGCGGAATTATATATCCATACCTAAAGGAAAAACATTGCAAATGATTATACAAGAACCTGTTCAGGTACATTCCTTGGAGTTTAATCCATTAACAAATTAATATGTTTAATTGATTTTATTATTGATAGGCTGCCATATGGCATTGTCTGAATCACTATGACCACAAGGATGCTGTTTTTCTTGCCGAACGACTGTGTTGTGAAGGTAAGCATAGCCTCTTCAGACCCAGGTACACATAATATGTCAACTCTGAATTAAAAAGAAATAAAATACAAAAAAAAAAAGTGAATACAAATGTATTAGTTTATGTAGATAAAGTGAAACCATGGAATTATGCGACCTTGCCATACTTAAGAGAAACTAAAAGACATTTCAAAGCATGAAAGCAGCAACACAGTGTATGAATGAGTGTGTTGGGCTTCTGTACGAAAGGTTTCATAGATTCACTTTTTATGTTTAGACTCGGCATGCGATTTTAGCTCACTTCCATTTTAATATAAATAATTCTACAATTCTACAAATTTGCAGTTGAAACTGATGAGACAATTTTTATATTGGCTACAAGCTACTACCGTTCCAACCTCATTTACCAAGCGTACTGGCTGCTGAAAGAGAAATCACGGCGTTCCCCGCAGTGTCGATTTCTACAAGCGCGATGCGCCTATCAGTTAAAGAAGTTCTCGGAAGCCGAGTGTGCTCTGATAAATGGTGGATTCGGGGATTTAAAGAATTTCGATGAGATTACCAAAGATTTTGGTGAAATCGCATGCTTTGTGTTGCAGCTGATTGCGCAAATATGTTTGAAAACGGAACGCAATAAAATTGCAGCGGAAGCGCTGCGCCGAGCATTGAAATTGAATCCATTCATGTGGCAATCATTTGCCGATCTCTGCCATATGGGTGAGCAAGCTGATGCAATGACAATATTTCAAATAGGGTGCACAGACATTTTCAACACTTGCCAAGGCAACACAAATTCCAATTCGATGATATTATTTGACAGTGGTGGCAGCGGTGGATGTACGAATGCAATTAACGATAGTAGTAGTTGTGGTGGCATCAACTCAGTTGCAGCAGACGTCTTAGTGAATAGCATAAACAATAGCTCTAATTACATTCTATCCACGCCCGTTGATCAACAATTGCAACCGCAAAACAATAGCATTATTACATTACAAAATTTAATTACACCAAATAACAATCTTAATAGTTCCATATCGATGTTACGCGGCGGCGTTGGCATTAACACAGCTGGTCAAGGTCAAGGTCTCGGTGGCGGAAATAGTAATCAGAATTCTAGTATGATTATGTTGGATGATACGCCTACTGGATATATTTATCAACATGATCAGAATCGCTTGAGTGCAGGGCAACCACTAGACTCTCTAGGAGTTGGAACCCCCTTCCGCAAGCAGTTCAAATATCTATCTACAATTTCTCCAACAACGCCCAGTTTTGGCGTACTACCACTAAATAGTCCATGTGGCGGAGATTCATCGTTCGTGGATAGTGGAAGTATCGGTGCTGGTCACATACAAGCAAATTTGAATTTAACCAATTCTCCCTCACCGCAAACATTAGTCGAAGTCAACCAGGAGCAAAAGGCGATTGGAAAGAAAATGAAAGTTGGCAGCTTAATAAATCGGAAAGATACAAAGCCTGCCGTTTTTACACAGACTGGAAACATAACGCCTCGAACGCCCAACAATACGGGAACGGTTTCGACGGGTATGTGACATTCTGAAATTATAAATTTATATGCATGCTATGTATGTCTCCCTGGTGAGCATACTCTTTAAAGCCTGACTCTTTTCATCTAGAAATATTTTCTTCTCGTTTAGGTGCTGCTATTCCTAATGCCGCTGTACGTCGCAGTTCACGCCTCTTCAGCAATAGCGCCTACTCTGTTAAAGAGAACAACAAATCGCCCAGCATAACGAGCAGTAAATTTGTGCAGCCACGTTCACCACCGCGCAAGACGAAGTCACGGATGCCGAAAATATGCCTCAACAACGAGCTCGTCGAGGACAAGGTATGCTCCAATATGAATGCAGCGGACAAGCTCAACGAAAAGAATGGTAGAAAGGACAAAGAGAAAGTTGAGACGATAACTTCCGCGACGGGGAATAATCGGATTGGCGCTGAGGATACCAAAGTTCTCCTCAACAACAGTTTGAATACTGCACAAACAATGGCGCATCACATGCTCACGCTAAAGAAACAGTCTGCTGACGGTCTGATGGCATTGCTGCGCGACTTGGGCGAGGGTTACAAACAGCTGGCCCACTATCAGTGCAAGTCAGCTATCAAGCATTTGGAGTCTAATATACCAAAGCATCATCTCTGTTCAAGTTGGGTGCAATCTCTCATCGGCATGTCACACTATGAACTGCGTGAATACGAAGCAGCTGTGGCAGTCTTCAAGCGAATTCATGAAACAGAGCCCTATCGTTTGGATTATATGGAAATTTACTCATCTTCGCTGTGGCATTTGCAAAAAGAGGTAGATCTATCGGCGCTGGCACAGGATCTTATGAACCAGGATAAAACATCACCAATCACCTGGTGTGTGGCAGGAAATTGCTTCTCACTGCACAAGGAGCACGAGACAGCAATTAAGTTTTTTAAGCGTGCCGTACAAGTTGATCCCGAATTTGTTTACAGCTACACTCTGCTCGGGCACGAACTTGTACTTACCGAGGAGCTTGACAAGGCATTGGACTATTTTCGTGCGGCGGTTGTGCGTGATCCGCGTCACTATAATGCGTGGTTCGGCATTGGCACCATTTATTCGAAACAGGAGAAGTACGAGTTAGCCGAATTGCATTACATTAAGGCGTTGAAAATCAATCCGCATAACTCTGTGATTCTGGTGCATATCGGTGCAATGCAATATTTTATGCAAAAGAAGGAGCAAGCCCTGCAGACACTCAATACAGCAGCGATGTTGGATCCGAAAAACCCGTTGGCACGCTTCCATCGTGGCTCCATATACTTTTCGCTGGGTAAGCATCAGGAGGCGTTACGTGAGCTTGAAGATCTAAAGGAAATTGTGCCAAAGGAGTCGGTTGTGTTCTATTTGATTGGCAAAATCCATAAAACATTGGGCAACGTTGATTCGGCGCTAATGCACTTCAGTTGGGCTACCGATCTCGACCCGAAAGGCGCTAACAACCAAATAAAAGATGCCTTCGATTCAATGTCACATCCAAGTTGCTGTCCCGCGATGAATGATCCCAGTTTAGATGCTGATCTGGAACCAATATCCGAGCGTTCGGAGGATTCGACGCAAGCACAACAGGATAATAATTATGATAGTGATGCGTATTAGATATGTAAGGAAAAAATCACGTTTACCACGACTGATTTTTTGACTGAACTGACTTGAATGCCTACCCCGTATATATGAATGATGGATGAACGAACGAAAGGATGAAGTAGGAAAGCGCTGCCATTCGGACGCAGCGACAACATAATTATTAATTGTTTTGTTTAACATTTTTATTTTTGTGTGTAATATTATAATTAGTACTATCTCACGCTCCCTCCCCACCATATCTCTCCCCACTTCCTGGCTACCTCTATACATTATTCGTTTCAACTCAAAACTGTTCAAAACACAAAACAAAATTTCAAATTTTCAAAAAACAATATGAAATACATTTTGGAATATAGATTGGTTAAAAATGTTCAAATTAGTTTTATTTTTTTGCCATTTGGTTGGATTATTCACGAGTAAAAAAAGTGAACAACACAAAAAACGGAAAACTTATTTCTCACTTGAATTTTCAATATGCATATTTTTAACTAATGCTGTGTATTTATATTTTGTTAAATATATTATATTAACAATATCTTTTAGTTTCTAATGAAAAACTTCATTACACCTTTGTAAATAATTTAATTTGTCAGCTCTCAAGTGCGAAATATTAAGTTATTTATTTAATGAAATTTTAATTGAATAATTTCTGCAAATTTTTAAATATAAATTAATTTAAGTGAATACAAAAATAAGAAGAAGAAAACATTGCAATCAATAGTAATAACAACAACAACAATGTGAAAGTTGTATAAAATATAAAGAACAAAATAAATGGCATAAATTCAGACGTATTTGCGTTGCCCAAAGTTATTCGATGGCATTTTATTCAATTGTCGAATTATATTCTAAACGAATCGTAAAGCGTTTTCGAAAAAGTACCAGGCTCGGTCTCCCCCGGAACACCGGATTCAAACGGCATTTCTTCTCTCGTAATGTCAAATGTAAGGAGTGAGACCGAAAAGATCGGATAACTTTGAAAGACCACTGCTTGGAAACTCTTCATCTGAATGAAAAAATTCAAACAGTAGGCTTTGCGTTGGAGAAATTCTGATGAAATGCAATCACATGTTTTTTGACTTGTGAACTTTCAGTTGAGTCATGGCATCGGAAGTGGAAAGAAGCGATTTAGTTGTTGAATTATTTCGAGAAAATCTTCAGTGGAGCCAGAAAACCATTGCAAATAAGGCGAAAGTTGCAAAAAACACTGTCTCGATGATTCTTAAAAAATTTAATATTGACTTAACAGTTGCTAGAAAATATGGATCTGAAAGGAAATGCGGTTTCGTGTCTCCACAAAAGGCGAAGAAAGTCGTTGCTCTCTTCGAGAAGAATCCAGCGTTGTCTAATGGAAAATTGGCGGAAAAAGCGAGTTGCATTGAGTGTTTAATTCGTAAAATTAAAAAAGATGCGGGCCTTAAAACAAACAAAGTGCAGTCAGTACCCGACAGGAACGCTACTAAGAACTTGGTGGCCCAGAGCCGAGCTAAAAAGTTGAAGACAGATTTTTTCCAAAAATTCGATTGCTGTGTTATGGACGATGAAACATACCTATACCTGTTGTCTAAATTTTCTCAATTGCCTGGTTAAGAGTTTTTCACCGCAAACGAGGAGGAGTTGACGAAAGATTTAGGACAAAACAAAAGTCCAAGTTTCCGACGAAGTTTCTGGTATGGCAAGCGATTTGTAGTTGTGGGCTAAGGAGTAAAAGTTTGGTAACAAGTGGCACTGTTAACGCCGAAATTTATGTGAAGGAGTGCCTCCAGCAGAGATTGCTGCCCTTCATTAGAAAGCACAATGTATATACTTTCTTTTGGCGTGATCTAGCCTCTTGCCACTACAGTAAAGTAACCCTTAAATGGTTCGAAGACCAAAACATCAAATTGGTACCAAATTGCCCAGAACTTTGGCCTATCGAGAGATATTGGGCTCTAGTGAAAAGAACATTAAAGACAACAAACAAAGAAGTTAAATCCATGGAAGATTTTAGAAATAAGTGGAATGCTGCCGCCAAGAGAGTCTCAAAAATGACAGTAAAGGCGCTAATGGCAGGCATACCGGAAAAGCTGTCCGAATTCTGTAAAAAACATCAAGCAAATTAGTTTTATTTATAATTTTATCAGAAATTAAATTTTCTTTTCAAAACTGTTTACATTTTATTATATGCATAAGGGATTTCAATGCTAGAACAATTTAAAGTTATCCGATTTTTTCGATCTCAACCCTTATATGGAAACACATGAAGTCCACCTTTCTATAGGGTCAAAATGTAAGACCCAAATTTCCCAATATATTTATCCCCCATCTCCAACTCTTAACAGGGCATCTATACAAAGTCATCCTACAGCTGATCAGGAATCATTGCTAGAAGATTAAATTGTAAGACCGACCTGCATTATTTTTCACTCCAATATTTTCCCCAAACTTATTTTTATTCATTTTATTTTTGTGAAATGGTCTATGGACTTTCTTGGAGGAGTAAAATGTAAGGCCGATCCCTAATACTATTTTATTTCTATAAAACCACAAATTTTCAAATATTTTATCTTCTTTTATATTAATAAGAAAAAAAAAAACAATTGCGAATTAAGTTTCCTTTTGACTTGGAAAATATCGCTGCGAAACTGGACTTTGACTGTTACTTATTTCTGATACCGATAGTGAAACACTGCGAGCAGTGCATTTCTCTGTGGCCATTTCATCTAATTCCTTTGTCATTTTAAAAATGTCATCAATTCTTTGCAGCGTATTAGAATTCAATTTTAGAATCTTCTCGAAGACCCCACACAAATATTCATATTTCAGATTCAGAACAATTGCCAATGCCTGCACATGATGTTCCGTCAAGCGATACGTTACTTTCTCGATATTCAATATTTCGCGTATCTCGGTTGAGTCAAATAGGTCGCTTAACGAATCCGGTGATGATTGGGCTGTAGATGGTGTGGGATGTTGTAGTATTTGAGAAATTTCTGGTGTCAAAAACAAATTCGGTTCATTAGTTGACGACATCAAGCCGGCGGTAACGTTTAGTGACAGGGACGCCGCCATAGCGGAGGGCGCTGTGGGCATGAGTTGATGCTGAAAATGTGGCGGATAAATTGTTGGCAGCAATGATTGTCGAACAGTATCATAGTTCATTGTTGGTGGTAGTATGCGTTTATGAAAATTTTGCGATTTTTGGTTGGTTGGTTGAATAGTTGGCATTGTAGTAATTTTTCGACTTTGATTTCCACAATGATCTGCATATTTCATGAAATATTCCTTTTTATTCTTATTTACTTTATATTCATTATCATTTAAACGTTTTGGTTTTCTACCCCGTTTTTTTCGTTGCTGAGTGGTTTGTTGATTTTCAATACCATTTGAAGCAATTATCAATTTGTTGACATTTTCTGATGCATCAGTCGGAGATTGTTTCGCACAAGATCTGTTGAAATTATTATAACTTAAGTTAAAATGACCAGATCCTGTGAGCTGATGCCTCAATGCTGAACAAAACTTAAATCATATTTTCAATAAATATAGTAATATTTTATAAATATCGGGCATTAAACGAAAATGGTATGGGATTACCAAAAATCCTGAGAATCTTACGAAATCTTACTCAGAGACAACTGGGTCGACGAGGGCTTAAGAAGTCCTAAAATCGTCTTAGCTAATTCATTTCGTAAGGGTATTTATCCCTTACGAAATTATGCACCTTTTGCTGTTCAAGATTTAAGGCTGTAGGTAAATGGGATGAAAATGCTGAACAATGGCAGAATGCTGTATTAAAGTTTAAGCTTTAATTTAAGTTGCACATTTTTATTTATTGTTTTCATTCTTAATATATCAAATAAAAAAGTGTAAAACAAAGAATACTAATAGTTCATAAAATCATCATTGATACGATTTTATTTCGATCAAAAAGTTTAAAAGCATTATTTTTGACAAAAATTATAGATGTTTTTAGTGACGAAGCTGTAGGATAAAAAAGGACAGAAGAACAAAAAACATTTTGTTTTAAAAAATTATAATTTAAAGTAGTAAAAGAATAAAGATGTAAGTTTTTAGTGTATGGCTCCAAAATCTTTTACAAATGGACACACTTGATGTTAGGGCTTTAGCATACTTAAAATTTCTAAATTTTGTAAGTCCCATATAAATTTTTACTTCGACAAAAATTTTATAAATATTACTAAATTGAAAATATTGACGGCTTTTTCTTATAATTTGACCTGCCTGCTTTTAAGAACTTTAATGAATTGAACAGTCTTAATTGGTTGAAATACTTAAATAGTTTAAATTCTTACTGTGCTTTCTGAACTGGTTTTGTTCTCTTGATATTTCCCTTGTTGCTGGCACGTTTCGTTGATTTCTCACCAACCTCGACATCTTTTGAATTCGAAATGTTCGATATTTGATTTGAATTATCAATTGGACAAGTTGCAATTGTATCCTCCATGTCGATATTATTTTTAATACTTTTCACTTTATTTTCGAGCGCTGCTGATCTAATTTCTGTCGGGGCAACATGAGTTGCATCTTTTCTTATTCTCTTGCCTGTATTATGTAATGTAGAAGGTGCAGTATTATTTTCCATTAATATTAATCTTTCTAAATCTTGTTCAATTTTGCGTTTTTCGTTTTTTGCGTAAATTCCAGAATTTGAATTGGAATTTCGATTGCAACTGACCGCGGTAGTGTAATATTTTTGGTTCAATGGTATTTTTGCTGAAAATGATTCGTTCTGATATTGTTCTAAAATATCCCGAGAGTGTGAAAAAGTATTCAGAGAAAATTGTTCCTGTGACTTGTCTGTGCTTCCATCAACAACACCACCAAGGTTCAGTTGTGACGAGCCATTACGACAACGGAATTTGCTAGTTGTTTCATAATATTTCGAATTAAATTTTTCAATGTTTGTATTTTGTAAAAGTCTCTGGGATCGTCGTAATATAAAATTGTTAATTTTCTTCTCCGCTGAAATTGCAAATGTTATTTAATTTTATAGCACAAACATCAAGTATGTATATCGTATTCGGTACCTTTTGGAAACTCTTCAACTTCAGAACAATATGTAGAATCACTATCGAATTCATTTAGCATTTTGTGAAAACGTTAAAAGCAAGATTAAAAACTTACTTTAAATTAAAACTGCTAAATTTGTTGTTCTTATCTTGATGAAGTGTTGAAGTGACCAACCGAGCCAACCTCTTCGAATTATACTCACATGTTTGGAACAAGGAAAAGAGAGGGAGACACTTGGGATCCAATAGCAAAGTTGGTAACTGTAGCTATAGTTGTATTTTGGTTATATTGAAAATTTTGCTAAGTGGATAGCATTAAATTGTTGTTGCACCGAACACGATTGGCAGAGTTTATTACATACCGAGCACAAAGTGTTCGCCGAGCAAAATTCAATATAACCACGGCTTTACGTATATTTCTGAAATTTTTCAATTTGAAGGAAAGTTTGCTCTATTATAAAAAAGGGGTGGAAATTCTTCACACTTTACAATAGGAAAAGGAAGCAGGAATTTCAAAAATTGCTAATAACCTATTTTACATAAATTAAAACAATGAAATTCTTTAATAAATATTCGTTTGAAATAAACATTACCAAATTCAAAGAAATACTTTTAGAAAGTCACAAAATGCTATCTTCTGGGGCACCGAGGTAGTTGTTAAGGATTAGGATTAGACTTAGTCAATAACCACATAGCTCAGTCTGTACTGAAAAGTAAAAAATTTAGCCATTAAAATATTATGAGACACTTTATCAAACTCTTTTGAAATATCATTTTCAATTACTGTTCGACACTTTGAGCTTAAAAATTTCTGTAGAATAGAGTAATTATTGTAGGATTAACAACACTGATCACAGGGTGTTGTTATATACTAACTTCGGGACCTTGCGACAATAACATATTCTCTTTTATCTATCTGTAAAAATGCTTGACATTGAGAATAAGCAAAAACAAAATTTAGAAATTGTTCGCGACACAACATTAGCTTAATATTTGTTGGATCTTTACAGACAGTAAAATCGCTGGAATCGATGTACATATCTGTCATCCTTATGGCAAAGTGATCGGGTCGATGGTGCAGAAGAACTGGCTTCGTGCAATTTGAATCTGAGGAGTTGCCCAACAAAATGGCGGCTTCCACCTTCAAGGGTAATAAAATTACAGCGCGCAATGTAGGTTCCAAGGGCTACAAAACAGCCAGCAAATTATAATGCAATTCCCGCGCCTAATTTGACAATCGACAATTTGATAGCAAGAGGCTCAGCCAGTATCAATCCAGAATACAAAAACTGTGAAATCATTGTAGTAGATCGAAAGAATACGTAAGATACGTTCGCATTATCAATTAATGGTTTTATTGACTTTTTGTTTCGAGTTTACAGTAAATGTGCCGAGTTCATTGAAGAAAGACGGCGCAAGCTGCGCGTTGACGTATTCTTTCCAAACGATAATATTCCACTCGGTGAAATGCTATCGAATATTACGTCACATGGTGGCCTTTACGTTGTTATAGTATTGGTGTCCTGTGTGATTGCATTCCCTCTCTCAATCTTCTTTCCATTCAACACAATGCTCTGCATTCATAGGAGTACACCCTGTGTGTTGAATGAACCAATAAAATAAAACAAAAAGTAACAAAGCAAGACAAGGAGCTCAACAGCATCACTGTGGACATCTTGCATGGGCATTCATAGGGGTACACCCTGAGTGTTGAATGTGTAAACAACAAAAAAACCGGCTGAGCAGGAACGCAATGATTATTTCCGTATTCTGTTATGCCGACACGCTGCAATTCTGTTTATACCTTTACAATGATTTCCAGTATTTTTCTTCTCTAATTCAAGTCATATTATATAAGGGTTGGATTAGCTTTTAGATTTTTCAGTGTATAATTTTTGATTCGTCACATATGTATGTTAAAGTTAACCATGCTGAGCACTGCCATTTCATCACGGAAAGACTTGAACCATAAAGGTCTTTTTATAGAAAGTTAACATAACAAAACAAAGCATAACAAAACTTAGTGCTGATTCTAGGATTCTAGGAACATAACATAGCAGCATAAAAGCAGCTGTTTTCGGTAAAAAAATAAAACAAAATATTATGGAAGAAGATGTCCTTTTGGATCTACATTTTTTAAATCTATGTAGAATATAATAAACATAATATCAAAATACTTACTTTTCGCCTCGATAAACAAACACAAATAAAGAGAAAGCAATTGATTATAGTATAGAAATCAAAATTCAATAGACTTCTATTTTACGTTAATTTTTGTTAAATTTCTATAATCAGAAATATACAAAATGTATGAAACAGAATTCAATGTGACAGTTCTCTATCCGTCTTTAAGTTACACTAAGTTTTAATAATTAGGCCTTAATTATAATGTGCATATCAGCTGGCTTAACCTACAGTCAAATCGAAACGAAAATGTTGTCATATGATTAAGGAACTCGGAATATACTTTTTGGTGGCTATATTGTTCTTACGAAAATTAAGAAATTTCCAAAAATCTTATTCCTTTCGTTTCCTAAATAAATTAAATTCTTTCACAAAAAGTTATAGAATGGCAGTAATTTAACTTCATAAAACATTAAATATGCAAATTTGTGATAACTTTTTTTTTTATTAATTTTAAGAAAAATAAGTAAGGAAAATACACACTGTACCATTCGTGTAATTTATGGTAAAAGTACTGACAAATGCAACAGCGTGCAAGTCAAGGATATTATATTTTGTTTGGCAATAGAAATAAAAGTCATGCATTTTCATGAAAAAGAATGACAATATAAATAAATGTCAATATATGTTAGGAACAAAAACACATTTTTTGTTTTTCCATTTGCAGGTGCTAAATATTTACTGTCTCTCAAATTTCGTCGAAAGTAGCTTGTGTTAAAGTCGTGTTATTGTTGCCGCTTTCATTGTGTTCTAATCGCAGACAACATTAGCTGTGGACGTCATCTTTTTGTCATGATGCAATGACGCTGTCGCAGCGATTGTGTTCGTAACGGGGCAGAAAAGAAATACATAACGGATTGACACACTTTTACTTTGATGATTTTATATTAATGAACTTGCGCTTGCATGTGTTTACACTTAGAGCACTTACAGCTCTTTTTCGCAATTTTAGAAAATATTTCGAAAATAATACGTATTCTTAACTGGCTGCCATTTGCTAGACGCAGGTTAATATAGGCCGTTGTGCATCTGAATCTGAAATTGACCTCAATTTCATGACGTCACAACCTTTATACATCAATATTCGAATATATATGTACAATGGTATCATGTACCATAAGTATGTATGTCGAACCTTGTTTTATTTTGACTTTCTAAATTCTTTACTTACTTTTAATGGCACAACTGCCCATGGAGGGCCTAGGCCGAGCTTTTCGCATTCACTCATGTTGTGCGTGTTATACTTGTACATGAATGGACTTGTACAGTTTAATGCCGAATCCGAACAGCGAAGTGGAAAGCTTTTCATAGGCAATTTTAACTCTTGTAGGTTTGCCATTGCCTGCAAAGAGGTGGTGCCGTGTAGAAAATTTATTTTTTCTACTTTTCGATTTTGCTTGTGCCGAGATTCGAACCCCGGACACTCTGCGTAACAGTCCAACGCACTACCACTACGCAACCGCGACCACCTTTCTAAATACTACCATAATTATAAAGACCAGAATCATTTGCAAATGCAAAGAAATTGCGACGCAAAAAAATCCAAATGATCCTAAAAAGTCAATAAATAAAATCGGAAATATATCAAGAATTATCTGAACACAATTTAATATTGTAGTATTTTAAAGTACAACAAATCACGCCAAATAAACAAAAATTCAATAACAAACAATAAAAAATGCAAACCACCAAAACAAACAAATTAAAGAAATGAAAGAATAAATAAATACAAATACCAAGAGAAAGAAAGAAATAAAATGAATGAAATTAACTTAAGTGGGCTAGAAAAACAAACACGCCCCTCCCTAACGCAAATCGCTACAAAGTATGGGAATTCCCAATAGACAAGGTTCCACACACACTCACTCACACACATACTTCCCAATAAGGTTTGACTTTCTGAATGACATTCATGGGTATATCTCATAATAACAATCGCTAATTTTGGATACTGATCTTTCTCTTTTATCGACGCTGCCGGTAGAGTGTTGCTGTTGTTGTTGCTGCTGTTCGAATTTAATGACGGCCCATTTTGTGATTAGATTTGGTATTGTTTATGTTTTTTTGTGTTGCTTATCATTAAAAATTGGCTAATGTCGCCAACGGACGATTTTCATTCTTTCTTTTTGCTCTTTCTTTGGATTTCTGTTTTGCTTAATTTTTTGTTTTTTAGTTTTGGAAATTTTTAATTTACGTCATTTATTATAGATTCAACAAAATTCAAAATTCAAGTACGTGAAAGTTGTTGCCGTCAATGTGACGCCGATTTCAAGAGCAGATGCAAAAACAACAAACAAGAAGAGCCACCGACACAGACACAGACAGACATGTGATAACCTCAGACATTGCCATCTCACATTTGGACCAGTATAGTTGTTGGATGTTTTTCTTGTTTTGCTTTTTGGTAATCCCAAAAGAATTTCGTAAAAACCCAAAATAAAGCAACAAAAAAAAACGTTAAAATGCAAATGCGAAAAAGTTCACAGACAGAAATACGAAAGAAACTAAATGCAAAACAAAATAAATCGATTCGCATTTACTAAAAATACAAGAATTTAGTTAAATTTACTGATTTTTGTTTTAGTTGACACAAAGTCACACCGAGATTTATTAAATATCACTAGACTAGTATTTCAATTAAATTAAATGTGGCATCAAATTTATAGAACATAAAATTTTTTTTTTTCGCGCAAGTTTGTTGCTTAAATCTTTTGTAATATTTTATTTAGCCATAAATATATTCGAAAACTATTTCTAAACATTTTGTTTTTCTAGCATTCAAATATATAATGATCTTAAATGTTCATAGCTAAATAACTAAAGATATTACCTTTGAATACATACCATATAATTAGCGGCATTCTTAACGAGGGGCGTGAAGAGTAGTGAAACTTTGTAAAAGTACAATCGCCAGATGTGGCTTTAAGGGTTTTGTACTCTAAAATAAGCTCCAAAGCAAACAATGTTTTACAAAAGTTAACACATGTGTATGTAATTGAAAAAGTAAACTTGGATTTAGATTAGGATAACTCATAACGTGAAGTAGTGGTAGTTGTATTGAAGGGGATAAGGGGAATGAATTCGATTTCTATGATGGCATATTGCTGGAAAGGTGTCGTTAAGTACTTTTTGCAAGTGTGCTGTTTTGTAAGAAATAAGATAGAATTCTTATGAAAAGCTCCCGGATACTTTTTGAGAACAGTTGGCGTTAAGTTTTGCCGCTGCATCTCTGGTTTCTAAGTTGTGGTGAATTTCGTATATCCTTTTTTCACTCAAAAAATAGAGCATAGTTTGGAAGGACACATCTTGCGATTTCGTATTCGTAACCGCTATAATATTTAGTAGGAGGCTTCATTTGCTTTCCGTATGTTCCGAAGACGCTTACTGTCACTGCATGTAATGACTTTGTTTTTGAATTTGTAGGTAGTAGGTCTTTGAGAACCACAACAATAAGAAGACTGCGGTAGTGGATGATATGTACCTAATAATTTTAAGTTCGGTAAATGCAGTCTTAAAGCAGTATTTTCAAAGTTACTTTATGAAACATGTACAGATGTTCATTATGGTTTAAGTATCTTCTTCTAAGTTGTTGTTGTTGTTTGAGTTGTTATTTTTATCCGAAAAACATTAAAGCATCGGTTTGTTATTTGATTGTCTTTTGGTAAAAGGTAAGGTCCTAATTAATGTAAGTCTCTGCATCTGAACCCCAAAGAGTTATGTCCACTTTGTAAGGTTCAAATATAGGAGTAAGCTTTTTAACTCGATTTCATAGATTTGATTAATATTTTGGTTTTCCAAATGAGCTAAGTCTTGCTGTTTCCAAACATAGGCAGGCACTTAAATAGTTAAAGAGACTTTCCGTTTCTCCCTCTTCCTGGCAGCTACGACAGGAAGTATTGAATAGAAGATTAAATCTTGCTGCATGTTCCAACACTTTCCAGTGGCCTGTGAGAACACCGCAATGTGTTAGATATTGGGACGAGTACACTCTATCAGTTGTTTTGTCCTAAGGCCATTATATTCTGGCCACATTTTCCTAGACGTGGCGCAGGTTGTAAATCGTTACCACTTATGTCCAGCTGCAGTCAGATAGTGAGAAGCAAGAGTGACCTTTACACTGCTAAACGGAATTGCGACAGATTCCGCTTTAGCGAAGCCAAGGGCCTAACCCAACCTAGCTGGCTCGTGTGCCCTTTCATTGCCCTTTCATGTTCCTATGGTCTGGAACCCATATTAGAGTAATTTCTAGCCCTTGACCAAGAAGAGCGAGATTTTCCCTACATTGCAGAATTAATTTAGAATTCATAATTTATTTTATTTTTATATACAGGGTGTAGCTCTATGAATTCAGAGCATTGTGTAGATTGGAAGGAAGATTAATAGGTGGGAGGAAAAATCTAAGGCGACAAAGTCAAGTCAATATGCCTCTCTGTAATGATAGCTATATTGGTTCCATTATTCCTGATGTCAAAAAAGTGATCTGCACGCTTACCTTATTGCCATTAATTTATCCTGGAATACACTAGCTTCGTTGGGGGCACACATTGATGAAGATAGTTGGAGGTACTCTGAGTAGACGCTTGCCCCCAGACCGAAGCCCATTTTGGACCCGTCGGTGTAGCGCTCCACGTCAAAGTCCCTAATTACCCTATTTTTCCTCCAATTCGCTCTGGATGGAGAAAATACAGAAAAATCTTTCCTGAAACTTAAGGTAGGCGTAATGAAGTCAGTGTTGATGTTGTGTAGCAATGGATCCTGTAAGAGTATCTTGCTGTTCTTGCGGTCCAGCTTCCTACCACTTTGAGTATGACTGCGCTACGCGATTGATTTTATGTGTAAGTCTATTCGTAATAATTGAGTGAGTAAGCTAAGTGCTCCTGTAGCGAGAATACAAGCTGATCACTGTATTCTACTCAGTGTAGTTTGGTTGTACATTTGTACATAGTTACAGCCGGCCACCAGACAAGGGCTGCATGTGACAGAATTGGTCCTAAAATGGCTGTGTATGACCACAATGATATTTTTGATTGAAGACCTCATTTCTTAGCCAGCATTCTCTTGCACGTATAGAGTGCTTTACTCGCTTTTTCTACTCTGTGCTCTATATTCAGTTTTCAGCTGAGTTGGGAGTCTAAAATAACACCTAGATATCTAGCTTGTTGAGATAGCATAAGTCTTATGCCATTTAATTTAATATTGAAGGTAGGTACTTTTGTCTTAGTGGTAAAAAGCATTAGTTCGGTTTAATTGAGGTTCACGTATATACCACAGCTTGTAGCCCATTTACTGCGTGACGCCAAGTCTCTCTCCTTAATTTCACTAACTACTGTTGGACTAGCGATAATAATACCTCCTTTAATACAACTGGTTCATTTTCATAAGCTTATATTAAGAATGATATTTCCCAATCATACTCATCATATTTTCATAATCGTGTACACTAAATGGAAATTATTCCAATTAGCCATTTGAACTGATTAACAGTTCAGTATAATAAAATAAAAGACATAAGAACACATATGATGTTTTCCACCAATATTTAAATAAAACACTATATAATTTATTAAAATCAAGTCAAACAAAAAAGCAAAAAAATATTCAAACTTAACTCCCTCTCTCTTGATGGGAATTCCCTGATTGTACTCAGAAAGCATCACATCAATCCCGACACAAAACAATTTGCCATTTGAAATGATAAATTTTTAATATGTTTACAACAGCAAAATAACTTTAATAACTTTCACAATTTGCATAAATGATTTGCGCTGAATAAACAAAAGCGAAACAAAGCAAATCGAAGCAGCTCAAGCATTAAAAGTTCATAACTCCAGTGACGTCCATTATTTTCTTAACTCATTTTTGGTATAAATAGAAAAAATTTATTTTATATATTAATTGTCATGCGACAAAAACAAACAAACCAAAAACAAAGCTAATGAATAACAACATCAATTGAAGAAATCGTATTGAATTTCATGGAAATTCCAATGTCAACGCCAAACAAAAATTAATAAAACAAAAAGTCAACAAAAGTTCGCATTTTTCGCTATTTGAAATTTGTCAAGTACCGCACAGCAGCTCAGAGAAAAAACATGGTTATGATAGTAAAGATGCACATGCCTGGGATTATGCTTGATACTTGACAACCGGCAAGAATCAAGTGTCAAGAAACATCAAACCATCAAAACTATATTCTTCTCTTTTTAAATTATTTATGAGCAACTTCGGAATTCATGTCTAAATTTGGAATTTGATTTTTTGCATAACTTAGTGTATAATAATATTAATGAGATTTAGCGATACTCACGCAAGGTACCATATAACCGCTTCATCGCATCACATGAGCGTTGCTAAAAAAACTTTTGCCTGCCTCATGTATCATTAATCATCATTACATTAGTTATGTTGTTTTAATTAAGATTCGAAGCGTAATCGTCGGGGAATTTTGTTTTAGGTTTCTTTTCAACACTTGCATTTCATGTAACCGATGTCACTAATGCTGCCGTGGTACAAGCACGTACTACAATGTCTGAGTTCATTACTCCGCGCAGGATATATTGAAAATAAATTAAAATACAAGTTTTTCTTTACCGCATCACCTCACAGCTCGCAATGGCAATTCTTCAGGTACTAATCGACAAATAAAGAAAACATCTAAAACTAAAGACTTAAGAAACAAATTGTTAAAAAAATTTTTTGAGTCGTACATGTGATGTCTCCCACTAAGGTCCAATACTGCCCTGAATAGTAAAATTTATTTCCAATTGAGTGCTCCCATTTACTCCTTATATGAGTGTCTAAGTATTATTTAGCTATTTTCATTGGGTATATGGTGTCGCAGCAGCAGGCAGATGAACAAACAAGAATAATATTGGCCAATGATTATATTGTCTGACACTGGATCATTCTTGCGGACTACACTGAACTTCATTCCAGAAAAATATTAAAACATTGCTAAAATATGGATGAGATTCACACCTTTCAACTGGAAACTTAGTTACATATGAAATAACATAAGATTAAGATGAAATAAATAAATATCTTGATATTTGCTCCGAGAGATCAAGTGACTTAGATTGGGGGAAATTTAACATTTTGTGAAGCTCTTTTTGATTCTACAAAAGTAAGGTACATGCTTCTATGGAAAGCAAGTAGAGTTAAGAATATTTTGCAATAAAATTACGTTTAAGACATGTTTAATTTTTAAAAGCAACATCCAATTTGTAGGTAAAGATAGGATGACGATTAGATTAGTCTTCAGCTGCCAGCTTCTAGAAGAATCATGTTGTGCTTTAATTCAAATCTATTTTGTTGTCTTTAATACTGTGTTTTTTTTCATTGATGCATTCAACACACAGGGTGTACTCTTATGAATGTGCAGAGCATTGTGTTGAATGGAAGGAAGATTGATTGGTGGGAGAAAGAAGGTGGGAGAATGCGAAAGGTAATACAATCACACAGGACACCGATAAAGAGGTAAAGAGACTGTTTCTCTCGGTACTTTATAATTATTTAAAAGTAAAACTCTCAATTATATAGTGAATATTTTAACTCATTTATTTTAAAATTTTTTTGTTTGTAGTTTTTGTTTTTTTTTTCAAACCTGTTTTCTGAAACTTAATACTATAGCTTTACAAATAGTAATGTCTGCAAATATCGCAAACATATAATATTTTTCGTTTTTTCAATTAAATTACTTATTTATATAATGTTTAAATGCAGTTAACACAGTTTCATTCAAATAACAAACATTCAGACACAAGAAATAGGAAAAAATAAAACAAAAAATTAAAATAAAAGTAAATTAATTTTAAGATGAAATTCAACAGAATTTAGTTGAGAAACGGGAAGTTAAAGCAATAAAAATCCAATAAGTATTTACAATTTTTGTTTTCAATAAATAAATATACTTAATAGCTAATGAAGTTGTCATGAAATGAGAATAAAAAAACATGAAAACTAAGATTATCAGCATCAAAATGACGCACATACACGCAATCATACATTCGCACACAACATTACATCTAAAAAATATGAATATAAAATCACGTTGGTTGTTTCTTCCTGGCTGCTGCTGCTGCGGATGCGGCCGCTTCTGCACACACGCACACTCAAATCACTACACTGACACAATGAAGTCTTTGCCAGTTTTAAAGTCGGTGCACTTAAATTGTGGACAACATTTTGGGAAAGACCATGCTGGATCTGAGGCCAACTCCTCACAGCCGGGCACTTCAATGTAGGGGCAAGTCTCAATATTAATTGTTTGCCTCATAATATCGCATGTCATGACGGCACAAATGCCCTTCGGCTTGTATTCTTTGTTGGGCAACATGGGACGACGTGTGATTTTATCGAAGCATCTGCCAGGATATGCTGCAAAGGAAGAGAGAAAAAGCGGAAGTTAATATATTGTTTTATTATGTTTGCAGTTTTTTATTATGCTTTTTTCTTGTAGCTGCTTTTGCTGTTTAACAATTTATTATTCTTTTAATGGAAGTTTATAAGGAAGTGAGTTTGCGTATTGCAAAAAGCGAAAATAAAAACGTGATCATATTGTAATGAGATATCGATACATACACAGGTACATAAATCCATATGCATGTATGTATGTGAATACATTTGCACTGAAGAAACAAAAGATTAAAGAAACGAACTTAATGTTAGGCTTTTTATATGTGTGCAAGCGAGTGTATTCTTCGGACCGATATTACTATAAGTAATTGCGCATAAATCGTATATTTTATGTGCTTTATTTACATATGAAGGAACCTTAGCAGACATTTAAAAAAAAAATGTGAGTTGATGTGTAATTACTATGAAAATAATAAAGAGAGAGAGAGAGTCGTGTTTTAGAAATTAAACACTTATTAATAAATTTAAAAAAAATTAATATCTAAAAACATTAATAATATTTATAAGCATACGAAATTCCATTGAAACATTCAAAAAAAAGGAAACATTTATTTGCCTACTTGTATTAATCGAACTCATACAAAATAAAAACAAAAAACTTAAGTCACGAAATGTTACTCAAATTCATTCCCCTCGAATGCAAAAAAATATGCAATTACTTAATAAATAAGACGCCAAAACTCAATTTGAACACTTCAGTAAACATTAATTTAATGCCATCACAGAAAATATGAATCATAATTTATTTTGAGTTCTTATGCGCACACCGCAAATCCTCCACAAAAAGATAAAATCAAATTAGCGCAAGAAATTTAATTAAGAATTTACAATTACTGGTTTGTGATTAAACGCGTACTGATAAAACTTTTCTTATATTGATGTTTTTTTTTATTTTATATAATCAAGCATACTGCGGAAAAAAATAGCAACGACAACGAAACCAACGACCTTCACAAAATGACCCATCAAAAATAAAACATTAATTAATCCGCATTGCTAAGAAAGCAAAAAAAAATAAAAATAAAATGCAAATCGCGAAAACAAAAGCAAGAAAAGACATCAACAAAATACACATAACTATCTTATGTTAATTAATTTATAAATTCCTCTTACTTCTTTCTGTCGTACTTTCGTACTTTGGTATTTTTGTGTTTTGGGTTTTTTTTATTTTTTCCAAAAAAAAATATAAAATGGTTCATTGTACCGGAATGAATGGTTGAGGAACCACTAGAAGAAATAACATTTTAAGCTCAATTGATTGGTTAAAAATGTGTGCAATATTTGTGTTATTTTATTTTCTTTTTTTTTGGTGATTGTTTTACCGGTTTCTATTTTCGTTTTTACATTTTATTCGTACGTTTACGTCAGAGTCATTAGTTGATAGAAAAATAGAAATTTGGATATTTCTCTGACGTCAAATGCTAATTTTTTGGTTCAAAACAAGCTAACATAATTAATATGTTAAGAATGAAGAGAAGTTGTAAATAATTATTTGCAGCTACTGAAAAAAATACAGACTGACAAATAGCTCATTAGCTCTTTTCATACGCCAAGTAAGGGTATAGTTCAAGGAATGAATTCAGAAAGACTGACAATTATAAGAAATATTCAGATTGGAATGAGATTTAAAGATTTGAATACTGGTTTAACCATAAGAAAGCCTGAGCAATATTGTTTACTTCTTTTTCGTTTTAACACTTCGGTGGCATTATATCGCCTTAAAAATATTTTTGTTATGTAACTTTTATATATTAACTATAAAAACAGTTTTTGTTTCGGTTAAGTTTTTATTTGTTTTTATGTACCTTATTATGTACTTTATTAGCTGCAGCTATTTTATTGTTTTACTATCAATTAGTCAACAACTTTATAACCTGTTTCATTGTCATAAGTTTAAGGTCAATGTTGCGTGTGCATACTATAAAAAAAAAAATTAAAAAAAAAACTCCAATAAACAAAGTTGATTAAAAAGCAAGTATGCTTAAGTGTTTTACATCAAAGTAAATGATTTATGTAAAGATATTTATTAAATATTTTGAAAATAATGGTAATTATTGAACTGGGAATTGGAAACTGGAAGACGTGGATTAAAAATTGTTATGCAAAAATTATTAAAAAAAAAAGAAACATTTTATATAGAGAAAAAAACATCACAAATAATGTAAAACGTAAATTGCAAACTGCTAAAAATTAAAACAAATATAAGAGCAAAGCAATAATTTACGTAACGAGTCAGCGCAATAAAACAAAAGACTTGAACGGCAAACTTACTTTTCACACTTTAGCACAATTAGCACAATACAATATAGAAAATACAATTTCCTGACACTTTCATTTTACAATAACAACAATACGTAGTAATAAAACAAAATATACAGCTAGAAATAGAAATCATATCGTGGCAAAAATAAATACTAACCAGGATGATAGGCGGAGGGTTGGGTGAAAACCGCAGCATTTGTTTGATTAATGCAAACGCAGGCAATGATGGTGGCGGCAAATACTAAACACAATTTCATTGAGCACATTTTGATTGCTACTTGTTGAAGTTGTTGTTGTTTTTGTTGTTGTTGTTTATATAACTTCTTATATATTTTCACAGTTAAATGAATGTTTATTATTCACTTATTTGCTTGCTTGGCGGTGGCTTTTTAAGGCTTCTTTAAGTTTTGGCTTCCTTAAGGTTCACTTGACTAAGTGATAATTTCCAAAACGTTAAGTTAAATTTCTTTAGAATTTTACACAAATAAAGTTATTACTTTATACTAAAAGCTTTTGATTGTTTTGTAAGTTCAGTTTAGAGCTTGATCTGTTCACGATGAGATCGAGTTTGCAACTAAAGTCAATTTCGTATTGGCGTTTATATTTAAAATCTGCTCTCTGTGTTGAAACAAACAAAACTGGCATTAATCGTCATCACATAAGCAGAAAACAAAATCAAAATAAAAACACCAACCACAACGATAAGAATGAAAAAATGTTTTTTTTTATTTGTTTTCGTAGCGATTGCGATTCTCGATTCGACTCGACAGCTTGAACATAAGATTCTTTAATTTGAGTGTTTAGTTTTTTCGTCGTAGTAGAACTTCTGCTTAGTACCTACGCGAAAAACTGTAAATTATAAAATTTGTTTAAATATATCTCATTTATATTACATATTTAGATTGAAATAAGATAAGAAATATCATGAAACAAGCCACCTTTTTATGGTATAGTTTATCAACGAGTCTGGATTTAGCCAGAATCTAACGACACCTTTGGAGGATCTACCAGCCAGCTGCTAATGTTGTGGTTATGCATTATCCAAAGCCATTTGGATGTCACAGCTTTATAGTGTTGCATTGTTACTCTGTTATATTTTTCCTGTACTATTCAAAAATTTAAAATTAATAAATGTTTCCCAAGATAAAGTAGGTTTGCAATCCGAAAAGATTTGAAGTCACTTAACACTTGCTGAAGGCCATATTTTAATACTCACTATCTTATTCACTGCTAGTTAGACCTCATTGTGGAGTCTGCGACTGGGCCATTCGTCTGAAACCTGTCAAATCCCTACCTTCTTATGAATTATTTAGATGATAAAGAATCTATCAGTGCCAGGCTAACATCATTTGGTGGTTTTGATTCATGCCGTGCCATGCAACGCAAGTCCCATTGAAAAAGGCTCGTGAAGTTAAGAAATCGATTGAGATACATAAATTAATAATAACTAGTGGACCCCATGCACGTTTCATCTGTGCATAATTAAAAAAGTAATTCAAAGTAGATTATATTTAAAGTTTATATTTATTGTAAAACTCTATGGTAAACCACATTTTTAGTTTTCATATTATCTTGACAATAAATGAATAATACTGATAGTTTGCCTACACGTGAACAGGCTACGTATAATTGTCCATGATAAAATACTGGATATTCTAAGTTGATACCACAAATTTCCAAAGATTGACCTTGCGCTTTATCAATGGTAATTGCGAATGCAACTCGCACTGGAAATTGTACACGTTTGAATTTGAAAGGCAAATCGGTTGGAATCATCGGAATTCGTGGTATTAATACGTCTTCACCTTTGAATTTTCCAATGAAGATAGTTGCTATAATAACATTGATCATAAATGTTTTCACAGCAAGCCTCGTACCATTGCACAGTTTCGGTTGATTCAAATTACGAAGCATAATAATAATCGCACCGACTTTCAATTGAAGGTTATGCGGCGCTAATCAAGGAAAATCCAAAGAATTAAAAAATTCTGTAGGATAGTTAACCACATCTTCTTCATTGGTAGCAGTATCAATGGACTTATACGAAACCAAAACACCAGATATTTTGGATTGTAAAGCAAAATTTAATTTATTGACAATGAGAGATATTCGGGAAATTTCCAATTTGTTTGGTGGAGGATTAATTTTGTTGTCAGGAGATTTCCGACAAACTTTGCCAATTATATCAAGATCAACCCCTGCCGATGAAATACATGCTTGCTAGAAATCATCGTATTTGTGGAGACATGTAATAATATCTTTTCTTTCAACAAATGTTCGTGTTCAATTGCAAAATGATGCATCAGCTGTTAAATTTTCAAAGCAATTGATGACAATTGGAATTGGTGCAATGCCAGTTGATGAGGCTGGATTGATTACGTTGCCGGATAACTTTTGTAGAATTACACCATCGTTTCCGATCTTTGCGCTGCATTCTCCGAGGTAAAATACACACGCTGTCCGTTTTCAAGATGAACAGCTAAATGCTGCACGGTAGGGTAGCGTTCATGTATCGAAAATGAAAAAATTCGCCACACCGCCTCGTTACTGAATTTCATCTGGTGTAATTTGGTTGACTAACCAAATGAGAATGTGTGCATGGGACAATCCACGTTTCTGCCACTCAATTGAGTACATCCAGCAGCACACTTCACCAAACACTTCTGCTTTTACAATGAAATTCATGAATAATGAAATATCGAAAGAAATTCAATTCCAAATTCCAAATTATGCGCGGCTCGCTAATTTACACAGAACGATCGCTTTGTTTCAGAAAAAAGACTGTCTCACTTGTGAAAAGATAAGCAAATTGTATCAAAACAAATGATTTCGTTAAAAAATATGACAATAAAAATACATTCCTTATTAATGTGTTTTCAATTTGAAGTGAATGCGTTGAGGGGTTCAAAAGTTATAGGCATTTTACTCTTTCTGCGGGCGTGGCAGTGGGCGAATAAATAGCCTATGTCCGTCAGAAAAGCATATACTTTAATATGAAAGTTGAATTTTTGACAAAAATCGAACAGTTTCCGAGATCATTCATCGCACACATAACAAATCTTCATTTTTATATATATAGATGTTCATATTTCTGCTTCACAGAGCATGAATTGTTATTCTATTTCTATTATTTCCCATGCTTCCACGAGTACAGCCACGAATTTTTTTTTTTCTATCTCCAAATTTTTGTGTTTGCTGCTTTTACTTGGTTTTTTTTATTTTTCTGAGCACGCATTTCAGTTTCTTTTAAGAAATTGAACGAAACACTTCGCTCAGCTAATTAATTTTTTATATACGCATACATACTTACTTACTACACAATGAATTTCAATCGTTTTTAATTCGGGCTTTGTAAGTTGATGATTTTTCATTTTTCGATTCGGCGAAACCGGTTAAATTGTTTTCTTTTTTGTAACAACATGCTCCAATGCAGCGTGGGTTTTTCGATTTTCGCTTGTCCTATAAATCTTTTATCTAATTCGTTTTTTGTTTATCTTCTCAAAATCATTTCATTTTTTCGGAGTTGGTTTTGGATCGCCAAAAAAATCTTTTTTGTTTCTCCTTTTATTAATTTTATACAATTTTTTTTTTATTTTTTTTTACTTTAAACATTTAGGTTGGATTTTTTTTTTTGTGGTCATTTTTAGTTTTTTGGCGTGGATTGCAAAATTGAATTTTAAAATATTCTCAACGGATTTTCCCATAGTATTCGTCTGTGGGCGTGCTAACAAATCGCTAAGTCATCACAGCAATTAATCAAAATTTCAATTAACTACATATCAATAAAATGATGATTATCAATATGTTTGTAAAAGGGTTGTTCTGTAAATAATAATAATTATGATTATTATTATAGTTGCAATTAAATCATCATCAATTTCTAGCAATTTTATTTATTTCAAATACAAAAAAATACGAAAACAAAAAATTTTAAAATCAACACAGAGTTCAAGCCGACTTGCTTTGAATAAAACAATATTCGTTAATTGTATGTTATTAGTTCATTAAAATATTTTAAACTATATATAATAAAATGTTATTGTATAATTTAGCAATGATTAAATAATAAAACAGCTTAGGTGTTAAAGTGTTGAAACGTAAATGTCATAAAATTCAAAATGTTTCCATAATCGAATATAATATTTAAAATAAGTAGATATTCTAGTTAGTAATTTTCATTTCCATATGTAACTATGTAGATATGCTCAGAAACTTATAAAGCTTTCAGATTACACTGTACTCCAAAAACTAACTTAATTTTTTAACAAGGTGGGGCAAAAGTAATGTAATAATATGAATGTGCCATAATTTTTGCAAATGGCAGATAGAGAATTAGTTGGTAACAAGCAATGGAGCGATATACAGCACGAGCAAGGGTGGAAACTTTTTGGAGCTGCTATTTCCCAGCCTTATTTTCTCCCGTTTTGGCGATTTGAACGGGCCAGATAGCCAATTCTGACGGCACAGACTTCTTCCATCATGGCTTTCCGAAACCTTGAGTTTACCGCAACAAACCATAAACCTTCGAAAGTCTTGAAACACAAGATTGAAGAAGAAATCAGATGTTTTGCGAGCAACAATTCTAAATGCCATAAAACGAGCACAAATATGCATCAACTCGGTAGTTGGGATATAATTTTTCAACTAAATGTTATCAGTTTTACACCTACAAATAAATTGAGCCCAACTTTTGTCGTTTCTAAAAAAAGAAGCAGCCATTCCACATTGTGACATTACTTTTGCCCCATCTTGTATTTCTTAGACTGTGCAGGGTGATTCTTATAAATTTTTAGTTGCTGAATACGAATCTGAAAACCGAATTTTTGTATCATCGGAAAACCCCTTTTTAGGGTATCCACAGACAAAAAATTCCTCCTTAACCTCGAGAAAACTAAAAATAATAACTAAAATTACGAGTAATAGTTCGTAGGCAAAAATAGGAAAAACCTAAATTTTTCCGAACGATACCAGCTTTTGGCAGGCATTGGCAAACATCCAAGGGTTAAAATTGCCTAAGATAAGCTTTTCACTACGTCGTTCGGATTCGGCATGAAAACCACTCTTATTCAAATATAACACGAACAACATAAGTGGATGCAAAAAGCTCGGCCTGGCCCTCCACTGGCTGTTGTGCTATTAAAAGAAGAAAAAGAATTAGTTAGATTATGTTGAAGAAAAATGATACCGGTCAAATGACCACCTCATGATTTGATGCACATTTATATTAGCTTAAAGGCATTATTGGTGATTTGGAGATGTGTATCACTCCATGGCTCATTGCCAACTAATTCTCTATCGGTCACATACAAAGCACCACAATACATCTGACGCTATTTCCAAAAATTATGGCTCATTCACGGTATGATATTATTTTTGGCACACCTTGTATATATATATATATATATTTGAATATATGTAACTTACAGGTATCTAAACTCAGTTTTCATTACAAGCAAGACCAGCAAAATAAGTTTATTTACTTTATATTTATTAATTCGTGTTTTAAGAGATTAAGTGATTCTACATTGTAACAGATACTCCAAGCATAACATGATAATATCAGTTTCTGATTACCAAGAAATTAATCCAATCAGCATTCCACACAAAAGCTAGAAGCCTAATTTTATAAATACATGTTTTTACATAATCAATTCTTTTGAGAACGAATATCCAAAACGTAAACATGTGACATTTTAAACACCTACTAAGTATACATTTATTTCAATAAATATGGTAAATTGATCCTATCACTTTATTAACGAAACTGTAACTAATGGAGCTGTGGACGAAAAAACCTTTTATTGAGCTTTAAAATGGTTTTAAAATAGCTTGAAGAGCTTAATTATTTATGCAGATCTAACTAACATCTAACAATAGACTTCAATTCATCGCTAATCTACGTCGTACTTACAGATCTTTTTTAGTTAAAGGTTTTAAATGCTAATTTAAACGTAAAATTAAAAGGTGGAAAAAAGGAATACAACCAAAAATAATTTATGCTTTTAATCATATTTTTTTCATATATACCTATATATGTTCTAGTCCAATAAGCTGATCGTATTCTTACATTTTAATAACATTTATCTCTATTAATCCAATCCCTAGTACAAACATTTTCATTTCGTAGTTGGTTAAGGTTCCAAGGCCTGCTAAAAGTTACACGCTCGAAAGCTTGGTACATTCGTGTTTCCACCTTTAAGAACTGCCAAGATAAAACATGACGCTTTCGGCCCTTCATAGGTTAGGTTAGGTTAGAGTGACTGACTTAGGACAGTGGTCTCTGTAGCGTAGCGGTAGTGCGTTGGACTGTTACGTAGAGTGTCAGGGGTTCGAATCTCAGCACAGGCAAATAAAAAATAAAAATAAAAAGATAAATAAAAAAAAATAGTAACAACATCAAAATTAATACACGGCACCACCTCTTGGCAGGCAATGGCAAACCTACAAGAGTAAAAATTGCCTATGAAAAAGCTTTTCACTTCGCCCTTCGGATTCGGCATAAAACTGTAGGTCACTTCCATTCATGTATAAATATAACACGCACAACATGAGTGGATGCGAAAAGCTTGGCCTTTGGCGCTACATGCGGTCATAGTCGACACTGATAAACTGAAGTTCATTGTGGTAAAGGCATAACACTTGCCACAATGGCTGTCCATGTCTTTATTGGTGTCCTGTGTGAATGCATTCCCTCTGTCATTCTCCCTCCTTCTTCCCCCACCTATCTTCCTTTCATGCAACACAATGCTCTGCATTCATAGGGGTACACCCTATGAGTTGAAAGTGACAATAAAAACAAACAAAATTAGTTGGACCTACAGTTTAACGCCGGTTCAAATTGGAGGGGTGTTAATTTGTTATCCCTTTATGGTTTTCCCAAGAGGTGCACTTCTACACTTTCTTATAATTCTCTTTTACCTCATATCTGTACGAATGTAAGAAGGTTATGAAAGAGAATTAACCACCACGCTGAAATGGGAATCGAACCCGAAACCTCACGGATCAGAGTCTAGTACGATACGTACTACAAGAGGTCGTGGGTCGTAATCCACTTGCTAGGAAGTATGAGAAAATATTCAAAACGCTTTATTTATCGCAGATCCCAACCAACTTTCGAATTAGACCTCAACTAAGGCAAGCTTAAATTAGGTACCTAATGAAAATTTTATTGAATCTCAAATTTTCGTGCAATTCTATTAAAAACACTTACTTTACAAAATGTTAGGAAACTGAAATGAAATTCACTATTAATTGTTGCAATTATTATCAACAATAAAGCCACGCGTGATCCTAAATGTGCTCTGCTCTAAATTCATGTAAAAAAATTACGAATATTTTACATAAGCTCAACGCAATGCCACAGATAACATATTTTGTTTGATAACTCCTTGACCTCAAAATCTCGATTTATAAAAAAGCATCATTTATTTTATGCTGCCAAGAAACACACATAGTTTTTATTAAAAGAATTTTCAATTAATTAGTTAAATTTCCAATTAAAACAAAACAAAACGAAAACAAACCAGATTTACCATAAGAAAAACAGCAAATTAAAATTTTATTTCCAAATGTATGTAAATTTCGAATTAAACAATAAATTTCATACTTTTTGGCATTCACTATTACTATTATACGCATTTCAAATTGTCAGAAAGAAGAAGAAGCAACGGCACAAAAACATGTTTAACTAAATTAGTGAAATAAATTATACATAGTAAAATAATAGTAACAATACCTATATGTTTCAAATTTATGATATCTCAAATGAGTTTGACTGGGTCGATGATGATGATGATGATGATGATGATGATGACGACGGCGATGGCGGTAGCGACGAATTTATTATGGCAGCAGTACGACGACTTGAAGACGCCACAGAGTGAAATTCTTGCATATTTTAAAACATAGAAAAACCAGGAAACAAGTTGGAGACATTTATGCTAATTATTTAGTTTAGCTTTAGTTTAGTTTATTTCAGTCAATGGGAATAACATCCTTACAGACCAATTTTAACAAAATTAACTTAAGGCTGTGGTGTAGTGGTAGTGCGTTGGACTGTTACGCAGAGTGTCCGGGGTTCGAATCTCGACACAGGCAAACTCAAAATGCAGAAAAAACCGTTTTTCTACACAGCACCATCTCTTGGCAGGCAATGGCAAACCTACAAGAGTAAAAATTGCCTATGAGGTCCCTTCCATTCATATACAAATATAATACGCACAACATGAATGGATGCGAAAAGCTCGGCCCAGTCCCTCCATGGGCTGTTGTGTCATTAAGGCACATAAAAGATAATTAGAATTTGAAAAACACTACCCAATATCATTTGTAAAAATTACAAAAAGGAGAGGCTCTAAAATACTAACTTGTGGAACCCCCGAAGTAGCAGTAAATGAATATAATTTAAGACCATCGATTACCACAAATAGACCCTCCTATTATCTAGATACGATTCCAACCAATTAAGAAAGTTGGAATGGATACCTATTTTAGATAACTTCATTATAAGAGCATTGTGACAAACTTTATCAAAAGTCTTAGAAAAATCTGTATAGATCGTATCAACACTATAACCCTGCACAACCAAATTAATGCAATAATTATTGAAAACAGCTAAGTTTGTAACAATAAAGCGACCAGATACAAAACCGTGTTGGTTTGGACAAATTAAATATTTAACCGCAAAATATAGTTTGCTCTTAAGAATATATTCAAAAAGCTTTGAAACTGATGAAAGTTCTGATATTGGTTTATAATTTGAAACATCACTTTTATTGCCACTTTTAAGAATAGGATTTTTAGTTGCAAATTTAGTAAAAATTCAAGCATGTAATGACTTGTTGATTATCAACTTCAGTGAAAGTGATAAGGAGTTTTTACATGCCTTAATGAAATAGGTAGACAGACCATCAACGTCAGATATTAAAGACCTTTTAAGCCTACATATCACTTGACTAATATCTTCATTTGACAAAATAAGGGATCCAAAGTCAACACGAGAATTAATTTCATCAAATTAATATCGATTATTGATTATTATCAAAATCTATTATTATTATCAGCTATTCTCTATATTTATTTTTTCGCTACAATAAATTTTGGCAGTACATGTAACTCTTTGCCTATTCCATTGGCATGTAGACCATTTTGTTTAAAAATAATTTAAATGTAAAAAAAAAAAATAAAAATAAAAATATTAGTTTTGTTTGTTTATTTAACTTACTTTACTTTACTTTTAATGGCACAACAACCCATGGAGGGTCTAGGCCGAGCTTTTCGCATCCACTCATGTATACATGAATGGAAGGGACCTACAGTCTAATGCCGAATCCGAACGGCGAAATGAAAAGCTTTTCATAGCAATTTTTACTCTTGTAGGTTTGCCATTGCCTGCCATGTGCGCGCTGGCGCCAGTTGATAAGGCCAAGTGCAGTCAGGTTGCCCTGCACCTGGTCTTTCCAACGGAGATTAGGATGTCCCCTTCTGCATGTTCCTCCACCGTGGTTCGAATAAAATACCCTTCTAGCCGGAGCGCTTTCTTCCATTCGCTCAACATGACCCAGCCAGCGAAGCCGCTGGAGTTTTATACGCTTGACTATGTCAATGTCGGCGTACAGCTCATACAGCTCATTGTTCCATCTTATTCGATACACGTCGTCCACGCATACTGGACCGTAGATCTCACGGAGTATCTTCCTCTCGAACGCTCCTAACAGCCTCTCATCATTGATGGTCAATGTCCACGTGTCTGCGCCATATATTAGGACGGGAAGGATGAGGGACTTATATAGCGTTATTTTCGTCGGTCGAGAGAGGGCTCTACTTCTCAATTGCCTACTGAGCCCGTAATAACACCTGTTGGCAAGAGTTAGTCTCCGCTTGATCTCAAGGCTGACATTATTGTTGGTGTATATGCTGGATCCTAGATATACGAAATCCTTGACGACTTCAAAAGTGTAGTTGTCAACAGTGACATTTTGTCCAAGACGCCGTGACTCTTTGTTTGTTGACACAAGGTATTTCGTTTTGTCCTCGTTCACCACTAGACCCACTCGACGAGACTCCCTTTCCAGGTGGAGAATGCTGCACTGACTGCTCGAGCGTTTTTGCCAATGATGTCAATATCATCAGCGTATGCTAGCAGCATGACACTCTTGTAGAAGATAGTGCCAGAGATGTTGATGTCGATGTTCGCAGCTCGAATTATTTTCTCCAGCATAAGGTTAAAGAAGTCGCACGATAGGGAGTTACCTTGTATGAAACCTCTTTTGGTATCAAATGGTGCGGAGAGGTCTGTCCTAATTTTCACTGCGCTGGTGGTGTTGGTCAGTGTCATTTTGCAAAGACGAATGAGCTTTGCAGGGATACCAAAATCAGACATTGCGGCGTACAAGTGATCCCTAATCGTGCTGTCGAAGGCGGCTTTATAATCGGCAAATAGATGATGGGAGTCGATCTGTTTTTCTCGGGTCTTTTCCAGGATTTGGCGTAGTGTGAATATCTGGTCGATGGTGGATTTACCAGGCCTGAAGCCACACTGATAAGGTCCAATCAGTTTGTTGACGATGGGCTTCAGTCTTTCGCACTGTACGCTCGATAGAACCTTATATGCAATGTTAAGAAGGCTTATCCCACGGTAGTTGGCGCAGATCGTGGAATCATCTTTCTTATGGATTGGGCAGAGTACGCTGAGATTCCAATCACTTGGTATGCTTTCATCTGACCATATTCTGCATAGAAGCTCATGCATGCGTTTTTTGAGCTCTTCGCCTCCGGTCTTAAACAACTCAGCAGGCAGGCCATCTGCACCTGCAGCCTTATTGTTTTTCAGCCGAGCAATGACTGTTAAGACCTCCTCATAGTCAGGCGGCGGTACTTCAACGCCGTCAGTGATTGGGGTTTCCGGAGTGGATTCCGCAGTGGCGGGATTATTGCCGTCATCGCCATTAAGCAGCTGCGAAAAGTGCTCCCTCCATAATCTCATTATGCCCTGGATATCTGTCACCAGATTTCCATCTTCATCCTTGCAGGAAGAGGCCCCGGTCTTCAAACCATCAGTCAGGCGTCTTTTTCTTTCAAAGAATTTTCGGACCTCGTTCCTGTCCCGCAACATTTCGATATCATTGATCTCGCGTCTTTCTTCATCTCTTTTCTTGTGCCTAAAAAGACGTTTCTCCTCCCTCCTCAACTTTCTGTATCGCTCCTTAGCAGCTCGCGTTGCAACTGACTGCAGGGTGGCTTTGTAAACTGCGTTTTTTGCTTCAGTAGCATCGCGACACTCTTGGTCGTACCACATATTTCTCCGTCGACGGTGGTAGCCTAGCACCTCTTCGGCAGCCGTACGCATAGAGCGGGAAATGTGCGTCCACTGCGCGCATATATCATCAAGATGAGGGGTGTTTTGCGAAAGGAGAAGTGCAAGTTGGTTGGCAAAGACTTTGGCTGTCTGTTGTGATTGCAGCTTTTCGACATCCAGCTTTCTCTTTGTACCTATCCGTACGCGATTTGCTACACATATACGTGTGCAGACCTTGGCTGCAACCAAGTAGTGGTCTGAGTCGATGTTTGCACCACGTATTGTGCGTACGTCTAGTACATTGGAAGCGTGCCTTCCGTCGATCACAACGTGATCAATCTGGTTTCGTGTGTTTTGATCAGAGGACAGCCAAGTGGCCTTATGGATATCTTTATGTTGGAATCTGGCGAAGTCGATCAGTCTCATACCGTTATCGGTGGCTTCGTCGTGGAGACTGAATTTTCCGATAGTCGGACCAAAGAGACTCTCCTTGCCCACCTTGCATTAAAGTCGCCTAACACGATTTTAACATCGTGGCGGGGGCAATGCTAATAAGTTTTGTCGAGGAGCTCGTAGAAGTCATCTTTGGTCGTTTCATCCTTCTCATCCGTCGGGGCATGGACACAAATTAGGCTGATGTTGAAGAATTTTGCATTGATGCGGATAGTGGCTAGGCGCTCGTTCACGGCCGTGAACCTCGAGACTAGATGACGCAGTCTCTTCCCAACCACAAATCCAACACCAAATTCGTGTCTCGACGCATGACAGCTGTAGTAGATATCACAGGATGCTCTTTCGGAGCAACCCTGTCCCGTCCATCGCATTTCCTGTATAGCGGTGATGTCAGCTCTATATTGTTGGAGGACATCCACCAGCTGGATAGAGGCAACTTTCCTGTAGAGGGTTCGGACATTCCGGGAGTCGTCAACATTAGAGGTGTTCTTTATCCGAGGCTTATTTTGAGGATTCATTGGTGGGTATTTGAAAGTGGTGGGTTCCAAGCCCGACGCACTACCATTCATTCAAGGCCATGGCGAAGCCCGCCGCACACATTAGTTAACTCACTGACGGTTGTCAGATCGCTATCCAGGGGACGCTACGAGGAGGCTGTGTGTCGACTTGAAACGTAGAAGCGCAAGGATCGACCATGGACGCACCTGCGACTGTCACGAACTTTACCTTGTGTCCTACGCCCCAGGCCCCCCAGAATTGAACTATTATTCCAATATTAATTTTATTTTTCATATAACTAGTCAAACAAAGTTTTAGAATTTAGAAATATGAACTCTTTTTGGTCACTCAATGTTTTTGAACAAGCGCCAAAGAGTAATTTTCAAGAACTCAGAATTCCAGTTGTTTCGAATACAATTAAACATTATGTAGCTCGTTGGAAAGATAATACAAAGAACTTTAAGAAAAATAAAATGAATACAAATCTGGGAATACAAATTTTGACGGACATAAGATCATTCAAAAATATGTTAAACTTAAATATTTTGTATGCTTAATTACTATGGGTTGATATTGTTTTCAACTTTTATTTCAGAAACATTATATATTATTTCATGGTTGCTATTACTACAGGTTTTTCAAAAATCTAGAAACAGAAAACTTAATTTGTCCAGATGTAAATTGCAGATAAGGCATATGCCAATTGAAAGACTATGCATATTCCTAACTCCATTCAGATTATTTTCTATAGACTATCACTTGATCACCGTCCTTCTATTTAAAAGTGCAATTAGCCAATGAAAAATTTCTCAGGTCTACAACTTCGAGAATTGTAAAAATTCTTCTGTAAGACCAAATCCTGTAATTATCATTAAGCTCTTGTTTAAAATTAAACTTAAGTGAACCCATTTTCATTTACGTTACGTACACATATTGCTGTCTTAATTTGTAAAAGCTCTAACATCAACTTTTTAAAAAGGGTGTTCTTTATGAATTCTGATTAAGCGTTAAGTCTTTTTTCTTTTACTTTAAATTACAATTTTTTAAAACAATGCTGAGGATATTAAGGTTTCAAAATGTTTTTGGTAGCGATATATTAAAATATTATTGAATTACAGAAATTTAAACCTTTAAGGTGTTTTCATAACTCTTAACTCTTCTGATATTTGGCTAAAACAAAAAGTTGCCGAAAATTAGTAAAAACTTATACTATGTTTTTTGACCTTTAACCTTATTAGCATAATCAAAAAGCAAATCGAAGATATAAACAAACTAAAAATATTTTGCGCCAAAAAAAACTCAGTTGCAATAATAATAAATTTACAATACTCACATATGCACATAAAATTACACATACATATGCACATGCATACATTGGATATAAAATTGTGAGTATATACCCTGTAGTGGCCCTACAAACCAATAGAGTCTACCATCTAGTTCTTAAAGTGGTTGAAAACAAATGCACTTTAATAATTATACTATTCACTGAAAATATTATCTTGTAATTCTTATCAACTTTATAATATTTTTTACTTATGTATATGGATTTTGAAATGTCACAAAGGTCACTGATTAATATGAAAATGAAATATGTATGTTTAATTTGGAACTATCAAAAAATTATTGAATTTTTTCTAAATAAAAAATATTTTATACTTTTTATAATTAAATTTACTTATTATTTATTTAATATAGTAATTAATCCAATTACTTCTCTTCTTCTTTATTTTATTCTTTTATTGGCACAACTGCCCATGGAGGGCCTAGGCTGAGCTTTTCACATCCACTCATGTTGTGCGTGTTATATTTTTGTACATGAATGGAAGGTACTTACAGTTTTATGCCGAATCCAAACGGCGAAGTGAAAAGCTTTTCATAGGTAATTTTTACTCTTGTAGGTTTGTCATTGCCTGCCGAGAGGTGGTGTCGTGTAGAAAAATAGTTTTTTCAATTTGTGATTTTGTCTGTGCTGAGATTTGAACCGCGGACACTCTGCATAGCACGCCGACTCACTACCAACTACGCCACGGCAACCACTAGGTACTAGTTCCCCTAAATTTTCCATATACCACGGTATGCAAAACTGTTGTCCAGTCTTTCATCTAGTTAAAGTTTAATTGGTTTACAAACTAGTTATTCCAAAAAAATTTATCTACCAAATAGTTGCAAGTCTGGACAATCATTGACTTGCGCCTAGCTAGGACAATACAATCGTTAAATAAATTAGTTCCCGATAAGGAAAGACACCAAATGAATCCCCACTTGTGGTGATCAGTAAATCAGTTTATCGACTAACTTTAACCATTTGGTTTCCATACAGGGTATGCATACATAAATACGTATTTATGGATAATTATATCAGATTGCGGCGTAGAGTCAATCAAAATATCATTTCGACAGCCGCCACCTAGTCGCCTAGCCCAGCAGCAGGGCGTTTATTATACTCGTATTGTTAAATAATTTATACCAATTTTTATTTATTTTTGAACGAAACAGTTAAATTGAATTTATTCACCAACAAAACAACAACAGCAATGAGCGACAAGCAGCAAACGTCATCTCAACCAGTTTTTCTGCGTTGAGTTGAGGCTTGTTTGCGTATTTTTTGCACATATTTCTTGTATTTGTTGGATATTGGTTTTCGATTTTATTTTTACTGTAATGTTGTTCCAGTCAAAGTGACGTCAATTTGTCTTACGAATTTTTAATTTTTCGATTTCTTTTTATTATTTATTTCATCTTTGCTTTTCCATTTTCTTTTCTTTTTTTTGTGTTTTGCTTAAGATTCATTATAAAATTTATTAATTACATTTAAAAAAAAAACGATTTTGTTCAATTTCAAAAGGATTTTTTTCGGTTTGTTTTTAAAGTTTGTATACATTTTTTGATACGTTAATTGATTTTTGGCGTACGTGCGTCCCAACGAATTAATTATAGTTCACTCAAGTCAGCAGATTTTCTTTTATTTCGTGTAGACAAAAATAAACACTGTAATTTGTTTAGATATTTTTTATAATTGATTATTCATACTTACGAGTACATAAAAGTGGTCGCCGTGGCGCAGTTGTTAGTTCGTTGGCCTGCTACACAGAGTGTCCGGGGTTTAAATCTCGGAAAAAGCAAAAAAAATAAAAAAAAGTAAAACATATTTTTCCGCACGGCACCTCACCACCCTTTAACAGGTAATGGCGCAAACCTACAAGAATAAAAATTGCCTAAGAAAATCTTTTCACTTCGCCGTTCAGATTCGGAATGGAGCAATATAACACGCACAACATGAGTGAATGCGAAAAGCTTGGCCTAATCCCCACATGTGCTGTTGTGCCATTAAACAAAAAGAAGAAGAACATACAAGCGTATAATGATAATAACCAAAAAATCGGACAAACACCAAATTAATACTAGTTTAATATACAATGCAAAGTAATAAGTAAAATACAGTAGCCAATTAGATTTCTGAATATTTTAATAATTTCATGTGAAAACAATTAAAAAATTAATTGTCCGCTAAGTATTCATTAAAAATGTTTATAGTTAAGTTTATTGGTTTTTATGTGTTTTTTCTTCAAATATCTCTGTTTGACAAAAATCAACTTCTTAAAAAAACAAGTTTCTATATAATTATGCGTATTGGAGCGTTTTAAAAGTTTACGAATGTATTGAATTTTACGAGGATTTAAAGTTTGCTATGGTTTAACTATTTCAGTTCATAGAAACGTAGATAATTTTCTTACTTTTCCCGTAGGATATACATATGTACATATTTTGTTTATAGCTTAAACAAAAAATACAATATTACCTACAACATATACATACATTTGGAGAAAAAACAGAAAGCAAAATGATATGAAAAAAATTGTGTGTGGAACGCACTCCAGAAGTTTACTTCTTCAGAACGTTTTTCGTTTTGAGTTTTCAAATCAGGTTAGGTTTAGTAATCTTGTAAAATACAGAGTCTATTGGAGAAATTAAATGCGTGGCCGAAGGCGAAGGAACTTTTAACGAACATGTTTTGAAATTGTTTATGTGCTGATTCATGCAAACGATATGCCTTGTTTGATGATACTCTCATTCCCCGTCTGCTACATCTGGATTAACATTATTTTGATTGTTTGCATATATGCCTTTTGCAAAATCATCATCTCCATCAAAATATTCATACTCAAAGCATGCGAATTTATTTGCTTCATCATTATAATTATAATCTTACCATCATCATCATTATTATTATGTCTCGGTGCTGGTTTTTCGGGTTTATTTTCACGATAGCAGAATCTGAATTTTGTTGGGACTCCATTTTTCGACGAAGTCTACATTCTCGCTGTCACTCAGCCGAAGTTTTTGCTGGAGATTTTATCGTAACACAATCGCTATTTGTTTGTACGTTACGTTTTCTTTCAGTCTATACTCGCTCATTCTTTCAGTTCTAGAAATTTCTAAATGTTTTTGTTTGAAATGCCAAATTTTTGTTTGAAATTTTAAATTTGACGAGAAACTGATGGGCTTTCAATATTATCAATGGAGTATATATGAAAAAATTTGATGAGAAACTGATTGAGGGCGCTACCCATTATTTCCGTGACAATTTTCTCTGCAACGATCATCTTTTACCCCCGACGTAAATATAAATACGATTCTAAAGAAGTAAACTTCATAAACTTCAATAACAAGAAAAGATGAAACCTTATATTTAGAAAGAAATCAAATGCTTTAACACCTCTTTTGTTTTACATCACCTCAAAATACAGACTTTACAACACAATTCATGGAATTCGGTGAGTCTAGAGAAAAATATTTGGCTTTCAAATCGAAAATCTTTTAATCGAAATACAATATACCATAAACTGTTGTCTTCATAGGATGTAAAAAATCTCTGTTTGTGTTAATCCATTTATAGGTTTCTAAAAGGAAGAAAGTGTACCAGAAAACTATTGCTTTAGAATTCTAAAGCAATATTATTTTACTAATAAAATATAATTCTAAACTAGCTACACAAGTTTCATATTTACTATAGGTAAATATGTATTTATATATATTGATTGATTTCTTGCTTTTAAAATGACAGTACATTATTTAAAAGATCTTGGAAAATAAAATTCGTATGATTTTTTTTTTATATAGATTTCAAGATAAGTTCAAAGTGCCATTTGAAAGTTTGAAATTTCGATTTAGAATTTTTATTTAATTACTGAGTTTTTGTTCTCAACTCATACACACACAAATTGAAGTTCTGATTGATGCAAAAAAAAAATAAAATTTAAGTATGTAATTAAATTTACATACATATATTACAAACTTATATGTTTTTACTTCAATAATTGAATATTCCTTGCGATCGTGTGAACTATTTTTTTAGATATTTGTATTTCTGAACTATACATTTGCATAAAGCTTACATAAGACATGATCATGTTTTCAAAATTATGTATACCTATAGTTTGCCTTATTTATTCAATATATAATTTCAGCGCCAAAAACTTAATGCGTAATTTAAAGGGCATTGTAACCATTATTTATTATTTCAAAGAGTTATTTTAAAATCCATTCGAGTTTTAATATACATACATACATACATATCTAACTACTTAATTCGCTCGACACGAATCACAATAATTTGGCTGTATTGTTAATTGTGGTATCACTACATAAAGTAATGCCGTACTTCTGATAGACTAAAAATGCTTGTAAAAAAAACAAACATTATAAACAAAGCATTAAAGCAAATGGAATTGTAGAAGAGTTACAACAAATTTACGCTATACCAGGAAAATAGGTATATATTAATTTCGACCCTTTTTATGTAACTCAGTGTAGGAAGCGTGAGAAATGTAAGTAATCTAGTCGGAAAGTCCAATGATCAAAATGCGATCACATTGTAGGGGACAATAATTCCAAATGCCCACTCCCTAATGAAGACAATGCTCGAAACGATGGTAGTTGATTTGAATGTATTGTTAGCTTCTATTCTAACAGTGACACTGATACACTGACACTTAGTACAGAATCCTTCGAGAACGTTCGACATGCACCACGAACGAAATTGCGAGACACTTTGTTCGTATGTTCGCTTGAGTGAGAGCGGACTTTTACATTTAAATCATTCTATTCTTCTCGCGTATTCAGTGATTCTGTACTGTGTGAATGCTAAAGTGAAAAAACTACACTACTGCTATTGTTGTTGTATTGTTCACACGCGACTTCTTACCTATTTTTTTTTTCTGCGTTAACGTCAACATTTTCGCATTTATATTATATGTAGAATGTGCCTCTTTATTTTACTTTTCTAATGATATAAGTTTAAGCTTCATGCGAATATATTTTTTAGATAAAAAGGATGGTAACTGGTTCAGCGAACTATTATGGATTTCTAAATTGTTCTGATCCGAATTGAAAGTGGGTGGAAGCAACTGCCACGTATCACTCTGTAACTCTAATTCGCTTGTAATAAAAATATTTCATTATTCCTAAAATACGTCCAGTGCGAAAAAATCTTATTAGCTGCAAAATCTAGAGTACAACCGTAATTGATAGGATTTTCCATCAATCGCGAATAATAAAATAAAGTCACAAAGCCACCTGATTTGCGTTAAGCATCGCAGTCCGGACTGTGATTGTTTCGGTCACCGATCCGAGCGCGCGTGATATGGATGCGCCCCACGGTCGTGTAGGGCGGGAGGAGGGTCCGCTGGGATTCGTCGTAAGAAAAAAAAGGTTAACTCGGTTTGTTAAACAATTTTGTGATATGAAAAATTTTAACCCATTCAAAACTGGAAATATTCTATCGAAATAACTTAAGCGCAAGGCATGTCGTATAGGATGCGGAAGTTGACTGATATTAATTCAACTTTTCATAATTCTTCTGATCTTCGATCTAAAAGTGGCTAATGTCAAAAGTTTTTGAGCTCAAACAATTCCTTATAAGTTTCGTAAATTTGTAGGGGAAAGAGGGCGTGGCTTTCGATCAATTCAGTCAACTTTTATGTTGGACTCAACTATTAAATTGGTTATTAGTTCTAGTCAATGGGAAATAAGTAGGCATGGTTGTTGACCGATCGCGCAACATTTTCATAATTTTTCTTGTCTAGTTATGACCTAAGAGTAACTTCATGTCAAAAATCGTTGTGCTAAGATGATTCCTTATATTCTTTTCTGCACTTTGTATGGAAATAAAAACCACTGGCGGCGAAATGCTCTTGTGCCAGAACTGTGTTTTTAAATTTGTAAGAAACTAGTACGAAAAAAGCAAGAGAATTAATTATGAGATATTAAAAATAGTGAGAAAGAGGAAACAGCTATTAACTTTATATACCAATGGCAATTGCAGACGTATGCAGAATGAGCGATTACTACATAAATAAATGAAGAGTTGTGCTTACTTATACAGGGTGTTTTTTTTTAGAAGTGTGGTCTTCAAGAAGAAATAAAACGCATATAATTTAATGTTATGGCCAAGAATTTATCTTTATTATAAAGATAAGGATTTGCCATTATGTTTTAAAAACGATTTCGGACAAGTGGCCGCCGCGGCTGGTTCGAATAAATTCCAGCACTTTTTGCAACAATTGGGGCCGTATGTCAGTAATAACGCGCCGAATATTCTCTTCCAAGGCGTCAATCGTCTCGGGCTTATCTGCGTATACATAACCCCACAAACCCCACAAAAAATAGTCCAGCGGTGTTAAATCCACGCCACAGGCCCGCGACGTGAGATAATGCGCTCACCAAAAGTTTCCTTCAATAAATTGATTGTTTCGTTGGCTGTATGGCATGTAGCGCTGTCTTGTTAGAACCAAAGGTCGTCCACATCAACATCCTCCAATTCAGGCACGAAAAAGTCATAATCTATAGCGTTCCACATTGACTGTAAAATTATGACAGGCTTCATCTTTGAAGAAATTTGGACCAATGATTCCCTCTGCCCATAGAGCACACCCAACAGTGACTTTTTGAGGATGTAACGGCATCTCAACAATGGCTTGTGGATTATGATCACTCCAAATGCGACAATTTTGCTTATTAACGTACCCATTCAACCAAAAGTGAGCTTCATCGCTGAACAAAATTTTCTTGTGAAAATCGGGATCGGTTGCCATCTCGTTTTGGCAATAAATTTGCAAATAGATTTGCAAACGCTGTTCAGGGGTAAGCCTATTCATTATGAAATGGAAAACCAAACTGAGCATAAATCAAGTGACAGCTGTCAAAAAGACCAACACCGAAAAAGGTATTGCCAGATTGAAAACCACACTTCTAAATAAAACACCCTTTATAAGTAGATAAAATCTTAAAGAAGTGATTTGAATCGAAGGCCACTTACAATCAATTATTACTTATATTAAGCCTTCTGTCACTGTGACTCTTAGCGTATTTTCAATAAGAATTTAAGACCTTGAAAGCTGCTTGCTTCAATGAAATCCTTTTACCAATAAATGTAGGCTGTAGTACATGTATGTACCCTATGTATGTGTATTAAAATTTTATTTTTATTATCCTCTAAAAAGTTAATATACCACTTACATATTAACATGCTTAATTAATTAATTTATTTTTATCATTTTATAATCACTAGAATGTGACATTTCGAAAAATATGATTTATTGATGTGAATATCTTTAGCGCCAGCTCTCTTCTCTTCTTCTACTTTTTCTACTTCTTCTTCGTTGTCTTTACGGATTTGAACATCTTAAAATTTTTGCGGTTTTTCTACAAACATACTCGTACTCTTCTTACATATCTACACAATATAAGAGTATTGAATAAAAAAAAATAATATTCATTAACTCATTCACGCACCAGCCACTACTAAATCAAAACAACAAAAATATGCAAATGTGTTAAAAAATAGTTTTACTAATTAATATTCCACACAACAAAAAAATATAAAATTAACAAAAAATAGAAAAGGAAATATTTGGGATTTTCCCCTTTCGAAAATATGGCTATTGGACAATTCGAGCAATAAATTGATTGATCTGGGCCATTATCGTAAAAATATTGTAGTAAATGTTTTTATTTAGCATTCATCAGCAAAAAAAAAAAATTAATAAATACACTATCGGTTGAAATTTAAAAATTAAGTTTTATTTTTATTCGCTTCGTTTTTTGCGCTAATTTTAAGTTATTGCTTTTTTATTTCTTAATTCTACTTACTGTAGATTTGTGTTTCAAATTGCAAAACGCAATATTGGTCAATGACAACTTCTTCTTTTTATAGAATTGATAATTCTATATAAATTCTACATATGTGCATGAAATAAAATACAAATTAAATACATACTATACATACATATGTCACTCAACTTGTTCAATGCCACACTGAATAAAGCATTATTCTTATGTACAGTGCAATGCCACAGAATTCAGAACGCTAGAGAAATTTGCCATATTTATTTTTGAAATGTGCAGTGGCTTAAATCTAAAATGTTTAAAAGGCAGTTTCTCAAAACCCAAAAATTTTGGTACATATTTATATAAACTGTATGATTTTCTTTTGTTAACATAAAAGAGAAAGGTGCCGAATTGCTTCGTTTTTTGTCACCGAAATACGAGGCTTCCTGCCTTTTGCTTAATTTCAGTAAACCTCAGGCAAAACAACAACAAAGTCGTAATCATATTGCCTGAGGAAATATTGAATAAAAATTAAAGTTATTTAATTTCTCTGTATTGAGATACCAGGTGCAGGGCAACCTGACTGCACTTGGCCTTATCAACTGGCGCCAGCGCGCGCATAGCAGAGGTGACTGGCGAAGCTTTGTAGAGGCGGCCAACACCGATCATCGATTGTAGTGCCAGCTAAATAAGTAAGTAAGTATTGAGATACAAATTTGCTCCCTAGCAACAACTAAATAAATGAAATTGGCTTCCTAGCGCGAAGGAATAATCGCTTGATTTCCTAAATAGTACATTTCATCATAGAGGAAAGTGTAGCGATACTTTTCCAGTTGTAAGAGCAGAGTAAAGGCATTGCAAAATAGTTAGGAGTTAGTGTATTTGAGAAAAAATGCTTATCTTTAAGAAAGATATATTATATTTTAAATAGCAGTGTTCGTAATTCGTTGGCTCTGTACTGTAGGTTCTACATACATTGCATGATAATTTGGAGCAGTACAATACATTAAGGTGGGCGGAGATGTATGGGCGAAAAAGTTGTTGTTTTTGCCCGGGCGGTTGATACATTGGAAGTCTAGCGTTGCATGCCGTTTTTCGATTTTAAACACTCCTTGTGAACTGAATGATCAAAAACTTAAATTTTATATTTTTTCTGATTTAGCTTATGGTGTTTTTTATTATGGCTTCATTTTCTGAAATATCGAAATGTTTGTGATGTTGTCAATCAATAGTTCTTACTAATACCTTTCCAATGAGCCTTTATTTAACAAAATATGAAAAAATGTCTGATATTCGAACGCTAGTTAATTTCACCCCAAAACACCTATTTTTGTATATAATTTTCTTGCGGCTTGGTTTTTTAATTGCTAAATTGTACACATTTTTTAAGAACTCTCAACATTTTGTGATTTATAATGAAAAATATGCAACCAGTTTATTTTTTTCTTAATTCCACTTTAGATTTGTTGATGCCGTTTCATTTGAAACCAGCTTGCAATGGGGTAAAACAACAAATATTCCCTACAAAAATTTGGTTCTCAAAAGTTAAATTTTCTCACACACGAGAAGTGTTGGCAAGCGAAATGACGCTAGAATCCCAATGACCCAATCTATCAATCGCGGGGGCTTTAAACTTTCCTTCCACCCACTTTAATGCAAGTAAATATCGCTATATCTATTCTTCAACCACGTAGCTCCAAGAACTAAACATATTTCGATAAATATATTTAGTGTTCAACTGGAGAACTGACTCTAAAATTTGTTTTCATACTCGCTGAGAACTTATTTCCATCTGGATTTTATACAATGTACATCAGTATAAAAAAGACAAGATTCAACGTAATTGATATACTTTTGTATGAAATATGTGTTTTTATTGATTAATGCTCATACGTAATACTTACATAAACTAATTTAAAGGATGAACACATAGTTTAATAAAAGTTACTACTTCTTCCAATTAAACTAGTGCAAACAGTAGTATACACACTTATTTAAATTTTTACCTAAACTGTATCATATTTATGAGTGCAGTAATCTTGAAGGCACAATTATACACAATTTGTAACTAGATTCATATTTTCTGCTATACTAAGTAGATATGCTATTGTAAATATCTAACTAGCTCGCTAACTTTACAAGCATTACATTGTTTGTTGTACGTTTTTTGAAATTTAACTTATTTTAATTTAAACAAAATAAGAATTGTTGTAACACTTGGCGCTTGCAGCTGCCTTTCGGCACGTCGTCATCCCGTTTAAATACGAAAATTATGCAAAGCACATCTTGTTTAAATTATAAGAATAATTTTAACTTCTGTGTGCGCTAAAATACAAGTACACAATATATATGCGACAATGTGTGGTAACAAAGCAACGTTGATTGGCCCCATAATACATTAACTGGAAAGTAACTCACACTGTTGTAAGAGAAACCACATTTAGATTTTTTCAATGTAATAAAGTGTTATTTTTATGGAAATTGGTAATTGAGTCATCTTCATATATGCATGTATGTATATTAATTCTTATGTAAATATATCCATGAATTCATCATTTATTGGCTTATGGCGACTTGTGTGGTTTAAAATCCACATGTTGTTTAAGCTATTGGCAATGAAAGTCGCAATTTTCGATATGGAATATAAAATTGTTTAAATTTTGGAATTAAAAACATAACGATTACTTATTTATAGCAATAAGCGACAATACAATTTTAAATTCAATTTTTAAAGCCTACAGTAATGTTTAGTAAACTTAATATATGTATAATTCATTCATCATTATACTTTATAATTATAAAACTTAATTCAATCTTTATACTAAAATAATGCAATAGAGCAAATATCTAATTTAATAGTCTTTCTATTCATAGAAATGGCTCAATATAGGTTTTGATTTTCTTCACCGAACGTTCTGCAGGTCGTATAGTCAAATGTTTTCCAAATATAGTAAATTCCATATTTCCCAAACGCATTCCAAAAACACATTCACTCTTTGGCACTGTTCGTAGGTGATTATCTTCACCCAACATTTTCAGCGTATTTTTTGTATCGAGCACAACAATACCTGCCACACCGACTAGTGTAGGACATTTAGATTGGATTACACGCATTTTGGCACCATGGAGATCCGTTTTCACAAGCAACTTGCTAAAGGCGTCATAGCTCGGTTCGTGCACTTCTGGCAATCGATCACCTTCACGCAGTCCAAGATGTTCACGCATATAACCTTTCCACAGACGATGCAGTGGCACAGCATCTTCGTATTTCATTTGTCGCGTGGGAAGCGTGTACAGACCAAGGCCAGCATACTCTTTCCGTGTCAAAGTGGTTGATTTCGTGTTACGTTTCTTGCGGCTTAGTTGTTTTTTACTTTTGGTGCCCTGCAGCATTGTTACGTGTTCTGCAATTATGTTTACATTGCTGCGTTGATCTGGCACGACCATGTCGTTGATGAATTCTTGTAGTGGGGCTATTGACACTTGTTCCATGTTGAATGTAATATTTGTTTATTATTTTTAAGTAATGTGCGTTCACTAAATTTATTTTATATTTGGACAGCTGATTTGTGGCACATGCAAAATCACAGCATTGCCAAGTGTTGATTTTGTAAATAGTGCTGCCAGATCATGGAATTGTATGTATGAAGATTTGAAATTTATATATGTATGAATTTTATACCTAACCAGAATGACCGTTGTGACGCTAAAGGACCAATTTGTCCCTTTTCTGATACCTAGATTCCAATATCCCACTTTTATAAAATGTTCCTATTTTGACCTTTATTAGGTTTTTTTTTGTGGGGCACGAGGTGTTCCAATATAAAATGAAAAATTGACGGAGGGAGGATAAGATATTATCAACACGATCTCCGAATGATTTGAGTTTCGGTGCAGAATCATAAGAACAAACCAGTGTTTTCTTGTGCAATTATTCACTGCAATTTCGCTTTAACAATAAAATCGTACACTTTTGGTGAAAATTTATGCAAAAATACTGCTTACTAGGTACTCGCATGGTTTGTTTACATTTGTGTTTGGCTGAAAACCCCATAACATTATTAATTTACCTCACAAAATGTTAGTTGTGGAAAACAATAACAAATAAATTGGAAGTACAAATAAAATACTATTATGGTACTTAAAAAGAAGTAAAAATATGTAAAACCGATTACTAGGATCGGCGAGCAATAACCGAATAGTCTGTTATGCAGACTTTCGCTCTTACGTGAAAAAATTAATAAAAATAATAAAGTTACTTATAGTTTTCATTTAGTTGAAAATGTAGAGCTGGAAAGTGGAATCCTAACATAAAATTCGAAGGCAAACATCGAGCCACAATAACAAAAAATAATGCCATTTTTTAAAGTAAAATGCACTGATTTTAAATGTACGATTTTCTTTACTAGTGTCTTCCAACTGTTCCAATTACATATGTATTAAAAAGTGAATAGTAGTTGGCAACGCTAACTTACTGGCGCTGAAGCGCTGAATATCGATGACGAGTAAATCAGTTTGCTCTTGTCAAAAAATCACTAGGGCGTTGTTGATTATTATTTTGTTTACTAATTTAACGAAAAAAATATATTTATTTGTTTTTGAATTATATTGCAACCTGTTTGAAAAGTATTAAACATTGCCTCATATAATAGTCAAAATGGTCAAATACGCAATATATGTGTTGTTACTAATAATGTTGGCGATAGAAGAAGGTAGGATTCGCCACTTTTGCACGCATTTGTCTAATTTATGCATGAAAATGAGGAATTTAATTGAATCATCATCTCTCTCAGGCTCTGCAATTTGGTGTTACCGTTGCACTTCCGCCACGCCAGGCTGTGCAGATAATTTCAATTGGCGTGGAATCGGTTTCCTTGGCGAGCAATGCCCAGAAAGTAATGACATCTGTGTGAAAGTTGTAGAGAAACGAGGAGGTATGTAATAAGAATAATTTAATTCCGCGTTTGGAACATATTGATATCGTTCTTTTTGTTTTAAAGCCAAAGAAACCATTACACGCGATTGTTTGAGTGCATTGAGTTTCCGCACTGATATACCTGCTGATAAGTACGAAGGCTGCCGTCCTGCTGCCCACGATGTGCACTTGGCGAACTATGTTAATCATACAATAAAGGAGCATGATGTTAAACGTGACTTTTTCACTAATGTAACATTCTGCTTTTGCTTTTTAGATCATCGTTGTAATGGCGCCAAAGCGTTGGTGAGACCTGCAACTTCTGCACTTGTAATCAGTGCGATTAGTTTAGTTTTGTTGCTAGTAGGGAAGTGTGCTTTTTAGGGTTTACCCTTGAATAGCAAACTAAAGTGCCTTTTTAAATTGCGAATTACAATTTGATATGTATTTTAATTTGTTAAAAGCAAATTATTGTGTAACGATATGTCTCTCCATAACTTGATAATACTTTAATTGATTTTATATCATGTGCTAGCCAATATAGCTTCATTATGTATATTTTACGAATCTCGAAAATAATCCATCCAGAGTCTTTGCGTTTCAAAGAGTAAAATTTATAAATTAGTACTATATCTCAATAAATCCGTCCATTTCGTCCCAATTTATTTGGACGAATGATTTTTTCACATTCCACAAGCTTAATATGGAATAATATTAATATTCAAGAAAAAATGGTTTTTAATCTCATGTAATGTAAAATATAAACTCATTTGTTATATAACGAATGAGAAAACATTCCATTTAATAACTTTACAACTAAATACAAATTAAGAACAATTTACATTTTAACTTTTATAGTAAATAAAACTTTATTATATATATTTCTTTCAGAAGGCAAAATTGTTGCATTTTTAATTCATACATCAATCTAACAATAAAAAGGAAAACATAGTTATGCAAACTTAATAATTATCAAGAACAGCTACCACATTAACGCTGTGCTTTGGAGCGCGGTAATTGTAATTGGCCATATCCTCGTTTTCCTCAATGAAGTTGGCATACACTGTAGCCAAACGTACACACTCCTCCACAGATAATTGAAATGGTCGCAAGGTTTCTTCGACATCTGCGAGTTTGAAAAGCCCATCTGTGATTTCATCCCGCACATGAGGCGGAAAGAGGGTGCTGTAACCGCGACGACAATACTTTTGACGCATATTAAAAATATGGCGTACAACTTTCTCGACCAAACCAAAATGTAAATCGGTTTTAGGACGTTTTAGTGGTATCAGTTTCACTACACCGACATCGACATTTGGTTTCGGTACAAATGCCTTGCCGGGTATTATGAACTTTAGTACAGGCTCAGTCCAAATTTGTGACATAATCGAAAGACGACAACGTTGATCATTACCCAAGGGAGCACAAATACGATCGGCTACCTCTTTTTGAAACGTTAAAGTCATACAGGTATCAGGACGACGAAATGCACCAGAACGCTGTGATAAATCATTAATCCAATTGATAAGTAAACGTGTCGATATTGAAAATGGTAGATTGCCAATAAGATGCAGACGTTGTGTATTTGGTACATGTTGTTCCATATTAAAATGTAGTATATCCTCTTGGAATATGTCTATTTGTTGGTTTAGCGGGAGTGCACACTCTTTTAGTAACTCTAGCGTAGGCAGGAAACGTTTATCCTTTTCAACTAATATTAAACGTTGAGGCTCGCGTCGTATTATCGAGCGTGTAATGCCACCAGGACCAGGGCCCACTTCAAGCACAATATCATCCGAATCAATGTGTCCAGCAGACTTAACTATTTTATCAGTAAGGCGTTCGTCCATTAAAAAATTTTGACTCAGCTGTTTGATTGCTTGCAGTTTATAGAGTTTGACCAGATCGCGTATGCTAGGTAGCGGGGGTAAACGCATACCACTGGAGAGAACACGAGATGCACCAATAGACATAGTGATGTTTTGTTAAAATCTGGAAATGGAAATGCTAATGAAATAAGATATTGATTTTATTTGCGTCAGCACTGAATTACCTTAAAACGAAATATTACTTTTTCTTAGTGCCTTTTATTCTGCTGCCTTTTTAGTAACGTTTGGTTGGCTACTAGAGATTATACAACAATTTTGCAACTAAAACTTTGCTTAAAAACTACGAATGAAATTTAAGTACGTTTTTAATTCGACACTTTTTTTGGCTCCTCAAAATCGTCTAGGAACTTTTCCTGCTGCACCGATAGCATGGAATAGGCATAAATGCCAAAAACAGATGCACCAAGTACTCCAGCAGTAATTAGATTGTTTCTTCGCAAGCGTTGAAGCTTCGCTACTCGTGCCAGATTTTGCTCCTCAATGATTTTCATAAACTCCAACTGCGCTTTTTCTAGCTTTGGAGCCTTACCGTCGTACTTAATGTTGAGTTTTTGATCGGAAGATGCAGATGCGGACATTTCTTATTAATAATAAGACAAGTTATTTTAATATTACGAAATTAATTTTCTTCACTGCATGAAAAACTTCACCGTTCTTCCAATTATTTTATCCCAGTCAGCTGTTTGACATTATTTTTTAAGATGTGTTCAATTTACACTTTGTTTTTGGCAGTGTCCAACGATGATAAAGGATGGCACAAACTGGGTTGCCAAAGTCCAAAAAAATATGTAAAAAGTATCAGTTTATGAAAAAATTTACCAAGTTATGTTTATATAGGAGCTTTTGAGAGGAAGATATTCCGTAAGATCTATGGTCCAATATGCGTGTACGACGTGTTTCCAATAAGACGGAACCATGAGCTGTATGAGCTTTACGCCCAAACTGACATATTCAAGCGCATAGAAATCCAGCGGCTTCGCTGGCTGGTTCATATTGATCGAGTGGAAGAAGGCGCTACGGTGGAGGAACACGCAGAAGAGGACGTCCAAATCTCCGGTGGAAAGACCAGGAGGACCTGACTGCACTTGGTCTTTATTTATTTCTTTAACAAGCCTAAATTAGTACGAGCAATATGATATGAAGAATGGATGATATTATGAACTTTTGCAAAAGTCACTTATTAAAATTTAAGGCTAAGAAATTTTTGTAGCACCAATCATGCACTTGTCTAAATCTGATTCTAAAACTTATGAATTCACACATTTGATGTTATAAAATTAAAAATAATAAATTTTCTTGGACCAATTTTTTAACATATTTTTATTGATATATATTGTATACAAAAAGCAATTACTTATTCGAAATGCCTGCCTTTGGCCTTCACGCACGACTTAAGTCACACTGGCCAATCATCAATAGCTGCACGCTCCTCATGCATTGGAAAAGTGCTGACAGAACGAATCAAAGCAGCCTTCAGAGAATCAATGTTGTGGTATTTTTGTGGCACACCATGTCCTCTAAAACTGTCCATAATTTGTATTCCAGTGGGTTCAGATCAGAGCTGCCAGACGGCCATCCTTCAGAGCAAATGAAAGCTGGCAAATTATTTTGAAGCCAGGTCGGGGTCGTTTTAGCCTTATGGGCTGGCGAAGAATCCTGCTGAAAAGTCCACGGCTGGTTTTAGAACAGGCAATGGTTAAGTGGCTTCACAACAGCTTCAAAAACGGTTTCGTGGTAAATTTCGGCCAGTTTTGACCCCTTGTTCGCAGAAATGCAAGCCAGTAACCCCATCGTAAGAGACACTCTTCCAAACCAGGGTGATGACCCTTTTCGACCCGTGGGATCAGTTCAGATGCTTCCTTAGATGACCATGCATATTATCATTTTGCTTGTTAAATGTTTACTGCACGACAGTTATCAGCGTGCTTCACCAAAAGACGTTTGGCTTGTTCGACCCTATTTTTCCAAAGCTGCAGTCAACTGTTCGGTGCGACGTTAGAAGGCACCAAGTCCCAATTTTTTTTAACAGATAATGTGACTCATGGACTTTTGCGTGATATTCATCTCACGGGCCATGATTTTCTGTTTTCGGAGCGGATTTTGCTGAATTTTCGATTTGACGGCTTTGATGACTTGCGGCGTGCGAACTGTACGTGGACGGCCCGACCGGTGGCGGTCTTTGATATCTCCAGTCTCCTCAAAGAATTTTATGCACCGATAGACGAACATGCAACTAATCCCGAGTTTTGAAAATATCGCTTCTTTCATTTCACACTTAAAAAGTGCACGTAAACAGCGATATTTTTTATCACCTTCCGTTGGTCTCGTACGCGATTCCTCACCAAATACTTAAATAATTTTCTTTTGCTGCTATAATTAAATTGTTAATATAATAATTTTTTTTAATTATTTCTTGTGACACACTTTTATTCACAATTACTTACATTTTCCATACCATCACTAATATGTATATCTTTTCATAATCATTTTTATGCTTCTTTGCTGTTTGATATTTAAAAAGCTTCAGTGAATATCGAAGCACAAGTTGTTTATCAGATGATCTAAACAACGGGGGTCGATTGAGACACTCCATCGCTCTTTCGTGAGGTACCATGCGTGTATGATTTAACTCGAAATGTTTTTAAACAGTAATTTATAATTACGGGAATGATTATATTCGTGTTATGATAAAAATATAAATTTGGCACTACTATTTAGAGAGCAACCTTTAGACTTTGGGTACACCCATTTTAAAATAATTACCCATATATGTTGTGGTATATATGTTAGTCACATATGTGCTAATCCAAGAATCATATACTTACATCTGGGATTTTAAAGTATACTATTAACGTGTAACTTGCTTGCGCAAATGACTGCTAGCCGTTCGATATTTGACATTTGAGAAGTCTAAGAGAAAGAGCGCATGTGCATGCTCTTTCTTCCAATTGTTTTGTTTTTGTTTTTCACATATTGGAGCAAACAGCGTTTCCTGCTAAACAGACGACAAAAGCAAAACAAAAACGAGAAAAAGCATGAAACAAAAAACCACAAACAACATTCAACAACTTATCCAAAACTTAACTCGGCTCTTCTACTGTAGTATATAGTTTTTCTTTGGGTTTTGTTGTCTGAATAAATTTCCCCCAAATAGCAGCAATTTTCGAATACATACATATATTTCGAATGCTTCACACAAGAAGCTCCACAAACACAACAACTAAAAATCCAAAGGCAACATCGTCTATAATGATGGCGCTAATGTCGCAGACTTTTCCTGCTCGTTTTCAATAAAATAGTTTAGTTCACTTTTGTGGCTCGGCTCGTGAAGAACGTGAAAACGTAAAGTTAAAAAAGTTTAATATATCAGCATATACTAATCGTCGTGCTCGTTCGTTGCACTTTTTTTTTTGAGTATTGCACAGTAAATGTTTGGAAATTCAATTTTTCTACTGTATGTTGTACTATGAAGGAGTAATAGGAATTTACTAATTTAACAAAATACCTACTTGGTAAAATACTTTTGTGTTACTATTTTTCATAAACAAATTGACAAATTGATTGTGAAATTTTATTTGTTTGCTTTATTGTGATTAATTCCGTTGTTTGTCTAAATTGTGAAAAAGAAGAGTTACAATCAGAAAAAGCTAGTAATAATTAATAAGTACACTGTAATTTAATTTAAAAAAAACGAAAAAATTTAATCTTTTCTGGTTTTACGTCGTTAACAATTGAAATAAAAAGTTTTTTCATCTATTTGCTGCGAAAGTAAAAAGCAAAGCAAATGCAAGAAAAGAAAATAACAAAAAACATAACAACAACGTAATTGCAGAAATCAGCTGTGTACCCACAGTTCCACTTTTATACACACACACACACATACAAACATATAAAGGTACAATCACTCACGCCACACATCTCCAACATTTTCGATCAGCAACACACACACGTGCATATGCGCTCATATACACATTCTCTTTTTTATTAGCCCAATCAAATACTAATTTTCTTTGTTTTTATTATTGTTAGTGCTGTCACAGCTAGATTTCAAATATGAGATTTACTGACATGCAGTGGATTTCGGTCGTATATTTTTGTTTATTGTTTACATTTGTGGAACATTTGGTTGAATTTAAAATGATGCATTTTTTCCTTTTCAGTTTGACAATGCAATTTCGTCACAAATGATTGCTACTATTAATTCAGCAAAAAATAATAAATACCTGAGCAAAAAGTAAAAAAAAAAAACACGGAAGTTTAGCAATTGAGTTAAATATATACATATAGTATGTAGGGATATGTACATATTTATATTGTATTTATCTATACATATATGTATAAATACATATGAGAATACCCCAGTAATAAAATAAATACGACTAGCCCTTTACTAGTTATTGACTTTGAACGGAACAATAGTTGACTGACTTTTTGTTATGAAGTTTAGATCGCCGAACGAATGAATTTTCTTTCGCGAAGAAATTGTAGCTAATAAACGTAGGCTCCGAATATCAGAAGCCATTTTGTTCGCTCGTCCGGTGTAGATGGCAATTCACTTTACATTTTTTAACTTAATGCTTAGAAAATAAGCATACGTTGTTAGTATTGCATCGCACTACAGATCAACTACATTTTTACTTTTTCTTTCCTGTTGTTTTGTCCTTTTTACCGTCATTTTCACAATTACGCAACAACAGCAACATTGGATTCACCAAAAAATATCGAACTCAGTCGATAATCAGACTGAGTTAATAATAATTAACTTCCATAACCGTTTTAGCTTACACGAAACAATAGTACAAATACTAAATCCAGTAATAATTATTACGTACGCGAACAGACCTAGTGTTTTATTTCTCATCTCAAATGGAATATATTTTATTCATGATTATCTTTTAACTTAGGGAAAAAAGAGGATTTTCTTTGAAAATAGTTTTAATGTTTTTTGATGAAATAATATGTATGAGAGAAAGAAATGGTAGCTATTATTGCATTATGTTTATCTTAATTTGTATCTTCATAATGTATGTATGTACATATGTAAGTGTTTGCTTATATAATGTCGAATGTTTAATTTACCGCTAAGATACATACTCAATATTTAAATACAAAAGGCCAGTTTTTCAATGAATTTAAATGGAGCATTTTAGTGGTTAAAATCTACCTAATATAAGTGTCTTCAGAAAGTGAACACAAATCGAATATAAACATTGTTTTATATGTAAACGGTTATCAAGTGGGCTTACACACACTTCACCATACATAGTAGTGTTTGGTATGCGTACATATGAATGTGTGGGTGGAGCAATCAGATTCCAGAAAATCCAATATATCACAAAATTTAAATTGATTAAAATATTTTAAGAAGAAGAAGAGAAGAAATTTTGAGAATTAAAATTTCTAAGCAAATATTGTCGTTCGATTTCGCTACATAATATATGTATGTACATTTCGCTTTTTACAAATTGTAGTTGTGTTAAATATATTTATATACTTAGTATAATTAAACCAAGTTTTACAAAAATAACTTGAGTTTATAAAGAATATCAAATGTATGTCTTAAAAAGATTCTTATACTTATAAGCTGCATTTTATTGGCCATCTTATTTAACATGTGCCAATAAAACGACAGAGTTGTTAAGTTCCTTCTTCCATGTATCCATGTAATGCAGATGGGTGTCACACATTTTAAGAAATATCAATAACAATAGATATTTTTCGCAGTTCGATATTTTTATATGTATTGAATATCCTGTGTTTTATTTTTTATGTCAAACTGTTCCTTTTTTTCTAGTCCACGGTAGTGTTTTTGTGCAAACCAGGGATGTTAAGCAACATAATAGCTATATATAACAGATATAATTATACGTGTTATCTTTGCTATAGTTATCGCAACTAGTTATACATATCTAGTTGTGAATGGCGAATAAAACGCAGCTATAACTACGCTATGCTCTTGTAGTAATCGACTTCGGTTATTTTGTCGGTTAGGTTAATATAATTTTCATCAGTGAAATATCCCGTCAGAGAAAAGATCTATAAAAATTGTGTACCATATTTTACATACATATATGGTATCTGTTACTTACCTTTAAATATGAGGTTCCATTTTGGCTGCGACATTATCAGTTATGCCTTAAAGTCTTATTTACACTTTTAACTCTTTGCATCGTTTATATGATAACGAATTAGTCATAGAAGTACTTTATTGCTGCAATTGATAGATAATTCGAAACAATGAAATACTGTAGCTTCAATTGCTTATCAAATAGCAGCCTTAATATAATAGAAAAAACATTCAGTATTAGGCGGTCTTATTATCATTGTAATTGCAAATTAAATCCATCCTTGGCAAAAGGTTATTACAACAAAAAATACAAATTTATTTATTATCAGCAAGTAATTTTTGAGATATTTCCAGTATTAAATAAAATACGCGTTTGCACAGCCGTCCTAACAAAAGAAATAAAACTTCGATTAATTATAAAGTATGCCAATAATTTTTTGCTACACAAAAGTGCTGAAATAAATTTATTTTTAAAGAAAAACTAAAAATTAATTAAGGAAACTAATTAAACGACAACTAAGAAGGCAAAGACTTTACAACCAACCAAAAAAAAATTAACAACAAAAATGCCGTTCATATCGAAAGATTGGCGCTCACCAGGTGAAGCTTGGATCAAGACCGACGAAGGTTGCTGGGAAAGATTGAAAGTACTGGAGTGTGGCAAGAGAAAAAGGTAAGTGCAGGTAGAATAATAAGTAATATTAACTTTAAATAGCTTTTAAAACTTAAAAATAAATACGTCAAGAGTCAAGAGAAGTGAACGAGAACGAGTTAATGAAATAATGATAAACAATTGTTTTCATAAAAAAAAAGGCAACACCATAACGTATTTCATACCTGGAAGCAATTTGCCGTTGCAACTTTTTACTTCTTTGTTTATAACGTATTTTATTTTTTCATGCCAAAACACTTCTTCAACTGCAATTAAGAAGTGAATTGTTCATGTAGAGCGCAAATATTTCAGCTCTAACTGGTACTGGAACTCGTGCAGTATGGCATGAGTAATCAGAGTTCAAGTGAAATGAAAATGTTTATTTTTACATCAATATTCTATACAGTCGAATTTCAATTATTTGAAATCAATTACATTGGAGACACTTTATTATCAAATAAGATCTGCTATACTTAGCGAATAATTTTATACTTTTAATGTTCCGGTTTTTTGACCGCGGTTTGAACTGTAGAAAAAACACCGGTTAACCGAAAACCTGTTTCTTATCTTTACTCTTAAGAAGGGCCATTACATGCTCTCACATTCACTAGTTGCTGCGTTATTTACAGAGAAAATGTATTTGATCTATATTTTTTGAGGACATTGCTCTTGCGGATGGTGAATGTCACTCGATATTTTTAGCTTAATTTCTAGTTTTGATCTGCAAGATCGCTCGATTTGAATGCTCCAAACTTTTGCCGTTGGGGTTATTTGAAATTTCCATGTTAAGTCACGCATGAAGTATTCAGAAGTGATGGAAAATGCTCTAAAATGCGTTCAAATGTGCATAAACTTTGGGGGGGCGACGACTTTGCCGATATTATTTTTCCAAATTAACAGGCAAATATGTGAAGACCCAAATAAATATTGTTCACAAACAGAACCGAAAAATAATAAGAAATACAAAATATTTACAAAAAAGTTTATAGCTTTAGGGAATCGGGTGATTTCTTTTGCGCCACCTTGTTTATATGAAACGTTCTTATGCCCTAGAACTCAATTGGTTGGTGTAAATCAATATATAACATATCCACAATAGCTTACTACATACTTTCTAAAACAGGGATAACTTAAAGCTTTAGTTACTGTGTTTACAGTCAGGGTAAATTTACCCAGAAAGTTTTTTTGCTGTACAATTGGGTTCATTCTACTCCTAGTTATTGTCTTCTAGACTTGAACTTGGAACATATGGCAGAAAATACACTAATATGATAACTAATCGCAGGAGTAAGAAAAGCTAATTAAAATCATGAGCCCCATTAATCATTTAGTGCAAATATATAAACGGGTTACGTAATGTGGTTTTACAATTCCACCAATTAAACAAAATGTACCATAAATGATTGAATTTTGAGTTATTTTAATTACGCAAAATTTATAAAGAGTTGTAGTTTCTGCAATCAGCGATTAATTAACTATTTAATTCATATAGAATTATCAACTTTACGCTTTCATGCACACACATCACACACACACACTCTTAACAATTAACGCCACAAATTAATTCACACTGTTTTTAAAAAGTAAATAGCTAATTGCATTGTAAATTAAAAATTGAGTTAAAATAAACATTGAAAGTTAATAATTACAATTAAAATTATTTCATCACCACCATACATAATTTTCCTTGTTTTTACTTAAAAAAAATGTAAAAACTGTTAATAAATTTTTGAATTATAATTTGTGTGCCATTTACGTTTGCCGATTGATGTAATGAACAATGTTTGTAACAGCAACCAACACTGAATGGAGCTAACTTTCCTCTGAGTTAACTCGGCTCCTCACACGGCAATGATTTGTATTTGAAATGGCTCTGCAATTATGAGCGTTCACTCGATTGCAACAGAAATGCGTGATTCATAACACAAAAACTATTGGTTTTTGCAATAAAATATCTTTTATATTTAATTGTCTTCATGGAGATTGTGTGCTGTTTGTTAGTCGCATTAATATCTTTTGATATCACTACTTACTATTTGCATAATCTTTTGAGTTCATAAAGCAGATGCTGCACAACTAACTAATCGGTAAAAAATACATAAATACAATGCCATGCAACAATACACAATACATAATATACCTATAATACTATTAACTCTCTAGTTCGCAAGCAGGCCTCTAGACAGCCGTCACCAAAACGGCACAATATCCATCAGAACAGTACACTTTATCATACCGTATAGTGAATTCTCTAGCGATCAGCAAGAAATCATGTCGTGGACCTTTTCAACGATTTCTTTCCTAACCACGTCTGCCGGGCGGCCTGCGCGGTCCTCATCAAAAACAGATGTACGATAACGTTTAAATTCGTTGAACCAATATCTTACGGTTGTAATATATGGTGAAGGGTCCCCATAGACAGCATCCAACTTCGCTTTTATGTCTTCGCATGTTTTTCCATCCAAAAATAAAAAGCGAATTACGGATCGATATTGTTTTTTTTTTTTTCATTTTATCGCGAAACACGAAACACGTCTGATACTAATGGCTGCTAAATAGAAACTAACCTATGAATCAGCTTGGCAGTACACGACAGTTTTGCCAACTTCCCTCAGCAACGCCACCTGTCTTCACACACGGCTACTTATTGATCGACCCAGGTATTTTGATTTTAATAAGTTTTCGGTTTATCAGCCAATGGTGTTAGGCACTCTGTACAGCAATCAGCCATGGAATCGGTGAGGAAAATATATCTCATTTGAAAGTAACTGCCTGATCGCGGATATCTATTTATATTTTTATATTTATAAAGTTAGGTTAAATTAATTGTTATTTCATATGAACAATGGGAAGGAAAATCTACTTTTAAAGTCTTCAAAATTAAAAAAAAAAAATTAATAAAATAGAGTACAAATTTTTTACAAATTTTTTACAAGAAAATGATTTGCTAATTAAAACCTTAATTACGACGGGACTGTTTTGGTAGTTATATTTGGTATGTTCTGGCAACACTGGTCAATAATATTAACTCAAGTTTCGATGATATTCGCTTCTAAAATTAAAAAACTTTTATATTTTGACCTATTCTGGGGGAAAATGTTAGAGGTAGATACATCGGAAATTTTCGTTGAACACGGTTGACAATTTTGCATGGAAAAATACTTTCTGCTCCATATACTATACTTACATACCATACATAAAAATTAGAAGAAAAGTACGACAAAATATGCAAAAACATGCATTTATAGCAAAATATGCAATATAATATGCACTGTTGCCATTTTAACAGAAATTTTCCGATTCGGAAAGATATTTGGTTTATTTTGTATGCAAAGCATGGAAATGCGGACCCTAATTATTATTATCAAGAAATACTAAAAAAAATGATTTTGCTTAAGTTGCAAAGTAAGTACTTATGTATGTAGTAGTAAAGCAATTATGGATTCTGAAGTCAAGCATTTTAATACTGAAATTACTAAAGTGAAATTAAGCTCTCTGTGGTTTATTACTCAATATCAACACGTAAACATCAAAAATAAGATTAAAACTTACATAATAACTTGTTGGGTATTATAGTATGAAATAATTTGGCTAATAATGAAGGTATAAAATATAATTAAAATCAAATAACAAATAAAAGGAAAATTGCGTGTCTAAAACTCACATATGTATGTTATACGATTACATGCAATTTACTTTTCAGCAGGTAGTGATTTCAAACGTTGCATTGAACTTAACAAGCACTGTGAATATCATAGAAAATAGTAAACCAAAGTACCACAAATCGTAAACCATAGAAATGTTGCCTACATACATACATATACGAGTACATATTTGGGAAAGCATGAAAATCGCATGTCACTTGTTCGTTCCTTACTACAACCACGTAATTGTACATAACTGCAGGGCAGTAGGTAGGTACTTGAAGGTAAGGCATCTCCTTACTGGAACTGATTGAATAAATGCTTTTGGCAATACTTCCTCTGTAAATATGTACATATATTAGAGTGGATTGATTTGTTAACCCTCATTCATACATGGGTTTTTGAAAAGCACTTTGGCGTCATAATTGCCGTTGGATCGAAATATTTAAATATTCGATTTTTTTTTTCGTTTTTTCAAATCATACAATACATTTATTTTTTATTTTATTGATACATTCTACACACAGGGTAGTACCCCTATGAATGCAGAGCATTGTGTTGATTGGAATGAAGATTGATAGGTGGGAGGAAGAAGGAGGTAGAATGAGGGAGACAGGAAACCGATAAATACAATATATTGTATGACAGGCTGGATTTTATTCTGACGGCAGTTGGTCATGTTAATCATATTGTTTCGATTGCGCAGGACTGCAAGGTTTTAGATAATAGTTTCAGATTTCTGTAAGTATTCCGTACACAAAATTCCACCAGAAATATCTCTTTTGTAAATGGCATTAGATCGAAGGAAATAATATTTTGTTAAATTGATTGCCAAAGCTAAAATGTCGCGCCTTGGTCGCCTTATTTATTGTGATATTGTGGGGATTTTGATAACCTTCATTGTGAGGTATTTATGTATATAAAAAAGGTCTTCCTTAAAATTAATTAAATTAAACAATGATTTTCTTCATTTATAGTAGTTTTAATAATTTAATAGTAATCTGTAACACATAATTCAAATATGGTAAATTGAAAGCAAATTTGCTGTAAGCGAAGCTGGGCATAGTTCATCAAAAATTAAACGTCGTTAGCCTGAAAATCGTTAACCAAAATGTTTACGTTAAATACTTATTTAATTCAAATTATTTATTTTCACCCACAAGATGTCCTTGTCCGAAGAGGATAAACGTTCAACTGTAGCACTGGATGGGATGGCTGCGTTGTATTTGATAAACAAGTTCACCAACACTTGCTCTCCTGTAATGGTGAGCAATCATCAGTGAGTCCTGTCATCAATTCGTTGAAGTTGCTCTCCAGCCAAGACTTAACAGATAACCATGTTACCTGTTTCTTTTCTTCCATTTTTTAGCTGGGTGACAGCATTGAAAAAATTAATCATATCTGCATCGTTCGTGACCGTACACGCCATAATTTTCTTTACTTGCGATGGAAGGTAGCAACTAGCTGACATTCATTCATAGTTAATTGACTTAAGAGTTAATGGCAGAAATTTAATGGAATTTAATCCAAACTTTAATGGTTTCGCAATTAACGTAAAAGTTAATCATTAACCAAATATTTAAAGCCGTTAGTTAACAATGAACGGATTAACGATTTTCTGCCCAGCTCTATCTATAAGGCAGCTCTATAATGTAGAACATCTTTACTGGATTTTGAAATAGAAATGACTGTTCGTTCAATAAACCACTACCAGCTATGGATCATCTCTTTTCTAAAGAAAAATTAGACCCCTGGTTGAAGAAATAGCGTTTGCCTTTCGTAGAGGCAATTATGACTTTAATTTGTGAAGCTAAGCTTTATCTATTTAAAAGTTAAATATCGTTTAAAATCCACATAGTGTTTAAAAAAACGGGGTTTTCATGACGTTAGGCAAGTGAGGAATGGGATTTGGATGCTTTAACGCAAACAAAAATGTAAATGGCAAATCTCTAAAACAAAAGTCAAGTTTTATTCACATAATTAAAAGAATTTTATTCAACTATTTAGCTATTATCGGCTCGGCAATTTCCGAACAGTTGTCAGAAATATTTTTAAAACAACGAACAGAAATTGTCGACTTATACAACACATAGAAAAACATTTTCTGTTAATTCTAATTTTGGAAGCGAAATAAACTCAAAGAAAGTTGTCAGCTTCTTTCAACATGATGACATATAAGTACTACATATGTATGTAATCTGTGCTGCACATTTAATATGATGATGATTTCAACAACAGTTCCCGTGGAAAATATTTCCGCATTATTTAGCTTAAAATAGATTTTAATGTCATAGGGGAAAATTTTGCCCGAATTTACGTTTTATTTTTGTTATTTTATTTATGTTTTTATTTTTAGAAAGTCGTTACAGTATAGAATTTCGCGGACTTATACAATTCAAATAACTTTTTACATTTTAATTTTTATGCACATATGAGAAATGAGGTCAACGTAATACCAAAATGTAGAGTTTAATGTAAATCTGCGCATTCATTTGTTTCTTATAAAAAAAAAAAAAACAATACACTTTAAAAGAAAATGATTACTCTGAATAAAAGTCAAATTTATTGCGTAATAATATTTCAAATATACATAGTACATGTACTACATATGTACATATGTACACACTTGGTGGACCAATTAATAAACAATTCTAGGACAGAAAAGTTACAGCTTTGGCACGAGAAAACCCATTTCTAATATCGCAAAATATAGAAACCGAGCTTAACCTTAATGTGGACTCGTCAACGATCAGAAGAACACTAATTGATACCAAACTTTTCCGCAGAAGCTCAAGGAGTGCGCCACTATCACAGCCAAGGCATATTCAGGCCAGAATACAATTTACAAAATATCACCTAAATCGGCCAGTTCATAAATGGCATAATATTTTATGTTCCGATGACACAAAAATTATTTTATTCTGGTCTAAAGGCCGCAGACAATATGTTCGAAGACCGTTTGGAGTTCCACATGACTCAAAATATGTTTCGAAAATAGTGAAACACGGTGGCGCAAAAATAAATGTTTGGTGTTGTTTCTCATACTGTAGCACAGGTCCTATATATTGGATTAGAAACAACATAGATGCCAAATTATACGTTGACATAATGAGTTCAACTATGTTGCCTTATGCTGAATGGTGGATACCACTGAAACGGGTTTATCAGTAGGATAACGACCCAAAGCATAATTGCAAAATAGAGAAAAATTGGTTTACGGTGAATGGGGTTGATGTCATGAGCTGGCAAGCCCAGTCTCCTGACCTCAATCCCAACGTTTGGACCGATGTCAAAGAAGCTGTCGGGAAGAAAAATCTAAGAAACTTACGGCGTGCGGAAAGCGATTTCGAACGAAAAGTACAGAAAACTAGTAGACTCTATGTCTCGACCATGCGCTGATGTTCTTCCTAACAACGGTTATTCCATAAAATATTGAATTTTTGATTACTTTGTTTTAGTTTTTTCTTGAATTTGTCATTTTAAGTTTTGTTTTTTTTTATAAGTATGTGAAATTCTGCTACTTTTTGCACAGGTGAATTTTATTATTTCGCAAAGGTTTTGTAAAATAAAATATAAATAACATATTTATTAAAAAAAAGGAATATTTATATTTTTTTAAATACAAAATAATAATAAGGAGCCATAAAATAAAATTTCTTTTAAATGAATTTCTTTTCATGAAATCAAATGATTATCACCTAAATTGATATAAACTTGTATCTTACTTTACTTACTTTTAATGGCACAACAGCCCATGGAGGGCCTAACCCGAACTTTTCGCATCCACTCATGTTATGCGTGTTATATTTGTACATGATTGGGAGGGACCTACAGTTTAATGCCGAATCCGAACGGCGGAGTGAAACGATTTTCATAGGAAATTTTTACTCTTGTAGGTTTGCCATTGCCTGCCAAGAAATGGTGCCGTGTAGAAAATTTTTTTTCTCTACTTTTTGATTTTGCCTGTGCCGAGATTCTAACCCCGGACACTCTGCGTAGCAGTACATCGCTCTACTACTACGCCACAGCGATTACTTGTATCATCATTGAATAATTGTAAAGTGAATAATTGTAAAGTTTGTCTACTTATAAAGTTTATGTATTGTATGTGGTTATACAAAAGCATTACTGGTAAAGCATTACTTAAGTACATAAAAAATTATTACATATACAGAATTTATATGATTTGAACTTGATGAAAAATATCTCTGTTGTTGGGTAATTTTGCACTGACCTAAACTCTTGTAAAGTAAATAATATAATTGCGTAAACTGTTTCATGAAGGACAATTGCAAACAAATACAAGGTGGGGCAAAAATAATGTGAATGTAGCATAATTTTTGCAAATGGCGTCAAATGTCATTTTGTTTTGGCATTTACATATCTTGTAGACAGATCTAGAATTAGTTGACAAAAAGCAATGGAGCCGATAAATATCTCGGGCAACGAACAACAATTCAAAATTCCGTAAAACGAACACAAATGTGCATCAACTAACTCATGAGGTTGTTATTTGACTGATATTATTTTTTCAACTTAATATTATAAATTTTACCCTTCAACTATACTTTCTTTGAAACCAGAGCCCAATTTTTTAAATTTCTAACAGAATGGCAGCCAATTCACATTATGACATTTCTTTTACCCCACCTTGTATAATGCAGCTCAAGTAAACTAAACGCATATGCTGAAAAAAAGATAATCACTAGCGGTTCCAGAAATTGTAAATTTTGGAAAAAAAAAACAGATTAAAATCTACTAGTTCCTTCACAAAGCCGTGAGACACTTACCAGGAGGGAAGTCAAGGGATTTATTCGCAAATAGAATCTTTTATTGAACACAATTATTAGTTTCTGAATTATATATGACGTTTGCTTTTCAGAAGTTGAAATTATTGGTCTGAGACATTTTTAAATGTCCTAAATCAAGGAACGCACAGACTTTGAATATTGCGATAGTAAATGTTTGCCAATGTTGCCTCTTAAAAATGTATCCAAAAGAAATATGATAAACGTTTTGGTGTCAGTTAAACACATTAGTTTCACTAGATCGTAGAAACGTTCTCAAAATTTATGGCAAGCAGAAGCACATAATATTACCGAATCCGGAACAAGCTCTTCTCACTTTATGCCAAGTCACTACTTGTATATTTGCATTTCGTTGTAAAGTGAGACGATACCCTTGACCCTTCAAATGTAGACTAAAAAATGCAATTACCTTACCACCAGCATATTGTGAATACTATTTACATAGTATACATATGTATATATGTTTGTATATACATGCATGCAAATACATACATATACACATATAATGTAAGTATATATTTTTGTACTATTTATTTATACACATACCTACTCGTACATACATATGTATGTATGTATCTATGAATATTGACTATGAGTATGTGCTGCTGACCCAGATTTTCATGCATCAATTGAACTTTTCATTTTCTTTTACTCTACTTTCGTTTATGTTATTGTAAAATAGTCGCTGTGTTGTTGGTTTTTGTCCTTTTTAAATTGCGATTGTTGTTTTTCCTGCAGTTGAAGTCGTGAAAGCAGCAAATTGTTGCTACTCTAATACCATCAAGTTATATCAAGGTATATAATTTTGATAATAGAAAAGTAAAGATAAAATTGCATATTTTTATGGATATAACTTTTTGAACTATATCCTCCTAAAAAAGCAAGTATGTATTTATAATTTAACTTGGTATAAAAGCCAATAAATCTGTAATTAAGAGCACTAATAAAAACTTGAAAAAAAGCAATTGGAACTTCGCCGTTCGGATTTGGCATAAAACTTCCCTTCCAGGTCCCTTCCTTACTTACTTACTTTTAATGGCACAACAGCCCATGGAGGGCCTAGGCCGAGCTTTTCTCTTTCACTCATGTTGTGCGTGTTATATTTGTACATGAATGGAAGGGACCTACAGTTTAATGCCGAATCCGAACGGCGAAGTGAAAAGCTTTTCATAGCAATTTATACTCTTGTAGGTTTGCCATTGCCTGCCAAGAGGTGGTGCCGTGTAGAAAAATTATTTTGTTCAACTTTTTTTTTTATAATTTTTTTATTTTGCCTGTGCCGAGATTCGAATCCCGGACATTCTGCGTAGCAGTCCAACGTATTACCACTACGCCACAGCGACCAGGTCCCTTCCATTCATCTATAAAAATATAGTACGCAGAACATGAGTGGATGGGAAAAGCTCGGCCTAGGCACTCCATGGGCTGTTGTGCCATTAAAAGAAAGAATAAAGAAGAAGAAGAAGAAAAAAAGCAACATTGAAAGTTTTTGCGTTTCTGTGTGCATAAAAGGACATTAAGAACAACAAGGACATTGACGTCTATTTATTATTAACACTTCGTAGTCATAGAAGTTTGTTTTGCCATAGCACATAGTATGCTGGTAACTACGCCACCTGCAACTGCGTGAGTATATATTTCAAAGTTATGCATGCAGCATGTACGAGACCTTGGTTGAGCTGCTGCGTTATATATGTGATGTGGAAACTAGTATGAATTTTTTGCAGTTTTCCAAATGTCCTTGTCTTATTGAATTTTTTTTTGGTTTTTTTTTTATTGATGCATTCAACACTTAGGGTGTACGCCTATGAATGCAGAGCATTGTGTTAAATGGAAGGAAGATTGATAGGTGGGAGAAAGAAGGAGGGAGAATCAGAGAGGGAATGCAATCACACAGGTCACCGTTAAAGGGATAGACAGCCATTGTGGCAAGTGTTATGCCTTTACCACAATGAACTTCAGTTTATCACTCCACTCATGTTGTGCGTGTTATATTTGTACATGAATGGAACTGTATATTTATACTATATATATTTGTACATGAACGGTAGGTCCCGTTTTATGCCGAATCCGAAAACGAATTGAAAAGCTTTTCATAGGCAATTTTTACTCTTGTAGGTTTGCCATTGCCCGCCAAGAGGTGGTGGCGTGTAAATTTTGTTGTTATTGCTTTTTTTGTTTTGTTTTTGTTTTGCCTAGATTCAAACCCCTGACATTCTGCTACGCTACACCGACGATAGGCATATGTGTGTATTTAAATGGCAATTTAACGACATGAACGACGAGTATGGAATCATTTAAAAGATTTTTAAATTAAAAATCTTCGGGTATAGTACTTAGATATTTCATGAAACATCTAAGTAGCTATTTTAGTATTTATTTATAGTTTGTTTTTCTTACACATAAGCTTAATTATGAATCACTTACAATTCTACTTAAAATCTTTAATATACTACTGTAGGAAAAAGTTAGTAAGACTTTTTAATTTAAATTTCGCGCGGAAACCCATTCATCAAAACATTATTTTTTTAAGGTTGGTATGACTGTCGGTGACATCTGTGCCAAATGTCACATCAAAATAATCATTAGTGTACACGCTTGTCTTTCTGAAGTACAAAAAGTGCATTCGGCGATTTTCACAATGAGTGAAATTATTCAACAAAGAAGTTCCATTAAATTTTGTGTGCGGAATCAAATTTCTGGTGCCGAAACGTTCAGAATGTTGCAAAAGGCCTTCGGTGATAATTGTATGTCGCGAGCAAGAGCAAGTATTTTTGATTGGTACAAATTGTTCAAAGATGGTCGAGAACGCGTTGACGACGAACCACGTCCAGGACGGCCATCAACATCAACTGATGATCAACACGTCAATAAAATCGAGGAATTGGTGCTCGAGAATCGACGATTAACAGTCAGAGACCTTACTGGCATCGTTAGAATATCGGAAGGATCAGTGAAAATCATTTTAAAACATCATTTGGGCCTAAGAAGAGTGAATGCACGATCGGTTCCAAAATCACTGCATTGGTTTTACGATACCATTTTGCCAAAAATTCGACTGATATCGTTCCGCAACCACCCTATTCGACTGACTTAGCACCGTGTGATTTTTGGCTATTTTCTAAACTCAAAAAACCGTTTTGAGTCAATTGAAGACACTAAACATGAATCGCTAAGCGCATTGAAGGCTATTCCGGACTATTATTGACTTTAACAACTGTTTCGAGAATTGGAAAAAACGTTGGCACAAGTGTATTGGGGCCGGGGGGATTACTTTGAAGGGGACGCTACATGCTGCCGGTACTGCTAATAAGGTTTTAAACTTTGTTGTGCCGGTTTTCGAAAAATAAATAAAATAAATAAATAAAAAAATAGATTTGGAAGAATGAATAAAAAAATTTGAAATTATGAACAAAGTCTTACTAACTTTTTGCAGTAGTAATTCATTTTCATATGTGACTATAGTGGATTTTATAAATTTTTGATTAGATTTTATTGTTGATTATAAACATTAATACTAAATCCTAAATTTTTTCATAGCTAATCTTCAAAGTTATAAGAGATAGGTAAAATAAATTTCAAAAAAAGAAAAAAACCAAACAGTTATAAAATTTCATTAATAACACGGTTCCACAAGGGTTTGCACCGATCCAAAATTCTGAAAATATAGTTTAAAAAAGAGTTTTTCTGTAACACGTCAAATCGATTTTAAAGTTTTTTCTACTGTACATCTCAGGAATTTTAACCGCCAGATGGCGCTATGTACATACATATGTCCTACACACCATCTATGTAATTTTAATGGATTTACTTGACAAACACCATCTAAAGTTTTGCAATGTTATAAAAATGTCCCTGCATTTGCAATTTAAATAAAATCTCTATTATTTATTATTAAGAATTTAATTATCTTAAATCGATTTGTACTTAATTTGCAACTTAAAAATTATTGAAGCGCCATCTGGCGGTTAGGAATAATGTTTCATAAAATTCTTTATTCAATTACCTTTTCAACAACCTTTCCCCCTCTTGGTCTGGTGGTTAATTCTCATAAAATCGGCCCATTTTTTTCTATTTCATAGTTTCTTTTATAATTACGGATACAGATACAAAGTTTAAAATCGATTTAATCGATTTTAAAGTGCTACAGAAAAGCTGAAGACACGTAACGACACGTAATACGAGCATAACTAGTATATTTTCAACATTTTTTTTTTGGAATTTTGGATGGGTACAAGAAAAGGTTTAATTTTGTCGAACAGTGTAATAAGGGGCAATTGTTGGATAATTACTAGTTTTCTGACCAGTGAATCTTGAACAGATGAAAGCTGTTATGATAGTTTTCAAAATGCCCAAAGTGCTTCTTCGTGAGGCTCATTCTTACCAAATCTAATCTAAAAGTCGAATAGTCAGAAAAATAAGCTCTACTTTATTTTTTTACTCTTTTAAAGACTGCCTGCATAGATGTAAAAAGGCTATAGGCAGTAATACAAATTGTTTATTTCAATCATTGCCAAGGGAAGAATCTGCATATGCATGTAAATTTTGTAGTTTTGAGCTCTTAGTTCGGGTCCACCATAGGGATGAGTATATCGATAGCAAAAATGTCTACACCTTATCGATAAGCCCGAGGAGTTGTCGACAATTATTTTTGTGACAATTCGGCTTTTAGATTAAATTTGGTAAGAATGAGCCTGACAAAGAAGCACAAGAAGGAATCAGTTGTCTGAGCAGCTTGTTTTATATACATTGTTGTTATTCTCTCTATGAGAAACATAACGTTCATTGAGGGTTTTTAATACACTAAATATAATCTCACAAGATAAACTTGCCAAATTCGGAAAAAACTATTTTCTATAAACGATTTTAAAAAATAAATCAAGAAGGAATTTCATCTAAATAATTAAACTACATGGAGAAAACTTAAAGCTTCTTTTAATGGTAAAATCGTGGTTTTCGCATCTATTCATGTTGTATGTTTTATGTATATTTGTTCGGAACAGACCTAATGCCGAGTCCGAACGACAGAGAAGAAAAGCATTTTGTTTGCAAGTCTTACTGTGGGAGATTTGCCGTTGGCATGTAGTAAATTTGTTTATTTCCAATTTTTGCTTTTTGACTGTGCCATTTTTGAACTGAGCATAGCAGTTAAACACCACGAACTATGTACGATTACAAATTTAACTAAACCGAAACCGAAAATAGGTCGGATGAAATCTTCATTACCATATGAAACGCTTTGGAGGGAGAAGAATGTATAAACTCAAACTTTACCTCACTCACAAATTTCTATGCTTATTAACGCATAATAATAACTACTTAGTTCCACTAAATGTGTAAATATTTGTACATTTATTCAGAAATGAGAATCACTATTGTTCAGTATTCAATATATAAATTGATAAAAGTTATAAGTATATTCCGCCAAAAGGTTTATACTCGTATATCGAATGTGAAACTATGTAATAATGGGCAATGTTAAATCTCCATGAGCAAAAACTGCATAAGAAAAGCTATTTACGCTGTTTTGATTCGTCATAAAAGTGTAGGGGTCCCTTCCATTCGTGTAAAAATATAATTCGCTCAACATGAATGGATGCGATAAACTCGATCTAGATCCTCCATGGATCATGCCATTAAAGATATTTTAATTAAATTTGCCACCCTATTAAAATATACTAAAGAACTAGCGATAAAGCTTTTATATTTACCAAATGATTCATATAAATCAATCAACGACAACTTACTCGTACATATTAAACGTTCATTTACCTTTTGCTATGTCTACACTTACACGTTATATACACAAATAAGTATGTACATACATACAAAGTTTTGAATCTTGCTGGCGAAAAGTACAGTAAACATATGGAAGGAAGGCAGGCAGCCGGGCAAGTAGCAGCAACAAGCTAATGGGAATGCACTCAAAGATGCACACGTCTATTTTTATGTGTGACCTTTTTTCTCCTCTCATTTCTTTCACTTTCGTAAAACAAATAAATATAAATACAGCGAAAAGATGAAGAGAAACAGTGAATACTGGGCAAACTTAAATCTGGAAAATGCACATAGGTATACAAAAAATCAAAAATCAACTGTGTTTTGATCGAATTGATACTTATACTCGTAATATTAGGTTCGATCGAAAAACACAATTTGTTTGATACGATGATAGGTATGATAGGTGTCGAAAGGTCCAATTTGGGTCTTTTATTATAGGGGGAAAAACTGGCTTCCTTCGACAACATCTTCAGTTTCCTCAATGAGCTTCAAATATCGAAAGTTCGAGGAAAAATGTATAATTTCCAATTACCTGAGTGGTTTTTCATCACTGAAATATAACAAAACAAATTAGGCATAAGAGAACCAGGTGAAACTTCTGTTTTTAACACGTTCTTTTATAAAAAAAAAAGTAGCCAAGAGTTAGCGTTTTAAACTATCGTCATCGTGCAGTTCCTAGTTCGTTTTACCTAATGAAAACTATCCAACAGTCATCACGACGAGGTGGTGCAATATCGAGTGCCTTTTGTTTTAATTTTTTTTTTTTTGTTATTATATTTTTCATTAATTCTCATTCTATGTAATTCGTATATCATTTCATGAATTTGGATGTCAATCATATCAAGTAATCAAGTTCACATTTCAGTACGAAATTGTGATTTTGTTTCAAAAGAAGGCTTGATTTTTCAATAAAAAAGTCTTGCTCTGATGAAATCATCCCTTGATTTTTTCGACAAAAACATGGCACGACGATTGTGTTACCTCATGATTGTAGCAAGGAAGGTGGAAAATTGCTTGAAGATTTTCAAGAGAACGAGAGTTACACCCCTTTTTTATCTTCTTCAAATCGTCGTCTGAGAGTAACATTAATATTGGGGTCTCATTCAAATTGCAAAATTCGCAAATAATTACATCTGCGGAACAAAAACTCGTATCTCTTTGGAACGCGGTTCGTATTGTCACTACAGTTATGTGACAAGCAGCTTTCTTTCTTGCAGCGGGTCTTTCACCAGCAAACAGAAACCCCAGTTCTGTCACAATCGGTCATCGGTTGCTGATGCCTCGTCTAAGTCTTCATCGTAAAACTGACTACCGATGACATCACTAACTGGCGGTGCATTACGGTTGGCATAAACTTTTGCTCTCGCACTTAAATTTATTTAAATAAAGGAATGAAAGGAGCTGTCCAAAATGTTTAAAACAGAAGTTTCACTTGTTTCTCTTATGTCTACTCTGTGTTTTTATTGCCCAATGATTGAAAACTACTCATATAAAGTCCCGGATTCCACTTCCACAAACTTTTAGAAAAATTTAAGAATTTGACTTTTTTCCTCGAACTTTTGATATTTTAAGGTCATTGCGTACACTGATGATGTTGCCGCATCAAGCCATATTTTTCCCCTGTAATAAAAGATCCAAATGGCACCTTCCGACAATTACACCATTTCTGTATAAAAAATTTTGTTTTTCGATCCGATTTTAATGTATACAACAGCTATTTAATCCTAAATTTATGATAAATTGGTCAGTGAAAGTCTAAAATTTAACGTCGAAAACTAGCAACAACACATGATGATTTTGTGTGCATCTTTATTTAAAATTTTTTAAATTTTTTCTAAAAATCAGAGATAACTTTTTAAATGGGAAATTTTAATTTGAATAACTTAAATACGAGTTTAATAAATAAATAATTTTAAAAGTCTAATATTCGGAGTTATATTTCCAAAATTTGTAATTTAAACTAATAAAAGAATAAAGACGTAAGAGCGATATGTAAGCCTACTTACTACACCTATAAATAATATATGTACTTACATGTTTTAATTTTTTATTTCCCGCCTTTTCGTACACAGACTTTCCTCCACATCGGATTTGGACAGCTATGAAGATGATGCCGAAGAGACCATACCGCCACACTGCCACATCGTAATTCGTTGTACACGCGAGATAGCTGGTTTCAATGGACTTGGCGAAGCGGTGCGGCGTCTTGACTTCCGTAGTTCGGTGCGCAATAGTCGCCGCTTTCATTATATTTGCTCCCTATTGCGTTTGCTAGTGTCGCATAAAGGCATTGCCAACTTATCGGGCAGTGCGCAGCGGCAATTGTTGCAAATGGTGGAAGAGGTTGCCTCGCATGGTAAGTTGGTATCGGTCAATTATATGGTCGATTAATGCTGCAGTAGCATTCGCGTGACATTAACTTCCGTTTTTGTGTTGTTGTTTTTTTTTTTCATTATGTGTAACTGGTTAGCAATGCACATATGTACATACTATGTATACATATACACAAAACACGTTAAGTTGAATGTATTTTTGTGTAGAGCTAATTTAATTATTTTCTCGCATTTTTCCATTTTCTCCTTTCTTTTTTCTTCTCATTTGCAGTCAATGACAGCCAACAGCATTTGAACGTTTTGCGCGGATTGGCGCTGCAACTGCAAAACATCGTCAACCAGGAAAATCAAAAATGCTGGGGTAAACCATTGGGCAGCACAAATCTATGGCAGGAGCATGTGGAAACGATAAAACGCATCCAAAATGTTGCTAGTCAAATTGAAATCAAGGAGGTAAACTACACAATTACAAATTGCATTGATTGGCAATTTCATTTCGATTCGTTTTTAATTTTTCTTTCCGGATTTTTTCTGGAATGATTGAATGATTACTTGTAATTGGAAATGGGTGAGATGGAAAATTGCAATGTGTGTTTGCGATGTTTGTGACATTGCATTTTGAATTGCATTGCCTGTTATTAGATTGAAGGAGATGATTGTAACATACCTAAAAGCAATCAATAGAAATCATGAAGTGGTTCTGATGAGCATTATGTTGTATGATAATTATATCTTCCCGTTTGAAAGAACTACTTTAACATTTTTTACTTTAAGAGGACTACTTTAACATTGCCAAAAAATCGATTCTGAAAACAGAGCTATTTACCCTAGTATTTAGGCATATGTAAAAACTCTTACAATACGTTAATAAAAGTTCATTATTCATCATTATAGCCCGGTCCAGAAATACGTCCAAAACTACATGACTTGCCAGAAGAATGTGTTCGAGAGATTATATTACGCATTGCCGATCATCGAGACCTAGAGGTAAACATTAGTAGCTATTATGAATTGAATCCAAACATCAATCACAACACTTTTTTCTTCTTTCATCTAGGCATCAGCTAATGCTTGGAATATAATGGCAACACTAGTGTCCGAGCAGCGAATTTGGCGTGAATTGACACGTTTTCATTTTAATCAGAAACAAGTTAATACTATACTCGATCTAAATAACTTCAAATTGATGGGGGAAGTTAAGGATTGGAAGAAGGTTTACCATCAATTGCGTCGCACCTATGGTCTCAATGATGATTATCAATATGCTGAGGTGCTATCATTATGCCGCTTTTGTTGCTGCCTTTTTTGGCCATCCGATGGTCATCCGTGTATTGTTGATCAATGCCCAGATTATAAACAACGTTTGGAGGAAGCGTCTGGTGGAGAATTGGTTTTGTCGCAACCAGTGCCGCCGGCTCAGTTTTTGAAATTTTTCTCATTGTAAATGGATTAATTTAAGACAGAGTAAAAATCGGAGCGAGAAGTAGGAAAGGAAAATACTGGGGCATTGTAGATATGTGACACAAAAAGATAAATAGATACCTACATATATTTGTTGTAAAACTTAAACAAATGAAACACAAAACAGTGATAATTTATAAGATTGTGGAAAGATTTGGGAGCAAGTGATGAATTTTCAAAAATGTCAACTTCCATTCTATAAAATGCAAATTCTATGATGTTTTTTTTTAAAAGCATTATTTGAATTTTTATGAAAGTAGAATAGTAGAACTTTAAAGTGGTTAACAATATCCTGATAACATATGGATACATAATGTAAATGTTGGAAATAGATCTCAATGATATTGTTACAAGGATTCAAATGAAAAGAATTTAAATATTATTGCAGATGAAAATGTGTAATTAATAGCCGTATTTCATAAAACACAACGCTCGGTGATTCTCGGCGTTGTATGCATGCAAAAACAAAATACCATCAATGCCGAGATACAATCGATACCGTGCGTTAAGGTTTACAAAATGCAGCTATTACTCTAATCTTAGATCGTAATTCATCATCATGATTTAAATTTTGTTTAATGCATAATTAAACAAAATAATTTTTTTTTTTATATTAACGAATTATCTAATTTTTTCTTATAAATACATATGTATATCATAACTCATTAGCACATTAAGAGCCAGTTTCTAAACAATGGGTCTAAGTTCCAAATTAGTTGACTGTAGCGTGAAAGTTTTAACCGGACAAGATACAAATCAGTTCATTTTTTAGGTAATGCCCAAACGATTCTGGGCGAGATGATACTACATAATATCTACTACATATGTACATTAAAAAAAATAGATATACATAAGAGAGGATTAATTTTTATAAGTTTCTTGGAATGCAGAAATAATATAAGGCGAAATTTTCTCTTTTCCGCAAGTTGCTTTCAGAAAGAATGCTTTTGTTTGAGAGTTAATTGCCGATATAAGCAAATACAAAAACACTTTCCGAGAGCAACTTACCAATTTTCTTACATAATTAAATTTCGCCTAACATTCATGGATATTTCTTATTAATTTTCAACCGCTTGTACATGGTGAAAATTAAGTGTATACAACAGTTTTGGACATAAAGAATTATTATTAATTAAAAACGAAAAACAGACCGAAGAAAAAGATAACACAACGCATGAGTAAAAATACATTCAGACGGTTTCGAAGTGGCCACCCTTGGTACAACTACACAGCTGCAAACGCTTGGAACATTTGGCTATGGACCGCAGCTCGTTCACCGTTATTCGCAACGCCTGTTTCAGGAACTGAAAATTTTTATGACGAATCAACACAATATACGAGTACATTCGTGAAATCTTAACCATACGCTGTAATCCATCGGATTGAGATCCGGCGAATATGGGGGCCATTATTGAGATGTGAAAGTGAGCCCTGCATCATTCTTGTGTCGTTTCAGCTCTGTGAGCTGGAATAGAGTCTTGCCAGAATTTCCAATCATTATCACCAAAGTGCTGTCGGGCTCAGTGCTGTCGGCATTACACTTTTTGGTTGATTTTGACTTTGTTCAACAAAAATAAAGGGATACCCTTGCCATTTGCGCAAACCCCACCCCATATCATGACAGATTACGGATGTCGAATGACGAATGATGGTCCAGGAGCCTCTGTTGACCAGCTTCTGTTATTTTGACGGGGTTGCGCTTCAACAGTAAACAACTTTTCATTTGTGAAGACGATTCTTTCCCATCCAATTCCTGAGACCCGACGTTGAAGAAGGCGGCATCTTTGGAATTGTATGCGCTTATTTTGATATGTAAGTAACTGACCTTTTTTGAGCGTGTAAGCATTGAGTCCTACTTTGTTTTTTGCTAAGAGTCGAACTGATTCACGATTGATGCCAGTTTGGTGAGAAAATTTTCTCATGGAAATCGTTGAATTACGCTGCACCCGCTTTTAAACGATTTTTCCATTGCTGGGAGTATTGACGGTGGGGTTTTTGCCTCTTCCTGCACAATCACCCAGCTCCTTAAACCGTCTAACTGCACGAGAAACTAACAAACGAGCAATGCGAAGCTTCCGCGCAATCTCACAATTGCGTTTGCCTAGCTGCTGTAATGTTATAATAGCTGACTGATTATTTGACATCGTAAAATAAATAACTTAATGAATTCTAGACCACATAAAAATTAAATCAGATGTACTCTCGATTACGTAGAATAATACAGGAATGAAGAAAATTGTTGAAAAATTACAATGCTTTTTCAATAGCGGGACGAATTCATTTTCACCCTGTGTGGATAACATAAATTGTTGATAGTAATTGTGTGATATAATTTCTCACTTTAACTCTCAATTAATGGATAAATGTGTCTGGTATTTGGGAAAACTAAATAAATTCTTGGTACCAATTTAATATTTTTAAGATTGGTTTTGCAAATTTTGAACAGACACATTTTTATAAATCTAAGTTTGCAGCTGAAAATTAAACAATTTAAAAAAAAAATATATTCTATAAGTTTGCCCAAGCTATTTTACCATAAATTATAAGCAACAGCTTATCGTATTATATTATATTAACTATTAGCAATAGAACATCACGATATTCTTTAATTTCGCAATAATTAAAAAAATAATAATTTAAGAGTTTTTTTTTAATATTTTTGTAAAAGTTAAAATAAAATATTTTTACAAGAATTTTTGGATAAATCGTATAAATATATAATTTTTATCAAAAATCTCGGTATATTTAGACTTTGAAGTTATAAATAATAAGTTTAAAATTACACAATTTTTTGGTAGTAAAGTTTATAACAGCAGAAAAACAGAGTGATGTATTCAACTATGCGCGGTTTCGATGAAACATACATTCTTCTTTTGTGGGCACAACAGCCCATGAAGGGCCTAGCCGAACTTTTCGAATCCACTCATGTTGTGCGTGTTACATTTGTACATGAATGAAAGGAGCCTACAGTTTTATGCCAAATCCGAATAGCTTTGGTTTTTCTTTGGCACTGTTGTGCCACTAAAAGAAAAAAAGAAGGTTTGCCATTGCCTGCCAAGAAATTGGTGCCTTGTACTCTTTTATTTTTCATGTAATAGCCGATAGCCGCAGCTAGGTGCCTCGGTTACCCGGAGATAATTGAGGTTTTAGATTTTCCGGATTTGTAGTATGGAGTCATAAAAGCACAATGACATCTAACCACACAAATCAAACTTGATATACGAGTACATTCGTCGTCTTAACTCGCAGCTGTAGAATGTTATTATTATTTTACCAAAAAGAATGTCATTACTACGAGGAAGACGCGAGTTTTTTGATCTAAAACGACATGAAAAACACCAATGTTTGCCTCCGTACATTATACTATGTGTCAATCGTTATTTCTGTTTTAAGTAAAATGCTTCTTTTATATGTATACTTAATTTCTATCAAAAATCATTGCTAAGTGCAAGACACTTTATGTTCTACTCAGTCTCTAAACTTTAAACTGTTGTCTCCTGCGACTGTAACTTCGTTACAGAGCAAATAAATCACTGCTATTTCCATCATAAATCATGACGAAGGAAAAATGTTAACTTTCAGTAGCTTTGATGAATCCTTTTTTCGAAATCCATTCAGATTCTTTTCTAAATGTATAATCTATAATATTTCACAAAAATATCTCTATCATAAAAAAAAAAAATAAAAAAATAATTATTAAATGTTAATACCTTCAAGAAATGTGATTAAAACCAAATGTCGAAATGTGTGTGCATGTGAATTTATGAAATATTTACAAAAATGTAAAACAAAATCCCAACCAGATCAATGAGCTGTATTGAAAACTTGGAATCAAGATTTTTTTCTCGTATAGAGTATAAGAAATATCGCAGAACACTATTGTATTTAGACGAAGAGAAATGTAACGCATATACTTGTATAGTTAAGAGAATATCGGACTTTATTAATATCATACATACATATGTATATTGTATATTAATTCTAATTGAATCTGATAGGAATAAAACAATGTAAAATAAAAAGGAAACTATTTTTCAAAATATTGCTACAACTTCTTAAAAGTATCGAAAATATGAACATATGTAGAAAACAAAAAACATCGCAAAAATAAGCTAGCTTAACTAACAAAAGCTAAAAATTATCTGTTATTACAAGAAGCTATAATTATTATATTGTATAAGAAATAAAGAAGATTAAATAATAAAATAAAATATATATACCCATATACATATAGTACTTATGTATATTGCATGGCATGAAATTATATGACAAATAAATTTTAAAGTTCGACGAATTAATTTGAAAACATTTATACATAGTCCTTGAAATTTCTCCTGTTTCTATCATTCTCAGCTTCTTCTTTTTCTTCCCAGTGTTTCATAAAAATTGCTGCACTTCTTAACCAAGCTGTCGTTTATTATGCTGGATATCATCGTTTTTAACTATCAGTTAATATCATCCATACATCAGGAGATGTATGGATGATTGAAGAAGCTGTACTAAGATCTCCTTCTTCCTTTAATCGAACAACATCCCATGGAGTCCGAGCTTTTCAAGTTGTGCGTGTTATAGTTTTATATTTCGTTGTCAGCCGAATCCGAACGGCGAAGTGAAAATCTTTTCTGAGGCAATTTTTACTCTTGTAGGTTTGCCATTGCCTGACAAGTGGTGGTGCTGTGTAGAAAATATGTTTTTTCTACTTTTTTTAATTTTGCCTGTGCCGACATTTGAACCGCGGTCACTCTGCATAGCAGGACAGCGCACTACCAACTATTCCACGAATTCGCTTGCCTGGCAACGAAAATTGTTACTCACTTTTGTTAGTCTCCCTGAGTGAGAAATAAAACGAATAAATTTCTAATAGAAACGAAAGACAGTTTGAGAAATAAATATATGTACATTTAAAAAGTCAATAAAAACATATTTCATTTAAGAATAAATTCATACAATACGTTCTAAAGCTATTAGGAAATTGCTTGGACTTAGCTCGAACTCGAAATGCATTACAATCAATTCATTTATTCACGTGAACGTCGACGCTTTGGCCGCCAATGCCTATTCACCGATCGTACCCAGCTAATGCTGAGCATACAGCCGAGCATGAAAATGAGACTCGCTTACATACTTCGCAATCCGATACACAGAGCCACCCAGTTAGCCGATCAGAAAGCATATAGCGTTATGGAAACCGAAAATGTTAGTTTTACCGAGCACGGAATGTATCACTACGAAGGCGGTTGGCCACGTGAAGTAAACATTAACGATGAAGAGCAGACACAGCGTCATCGTAAAAAAGTAGAACGTGAGGATAGTTGGGGTATTCAGGTCATGAATTTAATACACACTTCTATGGAGGTGGCAGCACAGAATAGTGCAGTTAATATTTATGAGGAGTTCTTTGAAGATTTACCACAAGAATTGAGCTTTGACATGCGTACACCATTCGAAGCACGTCAGAATAATATTTTTCATGATCCAATGCAACCGCCGCGCAGTATAACCATAATCGATTGGATGCCGAATGATATTCGCCGTTTTATGGCACAGCATACAAATTATAATCCCAAAGCGGAGGCAAAACTAGCCGATTTAGTTGATGCCGGATCTGTGAATGCCTTCTACATATGGAATTTAAATAATTCACTGAAACCGATGACTATATTGGAGGGCGCCGAACCGATAACGAAGGCTGCTTTTTGCCCCAAAGATGAAAATTATATTGCTGGCGGATTTTTATCAGGCAAATCTGCTGTTTGGGACTCTCGTACAGGAGATAATCCCATACAGTTATGCCCATTAGAGGCTGCACATCGTGAAGCGGTTTCAGGTGTTTGTTGGGTGCATTCAAAAACGAACAGTGAATTTTATACAGGCTCGTATGATGGTTCCGTTAAATATTGGGACGGACGTGATTTAAGTGAACCTATACAAGAGATTTTACTTGATCCAGAACCGACCGATGATCAGTCTCGAGAACGAGCACATGGAGTGGCTGTATTAGAATTTGAGTACACGATTCCGGTGCGTTATATTGCAGCTAGCGACCAGGGACACATTTTCATAGGTAATCGTAAGGGTATGACACCCACAGAAACTTTCATAGCAAACTATAGAATTTTTTCGGGACCTATACGAACCATTGAACGAAATCCATTTTTTGTGAAGAATTTTTTAATTGTGGGCGATTGGTGTGCGAAAATCTGGGCCGAGGAATGTAAAGGTTCGCCGACAACTTTGCTAGTGAAGAAGCGAAATGAAATTATGTGTGGTACGTGGAGCACAACACGTTGCTCGCTTTTTGTAACTGGTGATTATAAAGGTGAACTGGACTTTTGGGATTTGCTGTTAAGTCATAGAAAACCAATTTACACGATCAGATTAAATAAGCCCATTACTTTTTGCAAGTTTCGTCCAGACGGTGAGTTTCTTGCTGTGGCTTTAAACAATGGAGATGTGCAATTATTGGAATTGGATCCGGCAATGAAACATAGCGCAAATAGAGATAAAGCGCTCATTATGGCGGTAAGTTGTAAAGGATGTTTGAAATACGATCAGAGCTTATTCCTTGTTCAAGTATATTAATAAGTAGTACCAATTCCCTTTTAATAAATTGGAGGTATATATCGCTCGATATATACATTTCTGTTAGCTTTTCGAACGCGAACAATTACGTTGCAAGCTGCTTGAGGGACGCGTCGAAGAGGTTAAAATCAAGCGTAAAACCTCCGTTTGGGAGTTGGAACAACGAGCGGCAGAACAAGAAGATGAAGTGGGACCCATTATCGACCTTGATCCGGATGACCCGAATGATTTTTTGCAAATTGTTGAAAATGATGTCGATTTGCAAGAAGCTGTTAAGTCTTTTAAAGACATAATTACAAAAGTAATGAAAAAACGTCAGGAACGAATATTTGTCATGGAGAAAACTGATTTCGAGATTGAGTTTATGCGAAATGCGGAAAAGCAAGACGAACTAGGTGAAGAAGAAGAAACCTTGTAAACAATAAACAAATCTTATTTTATTTGCTCAAATACTTATATTTTTGAATGATGTTTGTATAAACTTTAACAATACAAAATTAAAATACGAGCATTTTTTGTGCAAGTTCATTCAATTGCGCCACTCTCATATCTATTATTATTATAGCCAAATTTCGACGTACTGCTGTTGCTTTACGCACCAACAATTTCACCTCAAAATGATTCATCAAGAAAAGCCATTTCATTTCATCCTTTTGATGTTCTTGCATTTGTAAAAACTCTTCAATACTGACGCCCAGAATGCGTTCCGCATCTGAACCTGAACCACCGCTGATACGCGCTTCTAGCAAAGTTCCCGTATGATCGCTAAACTGAATGTTTATATTAAAAATGTATTCGAGCGTATCCCCACTGTAGTTGAGTGAAAATGACAATTGACACTGGTCGAATTCACATATGGCTTGACTGGTAGTTAAGAAACGATGGCACGATTTACTGCGGAGCAATATTGGTTAAGATACTACAATATTCACATATACACATGTACTTATATTCAAACTTGCCATTTCTTGCTTATAACTTGATTTTGCTGTCCATCGACATCGAACTTTGTTACCATGGCATACAATACAGCTGTAAATTGATCAGAATCGTCCTTCAAATAGCCTTCAGTACGCGCATATATCTGCTTTATAGTCATTTGATTCGTAATTTGATCCGCTGAAAGTAATAAAATAGTTTGTTAAAGCTGGCAACGAGCTTATGTATTTGCTCTGTATTTAATAAATAACTTGCCCTGCGGTAAATAAGCACTTCCTTCCGGTGCAAATATATTCAACCCTTTACAGGGGGCAGTAATGGCAAACTCTGCCAAGAGTTGTGCTTCTTCACCAATTGGATTCTCGTAGATTAACGTGCACCCAGTTATACTCAATGTTGAACTTTTATGGAAACCCGAATAGAAAACTTTAACATCCACCAGATGCAAAACCGTCTTTGATGCTTGCCAATACTGTTCGGCACGTTTAATCCAGTCGGAGTTCCAGGTGGTCAATATCATGCCAGTCACTAGACTTCGATCGAATACAATCAGTTCCAAGCAATGTAACATTTTGCCAGTGCGTGAATTTTTCAATTCTCGAACAGGACGTGAACTAGCGATTGCTACCAATAGATCAATTAATTGTGGTTTAACATTTTCGCTAATGCTACTGCGTATATCTGCCAAATTAAGTGCATTACACAGCGGTTTGTGTGGTATACGTAGTAAATGGCGCAATTCGCGATATGAGTCCATGTCGGAATAATCGTGTTTATCCATAAGACCTTGGCCTTCATTGAGTACCAAAGAAATTGGTATCGTTGATGTGGGTAGATAACGCATTGGCTCTTCCCCGTTATATGCAGCAGAGGAGTGGGTTATGGTAATGTGTTGCAGTACTTTGGGGCAGATTACATCAATTATGTCACCTATTTTTAGTTTGCGATGGTATTCATCTATTTTCTCTTTTGAGCCCCAATATTTGCAATTTACAATGTGCTGCTTAGAGTCACGCAATGTGTAAGTAATCACACCACGATATTCGTTGGTATCTTTCGCAAGAAAGAAATTTGGCTCACTTTTGCACAACACTAATGCGGTAACTAGAGCGTTACATATATCAGCATTAAGCTCTATCAGCTTTTTTGCTACAACCCCTGCCATTTATAATTTCTCAAAGTCAATTTTTAAAATTATAAAATCTGAGTTGATTTTAAGACAACTTTTCCGAAATGAACCAATTTGAACTTTCGACCGTTGTTTTAATTTGAAAATGAAGTGAGAAGTGAGACTGGCTGCAATTAATTAACCAATAGCATTGCCATGTATAAATGAAGATTGGCAATAGAAATCAGACAAACAAAGTGAGAAATTCAGACAAGCGTAAATTTGTTAACTCAAATTTTAAGTAGAGAATTTAAAATAAAGAAGCAATTGTGATTTTGACACACTGTAGGGAAATACTTAATTTTGAATTTCTTTTTTAACGTACATATATAAATATAGTTTAACCTATTAACTGGGGCACTCCTAGGGGCCAAGAACGACTAAGCCGATATGAGGTGAAGGAAAAATGGAGTGGTGTTAAAAGATAAACTTTACCAAAAATATGTTTTTTAATTAAAATAATACAGTTGAAACATTCAACGTTTTATGTTTTTATAATAATATTCTTTGCAAATGTGGTCCATGACCCAATTAAGGAGTGGTTAAAATTATGTGTTTGTTCAAAGGAGAGAGTTCAAAATAGACACTAATATCGTAGATCGTTTAAGAGGTGGTCTGAATATTGAGTGCCCGATTTATGGATGTTTTACTGTACTGTAATTTAAATGCTTAATTAAACTAGTTAACACTGTAATTTTATAAAAGAATTCAATTTATGTTCAGGCTTCGGCATATGTATGTATTATTTTACTTTCTTTGGATTGTTGCTAAGTGAAACAATAACAATAACGACAAGCAATAACACCTAAAGTCGAGTTAAGATCAAAAATATTTCATCATAGAAATAGCAAAGTGGTTCGAATTTTTAAATAATTATAAATAATTTAAAGAGTGGCCTTTAGAGAAAACTCTGGAATATTGCTGTACTTTCTAAAATATATTCATACAAAGCACTCAAACTCACTCAACAAGAAAATACACTTTAGCTTTTATTACTTATCACCACAGATTTATTGATCCAACATTGAAATTATTCAATGCAATTTTAGCAAGTAGGAGAATTTTTTAATAAATGAAATAGTACAAAATATTGAATCGAAATGGATTATACATATAAAAAGGAAAGACGAACATTTGGTACACGCATTAGCTTCGAAGATAAAGATGAAATACTTTTCTCAGAGAATTCAAGTCGAGAATTGACTAAAGATTACATACTTAAAAATCCTGTAGACAGAGTTACACATTATGGCACGCAGTTGTCTCTCAGTGAAGCGAACACCGAACGTGCTACCTACAAACACACAGGAATCACACACAATGAAGGCGGTTGGCCAAAGGATATCAATATGCACGATCCCGAACAGACTGTGCGATATAAACGAAAAATTGAAAAAGATGAAAATTACATAACGCAAGTAATGAATTTAACTAAATCAATGGAACATTATATACATCAAAATAATGCTGTAAATATATATGAGAATTACTTTGAGGATTTGGATCCAGCGCCATTGCCTGAACCATGCCGTTCTCGAACGGTTAATGTGTATCGTGATCCAAATCCGATGAAAGTACCTGTAACACATTTGTCGTGGTCACCAGATGGCGGTATTAAAATGGCAGTGAGTCACTGTGATATGAAATTTCAAGGTGAAAAATTAGGGCAAAAGTGTAATTCTTATATTTGGGAAATTGAGAATCCCAATGAACCTTTCCTCACTCTTGAACCAAAGGTGCCATGTGTGTGCTTGGAGTACAATCAAAAGGATCCTACTAGTTTGGTAAGTTCAAGTATACCGTCGCAATTATGTATTTTAATACCAACTTTATACTGCAAAAGGTGAGCGGGATGTACAATGGTCAAGTAGCTGCATGGGATACTCGCCACGGTAAATATCCGGTAATGATTAGTGAACGCGAGGTTTGCCATCGTGATCCTGTAAATTCAGTTCTTTGGAATAATTCGAAAAGCGGTACTGAATTTTTTTCTGGTGCATCAGATGGTCAGGTATTATGGTGGGATACTCGTAAGTTAAGTGAACCTTTAGACAAATTACTCATGGATCCAGTACGTACGGATGAACAGGATTTATCGCGCTCATACGGCATATCAGTGTTGGAATATGAAACCACGATACCCACCCGATTTATGGCTGGCACTGAAATGGGTATGTTATTCTCGTGTAATCGAAAGGGTAAGACGCCGATGGAGAAAATACAAATAAGGGTAAAAATACTTAAAATAACTACGATAATTGTTTAGCTACATATATATAATAAAATTAACGCATTTGGTATGTAGATGATGTGCCATTTGGGACCTGTGTACGCCATAACACGAAACCCTGCATTTGTGAAAAACTTCTTAACAGTCGGTGATTGGTGTGCACGCATATGGTCGGAAGATTGCCGTGAAAGTTCTATCATTTGGACCAAAAGTAGTTCGGCAATGTTAACTGATGGTGCTTGGAGTTATACAAAGTATGAAATGTGAAAAATTGTCTTGGATTCCCCATAACTAAACCTCTACACATTTTATTAGGGTTTCTCAATTTTTTATTACCCGTATGGATGGTGTTTTAGATACATGGGACTTACTGCAACAACAAAATGAACCAGTGCTTACAGTGAAAGTTTGTGATGAACCTTTACACTGTGTACGTACTAACGAGAATGGGAAATTTGTTAGTTGTGGCAGCAAACAGGGTGCAACATTTTTAATTGAAGTGTCCGAAAATATGGTAATGTCAGCTAAAAATGACAAACCTCTACTTACAGCGGTAATATTGAATATTCTTTATTTGTATTATTAGTAAAATTTATGTTTATGATCTGATTTTTAGATGTTTGAACGTGAAAACCGCCGAGAAAAAATACTGGAGGCTAAGTCTCGTGAAATTAAGCTTAAGGTTAAAACTACACACGGTCAAGAGCAAGGTGATTTGACAACATTGAATGGAAAAGTTAATGTTGCTCCATTTAAAAGCGCTTGTGAACAAGCGGCTTCTGAATATTTTGCTGCTGTTGAACAAGAACGTGTGAGACGTATTCCTGGTAACAAGCGTAGGTGATCACAAAGTAAAAGTTGGTCTGCTAATATGGCTTCTAACAAGAATTAATTATTTACAGAGGATGTGGAGGAAGTTGAAGTATCTGAAGCAGATAGTACGAGAGCTTGAAATGTTTATTTTTATGTTTATATTAAAGAAGTTATTCATTAAATAAAAAGGTAGCAGAAACAGTTACAGTTACATGAGACTGGTCTTTTTTTTAAGCCATACATTTTTACCAAATCAGGTATTAAACTAAATCGGGTGTTCTATATACTGTTGGAAAGGCAATGACGCAACTTTTATCCGGAGAAAGTATAGTGATTTCATTAACATACATAATTTTATGACCAAGTTCGCTCCGGGTACGGGAAAACTGTTTTTTTTTTTCATAGTCAGTCATTATTTGTTTTGGCATCATAAACGTCAACTCTTACGCATTCTGCGTAAGTTTGTAAAAAAAAAAATTTAATATGCATATTGGAATTTATAAAAAAAAGTCATTTCCTCAAGGGGGATCACAAATCCAAACTTCACACTTCTTTTTATCTCACTTATCCCACACACGCTCGCAACTTTAACTTTTCCAACTCTTGATTTAATGATACCAGTATATATATACCTGTGAACACTACCCTACAATAACTGATATAAGCTTGTCTTCTGAAAAAAAACGTTTATATTAAATATAATAATCTCTCACTAGAACACAGATTCATATTGTATATAATTTTGACAGCTCACATTACAATTGGCTCAACTACAGGCTCACTACCTCTATTTTTCAACCAAGAATCTCGAAATGTACCACTTTGCAGAAAACGTAAAAAACTAAAAATTCGAAAACCTTTGGTGTTACGTTGTTGAAGAACCAGCTGTAAAATATTTTTCAAACAAATCCGCTGAGAACTGGATTCTTAGGTGATTTTACAGAATGGAAACAAAAATTTTAAATTTTTCCATAGTGGAGATACGTGGTTAAAGAATAGAGATAGCGTTATATATATTTAGTTAATGCTCTTTTAGTATTATTCTCACAATTTGCATATACTCCCCTAGTTTTACTTTACTTACTTACTTTTAATGGCACAACAACCCATGGAGGGCCTAGGCCGAGCTTGTCGCATCCACTCATGTTATGCGTGTTATATTTGTACATGAATGGAAGGGACCTACAGTTTAATGCCGAATCCGAACGGCGAAATGAAAAGCTTTTCATAGCAATTTTTACTCTTGTAGGTTTGCCATTGCCTGCCAAGAGGTGGTGCCGGGTAGAAAAATTATCTTTTCTACTTTTTGATTTTGCATGTGCCGAGATTCGAACCCCGGACACTCTGCGTAGCAGTCCAACGCACTACCACTACACCACAGCGACCACCCCCTAGTTTTACATTTACCCCATATTACGTACTTAAGAGTGGGTAGACACGGGAGCAAATTTGGTAGAAATTTGAAATTTTGGTGCACACGGCAATATTTAAATTTCGTCAAAAATATAAATTAACAGCTGTTTTCTGTGGCCCTTGTTGTTTATATTTAACGATAAAAAATATATCAATAAGAATTGGATTGCAAGATTTTATATTGCATTTATGAAACAAAATGTTTTTAGTATTTATTTTTTTGTCTTTTATCATTTTTTCTAAATTTCCACTTTCTTCAGAACCAAACAAAGAGCAGCTGTTACGAAAACATAAACTGTTACCTATTTGTTAAGTGTCTAAAAACTCACATTTCTGTGCAACCCTGTGTGGAGATTGTAGAAACTCACATGCATTTCATTAAAAAATCATCTGAAGTTCCCAATTTTATTTGACAGTTCTGGCAATGCGAAATTTCGCATTGAATTCAAAGAAATGCTAAATTTGAATTAAAAACGCTTTCGTATGTCCGCGCTATAAAGAGCCTGGCCTATAGAAACCGTTATCTAAGTATGTGAGGACGTAGTAGATAAAGTACATACATTCTTCAATATTTTTAAGAAGTGTGTACGGAACGTGTATGGTCTAATTATAGAAACTTAACGTAACATAACAGCGCATAACAAAACTTAATGCTGATTATAGAAACATAGCACAGCAGCATAAAATCAGCTGTTATCTTAAATAACTAAAACAAAATAAAACTACAGAGTATGGAAGATTTGCTAGATCTGCAAGGCATTTTCGGAAAAAATTGTAAACAGCTAAGGCTGTGGTTATATTCAAAATTTGCTCGGCGAACACCATGCAATTGTTGTTGCCCGAACACGAAAAAAGAGCTTTTACTCACTCTCACACCGAACACGATATGCTGGGTGAAATGTACACCGAGCACGCCGAGTATTCAGAGTGTCAATGAGTTATTCTTCAGAAAAGAGAACAAAAATGTATGTAAAATAGAAGGACAACATGCAAACCTGTATATCATTATTTTCATATGTAGAAAAGCGAAGTTGCGAAAGTTTTTAGTTTTTAAAAGTGAATATTAAATATATTATTCATAAAACTATTGAAGAAAAATTATATTTTTTTCATAATTGTTCAATTATATTATTAATTGCTCACTCCATATTGATAAAAAATTTTAAAGTTTTCTTTGGTATACCATTTAGTGTTGCCGTTGCCAACAATATGGATGGATGGATGGATGTGAAGGTGGCCGAGAACCTGACCTACGAGTGCAGGAAGTTCAGGCACTCAGGCTATGTAGCCCATTTAAGAAAAGAAGAAGGGGTGACAGCAAGTAAGGGGTAAGAGAAAAAGAGGTAAAAAGTTGCCAACAATATAGTATTTCAAAAAAAATGATTTTGGACAAAAAACAACTTTGTAACGAACACCAATGTAACCACTACCACGAGCACGAGAGTAAAATATGATGTGCTCGTCGAACAGCGAACACCAATATAACCACCTAATGGCATTTGCTACATACAAAAGCTTCTAGTTTCGAATTTTTTCAATACGAATATGTGGCAACTGTATATAAAAAAAAAACAGAAATGTTCAAAGCTGGCAATGTTGCCATTAATTTTGAAAAGAAGAGGGAAACATATTTCTCTCTCTTGGAAAACGTCAAATCAAAGTAAGCAAGCTTTTATAAATCGCTGGTTAAAATTAAAATATTATAAAAGAAGCAATTAAAATATAAGTAATACATTAAGTGCAAATAGAAATATAAACTGTAAGTAAAGTAAATTTTCAAAGCAAAATACAAACGTCATATAGAAATAAGCGTTTCAAAAAGACAGCAATGTGCTACAAGTTGTTGATTTTTATGGTACCTGCACCGCATGCCGCTATCCGTAATCAAAACCAGAAGCATGCATTTGGTCTACGTGACTCCTGAACATGTGGCAATGGCGGGCACAAAGAAAAAACCACAAACAAAAGTGTATGCACAAGTTTGAGGTAAACAAAAAAACGCAAAAGCAACCAAAAAACTAAAGTTTGAACGAACGTTGAATATGCCATTCTACGCATAGCCATCGTCCCTTGAGCTACTCTACTCTATATCAGCGGAATTTGTTTTGTTTTGAGATTAGAAAAGATTGCATATACATAAATATTTGTATATTTCGGGTGTTTTTTTGTTGTTGTTAATTTCGCTAGCGCGTGTGTTTATAAAACGTGTGTCGTTTATAGTATTTTTTAATTTTTCATTGGCGGTCAGTGAATCGACTCACACAGTCAAACAGCATAATTTGATGAAGTAGTAACAGCATCACAATACTTGTGTGTTTTGCTATTTTGTTTTATAATAAAAAAATTTTTGCAAAATTTAATATTTTCTAAACAAAAACAAGAAAATCTAATAAAAAAAAGCTGATTTGTGAAAAGCATATAAAGATGGTTTAAATCGCAGAAAGACCAAAGTTTATATAATATATAAGTATATTGCGAAAAAATAAAAACTAGTGTCTGACTCAAGAAAAAAGTGAAGGTGAGGCTCTTTGTGTAGCATAAGTGCTTTTCTAAAATGAATATACTCGTGAATAAATTACATATATTTGTAGAGAAGAAATTGTAATTGCCTGCTTTGATTTTGCAAATATTCTTTCTTAGTCAGGTTTATGCTCTTTTATGTAATTTTATAATTAATTATACATTTATTACATATTACAACATCAGTTTGAACTTCTTATGCCTTAGCTTTGGAAGACATAGGATACCTTTTCAACAGTCTAGACATGCATGTTCTTCTCCCTGTCAATCACACAATCGTTTAATTGTGACATGGATTGAAAAGGCATACAGTCTGTTCAACAAAAAACGTTAGTCTCTTACTCAGTTAACTTCCAAAAAAAAATCGGAATGTGTTATTTTACATAAATACATAAATACATATTGTTGCGGTTGTTGACGCATACATTTTAATTTAGTTCTGTTTGTACTTTCCACTGTAACACGTGTAAACAAAATGTGTGTGTAGTTCAAGAAACGTTTCGAAGCGAGCTTTTTAACAAAGCATCCTCAAGGGCCTAAATGGTCAGTTCAAAAATATGCAAAATGTCTTAAAACTACTTGCAGATTTGTTAAGAGGTGGTCTGAACGTTATTCAGAAATAGGAAACGTTGACGATGAACCAGGAAGAGGCCGAAAGCCTACCACCTCCACGCGGCAGAATAAAGTTATCGTTGGGCTTTTTGAAAAAAAATTCATTGATCAGTTTAAGGGAAGCAAAAAAAAATTTATCGGAGAAAGGGTTGCATATATCCTTAAACAAGATTCGCGACAGACTTCAGCAATCAGGCATAAAACGTAGCAGTACTTTGTCAAAACCATTGCTTTCACAAAAGCATGTTGAAAAGCGTCTTCAGTGGGCTTACACAAACATCGATCGAGATTGGACCAAAGTAATATTTACAGATGAATCCACTTTTGTGTTGTTAAATCCAATTAAACATGTTTGGTTGAAAAAATGGCGAAAAATTTATTGAACGAAGTGTAAAACATCCGCAGAAGGTTCATGTCTATGGATGCTTCTCTGCCCAAGGATTTGGCTTTCTTAAATGCTTCACGGAAAATTTAAATGCCGATAGAATGCTGAAGTTGTATAAGGATTGTCTATTAAAGTCAGCTGAATTATTTATATGGGAGAAATATTACAAGAAGATAACGACCCGAAACACAAAAGTAAACTATGCACTAAGTGGAAAGAGGATCACAATATTACAACTTTGGATTGGCCCTCTCAGTCACCAGATACAAGTCCCATAGAGAATGTGTGGTGGGCTCTAATGAAAGTTAAGATCCAAAATGAAAATAAAATCATCAAAACATTTTATTTGATTGCTCAAAAGTACGTGGAAGTCTCTTTCCGTGGAATCTGCCAGTTGTAGCCAAAGATGTCAAGCAATTATAGACAATACAGGAGATTGGACGGCATATTAAACTTCTTATAGAAAACCATAATAATATGTATTTCCTAAATATAAAACACTTTTTCAAATAAATGTATCATAAGGTCTGTTGGAGAAAAAGATAGGTAATAATACATACAGTACGTAACAAGCGCATTTTTCTATGTATTAAATTTTCAATTCCCATTGAAATAAACAGGCAAATTATGAGATCAATTTGATTTCGTCTTGTATGTACATACATATATATGTATATAAATAAAACAATAAACCTTCAACCTTCTAAAGCGATAAGGCTTCATTTTTGGTTTTTTAAGGGATGTCGCCTGTTCTAATGCTAGTTTGGCGTACGTGTTGCGTTTCATGTTTACTTTTTCGGAAGTTTAACACAGTTTGTGCGTAGCGTTTGCACATGCATTGCAGATAGTTTTGATAGATACAAAAATGTATCTATAGTTTTTCCTAATTATGGCTTATGTTGGGTGAAATATATAATTTGAAAATATATAGTTGATGTGAAAGTTAATTTTGTTTGTTGCATTATTTAATTACTATATGCGTTTTTAGGTTATCAGAGAATCTCTTGTGAGGGAGTAAAAGAAAGAGAGCGATAATAGGAGTAGAATTAAAAAGGATTCTCTTCTGCTCTTATTTATTTATTTAATCTACGATTAAAGCCAATCAATGAAAACAATTCAGCGTATACTTGAGACTAATTAAGTTAAAACTAAGAAAGAGCCTCACATATTAAATATAAGTTTATTTAAAGAAAACTAATATTGGAAACAGTAAAACATGAGTGACTCACAAATTAGAATGAAAGTTGAATGAAAATAAAAGTTTTTGTTTATAAATTTAAATTTTGAAAACATACATACGCCGAACTGAGCATAACCTACTGTCCACGCCAGCAACTGAATTGTCGTGGAATTCTTATTGAAATATAAATTATATACACTAATTATGTAGTCGCCATGGCGTAGTTGGTAGTGCGGTGGAGCGTTACGTAGGGTGTTGGGGTTTTAAATTTCGGCACAGGCAAAATCAAAAAAAGTAAAAATAATCATTTTTGTACACAGCACCAATGGCAAACTATTGGCAGGCAATAAAAAACCCACAAAACTGAAAATTTCGTAAGAAAATCTTTTAACTTTGCCGTTCGGATTAAGCATAAAAATATAACTCGTACAACATGAGTGGATGCGAAAAGCTCGGGCCCTCCTTGGGCTGTTGTGCCATTAAAAGAAAAAGAATACATTAATTATGAAAAATTATGTACTATTTTCCTATTTACATTAGATTATTGGATTAGATTAAATTGAAACAGGCTCTGGGCACAAGGCACTAAATCACTGCGGCCTTAAATAGTCTATTGTGAAGAGTCCAATGAATATCCTAAGATACACTTCCTAGGCTTGTAGCTTGTAAAAATCCTAACATATCCCTGGGACTCATAGTGCCCACTTCAACCGTAGTTGGATATGCAATAGTAATGTGACGAAGTCTAAGACTTGCAAGTTTGTCACAGTGACACAGAATGTGCTCTGCTGTTTCCTCGTCTTCGTCTCAAAATCTACAGAATTGGTCCCGAGTTATTCCCATGTTAGCAAGATATTTCCTAACTGGGCAGTTTCCAGTAAGAAATCCTGTAACAGCTCGGATTCCGTTTCTGTTAAACATGAAGAGTTGTTTTGTGCTTTAAGTGTACAAGTGTACTTTGGTACACTTGGCATGAATGATTTTGCTGGTCTGTTGCCGGAGGTGCCGTCCCAGGCAGCCATGTGTTATGATTGAACTCCATACTGAGGTTTTCGTCAGCCATTTCATTTCCCTCAATACCACTATGTCCTGGCAACCAAATTAGTTGGACTCTATTTTGTGATGCTAGCCTGATTAGTAGTTGCGAGCACTCCCATATAAGTTTTGAGCTTATTTTGAAGGAGTTTAAGGCCAGTAGTGCAGCCTTACTGTCCGAGAGAATATACCTATAGATGCTTCGTTTACACGACGACCTTTCTTCATATTCTCTAAGACATAATCAAATTCCTCCTGATAAACTGCGTTTTATTGACTCATACTAGCAATACTAGCCTAACTCCATAAAGTCCGGTTCCAACCCGCTCGTTTGTTTTTGATCTATGATCCATCTGTGTACGACAGATGGTAGTCTCCAACAAAGCGAGGACATTATTTTTCCCCAAGTATCTGTACTAGGGAATGTAACTTGAAAGTTGTGTTGGAAGTTATATCGGGGTAGGTACGAATCATTTATTGTGATGTTAAGGTTTTGTTCCTTAGTCAATTCTCTTGCGGAAGAGCGGAATGTTTGCTTTTCTCATTTTGAGCTTAATAGGGAACTTCAACACCTCTTGTCTGATCACTAAGTGTAGTGATGGCAGGCCCAATGCTGCTCTTGGTGTGGTTTTCCTATTTACATACTTACTTTAATATTGAATTGAAGATTTATATAACTTCCACTTAAACCATAATTTGAACTTTATCCTCTAACGCTATTTGATATTGTAAATTATACACAGACGCTACCACAAAGAGATGTTTGCATGTCAACAAGTTTTCTTAAAACTCTTTTCATGAAATTATACTCAAAGGGTAAGAATCTGGCTTTATCAACCATTAAATAAATAATCGTCTCTGGAAACGGAAATGACTACCGGACAATTCCGTACATTAATTAATTAAACTTTGTCATCAGTGTCATATTTAGCAACTTACTAAGTGAATTAATATTCAACTAAAGTACGGCTGTATGCATAATCGTACATACATACTCGTATGTATTAATATTAACATAAAAGTAGGTTCTTCCTGCTTTTATGCACGTTTAAACAAAAACAGAAAACTGGTTAACGTTACGTTTTCTTTTCGTAGTTTAAGATATTTTAATGATTGTTTTGTTGTACCTTTGAGTCATTCTTACTAATGTTTTTTTTTATATTTTATTATGACGTACAATTCCAACAGGTGTTAATAATAATCATAGTATACATGCAGAAGAGTTGTTTGTTTGGGATGTGAAAGGTTTGTTTAGCAAAAACAAGTTAAAGCTTTTGAAACGTGTTTGAGCAAAACGAAAGGCATACTTAGAACTTGTACGTATTATTGGTTGATTGGTCTGGTTTTGACATTAAATCAATAACGTAAACGTGCATGGCAAAATAAATTCAACTAAATACTTGGAATTCTGTTATTGATTTTGAAATATTTTCTTTTAATTTCAGCACTTAATATTAAAATAATGTTGGACATAGTCCAACCAGTAATAATGGATTTATCATCCAAACTCAAACCAACTATATCATCCTTAAATAATGCCTCAACTGATATTGTTGTGGTACGAGCGAAACCAAAAAAGGTCTTCAAACCAAAGGCGCGTATTAATCGCATTCCACAAACGTTACTCGATGATCCTGCATTGCAGAAGGCTATTGATCGCTTGCCGGCAAATTACAATTTTGAAATATACAAAACAATTTGGCGCATACGGGAAATGAAAGCTAAACGAGTTGCCTTGCAATTGCCCGAAGGTTTGCTGATGTATGCAATGGTTATTAGTGATATTATTGAACGTTTCACCGATGCCGATACTGTGATCATGGGCGATGTTACGTATGGCGCATGTTGCGTAGATGATTATACTGCCAAAGCTTTGGGTGCTGATCTCTTAGTACACTATGGACACAGTTGTCTCATACCCGTCGATCAAACGAGTGACATTAAAGTGCTGTATATATTTGTGGACATTAAAATAGATCCGTTGCATTTTCTGGATTCGATTAAATTGAATTTCACACCTGAAGATGGTCAAATAGCATTAGTAAGCACCATACAATTTGTAACAACACTGCAAGCAGCGTCTGGTGAATTGAAAGCGGCAGGCTATGATGTGATAGTGCCACAAGCCAAACCGCTCAGTCCCGGAGAAATACTTGGGTGCACATCACCACAGCTGCCTGAAAAAACCAAATTGCTGATATACTTGGGCGATGGACGATTCCATTTGGAATCGGCTATGATTGCCAATCCAAAGTTGAAGGTATGCATACACTCACATGTGCATACTCGTGCATGTTCATGTAATAAATATTTAATTATTCTTTTTATACTATTTCAGGCCTTCAAATATGATCCGTATGAGAAAAAGTTTACCATCGAGGAATACGATCACGGCAGTATGCAAAAAATGCGGCACTCGCAAGTGAAAATCGCCATGAAAGCGAAGAAAATTGGCATCATTGTTGGCACCCTAGGACGACAGGGTAGCGCACGTGTTCATAAATTTCTTGAAAAACGTCTACACGCCAAAGGTTTTGAGACCACAACCATATTACTATCGGAAATATTCCCACAGAAATTAGATCTCTTTGAAGATATTGACGCTTTTGTGCAAGTTGCCTGCCCACGCCTCTCAATTGACTGGGGGTCAGCGTTTACAAAACCGCTACTCAATCCTTATGAATTATCTGTGGTTTTGGGAGATGTCGAGTGGACTCCTTATAATGCTGAGCCCAAAAATAATGCTTATCCCATGGACTTTTATGCTACCGGCAGCTTAGGCCCATGGACACCAAATTTCAAGGCACCCGCACTAGGCGAATGCGATAATAAACCCTCGGAAGCGTGTTGTGGTCGCTGTGTACGCGCTGAATTGGAAAAAGATGACAGTGATATAGCTAAAGCGGCCGCACTCGAAGATATATTAGATTTCAAAAAAGGATAAGGGAAACCAAAAAGAAAATCATTATGTTTTAAGCTTTACTTTTTTTGAATGAGTATGAGTGATGTGCGCGTATATTGTGTCTCAAATGTTGGTGTTAGTGAAACACTGAAGTTGATGTACCTAAATTTAGCTTTGGTTAATTAATTCTGTTCACTTTTATGCTGCTTTTAGATTTAATTTAGTTAACAAATTTTTCAGAAACTTTCATTTATATGCTCTCATATCATTTAACATTCAATTTAAATTTAATACGAAGTGCTGATAATATTGTATCATTAAATGGCATTTAGCAGTTATGGATAATACGTAAAATATGTAGATGTATAAAATGCATACATTTAATGAGAATAAAATTAAATAATTGAAATTATTGCTAATAAAAAATATTTACTCAAATATCATAAAAATTAATTTTTTCATTAATAATGAGATGTATTCATTCTATTGTAAATTGAATACTGCTAAGGAATGGCGATACGTATACCACTGCATACTTTGTAGTTGCATCCTTCGTCGATAAGATCTGATTGATCTGGTTGTGAGCCCAATTATATAAATTTTACAATAAAATTTAATTATAAAACGGATAAAGATAATTGTAAATCATAGAAAAGTACTAACTCCTATCTTTGTGTGGTTGTTTTAAATGTGTGTATTTCACACATGCATAGAAGGGAGCTATAGTTTTGTGCCGAGTATGAAAAGCGGAAATATGAAAAACTAGGTACATTAAATCTAAACTGCTGTTCCCACAGCTGGTAGTGGAAATAAATTTCATTTCGTAGATTTCATGAAGTATTCTTAAAGTATAATAATGACGATCCCGTCTTCGGCACCAGTAGAGCGGTTGTTTGCATTGCTGGCATTGCTGTGTGGTCGCCGTGGTGTAGTTGGTAATACGTTGGCTTGCTATGCAAAGTGTCAGAGATCCTGGCACAGCCAAAGTCAAACAGTAGAAAAAACATTTTTCTACACGGCACCACCTCTTGGCAGGTAATAGCAAAAAATTGCCTAAGAAAAGCGTTCCACTTCACCGTTCGGATTCGGCGTAAGACCATAGGTTCCTTACATTCATGTATAAAAATATAACACGCACAACATGAGTTGATGCGAAAACCTCGACCTTGGCCCTCCATGGGCTGTTGTGCCATTAAAAGAGGATCACTCAAGTTTTATTGGTAGTTGGTTTAAATTTTCAATAGCAATAAACATTTAGTGGTAATGGGATTTTAATTCCACTATGGACACAGTTGAGTTTTATTTTCTATAGCACTAAAGCAGACTAAATCGCCAGCCTGTCTAAAATAACACACAAAAAATCTTGTGCCCGAAGCGAAGGGTTAGGATTTATCTACAGGATGGACGCCCTGTGATGTGACACACATTGCCCTGTGTGTGTAGGGCAATTGTTGTTGATAATATTAATGTGTACACTTGCATTTAAACACTTCCTAACAAATCGCAAAAAGGGACTCCCACCTTCTTTAAACTTGTATGTACTTGTCAGAGATCCCTCTTGTGCATTTCCTCAATGGTTTTTATTTTGTATTTATTTAAAATTCTGTTTCTAAATGTAAGAAGATACATTTATTTCATTTTGACTTTAGAAAATTTTTCAACTGGAGTTAAAAGTAAATTCATTTACAACTATTAGGATTATGCATTAAATCCTGTTGTTGTTAGAAGTTATTTCATTAGGAGCTATTGCGCGGAACCACTTTTTAGTACTATTTTTACCATATTTATACAATTTACTAACTAGAGAAAATTAAAAGACAAATTGGAAGACGATGTTCATTGCACTACTACTTTCCTCCACACATCATTTCGTACCGTTGAAAAGATTTCAACCGTCTGTTCAACTGATTCCCTACTGTCAACTTGTTGTCGCAACAAATTTTGACAAATTTTAGCAACATTCACCATGGAAACAAGTGATGTCACGTTAAACGTCAAAATTCAGCAGCATATATTTCTGGGGACATATTAAGGTCTGTTCGGATACTTTACTAGCAACAAAATTGAAGACCATATAAAAATGCTATCTAAGAGAATAAATTGAAAATTAATAAAATTCTAGTAAAAATAACTGTTTTTAAGAAAAAAATTTTATTTATTATTTAACATAAGTACATCTGACGGAGAGAAGACAATTTACTCTCCCTTTTCGTCTCTTTTACAATATTTGTTGTGTTTGATAGCTTTGAATGGAAATATCATAAAAACTATAACAATATTTCAGAATTATTTATATTCAAGTCAAAACCCATTCTTGAAATAATATATAACTACAAAAGTTATTTAAAAATTAGATCAAGTTATCTGTTATCTGTAGTTAAAAATATGTGATAAGATATTTTACATCCTAAGTCGACTTAAAATGTATTTCATTTTCACCACAGTTGTTTGCGTAAACGAACTGAATTCCAGTAAAAATAGTGATAATTATTACTTAGGTGCTGGTTATACTGGTATTCGCTGTTCGACGAACACATCATATTTTACTCTCGTGCTGGGTGTAGTGGTTACATTGGTGTTCGTTACAGAGTTGCTTTTTGTCAAAATTAAGTTTTTTTTGTAATACTATATTGTTCGCAACGGTAACACTAAATGGTATACCAAAAAACTTTAAACGATTTTATCAATATGGAACGTGAAATTAATAATATAATTGAAAAATTATGAAAATAATATGATTTTTCTTCAATAGTTTTATGAATAATATAATTAATATTCACTTTTAAAAACTAAAAACAGTCGCAACTTCGCTTTCCTGCATATGAAAATAATGATTTACAGGTTTGCATGTTTTCCTTCATTTTACATACGTTTTTGTTCCTTTTTTTGTAGAATAACTCTTTGACACACTGAATACTCGGCGTGCTCGGTGTACATTTCACCCAGCATATCGTGTTCGGTGTGAGAGTTTGTAAAAGCTCTTTTTTGGTGTTCGGGCAACAACAATTGCATGGTGTTCGCCGAGTAAAATTTGAATAAAACCACAGCCTTACGCGAACACAGCTTTTGTATTCAAATGTTGCTAAAGTGATAAATGTCAAAACAGCTGATATTTGTTGTCGTTTCTAGTTTGCATTTTCATATGTACTTTTCCTTTTTTTTTTATAAGTTTTGTTTTACGCTACTCGCTCGTTGTCTTTACAAAATTGTAACAAACAAATTAAGTATTGAAAATAAAAATGTTGAGAAACAGTAATTTTAATAGGTGGGTAAAAAAATTCAGATCGGAATTTTCGAGTGAAATTAATCCTATATTCAATCGCAAATATTAATGATAAAGTTAAATATTTACATACATATGTACATGTACTAAAAATAAAACTAGTTTGAAGAATTGTAGTCAAGCAATTAGTTGCGGAACAAAAACTGTTGATAAGTGTAGATATTCTGTTTACCCAACACCATTAAATTAAATTGCTCCTCAGTATCTGCACGAATACAATAATTTCGAAATACACAATGAAAATGTAAAAGCTTAGCAGCACCAATGCTATTTGATTTCCATAATAAACAAATTATGAAAGTAATAAACCGATTAAAAGTCGGAATGATAAGAATACTTTGTATTCTCTGGAACGAAATTGAAGTTTTCTTAAAATATTTTTTTTTCTTTTTTTTAATTTTAGTCTAATCGAAGCAATTGGGGAAGAAACTACCACGCCATCATCGATTGATCCAGCATTAAGACCACATTCATTAGATTTACCACAATCACATAATGTGCCAAGAGAAACACTGTCCAAAAACTCACCGAATGTGGCCAATTACAATAACATCAGCGCCGAAACATCCTCCTTAGCGCCTCAACAGTTGGCAGTTGGAGTTTTGGAAATTTTTCAACCACCTCTGGTCAAAGCTCGTGCACAATTGAGGGAACTTATGTATGTTTCATTAATGATTATACTTTTAGCTTGATTATATTTTAAAATTTATATATAATTTATATATCTTTTGAAAAGTGGCAAGCAAAATAAAATATATCTTGATCTGTCGGCTGAAAAATTTAAGTTGGACAATGATGAAGTGGAGCAATTGCATGAAATGGTAAGAATCTTGTTTATTTACTTAGCTTTTCCAGTGTTGATTCTAATGCGTTATGGTAAGCCTTTTACTGTTGCCTTTCCAGTTGTATACTCGTACCTACTCTAAACGATATAAGGTGGGACTTTGTACAGCAACTACGATATCTTCTACTGAGTCTAACGAAAAACGTCGCTAAACGATTTGCTGGACAAACGTACAATTGGCAATTGGCTAATAATTTCTCTTTTTTACCCTTTTTTTTATTGTTACATTCTTATGTAACTTTTATTATTCTTTTTTTTTTTATTGTGTATCCTTATGAATATGCAGAGCATATGATTGGAAGGCAGATTGATTGGTGGAAGGAAGAAGAAGAGGGAGAATCAGAGAATTCAATAAATTCAGAAAGTTTCAAACTATAACAATAAGTTAATTTTCATCGCTATTAGTTGATTAGTTGATTATCCATCAAGCTAAAACAAATATTTGTGCCAGAGAATGAAAAAAAAAACCTGTGACAAATGTCGATAAACATAAATCTTACACAAAGAAGACTAAAATTCCTATCGTTAACACCTTCACTTACACACAGTTAACAAACATTGTTCGTTTGTTAAATTGTGAATTTATTTTCTATTGAATTAAATGCTCAACGAGAAACTTATCAGCACGGTCTATGTTCATCAAAACACAGCGATTCTCTTCACTCACACAATTGATGATTGTATTTCCAATAACAAATACATGCAAGTTCAATAAATGAAAGAATTTGGTTGTGTTTTATGATGGAAATTACTGAAATGTGTCATGATGCAACCAGCTCACGCTCATTGCGCTAGCATGTGCGACTTTTATAGCATTCATTATATTATAAGTATATTATATTTAGGGTGTGTAGGCACATTATTTTGTACATATGTATGTATGCCGTATATGATTTACATAATAAAAACATTTGCCATTTCATTACAGATGAACAATGTCAAAATCTACAGAGAAAAACTGATAAAAATAAAGAAGCAAATGCAAAATATTTATCAGCGTACCAAAGTGTTGAAGGTACAATTATAAAATAATTAAAAACGAATAGTTTATTACAATTTATGCTATGCATATAGCATGCAAGAACTTATCAATTAAATATTTAATTATATAATTATTTGCAGAAAAGAGCAGTAAATATTGAAGCATGCAAACAAAAGGAATTACATCGAAAGTTACAAAAACAGCAACAGGAGGAATCACTTATCGGGAAAAACATAGAAATGTAGAAAGAGAAAGACGACTAATATACAATAATTAAAAAAAAAAAAAAAAAATTGTATGCATTAAATCGGGTAAAAATAAAATATTGGTAATTTGTTTTTTGTTTTTTTGTATCTTTGTATTTTTGAAGTAAAAGAATTATGCTAAACATTTACTTTGGTTTAAAACTTAAACTAGGTACATAGGTAACATGAAAATAAAAAAATAAGAATTGTTGTGTCTTAAATAAATACTTGAAAACTAAGTCATATGTGGTCAATTAAAACTTTAAAAACATGCTTTAAAAATATCAGCGTCGACAAACATATACCATGCAATTTAAGGCTAAGATTTCATTTAAAAAGTATTTAATCTACTTTGATTCTTACGTAAAAGTTATTTAAAAAAAAAAGGATTTTTTAATAAACCACACATTCACAGCGCATTCCATACGACTGGCAATTCAATTAATAAATGTGGCTCTCTAAACTACAGCAGCATACACAGGCAGGCGAATCTATTTTGGTTTAACAATAATACATCAAAATTACTGGTTTATTCTTTAGTTTAGGGAACAATACTATATTCCTGATCGTTCAGCATGTGCATAGCATCGTTTGGCGCTAAGTACTTAACAGTGCCTAAAATATTAAGAAAGGGTTAATTAAACACGATTAAAAACAAAAGAAAAAATTATAATATTAAAAATACTTAGTAATTAATTATGTAAGGTTTATGCGATAACATTAGTACTGACTTTCAAAGACGTTATACGTGCGTATACTAAAATTAATCACAATATTATACATATAATATATTAGTTTTCAGCTCGATTGGCATAACATTTAAGGAAGTTAAATACATATTAGCAATACAAGGATTGTATGTCCATTCTTATATAGTGCACCATAATTCTGATGAATATTGGCTACCATAAGCTGGAATATAAATTAAATTTGATAATAGCTTGAAATTTATCCACTACTGCCGCGAATTATGGATACAGATTTGAGAAAATTCCTTTACTGCATTCTAACATTACAATTTTAATTGAAGGCAGAATACAGCCTCTCAATTGTAGTAAAAGATTTTCCCATCAAGTTAAAAATATAAAATTACCTGACTCATAAACTAATATTTTAACTTGTTTTGGATCGCACTTCTATAAGAAATGTTTCTACAACAATGTTTCAAATCACGGCAATTTCAATTGCACTCGTATATGCATATGATAATTTCCGGAAAGTTGTACATATAAAATTATTGGCTCATGGTTAGCACGAACGGAATAGTGATCCATATTTGATTTCATCATATTATAGCGATAAACTTTAACTCTTTTATACATTTATGATGTTATTTGTGTTAAGAATACAGGTGCAGGATGCATAACTTTAGATTGTCACATTTAGAATTAAGAAACATTGTCATTGTAAACCTCGGCTTAGGCACATAACAGGTTGTTGTGGCATAATATTAGTGGCAATAATTACTAGACGAGTATTTATTTTTCACCCGATTCAGTCTTTGGAATCAAATTGATGCATTTTCTACATGTAAAATGTCGCTATGTGTTAATATGTCACAAAAGATAGAAAATAATATTTAATAAAAATAATTGAAAAAAATATATATTTTTAAAGTTAATCGACTCAATTTTAGTTGTGAATTTACATTGTATCCAATTGATCCATCAACGGCAGACCGATTGGTAAAATAAACGACGGATGCGTGCTACTAACATTTTAGATTCTCTGTGCGATATAAGTAAGTCTTTCAGATTACTTTAAGAGTTTATCCAACCAACTTTACAAAATTACTGAAAGTGGTTTCATCACAAATTATACTTATGTAGTTAAAATACAAAAGCTTGAAATTTGTTGAGACAACGATTTACTACAACACGAGTCTGTTTTCATTTTAACTTAATTTATATATTAAATAATGTCACACAATATTAAATTATCAAGTGCACAATTCATCAAAATTGTATTTAAGGCTTTAGAAACCCAACACTTTATATCACAAACAAAAAAAAGAAGCAATTTATAAACAAGCTCTTCAAAAGAACGAATATGTATTAAAATGAAATTGTCTTAAAATGCGAGTCAAACCAAACAATGTATGAAGGTCTTGTTAGTTTCAGCAGTTGAGGGAAAACATAGTTAGTGGCTCGTTTTTATGTATTACCTAATTTGTTGTTGCTGATTTCCAAATCATTATAAAGATAGTAAAAAGATCCCACACTATACCGTAAGACATTTATGAAATATATTTTCTTCTTTAAATTAATTGTTAACAGCTAACCAAATATAAGTAAATTTTATCTAAATGTGATCATATAAAGATTTAGCAAAAATTTAATAATATTTAGTTGGCACGCGAGTTTACCTTTGTTATTTGCTCCTCATAAATTAATTGCTATTCGCAAATATTCGCAAAATATTTAAATTTATTATCAAAGATAAAGTTTTGCAAAAATATGTTAAGTATATATATAGTATAAACGTACCCCACACCCTTAACACCTTACATATAATTTGAAATATTATATTGCTATAGTTTAGCACTGGGTTAAAAACTCTGTAAAACTGCTAGCCCTGCCTGTTCTAAGGCCTATAATGAATAAGTAGTGTAATCAAAAAACAGCATAAATCGTTGGATTTTAATCGAAGATGAAATTCAGAGCTCAGTTGCGGATTCAAATAATTTTATCATTTAGGTATTGCTTCTGCTAAATACGTAGTTAAAGTATAAACGAACTTTATTAACATTTACCTCAGAAACACTGTGGAAAGCGGAATAAAACAAAAGTGCCTGAAATCTGGAATGTGCATATGAATTTGGTGCCAGTGAAATTACGTTTTTTTTCAATTTCTTTGTTCTGAAAATCACTTTCGGTTGAAATCAAACATGCCTAGCAAAGTGCTTTCTTTTGTTATTTGCAATAAATAGTGGACTACAGAAAATGGTGAAGGAGTATGTACTAAAAATACATAGATATTATAATTTTGGAACCTAAAACCTTAATGCAAAAGATAACATTATTGTCGCTACAGTTATAAAAACGAAACTACAATATACTCTAATCTCATACTATCTACACTACATACATATAATATAGATTCAATGCATATACTTTTGGCATAAATAAATACATATTGCAAATGAACTAATTTAAATCAATATCGGTAAACTCAGCACCATCAGCATTTACAATATTGGATGCTAATTGACTTTTACTATTTGATTCAATAACACTGCTGTCGTGAGTCTTATCAGCGTTTGTTGCATTACTTGCAACAGGATTCTTACCATTCTCAGTGCTCGGTAAATTTCTTTGCAAATACATTTGCACACATACGTGCACAACAAACGCAATAAATGCAGAAACAGCAAAAATTTCAAACGTATGACCACCGCCAACAGCATTGAAGAGGATACCGCCAATAAGGCTGCCCATTGAAACACCAACACCTTCAAAAATTGCGCCAACCAAACCCTGAAATAAAGCCACGTTTTAAACAAATTTCATTTGTGTTTCGTATGCATTTCGTAATGGTACTGCTTACTTGCATTGTTGCCTCTGTGCCAAGGGGTGCTACAATACTTGCATAGGACGCCATTGTCGAATAGAAAATTCCAAAAGTAACACCGTTCAGAAGTTCAATTGGCAAAACATACCAGGGATCCTGTAGCATTGAGTAGAGTAGAAAACGTACACCGAAACCAAAGAGGACCAGACTCATAGCATTCACATGGCCAATTTTCTTGAGTATCCAACCAGACAAAAAGAAAAATGGTAATTCACCACCAAAACATTGTATGCCCATTGCAAAGCCTTGCAAGGTCTTCATCGAATTTTGGCAACCTTCAACTTTTGCACCCAAATCTTCCAAATACCAGAAAAGAAAGTTCCATACCAATGCGGTGCAGAGACCAATTAAAATGCACCAAATAAAGAAGACGACACAACGTATGGACAGAAACATTTCGCCAACATCTTTGAGAATATTCGGTGAGAGATGAGTTTGTGTATGCTGCAGAAAGAAATGGGAATTGTTAATTTTGATGAAGATAATTATACGGATTTTGCAATTTACCTTCAATTTAGTTGAAGCAAACACATCGAACCCTATAATTACTGCCGTCATCCAAAAAACAACCGTATAATCTTTTACTACGCTGCCATGCGAAAATTTGTCTACGAGTACACCGGCAATTATCGAGAAGATACCCCAACCAATCGAACCGCAAAGACGCTGCTTCCCGTATAAATGATGACGCTCTCCCAGTATAGAGAAACAAATAGCATCACCGATGCTCACCACTACGGCCATACCGATCCAACTAACAATTAGCATACCGAAGAAGAACCAAAACTGATAGAGTCCCATTGCATCGCTGTTCTTAATCACCGGACTGTCAGCCAACTGATTCGACAAGTACGCATCATTACAATCGATCCCACAGGTTGTATTGAAATATTGCTTAGCTCTTGGACAATTCATGGTAACATTTTGCCCATCGATTTCTCCACTATCGTGCGGTATCATGAATGAAAGACATTCTTCCTCTTTAATAATGTCGTCTATATTTATAAAAGTCGTAAAATCTAAATTCGGATTCGTGCGATCAGTGCAATTGGCGGTGCTGCTTGAATTCTTTAGCCAATCTTGACATACAATATCCCAAATGAATGGTTCTGCTTTGCAATGCAGTTTACATGCAATTGTTTGGTTGCCGAAATGTGATTCCAAATTCTTTTCAATGCAATCATCCAATTTGGAGCAATAGCGTACTACAGATACACCGGAATGACAATGAAATTGTACGGTGGGTAACGGTTGTGGTATTGCGGGAACGAACATTATTAAAAAGAAGGCAATTGCGGTGAGAACTTCAGCGATTAGAAAGAGCATGCGATGGCGTTGATAGCTAGATGTGTTGAAGAATACTAGTATTTTATTAGTTTGAAGCACATAATCAAATATGCATTTAAAGCAAAAAATAAAAAGAGAAACAAAAATTAACGGAAATATTTGTCAAACATCAAGAAATACTCCACTGATAAGACAATTGATATTTGCATAGGTCAGTAAAGCGAATCAGATCAGAGGAAGTTTGGAAGTAACTGGCCTAAGTAAAAATTATTCTTTTTTTTATAAAAGTAAATTAAGCGATAACCTTCTTAACAATACGATTGCAACATAGCCACACTATAAAGAGAAAATATTGAAAGAGTTCAAAATACTATTGGTGAAGTGGAGTGCAAACAAAACTAAGTCTGGCTCTTGCTTGTGTAGAATAGCGGAATAGCCAAATTTGGACACAATAACCCAATTAACAATAGGACGGTCCTTATTTTATTGGGTAGAGGAACAACTTTTATTAACATCACTTTTCAAAAACAATATTTGATACTGTGTTTTGTACTGCGTTCTTGGTAAAAGTTCAATGAACCTAAGTTGTACAAATGCTTTTGGTGACATAAGCATTTCTTTTAAATTTACGATTATTGCAGCATTATCTCGTGCTAGTAAGTTGTGGTTGAAACAATTCTTATTTGATTATTCTCTTTGAAACACATTGATATACGAGTTTACACTTAAATTGTTTACTTGGATTAGTATTATAATAATGATGACACATAAATGTTTTGGCATTTAAATTTTTAGCAATACCTCATACAAATAGAAGCCACCTTCTTTGCATCGCATGTTACTTCTAGCTATTTCAATAAAAAATGCTGCAATAATCATACCTTAACTTTTTTTAAAATACAGTTTATTATTCTCACTCACTTTATATAATTTTCCCATAAACTCTTTATATACAATGAATTGCTATTCTAGTCTGTAAAGATTGTAATTATTCATAGACTAATAAAGTAAGCTATCTAAAATAAATGCAATAAGGCAAAAAGCGAGTAACAGTTTGTGCAAAGAGAGAGTTTTAAAAAATATATAGGGGTCATAATAATCAATAACATTATAAATAAAACGTACCGATCTGCAATGAAACCAAATAATGGCTTTGCCAACATACCAATAATCGGTAAAATGGTATACATTGTGCCGACAACGACGGTGGAAAAGCCCAATTGACGCGCCAATGTGGGCATAAATGGTACGACGGGAGCGGTACCTAAAATAAAAATAATAAAATCAGTGATCAAGATGTAAAGAAAAATGAGGGAAAAAGTTAAAAGAAGATAAAAAAAACTAATTGGCAGAGCTGTAAAAGAGTGCAATCAATTGAGGATATAAGACTAAAATGAATATACTTTAATTTTGATTGCAGTAATTGAATATAATATATGGTTACAGAATAAAAAATTCAGTTAGAAGTCATTTTTCGAGTCACCGAATGGTTATTCATTTATAAAAGTCCCTTTAGAAGTCGGGTGGGTGCAACCTTTTTTGAAAACATGGGAATGTAAAACTTATGACATCACAATCATGACTGCTTTGTAGTCATTTGGAGTCACTTGAAGTCAATTGGAGTCATTTGAAGTCACTTGAAGTCAATTGGAATCATTTGAAGTCCCTGGAAGTCAATTGGAATCATTCGAAGTCACTTGAAGTCATTTGAGATTTGAAATCAATTGGAATCACTTGAACTCAATTGCGGTTTTTTAGTCAATTGAAGTCATTTGGGGTCAATTGGATTTACTAATGGGCACATACTGAGATATCTAATGTATATATAGAGAAGCCTAATGAAAATAATCACGATTAATTGCTTGAAGAGTTAGTGTAAAAATGATAATATTTAGCAAGTTTTTTGTGTGATCAAACAGAGCGCGACGTATTCATTTTGTGATAATGATTGTGCAATAAAGAAATTTATGTTTAGAAAAATGTATGTTCAATTTTATAAATAAAAATATGGCTATAAATGTAGGGGGCGTTTACCTGCATTGAAAAGAAAGTAATGCGCTTTCATCGGCAGCAGTTCCTTGTTGATTTTAGGCTTCATCTTTGTTCTATTCCTTTACGCTAATATAAACTTAATTGAGAAGTTAGCGCCTAGTGCCGTTGCTGAGTGACTAGTTTCACAAGCTCTCTACTAATCTAACGAAGCTTTATTTAACTGAAACGAAACAATATTTAATATTTAAGCACATATATTTCAAATGGTTATATGATAAGAGGCAAACCAGTATAAATTACTCTTATTATTCTTTTACGTCCAATTGCGATTATCAGCATTAGCTCCTAGCTACACGGCTGTCTGTTCTGGTTTACTTTAGTTTCGTCAGCCGGTGGTTCGTTTTACACACAAAGGCATTTATTTTATTTCACAACTTACAATTTGATTCGGTTTCTGTTTACATTCTTCTACATATGTATATTCTACTTGTATCACTTTTAATGAGCTTTATTATACATATCTATATGTATAAATCTTTTGTAAATTCTTTTGTTGATATAAGCATTATTTATCTGATATTTCGGTTTTCATTGTAGAATAGTCGAAGTGTAGGCGGATAATGAATGGAGTCTATTTCAACTTCCTAACAAGCACGCAAAGATGTTAATTTTTTGTGTTTTCACTTTTGCTTTTATTTCATTCTGCACTTTGTACTTTGTAGTAACGTTTTGTATTAATTGATTAATAATTACTTTCAAGTTTTAGTAAAGTTTTGCGTGTTTTATAACCGCATTTCTTGAATGATCGTAAATCATGGTGTGCCGCCGAACACAAATGTCAAAATTGGTATATGTCATCACATGAGGCAGTAGCTCTCTTTTTAGTCATGTTTATAGCAATACAGCCTAACAACAAAGCATAGCAACATTCTAGCAGCTTACCACAGACAATTTGTTTAGCCACAACATTTGTGGTCAGTGGCGGTGAATAAGTGGAAATTGATAATTAAAACATTGGCCCGTAGTTATTCTCTAAATTTAGTTGTCAATTATAATCGTTTAAAGCCAGGCTTTAACTATAATAGAGATATACAGATTGATCCCATGAAATAAAGAATAATTTCAGTAAATTATAAGAAAAATTCATTTAAAGTGTCTCCCTATGTAAGGTGACAAGTTGACACAGCTGTCAATCACATAAAAGAGTTTGCTTACTTTTTACTTTTAAGTTTGAACATGGAGCAGAAAGTAAGTGACAAATACATTACATTTTTGTTAAATAAACATTTCAAAAGGGTTTAACTTTTCTGTTTGTAGAAACTCAAAACATCACGACAAGGAAACTGGACGGTGGGAGATAGGGTGCATTAACAGCCATATCGGCATCATCGAAAATAAAAAGAGCGATTTGGGTATGATAAAAAAAAAGCAATGGAAGAAAATTAGGATGTCGATATTGCCGGCAAGCTGTGAGAAAGATGTTCCTAAAATTAGGCAGTGATGGATGCGGATGAAACTCTCATCCAGAAAATCCTTCGCAGCAAAGCTTTATGTGTCTGAAAAATATTAAATTTATTACAAAAAAATCAACTAATGCATGTATAACAATTACGAACATTTTTACATTTGCTTTGCGTTTATGCACTTCTGCTCACGTATGTAGTTCTTTATCATGCTCCGTAGCAAGCTTTTGACGGCGTATTTGCTCCCGAAGAAGTTCCAATTGAGGGACATTAACTTCTTGCGCACAGGATGATTCTCTCTTTAATTTTTTAAGTTAAACTATATTTGATGTCGACTATAACAGCCTGCTTTGTTTATTTCAAACCACACTCTAAGCCAGTATTTTCGGAAGTTAGAATTTTCGATTTAACCAGCCAGCGTTTTATGTGTAAATACCAGAACTTAGTCTTGGGAGGGGGGTTTAAAAAAACATCAACTGTTGAAATTATTGAAAGACGCAGACATGAGCGCATTGAGGTCTGAAACCAATTATGGTATTTCATAATGTATTTGAGTAGTAATTAACTTTTATAGAAAAGATAAAATTTCTGGCGATTTATTTCATTTGTTGCAGCCAAAAATTCTTCAAAATCCTTAACTATTTGAAAGGTTTTCCATACTGGTATTGTATCGTTGATATGTAATCCCGCGAAAGAGGAATTATAATATTTAAATAATTAGTCATAGTCAAATTTAGTTTTGAAATTGGATTTATTTTAGAAAACTTCATATATTCTTATTCTTTTTAATGAGAAACTCTGTTGTATTACCAACGTTTATTTACTGGTAAAACCAAATTTGATTTGAAATTTTATTTTGAAATTAAATTGTATTAAAAAAAAAAGAACCTTAACAATCAGCAAAAGCGTAGAATTAAATAAATCGTAGTAGTACATTATATAATTAACTAATATATAATATAAATTTGAATCATTGCTCAATCATAAATATGGCTATAGTTTTGTTGATAAACATGAATGTACATTTCCTTTTCTTGCGGTGTCATCTGCGCAATTAACTTATCATTTATTTGATCAATAGGATGTAAACGGCCTCCAACGGTTACAGTAGGAACATCATCGTCATCTTCTGATTCCGAATTAATGTAGTTACTGTTGCTGTAGTCGACATTGGCTATAAGATATAATATATGTGAGGTTGCAATAAGGGACGACTCTCTTTGGTATCTTTGGTTGAACTTACGTATTTTGGCGTTTTCTATATCCTTATCATCATCGCTTGAATCGCTTGAGTTTGCATTCGATGAACCAATTTTTAAGCTCCTCACATTCGGGTCCTTTTGGCCAGGTTGCTTTTCGTGCTGCAGCAATACTGACATAATATCTTCATTTTCTTTTTTATTGCGGTTATTGGATGAGCCACCGATTGCGGGCGTTGATTGCACTGAAGATTGTGCTGCTTCGTTTAGTATCGCATCGGTATTATCATGATTATCTTCGGTAATAACTGTACTCTCGGTCATCCATACTGGGCGCGCTTTGCGTTCGGCAACGGCCTCCGGCATATCACTGCCAATGTTAACATCGACACGCGTCTCTTCAACAGCGAATCCTTGATTGCGGGTCGCTTCACCAGACCATGCTTGACCATCGGGACGGTTTGACGAAGCTTTAGTAACGCTGTAATAGCCAAGAAATATATAAATTATACATTTTCACGTAATAAATTTAATTAAGGAATTTAACATACCCTCGTATTGTGTCAATATCTACAGGCTCTGGTTCTAATATTTCTGGTGCCAACTTTATACCTTCCACTTCTCGCAATAGATCGTACAATGGTTGTAATTGTTCATTAAAACGCGCTAGCATCAAGCGTGAATCTTTCTTTGGCATCGCTAAGCTGTCCTCTTCTACGTCACTACCACAGAATGTACAACGAAACTCTTGCGTAGTAAAATCAAAGAGCTGATCTGCTTCTAGGTCGGTGAAAGTCTTGTCACAGCTGGTGCATTTAAAGCTGGCACGACTTGTTGCATCTCGTTCTTCAGTTTCCATTCGTTTTCGCATTAAATCTAACTTATATTTCACAACATTAACAAATGTTTTGTAGTTGATGAAATAATAATTGACTTTCTGGGCCTTGCCATCTGGTCCGGTTTCCATCTTAAGACGTATCTGTATGAATTTATCATTGCGCAATGTTGATATACGAGCGCGCATTTGTTTCTTCTCAAAGCGTAGTAATTCGGCAATGTCGTCCTCTTTCATGCATGGGTTTCGCACCAACATATCAATGATAAGCGCATCTTCAATGGAATAGAAGCCACGCACAACAAGACGTGCCAATTGTTTAAGACTGCTGGGTACTTCGGTTACATACTTTATTTCGGTGGTGGTGGTGGGTGCGGTAGTGGCGGCCATGGTTTAAATAACTCAATACAGAGTTAGTGTAGATATCTGATCAAGTTCAGAAAAGACAATGTAAAAAGAAAAAAATTATTTGTTGTTTATTATAATTTAATTTAATTAGTAAAATTATGCTTATAAATATCTGTTGCCAAGTCCTATTTCTTTAAAAGCTTTTTATTCATGGTAAGTCAATTCGACAGACTTTACTTCTAGAATGATCTGTATAAATAATATTACCATATTATCTTATTAGATACATAGCGTCATCATCATTTAGAAAGGACCTAAATGCCATTTTTCTTTATTTACACAGAGAAGCAAAAATGGGACATAATTTTGTTAAAAAAAAAACGATTTATGTTCAGAATTAAATTTATTGATTCTTTGGTACCTAAACTGCATCTAAAAAGTATTTACAACAGAATGTTTTCGATTTTTGATTTAGGGTTTTTGACGATATATGGTAAAAATCATAAATATTTTTAAATCAAAATAATATTTCGTTTAACATACCGAAATAGAAAAAAACGTGATTAAACCGAAGACTAAAAAAATTTATACAAAAAGGAATGATTAATCGAGTTTCGCAGACGCAATTGCTCAAGTTATGCTACGCCACTATTCCACGAGCTACAAAGAAACACAATTTGCAGTTTATGCTCAACAAAAATTTGCTAGACGGTAAATTTCGTCATGTGTGTCTGCGACTGGCCACAACGAACGCGTCTTTAATTCTATTATTCACAATTTCCATATATATTTAATAAAATACATATATAATTAGATTGAAATCGACGACAATTAACAATTTCCATAATGGCGCAATGATGCAATGTCGCAGCCATTATATTCGGCTTCATAAGAATGCATTGTAGTTAAGTATTGACAGATAGCGCAATGTCGTTGCCGTCCATTGTGTTCGTACCTTTTGAATGAATTTGACAGTTCACAACAGTGACTGGTAAAAATAATAAATTGTGTTTTAATTTGTTACAAATAAATATTAATATGTTTGAATATTTAATGGCCTTTTTATGAAAACGTTTGCTTAAAAACTTTAAATTCTTGGCCTAGAGCTCATTAAAAATTAATCAATTAATAATAAGTTTACCATTCTTTCATCCAATTTGTGCTGTCCATAATTCTTTTTTTTTTTTTTTTTTTTTTTTTTAATTTTAACTTTCATAATTGCTGTCGTCAAAAATGTTCCCACTCAATGTAGACGCAAAAGCAGCTCAAAAAGAGCATAAATGTAACTGACGAAATAAATTGCATCTGCGACACGCGACCATTCTGAATTTCCGTGGTTGCAAAAATATTGGTGGACCAAATGCGTTAATGGCGTAGATAGCCAATGACATATGTATATATTATAATTATATGACACTAATTTGTCCAAAAAAAAAAATTATATTGTTTCAGTAGTAGGATTTGAATAAGTGCACAAGTCCCGCCACAAAAAACTATAAACATGTCTATGGAATTCTACAGTTAACATGTTGCATATATACTTATGTTTTCAACACAGCTCAATGTTTTTCACCTCAAAGCAGCAACAAGTTTCAATTGTTTTCGCTCAATCTATTATTTTCTCATGTCAGGCGATTCAATTGTCAATTGTAATCTATTACAATAACTCATCACTCTTTTACGATTTGCTGTCTTTGGATATCGACTTGCACTGAACAAATGAATAGTTGTGCTTGTACTACTTACCAGTTTCGTCGTTCTGGAAATCCTCGTTTTTTTTGCTTGTGAAATTCTGTTGCTTTCCTCGTTTGTGCTGTCGAATTTTCATAAAATTGTAAATCTGCAGTTCATAGTGCGCTGAATTTATATATTTTTAAGAGAATTTGTGTTATATTGCTTGGAAATTTCGTAATATCTATTGCAGCAAAAATCTCGAAACGCAAATCGAAAGGCGCCTCACCGATGACAAACGTTACAGCGTCAAATGATTCTATTTGACGTTTAACAAGTGCCCATGTTTAATAAACAGCTGGCGGGTGTTCAGTGAGCTCCTATGAGCAGGGCTTTTTTTTTTTGTGAATAATGTAAATGAAGAAGTTATTAAGGAGACTCATTTCACTATCTAAATGTGATGCAGAATTTGTAATATTAAAATTTTTTAGTATTTTGTCAAATTTATAATTTATATTTTTAATCAGCTCACTAATAAGATCATGCTGATCAGTAATTACTGTAGTACTAAGTGAATAATAAATGTGAAAAAATAATTACTGTAGTTAGTTCAATGTTGCTAATAAATAGAAGAGAAATACATTTAAAATTTTTTGTTTAAATTACATTTATTTTGAGATTACTTCGGGGCAAGATATTAAGCTCAGTACAACTTCGCAGTTGTTGAGGCGTAGTATTTATCGACTTAACGACTATTTCTAACTTACAGTCTCATGAAAATTATATATCCAACATATCTCTCTAGTGATGGGTTTAAGCCGGTATGAAACTTCGTTTTTTTTAAAATCTGTTCATTTAACACAAATAGTGTTGAATGGATGGAATACTGATTGGTGGGAGGGAGAATGAGAGAGGGAATGTAATCACACAGGATACCGATAAAAAGATAGACAGCCATTGGGGCAAGTGTTATGCCTTTACCACAAAGAACTTAAACTTATCCGTGTCGACTATAACCGCATGCAGCGCAAAGGTTGAGCTTTTCACATCCACTCATGTTGTGCGTGTTATATTTGTACATGAATGGAAGGGACCTACAGTTTTTTATGCCGAATCTGAACGGAGAAGTGAATAGCTTTTCATAGCCAATTTTTACTCTTGTAGGTTTGTCAATGCCTGCCAAGAGGTGGTGCCCTGTAGAAATTTTGTTGTTGCTTTTTTTTATTATTTATATTTTTTTATTTTGCGTGTGCTGAGATTTGGTAAATACTCTGGTGCAAACCCAACACTAAAAATATCTTGTGTATTGGAATTATGTATCGTTAAAACGTAATTTTTCTGTTTGGTTTAGGACCTTTTCTAGAGCTGCCTGACATACTGATTTCATCAGTACATGTACTAATTTTTGTCAAATGTACTGATTATTCTAAAACGTAAATCAGTACACAAATGTTCGGATTTCTTTGATTTTGTACTGATTTTTATACAATTTTGTCAGCATTTATAGCATGATAAAACAATAAATCTCCGAAGTGACAAATGTGACGTGTGGACAGGCCAAAATAAGACCTGATCGTAATTTTTTCAACTCTTTCTTGTTGCACTTTTAAAGAAGTGTGTTCTCATTGGTCGCGTTTCGCAGACGCAATTTGATTCGCCACAGATACATTTCTGTTACATTTGTGCTCTTGGGCTACTTTTGCGCCTGCGAAACAGGTTGCTGCATTTGGGCGGAAACATTGTTAACAGCGATTGTGAAAGTTAAAATTACTAAAAATCAAAAGAAATCCAGATTATGGACAGCAAAGTGGTAAACTTATTATTAATTCTTATTTGTTTCTTAATCTTATTCAATTTCATATAAAATCTTCTACTGAAAATATAAGAAATTTACGTTCAATTTGTGAAACATTTGCGTGCAACTTAATCTTTATTGGGTAAAAAAATACGTTCTCAAAGGAACGAGAAGAAGCGTTACAGTGAATGGGGTGAGCTACCGCACCATGATAACTGATTGTTATATTGCCCATATTTCCTGATATTGCAAAATTAAGCAAATTTCTTTATCCTGCATCCGAATGGTTCGATGGAAAGAATATTTAGTTTTTTATTGTCTTTCCAGAAATTTTATATTTAGGAGGAAAATTATGAAAAGAGTTTTTATTTGAGATCCAAATCAATGAATATAAATTATATTTAAATCTTTTTTCAAATTATGGTATTGCAAAATATGTATGTACAAGTACTTATACACTATTTTTACTAAATAAGCACCACAGAAATACTCAGACCATTTGTTTTCGCTGTGAAAGAGGACCTAATACAAACATAAATAAGTACAAGAATGTATAGTTCTTACAAAGGAGGGCGATTTTAAAAAAAAGTTGTGTAAAGATAAAGATCTAGAGTATTCGAAAAATTCTAGGATATCTCCAATAAAATGTTGATATCAGGAGTAATTTTGAGAACAAGAAAACTTATTCGTAACAAAAAAATAGTATATAGAGTTAGGATAATTTTATGGGAGAGGAGGGAAGGGGCGCTTACGCGTTCTTTTTTCAAATTAAAACTTTATAATAGCTCATAAAAAAATTGATTCCGTCGTACAAGACTGTCATAATTAAAAAAGAAAATATATATATAAATTTTGAGTTAAGTACACAGAAATAACTGTGCTTTATCCTGTGTAAAAAATCATAATCGTATCTTATGAACTCTACACGTAATACTTTTCGTATTTGTCATTATCAATTGTACATTATAGGTAAATTGAAAAGTTTAAATGTGTTTTTCTCAGAATTTAAGTTTTTTGAGTTATGGCAGTCTTACAGCAAACGAACGATATGTTATGCACAAAACACTGACAATTCTCAACTACAGTATACTTTTTCGTATTGTTGCTGATGATGGCCACACTCTTTTTTCACACACCTCTGGTAAAGCAACGAACAAACTAACCACGAAAAACACAAAAAATCCATACTTACAAAAACAATTTACGATATTGATATTGATTTTTATCGAACCATAGTTCCACAGAATTTTGCTTCGCATTACGAATTATACTCGTAAGAGGTTTTCAACAACCAATTACGATTTATAAGAGAATTAAGGAGGGTACCAAAAAGTATGGAATTTTTTCAAATTAAATACAGTTTTCAAGTGGCCATCAGTTTGTTGCCAATTATTGATATTTTCGAATTAACGGGGTACAAATTATCGGGATTCTAATGTATTTGAAAATTTTCGGATTAAATGTACATTTTAACATAAAATATAGAATCAATGGCTACATTTGCGGTAGAAAACACAATAAGAAAACCATACGTACTTAAAATAAATTGTAAAAAGTCTTAGTTTTAATTTTCATGACACCAATGATTTTGGTTTAAATTCTCTAGAATGGAAATAATTTTGTATGGTAAGTTTATATCGCTACCTCTATTCTTCTTCTCTTTTTTTTTTTTTTTTTGAGAAAATTGATATATGACGATTTCTAGCCTAAAAAGCAAGCCTCAAAGAATATCGAAAATCTCAGTATTTCTATCTGCAATAATTCACAAAGAGGATGATCAGAGCATGATCCAACTGAATATTTAACTACTTATATCTTCGAGCTATTGAATTCCTTCCAAGACCATTCATTTTCGCTAATATCTTATCTCAAAACTTGACATCACTTGCAATCATAATTTTGCAAATTGAAAATAATTTTTTTAACCATGTATTGAGCCACCTAAAAATTTCAATAGAAAATAAAAATTTTTTCTCTTATTTAAATCTTTTAAAAATATAATATTTATAAATAATAAAAAAAAACACTTAAGTGCAGTAACGATTTTAGTTCATGTAGCCATATATATTTTAACTTATTTAACAATATATTCTATATATATATATAAGGCAAATTAAACACTTTCTCATATAAAGAATCGATATTAGGCGTCAAAGTCACGATTTGAGTTCCTGTGTTCCCCTGATTTTACATTATATTCTGCTAAATTAAGGCAAAATGAACATAAGTATATCGATATCCCGCCTGATATCGGGCGACAACGTCCGAAGCAGACGGTTTGACATTGCATATTTTTCACCACTGAATACTTTTTTTAAAGACATGAAGTAAATATGTAATTTTAGCGATAACCAGAATGCATTAAGTAGTAGAAGGAGGTAAAGTCTACGTATTCCATTGTGCATTAAGTAAAGTACGAGTACATGCGTTCATTCAATACAAGATTAACATAAAATTCCCTTTAAAATTTCTATCGTACGTATATCTATCGTAGAACTACGTATCTCATTATCACTGTTCCCTTCTTCATATTGACGTCAACACGAACAACAAACTTCATTGCTAGCATGTAGGTAGGTATGTAAGTAGGTACCTACAATAATAATCCGCAAAGCTTAAGGCTCTGTCCCCAAACCACGTTACGAGTGACGAATGTTGAATTAAATACATACAATGAACCACTTCATATACTATTAGCAGGCAAAATTCAGAACACAAGAGGTAAAAAGTTAAAAGTCAAGTTGTGAATAATGAGATTCCAGCGAACCGTGCATGCAGAAAAACGAAATCCCACTGTCGAAAACACACAAGGAAAACACATTGCATACTTAAAGGCATGATGAAAGCAAATGGGCGAATAGAGCAAAATAAAAAAATAATAAATTCGAGTAAATATGAATACAAAATTTTAATGTCTGGGAGCGAGTGTTGATACGTATGCACTATGAGAGTAAATATTAAATAGGACAACGTAAGCGTCAATGAGTCTGAGCAATAATTCTCTTGCTAAAGGTGAAGGAAGATTTGGTGAATGAAAGAAATCATATGATGCTGATGCTTGAGAATTCCGAGTTGCGAACTTAAAATATACGAGTTACTTACTATACATACGTATCAAGAAGAAAATAATAATTTTTTTTGCATTCTCCAAAAGGAACCCTGCAGTGCAACCAACTAGCCCAAAAGCTAGGTAAATAGTAAGCTCAAAATAATAAAATTAACTATTTCATTCCTCGATCTCGTTTATACGCAAAATTTTGGTTTTTTCCACGCTGATGTCCTACGAGAAAACAACTGTTTCATCCCCGATAACTTTTGAGCTAACCTTTACATACCTTTAAACTAGTTTAAAATTAACTAGTTAAATTTAATATTTCCAGAATTTATTATAAATATGATTCTACATCTGTAGGTACAAAAATAGAATAAAAATTTAAAAATCTAGACAACTACTCTGCTTCTTCTATCTTTGTCGTAGACCCCTTATTTCAAAAATCCATATACGAGGTATGATCAAAAAATAACCGTTATTTTATTTTTTTATTTTTTCAAAAAGTATTTATTTATTCATCAACAACTATCTTGTCCCCTTCAAAGTAATCCCCCTCAGATATAATACACTTACGCCAGCGTTTTTTCCAATCCTCCAAACTCTTCTGTAACTCGCTTTTTGGTATCGCCAACAGCTCCTGTTTCGATTTTTCTTTTATCTCCTCAATCGTAGCAAAACGCTTTCCTTACATCGGTGTCTTCAGTTTTGGGAAGAGGAAAAAGTCAGCGGGGGCCAAGTCCGGTGAATACGGTGGTTGAGGCATGATAACGGTTTTGTTTTTGGCCAAAAACTTACGCACAAGCGACGTTGTTTTTGCTCAAAATTTAGCAATTTTGAAACAATCTTCGCTGCCGCACGTTTCATGCCTAAAACATCCGTAAAAATTGCTTGGTATGAGCCGAACGATATGCCAACATTATCAGCAACCTCTCTGATAGTGATTCGACGATTATCCAAAATCATTTTCTTCACTGCGTCAATGTTTTCATCGGTTGTTGACGTGCTCGGGCGACCAGGACGAGCATCGTCATTGACATCTTCTCGGCCTTCCTTAAACCGGTTATACCACAATTGAACTTTTGTTCTGCTCTTAGTAGACTCGCCAAAGGCCACAGTCAACATTTCAAATGTCCTTGCGCATTTAATTTCATTTTTTACACAAAACTGAATACAGTTTCTTTGAACCATTTTTTCGAATAGTAAAAAATCGAAGAGCACACGAAAACACGACTAACCTTTTTATCTGTCAAAAACAAACTGACAAACCAAAATGGTTGGTATTGGCAACATATATAACAGACATGTGTACCAACATAAACAGAAAAATGCGAAAATCAAACATACGTAACTCACGAAATTTGAAAATAACGGTTATTTTTTGATAACACCTCGTACATATGTATGTACCTATATGTAAGCGAAACATATTGTAAAGTATGTACGAGTATGTATATGAGAATTACAAGACAATATTTTCACTGAATAGTATTATTTAAAAAAGTTCTTTGTTGTTGCGTATACAAGCAGAAACGTCTAAGCAGTCTTCAAAGTGACGTATCCTGCATCAGTCTTAAACTAATTTTAATTTTAGGTAATTTGTGAGAATAACTAATTTTTGCACTGCAGGGAAAGAACACGATGCATAAGTATAAGCGATTGCAACATACACAGACACACAGTCATGTTAGTGTGTGTGTTTGTTACGTATAGAATAAAGTACGGGAAATGTAAACAAACAATATGGCAGCGAACTTCGAAGATTCGAAAATGAATGCCAAAGTTATGCAGAATATTGCATATAATAATTATATGAATGCTTTATATTTCGAATAAAAGTTGTAACTTATTTTTTGAAGCTTTTTTGGCAGCTTGGTTTGCTGCCAGAAAGTTATAACGTTAAAGATTAGATGGTATCACACTGGCAACAGTCGCCGCGGTGGCAAAGGTGTTCTGCTCTCTTTAATGTGTGCAAAGAGATGTCTGCACGTCACCAAGTGTTGCCAATGTGATATCGGACATTCGAACCTGGGAATTTGGGCTCAACACTTTTAAAAACGTTCGTCGTTTATATACCAACATTTTACTAACTGTATATTTATTAATTGTATATTTATTAAATAATTGCAAAGGCGTTCTGCTCTCTTGAACGTGTGCAAACAGATGTCTGTACGTCAGCCACTGTTGCCAGAGTGATATCGGACATTCGAACCGGGGAATTTGGGCCCAACACTTTTAAAAACATTTTAACATTGTATTATATGTAAGTAAGTAAAGTTAGTAAAATGTTAACAAGTAGAAAAATATAAAATATAATATTGTATGTATGTATGTTCTTAATGAATTTTTATATTCGAATTTGTAAATGCTTATTTTCTTCACGCATATACTCAATTCGCTATCTTGGCACATTTCGCAAAAGCTTTTTGTGCTCGTCTCTCGTTCTTCTTCTTCTTCATATTACTCTCTATTTCATTTCATATGCTAACGGTGTTTTTAAAAAATGTTCTTGACTTGTAACATATGAAGAAAAACAACAAAATTATGAAAATAACAACAAGTGAAATGCGCAAGTTTGAAATATTTTAAAGCTTTTTCGCACATACACACACACACTGTCTGTCAAATAACCACGCACACACACTCACGCCCAAAGAGATTCGTACAATATCTCACATTATAAGAATTTCCCGAAAACTTTTGAATGCAGTTTTGCCTGAGTCGTGTGCCATAACGTTCCTTTTTTGAAAATTGTTTAACAAAGTTCCACGGGTAATATTTACGGTTCAGTTTTTTGTTCATATTTTTACATTGATGTTTTGGTGTAGCAAGAGGTGAAAACAGTGGTGACCGAAGAAGAAGAAGAAGCGGTAGAAAAACTGAAGTTAATTGGTGGTTGAAAAAAAGAATGAAAGAAAAAATCTCAACTGAATGAAAATTGATTTTTATTGAGTGGGGAAAAGCAAAAAAATTTAGTGAAAACTTTCAAATCGTATCTGTTTGAGAAGTAAATATGACATTTCGAGTTTAAATCAAATTAACGAATACGAGTATATAAAAATTTGTTCAAATATTTTTAATACACTTCATACTTTAATGAGAAGGAAAACTTAAGTGGAGAGAAAAAGCTTATAATTAAAGCGTAAGAATATGCGTCTGCAGCGATAATTTGTACGCGTAGCAAAAAAAAAGTATGTTAAACTTCTTTAAAATTAATCAACTAAACAAAAAAAAATGTTATTAGATATTAAAAGAAACAACTTTGTAAATGCAAAATAAGATCATTTATACATATGTATGTAGATACTTACATAGGTACATTAAGCACATATTTATGAAATATTTATTTTTTTAGAATCATTTCTTTAAGTACACAGCAAAAAATTTGAGTACTTAAAACCGCACGTGATTTACTAAGCTTGTTTTTGTTCGACATTAGCGTGTAAATATGCCACCATTTTTATTTTCGGTTGAGCTTAAAGGCTGATATGTATTGTTGTCTGTCATCCATTCACATTGTCGCCACTACTACCCCTCCCGCATTTATTGCGCCATTCATGATGTCATGTCAGCGTTGAAAAATACCACTGTTGACCAGCGGGCGTCGTTGTCCTTTATTAAGGACACACATTTCACATTTATTTTTTTTATTGATTTAATATTTTGTTTATTAAATTACTAAATATTTAATTTAACTTAAGTTATACCATAATATTGTGAAAATGCATATTCTTTAATTTACAACCTACGTGTGATATGTAGTACATAAAGATTTACATACGAGTACCTACTTGCATCTTCCTTAATTAGTTCGTTAATTAGTTAAACAGATCGGCAGTGATTGAAATTCATAGAAGCAAGAAGTATAAAAAATATAACGAGTTGCAGAGTTACCAATTTCAAAACAACATATGACCCAGGGAACAACATAGTTAAGCCACTACGAATAAAGGCTGACAAAAACTGTCGACATATATAGTACTTATTACAGGTACAGAATGTAAATGACTTTTTCTAATGGCACAAAAGCCTAGGCGTAGGCTCTAGGCCGAGTTTTTCGCATCCATTTATGTTCAGAGAGTTATACAATATTTGTACACGAATAGAAGGGACCTACCTGTGTATGCCAAATGCGACGCCGAATTGAAATGCTTTTCTTACGCAATTTTTGTGCTGCCTTGTTGAAAACTTTTTATTTACTATAGTTGATTTTTGACTGTGCTTCAAGATTGTTCCTGCCGTACGGCGTTAAACTGTATATAGGTCCAACCAGTGTGTATGGCCTCATTGCCCACTTTTACTTTACTTTTAATGGCACAACAGAACATGGAGGGCCTAGGCCGAGCTTTTCGCGTCCACTCATGTTGTGCGTTATATATGTGTACATGAATGGAAGGGACCTACAGTTTAATGCCGAATACGAACTGCGAACTGAAAAGCTTTTCATATAAATGTTTACTCTTGTAGGTTAGCCATTGCCTGCCAAGAGGTGGTGCCGTGTAGAAAAATTATTTTTTCTACTTTTTGATTTTGCCTGTGCCGAGATTCGAACCCCGGACACTCTGCGTAGCAGTCCAACGCACTACCACTACGCCACAGCGACCTCGTTGCCCACACTTATCTATATTTCACATATTAATTTATAAAGTATGAATAAAAAAATATGCTTCAAGTGAAGATATAATTAATTGCAGATACAAGATTCTTGCAATATCTTGCAGGTACAACATGAAAAGGACTTTCTTCCTCCGCTGTAAAATAACCAGGAATCTGCTTGAATACAGACTCCGGCCACATATGTTATAAGGAAACTTGAAAGGTGACGTAACCGAGGAAGCTTTTAACTCTCTCTCTAAATACTATCCAAATCAAAAATCTCCGCTTGTCTATAATAAAGAATCTTCACATGCTTCCACAACTGCTAGATCTTCTTCTGAATACTTACTTATTTTCCCGCCCACATCATAATCAAATTCGATTCCGTCGGCATAGTTACAAAGTATGTTCATAATTATTATTGTACTTACATCTCTTTCAGTCGTGCCAGGCCTTAGGTCTTAACGATATCGATTGTAAAACAGGTAGTTTGTAAGTTCAGCAAATTTGTTATAGGTTTACCCCATCCTAATTGTTCTCTACCAGGGGATTGATTGCATACGAGGATATATTAAACCACCACTGAACACATTCATTGTATTGCATGTATATATCCTGAATTGCTATATAATTATGTAGGAATTGGATGTGTGCTGTTAAGTACTTCAAAGAATTAAACAGATTCATTATGAAAAAATAGAAAAAAATCTCGTTGTACTCGTAATTTTGACAACTTACCGACAAACAGAAACGCAATGAAAATGATTAATGAAACTAATTACTTAATTGTAGTTATTCCGTGGGAGTATGAATAATTTTGTGTGTGTCTTATTTTCATTATCTTACGCAAATCTTACACAACTATCCTTAACCTTTTCCCACAAAACCCAAACGCGAATTCTTATGAAAACTGTTATTACTTAATTTGAATAAAAAGCTGAGAAAATTTTCTTTAAATGGCTAGCAATCAATACAAATACAATAAATTCTAGATACATATGGCACCTTTTCTTATTTTGTATTTTGCTGTTCTTCCTTCCTACTCCAGTTTCTATTTCATTTTCATTTCAGCGTATTTTCCAACTTGCATCATTTCTGTTACAATTTTTAGGGTGTGTGTTCGGGGTGTACACATCTATATTTTTACAAGTGCTTTTTGTATGCGTCGTAGAATTCAACTCAACTCAAGTCTGGAAAAATTTAGTAGTAAGGTTTGTTGTACATACATACATATGTATGTAGAATGTATATATGTAGTAGTACTAGCTACCGCACGCTGCCTGCCAGTGTGTCACGGATTTGAGTAGATGGATGGAAAATATCGATTTTCCTTATTTCATTCCGAAAACTTTTTGCTGCTATTATTGTTGATCTTCGAACCATGACGGTAATACATATGAATGAGAAAGGGCATGAACTTTTTGTATAAGTATTTGTTAAGAGAAGAAACTTTCTTTTGCTTCTATACAATACAATATGAATATTTTCCATGCATAAAAGTTATTGTTATATAAATGTGTGGCTAAAGCCTGCAGATGAGTTCTATTTTAGTATAAGTTTATTATCCATTCATGTACAAATATAACACACACAACACGAGTGGATGCGAAAAGCTCGGCCTATGCCCTCCATGGGCTGTTGTGCCATTAAAAGTAAGTATTATCCAAACAAATTTGTATACATCGACAAGAAGGTTAGTTCAGGTGAAAACAAGTGCGTACGATTTCAGCGTCGGGCCGCAGGAATTGGATGGGAAGAAATCGTCTTCACAGATGAAAATTTGTTTTCTGTTGAACAAGCGCATAACCGTCAAAATGACAGAAGCTGGTCAACAGAGGCTCCTGGATCATAATTCGTCATTCAATATCGCCAAAATCGTCAATCTGTCATGGTATGGGGTGGGTTTTGCTCAAATGACAATTCAACCTTGAGCAAGGAGTCAAAATCAACCAAGAAGTGCGCCGCCGTCAAATTTGGAGGATGTGGTACTCCCTTGGGCCCGACAGCATTTTGGCGATAATGATTGGATGTTCCAGCTCACAGAGCCAAAACGATACAAGAATGGTTCAGGGCTCATTTTCCTTATCTTATCACAACTCAAGAATGGCCACCATACTCGCCGGATCTCAATACTGTCTCTGAAACAGTTGTTGCGTCGTGAATGAGATCGAATAACGGTGGAGGAGCTGCGACCCATAGCCAAACATTTTTCCAAGCGCCACTTCTAAACCAGCTGAATATATTTTTACTCATGCATTATGATATCTTTCTCGTCGGTCTGTTTTTCGCTTTTAATTACAATAAGTTGTTAATGTCACATAACTGTTGAATACACTTATTGATTGTCACCCGTAACAGGGTTCAAATTGTTTGAAAATAGGGTCTGTTATAAGAAAGGAAAAGATGAGAAATCCACGTAGTATCAAAACGGGTCGTATCACACGGCAAGAGTGTCCTACCGGACAACCGCTAAACCTGAAGTAACATATATTCCTCAACATCAACTAATTCTATAAACCGAAAGTGTTCCTCTCTCTTACATAAAAAAGTTATCACAAATTTTCTGTACACTTCGAAAATAAAAATGCCTATTTACCTATCTGAAAAGAAGGTCTGGATAGATATAACAAGATGAAGATTAAAATAAATATATATGTGTGTACCTATATGTATGTAAATGTAAATGTATGTACGTACTATGTACTTGAATCCCTGGGGTGAATGACGCAAAAAAGCAAAACTTAATTGAACTACACTTAGAACGTTGCCACAAATTTTGTTGATTACATCGTGAATTGGCCAACTTTTAATTGCCTACTCCTCCTGGTTAATTCATCAATTGAATGTTCCCATAAGTTTTCAAGCATGACTATGGTTAATCTTTGTTATTGTTGAAATTTCATCTGTATTTAAATACTTTTTTCTCCTTTTGACACCGACAAAATGATGAAATTGTGTTAAAAATCTCAAATACCGAAAGAACAGGCTCAAAGACGCCAATCTATTTTTTCTGCTATTTATTATTAGCTCATTTAGGTTATTTTTTGCATATTATTTGGTCAAAGGTTTTTCGCCATTCACGTTTTTTTCTGGTAACGTACTCGTATTTGTATTTCTATATGACTAATTATGAGATTTTCGCGACGATAATATTTCAATTTGGTTAAGTGAAAATCCCGATGCTTGTGGGCTTGTTGGGCTGGTTGGGTAACTACATATCGTACACATGGATGTGTATGCATTAGCTTTAGCTTCTGTGTCTGTGAGTTTGCCAGGGGTGCAACGAACTTTTGAAATATTAGTTTTGTGTGGGAAACTGCAATGAAATGGAACAAACTGAAATGAAAAAGCGGAAAAGCAATTAAAATGATGAATGTTCATGAGTTCAGTTTTTTATTTTCTTCTTTTGAAGGAAGTATGTCGAATAGTTTCAATGCAGGCTTAAATAACTATTTTGGAGACACTTTAAACTCCAACAAATAACAACTTGGTAATTTAACTAATTTATTTTTAATAATATTGTAGTATAGTAATATAGTTGGATTGGTCCACCATTATCCCTGGCATCTTTCTACATAACTACGTCACGAGTGAATGCAATCGTCTTAAAGGTGCCAGTGAATGCTTTTGAAGTACTAGTGCACTTACTTCCTTTAGAACAATAGCATAAATCGGAGCAGTCAGAGTCAAGAAAAAGGGTGCTGGAATACAAAAACCTAGGGAAATTGCTAAATTTTGTCACGGGCACCGATACTCTACAACATCACAATAGACTACCCACAACACCCTTCCTGAATTTCAGGAAAGAATTTTCTGTATTCTTTGTGGGTAGCTATGGGGCTTTTAAGTAGTGGTTTGCAACGACGGATCCAAAATGGACTGTGGGGTAAGGGCAGGTTTCTACTCAGAGGATCTGCAACTCTCAGAATCACTTCGTTTCCCTAATGAGACTAGAGTATTTCAGGCAGAACGACTAGCGAAGTGTGAAGCTTGGAAAGCGATACTGAGACTGAATCAGGAGCGAGCTAAAATAGCTGTCTTAGCATACGGTCAAGCTACTATTAGGGCTCTAGAATGTGTAAAACCACCTCTAAAGTTGTATGGAATGAGGAGACGAACTGGGCTAAGTTGTTTGTCATCAGTTGCTCTTATATGGATTCCAGGTCAAAGGAACATAGGAGGGTAATGATAAAGTAGACGAGTTGGTGAGGTAAGGATCGTTCTATATTTGTACTACCCGTTCGCCACATCGAAGAAGACATGGACAAAATACGGCTTTAGCAGAACAAAGCAACTTCTAAGTTTTTCTCATCTGCACATTGGCAAGAGCCAGGCAACGTTCTTTCGGTGTTTCTGGCATCGATACTAGGAGGCTGCTTATGTTTCTAGATCTCGCGAGGTAGATCTAATAGCTTGCGGGATCGGGAAGTAGCGATGTCTTCTTGGTCTCTGCCACCGAAACTTCATCGTTTTAGATCTAGTTTCAGAATTTTCAACAGATATCAGTCAGGAAATAATTAGGTCTTCAAGAAATAAATGCAACCACTTAAGCAACAAGTTTGCATATATTGTACATTTCGCTATCATCAATGTATTGTGGAAGCAGTCTTACTTAAATCTGTGATTTTGGATTAGTATGGTTTGTTGATGTAGAGAGCTGAGCTTTTCGTTGATCAGCACTGAAATATTTCGTAAATACTCGTAATATATCTTTTTTTTTTAAAACGAAAACACGGTGGAGGAACACGCACAAGGGGACGTCCTAATCTCCGTTGAAAAGACCAGGCGCAGCGCGCGCATAGCAGAGGCGACTGGCGAAGCTTCGTAGAGGCGGTAAAGACCGATCATCGGTTGTAGTGAGAGTTAAGTAAGTAAGTAAGATTAGAAAAAATAATTAGTTGTTAAAGTAGCAAAGATTTTGTTTAGTCTTGTTCATGCATTATTGCAATTGTTCAAGTGTTTTATAAACTTATTGTATTAAATGGCCGCTGCGGCATAGTTGGTAGTGTGCTGGACAGCTACGCAGAACGTTCAAATCTCGGAAATCGAAAAAAAAGCAGAAAATAATTTTCTACACGGCACCATCTCTTGACAGGCAATGGCAAACCTACAGGAGTAAAAATTGCGTTAGAAAAGCTTTTCACTTCTCCTTTCGGATTCGGCATAAAACTATATGTTCCTTTCCTTTAATGTACAAATTTAACACGCACAATATTAATATAGGAGAATAACATTACTTAAGTCCTCCGTGGGTTATTGTGCCATCAAAGAAGAAGAATTATAGAAAGTAACTCCAACATCAAGTCAGAACTTAAATTGGTGGAGGCACTTCATATTCAAATTACCGAACTTCGTTATTTTTTTGATTAACTAATTAGTATTGCTAATGGCAAGAAACCCTTACTGAATTTGGAGCAAGTGCAGCGCTAAAGCTTATCGGCCCAGACCATTTCAACTTCTACATAATATTAGTATAATTTTTCTTCTTCTCTTCATTTTTCTCTTACATATTTCTTTTTATATTACTTAATAAGATTATAATTCGATTTCATGCACAATGTGAATAAAACTTTGTGACTAATGTTCGTCGTTCTTCAGCTAATGGAATTTCCTTAAAATTTCACAATTTCCGTACAGCTTTTCCTTCATGCTTTCTTTTTCCGCTGGCCTTTCTCTTCCAATTAGTGAGCTCTGGTAAGTAATAACAATAAGAAGAATTTTTATTCTTTCCACCAACGTCACCAACACCGCCATAGCAGAAAGCGTCATCGTGAACATTTTATGTTCTACATTATAGTAAATACAAGCACTTTTCTTTGGCCAGTTTTAAAGTAAGTATTGCAATTTCATTGTGTTTCTGTTCTGATGAACTTCTTTGGACGTGCATTATTGTCGTAATACATATGTATGCATAATGAATTATGCCCATGACAAGTTTTATATTCTTCAATATAATGTCTACCAACAGTTTGACTCTTCTCTTCCATGACTTTTTCCTTTATTGTCATTTATACAAGAAATAAAATCAAAATAATAAAATAAATTCGTTGTAAGTGCGAGATGGGCAGGTGACAGGCAACCAGTTACAATCATATACTTAAGTATTAAAAAAAGGATGAAATGCTCCTTCTGTTTTACACAAAATCTTTGTTGTTTTTATTGTTATTAAAATAATTTACAATGCACTTGTAAATATTTACATTGTTCTCATTTTTACCTTGAGATTTTTACCACTGAAATAATAAAATTCATTTTATTATTGTTTCCAACCAAACCAGCATCCAGCATCATTGGATATGATGGATAGGAAGCACATACGAGTATCTACTCTGCAGGTGTAATCATGTATGCATGTACATAAATACGCTTACAAAGGCTGTTAAATATTGATAGCCTAGTGACAACACTCCTTCCCTCACATTTGAAATTCTAATAAGTAGCGTCTTTATAGCATTCGTCTTTATATTATTTGTTAAAAGAGCTTTTAAGAGCGCTTGTAATTTTAGAATGAACTTCGAAATATAAAAAAATTGTCTCTAGATTGCGAGTGTGTTTGATCTCGGTGTAGGTTAAAGGTTAGCTTGAAGCCCCACCAACAAAGGGACACTTCTGCCTGTTGAGAGCTACTTAAACAATAAATTTGACTAACAGATTTATGAAGAAACAGATATATTGGCGAATAGTTCTGGTCATTCATGTTTGCTTGGTAGTAATAACTTCTTATTTTTTTAGAGAGACTCACATTTTTTTAATTTCTCTTATCTTTCGAGCACATTTCTAACATTGCAATTACACATTTTTTATAGAAAAGCAATCCAATGACTGCTTTAACCTAATAACTACCCACGTTCCTGCTTTTCACGCACTGCATGAGTGTGGATATACTCGTACTGCCATAGAATGTTTCAATAACTTCACTGCACAAAATTTAGAATTCACCTTGGCTTCATTCAAGTTTTCTAACCTTACGAGCTACAGCCGTAACGTGAACTGGAACTTTCCAATATGCTGCGCATTAAAAATAGTGTACTTGAGTTTGTAGTTTTCTGTTTTATGAACCCACTAAAAACTTCTGAATGTAAAATGAGGCAGTTTTTGTTTGATTTCTTGTAAAATATAACGATATGCAAATGAAACTTTTTGTACTTCAAAATTAACATAGGTTAATTTGTTTTTTAATTTTCAAGGTCAACTTTCAACGCAAACAACCACCAAAGAAGCCGCACGTAGCAAAACCGTATTGAAAAATGCTTCGAGTGTTGTAAAATAATTTCCAAAGAAAAGGATCGTTAGAAGAAATAAGTGCGGGTCAGAGACGTTATTAAAAAAGCAAATGGCGTATTAGAATAACGAAGCGCAAAAACAAAGGTGCACGATATACTAACTAACTACCGTACTACCGGCAGTAGAAGAATAACTACTGTATTTATTTTGTTATTGCTTTAAAAGACACGCACATGAGTTGCAGCAAAAGGTACAAAGTCAAAACAAGCCTGAGCCAGTCGCATACACAAAGCTACAAACCTTTAACTACGTGGGCTCGTAAAAGGAAAACAAAATTATTCCAAACAAGGAGCGTGAGTGCGAGCGAGGAGACACACTGAATTTATTTCAGCATACAATGTCCTCAATATCGGCACAAGGCGTAGTCGAACGTGCATCCGCTGAACTTTCCAAGCGCATTAACGGTTTAGGTTTGCGTTCAAAACACCATCATGGCGGTAGCGGCGGTTCATCGTCAAACTCTTCTTCCTCCTCCTCGTCTTCTTCGTCGAGCGGAAAGACTTCAGTGATGGAGCGTGTTACGAATGTGCTTTGTGGTGGCAGCAGCAGCAGCAGCAGCAGCAGTAGTAGCAGCAGCAACAACAGCAACAGCAACAACAGCAATAACAGTAGCAATAGCAACAATTCCAACAATAGCAATAGCAGTAATTTAAATCCCAACAATAGCAACAGCAACACACCCGATAAACCTTTACGTAGCGGCAGCAGTGGCAGCAATAGTCATTCACAGTCCGGCAATGTGAGCGTTGGACATCCCTCCAGCAATCAACAACAAACGACGACAACGCCTGCGAGTCCAACACTATCGCAGCAGCATCATACAGCAGCAACAACTAATTTACATATGATGCAACAGCAACAACAACAACAACAACAACAGCAACAATTGCAATCACAAATTGCAGGCGCTACCCTGATTAACTCAAATCTCATTGCTGCGCCTACCGGCATTCCAATGGGCGCACCACCAACGCCCACCATCACATCAATCGCCAAACAGATGAACATCACCATACCTGGCTCACCGCAATTCAGCACAATGGGCATGATTGCTGCGCAAAAGAGTCAAACGGGTACGCCCATTCAACTGCGTAAGCAATTACCAAATCCACATTTACACCATCCCTATGGAGGGAGCAGTGTGATTGCCACTGCTGCCGCCACAACAGCTGGTGCTGGACAACAGCTGGCCGCTGCCGCCACCCAGTCCGCTTTGATTCTACACAAGCACCCGCCTCCCATTACAAGCATCGACGCCCTCATGCTCGACGATCGTTTTCTCAATAAGTTCTTCTTGTATTTCTCCTCGTACGAACGTCGCGCATTGGCTCAAGTTTGTATTAAATGGCGTGATTTTCTGTATCGCAGTCCGCGTTATTGGTCGGGGCTGTTGCCAACGCTACAGTGCCGCGAATTACGTCAGCTGCCCGGTAGCGATCGTGTTAAATTATTCAACTCATTGATTCGTCGCGGTTTCCATGCTTTAGCTTTAGTCGGCGCTTCGGATGAAGACGCATTGGATGTGGTGCATTCATTTCCGTTGGCCTCCAAGCATATACATTCGTTGAGTTTGCGGTGCTCGTCGATAAGTGATCGCGGATTGGAAGCGCTGTTGGACCATCTGCAGGTGAGTGAGAATGTCGGAAAATTTTTTATAAATATTTATTACTGTGTACAAGGTAGAGCAAAAGTAATGTCATAAAGTGAATATGCTATAGGTTTAGCAAATGGCATCAAATGTCATTGAGTTTTGGCATTTACATATGTTATAGTCAGGTAGAGAATTAGGGTAATGTAATGCAGACGGTCACGCCACTTTTTACGTTCTCCTATTGTTTTTTCAACTCCATGCCCAAAGTATGTTATGCAGACGGTCATTTGATCGCCGGTCACTACTAAGTTTTTGCGTACTTTTAGTACTTTTTACTACATTTTGTTTGCACTTCATAGTTATTAAAATACTAATATTTAAACTGTCGGTATGTAAACATTGAATAATTTTAACATTTATTAACATACTGACTTAAGTAAACATGTTTTGGAAACATCAATTCAATACAATTTTAACAATTCACACCGAAACGCCTAAATAGTGACGCTGTACATTGACAATAGTTGTGTCAGTTGTATTAACTCAACGTGCATATCGTCGAAAATATCGTGGTCAACAAGCACCGTCTGACAACACTAATAGTCGTTTGCTGTCGAATTTTGTGGAGCTTAAGGAACACATTCGTAACTATATCATTGCTATACCGCCCGAGATGCTCAAAAAAGTGATGGAAAACGCAGCAAAAAGGGCACATTTTACTTTGGTCAATAACGACGGCCACTTGACTAATGTTGTATTCAAAAACTAGTTCAAATAAATGGTAAAGCACCAAATATATCACATATGGAAATCGGTTGTTTTTTTTTTAAGTTGTTCAGTATTCACATACCGACATAAAATATGTCGCACCCTGTAAATTTAAGTGAATTTTTTTTTATTTCGAGAAAAACTAAATGAAAGTGTTGCAAATTTATTTGTTTTTTCCATAAATGTTCATCAAAAGTGTACTATTTTGCTCGTAAAAGTGAATTATTGCAAATAATTTCGCAACTTAACCCTGTTGTGATTGCGTGATTTCATATCGAAAGGCAAATCATTTGGTGACTGTGCTGGTCTAATTTTACTTTCTGGCTCCCTCTCTCAGTTTTTCGTTTTATTTTATTTATTTATTTAATTGTATAATACAATAAATAATGGATAGATACATACCTCCAAATCAGCAGTTGAAAGCCGAAATGCCGTAAAAAGAGCACAAATGTGCTCTTGGCGATTCAGGAGGTGGTCATTTGACCGATATCATTTTTTCAACTTTTTATCAACAATTTTACACCATCAAATAATAAAACTTTTCTTATTTATTTGTCGTGTTAATTAAACAAATATGCAAATTAAGACACACATTTCGGGCTTAATAAGCGGCTCTAAAAGCTAGGGGTATATTAATTTATGTATTTTAGTAAATACATATTTATAAGTATATATAATTTTACTTCGTAATTAGGACATACATAAAACTTTGAAAGAACCGTAAAATATGCCAAATTCTGTTTAATGTGCGCCAAGCAAAAGAATTGTTAGTCATTCACTAGGACAAGTTTGTGAATCTATTAATGTCAGAGGAGGGTAGAATGCTTAATTTAGGGATTATAAATCCCAACTCTAGAGAATGCAATTGTAATGGAATTAAAATTTCTCAGTGGTAAACAATGTAAAGAATAATATGTAAATTTTTTTTTTTATTGATACATTCAACACACCTATGAATGCAGAGCATTGTGTTGAATGGAAAGGAAAGAAGGTTGATAGGTGGAAGGAAGAAGGAGAGAGGGAATGCAATCACACAGGACTCCGATAACGAGATAGACAGCCATTGTGGCAGGTGTTATACCTATGAACTTCAGTGTATCAGTGTCGACTATGACCGCATGTAGCACCAAAGGCCAAGCTTTTCGCATCCACTCATGTTGTGCGTGTTACATTTGTACATTTGGCAACCTCGATAGTCTAGTGGGTGGCGCTATAGACTGTCATGCGTGAGATTTCGGGTTCGATTCCTGTCTTAGTCTAGGGTTAATTCTTCTTACATTTCTATACATTTCTACCAACCCAGTGGTATCACAATGTATTGTTCTACTATAGGTCAGCCACTCTAACCTAATCTAGGTAAATTACATATATGGTCTTTCTTGTTTTAAATATTGTTCATTCTTCTCTTGTTTTTTTATTATTTTGATTGATTTACTTTAACTTTTGTTCATTTATTCGTTGATCTTATTTTATTCATTGTCATTGGGTTTATTAAATTGTATTCATTAATTTTAACTATAAATTATTTTAGCATAATTTGGAATTTTTCTTTTGAGAGGAGTTTAGTTGTGAAATTTTTCCTGGGTCTATCACAAACACAATGACTGCTAACTGTTATTCTATTAGTTTTAGTGCAAAACCTCAAAACAGCTAATTGTGAGAACCTAAAGAATCTGACAAGGCATTTTATTTACTAATACTTATGTATGAATGTATGTATCTGCATGTGGTGTCGTAGAGTAACAATACAAGTACTTAGTATATGCTTGTGTATATGTATGTAGACTTATTTAGTCTATATCTATAAATACTATATATGTATGTATGCGTGTGAGTTTTGTCAATAAAACTTTGACAAATTGTTTGGTTGCGAATTCTTGTCACTGACATGTCAACAAAATGACGCGCATGAGTTGCTTTTCTTTATCTTATTGAATATCTAATATAACAATTGAATAAATGAAAGCAAATAAAATCTTGCCAGCTTTTAGGCTGACAAGCGAATGATAAATTAAGATTAAAGTATACATAGCTACATTTTCTTAGGATATATTAAAGAAAATTAAAAATTTTTTAGAAGCTGTAACATATTCAATTGATGTAAAGATATCTCTAGTGATTTTCGAGTCATGTATGAGATTACCTAAATAATACTAACTTACTTATAATAAATATGTTTTTCATATGCAGCTACTATGAACATAAAAACAGCAACTATATAGCCTCATAAATATTAAACTTCAATACATAAAGTCTTTTTAGCAAATGTTGACGGAAATTAAATTTTTCTGCTGTTGCATCCTTCAAATGGAAATATTTATTATTTTTCCAAAATATTTCCTATGTTTTTTGACTATTCTGTTTTATTTACATATTTGCGCAAATTATATTATAACAAAATAAACAAAAGCAATTTGAAACTAATTTCTTGGTGAATTTAATTTATAGTTGCATTTAGTGATATGCAATTTTACAATGGTAATGATTACTTAGGTATACGTATGTATTAGGTAAGGTCAGTAACTTGGTCTGAAACTGAAGGGTAGGTATATAACCAATAGAATAATTAAAAAGGTCTCATTGTTGAGGAGTGCCAAAAATGACAGCATCAAAATGCGGAGCGCAAAAGTTTATGGACACTTGATAACTCAAATCTCATTTCGTCAAGCCGTGGAAAAATTGCAATTCTAAACTTAGCCTCGATAATAAATCATTAATTTAGAAAATAATATTAAAGCCTATTTGGACCTATGGCATAGAACTGTGGTGTTCAGCGTGTAACACAAATATTGAAAAATCCAGCGAGTACAAAATAAAATTCTCCGACAAGCTACGTGCGCTCCGCGGTACGTCAAAAAGAAAAATTTACACAAAGATGTAAATCTGCCAACCGTCGAAGAAGTCATTCACCAATACACTCCTAAATTTTTAGAGAGACTCAAGTCGCATCCAAATCCTCAAGCCCGACATTTAACTTCCTCAACTGCACTAAACCGCCTCAAAAGAAAATCATTAATAAATATTAATACCCTAGCTCAATAGCATAGTACATGTTAGATTTTTAAGATTTGCACAAATATTGTTAATTTCAATTTAGAAAGATTCAATAAATAAGATTCAATTGGGGGGAGGAATCAAATTCAACGATTATTCATATTACATAATACTTTTAAGATTAACAAACAAACATTTTTACACACAAATATTGATTACACATATTTTCATTAAAAAATCAAAATACAAAATATTTTATACACAAATATTGGAACACATTATTTCATTAAAAACTCAATCATTTCAAGCTGCACCCACGTTTTTTTAAACATGTTCAAAAAGTTTTTTTCAAAGTTGGACACTCTTTTCTGACAACCATGTTCCTCAGAAAGAAGTTCGATTGGGTTGCGATCAGATGAGTGTGGCGACCACTCTTTAATCTACAGAGGACCTTCTTTGTTTTGTTATTTAAGCAGATAGTTTTTTCAAAGTCGTGATGAGTTTATTCCACGCTAGGCGATTAAGAATTTCAATATATTGTATTTTCTTAAAATTGTTATATACTAGTTTAATAATGCGTCCGGAATCTTTTGCTAGACAGTGTTAATAAAGCTGCTCAACGGCCTAACATTAATTCTGGCTGGGATGCAGACGTAACAACGACGTCAAGGAAATAAGTATTATTAATTGCGACGTGACCACGATATTATTCTGAAAAATGGCATCTGTGATTCCGAGTGATTATAATAATATTGACAACGTTTTTTACTACTGAATCAAAAAGTAGAAAAAATAATTTGTCTACACGGCCACCTCTTGGCGGGCAATGGCAAGCCTACAAGAGTAAAAATTGCCTATGAAAATCTTTTCACTTCGCCGTTCGGATTCGGCATTAAACTGTAGGTCCCTTCCATTCATGTACAAATATAACACGCACAACATGAGTGGATGCGTAAAAGCTTGGCCTAGGCCCTCCATGGGCTGTTGTGTCATTAAAGGTAAGTAAAGTAAATGATTGCTGAGTAAATTTATTGTATTGCGCAATTGTATTATAAATTTGCACTACAGCACAGCTACGCACTAAAATAAATATAGTATCGAATAATTTAGTAGTAAAACATTCGGACGCTTTTTGGTACTCAGCCTTTTTCGTGATAATTTTGTACGAATGCTCGATCGCGTCGGGAGCAAGTATAAAACTTTTTATTTTATTATTAAATATTTGATCTTTTAAATGCAAAATGATGTATAGTACGTATTTACTACCAAGTTACTACCTGTTTGTTTTTATTTAAAAATATCCTTATTCACGATCTGTATTTTTTTTAGTAATTTTGGTAAAATATATAAAATTTTACATCTTTACTTTACTTACTTTTAATGGCATAACAGCCCATGGAGGGCCTAGGCCGAGCTTTTCGCAAATTTTACATCACCGTTGTAAATACTTAGTATTTGCAAAAACAGCTGATCTTGTTTATATTTTGTTAGAGATGAAAATTTTTGGTACAGATAAAAATTCCGCGACACTTTCAATTTGAATAATTTTCATTAATACGTGCAAGTAAACAATGCCGGGAATAAGCAAAAAATCCGAAATAATCAGTTTCATTGTGTTAAATGTTGAGAATCAGCTCCGCGAACTCAGTGGTATATAAAATACAGAATACTACGCAATATTACAATAGGGTGTTGCGATTGTAAATTTGGTAAATTGGTTGTTTTTTCAGTTGCATGTATTTGTTTTTGTAAAGTTACAAAATTTACCACAAAAACCAAGAATACACGATACAAATCAAAAACTACAGATCGTGAATACGGCTAATATTTCACATATTATAACAGACCAGGCCAGTCGCCAGCCGCAGCGTAGCAGTTTGGTGGAAATGCTGAAAAAACCTCCAAACAAAACTCAAGGCTTCCCAAAAGCATCAACTGAAGATGTCGAAAGTTTTGTTTTTAGAGAAAATTGCTATGCTGCCAACATGGTGCGGCAACAATTCAACGAAACTTAGAGCAACTGTAGGAGGAAGCAATAGATTGCATACTTTTAACAATATGGAAGAGAAAGTGATAAGATTGCGCATTTGATATCGAAATTTCCGGAACGAAATCGAGCAAACCACACCTGAGTCCGGCGTTCACTCACAGCATGCTCACCGTAAGCCGCACAAATTTGTCGTCATTTTTTTGCATCGTTTTACCTTTGATATAAGTAGTAATAAAGCATCACATAGCGTAATTTTTCAGATATTTCACTCATTGTCAAATCAATTGAACTTTTTACACTAGCGACGAATTACAGAACTATCTGTAGGTCGCTTGACATAATCGGACTAGTTCGGCCAGATTTGTGTGTAGAATCACCAAAAATCGCGGATACTTTTTATAAGACCGTATATCTTGACCCTGCGAAAGAGTACCTCACAATGCAGTAATATACCGGGGCACACCCAAATAAATTTTCCATGTGTTTGCCCAGGTAGCCCTGAAATTGCCTGAATTCGTAATTTTTCTCAGCTAAATTTTTATCGGTAAATAGATCTTGTTATTTTATGTGGTCGCTGTGGCGCAGTGGTAGTGCGTTGGACTGCTACGCAGAGTGTCCGTGGTTCGAATCTCGGCACAGGCAAAATCAAATGGTAAAAAAAATAATTTCTCTACACAGCACCACCTCTTGGCAGACAATGGCAAACCTACAAGAGTAAAAATTGCTATGGAAAGCTTTTCACTTCGCCGTTCGGATTCGGCATTAAACTGTAGGTCCCTTCCATTTATGTACAAATATAACACGCACAACATGAGTGGATGCGAAAAGCTGGGCCTAGGCCCTCCATGGGTTGTTGTGCCATTAAAAGTAAAGTAAAGTAAAGATCTTGTTATTTATGGGTTTAAGTCCCAAATTAATAGTTTTGGATCTCTAATAAGCTTTATAAGATGTTCTTTGCCTTCCATCTTAACTTACTGTTTATAGTATGGGTTTCTAGAAAAGGGACAATTGGCCGCTACCTTCCTCGTTAAATATACCAAATCTTAAAACCGATCATCTCCATATGCCTAGGCACCAAGAATAAGGTAATTTGTCTTCCATAATTCAATCAGTCATTCTTAGAAACCACATTTGCGGATATCTGATAAGGAATCTAGTGCTTTTATTGGTGCTTCACTATCTGAGTCTACCTATTATGATATATTAACCCTTGCACTTACTTACTTTGAAAGTTAAATTGTTTACAAATATGATGTCAACAATCTCTGCTAAGAACATGCTTAAGTATTTCGACGCTGCGTGTCGAATTTCCCGTGGATGATATTTGCAAATGTTTCGCACACAACTTGTATTATTTTAGAGCATGCATTTCTAAATAATATTATTAAATCAAGGTAAACAACAGAATATTTACATTATATAATCAAAGCGTATTAGTTATAATCAAAGCGTCATAAATCAATAAATCATTTACACATTAATTTTTGCTGTCACTTGCAAACGCATCATTCATTTTGCACAGAAATCACAATAATTTTTTCAGCTAAGAAAATTAAGCAAACGACTTTCTACTTCATTTAATCAAATTCTCTTTGAACTAAATATTTAAGAAAAATATTATGACAACAAGAAATATTCGCCCACCTCTCATACACATATCATATAGGTACACACATACCTACATATGTATCTACACATGAATACACTTGTAAGTATTTTAGCGCACACATTTGTTTGTATTTATGTCTATTAAAATACTTTCAATTTATCGCATGCTACAAAAATAACACCTACGAATGAAATAAATAAATATAAAAAAAAAAGAATAGAAAATGTTATCAGACATACAGTGGCGAGCATTAACGGATACATGAGAGAACATTTCTGGGCTACGATAGATATCCAAGAATGTTGAGAAATCAAAAAGAGAAAGTATGAAAAGGTTTATACTCAATCCATTGAACACGTAGGAAAATTTATACTTTTAATAAAATTTTTCCAGAAATTTGAAAAACCACATATGCTTTTGAATTTGTAGCGGGTTTAATAAACACTATTCGATTTGAAAAATTTCTTTTGCATTACTTACTTACTTAGCTGGCGCTACAACCGATGATCGGTCTTGGCCGCCTCCATTTTTTGCATTATATTTGTATTTAAAAAAGATTATAACAGATATTTTTAAAAGCAAATAATTTCCCTCAGAAAAATTGTAATTGTATCAAAATTACGGAATTTCAAGACCCATGTGGGATCTTTAAATATTATCTGATTTAAAATTTTTGTTTTTCTATGTGTTCAATGGAATGAGCATGAGTTCCCAACATTCTTGGCTATTTTTCGTAGCCCAAACATTTTCTCTCATATATCCATTCGTGCTCACCACTGTATGTTTTTCCGTCTGACTGTCTCACAGTGTCTTTGTGCGCGTTGAAGTTACAGAAATTCAGGTAATGGCGCTGCTCTGTATCAGTCACTGATACTTACCAAAAATATACGGGTACACCCACGGTCATGGATGTCATGTGCTGTTCAACCAATGTAGCTGCTGTCTTCTGAAGCAAATAATTCCTTTTATTATATTCTTATTATGTTGTAGTGTTGAGCACAATCGATATTTAAAGTAGTAAGTACTCGATTCTTAAAATTGAAATAAGATTTGGCAGATTGGCGTCGAAATGTGATTACATATTGCATTTCTTTGCGGCAATGAAGTGAATTGAAGGGCAATAAATTTGACTCTAAGCACTTGAAGAAGTTGTTGCAAGAAGTTGTTCGTAAAGGAATTAGCTACAACTTTACGAACATAGCTACAACATAGTAAAGAAAAATAAACCTACCGTTAGTATATTGCCATACATAGACAGCTCTTGTTCGCTCGCGGTATAGTATTGCCAGCAGTGAAAAACAGGTAAAATTAAATTCTTGTAAAACTCCGATTGTTAAAAGTATCGATTGTGAAGTATTCGGTACTTTCTGTCACTAATTTTAGATATTTATTATAATAAAAAATCGCTTTCACAAAATGTATAAGCTAAGCAGCAAGAAAAGTAAAACAATAATAAAAAGCAACGGAATAAATATATACTTAAATACATATGTACATACAACATTGTATCATATCTAATAATGTTGCCAACACTACTAACACGTTGTCATTTTTATAAGAATTTTTCTAATTTAAGAAATACGATGTACATCGAAGCTGCAACGTTGACATAAATTATATGGGTATTCAATCAAAGACCTACTAGTAAATTCGCCGAATCTGATTGAAAATTTATTTTGGCGTATAATGCAGACACCTTGTACTATTATACGCCAAAGTAAATATACATCATATACGAGTACGTCCCTTACGTAGCATTTACGCCTTTGATTGAATACCCATATTATATATTTTCTAAAATATTTATTTATAAAATGAAATGCGTACACACGTAGCGTATAAAATCAAAAGTATTTGAATTGTCTATTTTTATTTGAGTATAAATAAAGCATACATAAATAATAAAGGATGTCATTACTAAATATAAATAATGATATCACAAAAGGATCAGTCTCATTTCAGCCTAAAGTAAATCTCTTAAAATCGGGATCAAAATAATTTAGCCAAAACGTAGCGTAGCTTGTGGTAATACTAAATTCAGATTTTCACTTTTGACCTTTACAGTTCAAATCATCAAGAACACAAAACTGAATATGAGAAAATAAAATTGTAGCGTGGTTCATTGCCTTGTCAAATACGTATGAGATTTTCTAAACAAGAACAATAAAAGAGTGAAAAACAAAACTAAATAACATGGTATCGTGTGACACAGCTTGTTTTTAATGTATGTATTAATACACTTCAAAATAATCGGCATTTTTATAAAAGAAAGCTGAGTAAGGCAAAAGACACGAAAACAATGAAAAATCATGTAGAAACTTTTCAAATAAAACAAAAACCAACCAGAATTTGCTAAATGGCATATACTATTTCTAGTTCAGCTCAAACTTGCACGTACCTGCCCCCTCTTTCTAAGCATTTTACATAGTTACATAGTCATAGTTACACCCTGCTAACCTTATCCTCTTATATTGAAGCAAAAAGTAGAAAATAAAATCAATGTTACAATGTTGTGTAACAATTTTCCAAAATCACATAATTTTATGGTTTCATTACAATTTATTTTATTATTGTTTATACTCATGTGTGTGTGATTTTTTTATTCATTGTTCGTGTTACTGCAATATTGAGTGGATGTGTGCGTGTGTGTTGAAAAACTTCTTGCGTGTTGTTTACCAAGAGCACACAAAAACCAAGAATTTCCTCTGTAGTAGCATACAAACATCAATAGGAAAGTTCAATTTGTGCTTGAATAAATTTGTAACAAAAAACGAAACAACAACAAGCGCTGAAAACTCATTCTCATTCTTGGCAATACTGTTTTACTCTTTTGGTTGGCTAGTGTATGTATATTTGTCTTCGCTTTTGGCTAAAATAAAAAAAATATCATCAATAAAAATATTTTCGATAAATGTGAATCTAACAAAAAACGAAGTCAACAAAGGTCAGGGAGAGATTCATATACATTTTTAAAGAGCGGATATATTTTATGAAAATTATGTTTCACATTATTACTCTTCTTCTTACAGCTAGGCAAATGAGTTCAGAAACTGGCTGAATAGCGCGAAACTAGTTCATTTTTCAAATTTTAGTAAGTTTCTCAGCCTAACTTAAAACATTTAAGTATATATTTATGCCGAAACTGTCTAAGCCGCCATGCAATGACTCATCAGTTTTCTATCTCCAAGATGACTTCTTTGTATTTTACTACTGAGTTTTATAGTCTTTCCTAATTGGGGCGTTGCTTCTCGTCGTTTGTCTGTCAAAACTGACTATTTTTATATGGACCTAAGAATATTTTGACAGATAAACGACACTGACGCTCCAATTTAGATATGACTGTTATAAAATAATCTTTGCTCAAAATAAAATTTTCTAGCTTCCAAATGCTCTTCTTTTCATTCATTCAAAAATACATATAAGGGACGAGTGAGTTTTATAGAATTACTGTGAGTTTCGATTCAAAACTTGGCTTACCTTGGCTTGTTCGGTGAAAGAATGACATCCCAAAGATTCGGCAAATCCTACAAAATGAAAGAGTCCAAATGACACTGAAATTCACATATCTGCATGCATATGTACTAAGCTCATTTTGTTTATTAGTAATTTATGCACATACTTATTAAAATTATGCAAATCTTATAATGACCGATTTGCAAAATCGATTGAAAAGCTACTCTAGTTTTATTTAATATTTTGGCAAATGGGAAATTCTAATTTTTTCTTTTATTTTGTTTTCTGCTTTTGATAGTTATGATAGTTTATTATCCATCTCTTTTACTCACTATCTCTTTAGAGAATTACTTGCTCAGGTTTTTTTTCCAAACGTCACTCAAAACCAAAAAAGGAATATGCATGTAGATTTAGAATCTCCGTAAAATGCAAATGAGTCCAAATACAAACATAAAAAAGAAAAAAAGGATGCGCAGCTGACAGGCAAACATGGCAGAATTTTTTCTGGTTTTAAAATGGACACAGAATTTAGTAAATTTGTTCCATGCAATGTAGTCTATGTTTTTATCTCTTCCACTTCTGTTATAATACTGTCGTTATCTTCTGTACTCCAACGAGGACATTTTTGTATTATTGTTAAAGTAGAGCACACTTTTACTCCATCATATAATTTATTTAAGGTTACAATTGAAAAATTCCGGAGTGTATAAGCTTATAGCTAAAATCATTAACATTGTTACATTTCCAAAATTAAATGGTATTTATTTACAATTGAGATTTAAGCCAAAGTTGTATTTCATTAAATAATTGCAAAATAAAAACAAATTCATCGATTTTACTTTTTCTTACCTTGAGTAGATGCCGATTTTACGTCAAAGCTTAGGTCTTGAAATATACGACGAAATAAAACTTTTGGCTTTTTCGTTTGATTTAATTGTTGGTTTATCTTATGTTAAATATGCAAAAGCATAGTGTGTGGATAGGATTACGATTTACACTTTCTTTAAGTTGTTTCGGAAGCATAGATTTCGTGTCCGTTTTAAGAATATAGACGGATCGAAAAAGTTTTCTCCACCTATTAATAGAAGATTAATATTAATATAATACAAAATGCAGCTGCTATAAATGTTAGTTAAAATTTCTTCACTACTTATTTACTGATTTAGAATTCTCTTAATTGTAAAATATAAGATTTCCACTAAACCGACAGACTGCGCCGCATGGCAAACTTAGGCTAAGCTGAATTTTCATATTGACTCATAGTGATTTTAAACTTCTCTGGTTGTGCTTTAGTATAATGTAACCGTAGGTTGATTGACATGTACATATGTATATGAATGTACACTAGTCGATCGTGCGACAGATTTATTATATACAAGAAAATTTTCATGATAAAACTTTCGTTTCTACGCGACGAACAAACTGGACAAACATGATCAGGAATCTTGTTTGCTCGCCTAGTGTAGACAGCACATTGTAATGTTTGGGAATATTAGCAAAAACAGGGTTGATATATATAGTTGTATATCGGTGTGTTATTTAATTAGCCCGCTTTTACATTTGTCAACTTTTCAAAGCAATTTTTTCAGTTTGATATACTAATGTATTTTTCTCAACTATTGCCCTTAAAAACTCAGTCCAGCAGGTCTCGTTCGTTCGGAATGAAAATCGACTGCCTACACAACGCGAACATCACTCGCGATAATTTTGTTACAAACGAGTATGTACATAAAATATTCCATTCTCCTTTTTGTGTGAGGCATTTCCGTTTAATTTTGTTACACTTGCATTACTGCAATTTCCTATATACATATATTTCGTTGCTGTTGCTTGAAAGTTGCGCAATTGGAATTTCATTGTTGTTTTTTGCTGTTCTATGATTGTTGTGAGCTTATTATACATATATGCATTGAATATTTTCGCACCCAAAATTCACATTCATTTCGTTGGGTGCTTCTCCTACTGTGTCCTTTTTCTTTTCTATTTCCATTTCCATTTGATTAATTTTTTTTAGTTTGATTTCCGTTCCATTTTTGTTTGCACTCTATTCTGAATGAAGGAACATGATGAATGACACCGCATTGAAATGTGTTTAAAATTCATAATGCAGACAGACACAAATCAAATTTGTTTTTTTATCGTGTAAATTTTTCCCAATTGTGTTATGTACGGGGAAAAAAGAAAAAGCTTGTGTAATGGCATATCGAGTTAGGTTGCCGATGAAACTGAGAAAATTAAGTGATTTTTTAAATAAAAATTTGAGACATACTAAACAAAGGGAGTCTTAAATAAAATTATAGGTTTTCATCATGATAGCGCACACAGTCGTTGTAAATATAAAACGTTTTGAAAACTGAATAAATTATTAATAAAGGAGAATATCCAGAGTGCGTGCAAGTGATAGCCTGAATCACTACTAGAAAACGAAGTCGTACAATGTAAATATGTATTTTCAGATACTTATGGCTTTTCCATTTATGTAGCATTATTCAGTTAAATTGTTTGTAGAGTATAAAAAATTTACGAAACACAACAAGGCTACATTTTCATGTTAAAATTTTGGCTTATATTTTTGTATACCGATATTTTTGAGTATTTATTGTAAACAGTATATTGTAAGCTGAAGCACATTTTGAAAACACAGAAAAATTAAATTTGAAATAGTTTCCTCAGGGCAAAATTAAATATGTTTACATTTTGCCAAAACAACAACAAACAACATCATAAATAATGAAATTTTCTAAATAACCACTCACATACAGAAATAAACCCCATAGTTTTTCACCACCTCACTTAAATACTCGGCCATTTTCTCCCACTTTTCTTCTCTTTTTCTCTTGAAAAGAAATAAACCAACTCACCTTTACTCACCTCTAGTCATATGGTTAATTGCAGGTGTGTTTCTTTTGACTCGAATGTGTGATATTAAATTGAAAATTTTTATTTAATTTTTGTGATTCATGTGGGTGTTGGTACACACATACGTATGTGTGTGAGTGTTTGTGTGTGTGCCTGAGTGTTTGTATAATTAATATTTTTCACATCAACATTAAATAAACCACATACTTTAAACGCGCGCACACACCGCACTCAGATCAATTGGCCACTTTATAGTCATCTTCAGGGAGCGGATTTTGTGGACCTAAAAACAAAGAAAAACGCAAAATTAAATTACAAAATTAAAACTAAAAAAATTAACAACAAAATTAGAAAAAATTAGAAGAAAATGCGGTTTTTTCTCAAATGTTTAATTCATTTCACTTGTTAGACCCATGCTTGAGTATATATCGTATGTCTGGAATCCTCAATATAATTGCTACTTAAGTAAAATTAAGTTGGTTCAAAAACAATTTCGTATTTTTGCACTGAGGAATCTCTGTTGGAATCATCTTTTGAATCTTCCACCATATGAACATAGTTTAAAACTTATTAATCTACCGACATTAATAAGCAGAAGAATACTGAATATAACTTTACTTACTTACATACTTTTAATGGCACAACAGCCGATGGAGGGCGTAGGCCGAGCTTTTCTGAATATAACATTTTTTATAAAGTTTTTGAATGACATTTATCATCTTCGTATTTACTAAACGAAATAAACATTATTATTATTATTCCTATTAAACTTAGTATATGTAGAATAAACTTGCTGAAAATTTTCTTTTTCGTTGATTATGTAGAGATTTAAATAAACATTATAATCTATTCAACATTTCCGATTCTCTGGAACACATCAAAACAAACTTACTTAAATTAAATCGATAAACAGCTGATGATTTTATATCTGTAGTTGTAAAGAATGCCTATTTGGATATACGCGGCTCATTACATATTTTCGTGTAAAGCGGTTGCGTCGGTCACCGATCCGTGCATTGTACGGATACGCGCCTCGGTCGTGTTAGACGGGAGGAGGGTTTGGTGGGATTCGTTAAATAAAAAGTGCAAAGTGTCACATAAGTATGTACATGTGTGAAGATAGCTTATGTCAATGGGGCGACTACTTATAGCACATAATATAGAAATACTAATAAATTGTTTCGTAACCGTGGCTGCTTTCCAAATGATAGTCTGATCTGAATCAATTGATTCGTCTGAAGAGATCAATGACCGAAAACAGACTAGAATATCCTACCAGGTATGAGACTGTAATTTTCCTACTTCATGTTGCTAGGCCGGTTACAAATTACTTGGAAAAAAGTGGATGGGAAGTTTTGGCTCAACCGCAGTATTTACCAAACTTTGCTCCATCTAAATATCACTTTTTTCGATCGACTGTTTTTTGGATTGATTCATTGATAGATGGACAATTTTTTTTTGCCAAGGAATCCATAAATTGCCTGAAAGATGGCAAAATGTCATAGCTGCCAATGGACACTATTTTAAATAATGTATTTGAAATAAAGATATAGTTTTGTAAAAAAAAATCCCTCATTTTCAAGTTATACACCCAAAACAATAGATATACTCTAACAATTTGAACTTGCCAAATTCGGAAATACTTTTTCAAATAAAGTGGATAGAAAACCCCCAAAAAGATATTTATTAATTAGACAAAATGAGCTAAAAAATTGAAAAAAGGCGATAAATAGTAAAAAATATAAAATAAAAAAAAAGTGGCCAAATAGTCAAAATAAAATTTGGCTTGAATCGCATATAAGTATACAATATTTTATCAGTCATCATGGAGAATTAACCAGAAAAAGGATGTGAATTCCTCATAATCCGCTCCCTGGGCATCAGTCAACATCATCGAAAGATCAAAAATAAATTTCAGGTTTCTTAATTTGCTTAAAATTAAACATTGTTTTTTTTTACTTTTTATAATTGCTAATGAGCTGCAAATTTCTTTGGATTCTTAAGAAATAATGCTTTTTGGTTTTTTTTATAAGCGGGAAATTATGTCATAAAATGTTCAGTCTTAAAAGCGATCCAAATGAATTGTTTTTCTGACCTTGTTTTTTCGATAATTCAATACTTAGGGTGTACCCCTGTGAATGCAGAGCATTGTGTTGATAGGAAGGAAGATTGGTAGGTAGGAGGGGTGTTTTCTGCTGTTTGTAGGTATTTTTAATACATAAATACATATATTTACGTCTATATATATTTCATTTGTTTATTTCTACTTAACATACTGGCAAAAAATAACAGAAAAACTAGGAAGTAAAATGTACTCTCTGCTGCTTTGCCGCTAAGGTCTTTGTTATTCTGTCAATTCTTTTACTTTGTTTATTTTTACGGTATTAAGTTTTTAACTTATTGTTTACAATTTATCATCTTCTTTTACATTTTCTGTATTTCTTTTGTTTATTTTCAAAGCTTTGTAAGTACGTATGAATTGTGCTTGTATTTCTGTATTCATTCATTGTAAGTACATATAACAAAGTAAATTTAGTATACATATTGAACCATTGCTTTAGAGTATTGTCTAATTTTAGTTTTATTGGCATTAATTTTTATATATCTAATATTCAATAGAATTTTGCGATATTCATAAATTACGATAAGAGCATTTAGCGATTACCCGATTCTTGAGCACAATACCCTAACAGGTTTCATAATTGCATTGCCATGAAGTTGCGGTGCACAAAAATAAAGTTTACTACAAAATAGAATTGAGAAATTTTACATAAAAAGAAGAAACTTCAAATGTATACGATTTTTAAACAGTTGTTATAACCTTGAAGACATTTTGAAACCATATGAACGTGCTTTGTCCACCACCTTAACTTATTCACAATTTCGCTTACATGCATCTCTCCCCTTTATGGGCGTGACTTTATTAGAGTTGCTCAAGCAATTTTCAAACAAATTGTGGCATAATCTTATTTGATACTTTGATCCTTGAATTAAATATTATTAAAAATAAATTAAATTTTTGGTCACATGGAAATACAAGCACACACATTCATTTCGAATCAATTCATTTCATTTACATACTCGTACATATGTAAAATTTAAAGGATGTTAAGAATGAAGAATGTTAAATACAATCGTGCTCTGGCCAAGGAAACCACCTTTAAAAATTGAATCCGTTCTAATTCAAAAACCTCAGTTTGTAAACGATTAAGCCATCAAGATAGATTACGAGAATTCAGGCTTCATTACAAACTCTTTCAACGTCCGCTTCCATCAGTTGCCATGTTGCATACCTCAAGATAACAGAGGAACCAGTATGTTACCCCATTTTTATATCCTAAATGCTCTGTGTACTGGGTATATTGATTTTAATTGCATAACGATTGTATGTAAGCCCATAATTAGACGACGTAGCTCTGAACATACATATTTACATATATATACTACTGTGGGCAAAAAGTAGTAAAACTTTTTAATTTAAATTTCGCGCGGAAACCCATTCATCAAAATATTATTTTTTAATTATATTATTTTGGTGTGACTGTCGGTGACATCTGTGCCAAATGTCACATCAAAATAATCATTAGTGTACACGCTTGTCTTTCTGAAGTACAAAAAGTGCATACAGCGATTTTCACAATGAGTGAAATTATTCAGCAAAGAAGTTCCAAATTTCTGGTGCCGAAACGTTCAGAATGTTGCAAAAGGCCTTCGGTGATAATTGTATGTCGCGAGCAACTGTTTTTGATTGGTACAAATTGTTCAAAGATGGTCGAGAACGCGTTAACGACGAACCACGTCCAGGTTGGCCATCAACATCAACTGATGATCAACACGTCAATAAAATCAAGGAATTGGTGCTCGAGAATCGAAGATTAACAGTCAGAGACCTTACTGGCATCGTTGGAATATCGGAAGGATCAGTGAAAACCATTTTAAAACATCATTTGGGCCTAAGAAGAGTGAATGCACGATTGGTTCCAAAATCACTGCATTGGTTTTACGAGACTATTTTGCCAAAAATTCGACTGATATCGTTCGGCAACCACCCTATTCGCTTGACTTAGCACCGTGTGACTTTTGGCTATTTTCTAAACTCAAAAAACCGCTTCGTGGACACCGTTACCGTTTTGAGTCAATTGAAGACATTAAACATGAATCGCTAAGCGCATTGAAGGCTATTCCGGAAATTGACTTTAACAACTGTTTCGAGAATTGGAAAAACCGTTGGCACAAGTGTATTGGGGCCGGGGGGGATTACTTTGAAGGGGATGAAATAGATTTGGAAGAATAAATAAAAAAATTTGAAATTATGAACAAAGTCTTACTAACTTTTGCCCACAGTAGTATAGATGATCGGCGTGTACAGTGGAGTCAATTTAAACATGTTCCCCTGTTCATCTGCCTCTCTGGCTGTGCACACGATAACTCGGGAAAAACTAAAGCAATCTCAACCGAACTTGTTACAGACATATTGTCAGGAAGAGGTTAAGTTCTGAAATGGGCCAAATCGGTCGAGTGGGCGTGGTACCTTCCATACAATTGACATTTTCAAGGAATGGTGTTGAAGGAAATTTTTAAAACAAATTGAACAAAAATCGCTACACATCATTGAAATATATAGTCTCTTGAACCCTATTTCTCAATATTGCCACGCCTACTTCTCATACAAGTGAAATATTCAAAGGGCAATATCGAAGGAAATATTGAAGCAAATGGAACCAAATTCGGTATACATTTCTTCACTGACTGACACTTCAATAATTAGTGGTCGCTGTGGCGTAGTGGTAGTGCGTTGGACTGCTACGCAGAGTGTCCGGGGTTCAAATCTCGGCACATGCAAAATCAAAAAGTAAAAAAAATAATTTTTCTACTCGGCGCCACCTCTTGGGAGGCAATGGCAAACCTACAAGAGTAAAATTTGCTATGAAAAGCTTATCACTTCGCCGTTCGGATTCGGCATAAAACTGTAGGTCCCTTCCATTCATGTACAAATATGACACGCACAACATGAGTGGATGCGAAAAGTTCGGCCTAGGCCCTCCATGGGCTGTTGTGCCAGTAAAAGTAAAGTAAGTAAGCAAGGAAATTTGCATATGAATAAATATTACCAATATAAAAATAAAAAAAAAACGATTATGGCTTTTAAGTTTATGTCGAACAAATGAAAAAAAAAAAATTTTTAAGATTTTCCAACAATATGTAATAGTTTTTCTACTTTGTTTGCGAAAAAAGTGGGTGAAGGTTGTTTGCAAACAATTTAACGAAATTATTTGTTGTTGCAAATAAAATATAATCTAAAATGAAAATATATATGGCGGATATTATTTAAAAGAATTACCTTTTATTTTAGTACATATCAGAATGCAATTTACACATATTACTTTTCTAATTGTACTCGTATCTCATTTTCGTTTCAGAGCTTATTTGAACTTGAGCTCGCTGGCTGCAATGAGGTCACAGAAGCTGGCCTTTGGGCATGTTTAACGCCTCGAATAGTTTCGTTATCATTGGCCGATTGCATTAATATCGCCGATGAGGCTGTGGGCGCCGTAGCGCAATTGTTGCCATCTTTATACGAGTTTTCATTGCAGGTAAATGAAATAAATAAAATACAGCACACACTCACCTGCACACACTTTTACCAATTTTTATTATTTTTCATAATTAATATTATTCAATATTTTCAGGCTTATCATGTCACTGATGCTGCATTGGGTTATTTTTCGCCCAAACAAAGTCATAGTCTGAGCATATTACGTTTACAGTCGTGTTGGGAACTAACCAATCATGGCATTGTTAATATTGGTAAGTAAAAATGTGATTTCTTTAAGCTTCATTTGCATACGGAAACGTACTAAATCCAATTTCATATGCATATTATATAAACATTAGTCATGCACAACTTTATATGGAAATTTAAAAGTGTTTTCGGTCATAATTTTAGGTACTTTAATTGCAGAAATATGTTTTTTAATTACTTAAGTACGAGTAATCACCCCTATTCCAGATGCTGTTGTAATAGTTACGAACTCATAACTCCATTTATAAATCCCCAAAAAACTCATATGCTGGAATCGAAAGCAGCTCGAAATGAAAGAACCACAAAACCACGCAAAACCGATTGGTTTCCAGAATACAAATAATTTGAGTTTGTAAATACAGCTACGAGTTTTCGCCGTAAAGGAAAATATGAGGGATAACATCTGATACCTCATCATAAGTATTATAATATGCATTTTTTCCATTATGACAAGAACAAAAAAAAAAACAATTGATTGCTATTATTACTACTTCCTACACTTTTTTTTTGTTACATTCAACACACAGGGTGTATCCCTATGAATGCAGAGCATTGTGTTGAATGGAAGGAATATTGATAGGTGGGAGGAAGAAGGAGGGAGAATGAGAGAGGGAATGCAATCACATAGGACACAGATAAAGAGAAAGATAGCCATTGTGACAAGTGTTAAGCCTTTACCACAATGAACTTCAGTTTATCAGTGTCGACTATGACCGCATGTAGCGTAAAAGGCCGAGCTTTTCGCATCCACTCATGTTGTGCGTGTTATATTTGTACATGAATGGAATTTTAATTTCGTTTAATATTATTATTTTTTTATTGTCATTCATTTTCAAGTGCTAATTGTCGAAGTTGACGTTATATTGTTTGGTATGACCCTTTTCATTTATAACTGTCACATAATCGGAAAAGCTTGTGATGTAACCTTTTTACTTTTATTACTTAGGTTTTGAATAAATTATAATTTAAAAGAAGTATCCAAGTTGTGAAATATATAGAGATCATGTTTTTTTCAAAAGTTTTAAAATTGAATATCCAGTGATATATCTACAATATATCAACTAGAATATACCATTAAGTATTTGACAGCTATATTCTGGGGTGTAATGGATTGAAAGGGTTCAATATAAGTTTGGCAATTCTCTATAAATATGTATGTAAGCATGTACATATAGTTATAGTAACTATACCGAAATTACTTGTTGAGTAAAAATTTTATATTTTAAATAATTTTTTTTCTGTTAGAAATCGATTTAAGTATACTTAACGATATAAAAGAAAATACCACAGCTACTCACATAACCTTCCCCTATTCCTTCGTTCACCCATTACCATTCATCTCTATACAAAGTGCATTAAACTTGCAAACAAAGTGCGTGTAATTAAATTAATGACTATGTATGCCTTTTAAGGCTGCTTCAGAAGTCATTCCATTTGTCAGCAACAACAAAGTAACTACGCTACAAATGCGAATGCATAATTGCATTTACGTGATAAAGCGCAACAGCAGAATACTTAGTAAAAAAAAAAGAAAACCCAGCTCAAAGAAGCCACAAAAAAGGGGGAAAACCAAAACAAAAATGTATTGGAAAAAATCAAAGCAAGCATACTTATAGGCGCCCTCGCATGTGTCCTCATTTTGTTGTTATTGTGCACTTTAGTTTATATTTTGTTTTTATGTTTCAGTTCTATCGATAAATTTGATCAAAGACATACATATTTACACACACACACACACACATACGCAGAAACATAGTGAATTCTTTTGCATGCACACGAATAACCTTGCAATGAAGTTGTGGTTCCATGCCATAACAACAACTCCCACATTATAGTGGGAGTTATTGTTATGGCATGGTCGCTCCACTGTCGCTCATTTCGGTATCTACCAGAATTCGTGTACATAAATATTTCAACATAGACGACGACGCTTGTGCCTCTAAAATGAACGCCCACAATTACATTTGTTGTTGTTGTTGAATTGAAAATTTGCCAGCAGCGCACCAAGGAATGCACAAGGTTACCTTCCCTGATTCATTGTGCTGTTGATGATGATGATGATGGTAATGACGATGACAACGTCATTATTGGGTTAGCAAATGATTGAATCTTGAATATTGCAGGGAGTTGAAGTGCTCACACTGTCTGTCTTTCTCTCTCTCTCTCTCTCTCTCTCTCTCTCTCTCTCTCTCTCTCTCTTTCTTTCTCTCTCTCTTTCTCTCTCTTAGCAATGATGGGAGGAAAGTAAGGGGTGTGTGTAAAACCGCATTGCAATTTCTTGCAATTACATAAGTTCCAACTTAACTTTTTGCTTTTAAAAATTCTCACAACATTGCGCTTTATATGTACTACATACATACCATATGTACGTATATACTCGTAAACATATGTATGTATGTCTGCTCTCTAGCAGATTTATTTTATTTATTTTCTTGAAGATGCTTCAGGGAATTTAATTCAAGGTATGGTATTGTATTTCATTACATAAAATTTTATAAATTGTTTCAGACTCGATGTTACGATTGGTGTTTAGGTGCCAAAATTATCTTATTGGCTTATTTACTACAAATCTTACGTACAACCAAATCTGTATAGACTGTACAGAGTATACTTTTAATAACAAAGTAATTAGTTAAATTAATTTAATTATTAATTAAAGTAAATATTTAAGAAAATAAAAAGATTATGGATTTTGTTTTGTTATCATTGTAATTTTCAGCCCAATTGCACGACCCTGTTTCGGAACGCGGCGGACAAAACCCTTTTGAGGTCTAACTCAGGAAATACTCCTTATTAAAATGCCCCTTATTATATGAGCTATGAAAAATCTGCTGTACCGGAAGGTACTAAGTATAAAGCAAAACCATTCTGATAATTTTATGAAAAATACGTACACTATTTTTGAACACAGTTTTCTCATACAAAATGATTGCTAATATAATCAAAGCATAATAATTAGTCTACATCAGTTCTATAATAACCCATAATTATACAATTACAGCGCTTTGCAAACATAAGTTTTGAATTTATAAATATACACTGTCGCTGAATAAGAACCTTCGTTATCTAGAAACCTTCAAACGCAAATATAAAAAAAAAAACTGTACACATATTACTTACTTACTTTTAATGGCACAACAACCCATGGAGGGCCTAGGCCGAGCTTTTCGCATCCACTCATGTTGTGCGTGTTATATTTGTACATGAATTGAAAGGACTTACAGTTTAATGCCGAATCCGAACGGCGAAGTGAAAAGCTTTTCATAGCTATTTTTACTCTTGTAGGTTTGCCATTGCCTGCCAAGAGGTGGTGCATGTAGAAAACTTATCTTTTCTACTTTTTGATTTTGCCCGTGCCGAGATTCGAACCCCGGACACTCCGCGTAGCAGTCCAACGCACTACCATTACACCACAGCGACCACTGTACACATATAGTGAACACATTTTTTTGACTTCATATTGCATTTTCAGATGTTGGACTTTTGGCTGCCTAAATCAGCCAAATACAAGGAAGACAAGGAAACACTTGTTAGGCTCATAAAGTTAAAAAAAAAGTTTATTAGAAGATCTTTACTTTTATTTCGGCTTCTAAAAGATGTTCTTTCATATGGATTATGGATGGCAATGCTATAAAATAGCGAATAACTCAACCTTCTTTACTTATTGTTAACCACATGCCAACTTTGACACAAACCCGCATTATATATTCGAGGATACTCATCTTGTTTCAATCATTTTCTAGAGGAGTTGAAACAAAAAATACATTCATTTTAATGTTGCCTTTTCGCAAATCGAATCACAGAACTCTTTACATCGATAAATGCTATAGTTCGTACGACGATTTAAAATCACATCTGTGAATATTAGCAACTCAAAAGTATTCACTCCTGTTTGGCAAATTTGCATCCAATTACAATTCTTTTTTATTTTTAGAGAATAAATCTTTAAGCAAAGACTAATAAAATTAACCATTCTGATACCTTTTCATTTTAATTATTATAAGCTCATTGAGTAAATGCAGCAAAAATCAGTGATAGTAAAATTTAGTGTCTGGTGCCAAACTTCAAAAAACATCGTCAAATCTTCTGTTCGTTTCACTTCTGTACAAAGTAAATGGAAAGAAATATAAACAACAATCTCAGCATAGAAATATGCGTTGCTTACCACGTTCAGTTCCTTCCTTGCATCGAATCAGTGTACCACAATTCTACTATTAGATGCTAACAAATTTACACAGCCAGCTGATGTAACGTTGCCTTACTTTGCTTTGAAAATGTTGCCAAGTAAATATTTGTGTACTTTAAAATACCTAGATTCATAGCTCCACCTACCACCTGTCATCTCTAGTTTTCATGTTGGATTTTATTTTTACTCGTACTACTTATAATAAGTAAGCAGTTCAAAGTTGTGTAAAATTTGTTGTTGTTTGTAAAAGTGGAAGTTACTTGTTAATTTAATTCTCAGGAAGTTGATTGTCAGATGAAATGTTACCGTACGTTGTTTTCTAAGAACACAACAAGAGGAAGAATGTCAATAAAATATTGTGAATTGAATTGAAATCAGGTATGCACGAGTGCCACTCATGATGGTTAACGTATATTGTGTGTGTGTGTGTGTGTGTGTGTGTGTGTGTATGTGCACTCGTGTGTGCATGTGTATTTAGTGCAGAAAGTTATTTTCGTTTAAATCGAGATATTTTTAAATTATATCTAGAAAATTATTCTTATGATATCAGAGTTTTTCAGCGAAAGTTAAAATATAATTTATGTCAGTAACATTCGCTGATTGTGGGATTTTCAATTTCTTCACATCCCCATCCAACACCTTTTTGGAATTTTTTTTTTTTACCCATTTAATTCCTATATGTACGTAATTCAATTAAGATTTTTGTTTTACAGAAATGAAATATATCAACTAACTACCTCTCAGAAATAAACATCAGATAAATTAAAAATTGCATTTGCATTGGCAGCAGTGACGATGATGTCTGTCCTCTGCTTCTCCTCTGCCTCTCTTCTGCCTCTCTTCTGCTTCTCCTCTGCCTCTCCTCTGCATTTATCTTACAATTGTTGTGAGTGCCAAATAACGTGACACAATAAAAATGTTCACAAACAAGTAAAGTGTGTTTTGGCTTCCAGCCAAACAGAAGCAATAGACAATAAAGTAAGGAAAGGAAATGAAAACGGTTTAAAAAATCTTAATTTAAAAACTTTCCTTCTTTGGGATGATTGTTTATTTATGTGCAAATAGTTTATTTAGTATCAATAATTTGTATCAATAATAAATGCAATGGAAATGCCGCTTGAATGAAAATTAATATTGAAATCGAAATCAATAACAGTAACTTAATTTAAAAATTATTGAAGAATTGAGATTGAGAGATTGAGATTGAAGAACTATGCATTTGAGTTTTTAAGTTTCAATGTTTTATATCAGAGAATATGGGGAAATTGTATTTCCATTGACCAGTTGTGGGAAAAATATACTCTAAGACACGATCATGGGCAACACCAGCAATGACATCCAATAATCTAAATGTGAAATTTTTAAACTTTAGTAATTAATTTTCTTGTTAATCAATGGACCTCAAACTGCAATAAAAATTGGTTGACAGAATACTTTTAATTTTATAAATAAGACTTTCGTGAAATTCTTAAACTCACGCAGCTTAACTACCATGAATTATGTAATAACGAGGTACTCTTTTTTATTATTGCTATACTGGAGCCAGAACTTGAAGCTACTTATTACTAATCACGCATTCCAGAATACACGCTAACTGTGGTCAATTAATTTTATTATTATTTAACATACAATATATTTAGCAAAATGCATTTCATCCCTGTTTGCATTGCTGCGTTCCTTAATCAATTTAAAATATACATACAATTGTTAATTAGTATGTTAATTAATTAACTCTAGAAAAAAATAAAAGGTTTTCAATTTTTAATACACAATTAATTGACCTTTTCAATTTAATAATTGCAGCTTATGTGCGCAAGTATGTGCGCGTGGTTTGTATTTGGATTGTAATTTGCTAATTGCACAATGTTGTTTGGTTTTGTAATTACGTATCGGTATTTGATCGGTATTTTTTATTAATATTTTTACTTCGTGAATGCAATTATTTAGTAAGGAATGCATTAAATGTATTATGTAAGTATGTTTCAAATTGAATATCTATTGTAAATGAAGTATAAACTTTCTTTTTTTTTTTAGATATTTAAAGTTACTCTGTAGGCTTTTCCTAAGAAAAGGTGTAGAAATTTATTTGGCCCGATTTTCAAGGGAAATAATATCGCCATAACTGATTATTGAATTGTTGCTTTTTCTTTTATATTGTTAACTGTGTTTCGATTATAAATTTGTTTAATATGTTGTAGTGATCAACATTCGGCGTTTCTATAAATTTTGTAATAGTAATGGTTTGGATGAGTTGCTGGTAATTATCTCTTGTTGTGCTATATTTGGAGCATTGGAATTATATGAGTTTCAAAATAAATTTTCCAGATTTCAAATTATGTCTATAGAAAGATCTAAGTAAACAATATCAAAATCTTGTGTTTCCTAATAGCAACCCTTGACCTATTTTCATTAAGCTTAAATTAAATAAAATTCACTTTAAGTTTATAACTTGATAGTTTTTATATGTGAGGCACACGCGTCGTATGAGCAACTAAAATAAGTAGTTCAAGAATAATATCAGTCATACGCCACATTACACTTTGAAAATGCTTCATTTAAATCATCAACAACTTTACGAGTGTAGACATGTAATAATATTTATTATAATAATAAGTGTAATTTCGGCATAGTGTTGCAACAATACCAAAAGCAAAATAATTGTGACGAATAATTAACGCTGTCAAGAGAATGCCGGATTTAATTTAGTACGTAAAAATCTGTTAAACTGAACCAAATTAAATGCACACAATAGAGAAACCCAAAACAAATATAAAAAAGAAAATCTTAATTAACAAATTATATTCCCGCACATACAAGCTAAAGAATTATGCAAAATTATAGAGCAATCGCACATCATTCACATTCACATTTGCATTCGAATTCAAATTTATTCAAATTATTTTACATTGTAAGAAGAAATTGTCACAAAATTGTCGCTAAATTGTCTCACTGGTGTGTCACTTCAAAGTCATCCTGTCGTCATATTTACTTGCATATTTGGCAAAGATAGCTGTAGAATACGAAGAATAATACCATAGCAACTCAATTTTAGCGCTCGCAGCTAACAGATTCTTCTTCATCAATTGTTGTTTACCTACATTTGTTCTTAGTACAATGGTGTTCATTTCCTATTATCTGTTTATCTAAACTTTTATTTATAGCAAATTTTAAAATTGTGTTTAAGCAAAGCATTAGTGAATCATTAGAAATCTTTGTACTCTACAGAATATTTAATAAACGTGAGAAGAGATACAGATGCAATAACCTGCTCATAATTTGTCAAGAGTTGTTGATTTAAAGTACCTTAATATATATTAAGGAAGAAGGAATTGTGTATTACTCAAATGCTCGCCACTGTACTCATATTTGTGCCACAGCACAACTGCATCTTTGAGATAGACAGATGTCTTTTTTTTTGTGTTTTCCTAAGAATTTTTTATATTCGCAGCAATATTTACAATTCACTTTTCTACGCGGCGCATTGCTGCCAAATTGATTGATGTTTGTGTGCATATCTTCTTTTTATATATATATACATATATTTTACATTTCCTATGTGACACGCTGGTTGTTTTTATTGCGTATAGTATACAACTGATTTTTATATAGAAAAACACTTAAATTAAATTTGTTTGCCAAGTAGCAACACTACCACCAACAGCAGCAACGTACACATCAAGCAAGAAAGCTGCTTTATTTTTAGGGCAGAAATAGAACATTTTCGTTGTTGTCGTTGCACTTGACAGGACAATGCACTATCTACGTACGAACTAATGCAACTGCCACTGCCATTGCTACTGCTGCTGTTGCTTCTGGTATTTTTCGCTTCCTCCACAGTCAAGGTAGCATTGTCTTAACACATTTTCCTTGAACTTATCAGTGTCGTTTTTAGTTGTAATTAAGAACATTTTCGGTTTACAATTTATTTTCAAATATTTAAGCTTTTTTATCTTACCAATGAAAATTAATAGTTTCTCAGTGTCAGCTCATTCACTTATGGAACCATTAAGCATTTTTGAATAGTAATTAATCAATGACTTGTTTCTTAATTAACATTTCGTTGTGACTATTTTATTATTTTTTTTTATATTTTTTTATATATCCATTTATATTTTATTTATTTACTCTGGTTTGCTGTATTATTTTGTACGTCAATCAATGTCCTAAAATCGATAAATCTTCACAATGCCAACTGATTAAATAAAATATTTAATAAAAAGTAGTAGTAGTTACAGTCATTATTCTCATGAACACATACGTGAATAGAATAACGTGCATGTATGGATATGAATAAAAAGTAGACTACATTATTCTTGGAATAAAATAAATTGAAGGAAATATATGAAATTTAGTGCATAGAAACTCGATGAAAGTCTCTGAATTCTACTTAAAACTTTTTTATTCAAAGTATATCGTCAAACCCTATGCTTCAAAGTATATTTCTGGTTACACTTTGAAACGTAGTTTCTGGTTCTGATTCTGGTTTTCCTGGTGGAGAGTATGGCTTACGCATTGGAATTACTCCACTTGATTTCCCCTGCCATTGCCTGACTTATATGGTTCCATAGTCTTTTGTCGGAGATATGATCAAAATAGCGAAATCTTCTGCATACATGCCATGTGAAATCTTAATCCAGAATAATGCCCCATATTCAAAGGTTACATAAACTCAGTTGCTTTAAAGCGGTTAGATTTTTTTATTATGTAATTGAAAATAGGTAAAAGTACCTAGTTAAATCAAAAGTCTTCATTGGTTTCTCCTAAATTTGTATGCTCTCAAACTATGTAATAAGTCAGTCTCTAAAGATAAGATAAGTGAGTGGAGTATGTGTTAGAAGTTACATACATACGTACCCAACAACACAAAACTTTCAGCATGTACTTCATAAAGTAAAAGTTAGTTTTTAATTTTAGAAAATTACTGTGATTTATTTTATGGTCACCCACAATGGAGGTAAAACTTATTACTAAAATTTAATTCTAAAAATATAATTTTGTTATTTTTTTCATATGATTCGATTTACGCTACGGTTGTTTAAAATATATAAAGCCATAAAATATGCAATATTTGGGTATAATAAACATTTTATAGATTATAATCACTTCAAGTATTAAGCACATATTTTATGTGCAAAAGCCAAAAGCTTTTAAATTATTGTAAATATATATTTTTAGATTTTTATATTCAATAAATTTTTTTTTAATATTTTCATGCACTTTATCAGAAACACCAAACCAATAATATAATAATAAATAACGTTTAATTTAATGTTGACCGCAAAAAAGTGACGCTAATTAATTACAATAGCACTAAAGTTGACAGTATTTTATTGTGTCTAGCAATACATAAGGTATGAGTGACTTTTTTTCATTTTCTAGCGTAAATATTTGCAGTCTTTCATAATTATCAATATTTAACGTTTAATTGTTAAAAGAAAAAAAAATTTGTGCATCTTAGAGAAATATACTTCTTCAGAACCTTTGCGTTTGAGGTTTTCAGGTTAGGTTTAGTAATCTTGTTAAAACCAGAGTCTGTCGCAGACATTACAGGCGTGGCCAAAGGAATCTTTAACGAACATGTTTTGAAATTGTTTATGTGCTAATTTATGTATAGTTCAGTTTGATGATTCACTGATTCCAGGTGTTTGGATTACGTTTCCAAAGCATGCAAAGCCCTCTGCAAAATCCTCATCTCCATCAAAATATTCATACTCAAAGCATACGAATTTATTTGTTGCATCATTATAATTTTAATCTTACCATGTGTGACTTTTTTTAATTTTCATGCAAATATATTTGCAGGCTTTCATTATAATCAATAATCATAATCATCACTTACTTACTTACTTACTTAGCTGGCACTACAACCGATGATCGGTCTTGGCCGCCTCCACAAAGCTTCGCCAGTCACTTCTGCTATGTGCGCGCTGGCGCCAGTTGATAAGGCCAAGTGCAGTCAGGTTGCCCTGCACCTGGTCTTTCCAACGGAGATTAGGACGTCCCCTTCTGCGTGTTCCTCCACCGTGGTTCGAATAAAACACCCTTCTAGCTGGAGCGCTTTCTTCCATTCGCTCAACATGACCCAGCTAGCGAAGCCGCTGGAGTTTTATACGCTTGACTATGTCAGTGTCGGCGTACAGCTCATACAGCTCATCGTTCCATCTTATTCGATACACGTCGTCCACGCATACTGGACCGTAGATCTTACGGAGTATCATAATCATCATCATTATAATAATCATCAAAATATTCAGGTCGTATGATCTCAACAGGTGGAAAATTTGCCACTTGCCGGTCTGAGAACTCGCGAATGTTATGAGGTTGACTAGAAAGTTGGCAAATCTCATCTATGTTTTGTTGTGCTGATGCGAGTTGTTTTCTTTCCACGGAGGAAAGAATTTCAGCAAAATTTTTGAGTAAATATTCTGCCCCTTCTCGTTCATTGAGAAGCTGGGAATTTGTTCACCTCAATGACTGTCTGCTGCTGTATAATCTGAGGACCTTCGTCGGGACTCAATGACATGAGTGTTGATGAATTGGTTCTAATGAACTCATTTGCCATTCATGCTGTCTCTCCGCATTAGTCTTAGAGTTGTTTTTTGATGAAATTCGAATTCTGTTGTGCCTTAATTTGCTTGCTAATTTGACACTCTCGCGATTCTCTCGTTGCTGGTTTTAGGGGTTTTTTCACGATAGCAGAATCTAAATTTTTTGGGCCTCCATTTTTCGATTTTTACATTCTCGCTGTCTCTCAGCCGCAGTTTGTGCTGAAGATTTCATCACTACACAATCGACATTTGTTTGTGCCTCTCGTTTGTTTTTTTTTTCAGTCTTTACCTGTTCATTCTTTCACCTCTAGAAATTTCTAACGGTTTTTGTTTAAAATGTTAAATTTTATTAGAGACTGATGGGCAACGCCCTCTAGCAAAGAGGATTCATACTCAGCGCACTCTATAAGTCAAGTTTGAATCATATACGAATCAGAGCCCTCTATCAAAGGAGTTTCATACTCGTGTATCCTCATTTTCTTATACTACATAGATTGACGATCATCTTTTACTCCCTCGTAAATATAATAACTAATCTAAAGAAGTAAACTTCATTAAGAGAATCATATTTATCATCATATTTAAATCACCATTTTCGAAAGTTCAACAAAATCGATCAATGTCCTAAAAAGAATAAATATAAATCTTATAAAGCTATTATCCACACACACATACACAAATGTCTAGTTAAAGGAAAGCACGTGTTTATTATGTTTTAGAAGTACTTACACACACACATGTATATTGCATTTATGTACAAGATACTTATTGCCTTCTTCGACAGTGTAAAGATCATAAATCAAATAAAATATAAAACAAAGAAGTAGAAAGGGGGAAAAATTAAGTAAATGATTTTCTTAGTTATATGAGGAGACAAAAGCTGCAAAAAGACAAAACATATTTTCCTAAAAGATATTTTCTATTTATATAAAAATATCCGCTTACAATGTGCAAAAACCAGTTTTAGTTGAAAACAAAGCCAAAGAAGACAAAAATGAGAAACAAAAAGTGAAGAACATAACCTGAAAATCACAGTCACTTTAAATGAAAGGAAAAATTAAGGAAAATTACAGAATCTGGTATCTTAAAACACCAGTATTTTCTGAATAAGGATGAAATAAATTGCAACGTATTTAAACATCAGTACAAATATAAAATCCTAAATAAATATAAACTAGAAATTATACTCAGATTTTCTCATTGCACTCAGCTCAGACATGTGAAAGTTAAGTGGTGTGTAAAGCTATTAACGATATAATGAAAAATGTGCAAAATGAAAATAGTCGAAGTGGAATAAGAACGGAAAAATATCAGCACAGTGAAGCTAGAAAGTAAAACTTGTGCAGCTACACACTAGTAAATATCTTTAGTTTTTTTATATCTGAATTGCCTCTCTAACTTTTCTTTGCACCTGTTCCGTGTCACCATCGCATATTACCAGCCTCTCGATACACACATACATAAATTCCCACTTCTAGAAAGAGAGAGAAAGTTGTTTTTCTTTATGTATACTCGTATAGAGTATAGAATTATAGAATTTCGTGCCGGAATGTGAGTTTCACTCGAAGTATTTTTACCATAATATTTGTTTCTAACAATTTATAGGTGATAAAGTTTCAAAAACAGAATCCAGACATGATTTTATTTCTATTGTGGGTATTATTTTCACTGAGACGATTAATTTTTTAATTTTTCCATTCTTGAAAAGCAAAAAAGGCTTACTTAACCCGAAGCCCATAATAAAACTGAAGAATTATTTTCCAATCTCTCTGAAAATATCTTAATTATAGACGCAATAACCTTGTTAATACCTTTTCAAAGAAGAGTAGAACTTTAAAGGAGTAAAGGATGTCATTATATCAGCCAAGTTATTCGATGAGTCCAATTCTATTACTAATATCTTTTTTTACAAAAACTTAGCTTTATTTCAATAACAAATCAACTGGATGCATTATTCAAGGTCTCCTTGCCAAAAAATAAACCTTCCATCTTTTGAGATTATGAACGAATCAATCCAATTTTTGATACTTTCAAATGGAGTAAAGCATGTTCCAGTCAGGATAATCTGCATCGACCGAAATAAATGATAGTCAGACAGAGCAAGGTCTGGTGAATACAGCGGTTGAGGCAAAACTTCCCATCCACTCTTTTCCAAATAATTTTTAACCGGCCCAGCAACTAGAAGCCACGCGTTGTCATGTTGGAAAATTACGGTCTCGTGTCTGGTCAATTTTCGGTCACTGCACTCTTCAAACTAGCCAATTGCCTCCGATATAGTACTTTCTCCCATAGCAGTTTCACCAGGTTTTAGCAGTTCATAATATATACTCGTAGATGGTAACCTTTTGATCTCACCAAAAACAGAGCTTTAGCTTGGTTCCAAAATCTCCACTTCTAAAGCATCGCAACCAGAATTAGCATGTTTCAATCAATTGAGTAGGTACATATATTCACCGTAAACAGCAATCGAAACACTTATTCGAAAAGCAAAACTTCCCGCAAATGCTATTTATCTGGCACATAGGACATGACCTGTTTATCGCGCAAAAAGATTATATTGTTTATAAGGCAAATTGATACATAATCAAATAAAAGTAATATGACGTAGCTAAAACATGAAAGTAGTTACAGTATTGCCAGATGAGATTTAGTACAAGTTATGCCATCTATTGTGAATCCCTTATTTTCAAGTTATACATCGAATAGCAATAAACCTCAATCTCACTGGAGTTTACTTTTACCAAAGACACACTGGATAAATAATAGTATATTTAAACAAAATAAAATAGTAGAAACACCCAATGTGGTCGCCGCGGGGTATTTGCCAGTACACGCAAAGCCCACTACGCAAAGTGTCTGGGGTTCAAATCTCGGCACAGTCAGGCAATGGCAAAACTACAAGATTAAAACTTGCTTAAGAAAAGCTTTTCTCGTCTCTGTTCGAATTAAGCACAAAACTGTAGGTCCCTTCAAATAAATAATTTAGAAAAATAACAAAATAGTTTGTAAATTTTTATGTTGTATCGTATATTATATATAGATAAAAATGGAAACCGTTTCACATTTAAAAAAGTATGATAAGTATATTCGGAAAAATTTAAAATACCCATATGTTGGAAACTCGAACTAATGTATCTCCTGTCTGGAATCCTCAATATAATTAATACTTAAGTAAAATTGACTCAGTTCAAAAACCATTTCTTATTTTTGCACTGAGTAGTTTTTGTTGGAATCATCGTTTGAATCTTCCACCATATGAACATAGTTTAAAACTTATTAATCTACCGACATTAATAAGCAGAAGAAAAATGCTGAATTTAACAATTCTTGTAAAGCTTTTGAATGGCATTTTATCAACTTCGTATTTACTAAGCAAAATAAACTTTAATTTACCCTGTAGGAGCTCGCGTTATTTTATTCCTATTAAACTTAGCATATGCAAAACAAATTATGCTCAAAATTATCCTTTTCGTGGAATATGTAGATATTTTAATAAACATTATAATATATTCAGCATTTCCGATTCTCTGGAGCACATCAAAACAAACTTACTTATCATATTAAATCGCTGATGATTTTATATATGTAGTTGTAAAGAATGGCTATTTGGATATACGCGGCTCATTACATATTTTCGTGTAAAGCGGTTGCGTCGGTCACCGATTCTCGGTCGTGTTGGGTGGGAGGATGGTCCGTTGGGATTCGTTCGTAATCTGATAAAACGTTTCATACCATTGAATTCCTTCGGCCCAAATTAGGTAAGATCAACTATCAAAACCTTTGCCCAAAAAAAATTGATAAACAAATTTAATCCTGTAAAGAAGTGAAATCTGCCATCATTTTATAATAAATATCTAGTTTTGTAATCCAAAAGCCTTAGGTTTTAGTTGGCATTACTGGTTCTGAGCAGTTTCTGAGCCATTCAAAATGTATTTGGAAATATTTATTTGTATTTGCATTGAGAAGCATTTGTACTAAAGGATTCATTTGATCGCGACTGGTCTCAATCATGGTCACTGTGGCGTAGTGGTAGTGCGTTGGACTGCTACGCAGAGTGTCCGGGGTTCGAATCTCGGCACAGGCAAAACCAAAAAGTAGAAAAAATTATTTTTCTACACGGCACCACGGCAGGCAATAGCAAACCTATAAGAGTAAAAATTGCTATGAAAAGCTTTTCACTTCGCCGTTCGGATTCGGCATTAAACTGTAGGTCCCTTCGAATCATGTAATATAACATGCACAACATGAGTACATGCGAAAAGCTCGGCCTAGACCCTCCATGAGCTGTTGTGCCATTAAAAGTAAAGTAAAGTAAGGTCTCAATCATATAGTCTTAAAATATAAAAGCACCGTATTGTTTTTAATAAGTATTTTCACTAATATTTTTGGATCAATTTTAATAAGAAAATATTTTGTAAATATAATTATTCAACTTCACTAATGAATACAAAATTTGTTCTTAGGCAGATGTGGTAGATTATACCATAATATATAGAATTTTAATTTAATTGCTCCAAATATTCCACTGTAGTTATATGTAAATTATGAAAAACCTTTTGTGAGCTTCTTGTATATATGTATTCTTATACCATATATATAAGTATTATGTATGTATATGAATATGTGCGTAATGGTTTTTTGCTGCATTTAACCTACAAACACAAGTGCACAACAACACCAACAATCTCTTAAAAAAAGTATTGTAATTACAGGAACATGTATGCAATTCGTTGTTATTGTGTACTTAAGTGTTAGTGCATATTTGCATATATGTGTTGAATCCTCAGCAAGATAAAAAATAGTAGTGTATAGTTATGTGTATATATAGAAGAATACAAATAGATACCTAATGTTATTGGTGTACATACATGTATGAGTAAATGCCACGCATGTGTCAAGGAGACAATTTATTTTTTCGTATAGGCGAAGCTTTAAAGCTATGATTTCTGGTAGAAACGTTGTATTCTCTGCTTTACAGCTTAGAAAAAATACCATAATCATCACGAAAAAAAAAACTGCATGTACAATGGAGTAATTAAGCAATTGACGACAAAAACATACACACATGCACATACCTATGCATATACATGCACAGACAAGCATCATTTTGTATTCAATTAACAATTTCAACGACAACAGTGGGAAAGTAGTAAAAGCAAAATAGCGAATAACGGAAACGGAAACAAAAGTGAGAGGTAATTCTCTTCACTGAGTGAGTCTATATGAGAATGAGAATGAGAAAGATACATACATACATGTATGTATGTACATGTGTGTGTGCATTTGCATTTAAACGCGTTCAATATGAAATTACAGTGCGGTTTGTGAATATTGCACTACCACACTTGCACGTACTCACTTAACATCTGTTAAAAATTTATCGCTCTCACTGTGTGTTAACGCTCATCACAGCTGCCACTCTTTATTGTGCATACACACTTTTCGTTTCGTTGCATACTTTCTCTAGCACTTGGTGTGTGTGTGTGACGTTGATGATGTTGGTTATGTCAGTTTTATATTTGACGTTGTCATTATTTGAATTGCTATGGCTTCTATTCATTCGTTGGCAACGATGTCGATACTCTTTGTGGTGATGACGGTGATTACGTTTGGAGATGATATTTTAAATGGTGGGGTTGGTGATGGCGATGATGGTAATAATGATGAAGTACTATTTCTTCTTCTTTTTACTTCGTGTTTTTTATTAACCAAATTTATTGCTGATATTGATGACGTACTCATTTTTTAACTATTGTTTTAAAAAGTTTATTAAAAAACGTTCTAATATTTGTATGTGGCTGTGTATGTATGTGTGCTTGTTATATATGTGTGTGTGCATGACACTAATACTTCTAGCATCATTCACAAATATAGTATAAGTATAATAATGAGAGTTAACCTAGTTTTCCTAGTAGTTTTTCTGTGTTAAGTGCAAAATTTATGTTTTTTATTTTCATGTGGAATATTTTTATAGAGATACAATTACTTTTTTCATGACATGAATTGTTGAAATGTTTTTCATAAACTTTAATTTATGTGAGTATATAATTTTTAAGCTCATTTGAATTATGTATATGAAACTTTCTTCGCGCTATAGAAAAAGTATTGTAATTTTTCTACAATTTTCTTCATTCTTTTATTATTCTACGTAATCGAGAGTGCGTCATTGTGTGGTCTATATTTCATTTAGTTATCTATTTTACGACGTCAAGTAATCGATCAGCTATTATAACATTGCATCAGCTAGGCAAACGAAATTGTGAGATTGCGCCGCAGCTTCGCACTGCTCGTTCGTTCGTCCAGGAAGAGTTAGAAAATCCACCGTCAAACGTCGATTCGCAGGAATCGCAAAATCGTTCAAAAGCGGATACAGCGTAATTCAACGGTTTCTATTAGAAAAGTTGCTCTGAATCAGTTCGACTCATAGCTAAAATCGAACTAAGACTCAAGGAGCTTATAAGCTCCAAAAATGCCAATTACTTACGAATGAAAAAAAGCGCGTTTGACTAAAAAGATGTCGCCTACTTCAACGTCGAGCTGCAGGAGTTGCAAGGGATAATATCGGTTTCCTAGATGAAAAGTTGTTTACTGTTGAACAAGCGCATAACCGTCAAAATGACAGAAGCTGGTTAAGAGAGGCTCCTGGACCATCATTTGTCATTCACCATTGCCAAAATCCACAATCCGTCATGGTATGGGGTGGAACAAGGAGTAAAACTCAACCGAGAATTGTACAGCCGTGAAATTTTTGTGACTGTCGTACTCCCCTGGTTCCGACAGCACCATAATGATTGGACGTTCCAACAATACTCTGCGCCACATCACAAAGCCGAAACGACACGAGAATGGTGCAGGGCACATTTTAATGATCTTAGCACATCTCAAGAATGGCCACTATATTCGCTGGATCTCAATCCGATGGATTACAAGGTATGGTCCACCACAAAAGTTTGGAGCAACACAATCAACAAAATCTTGAAAAAGTAAACTTTTAGTGATTAGGTTTTTGTATAGTGCAAGTACTACTGTGGGCAAAAAGTAGTAAGACTTTGTTCATAATTTCAAATTTTTTTATTCATTCTTCCAAATCTATTTCGTCCCCTTCAAAGTAATCCCCCCCGGTCCCAATACACTTGTGCCAACGGTTTTTCCAATTCTCTAAACAGTTGTTAAAGTCAATTTCCGGAATAGCCTTCAATGCGCTTAGCGATTCATGTTTAATGTCTTCAATTGACTCAAAACGGTGTCCACGAAGCGGTTTTTTGAGTTTAGAAAATAGCCAGAAGTCACACAGTGCTAGGTCAGGCGAATAGGGTGGTTGCGGAACGATATCAGTCGAATTTTTGGCAAAATGGTCTCGTAAAACCAATGCAGTGATTTTGGAACCAATCGTGCATTCACTCTTCTTAGGCCCAAATGATGTTTTAAAATGGTTTTCACTGATCCTTCCTATATTCCAACGATGCCAGTAAGGTCTCTGACTGTTAATCGTCGATTCTCGAGCACCAATTCCTTGATTTTATTGACGTGTTGATCATCAGTTGATGTTGATGGCCGTCCTGGACGTGGTTCGTCGTCAACGCGTTCTCGACCATCTTTGAACAATTTGTACCAATCAAAAATACTTGCTCTTGCTCGCGACATACAATTATCACCGGAGGCCTTTTGCAACATTCTGAACGTTTCGGCACCAGAAATTTGATTCCGCACACAAAAAAAAAATTTCACTCATTGTGAAAATCGCCGAATGCACTTTTTGTACTTCAGAAAGACAAGCGTATACTTAACACTAATGATTATTTTGATGTGACATTTGGCACAGATGTCACCGACAGTCACACCAACCTTAGAAAAATAATATTTTGATGAATGGGTTTCCGCGCGAAATTTAAATTAAAAAGTCTTACTACTTTTTGCCCACAGTAGTATACCTAATGCTTATGTATTCTCCTTTGTTTCGCCACCTTTTATAGAGCCGCTATTAAATTTACAAAAATACTTTTAAATTTAAACAAGTAAATAGTAGGTATATCGGCGGATGCATTTCAAACTTCTGGAACCATTTAAATTGAGCTATTAATAAGAGCTTTTCTCTTAGCATATGTTTCACTGAAATTATTGGATATTCAATCTCATTCTTTTCGTTGCCAGCTTACATAATTTCCTTGCGTCTTTCTCTTTCTCTCTCTTTCCCTCTCCCTCTCTCTCTATTTGATACATTAAAAATTATTTATTTATATTTAAATTAGTCGTAAATTCCCAAATGGCAAATGGGTTCATTTCAAGCGTTTGGCTTTAGCAGTTATACCAAGCATTCTGTGTACATTTCTTTTAGATATATAATAACTATACTGAAAGCTTTTAATATTAAAATAATTCAACCTCGAAATAAATTTGTGCACTTGGTTGTACACATAAGGATATATGAATATGTACATAAGTATATGAACAAAAACTATATATCTGCTTGTTTTTGTAGGTGCACAGGGTATATACCTATAGTAACAAAAACCAATCTGCTGACAAAAACACATTTTAATAATGGCAACGTCAAAATTATTCTCGTAGTATTCGTAGTTCGTCACCTTTCACATCATCCTTATACAACACACAAATTGCTACTTTTCACCCTTAACTTCTATTTTATGGTTAAAACGTGCCTCATTAAGAATCATTAACATAAAACGAAAAAGATATACAATAATTGTACGCATTGAGTATAAAAAGAAAAAGAATGAAAATTCAATTTTCGTTTTCTGTTCGTTATATAAAGGTACAAAAAAAAAATTGGGAAAAGAGAGCAGTAACCTGCCATGTAAACAGGCGTTAAAATAAAAAATCATTAATAGAAAACGAACTAAAAAAAAAGGCAGCAGCAAACTAATTTGTTATATTGTGCGCTTAATTAGCCGCATGTTTTGCTTACCAAAAAGAAAAATAATATTCTCTTTAATAATAAATTAACTACAATACAATAATTTTGTCAATGTATACTACATAAAGCGGTAGATTATATTTGTGCAAAGTTGAGGCTTATTCAAATGTTTTTATGGTAAAGCAGAACCAGGACAAAAAGAAATACCTTGTGTCAACAAACAAAGAGTCACGGCGTCTCGGACAAAATGTCACTGTTGACAACTACACTTTTGAAGTCGTCAAGGATTTCGTTTATCTAGGATCCAGCATAAACACCAACAATAATGTCAGCCTTGAGATCAAGCGGAGACTAACTCTTGCCAACAGATGTTACTACGGGCTCAGTAGGCAATTGAGAAGTAGAGCCCTCTCTCGACCGACGAAAATAACGCTCTATAAGTCCCTCATCCTTCCCGTCCTAATGTATGGCGCAGAGACGTGGACATTGACCATCAATGATGAGAGGCTGTTAGGAGCGTTCGAGAGGAAGATACTCCGTAAGATCTACGGTCCAGTATGCGTGGACGACGTGTATCGAATAAGATGGAACGATGAGCTGTATGAGCTGTACGCCGACACTGACATAGTCAAGCGTATAAAACTCCAGCGGCTTCGCTGGCTGGGTCATGTTGAGCGAATGGAAGAAAGCGCTCCGGCTAGAAGGGTGTTTTATTCGAACCACGGTGGAGGAACACGCAGAAGGGGACGTCCTAATCTCCGTTGGAAAGACCAGGTGCAGGGCAACCTGACTGCACTTGGCCTTATCATCTGGCGCCAGCGCGCGCATAGCAGAAGTGACTGACGGAGCTTTGTGGAGGCGGCCAAGACCGATCATCGGTTGTAGCGCCAGCTAAGTAAGTAAGTAAGAACCAGGATTAACTTGTAAAGAGGCAGCTCACACTAGTTCAAGCATGAAGCATGTTGGCCAATCGGGTGTGCGAGAAACACAGGTACAGAAGTGAGGTAGTAAGAAAAAGACGCAACCTTGCTTTGTACCTTAATTTTCTGCGCTTCTTTCTCACAAAGTCTTTCATGCTTGTACTGGTGTGAGCAGCCTTAACGAAAACACTTGTAATAGCTATTTAAGGAGGTCTTCCACGATCGGGTCAAAATTTCGAGCATATTTTTGAGAATTTCTTGCGGTGGAACTACACATGACAATTAGAAACGCTAGTTGCTTTTTATTTGTACATACTACGACTTTGAATTGACAGTGCAAAAACTGGATAGCCAATCGGGTGGAAAGACTTTTGCCATTTAGATTGTCTAAATATGCCTTTTCTTTTTTCCTTTAATTGCACAACAGCCCATGGAGGACCTACGTCGAGCTCACTCGTGTGGTGCGTGCTACAATTGTACATGAACCGAAGGGACCTACAGTACAGCATTTCCAATACGAACGGAGAAGTGAAATGCATTTCATGGGCAATTTTTACTCCTGTAGGCTTGCCAGTGCCTGCCAAAAGGTGGTGCTATTTAGAAATGTTGTTTTTTCTACTTTTTTATTTTGCCTGTGCCGACATTTGAACTCCGGACACTCCACGCAGTACGGCAACGCACTACCAACTACGCCACGGCGACCACAAGTTGCCTAAATATGTCTTTAGTCATTGTTACATTTGTTAGGTCTAGACATACATAAATTTTTTGAATATTTTTTACAAAATACCGTTTTTCTACATTATTCTTTTTTACATAATAAATTTCAAAAATCAATCAATCACATTTCTAATAACTTCTATACTAGAAATATGCAAAAAAAAAAACATAAAATTTTTGAAAACCTTGAACATGGACAACCCCCTTAACCTGCCAAGCTTTGCACGATTGCTAAAAATTAGCTCCAACTTCGTCCAACATTTTTAATTTAAATTCCTCGTTTAAAAAGTTATTAAAACTTTTGTACAAGTACTTTGAACTACCATTCTTACTCATATACATAACTCTGACTATAAGGTTTCTTCGGTGACAAACGGGCGGCCTATCGTTTTTACCTAATTCGGTGCCAAGGACTCGGTGACTACATCGCTTCATGCACAAATTTTTTACGAAATTTTGGCACTAATAAAATTTGCAATATTAATTCCTCGGCATCGAATTAGGTAAAAATTATAGGTCTTCCGTTTGTTATCGAAAAAAGTTGCAAAAAACCAGGACAGTGTAATTATACATATGTATATGTATGTATTACTTCACAGAATGCTATTACTTAGAATGTGCAGATACTTAAGCTCATATGTAGTACACATAATCCTACAAAAAATAGTCCAACGGTGGGAAATCGCACGATCTTGGAGGCCACGCCACAGGCCCACGACGCGAGATAATGCGCAAAAGTTTCCTTCACTAAATTGATTGTTTCGTTGACTGTATGGCTGTATGGCATGTAGCGCCATACAGTCTTGTTGGAATCAAAGGTCGTCCACATCAACATCCTCCAATTCAGGCACGAAAAAGTCATTAATCATGGCTCTATAGCGTTCCCCATTGACTGTAACATTATGACCGGCTTCATCTTTGAAGAAATATGGACCAATGATTCCCTCTGCCCATAGAGCACACCAAACAGTGGCTTTGTGAGGATGTCAAGACGGCGTCTCAACAATGGCTTGTGGATTATGATCACTCCAAATGCAACAATTTTGCTTATTAACGTACCCATTCAACCAAAAGAGAGCTTCATCGCTGAACAAAATTTTCTTATGAAAATCGGGATTGGTGGCCATCTCGTTTTGGGCCCATTCACCAAACGTGCGACGCGTTTGATGGTCGTTCGGCTTCAATTCTTGCACGAAATGTGAAATGGCAAACCAAACTGAGCATAAATCAAGTGAGAGCTGTCAAAAAGACCAACTCCGAAAAAAGTATTGCCAGATTGAAATCCACACTTCTAAAAAAAAACACCCTTTACTTACCTACATATTAGTTACTGAGCGATATCTTCACGATGATGTACTATAATATGTATTAATAATTAATTATTTTACTATTACATTTTCTAAAAGAATTTCATAATATACTACAACTACAATAACACAGAAACATACAAGAATTGAATTTGTTTTGTGTTTATTATTTCAAATTGACAATACCCTGGCAAAGTATTGAAATGTTATTTTTTGGCACGAATTCATACAATCATGCATCTAAGACTACATATTTTGTCTAATTGATACATAGTATGTACGAGACGGTATATGTTTATTTATAAGAATACGAGTTTGTTTATAAATACATTAATACCTTGATTTACCTAGTTTCATTTTTAAAACAGTTTTATAAACTTAATTTGTATAACATATACTTAGACACAAATTCTTTTTATTTGATCGAATTTCTTAAGATTTAATCCGGATATTTATTTATTTTTCTCAAACATTTTCTTTGCTGATAAATGTATGTATGTAAAGGGTGATTTTTTTGCTACTTAGTTTTTGACGTTTATATTTCTGAGAGTTCACGCGTGATTCTTGACATGTGTCAAAGTATGCGATGCTAAGTTCGGTTTGCCATTTCATCATGAATGGACTTACGCCTGAACAACATTTGTAAATTATTGAACTTTATTATCAAAATTCGTACCCTGTGAAAAATGTGTTTCGCAAGCTACGTCCATTTTATGGTCGTCATAATCGACCAACAGAGCAGGCTATTCAGCTCATTCTGACCAAATTTCGCACTAGTTTCACTTTACTGGACATCAATTTACCAAATCGTATCCATAGAGTGCGTACCGAAGCGAATATGGCTGCTGTATCCGCCAGTGTTGAAAGAGATCGCGATATGTCCATCCGGCGCCGATCGCAGCAATTGGGTTTGCGTTATTCGACCACCTGGAATATTTTACGCAGAGATCTCGGATTAATGTCATACAGCTGGTGCAACTGAAGGCAGGCGACCTACCACAACATCGAATTTTCGGTGAATGGGCCTTAGAAAAGCTGGATGAGGATCTTTTTTTTTGTTGTTTGTTTGTCTTCAGCGACGAAGTTAATTTTTGGCTCAATGGATGAGTGAATAAGCAGAATTGCCATATGAAGATCAGAATTCATCATCCCAAAAATTGCACTGTTTGGTGCTGTTTATGGGCAGGCGGCATCATTGAGCCGTATTTCTTCAAAGACAATGAAGGCCGCAATGTTACGGTCAATGGAGAAAGGTACCGTTCGATGATAACAGCATTTTTCATTCACTTTTGTAAAATTTCAATAGTTTTTTTTTTTGAATTATCAAAAAATAAGCTCTTAAAAAATCACCTCTTATTTGCGCCTCTGTAAAGCAAAATACAAATATTACTATGTGAAAAAAATCCTTGCCTTATTTTTATTTTATTTAAGAACTTTTCTTTTAGTTTAATCTATTTTCATTTTACCATTTGTTTTGGAATTCAACCAGCGTGCAAATCGAGGGATGGGTGTGCATACATACATATTTATTTACATATATGTATACAAACAGTGTTACATGAATTTACATTGGGTTAGCTAAATTTATTAATATGAAGATATTAAATGTTATTAAAAAATGTATGTGAAATAATTCATCTGCTGTTAATTTAATCGAGAGATTTCCTGATTTCTTATCGAATCTGTTAAATACCGAAATTATATTTTAATTGGTTTGTTGATCGAAATTTTGATTGCGGAATACGAAATTAGTCAAACTAAGCGGTTAATACCATGACTCACACCTGAGGAGACCTTATTTTAGAGACCTTATGCTACTTTTAGCGATTAAATATAGATTTTAATAAAGCAATTAATTTAATAATGTAATGTCTAATTAGTATATGTCCCCTAAGAGACACGTGTCGAATATGTATTTGATTATACTTATATTGTATATGACTACCCTGTTAAATTTACGATAAGTGAAACACCCGGTGAGATGAAGAACGGAAAGAGAAGGAAGAATGGTGGGCTAATTGGGTGTGGATTAAAGTAGGGAGGGGAAAAATCAGAGCTGTAAAAGAAGCATTAAATTTAATTTTTAATTCGCGCTGATCCGATCTAATTAATAAAGAGTATCAAAATGAACTTCTTCTTCCACATAATACTTGCAGATATTCAGCTCTGCTTATTTTTTCTTAATTATCGGTATTTCCAAATCAGAAGTTGTCGAAATAAGTTGGTGGAGTGAGTGAGTGGGTGAAAAATTGAGATGTCAAAATCTTTGTGTGTTAAAGTAATAATCAGAAGTAAGGCTTTTAAAATAGCTTTTATTTCAACTTAAAGAAAAAAAAAAAAGTAAAATTGTAATAGTCTTTTATTTTTAAGAATTATATGGTATTTAAAAGTCTTTGAAGACTTATTCTTAAAAGTCTTTGGAAGAGTTGTAAAAAAATAGTGAAAAGTAGCTAAAAATATATGTCGAAAAAATGTAGTAGAAAATGTAGTTGCAAATAGTCGATAAAATTTTTGAAAAGGTAGCAAAAAAAGTAGTTATAAAATAGAGAAAATTGTAGTAGAAAATATAGTTGAAAATAGTAATAAATAGTAGTAGAATAAGTACCTGAAAATATTGAGTAAAGGTGGTAAGCAGAAAATAGTAAGAAATATGTATGTGGAAGAACTTAAAAGACTTTTAAAAATTAAAGTTTCCAAAGTCTTTCAAAAATAAGAGTCTTCAAAGTCGTTTAATAATGAAAGTTATGAAGTATTCTGAAATCTTTTTTTTTATAATTTTTTAGGAAAACTCTTAACTTTAATTTTTATACTGTTACTTACCTACTTTTAATGGCACAACAGTCCATGGAGGGCCTAGGCTGAGCTTCCATTTATCTATAGTATAGTAGACCTAAATACTTTTTCGATTATATTTCTTTCTTTCTTTTAATGGCACAACAGCCCATGGAGGGCCTAGGCTGAGCTTTTTGCATCCACTCATGTTGTGCGTCTTATATTTGTACATGAATGGAAGGGACCTACAGTTTAATGCCGAATCCGAACGGCGAAGTGAAAAGCTTTTCATAGCAATTTTTACTCTTGTAGGTTTGCCATTGCCTGCCAAGAGGTGGTGCCGGGTAGAAGAATTATTTTTTCTACTTTTTGATTTTGCCTGTGCCGAGATTCGAACCCCGGACACTCTGCGCAGCAGTCCAACGCACTACCACTACGCCACAACGACCACTTAGGTTTTATAAAAACTTAAGTTTTTAATTAAAATATAAAAGTATTTTAAAAATTTGTTTTTTTGTTTGTTTTTTTTTTTTTGTATTAAAGTTTTCAGGCTCTGCTCTAAATAGGTTCCCACTATTATAATATCCGTAGAATCGTGGTCGCTGTAGTGTAGTGGTAGTGCGTTGGACTGTTACGCAGAGTGTCCGGGGTTTGAATCTCCGCACAGGCAAAATCAAAAAGGAAACAAAACACTTTTTTTCTACACGGCACCACCTTTTGGCAGGCAATGGCAAACCTACAAGAGTAAAAATTGCCTATAAAAAGCTTTTCACTTAGTCGTTCGGATTCGGCATAAAACTGTAGGTCCCTTCCACTCAAGTACAAAAATAACACGCACGACATGAGTGGATGCAAAAAGCTCAGCCTAGGCCCTCCATGGGCTGTTGTGCTATTAAAAGAAAGAAAGAAATAGAATCGAAAAAGTATTTAGGTCTACTATACTATAGATAAATGGGTAAAAAAAAATTAGGAACACTTTGGAAATAATTTAAAAAAAAAATGCAATCCTTTCAAACTAGATGCCAAAAGAAAATTAAATTTTCAATTCAAATTCAAATTCAAATTTCTTTTATTGACGTATAACAGATAAGAAAGCGGTTTGAAAAAAGATGTTTGACTTAACTTTAATTCTTTACTACCTGTAAATGTAAATGCAATAAAAAAAATTAAGTAAAATATCAGAAATAGTTATTTAAATATATTTCTAGATGCTAGATGCTCATTATTTCCAGAGGCATTCACTTAAAGTTAGATTAAAATTAATTTATATGTCAACTTATCAATTCGTTGAATTCTAAGATTAACTTAAAAATTCCAGAAACGTTGAACTAACTTCCAGCACCATCTCCTGGTGAGACTATACAAACAAAGTTAAATTGTGTATGCCTAATTAATTTCCTTGCAAATTTATTTTCGAACAAAAATTCAATTATTTTTTTTTTTTTTCTATTTTTCTTATAACATTTAGTATCCGCTTAATATCAAAGAATACTTCAACTTTTTATGTTGTTTCTTTGTTTGTCTATTTATGTATTCGTGTTGTTTGTACTTTGAACTTCTTGTCAGCAATACCATTGTAAATATGCATATGAAGTATTTATATATTCACATGCAAATATAAAAATAAAAATTAATGTGTGTTTAAAGGTTTTATGTGAGCATCGTCCTGAAATGACATATGCATATAATATTTTATAATAAAATTCTTAAGGAGAAATGGAAGAGAGAACACAGGACAAGCACTAAAATAATAATCCAAACTTTTACTGATAGTAAAAATTCAGCTTAAACATATGCAGATTATATGTATGGTATATACATGTACTCATATATGTAAGTACATACATATCAAATTTATGCATACTCTTTTTGAACTTATTTTTTGAGCAGATGTGCAATTTGCTTAGTAGGTAGGAAACAGCAATGATGCTACTTTGTTGATGATTTACGTGCACGTGATACTTACAAAACAAAGTACGTTTGTAACAACAGCTTTTGAAGTTTACTTTCTAGTTAGTGTGCACTACTTTCAGTTGATACTTTTCTTGCTGACATAGAACACTTTAGTTTGTTATGCTATGAAATAACAAATGCTATGAAAGAAAATTTAATGTTTTTAATGCAATACTTAGTTTAGATTAGAGAAGTTCCAGGAACAGCGATAAATCCTAACGAAAGAATCTATCGTTTTTCCATCAAGGCTGTCAGATTTGTATATGACTTATAAGCATTTTACTTTGAAGAACTAGAGAATTTATGAATTATGTGAACACAATTGAAATGAATATTTACCTCAATTGCAAAACTACAGATTTTACTCAAATTCCATTGAATTGAATAATGAAAATTCTTAGAATAAAATCAATTTTGTTATTCATATTCTCACTAGCAGATCTAAAATGGGGATGCAATGATTGGTAGTTGGCAGATGCACCTTTCATTTTCTTCTTAAATATTTCAGCCATTATTATCATTGCTCTGGAAGAAACGAAATATGTATTCACAATAATATCTGTGAGGATTTATAAGCATTCGTATATTTGTGGAGTTGTATTTAGTACCTTTTATATTCAAAATTATAAAGGGTGATTTTTTTAGAAGTGTGGTTTTCAATCTGGCAATACTTTTTTCGGAGTTAGTCTTTTTCACAGCTGTCACTTGATTTATGCTCAGTTTGGTTTGCCATTATATAATGAATAGACTTACTCCCGAGCAACGTTTGCAAATCGTTAAAATTTATTACCAAAATAATGATTCGGTTCGCGCGTTTTTCACAAGAAAATTTTGTTCAGCGATGAAGCTCACTTTTGGTTGAATGGGTACGTTAATAAGCAAAATTGTCGCATTTAGAGTGACCATAATCCACAAGCCATTGTTAAGACGCCGTTTCATCCTCAAAAAGTCACTGTTTGGTGTGCTCTATGAGCAGAGGGAATCATTAGTCCATATTTCTTCAAAGATGAAGCCAGTCAATGGGAAATGCTATAGAGCCATGATTCATGACTTTTTCGTGCCTGAATTGAAGGATGTTGATGTGGACGACCTTTGGTTCCAACGAGACGGCGCTACATGTCATACAACCAACGAAACAATCAATTCATTGAAGGAAACTTTTGGTGAGCGCATTATCTCGCGTCCTGGGCATGTGGCGTGGCCTCCAAGATCGTGCGATTCAACATCGTGCTGGACTATTTTTTGTGGTGTTATGTGAAGTCGCTTGTCTACGCAGATAAGCCCGAGATGATTGACGCATTGGAAGAGAATATTCGGCGCGTTATTATTGACATACGGCCCCGCCCCAATTGTTGCAAAAAGTGGTCGAAAATTGGGCCTCTCGGCTGGAATTTATTCGAGCCAGCCGCGGCGGCCACTTACCCGAAATCGTTTTTAGAACATAATGGCAAATCCTTATCTTTACAATAAAGCTAAATTCTTGGCCATAACATTAAATTATATGCGTTTTATTTCTTCTTGAAAATCACACTTTTAAAAAAACACCCTGTATTATAAATATATGATAGATTTTAATTATTTCAGAAATATAAGAGGTATCACTATTGTATTATAATTGTCGATAAGATTTGTATAATTATATGCACATTTGTACAAGAACATACATTCAAATACGAAATTATTTCAATATTCGAGCTAGGTGGCGTATGAGTGATTTTAATTGTGAGTGATTACATACACATTTATTTAGCAATATTTTCCAAGAATAATACATAATTTAATTATAAACTCTCAAAAACTAACAAATTTATTCAAGTATTAAATAAATGTATTTATATTTATTTGAATTTCAGTCAAATTCTGTCACTTCCAACTAAGCTGAATTGCTGAAGGCAGTCAAACATAATTCATGAAATTCACAATTCATTTCCAAAGCCCTGTTATAGAAGTCGTTTGTCAGGTTCCTATATAATTAGTTATTTATAATGTTTTAAAATAAATGCTTGTTATTATTTATACAAAAATTTGGAAGACATTATTATACCCATACTTTTAAGAAGTAGTTAATGCTAATCACTGCGACTCGTAGCGATCTACTGTGTCAAATCTTCTTGTGTCATCTTGGAGCGCGTTAAAGATCTTTCTTATAATTTATACTTGCGAAGTAATGAACGAAGGCTTTTAATAACACCGCCAAAATCACAGCGCAATCTATTCAAAATAATTTCTACAGTAAAATCTATGGAATATTCATCACTTGTTTCCCATGAAAATAATAAAAATTATTCCAAACTAAACTGGGTTAAATTAAATAAATAATCATTAGCCATTCATTATTAAGTATTCATAGCGTTAAAGTCTTATCTTCTTTCTTTCATATTTGCTGGCACAATCATATACATACTTTGCAATAAGTAGAAAACTTATGCAGTGGACGACTTGCAGATTGCAGTAATTCATATAAAGAGTTACTTCACTTCTCATACATATGTACATATATATGTATGTATAATATATATTCTTCAGTTCTTCCAGTACTTCGGTTAACTCCTCTTATACCAGCCTCGAATTAGATGACAGTATTGCATTGACTACTATTGTGCAAAACTACTACTGATGTGCAAAACCAAAGCTCACCGGTAATGACATTCTTAGTGTCAACTTATATATGTATGTACATATATATGCACGGTGTAAGGTTTTCTCTTTACTGGGAATTGCAATAAAGTGCGCATCTAATGCGGCTGGAGTCACAAATGCATATAGAGATAAAAAAAATTATCATCGTAGTATATTTTTAGTAAATGAATTCATAAAGTTGAAAGGTGGACATTTTTTGTTGGTTATGAGTTGAATACTTTTGAAACCTGAAAGGTTAGAAGAAGCTTAGCAGTTAAGAAAACTATGTGGATTTAGTTAAACTTTGCAATTGTTTAAGGCATTGATTAAATATTGTCTGTTGTGGAATTTACACAATTTCAGTGTATTGTGATTTCGAGAAAAACTTTATTAATATTTTTGTGGCAAAATAACTTAAAGACATTCATATACAGTTCTGAATATGCTGCAAGCAAAACCGAATAACTATTATTGTCTGATAATTTATTCTTTCATTCCTAATGCGAATCAATTTCAAAAACAAGTAGCTATACTACGAACATTAATGCAATACAATGACATAATTTGTATCATAGCATATTCTGTCAGAAATAGAATTGAACAATTCCATCAGAAACTGAGTGGACATTTTTAACTATTTATTTATTTATTTATAACTATTTTTAAAAATTCAACGACACAGAGCATTATTTTTTAAGATTTGTAAGCAGAATTGGGGTAAATCGACAATTTAAGTGGTTAAAGTCAAACGAAGTAAGATACAAAATTGCGCCAAATATGCCTCGTGCCCTGTTGTAGCATGTCTTAATGGGGGAAAAAAATCAAAGTGCTATGTAGATGGTAAATTTTAGAAGTAATTCTAGCCATCGCTATCTTTACGTAAGCAAATTATGCATCTAAAAACAATGAATAATTTGAACATATTTTTAAATTTCCCCTTCTGCCTACTGGCACTCCATATGACAGGATACTCGTATGTTATAAAATACTATTACGTTTGAAAGTTTTTTTTTGTAGTTTTATGAATTTTGCCAAAACAAAATATCCGACAACTATTTTATATGTAAATTCTATAGGAAAAATGTAAAAAAGAAAGAAGTAAAATAAAAAAATTAAATATCACCAAAATATACTGAAAGATACATATTAAAATAGCGAAGTAGAAACTCATCACGACGACAGCTCGAGCACGAGTACATACATATGTACTTCGGTATTTACATACATACATACACACATACTTGGCCAACGTCTGTATGTACATATTTTGCCACAAGGACATTTCAACAGTATCTATCTTGCAAATGTAAAATAACCACAACCAGTGCTGGAGCTACAATTTTTGTTTTGAGTAGAGATATTTTCGGTAATGAAATTACCATTCTAAGAGTTAAGGCCTAAAAAACGTCCCAGAGTAAGTGCGCCACTGCTTAGGAAAACACGAAATAGAGCATATCACTTGACATCACATCATATGTACTTATTGTATATACACATCACATCATATCACATAAAATATTTTTTTTTTAACAATTTTTCTTGTTTTCGATGTTATGTTGTGTATACTATATACCAAATATCAAATATTTAATTTATTTATTTATATTTTACTTATCTGCTGTTAGGCGCAACTGCCTATCATCTGCCCTCTTGTCCATGTTGATGTGACAATCAAACTAACAAATTCTTGTTGTTCTTCTTGCTTTTCTAGATATTATATTCATTTGTTGTCGTTTTTTCGATTGGATTGTTTTTGTTTTATTCGTAAAATTTCTGGGTGCTTTTCCTTTCTACTTCGTCTGTTGTCGAATAGTACCAAAGAGGGTTTTTCTACTTTTCCTCTTCTTTCCTCATTTCTGTTCATGCATGGTAAACGTGTGTGAATAACTGAGTATAAGTTTGTTGCCATATTGTCTATGTATTAAACACTGGTAGTGCTGCTTGCCATCTCCTCATTTATTCATTTATTCTTTCATTCATTAACTCAGTCACTCATTCATTCACTCTCGTAATGGCTCCTTTGTGGTCCACCTCACCTTTGCCTTCCCTCAGAGCGATTTAAATTTTATGTACATATATAATGTATTGTTGATGTTATTAAATATTTGTATTATTGGTCTTGTTTATTGTTGCCATTACTATTCAGCAAATTTTTCTTGTTTTTGATGATATTTTCCTTTCTATTGATGTTTTTTAATTTCTTTCAAGGGTCAGCTTCAGATCAAAAATAATAATTTTAATAGAGTTTAATTTATTGCGGGTTTCAGATTATCAGTAACACCGCACCTGTTGCTAAGAAACTTATTTTTATTAAATTGGGCATATTTAATACAATAATATAATATTTCATATTCTTCATCTGCATCGATTTTTTATATTACCTACTTTTCTGTTAATTTCCCGAAAACACTTCTACGAATATCTCATAGTTCTTTTTTGTTTATTGATCAAAACAAAATGCATCTGTGTCTGTATTTAACGTATGCATGCTAAATGTTGGCCACCTTTATTTTGAGCGATAAAACTGAAAGTTATAATTTAAATGACGATTTACCTGAGAATAGGATTAAGTTTCACGTACGAGTATTATTAGTATAAGTTGTATTAATTAATCATTATTAAATATAATAGCTGTTAATCATTAAGTATTAAATATAATATTGGTTATCGAAGAGGCTGCAAAATAATTTTACATCGACCACAATTCTCTCTTTAGTTCTATGCGAAGGTTAGCTGCTCCCTTCAAGCTATTTAATAAAGTTGAAAAATTTATTTTAAATTGTTTTTGGCAGCTAGCAACGGGCAGAAGAAAAGCATTTGCCTATTCAATGTTTATACCATATTTATTGCTAATTTATTGCGGCGCGGCCGCGAGCTAAAATTGTATGGTTTTATATGAAATAATTTGTTTTTTCCAACCAAATTTTGTTGTAAAGGTTGATATTTATAAGAGTTTAGTTTTTGCAAATCAAAAAAAAACACAGAAATTTTACAAAAGTGAATAAAATTTTTATATGGGTCAATAAATCAATTACTGCCATTTACTTTTTAAAGTAAATGGCAGTTAAAGTACAATGTTGGCCGCGGCTACGCTTCAAGTGGTCCATTCTGAAGGTCCAATTTTGGCACATTTTTCACACATTTAGGCCGGAATCTCTTAGGCAGCAATCGTGTTTGGATTGTCCCTCTAGACAAGAGACTTAACATACCCCCACAAAAAATAGTCTAACGGGGTCAAATCACACGATCTTGGTGGCCAATTGACTACACCAAACTTAACTTAACTGCTCATGAAATTCGCCTCTCAATTGATGCATGGTTTCGCGTGCAGGGTGGCATATGGCACCGTCTTGTTGGAACCAACTGTCGGCCGAGTCCAATTCTATCATTTTCGGAAAAAAAAGTTTGTTTTCATCGAACGGTGCTGTTCTCCATTAACCGTAAATTTCCGGCCTTCATCGTCTTTGAAGAAGTACGGCACAATGATGCCACCTTCTCATAAATCGCACCAAACAGGGCATTTTTCGGGATGCATTGGTAGCTGCTGAATGGCTCTGGCTGGTCTTCACTCCAAATACGGCAATTCTGCTTATTCACGAATCCATTGAGCCAAAAATGAACATCGTCGCTGAAGACAATTTTGCGATAACACACATTTTTCACAGAGCACGAATTTTGATAATAAATTTCAATAATTTGCAGAAATTTTTCAGGCCTAAGTCTATTCATTATGAAATGGTAAACCAAACTGAGCATAAATCAAGTGCCAGCTGTTAAAAAGTCCAACTCCGAAAAAAGTATTGCAAGATTGAAAACCACACTGCTAGAAAAAACACCCATTATATTTACCTGTAGCTCGTTTTATAATGTCCTTTAAAGATATTACTTCTTTGGGAGGTTGATGTGGGTACTGCTCTCTGATGAAAATACACATACATATCAAAACCGCTCAAGTACATTCGCGAAAATTTAACAAACTGATGCAACTGATGCAATCACAGCAAAAAAAAAGAAGAATATCAGCATACCTGGGCAGCATATCTTTGAATAACTCTGGTTGCGATTTACTGCCAAAAATATTTTGTTCTTATTTAGAAATAAAGGCCCGGTCGAGTTTATGCTGGATTTTTCCGAACAATTTCTTGTGACGACATGTTTCTTGAATACCATTTTTGGCGTAAGTACTAATATATAAATATACAGGTAAAAGAAAAGCAAGAACTTGATATCAGGCATCCTTGATATGTCAAACATACCTGTCATTCTAATTATCATTTTATTAGTCTATTGTCCGGCATTTACGAAAATGGATCGTTTAATCCTACTAGAAAAGTGGTTGCCACTTCTCGCACTTTAAATGGAGACTATGGCATCCATCAACGTCCTACTGTGCAAGCAATTGGAAAGATTATTAAAGAAACTGGAACCATTACAGATGTGCAAAGGTTAGTGCATCATGGTAATGTAAATAAAAGTGTAGCCAAAGAACAAACTTTCTCAACTCACCGACGTTCTTGGCAATTGCTCCTGTCTTACGGTTATTCTTTTCTTTTAATGACACAACAGCCTAGGCCGAGCTTTTCGCATTCATTCATGTTGTACGTGTTATACTTGTACATGAATGGAAGGTGATGTATACTTTTATGCTTAATTCACACGGCGAAGTGAAAAGCTTTTCTTAGACAATTGTTACTCTTGTATGTTTGCCATTGCCTGCCAAGAGATGGTGTCGTGCAAAAAAAATTTATTTTCATTATGGTATATTTTGCCCTTAGGTTAACATCTCCATCCGTATAAAGTCCAGCTCACGTAACAATTGAAGCCTGCTGACCATTCACAATAGTCAACGATTTTTAAAACAAAATTTATATTTTTTATACGAATTAACGCCATTTTTTAAGGGGCTATGTGAAAAAATGTGTCAAAAGGATTTATTATTGCAATACATCTCGAGGCGGCCATTTTAACGATATAGTATTTCACACAAGGTCCAAACTAAAATATAAAAATTCCAAAATAAAAAATAAAAATTATCAAAAATATACCTTTATAAGTCATTTATTTCCGTTTACTTCTCAGACCACAAAATTGATAACCCTCCAGTATTTAAAGAGCTTGACAAGAAGGTTAGCCCATATAATCCTTTGTGTACGTGAGAAGGAAGTTTACATCTGACAGCTATGTAGAAATGCATTTAAGTATAAGAAGTGTAACCCATAAATAACGTATACGTTGAAGTAAAGCTAGAAGTTGGGCAATTGTCAACTTTTGCCGTACATGATGAGCGTGTGAGAGAGGGAAACAGATATCAGCTGATTAATTTACTTGCAATAGTATCCGTTTACGTTGAAGTAAAGCTAGAAGTTGGGCAATTGTTAACTTTTGCCGTACGTGATGAGCGTTTGATACTTGCAATAGTATCCGTTGAGAACGAATGGATTAGATACTTTGTATACTTCGCTCTCACGGGCCAGAAGCTTAAGCCAATTCTAAAATATAGTGTCGGAAATTTAGCTCGAACAAAGCATTGCATCCATCGTTGTATCGTTGATTTTAAAGCTTTCAATTTGTATACATTGGACTATAACATTAAAATAAATTGCTGATCAGGGAGAAGGTTATCAAATACTAGGTAGCTTTTCGGTTCTTGGGATTTTTTCTTTTAATTGCAAAACAACCCAGTGAGAGCTTAGGCTGATCTTTTCACATCCACTCATGCGTGTTGTGCGTGTTATATTTGAACATGAGTGGAAGGGGACCTACAGTTTTATGTAGAATCCGAGCGGTTCCTGGGATACTCTCATTTATAAATCGCCAAACTAATTTATAAACTAAATTTCGTCAAGTTTCGAATTGTTTAGGTGAGATTTTCAAAAACACTACAATTCAGCTATGATTTGAATAGATTTCAGAAAGCTGTGATTTTAATTGATGCTGATTAATCTTTCTTCTATGGGTGAACTGGTCTTTGCGAACCATATAGCCTTTTAAATTTTATTTATTTATTTTATTATTTCTCTCTGGCGAACATTTCATATTTTTCTTTTGTTTTTGAAAAATTATTCTTGTTTCATTACTGACAGTTAGGTTGTTGTTAAACAACATACTAGCTACACGTAACAGCTGTAACTAAACGCGCTATATCTGCGGAGTTTGTAGTCGTTTCTCATATAATTATCGCTGCTAATTTCATATAATAAGAAGCGAGTAGCGAATAAAATGCCGTGCTCTCCATAAATATACTGTTACGTAAGTCATTCTTTGAGGAAACTTGAGATAATTTTTCCTCACTCCTCCCCTAGTTTCGTTACATACATAAAATATGAGTCGTGGAATATTTGTAGCTAAGTGCATACATACCCAAGAAACTATTCGATCGATCAGAAAGAACGATGTGGCAATTCAATGTAGGCTTCTCATGTAATTTAATATTTTACATATTTCTATGTGAATATAAAAACCAATAATCTTATTAAATTAATTTATCGTACAACAAAACATGAAGACAAAGTTATTTCAACACTTCACTGATGAGCACTGGTGAACTTTCCACAGTTTTTAATTATTATAAATATTTAATATCTAGTATAAATAATTTTCCTATTTGCACTGTTTGAAACATTATTTTATTGTTATTATCGGCTGTTGCTGATGTTGTCATCCCAATTCCATGATTTGTGATCGCAAAAACGAGTAAATTGCAAATAAAATACACAAAGTAAACATAAAATTTGTCAAATATAAATTAAACAAAATTCTGCTCTTCTTTGTTTTTTTTACCCGTTAGTGTCGGTCACAAAATGAAACTGTGACAGAATAGTTATGGTACACAAAAGAGTAAAAAAAAATTAAATTTTTATGAAAACAATAAAACAAGAATATTTCAATATTACTACATGATTTTTAAATGTGAACCAAAAACGAAAAATGTTTGCTCTTTAGAATAGATTCGCTAGAAAGAATGCACTAAACTGTAACACTTGAAGTCTGATAACGAAATGATTTGAAATTGTAATTAAACACGAGATTAATAAGCGCAATTGTCGCATTTTTGTGTTTGTTGTAGTTGTTGTTGTAGTTGTTGTTGTAGTTGTTGTTGTTGCTATTGCTGTTGCTGGTGGGATTTTCATCTAATAACTAAATGAATTTGCAGTGCGGCAAATTGTAATTCAATCGATGTGATTTACAACATTCGAACAACAACAAATATCTCAGTATCGGTGGCGGCGGCGTTGGTGGTGACGACAACGTCTGATTTTTTGACTCACTTTGAATGATTTGCATCTATCAATAAATGTGTGTGTGTATGCATGTGTTGCCTGTATTTCATGAATAAATTTAATTCTATTAAAAATATGTGCAATAATTCGTTTTGTTGTTTTCACCATTTTCCACCCTACACCAATGAAATATGGACATGTAAGTGCATTATCTACTAAATGGTCAGGGAACGTAGAGTATATTGGAAGATATTAGTACTTTTTCTTTCAGCACTCGTCACATGCTGCGATCAATTTGATAAAATAAAATTGTTATGTCCACTACATTAGAAAAGAGTATTAGAAAAGGAAATTGAAAAGTAGTAGAAAAAGCTATTAGAAATAGTAGTACATTAAAGAAGTAGAAAATAAAAGGTGAAAAGTAGAAGAAAATAGTAGTAGAAAAGTATTAAACTGGGGTTATATTCAAAGTTTACTCGGCGAACACCATGCAATTTTTGTTGCCCGAACACGTTAAAAATAGCTTTTACTCACTCTCACACCGAACACGATATGCTGGGTGAAATGTACACCGAGCACGCCGAGTATTCAGGGTTAGCAATGAGTTATTCTACAAAAAAGTAACAAAAATTTATGTAAAATAGAAGGAAAACATGAAAACCTGTACATCACTATTTTTATATGCAGACTAGCGAAATTGCGAATGTGTTTAGTTTATAATAGTGAATATTAAATATATTATTCATTAAACTATTGAAGAAAAATCATATTATTTTTATAATTTTTAATTATATTATTAATTTCACTCTCCATATTAATAAAATCGTTTAAAGTTTTTTGGAATACCATTCAGTGTTGCCGTTGCGAACAATATAGTATTAAAAAAAAAACTGAATTTCAACAAAAAGCAACTCTGTAACGAACACCAATGCAACCACTACACCGAGCACTAGAGTAAAATATGAGGTGTTCGTCGAACAGCGAACACCAGTATAACCAGCAGCTTAGAAATAGTAGTATAAAATAGTAGTATAAAATAGTAATAGAAAGTGGTAGTAGAAAATAATAGTAAAAATAGCAACATCTTCCACTGCGGCACTAAGTACTTTTGACTGTTCTCGGTCGAATGGATTTCAAAAAAATTACAAAGAGTACCTTCTGCACTCGATACATGATGTGATAACATCAATTTGACGAATGAAATTTTTACGCCCATTACATTAAAAAAAGAATAATAGAAAATGAAAACAGAAGAGTAGTAGAAAAAGTAGTAAAAAATAGAAGGTGAAAAATTAGTCGAAAATAGTACTCAAAATAGTAGTAGAAAAATAGAAGTAGGAAAGTAGAAGAAATATGTAGTAGAAGGAAAGTGATAGAAAAATGTAGTAGAAAATATGTGGTAGTAGAAAATAGAAGTAGAAAAGTAGTATGAAGTAGTATTAGAAAATAATAGAAATATCACCTACTGCGCCATTCATTTTCGTTTTAAACTTCTTGCTGAAGAAGTTTCATTTAAAAAAATCCAAAAAAAAAAATAAACTGACTTGAACGTGAGACTGGGCAGGAAATTGAAATAGGAAACTACGACCTGGAAAGTTATAAAAAAAAACCACCCAGTAAAGATATTATCACATACAAAAGTAAAAATATTTTACCAGAAAACTGGTGAGAAGGTGTCGGCTATTACGCAGACAATATATGATTTTTCACTCGCAGAGTTGCTTTATACTTACTACTTTGAAATCCAACCACATTGAACTTATGTAGTATAAGCTTCAGGTACATGTTTCTTGCGTGGCATCCTTAGTTACGCAACAATTGTAGGGTATAAATGAGTCGTCTTCCACAAAATATTTACATTCACACAACTAGTTAGAAACTTACAATATTTTCTTCACATTTGCGGTTTTTAGCATTGACTCAGCTGCATTCATTGATAGGTTCAGTTACGTTACTCGTTGCAATCTTTCTATCGACTATGGCGTATGGGGTTGTGGTGAAAATGTTCCCCTTTTTTCTGGGCAACTGCTACTGCCACTATTATGCACTACTTTATACACATATGTATGTACTTAGTTTTCATCCTAATTTACTATTTTACTACTTGTGTGAAATTCAAATCTTCGATTTGTGGCTTTTTGGAAGCCCAACAAAACACACAGTGGGCATAAGATACTTTTGTGTAACATTTTCGTTGTTGGTTGTTGGTTGTTGCCGCTGTATGCTTCTATTTCTTGTTAATTAAAAGTAGGGCAAATATACTGCAATTGTTATGTAAGTACATTCCTTTCCATACTCGTATATACATATGGTACATACATACATAAATATGTACTTACATATGAGCATATGTATGCATTTACTTAATTGTTTTGTTTTTGTATTGTATGAGTAAACAAGTCAGCCATAATTGCAGAATGTATTTAGAAAATCGTAAACGAAAAGCTGCTTACATTTTTACAAATTTCCTAACTGCAATTTTTTTTGCTCCTTTTAAATATTTTATTATTTCTCCTGCAATTTCATTCATTGTATTTTTAACATTATTAACTCTTTCCTCTTAGTCTATCTTTGTTGCAACGGTGGCACACATACACATGCTTTTAAGTTTTCCTAGCTCAATGTGTGTTTTTTTCTTACATTGTAATCGGATTATGTACGTAATTTAATCTTCTTCTCTTTGTATTTTTAATGCCTTTTCTTGCCTTTTACATTACAACTTTTCCATAGAAATATTGTAATAACGATGGTGATGATGATGAATGACTCGATGAAGGATATGCCAGTGTATGCGTGAATTGGCAAAAGCTTTACTTTTTTAAAAAGTTATTATTTTATTATTATATTTCCCGTTTTCCACAACTCGTTAACATATGTTATGAAACTAAATTTCTTTGAAATTCGCTTACATTAAGTAGATTAGATTAGATTTGGAGGTGGGCTGGAAGGATATAAACCTTTCAGTCTTTTGGACCATTGTACTATGTCCAGATAGAGAAACTAGAGTAGGTAGAAACTGCAAAGGAGAAACGTAAAGAAGACATATTACACCCCACCAAATTTCCTTTTCTCTTTAACTAAACAAGATCGGGAAATAGAGTGAGCTGAATTCATCTTCCTGACATGGCTACCCAGCAGGCGTCTCCTTCTTCTCACAAATGCGGGACAATAACAAAGAAAGTGCTAGTATCCCTTTCCTTCTTAAGGCAGGATACACAAGCTAAGTCGGCAATGGGACCAATGTTGGCCACATGTTCACCACATTTTTATTTATTTTGTTTATTAATACATTCAACACACAAAGTAACCCCTATGAATGCAGAGCATTGCGTTGAATGGAAGGAAGATTGATAGGTGGGAGGAGGAAGAAGGAGGGAGAATGAGGGAGAATGAAATGCAATCATATAGGACACCGATAAAGAGATAGACAGCCATTGTGGCAAGTGTTATGCCTTTACCACAATGAACTTCAGTTTATCAGTGTCGACTATGACCGCATGTAGCGCCAAAGGCCGAGCTTTTCGCATCTACTCATGTTGGGTTATATTTGTACATGAATGGTACATATAATGTACATGTATTGTGCCCCATGATCCACCCCACCAAGGTACACAGATACTTTCTTCCCAGTCGGATAAGAAAATCAGATGTTTCCCTGTTAGTTTCCTTGCATGAATTGACACTGAACCATTATTCTCTATGAGCAGAACTGATGGATTCGTTGATCCATTGCAAGGTTCCTGTCAAACTGAAACTGATTTTTCGTTGCCATTTCGTTGCCTGGCATGCCGAAGTGTCCAGGCACCCATATAAGGCATAACTTATTTAGTCTCGCGACGCTGTTAAATTTTGCCTTACAATCGCTTACGGTCTTTGAAAAGTTAGGAGCGTTTTCTAGATCCTTCCGTGCAGCCTGACTGTCACCTGCAGACTCCTATCCATTTTCCTCGCCAACCGTTTCTGATTATCCAGTAATGTACTTTCAAAGTAGCAAAGTTCTCTGCTTTGAAGACAATTGCCATTTCTGCTGTAGCGAAGAAGTATCTGCTCTCATCGTCTAGGAGCCAACCAGAACCGGTTCCTACTATTGTTTTTACATTAAGTAAATTAAATAAAAAATGAGAAACAATTGCTTGAAAATGCATCAAGAGTGAAAACGAAATTTCCAATTTTAAAATTAAATTTTTTAATTATCAATTGAGAACACATGTACTCTGTAATCATACCATTTCAAACTCAATTGTTTGTAAAAACATTTCTATTTTGTGGTTGTGTACGAAATTGGCTGAAAATTCGCTGCTGTCAAGCTCTATTAAATTTTGAGATGAAAAAACCCAAAAGAACGAATCCACAAATTGACCAAGTTCATTTGTTCACTTCAAAACTTCTGCAAGACCAAATTTGTTAACATCATCAACAACATAGCAAATAGCAGGTACATCAACATAGACAATGAAAATTGTATGGCAGACTGTGAAAAGAAATGTTCGTGATGAACAGGAAATTAGAAGATTTAGGGTAGAGTGAGATTGAAAATGTCCATTGCTAATTTAAATTCAGCTGCGACAATAAAGCAGGAAACTAGAAAAACGTAACAACAACTTTTTAAATGGTATAAGCAAAATACATTTCGATCTGCTTTGCATATGCATGAGTATTCACTTATTTATTAATACTACGGAATGGTATTTAATGTTCATTAAGGTGGGTCACCAAAAAAAAGTTGAACGTGATACCACTTATTATGTAAGATTAACCAAAGCAAAAAAAAAAAAAATAACCCTAAGGCTCTTGAAAAACCGCTAAAGCAGTCTTTTGGTCATAACTTTGGTACTTGACACAGAAAAAAGTATTAAACTCTATGTAACTCTGCTGTAACTTTTTTGTTTACTAATGGAAAAGAAACTTTCTTCGCAAGATTTTTTTGATTTTTTCATCAAAAACAGAATTCGAGTACCCCTTCTTTTTTGTTAAAAAAAACGACAAAACTTAAATTACTAGTCCAAGATGACATCGTACTTAGGCCAAAATGACTTGAAAGAAAAGGTAGTACACATAAAGAGTTTTCCAATGTTATATTAAACTTGACAAAAAGACTGAGTTATGACAAAAAGACTGATTTTGCGGTTTTTCAAGACACCCTGGTAAAATTCTTTTTTTACCCTGTATCACGCGTAAATTTTAAAAATAGGTGGTGTCCCACGCAATTTTTCTCCCCCATAGGAGATGACCCGGCCTAATGTGCATACAATTATGCTTGTATATGAGATGCAAGTAAAATCTATGGTTAGTATGTATGTATGTACGAGTATGTACATAAGTATGTATGAAATCTGTAAGTAAAATTTATAATTACGAAATCGCGGGATCCGAAATATTTAATCTCTGAATTTTCGGAATTAGTTTGTTACATTCTCTTCTATTTTTTACAACAAGAAAATAAAAATTACAGAAAACATAATTAAATGAATCTAATATTTTAACTATTAAAATATTTAAAACTGAATTAGAAAACCTATTGAGAAAGCACATTTCATTACAGGGCTTTCCATTATATGGTGAGCTCTCTTTATGTGTTCAGTCGGAGATTTTAGTTTACCAATCTCTCGACGCTAAGTTGAACAAAATACTAACTTGAAACTTGTGTAAATTTTTTCAAAGTTCAACCACAAGCAACTTTTTCTTAAATTATTTCGCAAGAAATTTATATGTTTGTAAACGGAGGGGATCGTCGGCGTTACCTTTCAAAGGCTTATGATCTTTAAAGTATTGTATCTCCCAATAGTATGGAATCATCGGAACGTTGCTTCTCTTTTTTGGTATATTTTTGTAGTAAAGTTCGTTCTAATCTTGGAAATTAGACTCTAGATGCTCATACCTTTTTTAAGATAATTTTTCAAAATCAGGAATAAACGAACTAAATTTTTATATTATTTTTTCTGGTATATGATTTTTATGCTTTTAGCACTTACCATAATTCGAAGATAGTATTTAATACAAATATGTACTTTTTCTAAAGGGTGGTTTTTTTATAAGTTTGGTTTTCAATCTGGCAATACTTTTTTCGGAGTTGGTCTTTTTGACAGCTGTCACTTGATTTATGCTCAGTGTGGTTTACCATTTCATAATGAATAGGCTTACTCCTGAACAACGTTTGCAAATCGTGTGAATTTATTACCAAAACAAGATGGCCACCATCCCGATTTTCACAAGAAAATTTGGTTCAGCGATGAAGCTCACTTTTGTTTGAATGGGTACGTTAATTAGCAAAATTGTCGCACTTGGAGTGATTGTAACCCACAAGACATTGTTGTGACGCCGGTACATCCTCAAAACGCCACTGTTTGGTATGCTCTATGGGCAGAGGGAATCATTAGTCCATATTTCTTCAATGATGAAGCCGGTCATAATGTTACAGTCAATGGGGAAGGCTATAGAGCCATGATTAATGACTTTTTCGTGCCTGAATTGGAGGATGTTGATGTGGACGACCTTTGGTTCCAACAAGTCGGCGCTACATGCCATACAGCCAACGAAACAATCAATTTATTGAAGGAAACTTTTGGAGAGCGCATTATCTCGCGTCGTGGGCCTGTGGCGAGGCCTCCAAGATCGTGCGAATCAACACCGCTGGACTATTTTTTGTGGGGTTATGTGAAGTCGCTTCTCTACGCAGATAAGCCGGAGCCGATTGACGCCTTGGAAGAGAATATTCGGCGCGTTATTACTGACATACGGCCCGGCCCCAATTGCTGTAAAAAGTGATCGAAAATTGGGCCTCTTGGCTGGAATTTATTCGAACCAGCCGCGGCGGCCATTTGCCCGAAATCGTTTTTAAAACATAGTGGCAAATCCTTATCTTTATAATAAAGCTATATTCTTGGCCATAACATTAAATTATATGCGTTATATTTCTTCTTGAAAACCACACTTCTAAAAAAAACACCTTGTACTTAATTTTCAACTGTTACTTTTTAAGAATTGTTTAAATATGCAAATTGTATGAATTGATAAATTCAAATAAAAAAATAAAAAATATGGTATTTAATTAATTTGTTCCTCTTTTTATTATACATATTAGTCTAATCCCAACCCCCACCCAGGGATCCCAGATTCATAATTTTAAATACTCTTTAATTTTCGCTCTAAAATTCAACCATTTCATGAACTTTTTATGCATATTAAGTTACAAAATACAATATAAATGTGGTTTATAAATACATATCTCTACAATTAGCTTAATATTTCATAAATACTACATCACGATGAGATATATTATCTTTTGTTTTTATATTTCCTTTCTATGTATAAAATATATTTTCATTCTAATTAATTTGGTTTAATTGTGGTCTTATATGTGGTTATCATAAATTTATATAAACTCAAACCAAGCCAAGGTGGTAAATAACTTAGCTACTGTTAGTCAGTAATCGGCAGTATTTATGCCAACATATTAAATTTCATTGAAAAGAATATTAAACTCTCCTCTAAAGTCTTACGGTCATTGATTAAAAGGAGCGCCCTGCAATATTCTCATCATAAAAAAACACTTAAAATGATTCAGAACTCACTTGCAATCGTACTGCCTGCATTACATTTAGAACATATATAGTAATAATGAACTGAAACAATTCGCCAAACATATCTGAGCGTTGAAAAATCTATTTCTTTTTATCGATGCCAAGGGAATTATATGGATGGGAATGACGGAGATCAGTTCAAGGTTATTTTATATATTTTTTTTTGTTTCGAATGAACAGCCGAACAGCTGTGAGAACGCTCAATTGCTTGTGGATAAAGGTTTTAATATTTAAAATACTTGTTGAAATAAAAATTGAAACGCCTATCTCTTTATCTGGAGACTGAGGCATATTTTAAACTATTCTTATAGGCATCAAGGCATCATAGGCATAAAAAACATCAAGTTTTACAATAAATAAGATAACTATAATTTCTTTCTTAATTTTCTTTAGAAATGCCACAGATCATTGAATTCAAAGCGTATCTTAAGAGCCCTTTGGGGCCTTACTTGAGATAACCAGAGATATCTTTCCTTTGCATGTAGATGTAAAAAGCTAGGACAAGGTTCTCAAATTGCATTATGTATATTAAATCATATCGTAGAATTAACCTGTCTACCTTTCGGTCTTTAACTTGTACAAAGACAGCATTTGCCAGAGATTGTAAATTAAAATCGTTGACCTAGTCTAGTATTTGTCTCGATGGCTTTATAATTGGATCCTATGTCATACTTTCCAGATCCTATGTCATACTTTCCAAATAATTTTTTAATCAACGTCTTAAAGCTTTCTTTATACACACACACAGAAACCCACAAACACCCTACATCCGGAGTATGTCTTAAATTAGTTGAACTCATTTTCATTTCGTTACCTACATACATACTTTCATACTATAGAAAAATTAATGTAAACAAATAACTTGAAAGGCATTAAAGTGTAAAGAAGAAGCATAAAAGGAAAATGAATTGCACCCACCTCGTAACCTCTTTAACGTGCATGTATTTTATGCATGCAGTAGCGATAGAGTAGATATACCTTTGTGCAACGTATTTAAAAGGCTTTAAAATGTCGTATTAGTTGAAAAAAATACATAGAAACAAAGAAATTGAAAAGGTAAAGCGAAAAAATGCAGCAAGCATATTGCCTTCAGCGTTCTCAGTCTCTTTTAAGATAGCATCACCGCATCACAAAGATTTTACACTTTTTACGCTGCCAGGAACCACAGCCAGCACAGTAACATAAGCTGCACATGAATGCCTTCTGATGCAGTCATGTGTTTGTTCATTCTGGCACTAGTACATCTAGATACTTACATACAATACAGATACAATACATATGAATGTGTATATGCACATCCGCATCCACGTTTGGAGAGTGCTCCAAATACTAAGCATTTTTCACGTCGTTACATATTAAGTAGCTGTGTGTCGACTATGAATACATACATACATAAATACATATGTGTATCGTAGTGTGTATGCATGAGATACTTTTGTATCTTCTGCATTTTAGACACACACATTTCATGTTTTATGCAAATTTAACGCTTTCTCAACTTCAACTTCTACTCTACTGCAGTCAAACATTTTTCATTCATTCATTCAGTCATTCGTACACGCCAATGTTTTTTTTTCTACAAAAAATATAAAATTTTATTTTCTCTAATTTTTATCATTTCAGTGCATTCGCTGCCGCATCTTACCGTATTGAGTCTATCCGGTTGCAGTAAACTCACAGATGACGGCGTCGAATTGATTGCTGAGAATTTACAAAAGCTGCGTGCTTTAGATTTGTCCTGGTGTCCGCGTATAACGGATGCCTCTCTTGAGTATATCGCCTGTGATCTGAATCAATTGGAGGAGCTTACACTAGACAGGTGAGTTAGGCGTTTGTAGGTGTATGTGGTTCATATATACCTATGTATGTATGTATGTTGTCTGAATGTATCTAATCAAGACTTTAGAAAATGGAAAAGGTGCCTACTGCTTCAACTCGTAGATTCCAGGACAAATTAAATGAGAAAACATTTTCATCTTTAAGTCATGCATTTAATTAAACAATGGAGCATTGAACTGCGATTGAATGAATTTGATTTTGCTATTGGCATCGTTTTTAATGAATTTAATATCAAGGAGTTTGGCTCGCTGTGGCGTAGTGGTAGTGCGTTGGACTGCTACGCAGAGTGTCCGGGGCTCGAGTCTCGGCACTTCTCGGCACAGGCAGGCCTCTTGGCAGGCAATGGCAAACAAGAGTACAAACAAGTTTAAAAATTGCCTATGAAAACCTTTTCACTTCGCCGTTCATATTCGGCATTAAACTGTAGGTCCCTTCCATTCATGTACAAATATAACACGCACAACATGAATGGATGCGAAAAGCTCGGCCTAGGCCCTCCATGGGCTGGTGTGCCATTAAAAGTAAAAACTAAGTTTGTCTCTTGTTTCATTTACAAGATTTGCTAAATTATGTTACTCTTTATTTCAGTCGTAGGTGCCACTCCAAGCAGTCACATTTTCAGTCTTTTTGGTGGAAATCTTGCAAATGAAATGCACTACTTGTTGTCCTTTTGCAGTAAAGCTTTAGAAATCTCATGCGATTATCTAAAGACAATAATACGTACATTTTAAATTCAATACTGTTATTCACCACTGTTATTCACCACTCAAATTCAAGTTAAAAATTTTAACGTTTGATTGATTTTTGTATAAGACCGTTCTACAAAATTCAGTTTTTGGTTGCAAACGATATCTGAAGAAAGAAAACTCTTCGTTGGAAAAATTAATGAGTGTATTTTCATTTACAGCGATCAAAAATTAGTATAGAAAAATTTTTTAAGTACTCATGAAGAGCGAGTAACATAATTTTCTTCCGAAATCCCCTCCCCCTTCTTTCCATGCCACAATCCTGCGCACGGGCCTGCTGTATTCGTAAAGACCAGAACTCGAAAATATCTTTAAGTTTCACATACATTTATGCTTTTTTAATTTAAGCGAGAAAAATTTTGCTGTACATTAATTTTTTTATGTGATAATTGAATTGTGAAAGGTCTAATTTACACTAACCGATTTTTGCAACTCATTTACCGCCGCAATAACCGAGAAAATGCACTGAAGTTTTCTAAAAGCTTCCCGTGTGCTGAATTTTCATAGTGACTTAAGCTTGAGAACCTTTTAAATTGAAAAATTTGTCACTATTTGAACAGCGCGCATTCGATGTAAATTGCGTTAAATCAAACAAAAAGCTGACAGCTGACACTGTGGGGAAATAATTGTAAATATATAGTTAAAATAGTTCGTAAATCTGAGACAACAGCAAAAAAAAGTGTTAAAGTGTATTCCGGCAACCTTAAAGGGGCATATGGAAAGTTAACATAAGTATGATAGCGACAGTACATATTTTTGCAATAGAGTACCTACGGTATTATACTGACAGAGAATGTTGTGCTGAACAAAGATGTTCCTGAAGAAGGGATAAACTTACTTTACTTACTTTTAATGGCACAACAGCCCATGGAGGGCCTAGGCCAAGCTTTTCGCATCCACTCATGTTGTGCGTGTTATATTTGTACATGAATGGAAGGGACCTACAGTTTAATACCGGATCCGAACGGCGAAGTGAAAAGCTTTTCATAGCAATTTTTACTCTTGTAGGTTTGCCATTGCCTGTCAAGAGGTGGTGCCGTGTAGAAAAATTATTTATTCTACTTTTTTTATTTTTTGATTTTGCCTGTGCCGAGATTCGAACCCCGGATACTCTGCGTAGCAATCCAACGCACTACCACTACGCCATAGCGACCACCACTTCTATATTCAATATAAAAATCGAAATTTATTTTCAAAAAAATTTTAAAAACAAACCAGAATGGGGTGGGTACAAGCAAAAAGTCTTAATATTTTCATCAGTATTAACTTTATCTCAGCCAACCGCCAACGGCTGGTAGGTAATTTTTTATCAGTTGCTAGTTTTGCCATTGTCTGCCAAGAGCTGTACTACTTGTACACTTTTCTTATAATTCTCATTTACCTCATATCGGTACATAAGTAAGAAGGTTATGAAAGAGAATTAACCGCCAGACGAAGACTTCACCGATGAAAGTCTAGTGCGTTACCCACTAGACTATCGAGGTTGTCTCCAAATTTGTTTACTTACGTTGACATGCCAACTTTCATCTTAATACAGATTAAAAAAAAAAACAAGACGTGCTAGACTATATACATATTTTTTCAGCAAAAACTTTTCTATCATAACTCTGTTGCTCTGTTGCACGCAAAAGTTAAAATTAAATTTTACGCTAACATGATTTGTATGTAGAAAGGTAATACGAAAAGTTTGTATCTATGTAGAATAAGTAGATTTAAAAGTAAATTTATTTTTTCATGTCACATTGCTAATATCCCAAAAAATCTCGAATAGGTAGTTGCAATTACTCATGAGTCAATTTTAATTTCCGTTTGCGAGAAGTATAAAAGCAGCTGCTGTAGCTGATGTTGCTACTTTTCTTGCTGTTACGAATTGTTGCTGATGTTGAATGCAGTTACAATTAATTATGCTTGTGTGTAGAGTTGCATGAATAAAACAGCATACGGCATTACGAAGAGGTAGCTTAATTGTAACATACGGGAGCGATTGTTTCAAACTATACAAGTTCATAGATACAAATTGTTCAACAAATTTACGCACAATAAACGTTTCGACTTTATTTCAATGGGTAAAAATGGAAAGGAAAAACAACTCACTAATACGTTTCACTGATACGTTTTGTTTTTCCTTTAACATTAAATGGAAAAAAGTTATTCCTTATCTGTTGGTCATTACGAACTCTGTTAATATAATTTACGCTTGCAAAATAGCTCTGTAACGCAAACTTTTTATTACAAGCAAAAGAAAAAGTTTTCTGAATTTCAACAATACCACAATCTCATTCAATTAAAGCGAAATTTTTCCCACATTTGAAAATTAACTTACATTTAAACATTTTATTGATCATAGCTTTGCATTCTCAATGTGGAAGAACAATTTATGTATAGCACCTCAGAAGCTTCTAAATTTGTTTGAAAGCAAAATGAATATTATTATAAATACGTAAATTATGTAAAACGTTTTAGTTCTTTAGTTTCTTTAATTTTAGTAAATTCTGAGTTTCGAAATTATTTCGATTTAAATGCTAATGATTAACTCATTCATCATGAAATTCGAAATTTTAAAGGAATATTTTTAGTCCTATCCAACAGTAATAAATAAAGCTACACTGGCGGCCTGCTTCGCGAAAACAGAGCCACACAAAAGTCCTTCATTGACCTCGAAACTTTTCGTGATGAATCGTCACTTTATCATTCATATTTAATCCTTAACAAAAGCTCCTGAATATTAATTGTTATAGCACTATTTCGAAAAATTTCGAAAATTTCGAAAAACTAAAAAACATACACATATGGTATACATATTATCGAATCTCAATTAATTTGAAATGTGAAACCGATTTAAGCAGAAAAGTATGTAGCTATATCCATACCCTGACAGTGCTTCTCGCTAATTACCTTAAGTACTACCTGAAGAAGTTAAGTATAAGTAACACAATGCGATTCCTGTCTGCTATGCAATAATAACGTTAAGAATATTAATTCCCGGCGAATATAAACCGAAAATCCATTCAATTAGCAAAGATAAGTAGCTTAAAAGCTAATAACTGAATTAAATGCATTATGTATAAATCTAAAATATAGATTATACATTTAAGTCTGTATAAAAGATGAAATCTGGTCATAATAGAACAATAAAACTTACTAATTATACGAAATACTAAAAGCTGTTGCTTTAATGTTTTCATAAAAATAGAACGCAATACATACCCACATACTTTTGTTATATTAATTAAGAACTATTGATTGAAGGAAGTAATTTTAAAACGATTCTATATTACGTAACTTTTTCAAAGGCATTTGCTGCTATTTTTAGAGTAATTCCTGATTGTGGTTGAAAGTTTTCTACTTTCTGCAAAGTTTCCTTTTTATAATTTCCGTTACTTATAAAAGTGTAGTAGCAATCCTTCCTCTTCGTTTGTTCAATTGTCTTTAATAACTCTCTCTCTCTCTCTACCTCTCTCTTTCATTCCAGATGCGTCCACATCACCGACATTGGCGTCGGTTACATTTCCACAATGCTCTCACTGACCGCTCTCTTTTTACGTTGGTGCTCACACGTACACGATTTGGGATTGCAACATTTATGCTCAATGCGTAACCTGCAGGTACTCTCGCTGGCCGGTTGCATGTTAACTTCAGCTGGCCTCTCTAGCCTAATACAATTGCGTCATTTGCAGGAGTTGGAATTAACTAATTGTCCAGGAGCGTCACATGAATTATTCGACTACTTAAAGGAACATTTGCCACGCTGCTTAATTATTGAATAATACGTTTGCGCTTTGATATTTTTGTTATTCTAAGATTCTAGCAGAGTTATTCAAATTCCTTTTTTTATATTATGTATTGGAAAACATCGATTTTTCTACGATATGCTCGTATCTAAAATCGATACGCGTCTAGAATGTGTTAAGTTCCTTTTTTCTATCGTGTAGAATCTCTAAGGATAAATTTTATTTTATAAAAAAAAAAAAAAAAAATATTTAGCGATAAGCAAATATTGTAATTTATTTTAAAGATGTTTCAATCAAAAAATCATATTCTTAATTGTTTAAGTTCACTATTAACAGTTTTTTATTTGTAACTTCTTATTTACAGTAGATTTACATGCATAAATATTTAAATTTTATTACTTTTCTGTGATTTTAATATTTAAGTTTAAATTATGTGAATAAATTACAAAACTCCTGAAGATGAAGTAGAAAATTGCTACGACAAAGTAAATAGAAATTGATGATGGTAAAAAAATCATGACAGAATTTTTCTGCAATCGCATCGGTTTCAATCTAATCAAATATCAAGTCCATTAAGGAAAGAAAGTTCGGATGAAGAACACTTGCAAGCAATACTATTTTAACATTACCTATACATCATGTCTGTATAGTAGAAATATTAATTAAAATTTAGTTATTTAATTATATTCTTCATTCACTGTTGCCAGAGTTAGTGCAAGGCTTACAGGCTTTCAGATTCCGAAGCAGATTCATGATAAACAGAAACAAGAAAAACATCAAATGGAAGTATTTTGTAAATAGTTCAATTTCTGGGTAATCTAGCTAGAAACAAAATAGCTCATATCCCACAAGACGAAGAAGAACTCATCGTTACTTTCTGGTACGCCGAGGAGAATGAGGTAGATGAGTTGTCAAGTACAGAATGAATAAATAAAATGTATATTCCGATATCTCATGCATAAATATAGAAAATGATTTTAATAAAGTTAACATATTTATAACTTAAGAGTACAAAACTACATCTCGTTACCTGAATGTAGAAAGACCCTTACTAATAATTTTATTTATTTTTTAATCAAATTTTTCGCTACTCTTAATGGACTGTAATCAACTGCATCAGAATAAGTCGAAAACCGGATTAAAAATATTTTAATAGCACCTTTCTACATTACGGTAACGATTTGTATGCTTACTGCAGACACCATTTGAGACGGTACCATAGAAATGATACTTGAAAAGCAGCATTCGTGAGTCGTTTAGAAGTTTTTGCAGAATCGATAGAACACTGTGCAACTGGCTGAAACTATAACCATCGAAATCATGCTTCAGACCTACTAAAAGGCTCTTGCTTTGCTTGCAATTTAATACGTGCAATCAATCGTACAGATTTGTATGTTAATACCCAGAAAGTGTGGAAGCAAAAAAAGTCATTTAAATTGTTCTGAAAATTGATTTTTTTCTTGGATTTTCAACAACACGAATCGTCTGAGGGAAATGCATATGAGGTATCAAATTAATTTTCACAAACTTTAATTATGCTTTGAAAAGTTCTTTCAGTTACCATATTTTGAATTTCGTATTTCGTTGGAGTTTAGTACTTTCGATAATTTAATAATTATAACAAATGGAAATACTACAAATGTCAAACCTGCAATCAGCAAATACTACTACTTTCTATAATACTTTCATCGTTTAATATTTTTGTAAATGTAATATTTATTGTAAAAAGAAAAAAGGAAATTGAATGGTATTTTTAAAATAAAAACAAATACAGTATTTATGCAGAAATCAACAGCAGTACGATAAAAACAAAATACCAGAAACAAAAACTTAAATACCACTGTAATTAAACATACATAAAATATTGTAAATTTAGTATAAAAATAAAGCAGAGAAACAAATAAAGTACCAACTATTACAAATATAAAGATTTTATTACAAAAAAGAAAACAAACAAACAAAAAAATAAAAGAAGACGATTAAAAAAGGACTAAAAGAAATAGATTTCAAATCAAAAATTAAAATACAGTTAAATATTTAAAATAATTCCGCTAACAGCTTTAAAATTTCACGAAAACACATCAACAACAATTACAGAAAAATCACCTTCGACTTAACCCGCCCTCTCTTTAATAAGATTAAATAGCTTGACCAAAGACCAGAATATCAAATGTTTGAATAATATGAATAATTTAATTAATATTGTAAAACAAAATATAAAACCAACCCATTAAATAAAGACTTCATTTAAAGACGCTACTTTTAAAAATGATTCAAAAAGATCAAAACAAACAAATATAATATTAAATTATATTACATAATGTTAAATAAAAACAAAAATATGAAAGTTAGAATCATGAAACCATTGAGATATTGGAAAATGATTGTAAGTATTTCATTGATTTTTAAATGTTAAGTGTTTCCAAATATATTGTGTAGTCGGCAACTAATGATGTACGAGTATGGATATTTTTAACAAATAATAAAAATAAACAAAACAAATTATCACAGATGTTTCAAAAATAAAGAAAACAGCAAATTAGAAACGATCTATTCGTTTGAATAAAAAAGTAAAGTTACATGCTTACTTATTAAAAAATGAAGAATAATAAACTTATTGAAAAAGTTCAATTTGTTTTAAATAAATTCCAAAAATGATGAGTAATGAAAAAGCATGCAAACATTTAAGAGATACAAAATAAATACACTCTAAAATATATCAATTGATGTTCAAATTTATTTCAACAAACTTTCAGAGACATGCAATTTAATCGGTAAGTTTTATTTTTTTGTATTCTTAAGGCACAGATATGGTAACTATTAAATCAAGAAATGTATCGCTTACCTGATCCTCGAGATTAAACTGGAGTTTTTATGCAATCACACACGTCTATGTGCAGCAAATCGCGGCCTACGAATAGGTACATAGAGAAAGCTGGACGCTGAAAAGTTGCAATCACAACGGACAGAGGAAGCCGTCACTAATCGACTGTTAGTCCTCCTATCGCAAAGCACCCCGCAACTTTGATAATGTATCCGCGTAGTGGACGCACATATCGTGGTTTAGGCGTAAGGGTGCCGAAGAGGTCCTAGGCTACCACCGTCAACGGAGAAAAATATGGTATGACCAAGAGTGTCACGATGCTACTGAAGTAAAAAACACACTAAAAAATCCGCCCTGCAGTTACTGCTAACGCGATCTGATAAAAATCGATACACAGCGTTGAAGAGAGACGCGAAACGTTATTTCAGGCGCAAGAAAAGAGAAACAGAAAGACGTGAGTTCGATGATATCGAGATTTTTAGGGAGGGGAATGAGGTCCGAAAATTCTTCAAAAGTATAAGACGCGTGAATAACGGCCTCTTCCTGCAATGACGAAGACGAAAATCTGATGACAGATGTACAAGGTATTATGAAGTTATGGAGGGAACATCACTCGTAGCTGCTTAATGGAGATGGCGGTAATAATTCCGCCACTTGCAAAACTGTTCTGGAAACAGTTCTGGAATATCATGAGGACTTAACAGCTATCGATCGGTTGAAAAACAATAAGGCTGCAGGTGCAGATAGCTTGCCTGCCGATTAGTTTAAGACTGGAGGCAAAGAGCAAGAAAGGTGATTCCACGAACTGCGCCAACTACCCTGGTATAAGCCTTCTTAATATCGCATATAAGGCTCCATCGAGCGTATTGCGTAAAAGACTGAAGCCCATCGTCAGTGTTTCCATCATCGACCAGATATTCACATTAAACGTAAACATAGAAAACACCTGAGAAAAACAAATCGACACCCACCATCTGTTCGTCGCAAAATGACACTGACCGACACTACCAGTGTAGTGGAAATTGGGATGAACCTCTGCACGCCATTTTGTACCAAAAGAGGTTTCAGACAAGGTGATTCCCTACGACTTCTTTAACTTTATACTGGAGAAAATAATTCGAGCTGCGAACATCAACATATCTGCCAGTATCTTCTACAAGAGTGTCATGCTGCTAGCACATGCGGATGATATTTATATAATTGGCTCTCCAACCTGGAAATAGAGTCGCATTGAGTAGTGATGTCCAGTGATGAACGATAACAAAACGAAATACCTTGTGTTAACAAACCAAGTCACCGCGTTTTATACAAATTCTCACAGTTGACAATTATTCTTTTGAAATCTACAAGTTTCGTTAAACATTAACACTAACGCAATAAATTCAGCCTTGCCATCAAGCAGAGATTAACTCTTGCCAACAGGTGTTACTACGAGCTCAGTAAGCACTATTGAGAAGCAGGGCCCTCTCTCGACTTACGAAAATATCGCTCCATAAGTCCCTCGTCCTTCTCGTTCTAATGTACGCCGCCACTGACACAGTCAAGAGCATAAAAATCCAGCGGCTGGCTTAGCTTGGCCTTACAAACTGGCACCAGCGCGCGCATGACAGAGGCGACTGGCGAAATTTTATCGAGGAGGCCAAGACCGATCATGGGTTGTAGTGCCAACTAAGTAAGTTTTATGCAATCAACAGAGGAATTGATTTCAATTGTCACTGAGATCTGGAAAACATTTAAACTTCAGTACACGTACCCTTTACTAATCTTGCCACAAATGATATACATAAACTGGAAAGTGATAGGTACTTAGGGCCCCTAGTCGATCAGATCGACAATTTGCTATTGTGCAACTTAAACGAATGAGATAAGCATTTAGTAAATGCATTTCTATTGTTTTTAGAGTTACTAGCTTCATATTTATTTTGTAAATACTTATATACATAATAAATACGATTGGCAGTTAACTTTTGATTGATTCTGACGATATTCACAACAGAAAAACTAAAACTAGTCGATCGTTGATCGATAGCCATTGACAGTTGGTAATCTATCGGGATAGGCAATCTAAAATTGAGTCCAATTATGTACATACTCATTCTACAATACACACTGACGAGTTAAAGGAATAGTAAGAACATGAATTTGACAAAATTATAATGTGGGTAGACTTAGGCGATTTTGGTATGTAGCGACAAAAAACTCGGTTGCTGGGCATTAAGTATTTCGAAAATGGTACTCAAGTATTTCGTACTACATTTGAAATAAAACAACATCTCGACAATCGGTTAAATATATACGAATGCAAAGACCCCAAGATTGTCAAAGAACCAACCCCCCCTACATAACTTAAAGGCAAGTTTGAATAATTTTAGATTTTTTGTTTGCTGTTAACTGTACTTTATTTCATTCCTCATAAGCACCTTCGCCATCTTCATCATTCTCATATTCTGCATTATCTTCTTCCTCATTTTCGGCGTCATCATTTGCATCTTGATTTTGTTGATCCCACCAGGAGAGTACACCCAAACCAGATTCATTAATGGCAGCCTTTAAAAGAGAACAAAATAAATTTTAATTTCGATTTGATATGCTTCAAAACTTTCAGCAAATTCACGCACAATAATTCTATAAGGTGTTTTAATTTCTGCTGACTGAGCAGTAGCAGCCGTTACTGCCGTCTGCTGTTGTGTGTCGCCCTTAGGCGGTCCGATAGGTGAACTTTCTTCGAATATTTCCCGTGATACACGAAATTTTATTGGCTCACCAATATCCATAAACAAATCATGTTTCTCGCCATCTTCCAGCGGATATTCCCATACCCAAGCTTGCTCGGCCTCTTCGAAACGTGATGGATGTTGGAGGGCCGAAGGCGGAATTAGAATGTCGTCGAAGAAACCAAGCGTCACGTGAACTCCTTCACGACTACAGCTACGTATTCTGCCAGTGAGCACATTGCCGATTGACGGACGGAAGACAATGTAACGAAATGTTACTTCTGTATGTGAGGCACCATCGCCGGGCAAAATAATCGAGTCTTTCAGGGAAATTATATCTTTTAAAGCGATGCAAAGACCAACATTGAGCAGCACCTTGGAGGGACGAATAGGAAATATTTGTCGTAAAGTATTTTAGAAATTCAAATACATTCACCTTACTTTGTTAGCCAGTTTCCTATTAATTTCATCACGAATGGCTTCCACCAATTTTAAAGCAAATTGATCTGGAGCAATGCGTATCGTGTCCTTTAATTCTGCCAATGCGAACATTTTGTTTACACTTTTTATTTACGATTGAGCCTACTTGAAATATAAAAAAATATATTATAAAAAGCAATTAACTCAACTGCACTACAAGCGTGCTGAAACCAAAGAAATTGTTTTGCCTTCTTCTTCGTAAACAACACAAATTTAGCAGTGGTGAGTTTCAATTTCCAAGGTGAGTTCTACTGTCCGCTGTTGTAGGGTGATTCATATAAAAAATAAAGTTTGCTTCACAGTCAGATTCAGCGTTTCGCTGCATCGCTAAAACGAAGAGATAAACAAAAATCAGAAATAAAATTTAAGGATATTATGCCTGTACCTGATATATGCTAATAAAATAACAGTGAGAGTAACAAAAAGGTAGGTGGAGGTGATGAATAGTGGGTTGGGTTTTGTTTTCGTGCTCGCTGTGGTGTAGTTGGTACTGCTTTGGCCTGCTACGCAGAGTGTACGGGGTTCAAACCTCGCACAGGCAAAATCAAAAAGTAGAAACAACTTTTTTTACACGGCACCACCTTTTACCGTTCGGATTCGGCACAAAACTGTAGGTCCGTTTCATTCATTTACAAATATAACACGCATAACATGAGTAAATACGAAAAGCTTGGCCTAGACCTCCATGGGCTGTTGTGCCATTGAAAAAAGAACTTTTATTTTCGTTCAAAATTGGCTTACTTATCTAAATGTTCCCAAATTTCAAATTTTACGTGTTAAAATGTATCTACTGGCTGACTTAGTTTGTTGAAATTCCAAACAAATGAAAAATGTTGCTTGTTTTTAAAAAATATTTGATTTTGACAATCTGAAAAATGGTGGTTATAAATTCGATGACTCATATTTGGCATGAAAATATTGAATATTATTGATAAAAAAAAAAAAATTGATAAAATTGATAAAAATCTAAAAATTTTCATTATTTTTTTCCAAAGTTCTCCCAATTTAAACAAGAGCGCGTTATGCATAATCGCATAATTACGCATGACTTTGTACTGTCATTTTTTAAATGCCAAATATATTTCAGTTGTTAGCAGTTTCATTTGTATGATATTTAAAAAAATAATTAATTTTGTTTTTAAATTTATTAATAGTGATAACTATTATTTTAAAAATATATGAGTGAAATATCGACTTGGAATGTTGACGAATAGTAAAACAAACAATGTTGACGAATATAAACAAACAAACTTTGCGCAGTGTCAAAATGGAAAATAAAATCAAACTACGCTGCGTGTTGTAGTCAGCTCCATACAAATGCACATGACAGAATTTTTATTGACAGAAATTTTGTTCTTGCGCTATTAATCCGTTGGACTGCTACGCAGAGTGTCCGGGGTTCGAATCTCGGCACAGGCAAAATTAAAAAGTAGAAAAAATAATTTTTTACACGGCACCACCTCTTGGCAGGCAATGGCAAACCTACAGAGTAAAAATTGCCTATAAATACCTTTTCACTTCGCTGTTCGGATTCGGCATAAAACTGTAGGTCCCTTCCACTCAAGTACAAAAATAACACGCACTACATGAGTGGATGCGAAAAGCTCGGTCTAGGCCCTCCATGGGCTGTTGTGCCATTAAAAGTAAAGTAAAATAAAGCTATTAATCCTCTTGTATGAGATTAAAATGTACAGTTTAGCAGTTTTTTTAATTAAAAATTCAAAATATGTAAATAAAAAACGGGATTTCAGAAACATGTGATTAACAACTATGTTACGTCTGTCACCTATCTAGTATCAGATATCTGTCGCAGCATTAGTTAAGATAGACGTTGTATTATATCACAGAAAAAAAGTTAAAAAAAATATCATGTTCACCCTGTTCTGAATACTTTTCATGGTTTCATTTCATTTCCACTCTATACTTACGACACAGAAAATGGTCAGAAAACATAATAAGGGCATTCGTTAAAACTCGAAGTCTTTGTGGGTTTTTTTAGATGGTTTGTGCTATTTTTTGTAGTATTTTTAGATTAGTGTTCTTGCTAATAACATTACAAAGAAAAATTAAATGATATCGACAATTAGTCCACAGTAAATAATACATAAGAAAAATAAATACAGAATATAGAACCAACATTAATTAGTTAGTTGTATTTCAAGTGAATATGTTTTCGAGCTTAAATGAATACCCTTAGTGATACAGCGTGCCCTTTGTAATACACGTGCGAGTGTGAATTCCGGTCACAGGTAAACATTTTGTAAATAGTATAAATAAAAATTGTATGCACGCAAGAAACTAAATAATATCAAAATGTGTGACCATCAATTCAGCGATGCGGACGAAGATGAAGAAATCCCATACAACGTAAGTCTTCCAGATTTGCCAGCATAAAATGCTCGGCGAACTATTTCACAACTCTGAAAAACGAGTCGGATTGAAATAAATATTAAATTTATTACAGCAAGATTTGGTGGGCAATTTCAAGAAGCTTACAGTGAAGCATGTAATGTTCAAAGGATTGAAGGAAGATGATATCGAAAATGATATGTTGAAGGAACCAATTGATACAAATGAAGAAGAATCCGATGACAGCAAAGGAGCAAATGCTGAAGAAGACTATGAGGATTACGACTACGATAACATGGATGATGCGTACTATTATGAGGAATCATATACAGGTTATCAAAAACATAATGCACAAGCATCAGTGTCGTTACATGCTGGCGGTGGAGGTGGTGGCGGCATCTCGAACTCTTCAACTGCACGTGTTAGCAGCTATCAGCCCAACGAAAAACTACTACGACGCTATTCTGCTCGTATAAATGTTGGCAAATGTGACAACATGGACAACAACCGCGACCGGACACAAGTTCGCGATAAGCATGATCGCGCCACGGCTGAGCAAGTGATGGATCCACGCACGCGTATGATACTCTTTAAGCTGCTCAATCGTGGGCTGATACAAGAAATCAATGGCTGCATATCAACGGGCAAAGAGGCTAATGTTTATCATGCAGTTTCAAAAGAGGGCGCCGATGAATATGCAATTAAAATATATAAAACATCGATTCTGGTATTTAAAGATCGTGACAAATATGTTTCGGGCGAATTTCGTTTTCGCCACGGCTACTGTCGGCATAATCCACGTAAAATGGTTCGTACTTGGGCGGAGAAGGAAATGCGCAATTATATTCGTATGCGTAACGCCGGAGTACCAGTACCAGAGCCGATACTCTTGCGTTCGCATGTACTCGTGATGCGTTTTTGCGGACACGATGGCTGGCCAGCACCTAAGCTGAAGGACGTCGATGTAACAATCTCGAAAGCACGTGAACTTTATCGTGAGTGTGTGGTTATAATGTGGCGTATCTATAATCAATGCAAGTTGGTGCATGCTGATTTATCGGAATTTAATATTCTTTTGCAAGATGGCCAGTTGGTCATCATTGATGTTAGTCAATCGGTGGAGCATGATCATCCACATGCTTTTGACTTTTTGCGTAAAGATTGTACCAATATTTCGGAATTTTTCCGAAAAAAATCTGTAGCCACGATGACAGTTAAAGAGTTGTTTGATTTCATTACCGATCAAACGATCACCGATAATAACATGGAAGAATGTTTAGAACGCATTTCGGAAAAGATTGCAAATCGCGACTTTGATGCAATTACAGCACAAGAGAAAATCGATGAGGCCGTATGGCAGAATACATACATACCAAAACGCTTGGACGAGGTACATAAGTTTGAAAAAGAGAAGATTATTCCAAAATATTTTTAACATTTCGTTTCTTCCATTTCAGGTGCGTCACTTTGAACGAGATGTTGCCAAAGCAAAAAAAGGTGAAAAACAAAATCTTATTTATGGAAAAATTACGGGCTTAAATGCTTCATTAAATGTGCAAGAAAAACCGGAAATTCTAAGTGAGGCTGACAAAGAGAATAATGATGAAAATGAAATTAAGTCTAAGGAAACAAATAGAGAAATTGACGCCGAAGACGTTGATGATGACGAGAGCGATGACGATTCCTCAAATACCGATGAAAACGATACCAAGTTTGTAAATTCTTCACGGCCACGCAATGAAACGCTAGATAATAAAAAAGCACGCAAAAAAGCGGTTAAAGAAGCCAAGGCAGAAAAGCGTAAGGTTAAAGTCAAGAAACATGTGAAAAAGCGAAAGGAAAAAATGAATAATACTAAAAAATAATATATTTCAATATTAATGAAAACAAAGAAAAATTTTTTTTGAAATATTCACATATTTCAAGTTAAAATGTATGTTTCTACATTCTAAGCTACATATGTGTATACATATAAAAAAAATTTGCAAACTAAACTGAGGAATATAAAAGTTGAGTGTATGTTGTTTGATGATGTCTTTTTTTTTTTGCTTCAAATTTTGTAACATAAATGGTACACCCATCGAAAACCACCGTAGATACCGAAACGTTTTTATTTACTCATACTTTTATTCCTAGAAGGTAGGAGTCTCAGTAAATACTATGCCATTGAACTCTATCTAAAAATGGCTAGTCATTTAATTGCATACCAGCTATTGCCTTGAATCGTTTTGCTTCTTCAGGGTGTTGTGCAGATGTTTTCTATTTCTGCTACGCAGTAGATTGAAGACGATTGCTTTTCTCACGAGTTCATTATCCGCTCTAAGCAGCGTTTGACCTAGCGGTTTGTATTTTTAATATTGACCGATCTAATCTAAACCAAAGGTCGGTGTTTGAGATTTTCGTTGGGTAGCGTTAATTACAACAAAATTGAAAATTTTGTCGATCCCGACTCTAACACAGTACAGTATACGCTTTTTTTTTAGAGGCAACTTACATATTTTCGACGAATTAATATTAAAATCGGTTCTTAGAGAGTGTAAGGACAGTAAGGCCGTGGTTATAGTGAACATTTTTATCGGCGAACACCTTGGAATTGTTGTTGCACCTAAAGTATTCGCCGGCCAAAATTTTCAGTGTAACCACAGCTTAATTATGCGACTACATACACTCTACTACGGTAACCTACACGTAGTAGGGAGTGTCCCTCGGTCGGTTGAGCGGGAGGGAGGTGGGCGTGGGATTCGTCGATAAAAATAAAAACAAAAAAGTAAAAAAAAAATACCTTCTTGTCAAGTTTATATATTCCTGCTTCTCCATTATTTCTTGTGATTACAACAATTTCATTACAGAACTTATTGCTTGTGCTTCATTATGTATTTGTACCTACTTGCAAAATTTCTAAATTGCTTTTCTAGCAGCTGTGACCATCTAAATTTAGAACTCTCGGCCCACAAGTTTTATTTAGCAGCTCCCCTTTCTCAACTCAACTTTTATAGAGTGAAAGGTAAATTACAAATTGATAGCTGTAGCTACTATTTGCTGAGTAGATTTGTTAGCCTCTTCTTTATTTTTTTATGTTTTCTTTCTGTTTAAAATATATTCGTAAATTCTAAATTTATTCTTAAATTTAAAATAGAGACCCATCCTTGTTTAAAATTCATACATATCAGTTTTTTACTAATTGTATTTTTTATTTTCCGAAATTTCATTTAAATTGTTCAATCTTAGTTATTCGAGGCAATTTCTGGCTTAACAATACATAAATATATTTTGTTATATAAAAATGCATTTAAATATATATTCTTCACTCACCATAATACATTATACATTAGTTGTAATATTGAAAAAAAAAAAAAAATAATTTGTGACTCAAAATTACTTAAATTTAAATTCAACAAATTGCTACGCACTTATCACAGCATAAAATTCAATCTAAGAATATATAATATCCTTTACATTTTATTCTACTGTTACGCTCTAGGTGCAACAGCGTCTTCGCAAACTTATATACAGTAGAGCTCTAAAGAATACCATCAATAGGCCTAGCAAAAGAAATTGGTGTACCATTGAAATCTTTTCGACATCTAAAAAATGCAATAAAACTTTTGGATCACTGAAATGACAATAAATGTCGTTACAATCGAGTTCATCACGATTAAACCCGAACACGGATAGCACCAGCGCTACAACAGCCACACGAATATAACTGAATTTCATTAGAAGATTCATGCCATAAGGAATTTGCGCTGCAAAATCAAAACCATAAATTGCCAGGCCCATAAACGGAGCTATAACCAAAGGACCGACAGCGCTGCCATTCTAAAAATGGAAACGATAATTATTGATTAATGTATTCTGAGCATTTGCTCTTACTCACAACTTACTGTTATACTAAATGTTGCACCAATTGCTAGGCCCATACCTTCAGCTACAAATGAAGTCATTTGGCCGACACCAGCAAACAGTAGAAAACGCCATAATTGTGGTGGTAGACCAGACATCCAATATGATATAGACATAAATGTCATATTTAATATTATCTGTAGGATAATAAAATGATTTACTTATTTCATATGATTCATTGAGAGTTAAAGACAAACCTGTAGGGGTATTCTGGATATTGTTAAAGCCATGTAATAGGGTGTTAACGAGTACCAACGATTGAAGGTCTCTTTCTTTACTATCTTCACTTCCATAGGATCTATAGGATATCAAATTAAGTAAATGCAATCTATTTAAAAAGTTTGTTAAAATGAAGGAAACTCATACTTACAACTTAGTATCGGTACCATTACTTGAGTGTAGACTATCATTAGTATGCAACCAATACAGAATTTCAAATGATCGAACATTCTTTCACCTTGGTTGCCTAAATTTAAGAATATTAAACCTGAAAAATAAAGAAATAAGTAGTTACTTCTCAAGAGTAATTCAGCGTTAAGGTAACTACACTGTAACACGAACAAAGTATGTATACATTTTAAGCTGGCAATGAAAAATAAGATGCTGTGGTATTTTATGCACAATATTGCAATGATGATTCAAGGCAGGGAAAAGGGCATGGTTTCTTTCCAAACTAACACAGTGATTAGCATCTGTAGGACTATCCCCTGAAAACTAATATATTTACATTTTACATCAATTCATCAAATTGGATGATGCTGGAGATAACATCAAAAAAGGATAATCAAAAAGAGGAGTTCAATTACAAGGCTATCCACGTCATCAGGAGCAGCAAAGGCAATGTTCTTGAAAGCATTTCTGAAGTGGAAGATCAGATAATTTTATATAAACAAATTCCGTTTTTACTTATTTAACTCTGAAAGTATTTTTATGCTATATCCATCAATTTTTTTTAGAAGATCATTACTTAATAAAAAAAAATATTTTTTTAAATAAAATTTTTAGCTTGATATTAAATTGATGCAAGTAGGTACGTGTTGAAATAATTTCAACACATACTTAAAAATATGGTATGATTAATTTATGTTAGAGTTTAAAAGTAAACAATATTGACTGAAACTTAGTCTACGGTCATTTCCTCAAAGTTATCTACGACATCGCTTTGTCCGTTAGGTCGTCCATTTTATATTGTGATTTCGATGATTAGATTCGCCGAAGTATATTCGGTAACGATTCAATAAAATAATGAATTCCAGGCACTATATTTTCTAGTTCACTTTAATGGTGAGAATGGACTTTAGTGTGTTGAGTTTTAGCTGCGTTTCCCGTCGTTCGGCGTCGATGTTTTATAATTGCAGCAAAAATTCTCTCAGTGGAAGCAATCGAACCGGATCGGCATGAAATATATTCAATTAGTTTCCCTATTTCCTTATAGTCGATGAAGGGAAAGAAGGCTTTTGAGTAAAAAAGTGAGGTTTAACCTTCCAAAAGGAGGCAGGATTAGATGGTTATAGGTATGAGTAATATCAGTGATAAAGTCATCTTTCAGCTTTACTATTAACTTACCAAAACACAAACCGCACATAATATGATGCATTAATTGTATTGAAAGAGCGATGCGTGCTCTCAAAGTTTTCACGATCATCACTTGAAATAATACCCAAAACTGGTAAAATCCCGATATGTCGTTTTGCTCTGAGGAATGCATACGTTTCGTAAATGCCTTCATATGTTCGTATAGTGCCGAGACACCACCAATCAAAGAACCATCAGTAGAAGCAGCATTAGGTGATAAAAAATATTCCAAGCCGTTGTGTTTCGGTTCTTCTACAAAGAAAGTCGTAACAGAATGACGAAATTCATTCAAATGCCCTTCTGTTCTCTGAATATCGGCGCCATTTTGTAATTGCTGAGACTCATGTGGTATGTATATTAATTTACCATTATCAATAATTTCGCTGAGAATTGGAATAAGTTTACCATCATCAGAATCGCAAAGTTCAATGACTAAAAAGAATATGTCAAATTTTAATTAAAATTTATAAAATATTTAAATACTTATAAGTATATATCGTTATCATAATTTTGAAAGGCCGTAAATAACATTTATGTTAACTTTTTATACAGAGAAGCAAAAAAATGACATAATTTTGTTAAAAATAAAAAAGCATTTTTTAATTCAGAATTGAATTGGTTTGTGCCTTTATTCCTAAACTTGGTGTTTGGTGTTTATTTTTCGTGGAAAAAAAAGCAAAATGCCAATTAGGGCCATTCTAAATGATGATCATACTTATATACCATACTCGTATATTATGAACTTACTATAATCCGAAGGGCTATAATACTTCGGGCACTCAAGCTGTATATGCCGAAGGAATGGTATAACTGCTGTGGGACTACCTTGATACACGCATTGTCCTTTCGCCAAAACAAATATGCTATCGAAATAATTGAAAATCGTTGCCGATGGCTGATGTATGGTGCATACGATTGTACGCCCCTGTTTTGCTAAGCTGCTCAACAATCGTATACACTGGGCGGCTGTCACCTCATCCAAACCACTTGTCGGCTCATCGAGAAAGAATATATTTGGATTGACTACCAATTCCAATGCAATCGAAAGACGCTTGCGTTCGCCACCGCTCAATTTGTCAGCTGTTACGTTGCGTCTGTGATTTAAATGAAGATTCTCAAGAATTTCCGTAATAAGTTCGTGTTTATTGTGATGATTTTTTAACTTGAGATTACATGAGAGATTCATCAATTCTCCAACGGACAATAATGTTTGATGATTATCCTCTTGCGTAATGTAACAAGAATCTTTCCGGGCGATTTTAATGTGGCCTGTCACGCCGGAAGTTCTAATGGAATTAAAATGCAATATATGTAAGATAGGAATAATTGATACAAAATTCAACATTTTTGAGCTTTATATTTGAAATAAATATTGTCTTTTAATAGCCCAGCAGCACATGGAGAGCCTAGGGCGACGTACATGTATAAATGTAAAAATTAATTGGTTGTATTAATCACACTATTCATTTCTAGAGCAGTGCTGAGGAATTTATATTTGTAGGGTTAACTTTATTAAATTAAGGGGAACTTTATGGATGATTTGGCATAAGTTTACCAACTTCATATAAAATCCCCAAGTCAACTTAGACAAAAAAAGATAAATTATAAAAAATATAACTATGTAATAAATATATACAGGGTATTTTTTTTAGAAGTGTGGTTTTCAAGAAGAAATAAAACGCATATAATTTAATGTTATGGCCGAGAATTTAGCTTTATTATAAAGATAAGGATTTGCCATTATGTTTAAAAACCGTTTTCGGGCAAGTGGCCGCCGCGGCTGGTCCGAATAAATTCCAGCCGAGAGGCACAATTTTCGACCACTTTTTGCAGCGATTGGGGCCGTGTGTCAGTAATAACACGGCGAATATTCTCTTCCAAGGCGTCAATCGTCTCGGGGTTATCTGCGTAGACAAGCGAATTCTCAAAAAATAGGCCAGCGGTGTTAAATCGCACGATCTTGGAGGTCATGCCACAGACCCACGAAGCGAGATAATACGCTCACCAAAAGTTTTCTTCAATAAATTGATTGTTTCGTTGGCTGTATGGCATGTAGCGCCGTCTTATTGGTCGTCCACATAAACAACCTCCAATTCAGGCACGAAAAAGTCATATAGCGTTCCCCATTGACTGTAACATTATGACCGACTTCATCTTTGAAGAAATATGGACCAATAGAGCACACCAAACAGTGACTTTTTGAGGATGTAACGACGTCTTAATAATGGCTTGTGGATTATGATCACTCCAAATGCGACAATTTTGCTTATTAACGTGCCTATTCAACTAAAAGAGGGCTTCATCGCTGAGCACCGAACGTGTGATGCCCTTGATGGTCGTTCGGCTTCAATTCTTGCACGAGTTGGATTTTGTAAGATCGCAAACCAAGATCCTTCCGCAAAATCTTCCATAAAGTGGATGGGCACAGCTCCAATTGCTGCGCGCGATAGCGGATCGACTCATTCGGGTCTTCTTCGATACTCTGTTCCACAGCAGCAATAGCGTCTTCGGTGCGCACTGTAAGGCATCTCTGAGGATGCGCATTATCCACTAGAGTAAATGTGGTGCGAAACCAATCCATGGTTGCTCGAATTACCGACTCTGCTGGGCGATTATGTCGACCGAATATTGGATGCGAACCATTATTTTGATAATAAATTTGCACGATTTGCAAACGTTGTTCAAGTGTAAGTCTATTCATTATGAAATGGCAAACCAAACTGAGCATAAATCGAATGACAGCTGTCAAAAATACCAACTCCGAAAAAAGTATTGCCAGATTCAAAACCACACTTCTAAAAAAAAACACCCTTTATTTACGTATATAGAATTTCAAAAATGTTTAGTGTCACTGATTTCTAGTGAAATTACATTTTTAAAAATGCAAGTGATAAAAATGTAGACTACAACGAAAATTCCATAGTATAGTAGCAATTAAATTAAAATTATGCCAATTAAAAGTTTAAGATTCATTTGGCTGGCTACCCTCACCATTCTACATGTTATGGTACAAGTAAATATATCCTAATGTATGAGGAAAAAGTTAAACTCATATTAAAAGCAATTTGTGTCACCAACTTTATAACGAGCGAAAATGCTATAATTATGGTAAGTGCAATAAATAATCAATTTCCAGACGTTAATCAATAAAGTGAGAGTTATGAATAAGTAAATTAAAGCAATTAAAAGGTTTAATCAGTAAAATATACAGAAAACCAGTTTCTTTTTGCAATACTCTTATCCAATTTGCAAATGTTTTTAAGATACAAAAAAAGAAGAAAAAAAAAATATGTGAAGAATAGATATTTTACAAATATCGTTTTTAACAATTAGCATGTAGAAGAAAGTAATAACCAATTATTGTTTTTTGCATATTCAATGTGCAATAACAAAAATGAAAAAACAAAACTCAATAGCTGGTTTTGATTCTTGGCAGATGAAAAAAAAAAACTCAATAGCTGGTTTTGATTCTTGGCAGAGCAATATCTAATAACTTTGACCTTTGAGTTAAATATGAAGAATGACTTGCACAAAATAAAAAAAGAATTTTTTTTTTAAATAATAATGAGGTACGAAAGATATAGAAATTTTTAATTTATTTACCTTAACCCAGAGAGAGCATTCAGTAAGCTGCTTTTACCCGCTCCGGATGGGCCCATAATCGCTGAGAATTGACCATTGCGGAAACTGCCACTGACTCCGCATAGTATATCACGTGTTCCAGTTACTTTTACTGTGAAAAAAAAGTTTAACATAAGTATATGTATATGAAATATTATATTTTAGCTTTAGTTGGGTAAAATTATATATTGTATTTAAAATGTAAAATTTGTGAATTTGTAGATAGAGAGATCTGGGGTAAATATGTATCTGGACGTGTAAGACTCTTAGACTGGACTAAATAGACTTTTCATATTTCTTCTGGACATTTTTTTTTTGTTTTTGTTGATACATTCAACACTCAGGGGGTGTACCCCTGTGAATGCAGAGCATAGTGCTGATTGGAAGGAAGATTGATAGGTGGGAGGAAGAAGGAGGGAGAATGAGAAAGGGAATGGGTTAATGACTTTGTCAATATGCAAAATATAAGTATGTATGATATTGGACAGCAACAAACCCACATGTGCTTCAAGAGGCTCCATTGCATCCACAAAAAGTGACAGTGTGGTGTGATTTTCATGACGGAGGTGTGATTGGACCGTATTTTTTTTTTAAATAGTTTTTGATGAACTTGACATCAGTTATACATATGTGGCCCCAACAAGATGGTACCACATGCCACACATCTAGTCAAACAATTGATCTATTGAAGGGTAAATTCGGCACTCGTATAATCTTGAAAAATGGTTCAGTCCAACTAAACACCGTTGGATTTCTTTTTCTGGGGTTACGTTAAGTCGTTGGTTCATGCCAACAAGCCAACAACGTTAGAGGAGATCAGGCATAATGTCGAACGCTTACTTGCCAACGTTCCGGCCGATATGTGTGGAAGAGTGCCGGAAAATTGGCTCCAAAGAATCGATCGATGCAATGGTGCCAGCGGTGCTCATATGAGCGATATCGAGTTCCATACTTACATAAATATAACATGTGTGCTACACTTGGAATAAATGACCAGCCCGATATCTCAATTATTTTGAGTTTTATTTAAATACAAAATTGTTATGTCCCTATCGAAAAACCCTTTACATGCACACATTGCAAACGCAATTTTGTTAGTTGAAGGGGAATCTGTTAAACACCCTACAAACACATCTTCTTACAAATCAAATGTTTTATTATTTAAAATTTCTTTTTTGGTATGTTTTTAATTTAAATCCCATTACGGGAAGAAAACAAACTTTTGTTCATTTCATGATATCACTAAAGTTCATTTTGGTCTACTGTTAAAATTTAAATATGTGTACCCATTTCAAATAAGTAAAATAGTAAGTCCCCATCCACAATTCAATTAAACAAATTTTCAACATATTCACTGGAAAAACAACTAATTAATGTTGCTATTATTTTACATTTACATTTTGTATTAGCGTACATTTTGGTCTAATGTTTAATGTAAATAAAACTATTTCATTTTATTTTTTATTTTTAAAAACAATTATTTAACAACCCTGATCGAAAAATACTCCAATCCTTACCACCAAATGCTTAAAGCGGTTTTTTTCCGTAAAGGTATGAACAAAGTGGACGCGGCAACGACATTGCGCCATCTGGGAACACTTACATGTTATGCATTCTTATGAAGACATAATGGCTAGAATACTGCATCCAATGCGCCAATGTGCAAATTGCCGCTGTCGTCGACTTCAATATATCTTTATTTTGACATTGCGCCAATGTGCAAATTGCCGCTGTCATCAACTTTACTATTTCTATTTTGACATGCAGCAGAAAGAAAAAAAACAAATGTTTTCTCCCATCATACTCTCATTGTATTACTTAACCAAAAGTACCCATGTCATTGTAATAATTATGCCGATATTTTTTCTCAATTTTCAGGGTAATTTGATTATAAGTTTGCTTTTCTATAAGCAATGGAGTATGCGCAACGAAGTTGATTCTGAACGAAAACAGTGCAAGCCCAAGATCAATATTTCTTTTGTCTCCTTTTAATGACAACAGATCATGGAGGTCCTAAGCAGAGCTTTTCGCATCCATTCATGTTGTGCGCGTTATATTTGTAAATGAATGGATCTACAATTTTATGCCGAATCCGAACGGCGAAGTGAAAAGCTTTTCATAGGCAGTTTCTACATTTGTATGTTTGCCATTGCCTGCCAATGGCAACGCAGAGTGTCCTGAACCCCGGACACTCTGCGTAGCAGGCCAACTAAGCCATGGCGACCATCAAGATCAATATGTAGTACATAATTAAAATATTTAAGTAATTACAAAGTCTTGTATTGTATGGCGTAGAAAAGATTTTGGAATGGGTAATACTCTTTTTAATTTCATACAATGGCTCGAAAAATTCAACCTCTTTGACCTCTTTCAATAAGTATGAAAAATAGAAATGCCGAAAGCAAATCCCGAGTGCGGCCGATCTTTATATGCCCTACACAACCTCTAAAATAATCACCTTTTTGAATTCAATAGCCGTGGTTATTGCCCAATGAAGGTTTTTTAACTGTGTATATCAAATGCTTCATTCCATATGCTTCATTATTTCATTTCATATTTCACGTTTATGGGAAGTAGGCCCCGGCTCTTGGCCAATGTTGAAAATTTTCTGTTGTTCAAAAGGCTATTTCAATGATGTGTATCGAGTTTTGTCAATTCGCTTTTCCCACAATAACACTCTTTGCACTGGTTCCGTTTAGAAAACATTATTTTTCTGTTTTCTTTTTTTGTCTGTACAGAGAAGCTAAGCCCTTACTAGGAAAAATACATTCTAATACCCTAATGAAAGATAGAACATACTTTGTAGGAGAGAAGCAGAAATTAAATTGACCTTCTGCAGGCAGCCAGGTCTGGACAGTGGCATAAAATGGTAGTTGCTGTCCTATGGTCAGCCGACACTACCGACAAACCTAACTTATTGAGGTGATATCTGAGTACATAATGTGCAGATACATATAGAGGTACTAGCAATCGAAGGCTGATGAACCGTTTGTGGAATAGCAGGCTCTTTAGCTTGTCTGAGACCTCAACCATTGATTTTAAAAAGGCTTAGCTATTTAAACAAATGAAATAAACCTTATAAAATTAATATATTAAAATCTGAGGTTCATATGATACAGTTATTCTTTTTTACACAAGTTAAAACACTAAATAAGAACCGGTATTTCTCTATGAGACACTAAAACTTATTTAAAAATAACTATAAAATTTCGTGTTTCAATACTCACAGAAAGCTTTGAAACAAACAAAAAATCTATGACTAAAAGAAAACCAAAATTTTAATTTGAGTTCGGGAAAAATTTAGAAAATAGAACTTTATTTTGGAGTATGGCAAAATAGTGGTAAAAAGGTTAGATTCATATAGGGCTTACCAAATATTAAAGGGTTCTCTGATAACCAAGGCAGGGTGCGTAAAGAGAACCTCATGAGGAAGCTTCTATGCCACGCTCATGATCCATCTTCTTTCGTAAACTTTCTTTTACATGTTTCATGTAAATGTTTTCCTAATTTGGTATAAGAGCCTGAGCCTAAGAGCCAACTGAAGGGTTGCCGAATGGCTAAAACATACAGATACTTTGGATAACGTTACATGTACTTAACTCGAAAATTTTGTTTTCTGATTTATGACTGTCTAGCAGTCAACGAGCGATATGTAGATAAATAATGAATTGTTTCACCAATTATTTACTTATTATATTTTATTGATACGTTTCTGCTCATATTAGTTTATGTCAAATGTTTTTCTTCTTCTTTTAATGGCACAATAGCCTATGGAGGGCCTAGGCCGAGTTTTTTGCCGCCGCTGGTAGTACGTTGGCCCGTTATGCAGAGTGTCCGGGGTTCAAGTCTCGGCAACGACTAAATCAAATAGTAGAAAAGACCATTCTACACGGCACCTCCTCTCGGCAGGCAATGTCAAACCTAAAAGAGTAAAAATAGCCCAAGAAAAGCTTTTTCAAATATGCCTTTTCTTATTATAGGTGATTGCCTTAACGACAGATCATGTGAACAATTTAATTAACTATTAATAATTCAATTAACTGCAATTATTTCTAAGCAATTTACATATTATTAAAATATCACTGTAAATATGAAAATGATATACTTACATAAATAGTAATTGTAATTTAAATTTACATATTGCATAAACTTAAATTTTTTCTTCCTAGACTGCTACTGCTTTCCAAATACAGTGAATTATACTTTCTCAAATACAATATGCAGGGAATTATACTAGCAAATTTAAAGCAAACGTTCATAACTACATAATTTCCCCTATCACTCTTCCTTCTAATCAATACAGTGCTCTGCATTCAGAGAGGTACCCCCTGTGTGTTGACTGTATCAAAAAAAATAAAAATAAATCTCAAGCCACAAATAATAAATAGTAGTTATATTTTATTTGAAAAAAAATTCATAGATTCTTGCTAGAGCTGATGATGTTGTGCGAGCCAAATCAGAACGACGAAGAAAACCGATTCTCTTAAGCAATTTCCCCTCTTTGGGGGGTTTACTGTAGCAGTTCAGAACGCTACAATTAACGCGACGTCGATCATGGAATGTCTCACTAAAGATAATTATAATCGTTTTTATTAACTTTTAAATAATTGAACTTCACGTGCCAACTTTTACCTTCATGAAAACCTATTTAATTTATTTTAATTTAATTTCTATGAAATAGAGCAATTAAAATTATTTCTATTTTGCCAATTAATACATATTACAAGTATAACTTATATAAAAAATACATATATGTATGTATGTACTTGTCTTCGACCCACAGTGGTTTGAAGTGGCCGGTTTTTAAAAATTAACTCACACAAGCTTTCTAATAATTCCAACATTATTTTGTTTAGTTAATTGAACATAAAAAAGTAAAAAAAAACTATAATTTACTTGGAAGTATGTTGGTAATATGAAAAATGAGAAGGTAAACGAGAATTTTTAACAAAAATATCTGATATCCACATTTTTTTTTATTTAAAACTGCTTTTTAACCATCTGCTTCGTAGTTGTCATCTCATAACCACATCATCACCTTCACCATCATCTTCATCATTACCACCGGTCCCTAGCATTGATTTTCTTTCTTTACTTTTACTTTTAATGGCACAACAGCCCATGGAGGGCCTAGGCCGAGCTTTTCGCATCCACTCATGTTGTGCGTCTTATATTTGTACATGTTTTTCTTTCAGCAAATTCTATACTTTTCTCTACTCAATAGAGTTTTCAAAGTCGTGCTTTGGCTGGTCGAATATGTGCCATAATTTTCTACTTGAACTTTTTCTGAATTCGGTCTTTATCTTTTCAATTTTTTTATAACTTTCTGAAAACACATTACAAACTTTAATATCAATCGTTGTTAATATCAGATCGTGACTAATTTCCACACATTTCTTTAATTTTCTCTCGCAAATAAATATGTAAATTTGTGTTCAAATGTTCATTACAGTAAACCCCGGTTAAGTACCTCTTTCCTAAGAGCCTTTCCCTCTTAAGAGCCTGTAATTTTCTACTTTATTCTGCAAATATACTTATGAATTACCCCTTTTAAGTGCCTTCCCTCGCTGTCTCTCAGCCACAGTTTTTGCTGAAAATTTTATCGTAACACAATCGCCATTTGTTTGTGCGTTGCGTTTGATTTTTTTTTTTCAGTCTTTACTCGCTCATTCTTTCAGCACCAGAAATTTCTAACGAATTTGTTTGAAATGTAAAAATTTTGTTTAAAATGTAAAATATTAATAGCGCCCTCTATCAACCAAGTATGATTCATACGCAGCGCCCTCTATCAATCAAGTTTGAATCCTACGCGAATCAGCACCCTGTATCAATAAAGTTTGAAGTATACGCGAATTAGCGCCGTCTATCAATCGAGTCTGATTCATACTTGTGGATACATGTGGATGCATATGTGCTTCCCATCAATTATGTGTACATACATATGCATCCTAATTGATTTCTTACTTGATAGAGGTCGCTGCCCATCATTTCCGTGACAATTTTTGCTGCGACGATCATATTTTACACCCTCGTAAATATAAAAACGATTCTAATGAAGTAAACTTCAAAAAGCAACACTATAAGCAATAACAATGTATTAGTGTATTTGGTAGTCGCCGTGGCGTAGTTGGTAATGCCTTGGCCTGCGACGCAAAATGTTCAGTGTTCAAATCTCGGCACAGGCAAAATCAAAGAGTAGAAAAAACTATTTTTCTACACGGCACCACCTCTTGGCAGGCAATGTAAAATCAGCAAGAGTAAAATCGACTGCTTTTCGCAAAGCTTTTCACTTCGACGGTCGGATTCGTTATAAAACTGTATAGTAGGTCTGTAGCAGGAATGGATGCGAAAAGCTCGGCCTAGACCCTCCGTGGGCTGTTGTGCCATTAAAAGAAGAAGGAGAACATGAAGAATTAGCTGTACAAAAAATGGACCGGAAATCATAATAAATAAAAATGAACAAACAAATTATAAAAATACAAATGATTTTTTACATATTCATAAGAATTTCTCTAATAATGTACCTCCTTTTAAAAATATTTTCTTGAAGTAAAAATTAATAAGCTCTTGCGAATTGGCAATATACGCATATTATTAGCCCACTAAGTGACGTTAAGTTATTGCCATCTTACAATACTATTTTAAAGGAGAAGATATCACTACTTAACGTTATGCACTAATTGGGTAAATATACTGTTCATTATAATGTAGGAACGGCATACTTATATAATCTTAACAACAATAACAAATATGTACATTTTTTTTAATTCTCAAGAGCTTTGTACATTTATAAACTGTGATGAAATATCAAATATGGTATAATACATATATCTCAAAGGGAGAGGCAGATTGGGGCAAAACATGAAAATATAATAAGAAAATAAAAACCCTTTCGCAGGACGTTACAGGACTAACAACATAAATACTCAGACACACTTTATTTAAGAAATAAAATCACTAAAAGTATTGCACAAATACTAAAAGTTGCCGGATGCATTACAAAATTTATTTATTCATTACTTTTTCAGAATAATATCACTTGGAAGTACTGAAAGAGAACACTGGAATATATGTATATAAAATATTTGAATTAATCTCTAAAAGCCGTGTACTTCAGACCACATTGAGACGTAGTTAAAAAAATATTTCAAAATTCAAATTTGATAATAAAAATATAAAATTTAATTGAATAATATTGCAGATATCGCGGCGCTTTTCTCAGCACAAGCAAGAAGCAAGCTGTGTCAAGTATTAAGTATAAGACTTATTAAATGATAACGACAACAAGTTGAATGCAAATTTTTGCGAAAGAATTTTATAAATAAATTAGTCATCAGCAGAACGAGCAAATATCATAAATATCTCGTGCTCATACATACATACATGTACATGCTCGCGTATGTCGTCCATGCAAAGGTGAGCAATTGGTATCTATAGCCGGCAGATCCCATACATATAGGTTCATATGTACTACTACTGCTTACATGTAAAGACATGTAAAGACATCTGCGAAATTATTTTCGTCGGCATAGCAAAAAAGAAACAAACACTTAAAAATTAATACGCGTTCATTGAACTTAAACTACTGATGGTGATGGCTTGAGAGCGGCGGTGATGAAGTGATTACAGCAATATTACTCACGTAAAATGATACAATACTTATTTTGTTCTCACCAACAAACCAAAAAAATTAACTTTAGTAAAATTAGTTTTAAATATTTTTCCTGTACAATGTTAAACAATTTATTAAATGCTATCGCTTTAATTAAAAAGGAAACGTGATAAATTTACGTGATATAAAATATATTCAAAGAAGTTAATATTCACTGCCAATTTGTTAGCACGTACTCCAACATGAGATCGTGTGGGTATAAAATGGGTTAAAAGTACAATGTTTTGTACGGTAAAGCTGCTTGTAGGCAAGACAACATTGTCTTCAAACTTCTCAAAAAAATGTCACGACAGACCCTTATCACCTGTTACTTTTTTGTGTATGAATGAAAAAAAAATTTCTTTTTTCGTTTAATGATTTTTGGGGAACATTAATAACAGCCCCCCATTAAACGACGAGAAAGATTTTTTTTTCATTCATACACTAAAAAGTTACAAGTGATAAGGGTTTGTTTTAATAACAACCCCTCTTTTTTGTTAAATAAACAAAAAAAAAGGTTAAATTACTAGGTGAAGATAACCTCAAAGGTCGTACAATACCATATATTGACAATCGGACATCAAATAACCAAGTTATATATGTCAGAAGTAATGATTTTGCGGTTTTCAAGACCACATCCTAGATTAAAATTTTTTTTAACCCCGAAATACTCTTGGGTTAAACTTTGAAAATAGGTGGAATCGTGTTTTACGTTTTTGTTGGTGACCCACCTTAATTTACATATGAATATACTTTCTTGTTTGTTTTCTAAGTACAAGCTCGGTATTATTTTTATTACAATAAATTATTATATACAATGCAGCAAAATTTTATTTATTAAATGTTTATTTGGTGTAACACGAGCTTAATTCTAAGGTTAGTTACCTTTTATTCAACGCTGCAATAAGTGCCGTGTCAGAAACCTATTAACAATGTATGTAGTCTAATGAATTTGATAAGAATAATTTTCATAAAATTATAAACATTTCGCTGCTTTAATTTCCAAAAGCCTAGCACACGTTTGAATCATTTGCCTTATAATTTTCATAGAATCGCTCAGTGACAATATCGAACGCGAAATTGATAACGTTCCGGCCGATATGTGTGGAAGAGTGGTAGAAAATTGGTTCTAAAGAAACAATCGCTGCAAGCGTGCCCACGGTGATCATATCAGCACTATCGAATTCAATACTTAAAGATAACAAATATACAACACCTGGAATAAATTTCAGCCTGATATCTCATATACTCTTTTTTTTTTTTTTTTTTTGAACAAAATTGTTATGTCTCTATTGAAAAATCCTTCATTAATGCTCACGTTTTCAATTAAAATACAAAAGTTATGGTGTTAGAGCGTACGTAAACTTATTGGAATACTTGAAATACTTAATGCCAGTTTTTCGAAAAATTTTAAATTTTTTCATATTTTAGAAGCATTTTTATAAATAATTTATTTTTATTATTTAATATTCATTATTCTGATTTGCTACGTAGTCGAACTAGTTCTTTTCCAAAGTGTATATACATATACCAGGTGGATAGAGGCTTCCCTGTAGAGGGTTCGGACATTCCAGCTGCATATCCGCAAATCGTTGTCCTTTGGGCGTTTGCGGAAGTCGTCAACATTAGGGGGGTTAAATATCAGAGGCTGGCGCTACAACCGATAATCGGTCTTGGCGACCTCTATAAAGCTTCGCCAGTCACCTCCGCTATGCGCGCGCTGGCGCCAGTTGATAAGGCTAAGTGCAGTCAGGTTGCCCTGCACCTGGTCTTTCCAACGGAGATTAGGACGTCCCCTTCTGCGTGTTCCTCCACCGTGGTTCGAATAAAACACCCTTCTAGCCGGAGCGCTTTCTTCCATTCGCTCAACATGACCCAGCCAGCGAAGCCGCTGGAGTTTTATACGCTTGATTATGTCAGTGTCGGCGTACAACTCATACAGCTCATCGTTCCATCTTATTCGATACACGTCGTCCACGCATACTTGACCGTAGATCTTACGGAGTATCTTCCTCTCGAACGCTCCTAACAGCCTCTCATCATTGATGGTCAGTGTCCACGTCTCTGCGCCATACATTAGGACGGGAAGGATGAGGGACTTATAGAGCGTTATTTTCGTCGGTCGAGAGATGGCTCTACTTCTGAATTGCCTACTGAGCCCGTAGTTTATGCTGGTTCCTAGATATACGAAATCCTTGACGACTTCAAAAGAGTAGTTGTCAACAGTGACATTTTGTCCAAGACGCCGTGACTCTTTGTTTGTTGACACAAGGTATTTCGTTTTGTCCTCGTTCACCACTAAACCCACTCGACGAGACTCCCTTTCCAGGTTGGAGAATGCTGCACTGACTGCTCGAGCGTTTTTGCCAATGATGTCAATATCATCAGCGTATGCTAGCAGCATGACACTCTTGTAGAAGATAGTGCCAGAGATGTCGATGTTCGCAGCTCGAATTATTTTCCGCATAAGGTTAAAGAAGTCGCAGGGCACGATAGGGAGTCACCTTGTCTGAAACCTCTTTTGGTATCAAATGGTGCGGAGAGGTCTGTCCCAAATTTCCCTACACTGGTGGTGTCAGTCAGTGACATTTTGTAAAGACGAATGAGCTTTGCAGGGATACCAAAATCAGACATTGCGGCGTACAAGTGATCCCTAATCGTGCTGTCGAAGGCGGCTTTATAATCGACAAATAGATGATGGGTGTCGATCTGTTTTTCTCGGGTCTTTTCCAGGATTTGGCGTAGTATGAATATCTGGTCGATGGTGGATTTACCAGGCCTGAAGCCAAACTGATAAGGTCCAATCAGTTTTTTGACGATGGGCTTCAGTCTTACGCACAGTACGCTCGATAGAACCTTATATACAATATTAAGAAGGCTTATGCCACGGTAGTTAGCGCAGATCGTGGAATCACCTTTCATGCTTTTATCTGCCCATATTCTGCATAGAAGCTCATTTATCCGTTTTGTGATCTCTTCGTCTCCAGTCTTAAACAACTCAGCAGGTAGGCCATCTGTAAGCGCAGCCTTATTGTTTTTCAGCCGAGCGATGGCTATTAAGATCTCCTCATAGTCGGGCGGCGGTACTTCAACGCCGTCAGTGATTGGGGTTTCCGGAGTAGATTTTTTTTATTGCCGTCATCGCCATTATGCTGACACGAAAAGTGCTCCCACCATTATCTCATTATGCCCTGGCCATCTGTCACTAGATTTTCGCCCTATATTAGCGTGGGTTAATAAATTACAAAATAACACCATAAGCATGAATGTGCCCACTCCATTTGAAGTGCACTTGATTTATGCCATAAGTAGTCATGAATGTCTTATTTAAATTACACTAACCATACTATTATAAAAATAAGTCAAGATTAGAATTAAAATTGTTTTGGAAATAAGATTTGAATTTTGAAAAATAATGTTGGTAAGAAAATTGTACTCGAAGAAGTAAGTGGTTTGACTATGCGAGCATACCCAATATGTACTTGATATAAATCCTTTGGTCGGGATTGTAGCTTTTTTTGTATTTATATATTTTCTTTCATTTATTTTTAGTAAAAAGTAGGAGCACATATTTGCAAATGTTTTATAATATTTACTAAGTGTAAGGAACTAATAAAATTTCCATAACGCTAACCTTCAATCCAAAAACTAAACAAACAACCGAAACTTGTTAAATTGTTGTTAATTTTCAATGAACCCATTTACAATTTTCACTGAAATTCAAAGTAAGTGTTTATTGTAGTGCAATGGTTATCTGAACTGTTTCAAAGTCGCATTTTTAATGTCGTAATTGCAACATTAAAAAAACCAGAAACTAAATATTTTGTTGATATTTTTTATATATTTTGTAAATGTGCATTGTAGTAAATTCTATTGAAATCAACAATAGTTAGTCTAATATGTGTGTAACACATATATAGTACATAATGTTGAAGCAATACAAATGTACGAGTACTTGTACTACTTTATAATACCTACATACATATTTGCGGAAAGTTTATTCGGCTGGCTACTTAGTACATACATGCATACATATGTATGTATATACTCGTATAATGTAAAAAATTACACAAACGTCTGATGTTGTTTACCTTTTAGTTTTGATAAATTTAGTTTTTTTTTTTTTTTTTTGATAAACTTTTCTCTAGCTACTTACCATAATTTTTACGCTCCTTTACGGTGTAATAGACATCTTGAAATTCAACATCTTTTGATGGCTTTAGGCCAGTTATGAGCTCCATGGCCGTAACTAACTAGTAGCATTCGTAATTGGTTTTAGTAAGTAGCTTGAACGTCGTTTTTACAGTTTCGGCTAAACTTCAATGAACGTGTTGCGTATTCAAAGTGTTGCATTACTTGCTTAAGTATTAGCACATTATAAACAACATAAAGCCACCTTTTTATTGCCGGTAAATGTTTTAGTTGAGACGTGTTTGTATGTATGTATTTGCTGTAAGTAAGAAAAAGTTTTATTGTAATATTGAATGGATTATTTATTTTCAATGTTAATGACTTTGATTAACTTTAAAAAATCATGGTTAAGATTTGTATAGGGTTTTTTCTTTTATTTCTTTGTTTTATGTTATTAATTTGGAAAATTATTTTACCAACTTTTGGCTAGTTCATCTTGTTATAGTACCATATTTATATCAATGTATGCATTTAAACTGGCTCCAATGAATGTTATGTTTGCCATGGAGAGAGTTTCTTGATTACGCTATCAAACTTGTAAAAACTTTTAACTTTTATAATCGATCCGCAAAAACTCAAAAGAGAAAGGTAAAGTTTCTCGATTTTATTAGAAACATCAACGGGTTAATTTCCTCTCCGAATGTTCGTTAATACCAGGCACCATTCTAATTCATAGTAACTTCAAATTCTTGAGACTTCAAGATGATTAGATGATTAGATTAGCTGAAAGTTAGGGCACAAAGAACACAAGGGGTCAGTTAGCCATTGACAGAAATTTTATATGTCAAGTTACTGGAGTCACGAACTTAGCACGTGAATAACGGTGATTTAGGAAATCTAAGAAGACATCTCCGGATTGATATTTATGGAAAACATTAAAGGTCACAAACTAAGCCATTTTCTCAAGACAACTAATCGTTAATATCAATTTCCCCCAAGAAAAAATGGAGACGAAACCTTAGAAGAAGAACAAAAGAATTTTTTCAACCCAATTCTATTATTATTTTATTATTCTATTATTATGCTTAAATTTAAATTGCATTAATGAAGGTGATTTACCTACCGCATTTCATAATAATTATTCATTCAACGAAAGTGCACTTTGCTATGCAAATACATATTATATTAATGGCTTTTGAGAGTGTACTATTAAATGACGTCGACCATTTAACACAATTCCTAAACGAATAGAAAAACGGTTTTGATTTTGATTTATTTTTAATATGGTAGGAAGTAAAACTAATTAAGTGCGGATTTAGCAAAAAGTAAACTAACTAAGTGCGGATTTAGTAAATTGTTTGTTTCATGTATAATTTGATTTTAATTAATCAACACTTAACAAATTCAAGAAACGGAAATAGAAGTGTGATGGTATTTATTTTAATGATCTATATTTAAAACTCAATTATCTTCAATAAAAACTTAAAAGGGTTTATATCTCAATAACACATTCCTTAAAACTAAACAAATTAAATAAATACAAATATAAATAGACGAAGCGAAGCTCATCGACAAAAGTACAAATGGAATGCTACTACATTTAAATTTTAAATGCAAAAATTTTAATTATACCTAAATGATACGACTATCGCTTTGGTATTTGACTTTTTTTTTTATTTACAATGTTTTCAAAATAAGTAGATTCGAGAAAGCCTGCCGACTTTAAATAAATTCATTTTGATTTTCTATTTTTTGTTTCTTTCTTAAATACGATAATTTTTAAAAGAATAATGTAAATTGTTGTTTGTTGTTTTTGGTGGCTGTCCAGGGCCAATTGTGATACTACATGATTGAACCTACAGTTCAATGCCGGTTACAAAGGGCGAGGTATCAATTTGTCATCACTTGGTGGTTTTGCTTTTGCCTGGCAAGCGGTTTACTCGTGCGCATTCTTATAATTCTTAATCGCTTCATATGGGTAGAAATACATACTACTGCGGGCAAAAAGTAGTAAGACTTTTTAATTTAAATTTCGCGCGGAAACCCATTCATCAAAATATTATTTTTTTAAGGTTGGTATGACTGTCGTTGACATCTGTGCCAAATGTCACATCAAAATAATCATTAGTGTTTAGTATACGCTTGTCTTTCTGAAGTACAAAAAGTGCATTCGGCGATTTTCACAATGAGTGAAATTATTCAACAAAGAAGTTCCATTAAATTTTGTGTGCGGAATCAAATTTCTGGTGCCGAAACGTTCAGAATGTTGCAAAAGGCCTTCGGTGATAATTGTATGTCGCGAGCAAGTGTTTTTGATTGGTACAAATTGTTCAAAGATGGTCGAGAACGCGTTGAACGAACCACGTCCAGGACGGCCATCAACATCAACTGATGATCAACACGTCAATAAAATCAAGAAATTGGTGCTCGAGAATCGACGATTAACAGTCAGAGACCTTACTGGCATCGTTGGAATATCGGAAGGATCAGTGAAAACCATTTTAAAACATCATTTGGGCCTAAGAAGAATGAATGCACGATTGGTTCCAAAATCACTGCATTGGTTTTACGAGACCATTTTGCCAAAAATTCGACTGATATCATTCCGCAACCACCCTATTCGCCTGACCTAGCACCGTGTGACTTCTGGCTATTTTCTAAACTCAAAAAACCGCTTCGTGGATACCGTTACCGTTTTGAGTCAATTGAAGACATTAAACATGAATCGGTAAGCGCATTGAAGGCTATTCCGGAAATTGAATTTAACAACTGTTTCGAGAACTGGAAAAAACGTTGGCACAAGTGTATTGGGGCCGGGAGGGATTACTTTGAAGGGGACGAAATAGATTTGGAAGAATGAATAAAAAAATTTGATATTATGAACAAAGCCTTACTAACTTTTGCCCACAGTAGTACTAGTATAAGAAGCTTATGAGAATTAACAACCACACCAAAAGGGAAATAGAGCCCCCAACCCCACGGTTAAAGTTAAGTGTCCTACTAGACCATTGGTCTTTAACCTGCCCTTTTTCCAGGGTCTCCGCGGGAATATGTTCTATTTTTAAAAGACCGAGTTAAATTCAATTCAAATATTATACTTTTATGGTTAAACCTAACTTTCCAATTCGTATACCTTCAATAGTTTCAAGTTGCTGCTGCTACTTCCTACTAAATTTAATCATTTTTAAAGTTCTAAACAAAAACTTTTATTTTATTTGCGATTTTATTCTTAAGTAAGTGTCCCACAAACTCGAATGCCAGTTAAAAGGGCTTCTCGACCGATAAAGGTTGAAGAGCACTGTACTAGACTATCAAACACGTCATATAATGCAAAACAAAAATTTTAAATTTTTATATTTTTTCTTTTATAAATTGGGATGCATTTTTACTTTACTACTTTGTAACTTAAGAACCCCCTTAATGCATTCAATATTTAGTAATATATTTTGTCTTAAATAATTATTTTTCACTGACGCAGTTATTAAGTTGTAATTTTTAAGTAGCTTATTCTAAATAAATTTATCACTGCTACTTTTATGGCACAACATACCTTAAAGGGTATAGGCCGAGCTTTTTACATCCATCCATGTTGTGTGAGATATATTTACATACCATATACTCGAGAACTACATTTTCATGCCGAATCGTATCGGTGATGGCTTTTGAAAGGCTTTCTTTAAGGTGATAATGATAATGATACTTCCCAATTCATTTTCAATTTTTTTAATGCTCCGAGTATCGAACCAGAACATCTTTATTAATTCAATGAAATACAAAGACTACATTTTCTTTGGTAATAGAACTCATTCAGATCAGAACATATCATTAAAAAGAATAACGCACAGTTGAATTAGCTTAGAACAAAAAAACGGAAAAATACAATTTACTACCAGGGTAATTTTGAAACGATTTCGTAAAAGAACCAATATTTTAAAAATATAAAAATCGAAAGAAATAACACACACATGCTCCATTCAGTGTTTAAGAGAAGCAAAAATTCAAAATAAGTATTCAAACTCACTGGCAATGTAGAGCCTCCGAAAATTGCCATTAAAAAACTTTTCATTGATGAATTAAAAAAAAATTTTTTCGGTTTTTGTTTTTATGTTATATTTTTCATTTAAATATGTATATTTAACATCGATCATGAAACGTGATAAACTAATTTCACGTCCAGAGGAAGACGAAAAGACGACTTCATCCTCAGGTTCTGAACTCCACTGTGTTTAACATGTGATTCCTGATGGTAATCTAATTTTTTTTTCTTAAGGCTTTTGCACCAGAAAACTATAATATAGTTAATCAAGAAGATGATACTTCTGCGTTTTCTACGGCTGGGTTTTCTATTGTTCAACCAATTTCTGAAACCGGTTCAAAATTTGAAAATTACACAGAATCTCTTGATGGTGATGTTGGAAAAGAAACCAAAGAAGATCACCCATCTTCCGTTTATTTTTTTAGTATATAATCTTCAGAATGCGTAGTCGCTAGTCGGTAATGATAATGACCAATTATCATATGCAATTGAAAATACCTTGTCTAGTTCTTCTGCTACTGCAACGAAATTACGCTCGATTGATTACGCATCGGCGGATTCATAATCCTAGAGCCCCTTATCATTCATATGACAGGCATCCTGGTTATTCTCATCATTTACATAACGGTGCAAATTTATTCAAGCTTGTTTCGGTTTTTGAAATCTTTCTTGAAATCTGATTTGAAATCAGATGACAGTGACCCAACTCATCTTATTGCTTCTGCATCTCACAAATTTTCTTTTGATTTAGAGCATATAGAAAATTCTGGGAATCTTCGACTTTAACTGATTTAAACACTTCTTAAACTTTCATACATGTACAGGGTGCGCCAACCTTTATGTCGTTCTGCAAACATTGAATAATTTTAACATTTATCAACCGGTTGACTTGAGTAAACAAATTGTACTGAAACGTCAATCGCTTCACACCGAAACAACGCGCCGAAATAGTGACGCTGTACATTAAAAATATTCGTTCAGTTGTGTAAAGTCAACGTGAATGTCGTCGAAAATGTCGTGGCCAACAAGCACCATCTGACAACACTATTCGTCGTTTGGTGTCGAATTTCGTTAAACACGGGATAGTGGAAGATCGTCTAAAAGCCGTACACGTCACTTGGACTACGGCCAACCCGTATATGTCAAAAAATGGCGACATTGACTGGCCATCCAAATCTGTACATTTTATGGAGAGGAGTGATCGCCGGAACCAGGAATGGTTTGCTCGATTACGTTCGGGATATTTCGATATCAAAGATGCTCCTCGCTTTGGTTGGCAAGTTACTGCAAAAGCCGATGAAACTTTGCAAGTGGTGGAGCAAGCTTTCAAACATGTGTTCGTTTGACATTATCGGGCTAGTGTTGCCAGATTTGTGAGTACCAAGATCATTTTGTAACGAAAAACTTCGGATACTTTTTATATGACCCAATATTTCACTCTTCATTATACAAATTCTGATTTGTACGTTCAATATTTTAACAAAATTTTACTTTCACAAATGACATATTTTCGGAGGAGGTTTGAACCCCTACCTCTCTCACCTCACTAAAACCGCTACTCAGTAGTGTTAATATTAAGCTGTACTACCAAGGCAAAATTCCCTATTAATTACTAATACTCTACTGAACACGACAACTTAAAATGTAACTGAATTAGTAATTATAATTTATATATAATATTTCATCAAGTTATATGAGTACCATATATTAACTAAGTAATAGCTTCGTCACCACATATTTCTCACCTGAATCCAGTCGAGACCTTTTAAACATTTTTCAAATATTTTTTCCATTTGAATTTCTTCTTTATGTATTATATTATAGATAACAAACTGATTTTACTACGTATTACTACAAATATCTTGGTATAAGATTTAACATTTAATATTTTATTTTATATATTCTACTATTTCTATTATAAAGCAATTAATTAAAAACAAACAAAAAAAACAACGTGAGGTTGAATTCCAAAACGTGCGTTTTTTACATTATTTCTTTAACTTGCAAAAATTATTGCCATTATTAACTATTACAAAATATATTTAATGAGATACGATGATTGACATTTAGACATTAGTACGCTCATATATAAATAAAAATGATATCTAGTATCTAGATAAAACCAACAAAAAAAAACTAGACTTTATTTTGTTGAATGTTCTTTGCAGTAAGCATGCAATGAAAGGGCTACCTCTCTACAAAGAGACGCTGATGCCTGGCATGATGGTTGTTTAATAATACGATTACTATATTGCCACACTTCCCTTGTTTATAAATATATAGTCAATAAGATTTTATAAAAATAAAAAATCACAAGAATAAACAATCTTGAAGGCAAAATAGAACGCCATAATTAACATTGTTAAGACCAATTTAACCACACGAAAGAGCAGCAACAAGCCTGAGATGTAATGGAAAAGTTTCTTTGTTCACGGTATTTGTTACAGGAAAAAGAAAACAAATAGGTATAACAAATTAGTAACAAACAAAAAAAAATTGTGGTTAAATGCTTTGTTTCAGAAGAAGGAAAAATGGACTTTCAAAATTGTTTTCAGGTGGCAAGAATAAATAAACAAATGTATTTTTAATGTTTCTATAATTTGTAGTATTACGACGGAGACTAACATTTTTAATACATGCAATTTGAATAACGTGGCTTTACTCGGTTTTTTCTTTTCGTTCACTAATATTATATTTATAAGAATTCTTCATGTCTACATAATATAATATTCTAATTTGAAGGTTTTTGTTTTCTTTTGAGCAAAACTTTGCTATAGCTCCATTTGTTTGCAATTGTAAAAAAGTATTTCAATCAATTGTAGGTATTTAAAAAGCAAAGAGCAACAAAACAAATTAATAAAATTTGTACAAAAGAAAAATAACAAAAATAATGACGCTGCCGTTTTACGTATTTAACGTTACTGACCTTATACTTTTCACTTCCACATACATCGCACCATAAAACATAATGTGATTCATTTAATTATTGTAAAAATAGAAAAATTAAATAACAATAGCAACAATATCAAATTATTAAAAGCACATATGAACAGAAAAAAAAAAAACAACAACAACAGCGTGAGGAAGTACAAAAATAACCAACGAAGATTTATGAGATGATTATGACGAGCCCGCCCATCCACCGTATGTCTGTCAAAATATTTGATAGACATCAGCAGCACGTTTTCTTTAATCAGATTGAATATTTACTACTATATCAGCTAGATTGTGATAAATATTTGTAAACAAAAATAAAAAATTAAATATATGCGTGCTCGCCGCCAGATACTTAATTCCCAGAATCATAAGAATCATAATTTTAAGAACCCTACAATCTAGGCCCGGGAAATAATGTGGACATTTACTTATACCCACACCGAATTTTGTGGGTGGGGTAAATGCCCACACGGCAAATTTACCATATTTGTCGGAAAAATTTTAACCATAATTTACTTTAGTTTTACTTAGCAATTGATCTTCATTTAATTGACCAAATATATTTCGAGCATTTTCGCCAATCTACCATAAAAACGATTTTTCACTAAAATTACGCAACTCCATGTATTTTGGTGTGAGTCGCAGCCAACTTCACCAAACCAAGCTAACTTTAATTTTCTGTCTGTTTCTTTAGTTTTCCAGCAGAAATTAGCAGTTAGAAGAAGAATAGTGATAATTAGGTATTCGTTCGGAGATAGACTCGCAGTGCCATAAAAAATATCGATAATTTTTATTCCAGGCATGAAAACAAAAAGACCCGGTTCGGTTCATTGAAGAGGTTTGAAATATCACCGATAAGAGATGGATAAATTGAGAGTAAGGTAGAAAACGAGCAAATGTTGAGAGCATGGACGATAGTTAGACAGAAAAGTTTAGTCACAGAGTGCGTTTCTATTGAGAAATATGAAAAACTGGATTTAAATTTGTTACTTAATCAATTAAAAAAAAATAAAATATGCGCGAAGAGGAAATTGCTTTGAACAAATAATTACAATAAAGCAAATATATAAAATAGAAAGTGTGGTGCATATTTTATGAAGGGCTGATGGATGTTGTTTTTCTTTTCTTGGGTTGATGAACTACGCACACGGGCTGAACGCGAACTACGGGCGAACTTAGAATCGTCATGCTTTTATGGTTTTTAGTTATGTAATTTTGAAAAATAGTAAAACGAGGATGTTCGTTGCGAACATTTGGGTTAAATTATTAATGAGTACCTACTTTTAGCAATTAAAGGTCAGGCACTTTTTAATTTATTAGGTTTAAAGCTTACAATTAAAATATATTTTTCTATTTTTTTTATTTTTTATTGATACATTTAACTTAGGTTGTGCCCCTATGAATGCAGAACATTGTGTTGATTGGAAGGAAGATTGATAGGTGCGAGGAAGAAGGAGGGAGAATGAGAGAGGGAATACAATCACTGCACATCGTTAAAGAGATAGAAGCCATTGTGGCAAGTGTTATGCCTTTACCACAACGAACTTCAGTTTATCAATGTCGACTATGACCGCATGTAGCGCCAAAAGCCGAGCTTTTCGCATCCACTCATGTTGTGCGTGTTATATTTGCACATGAATGGAATTGCACATATTTGGTTGAAACACTCCAGCTACAACTATTCAATATCAAAGATTTGCAATTGTAATAGATTTGCTATTTCCTACCTCATACAATTACTACCAGTAATCTGTTCTCAATGGCTCATGGTAAATTGTCAAATACTTATAACAAGTTTACAATCATGGTATTTATTATATATGTATGAGCAAAATCTTTAAAACATCGATGAAGATTAACTATTATGAAGTGATTAATTTTAAAAATATTACCATCTGTAAAATATAAAATGTCTCTGCCATTGTGATTATTAAAAGTTATTGCCGATTATAAATAATTCAATAGATAACTTTTTTTTTTTTTTGTGTTTTGCCCAGTCTTTATGTTTTAATTTCTAATTCGATTTTAATTTCTATTTTTTAATAACCAGAGGCCAGAAGAATTCCTACAGAGATATTTTAAGCAACTATTTTAATTACAAGTATAGTACATATAACATCGAATTATGTAATTGGGCGGAAATATTTGTTTTTATACCTATACTGAGATAATGATCTTACGATAACAAATTGCTTCAAGGTTAAATTTGATATTTCCTAATTGAGTTATTGAGTTATTGAGTTTTAATAACTAACTGCAAGAAATGTCCGCTATATTTTGGATATCCATTGTAAATATTTTCGAGCTTCAAATCACATTAGAGATTTTGAATACACGATATTTTCGTTAATTTAGTTATTTAGATAATTATTAATTTCATTTTAGTGAAATTTGGAGCCGAATAGGTATTAAACTAAATGAATTTCTATAATTTTGTATACGAGTACTTTCTAAATTTGTCTGATATACTAAAATGTACAAAAGATGTTTGAATGATTAACTTACTTAGTGGAGCCATTATCCATTCTCTTACGAATTCTTTCCTTAGTTTCTCTAAAGTAATATTATACAGGGTGTTTATTTTAGAAGTGTGGTTTTCAAGAAGAAATAAAACGGATATAATTTAATGTTATGGCCAAGAATTTAGTTTTATTATAAAATGGCCGCCGCGGCTGGTTCGAATAAATTCCAGCCGATATGCCCAATTTTCGACCACTTTTTGCAGCAATTGGGGCCGGGCCGTATGTCAGTAATAACGCGCCGAATATTCTCCTTCAAGGCGTCAATCGTCTCGGGCTTATCTGCGTAGACAAGCGACTTCACATAACCCCACAAAAAACAAAAAGTAGTCCAGCGGAGTTAAATCGCACGATCTTGGACGCCACGCCACAGGCCCACGACGCGAGATAATGAGCTCACCAAAAGTTTCCTTCAATAAACTGGTTGTTTCGTTAGCTGTATAGCATGTAGCGTCGTCTTCTTGGAACCAAAGGTCGCCCACATCAACATCCTCCAATTCAGGCACGAAAAAGTCATTAATCATGGCGCTATAGCGTTCCCCATTGACTGTAACATTGTGACCAGCTTCATCTTTGAAGAAATATGGACCAATGATTCCCTTTGCCAATAGAGCACACCAAATAGTGACCAGTGACTTTTTGAGGATGTAACGGCGTCTCAACAATGACTTGTGGATTATGATCACTCCAAATACGAAAATTTTGCTTATTAATGTACCTATTCAACAAAAAGTGAGCTTCATCGCTGAACAAAATTTTCTTGTGAAAATCGGGATCGATGGCCATCTCGTTTTGGTAATAAATTTGTACGATTTGCAAATATTGTTCAGGAGTTAGTCTATTTATTATGAAATGGCAAACCAAACTTAGCATAAATCAAGTGACAGCTGTCAAAAAGACCAACTTCGAAAAAATTATTGCCAGATTGAAGACCACACTTCCAAAAAAAAAAACACCATTTACATGGTATTGTTTATTGCATTCCATGAGATTTCAAACTGGCTAATGTGAACGTTGTTTGCAATTCAAGTGTTTCGCACAGTACAAGGGCGGATGCAGGGGTAAGGGAGCAAATGGGAGCCCTGGCCAGCTTCCTTTACGGTTGGCAAAATATAATAAATTTTAACCATTTTTGACCCAAAATAATTCAACTCCTCTAAAATGTGAGTCAAAAATGCTAGTCTTCAAAAACATTTAGTATATATATTTTCTTATAAGGTTTCAAATTACTTCTGCCTTATTTTTTGTATACATTTTTTATGTAGAATGCCCATTTCAGATTGAATGTATAAGATGGTTTAGTTCACCCATTCAGATTGCATTCAAACTTTGCCCGATATACAGAATTTATTACCAGTATTTATTCAACCAATATGGACGAATAGGGTGATCTAGGAATCGTTATAAGAAAGGCTTTAAAATAAAATTAATTTCGTAATTTATTAATTTTAAAATTTAACTTAATTTGCAAAATTTGTTCCATAATCTTGAAATTATATTTTTCGAAATGACTACTAAATTACCTCTCGAAAGAGTCTAAACCGTAGTGGTAACACTATTGCTTTATAAGATATGAATCCTTAGCAACCGTAGCAAAACTCATCCTTCTTTACATTCCATTCGGAAGAATTCTGGCCTTGAAATATACTAATATGTCTACTTGGTCATAACTAGAAATTCGAAATTTTCTAATAACTCTTGAACTCATAGAAACTGAAAAAACTAATTATGCTAAAAACAATATTTATTTCGAGTTTAGCCTTGTGTTAAATTGAAAAATAAATCATACATATCTCCGGAAGGAACTAAGTACAAAGGTGACAACCTCGGAAAAACAAGAAATCTTTCTAGAGGAAATTTTGTATTATTTTTGAAAAATATAACTTAACATTTCGGGACTTTGAAATGAATTTAGCAATTCAAGCACTTGATCATTTAATGTGAAAAGTATGTATTGCAATTTGAAAATTAGTTAACTTAAAAATTATACAAAATTAATTTTACTTTGTAAGGATCCCAACGATTTGTCCACATCAGTTGAATAATGACTTAGTTATAGACGATATTGGTAAATCGATATTGATAATTTCGGCGATTGGGACTCTCTCGCAACTCCGGTGAAAATCGCGTTCGAATTTTTTTGATAAGTTTAGTCTGAAACATAGTCATGGACAGAGCCAAGTCTAAAATAATCGGATCAAAATTCGAAATTATTTCACACTTTTAATCTGTAATGGCATTTATTTATATTAAATCACAACTTAAGCTTTGGGAAAGTCTGATTGTAATATTTTGATTTTTCGAAATCGGCCAGTTTTCATTTGTACACCGAAAAGAGCTGTCCCCGCTTCCCCTCTTTGAGAAATCTGTACACATATAAAACCTTGGGAACCTATAAATTTGCGGTCCGGAATTATTTATTTGCATGTTAATTGTGTAAATATTATGATTATATTATCATAGCAAGATTGTAATTTTTTGTGCAATTGAACACAACATTAACGCTGAACTTGCACACACGAGCGCAACTTATAAAGAAGTCGAATATTTCAATATCAACCTTTGAGTTTTATATATGTTTTTTTTGTTTGAGAATTGAATATTTTTATTTATACTAAGTATTTCATATTATACTAGCTATTTCGTTTATTATTGTAGGTATTTATTAAAAAAAAAAAAAATGTTTAAAAAACGGGAAAGTAAATAGCCTATGTATGGCGCCTAAAATTTGTATGTCAATGTTATGATGTTAGACTACATTTATTCAATTTACATTCTTACTCATTTATACTTAGCAAATGAAATATTATGAACCCTCCGTTTTCAAAAACCGACAAACTAAAATAAATGCTATAATTTTTAATTTACAAAGTACATATTATACTCGTAGTACCTATGTACAGGGTGTTTTTTTAAAAGTGTGGTTTTCAAGAAGAAATAAAATGCATATAATTTAATGTTATTGCCAAGAATTTAGCTTTATTATAAAGATAAGGATTTGCCATTATGTTTTAAAAACGATTTCTGGCAAGTGGCCGCCGCGGATGGTTCGAATAAATTCCAGCCGAGATGCCCAACTTTCGACCATTTTTTGAAGCAATATCAGTAATAACGCGCCAAATTTTCTCTTTCAAGGCGTTAATCGTCTCGGGCTTGTCTCTGCGTAGTCAAGCGACTTCACATAACCCCACTAAAAACAGTCCAATGGTGTTAAATCGCACATCCATCCCACGACGCGAGATAATGCGCTCACCAAAAGTTTCCTTCAATAAATTGATTGTTTCGTTGGCTGTATGGCATGTAGCGCCGTCTTGTTGGAATCAAAGGTCGTCCACATCAACATCCTTCAATTCAGGCACGAAAAAGTCATTAATCATAGCTCTGTAGCGTTCCCCATTGACTGTAACATTATCACCGGCTTCATCTTTGAAGAAATATAGACCAATGATTGCCTCTGCCAATAGAGCACACCAAACAGTGACGTTTTGAGGATGTAACGTCTCAACAATGGCTTGTGGATTATGATCACTTTAAATGCGACAATTTTGCTTATTAACGTACCCAACCAAAAGTAAGCTTCATCGCTGAACAAAATTTTCTTGTGAAAGTCGCGCGAACCGAACCATTATTTTGGTAATAAATTTGTCCGATTTGCAAACGTTGTTCAGGAGTAAGTCTATTCATTATGAAATGGCAAACCAAACTGAGCATAAATCAAGTGACAGCTGTCAAAAAGACCAATTTCGAAAAAAGTATTGCCATATTGAAAACCACACTTCTAAAAAAAGAACCCTTTACATATATATTACTGTGCATTTGTCAATATTTTAGCAAAAGCTAATTCCTTATATGTATACTACGTACCACATAGTAGTATTTACTTTTGTATTGACAATACAATACAATATCGAAATTGCTACACTGCTGCTATATTTTTGTATATGGTAGTTAGCACATTTGAACGTATCAATAATGTACAATATGAATTAAGTATATACATAAGTATGTATTAATTATATTGAAGCATGTGGTACGAGTTGCTAAACGAAATGAACCAATCCTTATCTTTTATTATTCGTGCAAAATTTTTTTTTAATTCTAATGCATTTTTCTTACATATGTATGTATATTTTTTTATTTTTTTAAATGCGCATCCTCGTGCTCAAAAAAATTTAAAACACTAACTCAATTTCTGTCACAGCAAAATATTTTGGGATAGAAAACTTTTTACCTGAGAGGAAAATCATTCTTTTGGTTGTACAAAAAAATATGTAATGTGTTGAACAGCGTATTAAAAACAGAAAGTCAACTTTAAGAAAAGTTTAATTGTTACGAAAAATATTATTTGAAAAATCTATGAAATTAAAGTGTTAAACATTAAACTTCTATATGTATTTCAAATTATTCCAAATGCACGACGATTTTCCAGATCATCCAGGATCATCCAAATAAAAAACCAAACATCTGAAATCTTCTTAGCTAACAAGTAAAAACGAGTTTTTAGTATCAAAATCAAATATGGAAATCATGATTTCAGTTCTAGTAAAAATCATAATTTTTAAAAAATAAATCTTCATAACATAAAGGGATTTAACATATGAGGTGTTGAGCGCAAATGTGGACCAAGCCACATTCATTTTTAAGCAATTTGTGCCGATTCTGCTCTACAGAACTCTGAAAACATGTTTATGGAAGAGCGTATTTGACTGACATCCCATGGCTGTGCGTTCTAATTGAGCGTGGACCAACCTCGCCTGATAAAATTTAAACTTGTGCTACTTTTGCACTCAACGCCTCATACGAGTATAATTTATGCTTCTGTATAAAAAGTTGGATTAAAATTGGGTGGCATTATATCTTTTTGTAGTTCAATATTAATATTTACCCGACAAATTATGGAGTACTAAAACGATTTGAGAAAAATTAATTAAGCTAAGTAATTTTGATACAAAAAATTACACTATAAAAATCAATCTAGTAGCACAATTTTATGCCGAATCCGAATGTCGAAGTGAAAAGCTGTTCGTAGACAATTTTTACTCTTGTATGTTTGCCTGCCAAGAGGTGGTGCCGTGATTTTTCTTCGTTTTGTTTTTTACCTGTGCCGAGATTTGACTACCGGACACTCTGCGCAGGAGGCCAATGAACTACCAACTACGCCACGGCGACCACCAACACCAAAACAACACCTTCTTACTTTCTTCAAAATTTTAATTTTAAGTTCTCAATAATGATAAAATATTTCTAAGAATTAGAAACGAGGTGACTTCCAGGTTTATAAGAAAGTATACAACTAATTACTTTTGTTCAGTTGGTCATCAAAAATGGCTGTTGAACTCTTAAGCGGATATTCCACGTTCGTGTCAAACTTCGAAACTACTTTTGGGGATTTCTTGCGATGGAACTACACATGATAAATAGAATAGAATTTTTCGACTTTGAAAAAAAACAACAATTTTTACACTCTCTTCTCCGCCCCTCTGCAAAAATGTCATAGACAATCGAATGGTAAGACTTGACTGAAACAAAAAATGTGAAATATGTATGCCTTGAATTTTTATTATGATACCTAGGTTTAGACAAAAGGATTTTTTAATATCTTGAATGTTTCTTTTACAAAACAACTTTTTTTGACCGTGTTTGTTTTTTACTTTTACTTGTGGTCGCTGTGGCGTAGTGGTAATGCGTTGGACTGCTACGCAGAGTGTCCGGGGTTCGAATCTCGGCACAGGCAAAATCATAAAGTATAAAAAATTATTTTTCTACACGGCACCACCTCTTGGCAGGCAATGGCAAACCTACAAGAGTAAAAATTGCTATGAAAAGCTTTTCACTCGCCGTTCGGATTCGGCATTAAACTGTAGGGCCCTTCCATTCATGTACAAATATAACACGCACAACATGAGTGGATGCGAAAAGCTGTGTTGTGCCATTAAAAGTAAAAGTAAGTAAGTTTTTACTATTAAAAACAATATATTTCTTGTCGAAGTCTTACCACATTCTTAAAAATCAAGACTTTTGGAAAAACTTTCTTAAACATAAATTATATAAATTGATTACAGTAACTGACGATTCAATTAGCTATCAGCTATACCAGCGTGGTAGAGTTCAGCTTTATGAAGCCTTGATTATGCATGTAGCGCAGTGTAGCGTATCGATATCGATCTGTGAAATGAGCATCGCATGCAAGTGATTACCGAAAGCGTAACGCAGCGTAGATTAATATTGTCAATAGACTGTTTACATTACGCTTCATTACGTTGCCACATTGCAACAATTCTAAAACGTGGAAGCTTCTAAATGCCTTATGACTTGTCTTTCAGGTATTCTTAATGACTCAAATTTTGGTACTTATTGGTTTTTATTTACTTACCTATATTTCATTTATATTTAAGTTCAGCGATTTTTTTTTTTTTTATATAAAAAGTTTTAAATTTTATTTGAAACTAATATGCATACTTTCACATCTTCTTCTTTTTTTTATTTCAATTATTTGCAAATCAAAATTGCTTTATAAAAAAAAATTGCTTTATTATGTACTTTTAAAGTTTTTTGTTCATTTTTCTTGGATGCACTATTTCTATTATAATTAGAAAAACAAAAATTTATTCAAATACCCGATAAAAAAAAAGTATTTAATCGAGGACTTGATAATCACAAAATCCGATACCGATTTGCCGAAGAAAAAAGCGCGTCACACGAGCGTTTACTTTGAATGTAAAAATTCAAATGTGAATCCGTTTGCTTGCTCGCTTGTTAATGCGACGACCGTTGACGACAAACCCAAAGTGGTGGTATTGTCGTTTCTGGTTTTCCACTGGCCACACAAATAAAATATTGCATTACTATAGCAAATGTTTTTGTTGTTTTTTTTATTATTATTGTTGTTTCCGCCGCGAATCGACAGCAACGAATTTACATAGCAAAATAAACACGAGAAAAAATAAAAACTGCAAAAAGAAATGCACAATGTAGGTTTATTTATTGATCCGCCACTGTCATTGGCGCGGCAAACAAACTTTTAAGGGCAAAGGGGCTGGTGTGCGGCGGCTGACCAATAAATGTCATTTACATTTAACAAATTGAATTTATGCTTGATGTTGCTGCATGTGGTTGTTCCCTTCTGTTTTGGTTCTGCTCTTCGGATTGCATTTACATTTATTTATTGAAGGAATAGTTGAAGTAATTAATAAGTGATTTCCATAGGTGGATTATATACCTATATTATGTTATAAAATTATTTGTTGATTTATTCCATTTTATCGCGTGTTCCACTTATTCTATTACAATTAGTGCACATTTCTGTTGCATATTTCAGTAGCATTTCATAAAAAGCTAATTTGGGAAAATTTTGGTACCTATGAACATAACTACCTACTCGTATACCTAGGGCTCCCAACTTTAAAACTTTGGGTCTGGAACTACACTGATTAAAATCCGGTATACAGCCCGAAAATGCGAAACTTTTTGGAAACAAACGATATTTCACGACTGAAGGTTACAATTTCTTTTAGTTGGGAATTATTTCTAATGGTAGGGAAAAATTTGGTTTTCTTTACACTAGCTCTCTTTCCCCTCTCTTTGCATTTGCATTTGGTACCCACAAATTCTTATACAAATTATTATAAATGGTAACTGGATGAAGTAATGACTTTTAAATTTCTTTAGAAAGAATGTTCCTCATAATAACATGTTTCGTATACAAATTACTTCATGACACCTGTCGCGGAGAAATTGAGAAATTGGTCAGGGCACTGAACTCTCTAAACAAAAATCAACCATTTATCGACGAAGAAAATGTGGTGATGGAATTTTGAGATATTATTATAAAATCGATTTTGTTTGAAATGCAGGCCACTTGGCGTCTTGCAGATGGTTGCTACGGAACTTTCAAAAACTACCCGAATTTAGGGATATCCCGTGAAATCCAGGACAGTTGAGAACCACTTTTTTTTATCAAGTTGGTCGTACCTTTTAAATAATTTTTGAAAAAAATTACAAGTGAGCAAGTTTGGGTAAATGAACTTCACCATTACGTTGAGATATATGGGATATTATTGAATACATATTTCGAAAAACTTTTACACCTGATTTCCTTAAGCTAGAATATTTTTTTGTAAAGGAAACAATTCGGTTCTATTTGTAAATATTATCATTTTCAACTCTTTCATTGACAACTGAGATATTTTCGGCAGAGCGATTACTTCGGGCGCAAGAATGATAAGAAAAAGGTTTGTACATTTGCTTGGTCAAAAATGAAATCTATTGCGTCATGATAAGTCATAACAGACCGTATGCAGCGATTTGATTGGCTATTTTACGTTTTCACTTGACAGATAGAAATAAGAAAAAGAGATTCTGCTAAGCAAAATGTAAACAAAGTTTTGTTAAGACTTAGTCAAAAAACTTCAAATCTGCGCAATGCCTATCCTGGCACTTTATTATTCTTCTCCGTGGCCAGTAGTGCAGTAGTGCCCAGTAAAGTCTCGTGTTGAGCCAGTCTCCAACAGACGAACGGCTAAACGCCCATTCCTTCAACGATAAAATTCTGAATTATTTTATACTATAAAATGCATAGAAAGGATTTCTGAGTCCATGCCTCTTAAACCCATCCGTATACTAGTTTATCAATATTTGAACACATCATGGTCAAGATCCTTATTACAGTATTTTATTCATTACTGCAGAAAATCTATAACAACTAGCACATATGAACAAAGTAAGTTTTATTACATTCCATAGATATAAGATTTAATTGAAAATATGTTTAAACATTCAAATGATCATGAGTTAAATGACCGAAATATATTAAATCGTAGTTCGACCCTGTTTGACAGTTTTTGTTTCTTTTACTATTTTATTTTGACTGGTTTTAAAAATAATTTTTAATCATTTTTAGTTACTTTTAATTAGTCTTTCTTTTCAATTAAATACACATGTATTTATTTATTTGTATGTATTTTATTTATTTCTTTCATTGTTGATCTGTTTTTTGTTCAATTTTATATACATATAATATATGTAGTCATTCTTGTTCATATTCGCAAAAAAATATTCTGTTGATAAATTTGTATTGTCAATTTTTTTATGTTAATTTAAGTGCATATTACAGTGCTTCCAAATAAACTTGTTTTTTTTAACTTCAACCCCACGGCAAAGGTTCAGAGGAAACTTTTGCCCGCGTAATCATTTTCTATTACATAAGTTTTATAAAAATATTTATAACGTTCCATTACATATTAATCTCAAAGATACTTCTGAAAACTACGAACAGATTTCCGTATGTGCCAGATCGTTTTTTAAGTATTTTAATTTGAATGATTGCTATTCGCTTAAATAAGTTAAAAAATTCCAAATTTAAATATTTGCCAATGATGTAAAAATCAAATATAATGCTCCCGCCGCATCCATCGAGATATAATTCTTTAGTAGGTACAGTTTTCTTACCTTCTGTTTCTTATTAATTGTATGGGATTGGACCTTAAGTCTGAGCCTGAAATTTTTCAGCAGTTGGCATCCCTGGAACATTTAATGTAAAAACTTTAAGTTGTTAATTCTATTTGAATGACATACAGTGAACAAAAAAAAAACTGGGTCATTCTGCCGTTTTATATTTTCAAACAAATATCTCGACAACTAATAAAGTTAGGAGCAAATAAAAGACTAATATTTAATACTTTTTAACACTTTGTTTTATAATTAATTCTATTTATTTCCATTCAAAACAATATATAATAAAGTAAGCTCAATTTTTCCAAACTAAAAAATAACTGGGATGCTTTTAAAATTCCATTTTACTTCATTATAAATAATTAGAAACAGGTTTTAGTAGTTTGTATGACGACCTCCTGCTTTTTTTACTTTCTCTAGTCGTTTACTCATTGATTTTACTAAATTTGTAGTAACATCTACTGGTATGCGCCTTTAAATGTCCTGAATTGCATCCTTTAGTTAATTTTTTCCTTTAATCTCCCTTTTCCTCAATTCCTTTTCAACATAAGCCCACAAATGCTCTATTGGGTTCAAATCAGGGCTCTGTGGGGGGTGTGGCAATACTGACTTCGTATTATACAGCAGCCGTTCTTTAACAATTAAAGCTGTGTGTTTGGAAAGTTAAATTTTTCAATAGTTTGAGTAAGATTTTGTTTCAGAATGTTCAGGTAATCCATTTTGTTCATATTACCTTTAACAAATTGCAAAGACCCGGCCCCATCGCACCCACACCATAAAATTGCCTCTTGCATGTTTCACGGTCCCAATAATATTGGCATATTGCATCTAACGCTGAACCCTCTCTTCTCCAAACGAAACGTCGTCCCATAACCCATAAATATTAAATTTCGATTCGTCTGCAAAAATATCGGAATTCCAAAAGCTTCGGAATTTGTTGACAAAGCTTATGGCATAGTCTAAGTAGTAGTTTTTCAAATCTTTGGAAATTTCCTGTTTCTCGATTTTGAACCTTCAATCACAAAAATTGTATAAGGGTAAATTACACAAATTAGAAATTTGCACGGCCTACTGCTTTGAATTTAAAAATTTTAACGAAATTTTAAGTGTCCCAATTCATATATTTTTTTTTTGCCAAGTTCTTTTTTTTGAATATTTAACTTGTCCGGAGAAGATAAAAAAATCGCTCTTTTTTTGTTCAAAATCTTTTTAAAAGCTGGTATAAATTCCTGTTGGAGCTTTGTAAAAAAAACTTGGAATTTGAAATTCAAAATTTGGCAACACTGACTAGAGTGAAAGGAACTCTTAAGGGTTTATGACAAAATTGGAGTAAAAACCCTATGGATTTATACTGAACGCTTCTAAAATTTTCAATCGGGTTTCCATTCAGAAAAAAAATTTATAGTTTGAAGTTCTATGTCGGTCTCTGGTTTCAAAAATGTTCAAGTCCAAAGTTTTTCCCAACCGACCAGCATAGGTGTACATAGCATGTACAGATTAACAATTTTAAAATATAATTAATTAAAAAATTTTGAAAAATATATGGACCTATACATAGGTGGTTCTTAATTAATGTACTAGTAATAATATTTGCAACTGCAAATACCAAACAGCCAAAAATTCTAAATAATATTTAGATATTCTAAATTAATTCGGAAAAAATTTAAATTATTTTTAAATTTCTTCCAAATTTGGCTGTTATTTTAGGTCTACAATCGTCTCTGAACCCATCAGCCTCGGTTCCTCATCAGTCATCTTTGTGACAGAAAAGTACTTTATTTTAAAAATAAATATTAAAATTAAATATAGAAATATATTGTAAAGGAAATGAGAATTACAAGACACTGAATAGTATTTTTGAAAGGAGCTACCACAACTTTTCCATTACTTGTTGTTATTCTCTTTAATAATTCTAGTCAAAATATTAAAATTTTATTAAAAATAACTCAAAACTCCGCACAGGCAAAATCAACTAACAAAAATAAGTAGAAAAATAAATTTTCTACACGGCACCACCTCTTGGCAAGCAATGGCAAATCTACAAGAGTAAAAATTGCTATGAAAAGCTTTTCACTTTCGACGTTCGGATTCGGCATTAAACTGTAGGTCCCTTCCATTCATGTACAAATATAACACGCACAACATGAGTGGATGCGAAAAGCTCGGCCTAGGCCCTCCATGGGCTGTTGTGCCATTAAAAGTAAGTAAGTAACTCAAAAGTATTGTAATATAATTCGGAAAAATAATTTATTTGTAAATATCTCTTACTTAATTTGCTAAAGCTTAAATATCAAACTAACATTTTCTGCTCTCTGTCCTTTCAGTTGATATAACAAAATTTTGAAAGCAATACTCCGAATATTAAAAATACCAAATGTCGTTTGCTTATTCTTTAAAATTTAAAAAATACGTTCTAGGGCATTAGCAAATTAAGGTAGTGTATGTTATATTACATATGCACATCACTGTGAGTATATTAGAATTTAGTTTCACTTTTACCGCCTTTATTAAATATAAATTATAATTTTCATATTTATTGAAATATTAATTGTACACTTGTATGCCGAGCTGGGCATCATTAATCAAGAAATTAAAGTAGTTAACACTAATTCGTTAATTCCGAAAAAAAAGTAAACGGAAGTCAATGGAATGGGAGTGTCATGTTTGATAAACAAAGAAGCTCAGCAACACTTACTGCCACAAATTCCGTAAAGCTTCTTTTAGCCAGTCATCAACTAAATCGTAATGATGCTTTTAATCGACCTGTTGTTCTTCTTAATTTTTTTTTGGCTGAGAGACCGGGCTAAAAATATTATTTACATCACGTTATTGCTGCTTTTGCTGTACGAAGTATTGGTCTCGTTCTTCATCGAGATCATGGCTTCCTTGACCGTACGCAGCATAATTTTCTTTGCCTTACCGACCTTTGCAATATTGTACTTCTCTAATCACATGAGCCGAAACTTGGGTGTGGAAGGCAGCAGCTACCAGACATTCTTAGTTAATGTTAACGGAAGAAATTTAACGGAGATTAATCAAACCATTGATGGTTATCGAAATTATCGTACAAGTTAATCGTTAACCAAAAATTTAACGCCGTTAATTAACAATTTTCTGCCCAGCTCTGCTTGTATTCCACAATGTGTACATATTTTAAAAAATTTATTTTTTTTAGGATTTTGTACCACAGCGCAAGCGTAAACCTAAATATAGTAAAGTTCTATAGAATAAAAGTGACAGCGTTAACCAAACAAACTGATGCGCCATCGAAACATTTTCCAGATCGGTAAGTTTTAATAAAAGTTTGGGATTTTTATAGTGGCAATAAACGTCATCACAGTTCAGTATATCACGATCACAGCCGAACATCGTTAATAGTAAGGTGTCAACGGAGACACGTAGATAACATAGTTTTAATAAAATTTTCATAAGGTAAGATAATTGTGCGGCAAAATCAATTCCATAAACAGCCAAACCCATGAGGGGTCCAGTAGTTAAAGCACCAACTATGCTGCCATTCTAAAATATACAAGTACAGAAATAAGTTATAAAGCTGCAGTGTTTACGGCATTAATAACGCTTACGCCCATATTAAATAGTACACCTATCGTTAGACCCAAAGATTCCGAAATAAGTGCCGTCATAATAGCAACCGAAGCGAAAAGTGAAAATCGCCACCATTGCGCTGGCAATCCAGATGGCCAATAAACCAAAGAGACGAATATTAAATTCAATATGATCTGTAAATATGTTAGAATAATGGGTGTAACTTAGTATACGAGTACTGTAATAGAATTCAAAATGAATCGTTTACCAATAATGGAAGCCTGGACAAGCTCAATGCTATATAATAAGGTGTCAAGGAGTACCAACGGTTGAACGTTTCTTTTTTCACAATTTTCATTTCCAATGGAACTGTAAGACATGAAATAATAAATATAATCAAAAATTTAAAGTTCCAAGTACAATTTCGATTTAAATAGAAAATATCAAAAATACTCCTACAATTCATCAGGTACTATGTTACAATTATGTAAGTATGTATGTACTTACAACTCAATATGGGTAGCATCACTTGCGTGTAGACTATAACAGTTGTTGCACTAATAGAAAGTTTTATGTGATCAAATACACGTTCACCTTGGTTGCCCGATTTAAAGAACATGACACCTGCAATAAACCCAAAATTAAAAAGTGTAACCAGGAAACATATTATTTTGACATCGATTGAAACAGTGGCGGCACTTACCGTAGCATAGTCCACACAAAATATGATGAAATACTTGTATGGCAAGTGCAGTTCGTCCTCTGAACATTCGCAGCATCATCAATTGAAACAAAATCCGAAATTGATGGCAACCTAAAGCAGCATCTTCTTTGGATTTAGTTGTCAAATACTTAAAAAATGTGCTAACTCTACTCATTGCTGACACATCATTGGCGAGCGCTGTTTCAGAGCAGATATGAAGAAACTTTCCATGTTTCGGTTCTTCAGCAAAAATTGTGCTAATCGAATTATAAAAGTCTTCTGTATTATCTCCATTATTAGCTTCTTGTGGCATATAAATTAATTTGCCGTTTTGGGTTGTATCGCAGAGTATTGGAATGATCGTGTCGTCATTGGAATCACAGAGTTCGATAACTGACAAAAATAAATAAAATCATATGTAGACACATACAAAATATAACGATAGACAGCTCTTACTATAATCCGAAGGACTATAATACTTTGGACATTCAAATTGAACATGCCGCAGGAATGATATAATTGCAGTTGGACTGCCTTGATATACGCATTGACCTTTCGCCAGAACAAATATGCTATCGAAATAATTGAAAATCGTTGCCGATGGCTGATGTATGGTGCATACGATAGTACGTCCCTGTTTTGCTAAGCTGCTCAACAATCGTATACATTGAGCGGCTGTCACCTCATCCAAACCACTTGTCGGCTCATCGAGAAAGACTACAATTGGATTGACTACCAATTCCAGTGCAATGGAAAGACGTTTACGTTCGCCACCGCTCAATTTGTCAGCTGTTATGTTCCGTGTATGATTTAAATTGAGTTTCTCGAGAATATCAGTAATGACTTCAGGATTTTTGTGAGGATTTTTCAACTTCAGATTACATGAGAAGTTCATTAGCTCCTCTATGGATAGTAATGTTTGATGATTATCTTCTTGTGTAATGTAACAAGAATCTTTTCGTGCTACTTTAATGTGTCCCGTCATGCCAGAAGATCTAAGATATGAAAGGATATACCATTTATATTCGCAGATTTTTAGAAACAAAAAAATAAACAAAACTAAATTACCTGTATCCAGAAATGGCATTTAATAAACTGCTTTTGCCAGCACCTGAGGGGCCCATAATCGCCGATAGTTGCCCATTACGAAAACTTCCACTGACGCCTTGTAGAACATGACGAGTACCAGTTACTTTTACTAGAAACAAATACATCGATATATACTTATAAAACAAAGTCGTGAACTCGAGAACGTTTTTGTGCTCAACGCAAGATTTGTATGACGCCCCATAAGGGGCGTAGGACCGCCCATACACTACTTCTATATATGCCATAACTCCGCTACCTTTGATTAAATTTTAACGACATTTGGCACAGGATTTTATGTATTCAACTTTAACATATGGGCGTAATTGGACAAAGGGGCGTAGCATCGCCCCTAGACTACAGTGATTTTTTATGTGTTCAACTCTAAGCTCCACGATTGGGGAGAGAGTGAGCGATTTTAGCTTTTAAGAACAAGGACATTGACGATCTGAATTTGATCGTCCAGAGCAACATTGCTGCCACTTTACTTTCGTTCAAATCGATTGATTGCGTTACGAATGAAGACGAAGCCCAAAATATCCGACTGAATTTTTAAATTTATTGGATCTCCCGGTCTAACAATACACAGCTTTCAAATGAAAGTTGGCTCAATTATTATTATGCTGCGCATTATAAATCAACCGAAGCTGTGAAATAGCAGCGAAGCAGCTGAAGAACAATGTCATTCAAGCGATGATACTCAAAGGCAAGTTCAAAGCGAAGAAGTAGTCATTCCGAGAATTTCAATGGCACCTACTTAACAATTGTTGCAAGTGTATGGTCTCAATCTCGAATTTCCAAGCATCTCGCACGGACAATTGTCTGTCCCTTTCCATGTAAATAATTGAATTCATTTGTATTGCGATTGAGATTTATTTAATACTGGAAGGTAGATTGGGAGAAGAGTTACAATCAAATCAATTTTAGGTGGTACGAAAAGCTATTCAAATTGATATGTGTGTGAGCAAAATGTGGCTTCGAATTAATAAGTTTTATTATGCTCAAACAAAAATTAATGATTAGAAATTTTAATTGTTCTAGAGAACTGAGTTTCAATAAATATTCCATTACTAGCCAATATACCATAGAAATACACAATTTATTGCAATACTTACTATAGTTTTCTCGTTCTTTTATGGTATAGAATACATCTTGAAACTCAACATCTTTAGATGACTTGAAAGTTGTGGTTAACTCCATTATATTTTTTGTTTGTTCCAATTTAGTTTAATTTTCGTCTAATATTATCACTCCATAATAATATTGAATCTTTTAAAAAACGGTTATGTCTTTTTCATATTTCATCTATAAATATATAGAATGTAAGTACAAATTATTTTTCTATTTTTATTACAATCTTGTAATCACATCACTTAGGTACATTTACTTTACATTACATTTACCTTACATTTGTGCTTAGTTATGATATTATTATTTAATAAATTAGAGATTAGCCATTTTCTGGAATGAATATTTCCAGTTTTGAAATTCCTGACTAAATGATTTCCCTTTATGTACATAGTATTATTTTTAATGTGAAGTACAAATATTTGTAATTATTGAGCTTGAATTAGAGCAAAGAAATATTTTTTTTATTTCACTTGCACTTTATTTTTTTGCTAAACAGTAAAAAAAAATAAAAATTCAGTAAAAAAAAATGTAAATGCTGTTTTAATGATGCATTTGAGCTATACATATTTGAGTAATTATAAAATGATATATTAATAATATACCGTACTATGTTTTCAACTATTATAGACACATAACATAAAATTGTCATTACTTTGTATCCACTTGCATGCACAAATTTATAACCAGGTTTTTTGTAAAAAAAAAACAACAAACTAATCAATCAACTGACAACCGAATGTCAGCCATGCTACCTTCCACCCCAAGTTCCGGCTCATGTGGTTAGAGAAGTACAACATTGCCAAGGTCAGCAAGGTAAAGAAAATGGTGGTGCGTACGGAGGCGCAAGCAACAATAACGAGGCTACTGATAATTTTAACAGTTTTGTCACCCATCCAAAAAATATATAAAAAAAAAACCCCAATAAGAACTACAAGCCGCTTAAAAGCGTCATCCACGATTTAGTTGGCTGGAGAGCAAAACCACGCAATTGGTAACCGTTTTAGGGCGAAAAAGAGTTGGTGATCTTGTTAATCAAATACAACACAACCACCTCCTCCAGTGCTGCACTGGAATGTCTTTTCTATAATAGTGGTAACATTTTTGTTTGAAATGTTTTTGATGAAAAAATATATTCGATTACCATAGAATTAATGCCCATTAATTTGTTAGCGATTTTCGCGGAATATTAAAATATTTTTCCAAGATAGCTACTCTTTTGTTAATTGCATATTTAAAAATGACTTTATATTAAAAAACTCATATAGTGTTAATTAATTTTGTTTACTCGAGCAACGAGTAAACTCGTTGTACTCTAATCGAGTACAATTTTTTTCTCTTCTTTTTTTATTTAATCGATTTTACTCGAGCAAACCGCTACCCAAAAGATAAAGGGTGATTTTATTGCTACTTGGTTTTTGTAGTTTATATTTCTGACAGTTCACGCATGATTCTTGACATGTGTCAAACTAAAAAATGCTCAGTTTTGTTTGCCATTTCATCATGAATAGAATAGACATAGCCTGAACAATGTTTGCAAAATATTGAAATTTATTATTAAAATTCCTGCTCTGTGAAAAAGGTGTTTCGCAAGCTACGTCCATTTTATGGTCGTCGTAATCGCATGGAGCATGGTATTCAGCTCATTGTGACCAAATTTCGCACCAGTTTCACTTTATTGGACATCAATCCACCAAATCGTATCCATAGAGAGCATACCGAAGAGAATATTGCTGCTGTATCCACCACTGTTAAAGAAGGTCGCGATATGTCCATCCGGCACCTATCGCAGCAATTGGGTTTGTGTTATTCGACCACTTGGAAGATTTTACACAAAGATCTCGGATTAATGCCATATAAAATATAGCTGGTGCAAGAACTGAATGGGCCTTAGAAAAATCTGGATGAGGATTCGTTTTTTATCGCAAAATTGTCTTCAGCGACGAGTGTCATTTTTGGCTCAATGGATACGTGAATAAGCAGAATTGCCATATTTGGAGTGAAGACCACCCAGAGGCAATTCAGCAGCTACCAATGCGAAAAATGGACCGTTTGGTGCGGTTTATGGCCAGGCGGCATCATTGGGCCGTACTTCTTCAAAGGCGATGAAGGCCGTAACGTGACGGTCAATGGAGAAAGGTACCGTTCGATGATAACAGCCTTTTTTTTTGGCGAAATTCCGAAAATGCAAGAATTGGACTCGGCCGACATGTGGTTCCAACAGGCGGTGCCACATACCACATGCCACACTGCACGCGAAACCATGCATCAATTGAGAGGCGAATTTGGTGAGCAGTTAATATCACATTTCGGTGCACTCAATTCGCCGCCAAGATCGTGTGATTTGACACCGTTAGACTATTTTTTGTGGGACTATGTTAAGTCTCTGTGGTCGTAGTGGTAGTGCGTTGGGCTACTACGCAGAATGTCCGGGGTTCGAATCTCGGCACAGGCAAAATCAAAAAAAAAAAAAAAAAAAAAAAAAATAAAAAAAATAATTTTTCTACACGGCGGCACCACCTCTTGTCAGGCAATGGCAAACCTACAAGAGTAAAAATTGCTATGAAAAGCTTTTCACTTCGCCGTTCGGATTCGGCATTAAACTGTAGGTCCCTTCCATTCATGTACAAATATAACACGCACAACATGAGTGGATGCGAAAAAGCTCGGCCTAGGCCCTCCATGGGCTGTTGTGCCATTAAAAGTAAAGTAATGTTAAGTCTCTTGTCTATAGGGAAAAGCCAAACATGATTGCTGCTTTGGAAGCCAACATTGAACACGTCATTGATCAATGGTGAGATTCCGGCCGAAATGTGTGAAAAAGTGTGCCAAAACTGGACCTTCAGAATGGATCACTTGATCACTCGTAGCCGCGGGCAACTCTGAAGTAAAATTATCTTTAAAAAGTAAATGGTTAATGGATTGATTTATCAATCCAAATAAAAATTTCATTCACTTTTTTAAAATTTCCGTATTTTATTTTTCCAAAAACCAATCACCCTTTATAAGCAAAAACAACACAATACAAATTTCATTTCATTTGCATTTTTAAAAATTTTTTTTTTTTTTATTTTTTCAGTTTTTTGCTGCTTTTTATGCCATTTTTGTGTCGCCTTTTTTTTGCCTTTTTTGCAATTTGATTTTGCAATCTTTAGTTTTTGTGTCCACAAAATCTGCTCCCTGGTTATGATTTATCAAAAGAGGCCCTCATGTGTAGCTCGATTTTAATACATTTACATTTATTAATTTATTATTAATAGAAAAACTGTTTTATATTTCATTTATAAATAGAACAAAGTTATTACTTTCACTTACTGAAGATGAGTCGTCTCAATTTTAGAAACAAAAAGAGATACGAATGCACAAAAATTAAAACTTACGAGTAAGTTATACTAAACTGAATTTAAATATCAATTTTCAAAAAATTTTATACTTACATAAATTCTTAATATTGAGTATAAGAAAAAAATTAGCTTATGCTTGTAACTCTAGTCTAATTAGTTTTAAAAAATATAATTTTTTGTAGTCTACTTACTTACTTACTTACTTACTAGTCTAATTAGTTTCAACAAATATCATTTTCTAGTGTAGTTTCACAAAGTGTGGCCTCTTTTGCCTCCTCCCACACTCACATTACGTACATATCACAAATACGAGTACTTGCACCTATTGTGAACAAGTGGTATCAAATTTTGTTTATTTACGAGTATTTTCAGAAAAAGCTGACCGTGGCAACTTAAAAACTTGATTAGATTGACAAAATGCAGTATATAAATATTCCACATGTGATACAATTTAGTACGAAATTCTAAACAATGGCATATTGTTTAAACAACAACATACAAGTAAATATGAGTATAATTTTCTTAGCGTAATCTTTTATTCCAACGGAAAATTTAAATGAATTTTAAATAAAAACACTTATGAAAGAAATCTAAACTCGCACTGAAAACAAAGTTCTTAGTTAAACAAATATCACATACAATCTACATACATACATATAGAAATATGAATGCATGCATATTTTAATTCATATGTTTTACAATAAAATGCAAAAACGCGATAAATGTTACTCAATTGAAGTGAAAATCAAAGCAGATGTCAATTATATTGCAATCAGTAATTTCATCTACAATAAATATGTACTTATAACATATACTCGTTGTTTCTTTGTTGTAATAATTAATCACGAACATTTACAAATTTCTGTAAGAAAAAAAAAAACCAATAAATAATAAATATCTATCTGCTGGTGTTTTTTTCAGGAGGCGTTTTTTCCCGTAAAAAATCTTAAAACATTAACACTGTTTGAAACATAAATAAGTACAATAAATAAGTCTCTCTCTCTAAACTTGCACATTTTTTTACTAAAAGAATAAATTTCTTTTTTTTATCGGATGCCATTTATTCTACACACCAGAAAGGTATAATCAATGGCGGTCCTTTGAATTATGCCAGACTGATCGTTTCTAATAATTGTTCCTCCAGACGTTCTAATCTCTTTTATTTCCTCAATATATATAATAAATTACTTACTTACTTTTAGTGGCATATAATAAATAAGAGTTTTAAAAAAAAAACACAAATTTCAAATTCCAGTGTCTCAAGTTCAAGCAAAATCTTCATATTTCATTTATTCGAATTACTGTCGCAAAATGCATTTCAAAGTGTCGATGTTTTTAAACAATGAAATTTCCTAGGCAAATAAGAAAAATCATCAGTCAAATATCCTTTGTCTAAATATGTAATTGTCGATTGCACTAAACGAGCATTACTTTAATATTTCTCATTGCCGGTATGTAATTTAATAATTAGTTATATTATAATAACTCGTACTTATAATATATGCACAAGTATGTGTAAATGAGAAAATATATATAATTAATACACTTGCACAATTCTCATCACAGAACTGTTCAACAAAGAAAAACACAACACCTTTTCCAAACTAAGTATTCTTTACAAAATAAATGTATTAAATAATTTTGTTATTTTTGAACGTAATTTTTGTTTTTTTTTTTTTGTTTTCATATCATAAGTTATAACCAGATTTTTTGTTTTTATGAATAAATTTTAGAAACAAGTTATCAAATACATATAAGTAATATTTTCTGTATCCAAAGCTAACTTTAAATCAAATAAAACAAAAGCCACTCAGAATTTCGTCGCGTGACCGTTCTGCGTAAGAGTAAATTTTTGAATGCGTTGACTTGAAGGAGTGAAGATAATAATAGCTATATTTCTTTGACGCGTATAGTGCATATGTAAGATATTTATCGCAGTGACAAAAGAAGCGCGTATCCCTGCTTAACTGTTTGTGAACCAAACTTGACAGCACTAAGATTAAATTTAACTATAGCTATATAACATGTAAAACAGCCTACCCTGCAAAAAGGTGAGGAACCTATTTTCTTGTATTCAAACTAGTATGTCGCTGCGGTGTAGTGGTATATCCGGGTTTCGAATCTCGGCACAGGCAAAATCAAGAAGTAGAAAAAACAATTTTTCTACACAGCACCACCTCTTGGCAGGCAGTGGCAAACCTACAAGAGTAAAAATTGCCTATGAAAATTCTTTTCACTTCGCCGTTTGGATTCGGCATTAAACTGTTGGTTCCTTCCATTCATGCACAAATATAACACGAACAACATGAGTGAATCCGTAAAGGTCGGCCTAGGTGTTCCATGGGCGGTTGCGCCATTAAACAAAGAAGAAGAAGAAGAAGTCATAAAAATGTTTGTTGACCTTTTTACTATTACTGTTCCATACGCACAATAAGATAAATGGAGCCATTTAGTACAAATAAATACACCGCTGACTATCAAATATGTACTATGACTTGGCTACTCTTTTTTTATCCCGGTTATAATTATTCGCAGGGATAGATATCGCCGCGATATAAGCATATATAGGATTAATTTCCAGTACAAAATTTTTTTAATCCGGTTTAACGCGACAAAGGACTAAAAAGAGACAGCTAATACATATATATTTCAGAAAAGTAGTAAACAACTTTTTTACAGGTGGGTATATTGCAAGAGGGTTGTAGGTAGGAGGTCTTAGTTTGCACTTAGTTTGGCTTTTTATTTTAACTACGTACATATACTTGTACATATGAATATTATTATTTAAATACGAAACTACTAAAGCGGATATTAGTAATACAGGACATGATTGTACTTAGACTTGTTTTGAAGGCTGACGACAGGCAAAACACGTCGTCTGACGAAAATCAAAAGGCATTAGCATTAGTACCCACATATGTACATTTAGTATGAAACCTCGGTTGGCATGTGCACACTCTGCTGACGTGATATTACTATTTGTGGCCTATGCCTCTGGTTTGGGACAGCATGTGTCTCGTGTTTGTGTTTCCGAACGCACTTTGTGCCCAAATCCTTGTAATATGAGCGTCGGTCTCTTTGTTTACATTTCTTCATTATGTCAAACGCGCGTAGGCGTTAATTAAAACTGCTAGTATTTATCTTGTTCTTGTGCTTTACGGAATGCTGAATTAGTTTTTTTTAATTGATTCATGTATTTCTTCAAATTGTTTTTTAAACATACGAAAATACATGACAAATCGCTCTTTCAGTTTATCATTAACAAATTTTACAAACTCCCCACAAGTATCCCTACTTTTATTAATCCTATGCATCCAATATCTTCTGTTTACTCTCTTTTTTGTTTTGTTCACGATCTAAGTCGATACAAATTTTCATATTTTAAAATATCGTCATCTGTATTGCTTGCAATCATTTTTTTAAAAACTGATGTTCTTCATCAAATTGTTTTCATCTGTGTACATACTAAGCGTTTCATCAGCTTAGTATGTACACAGAGCATCACGTTGCATAGTGTCGCATCATGTAGCGTCAGCCTTTACACCTTTACACACACAGCCGTGGCTGTGAATTTAGCACATATTGAAAACATATTACATATTATTCTCTCTCTCTCTCTCTCTCTCTAGACTTGCACATTTTTTTACTAAAAGAATTAATTAATTTTTTTTATCGGATGCCATTTATTCTACACACCAGAAAGGTATAATCAATGGCGGTCCTTTGAATTCTGCCAGACTGATCGTTTCTAATAATTGTTCCTCGAGACGTTCTAATCTAAAAACGGGTTCGGGTTGAAATTAAGTATGGTACAAAATAACGATTTAAAAATGCTGTATCGTTAATACTGTATGTTCAAAACTCTGCTTTTTTTAATTCTGTATACCAAACTTTCTAAATTAGCTCACTCTTTTATAATTAGCACATATTAACGCGCAGCCCTTGGCAAAATAGTCGGTCTATCTGATCGGTTCGGATTCCGGAAGTAGTTACCCAAATTAATAACTTTAAAATAACACTATCTCTATACTTTTGATAAGCAATCGAGTTTAAAAAAAGGCTTTATGGCAGCTTGACTGGGCTCAGTTTTCTCAAATACTTTACAGTTTTAATGATTACAGCTTAAACTAAGTAGAGCCAGAGAAAATCTCGTAATGGCAATGAATGGAGATAAGCGTTTTACATAGTATTGTAAATATTCTGTACACAAGTTTTGATACAACAATGGGTTTTTAAGCAGATAGTGGCATTTTTGAGAAGTACTTAAACACAAATTTTCATTTATGTCGATATAGTGCAAATGTATGAATGAAAGTACCTATGTACATATATACATAGTAAGCTTTTTTCTTTTGAATATTTTATGATGAATTTCAAAGTCTATGATTTATTATCTAAACACATAAGTATGTACATAATATAGTTCAAAAATATATTGTACTTCTATGCACAGTGAAATATGGATAACATTACATACTCGTATGTAGAAGGGTGTTTAAAAAATTTGGTTGATAAAACTGAACGATATATTGACATTGGATTGAATTTCTTTAAGTATGTAGTTTATTTAAACGAATTTAAAACATTTTTTGAGAACAAGTGTCAGAATCTTACTTTTATAAATGAAATTTTTCTACTAAGCGTTTCTAAATATAATGACCGAGAGTTGAGCATCGATCTATGAGCATTAATATGGGTAAATATTATAAAACAATAAATTTTAAACATTAAAATCTCTTTGGGCCTATAACAAGTTCAAGGTTCTAAAATTAAGTTTTAAGTTTCAAAGTTTCTTACTTACTTACTTACTTTACTGGCACTACAACCGATGATTGGTACTGGCCTTCTCTATAAAGCTTCGTCTGTCGCCTCTGCTATGCGCGCGCTGGCGCCAGTTGATAAGGCCAAGTGCAGTCAGGTTGCCCTGTACCTGGTCTTTCCAATGTAGTTTAGGACGTTTGAATAAAACACCCTTCTAGCCGGAGCGCTTTCTTCCATTCGCTCAACATGACCCAGCCAGCGAAGCCGCTGGAGTTTTATACGCTTGACTATGTCAGTGTCGGCGTACAGCTCATGCAGCTATCGTTCCATCTTATTTGATATACGTCGTCCACGCATACTGGACCGTAGATCTTACGGAGTATCTTCCTCTCGAACGCTCCTAACAGCCTCTCACCATTGATGGTCAATGTCCACGTCTCTGCGCCATACATTAGGACGGGAAGGATGAGGGACTTATAGAGCGGTATTTTCGTCGGTAGAGAGAGGGCTCTACTTCTCAATTGTCTACTGAGCCCGTAGTAACAACTGTTGGCAAGAGTTAGTCTCCGCTTGATCTCAAGGCTGACATTATTGTTGGTGTTTATGCTGGATCCTAGATATACGAAATCCTTGACGACTTCAAAAGTATAATTGTCAACAGTGACATTTTGTCTAAGACGCCGTGACTCTTTGTTTGTTGACACAAGGTATTTCGTTTTGTCCTCGTTCACCACTGGACCCACTCGACGAGACTCCCTTTCCAGGTTGGATAATGCTGCACTGACTGCTCGAGCGTTTTTGCTCTCTTCGTGGACACAGTCTTCAAAAAATGGAAAAAATCAGCATTCTGTGGAACTATATAAGACTGACTTATAAGCACACATTTAATTTTCTTGCTTGACGTCATTTTAGAAATGCTCATAGCATACTGTCAATTAAATTATAATAACATACCATCAACAGAGACAGAAAGTTTTTATGTAAAAACAACTAGCCATAAATGAAAGCCACGAAAGTTGTTTTTTTGCCATCAATATTTCTAGTGAAGACACCTCATGTCAATGCCATACCAATAAAAGTTAAACATTTAAGCAAGACAGAATTTTGCTATCAACCTGACATAAATTGACATGAAAGGAAGCAACTATGAAGATAGAACAAAATTTTTTTTAGCAAATATGCTCGGAACGACAGTTAAAACAATAAATATGGTTGTGTTGGCAACCCTGTGTGCTTCACGTGCTAAACATTTTGACATTTCTTATAACAAACACAAAAAAGTTGCACCGATTAGTTTTGAGTTTAGAAGTTACTTTAGTTGCCGCGAAATTTTCATCATTATCACAGTTATGACCACCACACAGAAACGGGAATACGATTCCACGGTAGGTGGCAGTGTTGTCTTAGCCAGCCATGTACCCACTTATCGTTATGCCGCCTTAGCAGTGCAAGAAATGCGACTATTGTTGGACGCTGTGCGTCATCCAACAAGCACTAAGCTTGTTTTTCAAACGTTACCCAAGCATATGCGCCGGCGCGCCATGTCACATCACCCAAAACGCTTGCCACGTAAATATCGTTCTGCACATCGTGCCCAAATGGCCAAAGCGGGAAAACCGCAGCTCACTAAAAGACCATCGCGTAAACATCGTCGACGCCCGGGTAATCTGTTGCGTGAATATCTGCGGCGGCAGCGACGTCACGTTTGGTTAGAAACTCACATTTGGCATGCACGTCGCTTCCATATGATCGAGCGTTGGGGCTATCGTTTGCCCTATGCTAGCTGTGACAAAACGTATCGTGCTTGTTATCGGGCAACAGCGAAACACTGTCTGCTGCAGGACATCTCTTACCATGCTTGTCTACAGCTGGAAGGTACACTGGAGCAACTGCGTTTGGGATTTATACGACTGAGTAGCGCAAAATGTGGTTTGGGAATTACTGCCAAAACTTTTATTACTGGTAGACGTGAGGGTAGCATTGACCTATTTCGAGACGGTCAATATCCAGAAGGAGCACTGGGTCGTGTCACATTTATGTGGCGTCCATTGGCAGAGGATAAATCAAGAGATTTGGAAGCACATCGAACGCTTTGGCTTTGGTTACATCCAAGTGCATATAATACTGTTCTACAGGAGTTAATAAAAGTTTTTGAACTCGTTTCAATGAAGAGCATTAAAGTTAAATTGAAAGCGGATGACGGAATTTTAGATAATGTAGTAGAAGAGGTTACAAATGTCGCCGAAAGTATCAACGATTGTAAGTAAAAAATACTCTACTTCATTTATAAATAAGTAACAACATCACTTTATTTTTTATCTTTTAGCTAATACATCATCGAGCAGAAAGTACTCGAAATCATCGAAACCCACTGCACCCATAAAATCTCAACGACGCCTGCAATTCATGACGAAAACCTTGTCTTATGAACGCATAAAACGCTATAGAAATGTTGAAGGCACAATTCAACTCAGTGACCTAAAAGACACAATGAATCGTTTCCGTCTCACGGGTCCTCTTGCTCAAAGTATATTGACACATGCGTTCAAAATAAAGCAATTGATACCGGCGACTGGAAATTTGCCACAAGAGAATTGGCTACATACTTCAATATCAAAGGAGAAAGTCTTTCAATCTTTCCATGAAACTCAAACCAAGTACTGGCAAGAATGCAGTGAACTGAGTTCCCCTGCAGAACTTATGTCCAACATGATAATTGCATTAAACATTGAAGATCCGCGTGTTAATCGGCCTCACAAGCGTTCAAAAGCTTTACCCACTCCCACAGAAGATATTCCTCGACAAATAAGTGATTTTCTTCTAGATGTGCCCACATGTTTAGCACAAAGCGCACTCTGGGACTCGGAGGTGCGTGATCATATCTGCGAACAGATGGTTACAACGCGTACGTACTGCGAGCTGCGCGCTAAACATGCCGTTGTACCGGGAGCGCCTTGTCGCTTTGAGCAGCAATTGCAGCCAGTTCCTATTTTGTTAATACAACGTCCTGGCTCACAGCAGCCGCAATACAAATGCCTGGGCTACGGTTGTGGCTGGGAAGTTATTGCACCAGCAGGTTATGGTATGGCGATTTGGTTATCGTTGATTATGTGGGGTGCTAAACCAGGAGGGTTACGGGAATTCGACTCCATTGCTAGAGAAATGGGAACCGAGCAACATTTACCCGACACGGTGGCAGGTAAATTAAAATTATTTCTTACCTATTTTAATATTTTAAATATGCTTTTGATTTGTAAGGTCAGCAGAGCACCACTGAGCGTTATGCTGAATTATGTGCCAAATATTTTCGACAACCGCCAAATAAACGTTGCAACTATCGTAAGTTTGCAGTAGCAAGTCCATTTCGTGCGCCCTTTGCGCAATTGGTGCGTGATTGGTTACCAGATGACCAAGCAAAACATGTTGAAAATGACACCCCCAACTCTAAGTTTTATATTCTACGCGATCGTTTGTTATTACAACAGCTTAATAAGTGTCTAACTCAAAACCGCAAGAATTTCATATTTCCCAATGAAATTTCACCCAACTGCCTTATACAATTGCAGCTGCAAATGAAATCACGGGGAAATCTTAATGATTTCTCGTTAATTTGCTTACCAACACGTTCAGATTTTAAACGCAATCTAAAGCAAATGAAACGCGAAAATCGTGATCCCGTTTATACGGAGCCAATGCTGCCTGATCCTAATGAGAAAGAACGAAAACAATTGCGAGTACAGCATAAAAAAATATTGAAACGTTTGAGAGCACGACGTGTGCGGGAAAAACGAAAAATTCAGGTCAGATTATGTTGATTATGCATTAACTTACCCAAATACTTACTATACCTCTAAATTTACATACAAATAATATATTTCTATTATTTAGGAAACAAGTTCCAAACGCGTACACATTCGCGCTGCTGGCACATCACAACTCGTTGCCACACAATTTAAAAAAATGTGTGCACTCTGGCTACCCACAACTGATTCTTCTAGTCCTCGCTACACAGTCAGTAAACAGGCCACTCGAGAATGTTTCGGTTATATTACGACAGCAAGTTTCAGTTACACCGAGGCGACCGTCTGCGGCATTGGTTACGTTACTGTAGAAGGACTCAAACGCTTATTAGCGCTCTGCAAGCAAACACATATGAAGCAGCCTATGTGCCTGGTGCGCAGCACCACATCTCGTCATTATCGATTTGCAACTTTTAAACTTAACTTACTAGTTTGATAAACCTCGAGTTTTTCAATTATTCACAATATGCATTTGTCTTTTATTCATTAATTTTAGTGTGATTTTCTTGGAAATTTTTTTTTTTTTTAATAAATTATTAAGTTCACTCATTTGAGTCTATGTACTACAAATTCTAGTAACTTTTTAACATAAACAAATTTAGCATTAACAAATGAAAACAAACCAAAAAATGCAATGATTTTTTGTTTCTTTAAGTAAACTATATACAAAGTGATACAATAGGTAGAGTAGAAAGCTGAAATAAATTTGTTTAAACTAAAAGTGAAATGTTTGTAAGTTGGACTTCATATTTTTTTATCTAGTATTTAACTTATATCTGAGTTTTGTTTCAGGTTTAGAGTTTGTTCTTTTTGCTACTATGATATTTGACAGCATTGCGCTTTTGTAGCTTCTAAATCCGTTGTTGTTTTATTTTTTGTACTGTTACTATTGTCTTCAGTCTGCAAATAGATATGAATAACGAGTATAAATAATGAAAGCAAAAATATTGTATGTAGTATGTACTTAAGAACAAAGTTTAAATCTCTACTTAACAAATTAAAACTTGGGAAAAAGATGGAAAACTAAATAGAAAAGAAAAAACATGTTAGCATATGATTACTACCTACATATGTACGAGTATATATGTATAATTGGAAATCATTTGCTTTTCTTCATTAGTGTGTGTATATAAAATTTTCTAACAATTTTTCTACTGCACGTTTGTTATTTAATCAACGAAAAGCTTCTCAAAGCGTACCCAAGTTGCACGAAAAAGTAGTTAGAAAGGAAGTTGGATTACGCTTTAAGTGTAAATTTTTTTATTATTAGAAGTTTTCATAATTTTTGTACAACGTGAGAATAATTTAAATGTATGATCGAAAGGTTTCCATTGAAATGATGTTGCTTAGAAGGACACATTATAAAATTTTCTTATTGTTTTCTCTTAGTCTGGTATGGAGCTTTGTTTTCTAAGGAGTGAGATCGAAATTGTTTAACTTTAAATTGTCCTAGCACTGAAATCCCTTATGCAAATACAAAAATGTAAACAGGTTTGAAAAGAGAATTTAATTTCTGATAAAATGATCAATAAAACTAATTTGTTTATTGTTTTTTACAGATTCGGACAGCTTTTCCGGTATGCCTGCCATTAGCGCCTTTACTGTCATTTCTGAGACTCTCTTGGCGGCAGCATTCCACTTATTTCTAAGATCTTCCATGGAATTGGCTTCTTTGTTTGTTGTCTTTAATGTTCTTTTCACTAGAGCCAATTTTTGGTACCAATTTGATGCTTTGGTCTTCGAACCATTTAAGGGTTACTTTACTATAGTGGCAGGAAGCTAGATCAGGCCAAAAGAAAGTAGATACATTGTGCTTTCTAATGAAGGGCAGCAATCTCTTCTGTTACGAAACTTTTACTCCTTAGCCCACAACTACAAATCGCTTGCCATACCAGAAACTTCTTCGGGAACTTGGACTTTTGTTTTGTCCTAAATCTTTCCTCAACTCCTCCTCTTTCCTTTGCGGTGTAAAACTCTTGACCAGGCAATTGAGAAAATTTAGACAACACGTATAGTATGTTTCATCGTCCATAACACAGCAATCGAATTTTTTGAAAAAAATCTGTCTTCAACTTTTTAGCTCGGCTCTGGGCTACCAAGTTCTTTGTAGCTTTCCTGTCGGGTACTGAATGCACTTTGTATGTTTTAAGACCCGCATCTATTTTAATTTTACGAACCAAAAACTCACTGCAACTCGCTTTTTCCGCCAAATTTCGATTAGACAAATCTGGATTCTTCTCGAAGAGAGCAACGACTTTCTTCGCCTTTTGTGGAGACATGAAACCGCATTTCCTTTCAGATCCATATTTTCTAGCAGTCTGTATTAAATTTTTTAAGAATCATCGAGACAGTGTTTTGTGCAACTTTCGCCTTATTTGCAATGGTTTTCTGGCTCCACTGCGGATTTTCTCGAAATAATTCAACAACTAAATCGCGTCTTTCCACTTCCGATGCCATAACTCAACTGAAAGTTCACAAGTCAAAAAACGTGATTGTATTTCATCAGAATTTCTCCAACGCAAAGTCTACTATTTGAATTTTTTCATTCAGATGAAGAATTTCAAAGCAGTGGTCTTTCAAAGTTATCCGATTTTTTCAATCTCACTCCTTACATACTTAGGATTCTACAATTGCTACATTTAGTAGAAAAGGATACACTTTTTGTAAACAAAAACGTTGACATCTTCTTATCATCGCTCTTAACTGTCATTACTGATTTATATGTTTGACTATTCCTATGCAAGTCTTGCGTTGAATAGTTGTTTTGTAATCCGTGTCACTGTTTCGAAATCTCCAAAATATAAGTATGTCTGGTCTGGCATTCTACTGCATACTCTATTGTTCGACTATGACACAAAATTGTAAAATAGTTTGCTGGCAAGATTATGTATTACTGAAATCTTTGGGACTATTACTGCGTTGAAAATTTCACCCAGAAAAATTTACTATCAAATAGAATATCCTACCAATTACCTTTCACTCTACTCTTCTAGAAGTGTTTTGAGTAAAGTGTAAATGTTTTTACTAAGTGCCCTACAATACAGAATATAGCAAATCACCTATCACCTATTATCTTATTACTATTTGAAATCGTTTATACAACTAATGAGATGTGATTAGAGTTCAATTCTACCATGCTTGAACTTCTTTTTAAACATTACAGCTAATAATTGAAATATATGCATGTATATACGATACTTATGTAAATATACGATTAATTCAAGTTTTGGTGTTAGAACTTAGACTATTTTGTATTTGAAAATTTACCGAGAAACGTTTTTACTTAATCACTTTCACTTTATATTTCAATTATTTTTGATGCACTTTGTAAGGTAGGCGAGACGAAAAACTACATTTTTTTACAAGCGATTGCATGTAGGATGCTGTTGAAGGAAGAAAAATAATAATAAAAGAGAAATGAAATAAAAATAGATTATTAAAATAATACAATATTAGAAAAAATTCGTTAAAAATATTTTGTATTCCTTTGTGTTTATAAATTTAATAATAAATTTAATGAATTTAAGATTCAAAAAACAAAAAACAAATTGTCAACATATCTGGTAATTAGTCAAATACTTTATTGATTCCGAAAAAATTTAAATTTTTACCATTTTTGATGCAGTTTTTTCCCCATATTTAGCGTAAGTAAAAACAATCGATGAATCAATTGCAAATAGCATTCAATAATAAGTGTGTTGGTTTTTTCATAATAGAGTTTAATAATAGTAAATATAACTTTGCAACATACTCGTTTTATAAGTAATTGGTTGAGTTTTTGCCTAATTATTAAAATAATCGTAATTGTTTTTTGTCTTCACCATAACTTCATTCAAAAGTATAGAATTTCAAACAATTTGTCAATAAATGTTTGCATTTATATTTTTTTGTTTTTTTTTTTTTTTTTTTTTTTGTTTTTGTATATATTTTTCAATTGTAATTGCATATGCAATTTGGTTTTTTGTTCAAATTAAGATTTAAAATTGCATTATATTAATGTTTAATAATGTAACTTCCTAATTAATTAAGTGGAGCATCTATGCTTCTATTTATTATTAATTGCTTTTATGTCGGCTTTTCTATTTTAAAGTTTTAGGATTTTTTTCTAGAAACAAATCAGCATGTTAATTAATTTTGTTGGCTCGTTTTGTTTTTGTGTTTTTTACACGCAAAAATATATATAAGTTTGTATGCTAAAATATTTATTTTTAACTGTTTTTTTGTTTTTTTTTTTGTTTGGTTTTAATTTACCCATTTGGCAAGCGCATCCTAAAAAGAAAAATAGTTAAGAGAAAAAAAACAAATTAGCACATAGAATTTAAACTGAAAATGCATCAGCTTAGCAAAAGAGTTTTAAAGTTTTTAAATCTATTTGGCTATTACCAAGTAACTCTTATATGCACTTTAAAACCTTTGTGCCAAATTCGAATACACGTATGTGCGTAGCTTCTTTTCTATACTTTACCCTGACATCGTCCATTTCATCATCCGATGAGGAGTGTGAGAGACCATTATATGTCTTAAATGTAACATTTGTCATAAATGTTTTCAATAAACTAGCGCTTAATTGTCCAAATTTATATGGTACAACAGGATCAAAATCACCATGAGCTTGAAATATCTGTAAAAGTATACATAAATGCATGATTCCAAATCATCATGCATCGTACTCACCGGAATATTGTCAGCATTCGTTTTCATACCAGGAAACTGCTTATGCAATGGCAACCAACACGACAGCGCCACTACACCGGCCAGCGGTTGGTTAAATGTTAAAGCCGAATACAATGCTAAGGCACCACCTTGCGAGAAACCACCCAAAACAATACGGTTTGATGGTATGCCACTTTGTATTTCTGCATTCAGCATACTCTGGATATTTTTTGAAGCCGATTTAATGCCTTCTTCATCCTCTGGCCCTGATATATCCAACGTACGTAAATCAAACCATGATGGCATACGGAAACCTGCATTTAAGGTAACAGGCTGTGTAGGTGCCGTTGGGCAGATAACTTTCATGCTCGGTGGACGTATCATTCCTAGGGCAGAGCTCCATCCATGCCTGGAAGAAGTAACAACAAAAATTAAAAAAAATAAAGTGAGGTTTGTAGGAAATTGGAGCTAAAAGATAAATGTGGCTAAATTATATTTAGAAAATTAGATTAGCGAAGCAGTAATTCTTAGAGTGGCTGTTTGGAAGACAACTAGCTACTACTTCCCAACCTTCGGACAATCTGAGCTATTTGTCACATATGTGTTATTTACGATATTAGTATACTAAAATTTAAATTTTAGTATTTACTATTAGGTAGCTTTATTATTTGTTTGAACTTTGCACTATATGTACATATATTTTTTTATTACTTATTTAAAATACAAAATTAAATTATAGAATTTACATAAATGCAAACAATTGTTGTAACTTTTTAAAGCTTTCTTCGAAACTCAAACTAAACCGAATAAGAAACAGTTTCTTAGTCTCCTCTTCTACTAGGGGGGTTTGTGGGAAAGGCATGAAGACGAAAGGTACGAGGTACAGATTAGCTCTTACCGGCATTTCCTGTTTTCCAAAATTGCTCAACAAATCTTGCTGTGTGGAAAAGCAAGAGGTGAGACCAAAAGTTAATTGTATAATTACTTTCGAGAAATCTTGCATAGTGGAAAAGAGGACTACTATTAATGTAAATAAAAAATACACCTTAATATATTCAGGCCAACAGAACAGCCTTGAGATGATATACAGGCACAGCCATAGGCAAGCTAACGTTTGCCCTTCCATATCAGAAACAAAAATATTGAATAAATATTAACTAATTTTTGGTTTACTCGATAGAGCATGTACATGCTATGCGAATGGAAATATACTTTGAAAATTAAATGAAAGTATTCAGAGCTGAAATCTTTATAGGAAAGTATAGAACCGAACGAGTCAATGAAGTCAAAACAGAGACACAGAGTTTACTAGGTGATTTATAAAGTATTACTATGCAAATTTCACCAGAAATAAAAATACTTTCATACATAATGTAAAACTAGTTCGATTCCAGAAATAAACTACTACAAAAGACATATTAATAGGGGTTTAAAAACAATAAATTATCACATTTAATGCAAATTAATTATAATAATTAGCATTTTGTGTAACGATCGAAACATTTCTGTGAACTTTTGACAAAACAACTTATCTCTACATACAAATTTCCATAATTTCGTTCAAAATTTAATCCATAAATCTTGAAGTGAAAGAACTAGATTTATAGAGAAAATACGCAAAAGCTCATCGAATTTAAAAGAATAGATTAAATTTCGTATGTAGAAATAAGTTGTTTTGCCAAATTCCACATGTGATATGAACACATTTATACGAGAGATAACGTAAATGAATTACATAATCATATGTATAAATATTCCCCTGTCACAACTCCTCCAAAATTAAGCTATTAGCTAGCAACTAGTCAAATGTAAAGATCTACTAATAATAGATTTACTGATACAACAAAAGGAATCCTACTCTTGAGGATTTTTGATTATCAGGATCCATGATATGACAATGTTATATTTTCTACATACATACCCAGTATCTCCCAGACCATGCATGAAGATCAACTGTAAGCAAAAATAGATTTTATAAACAAATGGAGTTACTTAAAAATCATTATAAAACTCACAGTTGATGTATGTTTGGCAGTAGCCTCAATTATCACCGGTGCTATCGACATATCAGCGTTTTTTGTTAATTAGTTAGCTCTAATAACGTTCCTTTTATAAAATACTGTCTCCGCGACACTAATAACTGTCGAGGTATTGCGATTATTCCTTATAATCAATACAGGAAATAAAAGGAATTGCTTTATAGTTTCACTCTTGCGTGTTACTTGTATTGACGACAACGCGACAATGCATTCAGGTACACAAATTCATTCACTTAATTATTCAAAAATTATGATTTGAATAATTGATATACAAGTTAGATGTGTGTTTATATTAACAATAAGAGCAGACTTCCGCCTCCCTTGTAGCTTAACTTGGCCGAGTAATATTGTAGTCGTGAGCACTGTTCCAGTTCCTTACCAAACACACTCGAAATATGATTAGGAGAGAAAGATGTCACGATATATATGCATTCTGTAATTTGAAGATGAGAAATTAAAGTAATGCAAAGCAAAATAAATTTTCTGAGTTAGAAATTTAAAATGTAAACGAAAATGTATATGTAAAACAGGAACTGCCAAGAAAAATTGATATTGATTTTGCGCCCTACAGCTACTTATGAACGGGGTTTTTTCATTTCAATGCCAAAATCTTGAAACTTTGCAGATTTTTTTCACTTTTCTAATGTGGCATATTCAATAACTGTTTTCACAATTTTCATTACTCTAGGAAAAATAAAATTTAGAAATTACCGCAAAACACAGCGAAAAACTTCAATGCTCCAAAAAAAAATTCCACATACGACAAAAAATATTTGACAGTTATTCCCAAATGACAGCGGACAGTACTGCCACACCGAAATATGCTGTCCTATTTTAGTACTGTTGGTTTCGTTAGCTATTGGTAACGTCATAGTTTTTGTGCTTGTAGTTTGTTTTGATAAATTCAACTATTGAGAAAATTTGTTTGATTAGAGGTTTCAAATTTATTAGCTCATTCAAAATTGTATGTTGTCCCCACTCTACTGGACCAAGCATTTTTTTTTTAACATTCCCTTATCACACGAAATACATTTGCTTAGAGTTACCAGATGAGTCTAATAAGAAATTGGTACTTCACATATGAAACTCAAATGGGTTGTAAATTGTTCCGAAAATTTTCTTTTCTAGGTCCATGGAAGGGCCTAGGGCATCTACTCATGTTGTACGTGTTATATATTTACGAAGTGAAAAGTTTTTCATAGGCAATTTTGAATCTTGTAGGTTTGCTATTGTCTGCCAAGAGCTGGGGCCGTGTAGATTTTTTTCTACTTTTGCCTAGATTTGAGCCGCCAACATACTACCTACTACACCACAGCGATTTTTAGATTCATATGACTCAAAAAAAGTAAAGTCGAGCAAAATTTCCAATGTAACCACGACATTACTTACTTTACTTTACTTTACTTTTAATGGCACAACAGCCCATGGAGGGCCTAGGCCGAACTTTTCGCATCCACTCATGTTGTGCGTGTTATATTTGTACATGAATGGAAGGGACCTACAGTTTAATGCCGAATCCGAACGGCGAAGTGAAAAGCTTTTCATAGCAATTTTTACTCTTGTAGGTTTGCCATTGCCTGCCAAGAGGTGGTGCCGTATAGAAAAATTATTTTTTCTACTTTTTGATTTTGCCTGTGCCGAGATTCGAACCCCGGACACTCGGCGTAGCAGTCCAACGCACTACCACTACACCACAGCGACCACTACGGAACCACTCGGACCACGACATTAACGGAATTATTTTGTCATGAATTATGATAATAAAGTCACTGTTAAATAAAATACACTTTCCCAACTTTTTTTAAATAAATATGAATGTTATCTCTACGCATATGTCATAGATATGATTTTTTTTTTGTTGTGCTTGCATAGATATTTTTTTTTTATTGTTACATTCAACACACAGGGTATACCCGTATGAATGCAGAGAATCATGTTGAATGGAGGGAAGATTGATAGGTGGGAAGAAAAAGGAGGGAGAATGAGAGAGGGAATGGAATCACACAGAACACCGGTAGAGAGATAGATAGCCATTGCGGAAGTGTTATGACATTACCACAATGAACTTCAATTTATCAGTGTCGACTATGACCGCATTGTAGCGCCAAAGGCCGAGCTTTTCGCATCGACTCATGTTGTGATATTTGTACATGGATGGAAGGGACCTACAGTTTTATGCCGAATCCGAACAGCGAAGTTAAAATCCTTTGCTAAGGCAATTTTTACTCTTGTAGGTTTGCCATTGCCTGCCAAGAGGTGGTGTCGTGTAGAAAAATAGTGTCTTCTACTTTTTGATTTTGCCTGTGTCGAGATTCGAACCCCGAACACTATGCGTAAGAGTCCAACACACTACCGCTACGCTTCAGCGATACCGTAGAACTCTACGGTTATGTCGGATTCCTGCGCTGTACGCCAGCTGTTCACATATACTCCTTGACTCCGTTGTCCCTGTCATATGTATATTGCTAAAATTGCAACCGATTATTCGCGTAATCATTAACTTCCAGTGTTATGATTGCACAGTACTTCTTAGTGCCACTCTGTCACCGACTGCCGCTAGTATGTGTACCAATAATCACCATAACGAAGTCGGTTTAGCTATATCCGTTTGTCTGTGCGCACAATAACTCGAGTAGGTTAGAAGCGGTGGTGGATGCCTCTCAGACACCGCTAGGTCCATAGTGACTTTAGGGTCAATTAGAACTTCGAGCTTCAGTACGAAAGCACCCGTAGTATGTTAAAAGTTTTTAGAAGAACCAAATTTATACTGGTTTAGTCATTTAGGCAAAGAAAAAAAGCGTTTGTATTGCCTAGTCTTTAACATAGTCGTAGCTAGTATTTGGTAATGGATCCCGACTTACCGCCTTCACAAATACACTGCAATTTTTTTAAAGTTTTTGAGAACAGGTCTGTGCTTTTTACATCTATATTTACCTTTTACCATATAATTTTTTTTAGGTCACTCAAAAATTTAGGAAGAGGGTTAAAAATACTATTTATTGACTTCAGAATTTATATGACAGAATCAATTTTGAGTTTTTTTAATAAATAAATACCTTTGAAATTGAAAAGCTTTTATACTAAAATCTATTTTAAAAAAGCTTCATAGTGCTTGGCATACATCTGTCATGCTTTATAGTTCATTTCTTCGGTGCCTAGTGTAAAAATAAAAAATATCCAAAATAATTTGTGTAGAAAAATTGCAAAAAAAATGTTAATACCCAATATTAAGTTGGGGAATGACATAACAATTCCAACAATAGGACTTGGTACTTGGCGGGTGAGTTTTGTTTTGTACTCGTTTAGAATTTCAAATATCTTTTGCATTTCCGTGCATACTCGTATTGATGGTGACATTGAAAAAAAATTTTGTGAAAACGTGTAGTAGTTTTTCACGGTCAATATCACAGAAGCTAAATTAAAAGCTCGCATGTGGCATTCATACTGCTGCTTTACTTATCCAACTATTTGTAAAGCTCTTAAGCATTTATGAAAGTGCATCGGCATCATTCTGTTATTTTTTCATCATCTCTCTCCCTCTCTAATTTTCTTTACATTCTTTAGAGTCCACCGGAAGTTGTCAGACAAGCAGTAAAAGACGCCATAGAAGTTGGTTATCGACATATAGATTGTGCGCACTCTTATGGAAATGAGAAGGATGTGGGGGTGGCAATTGAGGAAATAATATCACAAGGAGTGGTGAAAAGGTACTGAAAAGAAAATATACTCTAAAACTTGCATACGAATTGTAATACCATATTAACTGATCCAGTGCTTTTTAATGCTTGGTTATTCATTTTATTTATATTTTTACAGAAAAGATCTTTTCATAGTTAGCAAACTTTGGAACACTTATCATCGACCCGATTTGGTACATGAGGGTTGTAAGATTTCTATGAGAAATTTACGTGTCGAATACCTCGATTGTTATTTGATACATTGGCCAACAGCATTTAAAGACGACACTGCTGAGCTCTATCCAAAAGATAAAGATGGCAATACTATTTATGCCCAAGTCGATTATATTGAAACATGGCGTTCTATGGAGACACTAGTCAACGCTGGTCTATGTCGTTCGATTGGTTTATCGAATTTTAATAAACGACAAATTCAACGTATTTTGAAGATCGCCCGCATACCGCCAGCAATTTTACAAATTGAATGCCACCCATATTTAAATCAAAAACGTTTAATCGATTACTGTCGAGCAAATAATATTGTTGTAGAGGCATATAGTCCATTGGGTTCACCACACACTCCCTACGAAAAACCATGGGATTGTGCTCTGATGGAACATCCAAAAGTTCTCGAAATTGCAAAAAATCATTCTAAGCATCCAGCGCAAATACTAATACGTTATCAAATTCAACGTGGTAATGTTGTTATACCCAGATCGATTAATAAATTGCATATGACAAGTAATTTGGAAGCATGCAGTTTGAAATTAACTGAAAATGATATGAAAGAACTAAATGGTTTGGATTGCAATGGTCGTTTTATGACCTGGAATGTGTAAGTATGGATAATCTATTTATAATTACAATTATTACAATAATAATTATTGTTACATGTTATTTAGTGCTACTGGACATCCAAATCATCCGTTCGAGAACGATCACCTCTAATGTAAAATAAATAATTAAAATAAAATTGTACCTGAAGTTTTTTAATTTTGAGTGAAATCAATTGTCAAAAATTTGAAAAAAAAATTGTTATATATAAAAATTTTACACGGCTTATAAAATTTTCAACACAATTTCACAAAATTTGCAACTTACCAAAAACGTGTTAACTTACCCTAAAACTGCCGAATTTTGAAAAATTTTATAAAATGTGCACAAATTCATTGAAAATTTCTAATGTTATACGGAATACCAGCACAATATATACTATATGTACAGTGTAAGTGTTGAAACGTTATGGCCAATCAATGGTAATCAGCTATTACATACAAACATATGATGTTAACCTTTCTAGGTCAAACCAAACAAAAGTATCAAAGCCTCTGTTTTTAAATACTAACTCAAAATTAAATTTTAGTACATGCAAAGTCGCAGCGTAAGTAATCATATCTAAAAGATTTGGATTAATTTTTTATATCAGTAAATCAGCTTTATTGTTTAGGGCTCTCCATATTGTTCGGATATCATTGGGGCGCCTGAAAAACGGGTGTCTCAAACCTTTTGAGTAGTAACGAGTTTTTACGGATGTTAATAAATTGTCGAGATAGTTAGTTTGTAGTAAAGAACCTATGCAGATCGGCTGGTTCTGACTCAAAACTCGCATAACTCAAAATTTTCCGAAATATTTTCAAGAATATTCCGATATTAATGGTAGCCGGTGTCTATAATTATTTTGAATGAAATCGGACTTGGAGAACGCTTCCGTTATTACCGGTCAAAATTAAAAAAAAAATTCAATTATGCTGTTGAGTCAATATTAATGTAAAATAAGCACATTGCTTAAAATATGTACTATATTTTTCTTTAGGCTGATATATCAGCAATTAAGTTTGCTTATTAGCTAGCAATTAGAGATGATACTGCGGTACGGATTTAAAACAACTTTGAGTCTAAATATCACAAGCTATTCGAAAGTTATTACGGTATGTAAAGTTTTCAAAGTTCTAAATACAACTGCTATCGTCGCTAGCGAAAATTCGAAAAGTTTGTGAAATTCTGGCCTGAATATTATTAAAATTATTTGCTTCAAATATGATCAATATATGTGTATAATATGTTTTGAGATGCCATAAAAACTTGGGCAAGTTTTTATAACCTAAGAATTATAACTTATGTTACTTTAATATATAAGTAAGTAGTAGTAGTAGTAGTCAAAGTTGAGTTTAATTTTCTTTTCTCAAATTATTAATTGTATAAAAATTTGATAAAAACTGGTTTATCTACATCAAAATAACTGTAGGAGGGTTCTTAAGGTTGCTTAACGACTTTTATGAAAATAGATTTACTAGTACCGCAATCCTCATCGCCTAGTGGAGCAAATGACCTCTACAATTAATTTGAATCGGACAGGGTTTGGTACTTCATGGTATATATCACTCCAATTACATTTGGCAGAGTCTAGTTATGTTTCAACAGTTCTGCGCCAGTTCGTGCTGGGACACCAGTACGGCGTGAGCCTCGGCGTTCTATGCGGTTAGATCATTTCCAAGTCTTCAAACCATCGTACAAAAGATATTTAATATTTGAATTGAATTTGCGTAACTTTGTTCTCAATGCAATATGGCTTGTGGCTTGACTTCCAAGTATTACTTGGCAAGCTGAAAAAAGATATAGTTTTACGAACTTTGACACTAACATCTTCATCAACGCCGCTTTTGTTTGACACAATGCCCCCCTTCCATCTTCATCTCCGAGTTTGAGATTACGAGATGTGATGGTCTCGAAATTTATGTTTTTACAAAGATATGACAGACTTGCAGCATACGAAAGATAAGTATGTGCATAATAATGCTCCTTCTAACCAATTTCGCCAGCATTCATCCGAAAAGCTATACATAACTATCCTGAAAACCCGAACAATTGAGAGCTCTACTCTTTATACACTTCAAGTAACCAATATAATTTGCACTAAATACATACATTCATCGGAACATGTATATTTTCTATACATATATTAATAAATTTGTAGGTTGCGTCATTCCAAAGTACCAAAACCAAAACCTCTAATCGCAGCTGATGTTCCTAAAGTTAAACTAAATAATGGTTACAAGATGCCCGTTGTGGGTTTAGGTACCTGGAGAGTAAGTATTTACAATTATTCATTAGTTCTCTACCAAGAGAAATAACTACTTATTAACTACACAATTTGTGCTCAATAACACCACGTTGTGCGTTGTGCGTTGGCTTGCTACGCAGAGTGTCAGGGGTTCAAAGCTCGGCACAGGCAAAATCAAAAAGTAGTAGTTCTACACAGCGCCAGCTCTTGGCAGGAAATGGCAGACCTACATACAAGAGTTAAAATGGCTTATGAAAAGCTTTTCACTTCGCCTTCTAGGTCTCTTCCATTCATGTACACGGGCGTGGGTGCGAAAAGCTCGGCCTTTACCACATATTCATTTATTGTTACATAAGTATTTCAAACTTCAATGATATGTTGAATTGTTTCGATAAACTCAAAATGTTTAAACATTTTAAAATATACCCTTCGGATATAAATTCATATTTTGTCATCTAACAAAATCAAACATTTAAACTAAAAAACTTGTTCTATAGTTAACCTAGTAGTCCCCCCGATCTCTGATAATTATCACATTTCTACTTATTTTTCAAAGATATTACGCTACTACCTTCTATTTATTCCTAGAGTCCAAAAGATCAAGTTTACAATGCAGTATTGCATGCTATTGATGCTGGTTACCGTCACATTGATTGCGCTCACATTTATGATAATGAGACTGCCGTTGGCTGTGCCATTAACCAAAAAATTAAAGAAGGTGCAGTTAAACGGTAATGCCTGCTAATCATTTGATAAACATATTTTCTATAAATTCCTACAATTACTCTACACATGTAGAAGAGAATTATTTGTAACAAGTAAACTATGGAATACTTTTCATCGGCCCGATTTGGTACAAGGCGCCTGTGAAGAAAGTCTCAAAAACTTAGGCCTCAGTTATTTGGATATGTATTTAATGCATTGGCCCATGGCATATAAGGAGGAAAATGGTTTATTTCCTCTTGATGCATGTGGCCGAGTTGTATTTTCCATGGTTGATTATGTTGATACATGGTTAGCAATGGAAAAACTTATTCGTGTTGGATATTGCAAATCAATTGGTTTATCAAATTTTAATGAATATCAAATTGGTCGCGTTTTAGAAGAGGCCAAAGTTATACCTGCAGTCCATCAATTTGAGTGTCATCCGTATTTAAATCAAAAGATACTAATTGCATATTGTAAATCGAAGAAAATTGCAGTGACCGCATATAGCCCATTGGGATCACCAAATCGACCATCGGTTAAACCTGATGATCCTATGTTACTGCAAGATCCTCATGTGAATTAATCAATATACTTAATTTAGGACGTAGATTTAATTACACTTTCTTCAATGCAGATTCTTGATATGGCCAAGAAGTTGGAAAAAACATCTGCACAAATCCTTCTACGTTATCAGTTTCAACGTGGCATTGCGGCTATACCCAAATCAATAACGACGGGACGAATTAGTGGCAATCTGAATATATTCGATTTTGCTTTGTCCGATGATATGGTGAATTGTATCGATAAACTCAATTGTGATCATCGCTTTGTGAAATTTGAACAGTAAGTTGTCATTCACAAGTTGCAAGATTTGATCGTCATGTTTGGCTAATTCCGTTTTGAACTTGCTGCCCGCAACCCTTCGCTCCAACAAACTCAAAACATGATGATCAAGTCTTAAAATGTCTGAATGGAGACTAAGTTTATATAAGTTTAATTGTGATTTCCTAGGATCTTTTAATATTACTCTATTAAACTTTTCAGACAAGCTGGTAAACATATGCATTATCCATTCATAGATGGATTAATAAAAAAGAAATGCCAAGCTAAAAAGAAAGTGAACTTTTTAGGTAATATGTGCTATTAATCGCACAATATTAACCGGTATACAATTCACACAGAAAATATATAATTTTTGTTAACTAGTTTTAAGTATATTGTCAGTGATGGTGGTAAGGGCTTTGCGTCTCCGGACAAGGGGGATTTCGAAGAAATTTGAAATAGTGGAGAAAGTAAAAATAGCAGTAGTTAATGTTCTAATACTTATGAATAAACTTAACACTAATGAAATATAAAATTAAGGCTAGACACATGAACAGTCAGTGTGGCCCGGCGTCCGCCTAGGGTAGAAGATCGACCGAATAACCTTTAATTTTTTTCAAAATATATTATTTAATATTAATTTTTCCAGATAATCTTAAAATTAGATATAATGATTGGCAAAGAAAACCAATACTGGGAGTGGAAGTTTCACACCGTTCCAAACGCCCCATATAGATCAACAACGAAATTCCGAAAATGTTACTTATTTATGAATTTGTACTACTAAGAAAATGAAATATTTTAATGTCGATAATTTGAACTTGAGATCACCAAACCTTTCACTTTTTTGTATGTTGTTTGTTTTGAAATAAAAATTGAATGTATGTCATTGTAAATAATAGAAAAAAGAAAAAAAAAAGACATTATCATATGACTTTAAAAATTATCAGTGACTAAAATAAGTATAAGTAACAGATAAGTATGCTAATTTGTATGCATTAGCTCAACAAAATTCAATGCTGTTGGGATCAAGCGTCGGCAAATAGAATATACATATGTGATAATGCTGAGTTTGAAGAAAATTGGGTCATTTCTCAACAATTTCGTTGCGTCCAAAAATATTTCTAAACTTTTTAGTGTCAAGTGAGTATAATAGTAAAGGAATGTAAGTACGATTAACATATTGTAAATGTAATGAGATATTGGAAAGAAGGTTTTGATTATGTTTATACTGGCCATGAGAGAAATATATTTCCAATAATAATAAGTACTTAGTCTCTATTTTGACTAGCTTATAAATGCATTAGATACCAGTTTTCAGAAGAGATATGTTCAGTTCAGATAAAAGTAATTTAAGTTTTCTTATGCTGCAGATCGTGCAATGTTATGAGAAAGAGCGTTGATGATGAGTTCATACTTTTAAACAATGGCAACAAAATGCCCATACTCGGCTTGGCAACTTGGAATGTAAGTACCTATACACTATATACAGTACATATCTGCATACATACAAATGTATGACATGAGGCTTATTCCACCTAAGAGTCCCTTGGGTAAAGTTGCTGAAGCAGTAAGTCACGCTATTGAAGTTGGTTATAAACATATTGACTGTGCTTACGTTTATCAAAATGAAGCTGAAGTGGATGCGGCCATTACGTCTAAAATCAAAGAAGGCAAGGTTAAGCGGTGAGGACATTAGGTATGACACAATCACTCTAAATGCCTGGTTTTAAATACGGATTTCAGTGAGCAGCTCTTCATTACTAGTAAACTATGGAATACATTTCATCGTCCCGATCTGGTGCGCGGATCGATTGAGACAAGTTTAAAGAGCCTTATTCTGGAATACCTTGATATGTTTTTAATGCACTGGCCGATGGCCTACAGAGAAGGGTGGAAATTATTTCCCAAAGATGCGTGTAAAAAGGGTAATTTTTTCTCATATTGATTACATAGATACGTGGAAAGCAATGGAAGAACTAGTTTCGGCAAAACTTTGCAAATCGATTGGAGTATCGAATTTCAATAAAAGACAATTAGAACGTCTTTCAAAAGAATGCAATATCCTACCCGCGAATAATCAAGTTGAATGTCATCCATATCTAAATCAACAAAAACTTATGGAATATTGTAAAACAAACACAATCGCTATAACGGCTTACAGTCCCTTAGGTTCACCCAATCGTCCATGGAATAAACCGAAGGAGCCAGTATTAATGAAAGACCAAAGAGTAAGAACAAAAATTTGTAATATCGACGTTTATGGGGATTTGAAATGAATTTTCAATAGATTATTGGAATAGCTGCATCGTACAACGTGACACCAGCTCAAGTTCTTATACGTTATCAAATTCAACGTAACAATGCTACAATACCCAAATCGATAACTAAAAGTCGTATTGAATCGAATTTTAATGTCTTTGATTTGAATTTATCTCCTGGCGATATTAAGTTACTTGATAGTCTAGATTTTAATGGTCGATATGTGTCTTTGGACTTGTAAGTATATGTATGTAGTTCTTGCACATTTTTTTAGTGCCATTACTGTAATCGTACTCGAAATTTTTAAATCTTCCGCTGAATATTAAGGAAAAAGTTAGTATGTATTTAAGACATAAAGTGATATTAAAAAGAATGAAATAAAGGTCAATAACATGTGGTCATGATTTTGGGGCAACTTGAAAATTTGTTATTAAAATATATTGTCAATTGTAATCAAAATAAAAAAATTATACCTCGATTACTGTAATGGTACTCAAAAAAGAAAGTACGGCTACAATAATCGGACTCAAATTTTTTTGGAATACAATTACAAGTACCATAATGGTGCTTTATGTGATTATATAGTATTACACTTTTGTTTTGAGTACTTCATTAGATTTAAAAATTTGTTTCTTTTTTTTTTTAACCTGAACAGCGAAGCCTATAAACATCGGCATTATCCATTTCATGATGAATATTGAAATCGGTTGGGCTTTAGGAAAGCTTCTCTTTACATGAATTTACGAGCAGTATAAAACCAATTATGAACGAGGCAAACTGAATCGAATGGAATTACCGAGTACCGATGAGACTTGATCACGAGCAATACTTTATTTTATAAGAAAACAATTTGAGAGACAATAAATACTAAATTAAACCAAAACATTAAATATTTAGCGTAACTATGTGCCATAATGTCCAGATTTTAAAATATGTCGGAACAATGGCTTTAGAATGCCCATTTCAGGTTTGGGCAGTTGGAAAGAAAGTCTATGAGATGCAAGCAGATTTAGAAGCACTTGATGTGCTTTTAATTTACACAATTCATTTTATTTTAGATGACGAAATGAGACGTCTTTGGCAGTATCACATCCACTTGATGTTGGATATCGCCATATTGATTGTTCACACATACATACATGGCAATGAGTGTGATATTTGAATTGCAAGAAAGTGTTATCCAACACATTCCAACGTTAAAAGTATAATTTAGTAAATTTCTAAATTACAGTGATCATCTTTTCATAACAAGTAAGTCACATTCCACCAACCCAATTTGGTAAAAACTGTTTGCATAAGAAGTTTAAGTGATTTGAATCTCGAGTATGGAATGGCCCATGGTCTAAGAGGCAGGCATAGAGCTATTACCTTATGATGAGAATGGTATAATTAAATACTCATGTACTGATTATATTACTACATGGGAAGTAATGCAAGACCACGGGACTTTAGGACTTTGCAAATAGGTTGGTGTCTCGAATTTTAATAAGTTTCAGCTTCAGCGTGTCCTCGAAATGACTTCTTTAGTACCGGCAACGAATCAAGTCGTGTGTCATCCTTACTTGAATCGATGTGAATTAATGAAGTACTGCACCTTGAGGCACTCCACTATTGATAGAAACATAGTTAGAATTGATATCGTATAAACTAATATAGAATTTTGTGTTATGTAGGAAACTATGAATCATTTTACCAATAAATAGATTCCCCTATTTTAATTAACTTGTAAACAATTCCATTGTGATATTCTAGATCAAAAAACTTTTCCTATGTCTAGAGAAACTGCAATAGAACATTTTACTGCTCTTAAGTTGAGCATAATATCATTTTGGAATTCTAATAAAGCGTGAACGGCGGAATGCCTTTGCTTAAAGCCAAATTGTGAATCCGGAATGTATTCAATGTCTCGGCCGCTTTAAAATTTTAATTTAATACATCATTCTAGTAATTTCCCGAAATTTGATAATAGCGTAATACGTTAATAATAATATGGTCGCTGTGGCGTAGTGGTAGTGCGTTGGACTTGGGAGAATCTTAAGCACTTTCCATGTGTTTGGAAAATGTCCAGCAGACCTATTGCTATGTCACAAGAGCGGTCTCTATTTCCAATTTATTTCATACTATAAAAAAACTATGCTGTGACGTATCTGTTCTGTACCTACTGTATGTATGTATTTATTTCCTTTTCTCAAAATTGAACATATATATTTCAGCCGTTGAAAAGTAATGCTATGACTCTAACGCCGCAAAAACGAACCGACTTAGAACTTTGTTCCAGTCTTATTTGTGCGGTAGCTATTGACAAATTCAGTTGTCATAAAATGATGATAAAATGAAAATATTTTGTTAAGTGAAATATGCTAAGAGTGAACAAGAAATAACGGTATTCAATGGCTTTCAATTATAGAAATCAAACATTAGAAAATATGAGTAAGTACATACCATGCATTTCCTTATGTTTTGCTGCTCATTGCAACATACTTTACATAAAAACAGTTGTTAAAAATAATAGTATTTCTTTGTGGTAAATAAGGGTAAATGTTTTAAATAGGAAAACCGTTCTTCTCAAAGGTCAAAAACTATTTTCAGTAAATTTTTCACAAAGTTTTTTTTTAGGGTCGTCGCCATTTTTATTTGCATTCCTCCTTGAATACAATTTATCGATTGTTGCTTTCACTTTAGTTTTGTCTTATTTATAGGTACTTATTTTCTCTTGGAACAGCTGTTTTTTTAGTGTAATTTATTTGTTTTGCTCAGCATTTCCGTAAACAATCTCTTTTTGTTGTAGTTCCTCTCTTTAGCACAATGGCCAATAGCTCTGGAGCTATGGGAAATCATCCAAATTTCATCAATCAATTGGCAGCAGCTCTCACTACGGCAGTTGGTGGCTCTGGCATTGGTGGTATAAATGCCACGCCACCGGTTACAACCACAGCAGCAGGAGCAGATACAAAACGTGAATGCACACCGGAACCACCTCCTGCTCCGAAATTCAGTTCAGTTTCACCGCCTAAAATGAAACCAAATCAAGGTAGCACTGCACCAATGGATTTAGAACTGGATTCAGAAATAGACGCTCCCATAGCAACGACTTCATCGGCAATAGTCACAAGCTCCGGAACTGTTGCCGCGAAAGCTTTTGAAAAGATGCCGTTGAATATGCATGACCCAAACATATTCTTGAATGGCTTTATGCCTCCCACGAGCATGAATACGGCTGCAGCATCTGGGTATATGTTTTTTCCAACTGCAACAACAACAACTGATCCAACAGCTATGATGGCTGCCATGCAACAAATGCACCAGAGCTACGCAGCTGCTGCTGGTTACACCCTGCCCGATAGTACTGGCTCTGTGGATGTTGCGGCAGCGCAACAAATTGTCGCGGGCAGTGGAACAGGTTCTTATAGCTTTTTATGAAACCTATGTATATTCGATTAATAAGTTTATATTTAAATTTGCTTTTCCTTCATTTTCAGAACCCTATGGCACGACAGCAATGAAAGAGGTTATCAAAACCAAAAACTCCATTCTGTTTCCGCCCAACCCGAATGCACCGCCGCCTACTATACGCGAACGACCACCTGGATGTCGTACTGTTTTCGTTGGTGGTCTACCGGAAAATATTTCTGAGGAAATTATACGTGAAATATTCGAATCATGTGGTGAGGTAACCACACTGCGCATGTCCAAAAAGAATTTCTGTCACATTCGCTATCGCCATGAGGCGTCCATTGATCGTGCCATCTATTTATCAGGCTATCGTGTTCGCATTTCTAATCTGAATGAGCCTGCCAACTTCGGACGTTTGCATGTTGACTATGCCCAGGCGCGTGATGATCAATACGACTACGAGTGTAAGCAGCGTCAACTGCAGCGTGAGCAACGTCATCGAGACCGTATTTCAATCGATCGCATACGCTCACTGTCGCCACCGCCAATGCCTCATTATACCGAACATGAAGCATCTTTGGTTGCAGAAAGTTTACGCAGCAATGAAACCTTTGTAAAGGCTATTCAGACTATATCCGCGTGGCTTGAACGCGGCGATTGCACGAAACGCAATGCGAATGTTTTCTATTCGATGATTCAAAGTACGCATGCACATGTACGGCGCCTGTACACCGACAAGCAACAATTGGATGAGGATTTACGTAAGGCACGGGAGAGTTATCGAAAACAAATGCTGTCCATGTCCACACAGTGTAAGTGAAAATTTGGTTAGATATACATACAAAAGCATAGATTATTATTATTATTATTTTTTTTTGAAATGGAAAAATACATATTGTTGTCATGGAAATTCAAAGTGGTCGGGCAGGGCAGGTGTACTGTTTCGGTATTAAAAAGTGGTCCCTTAAATTTTGTTTTCGTAGAAACATTACAAAAAATATGAATATTTACAAAACTAAGCCGACGAATATAACCACAAATGAAGTGTTCAATATAATTAAAATTTCAAGTATAAGAAAGTCTTAAAAAATATGGATTTGCATAATTAACTGAAGAATAATTGCTTCGCGTATCCACATATTGAGTTTTGCGATAATTAGTATCTTTTGTTGTGAAAGAATAATTCCTAGATTAGAATTAGCACTTCTATAGCTATGCAAATTGTAATTATGGCACAACGCTACATTAATTGGAGTCCTTGTAGTCACCGTAAATTACGAGCTAGTGTAAATTATTTCTGATCGTAAGATCCAAAAGTGAATAGTAAAAGTAAATTAGCATTGAGTTGAAACTGATTCCAAACTCTGTTACAATTCAATTAATTAGAAATTGTTTCGATTATAACATTTCATTAAATTAAATATGTATATATTAAAAGTTCGTGTTATTCACATTCTATGTTAGTCACAAATGGAAGTTGGATTGTTACAAGTGCAAAGCATCGGTGTGTTTTACTTCTGTATCTTTGAAAAATACAGTTGTCTTCGGCGCAACTTTACTGTAGTACAAAGTTTCAACAAAGTTACTCAATGCAATAAATTTGTGAAAATGTTGAAGAGAACTGCTACAGATTCTAGAGCTCTGAATTTTGTTTTTATGTAAGAATTTATCGAAATACATAGATTGAGAAACTTTAAATTAACTGAGATAACTAACTATCTTTAATGTAGCATGATTATGCTGCTTTTATAGACAAACACATAGTATTCAGTAATCCGCCGAGTATTTTGTGAGTAGTATTGCTAGTTTGTTCTCTCAAAATTCCGAACAATTCGCTACGCTCGCACTCATTGGCTGTTACCGGTCGTTACCTAAACGCCGTCAATAGCCTAAAATTTTTGTTTTCTGTATAGAAAATGAGAACATCTTGGCAAATAAATACCCACGTTTCTTTATTAGTGTATTATATGTATGTACATACATACCTATACAGTGTCGGGCAATACAATAAGAACACCTTGTTCTGAAACCAAAAACCTTACAAAAATATTTCTCTAGGCTTATGATAAATTTAAAAGGTATTTACTTTTATTCATTTATTCCATAAGCTTATTTTTTTCTTAAAACAAAAACAAAATCAATTCAGTGTAAAAAAATAAATTTAACAGTTATACATAAAATCACATTTCAAAAGGACAAACAAATAAGATCAATTCAACTAAAACAAATAAATTTATAATATATTAACTCAAATTGTTCACTAATGCTAATATTTTGTGGAATAGCCTTTGTTAATGAAAACCGCCTTACACCTTCTAAGCATTGATTCCACCAGACCAGAGACGCGCAAGTAGCCTGGGGTGTGGAATACCATGCTCTTTGAATGCATTGCCACAATTCGTCTTTGTTTTTAGCTCTGGTACTGCCAATCTTCTCTTTGACAATATTCCACAGGTTCTCGATTGGATTGAGGTCAGGAGATTGTGAAGGCCAGGTCATATCGGGAAATTCATTATGGGAAAACCAATCTCGCGCAAGGATTGAGGTGTGCTTTGGGTCGTTATCCTGTTGTGTTTGCCATTTCAGAGGCATTCCCCATTCAGCATAAGGAAGCATCACCTACTGAAGGGTGTTTACGTAGAGAAATCTGTCCATCGTTTCTTTTATCTAATACAGAGGGCCCACACCATACCAAGAGAAGCATCCCCATACCATGATTCTTCCACCTCCGTGCTTAAACGTCTTCCTAGTATATTTTGGGCTCAATTCTGCATGTTTCGGGCGTCTAACCCAACGTTTTGCCATCACTTCCAACAAGATTCACCTTGCTTTCGTCTGTCCATAATACGTTAGGCCATTTTTTACATTAATTGAACCATCCCACTCAATGTACGCTTTAGCAAACTCTATGGGACACTTTCGATGTCTTTGTGTCAACATTGGTACTTTTCGTGCTGTTCTCCCATACAGTTTTTTTTCCACCAAACGTCTTCTTACTGATCGAGCACAAATTTGAACCCCTGTCTCCTCTCTAATTGCGGCAACTGCCTTAAATGGATCGCGTGCCGCCAAAATTTTTATGCGATTGTCATCTGCACTTATAGTTCTGCGGAGCCTACCTCTCTTGCAATGAAATTTTTGAGGTAATACAGATTGGTAGACAAATGTCGAGTATCTGCTAATAGTTTTCGCTATTTGGCGGATGCTTTGTCCCTCATTTCGCAGTTTTTTCACCAAATCACGCTCCTCCTTGCTACAGTGCTTTGCTCGACCCATCTTGCTGTGACATTACGGAATAGTTTACATTTAATTTGTTGAATTACCCTCAATGCTACCATTTAAATTCTTAACAGTACAAATTATAAAAAAATATAAGTTTTCTTTTTAAAATATAAATTTTTTCGTCTGCTGTTCTTATTGGATTGTCCGCCTTCGAATGCTTAGCTTCAACTTTTTTGTTTGGGAATCCCCAAAAAATATTTAAATGTAGTGTTCCCACCTAGAAATTTATAAAGTATACTGCCACACCATTTTCTTCTCTATAAAAATTGTTTGCCATAAGCAGTCCGATAAAAAAAAAATCAATGGTTGTTTTATAGTGCAAGGTGTTCTTATTTGATTGTCCGACACTGTATGTGTGCTACTCCTCCGAAAGTAAACTCAAAGGCAACATTATCAAATACAATATACTATTGCATTTCTGTGGAAACGACTTTTTAACCAATTCAGTACATTGTGAGTTACTAGTAATAATTTTCAAATATAGAGTTCCAAGCTCCTTTGAGATACAGAAAATCAAGGAAATTTCAAAGAAACCCTTAAATAATTGCGAAACAGTACAAATTACTGGTAAACTCTTATAGTGTTTAGTATCTGATCATCTATTCTATTCAATGGATTAACTACAGAAAATCAGAAAATATTAAGTAATATTTAAATGCTTAAAATAGATTTGTTTATAAATAATTACAAACCTTAAAAAATTATTGACAAATTAGTAAAAAAAAAAATATATATATATATACAAGACAACATATTTACATACACAATTTATACAAATTTTGCTCAAAAAACTTAAAAACTCATTACACAAAGGTAATTGCAAATTCATTAATACAACAAAAAGAAACATTTAAAAATACTACAAATAAGGAGAGTAATGAGTTCGCCGAGCACTCGCCCTCTCAAAAAAGGTTTGTAAAAGTACGATTTGTTCAAAACGCATAAATCATAATTTGATTTTGAAAGTAAGATACAATATACATACATACAAAAAACAAAAAATCTACTGAAAACTTAAATGAAACTTAGACAAGACCCTACGGCAGCATGGATTTGCTGGAAATCACTTATAGGACACATTTTTTTAACAAAAAAAAAAAAAAACTATTTGAAACGTACTCTTGATTAAAGGTATTCTTTCACCAACAACTACAAAGAAATATACAGGGTCTTTTAAAAGTAGTTTTCTTTATATGTACACTCTTTATCTTTTAAATGTTTTTTTTTACTATACTTTTAAAAAAAAGTTTATATTTAATTTGTATTAAAATTTAAGAAAAAAACTATGAAAGCAAACAAAAAGAAAACCAAAAAAACTACCCTCTTCCCCCTATATTTATTATTATATTATTGCATATTCAGTCACTCAGATTGAAAAAGTGTTCAATGCTGCTAGTCACAAGAAGGTTTGGGACCATTTCACCAAAGCCCAAAGAAAAAACATCGATCAATGGAAGAAGCTTAACACGGTACGTATTCAAGTGTTCTATTAAATGTTTTTCATATGTGGTTTTGTGTGTGTGTGTGTGTGTGTGCGTGAGAGCGTGTGTGTTGTGCTCCTAAAAGTCTATAACTGTGAATGTGTGCATTTTGTGTTTTGAGGCGATGAGCATGTCCTAGGGCTGTAAATGAATGGAATTACCATTTCTGATTGCATTTATTGTATAGCTTTAACATCATTCCAATGCACTTATTTGTAAAGTTTTACTACAAAACTCATGCAATAAAGTTAATAGTAATGCCAAAAAAATATCATCTACATGTCTTTGGCTTGTGGGTGCAGTAATCATCCAAAAATTATCTATGACTTTATTTTTGTGATGAAATCAAGTACCTGTAACTGCAGTTCCAATAAATGACCAACGAAATGATTGCAAGTTTTACAGCTCTCTGGCATGTGCTAATGCTTTTTTGTTTTGTTTCCTCTTTGTGTACATGTACATATATGGTTTATGAATGTTCCTTTTTTATTTTATCTGCACTCATATTTTGTTCCTTTTCTTTTCTTTAATATATTTTGCATCAATTAATCCATTATAAATTTAAATATTTATATGATAACTTTATGTTCCATACTTATATATATATGTATTTATTTGTATGTTGTATTTTGGCTATACATAATTCCTTAAATTTATTAACTGTATGCGACCTACTAACATTTGTCATTCATTGTAATTGAATTTTTCATCGCTTTGTGTTTTTTATTTTCATCATGTGTTATTTATGGTATACCTACCTACTATTTATTGAGTTAAAGCAATCAGAATAGATATATTGTCTAATTGATTTTACAATACAAGTATTTTTACATGCTTAGAAATACATGGGTTAGTTTGTGTTCGACGCTAAGGTAGAAGACCATGCACAGGTATTGACTAATGCAAAAAAAACAATAGTTATGAATATTAAAAGTATTAGAAGGGTACAATTATTTGATTCAGAAGACGCAATTATTAAACCACCTCATTTCATTTTCGTTAAAAAGGTAGCTTTTCAACAGATGGTAATTTTTTTTAAAAATTTGTTTTTTTTGGGAATGAAAACAGTGAAAATATTTTTAAACAAACTTTTAGCTAGATATTAAATTGAAAAATGTATCCAGTCGAATCGGATAGGCATAAAATATATTCAATAATTTCCACCATTTCCTTGTAGTCGTAATTTTTTGATATCCAAGTGAAAAAATAAGAATCGAAGGTTTTCCGATAATTGGGCTGAAAAGTAGGGAATCAAAACCGGTAGGTTAAACCGAATAAATAATTTTTTCTGATAAAAACCTGTTGAGTAATTTTCGGAAGTAAATAAAACGGTGGTCCGGTGGAAAGTGTTTAAAACCGACTATTCATTAAAATTGAGATTCCAGCGAGAATCGGGCTATTGTTTATATTTTGTTTTATAATTAAAGATGTACAAAAAACCAAAAAGTATTCAAACATACTTTTTGGTTTTTTTTAGTAATTACTCTTTTCGCCCCGGTTTTTCAGACACGGTTTGAACCGGGGAAAAACATCTGCTAACAGAAACCCGTTTTTTCGCCCTCTTTACCTTACATCCCTACTGAAAAAGAGCTTTAAGCTCCCGAAGGGAGCCAAGATTGGATGGTCACCTATTATGTATGGTAAATGGTGCATAAATGACTAAATGATGTGTGAAATATTGGATCATATAAAAAGAGTCCGGTTTTTTGTGTTTGCACCCACAAATCTGGCTTACACTAGTTCGATTATGTCAAACGAACACATGTTTGATTGGTGACATTTCAGGCTTCATTTTGTGTGAAGCTTGCCGCTTAATGAGTGAAATGTCCGAAGAAAATGTCCGCTAGTAAAGCTTTATTACTATAGAAAAGGTAAAACCGCTGCAAAAACATGTCGACAAATTTGAGAGGATGCTGTGACTGAACGCCGGATCCAGGAGTGGTTTACTCGATTCCGTTGCGGAAAGTTCGATAACACCTCGTTCTGGTCGGCCAGTCACTGAAAAAGCCGATGAAATTTTGCAACTGGTTGAACAAAATCAACACTCAAGCTGTCAGGAAAAAGCAGATGCACTAAATATCAACCGCTTGACAGATTTGTGCCGATACTTTTTATATGACCCAATATTAACAAATATCATTGAAATTGGTTTAATTTTTCACTATAGTAAAAATTTTGTTTAAGTTTGTTTTAGTTGAAGGGCTGTTTTTTTTTTAATGTATATACATACATTTTTAAAGCAGTTAAAATGTCAGCATTATTTTGGCCATTCACTTATGTATTTTAACTTTTGATTTTATACATAATCTTGTAGAATGTTTGCAGGGTTTTTACGACCCAATGGCCTTCCTGAGCATGAAGTGCTTTCCGTATCCATTCAAGTTATATTTGTGTATGAATGGAAGAGGACCTACCTAAAACGACTTTTTACTTACTTTTAATGGCACAATAACCCATGGAGGGTTGAGCTTTTCGCATCCACTCGCATGGAAGGGACCTTCAGTTTAATGCCGAAACGGAACGGCGAAGTGAAAAGCTTGTCATAGGTAATTTTTACTCTTGTAGGTTTGCCATTGCCTGCCAAGAGGTGGTGCCGTGTAGAAAAATTATTTTTTCTACTTTTTGATTTTGCCTGTGCCGAGATTCGAATCCCGGACACTCTGCGTAGCAGTCCAACGCGCCACCACTACACCACAGCGACCACTAAAACGACAATTTATTTAAATATCGACGAGGTATTTTATTACGAGTTTTGTATAAGATTGGATCAGTCCATTTCAGTGTTCAGTATTTGTTAATAAGCACTTCTAACTTAAGAGCTTCTCACCTTTAAATTTTAAAGGTTTTTTTATTTTTCAAATATAACACAGCTTAAGATAAATCTCTCTGTTTTTTTTTACTGTTCGATTAGAGTTTACTTAGAGCTTTTAGTTTAGATTTTTTTTTTTTTTTGAATATGAAGTACTAAAACTTTGTATTTAATTTTTTCAAGTTAATACTGTTTTCTCCAGTTCATTGCATTCATTGTAAAGGCTTCTTTTATTATTTTTCTTATTCTAAATTAATACTTCGTATATAATTGGTTTTAATTGAAAAATGGGTGAATAAAAACAAATTAAAAAGTATTAAAAACATTAAACATTTTTCAAAATATATATTTTTTTCAAAATGTAAATGGAGGTAAGTACAAAACAAAGTCTTAAAATAGAGAAAGTTTACAACAAAATATTTAGGATTTATTTCTTTAGTAATTCGAAAAAAACACAAACACAAAGAAAAATTTGTAATTAATATTTTATGAAAAATAAAAATCAATAAAGTAAAATGGTTTTTGAATTGCATAAATTTCTTTACTAATCTCTTCTCCTTATATTTTTCTTTACCCGAAAACCTTGTAAAAATAGGAATTACGTTCCGTACACATTGAAGATGATGAAATGGAAATGTCTGATGACGACCGAAATTATCCGCATAGTGCAAAGCGAGCACGCTTCGACAGTGACAGTTTAAAGGTAAGAACATCATGATACTTAGACATGGAGAAGAAAGTGACAGCTGGAAAAGCGCTTCTTGGAATAATCTGAATTAGTTTTTAAGTGGCTATAAAAATTCTATTAATCAATGATATTTAAATTCAAAAATAAACTGAACATTTTGTTTTAATTTGCAGGAAGAGAACGATTCGCTGCGCTGTCAATTAGAAGCATTACGTAATGAAATGTCGTTGGTGCGGACAGACATAAAATATGACAGTGACTTCCGTGAGAAACAAATAAAAGTGCTCCAGGAGACAATCAGAAATATGCAGACACAATTAATGCAAACAAAGGTGCGTGAACAAAAAGATGCAAAGATAGTAGAGCAGTTGCAGCATAGACTGAAAGAGGCGGGCGTGAAGCAATTACTCCTCAAAACAAAGATCAAAGAAACTTCGGAACGGCTAAAGGATAAAGAAGCATTGTCATCACGGAACTCCGAAGCAAGTGAAATACAAGTAGGTGAATGTGGCGGTGGAGCTGAGGGCAATTATGAAGTAGAAGAAATACGAGATAAACAGCAGCTGAACAACAAGGAAAAGGAACAGGAGATTAAGAAATTTGAAGAAAATAATATAGAAATTATAGATATTGATGTATACAAAAGTGATGATGATCTTAAAATTATTGAAGAAAATCATTCACATGTAGAGACTCGAGAGAAATATAGTGATTCTAAAAGCAAAAAGGAATTCGAAAAAGTATCTATATTCTCAAAACTAAAAGATATTACAACTAAGGAAGAAGTAAAGTTAGATGAGGGGAAAAACTTGAAGGAAACCGAGGTAAATAAAGAATTCACATTGTGCTTGAAGTCAAAATAACATTTCTTGAATTTCAGTTTAAGAATCTGTGTCATTTCGAGGCAAAGATTATAGCTTTAGCAGCCGCGTATCTTGTGGTGCACCCTTTTGGTGTAACCACCGAGTCTATTTGTGCATACCTCTGCAACGTAATTAAATCACTTGAAATGCAAACGAGTTCACTGGAAGGACTACTCAAAACGTATACAAATCTATTTCAGGCTGAAATTTTCTCGGATCCTAAAGCCGTTACACTCAAATGGAAATTTTGTGGATTTCTAGATAATAACGATTTAGAAATTCATTGCAAAACAAATGTTATTTAATTATCTGCTACTATTATCAACTATCTACCAACTTCTACTATATATGTAATATCTGCGTTTTAAAATCAATTTCTGGCAAACTGTAATTCCAAGCCATCACTGTAAGAGACCACTTTTTATTCGAATAATTCGACATTATTTTAATTAAAACCAAAAAAAAAAAAACAAAAGGAATTAAGATGTAACAATTTTATTTTAATAAATACATAATTGTGCAATTGTAATACATTTTAAAAATACATATTACATATAAAAGTGAATTTAATTAGAAATTAATTATGAAATAAATCTCAATTAAAATTACGACATACTCATAGAAATAAATTATAAAATATATATTATTAAAAATAATGCAAACTTGTAATTGTTGTTCATTTAGATTTGCATTCTAAAAGTGCTTCGCCACTGTAGGGAACAACTTTCCACAGTATAAATGGAAACCTAAACCCTAAAACAGATAAAGGCAGCTGTACCCGTACATTTTACACTGATAGCGTAAGTACTACGAACAATGAGACAAGGAAAGTATTTCCGTTTAATAGCAGATCATGCTACACTACTTCTTTATTTGACAACCACTACTACTTTGTGATGTATAAGAGAAGGTTCTTAAATATCAAAGAGTTTTGTCGAGTAGGTCTAATGGTCTTATGAAAAATATGTATTGAGTAAATATAACATGATCATTTAGAAAAGGTCTAATTGTCGTTTTGTATTTTATTTTTTATAGGAGAAGCAAACAACTGTCAACAAATTGCAAGAACATATTGTTTTAAATCATTTTTAGAGGCACCAAAAAGTTTGGTTTATAAATTTTTTAATTATTAAATGATTTTTTATCTTTAACTAAGCACACGTTTTTCTTCTCTGTGTAAAAAAAATGTCATTTAGGTCCTTTCTAAAGATATGATATGTATGTGCTCTTTTTTATCATATTTTTGTTAAAGATAATATTATGCTGTTAAAAGAATTAGGATAAGTAACATTTAATATGATATCTCTAAAATATGATAAAAATAAATACCTTTCAATAGGAAATTTGAAAAGTTATGTAAAGTAGGCCTTATAGACACGCTACTCGTATGTTTTGGTCCCATGAGCTACGGCACATGAGTTTGACATCTCCATATATATATGTTTGAGTCCTTGTAGTATAAATATATTTGCACAGTATTATTGATAACCAATACGCTCCATTTAAAATTTTTATTATTATTTTTTAAACACAGCAACTCTTGGCCGGTAATGCCTTACCTCCAAAAGTGAAAATGTCCTAATAATCAGAGTAAATCAAGAGAGATCTAAATGCTAAGAGCCGCAAACAACATGGTTGAATGCGAAAAACTACCATGACCTTAATGGACTTCTGTGGAATAATAGCAATAGTAGCAGTAGTAGACATATACAAGGTGATTCTGTTCCGATGGTCAACTTCAAAGGAAATAGTAGCGAAGGCTGAGGAAAGCAAAAAGCCAAATGAATTATTATTACAATTGGAAATAAACAAAAATGTTTCGAAAGTTATTCTCGCAATATAAAATAAATATACTTAAAAGCGCCTAATGAGAAAATTTGTTGTTGTACCCTTCTAAAAATTAACTTCAGTTTATTTTACAATAATTTCCAAAATATTTCTGCACTAGCGAAAAGCGTTCGTAAGTTGGATCGTTTTGAAAGAAAAAAACATAAATCCTCGGGATTTTTTATTATTCCTTTTACTTAATTACATAATACAGGGTCTACCGAGCATTAAAGCAATTTCACACACACACTGCAGGGACGGACTTTTTTTATGTCGGTATATAAACATTGAATAATTTTAACATTTATCAACCGATTGAATTGAGTAAACATGTTTTTGAAATGTCCATTCAGTACAATTTTAACCATGAATCGTGACACTGAACCTGATTTTTGGAAGGAAATTTTGATGACCGACGAGGCCCATTTCGCACTCTCTGGCGCCGTTAACAAGCTAAATTGCAGTATTTGGGTAACGGAGAATATACACGAGAATCATGAAACACCATTGTATGAACATGGACGCATGGTGTCTAAAAATGGCGATATTTACTGGCCACCCAGATTTCCAGATTTGACTCCTACGGACTTCTTTTTGTTGGGTTATTTGAAGAGCAAAGTGTACGCCCGCAAGCCTCAGACCATTGACGAGCTCAAGGCAAACATTCGTGCCGAAATCATCGCTATAACGCCCGAGATGCTCGAAAAAATGAGGGAAAACGCAGCAAAATGGGCACTTTGATTGAAGTTGTATTCAAAAACGAGTTCAAATATATTTTAAAGGAGCAAATTAAATAAAAATACCTCATATATGTACGCTAATTAGTTTTTTTTTAAGTTCAATATTCACATAACGACATGAAAGATTGCGCACCCTGTATATTAAAATAAAGGTATATGACAATTTACAAACATGAAATTTCGTAATCGTTGCGCTTTTTGCGTAAGGAAAATCCTTGGCGAAGGTTAATACATACATACATACTGAATAATATGTACAAAGTTTGCCCTTGAAGAAAGGACAACGACATTGCAGCAGCATTCTCTTCCATGGAAATTTATTTTTTTTTCTTAGTATGTGTGAGCATGCATTATAAAAGAGAGAAAAAGAAATAAAGAAGGATGCTTTGGATTTTCACTTTTCCTTTCGGCATATACGAACAAAACATTAGAGGGAGAATGAAATTACGAATTTAGGCCGTAATAATAGAGAAATGCGTAAAAGATAAGTATAAAAATCATGAGAGGAAGTTTTCGTTACCCAAAAACTAATAAATACAATCGTATATGAAGTTAGTTGAAATGTCTTTTCTGGCTGCTGATTTTAATAAAGCTCCTCTTTTAAAATGCTATAGCAAATACTCGTTTCCTGCAAGTCTGTCATAAATCGAAAAACAAGCCAATTTCGAGTATACAGAAATAACGATTATTTAGTGCTTTATATTGTGTAAAAAATCATAACTTTAACTTATGAACACTTTAGGTGATGAATTGTATTTGTCGTTATCAATTGTATGGAGTGATATGTAAGTAAATTGAAAAGTTTAAATGCGTTTTTCTCAAAATTTATTTTTGTTTGAATTATTTTTGTTATGCCAGTCTTGCAGCAAACGATTAGTATGTGTCAGAATAGCCCTTCCCAGTAGAACTAAGGATCATTGTCGGAGTTATTATCGAGCGCTCAACACCGAGCAATGGATTACTCCCTATTGCTTCAGAGATCTTACAATTTGTACTCCTTTTAACATAGCATGTCCTGAGGCATAGACTCTACCCCACAGAGTAATCATCTTGACCTCCTAAAGGAGTAATATGGAGGGCACTTTTGCTGCTCGGCATTTTCTCCCTCTCTTTTACTTCTATGTAGAAGTATTATTTTTGAATATTCTTTTCTATTGTCTTGTTCTTAATATTATTATTAAAAACTTACTTATAATTGATATATTTTTATTATTATTACAATATTTTTAACATATCAACTTTATTTATACAGGGCGTTTTTTTTAGAAGTGTGGTTTTCAAGAAGAAATAAAACGCATATAATTTATTGTTATGGCAAAGAATTTTGCTTTATTATAAAGATAAGGATTTGCCATTATGTCTTAAAAGCGATTTCGGGCAAGTGTCCGCGGCGGCTGTTTCGAACAAATTCCAGCCGAGAGGCCCAATTTTCGACCAGCTTTTGCAGCAATTGGGGCCGTATGTTAGTAATAACACGCCGAATATTCTCTTCCAATGCGTCAATCGTCTCGGGCTTATCTGCGTAGACAAGCGACTTCACATAACTCCACAAAATATAGTCCAGCGGTGTTAAATAGCATGATCTTGGAGGCCACGCCGCAGGCCCACGACACGAGATAATGCGATCACCAAAAGTTGCCTTCAATAAATTGATTATTTCGTTGGCTGTATGGCTGTATGGCATGTAGCGCCATACAGTCTTGTTGGAATCAAAGGTCGTCCACATCAACATCGTCCAATTCAGGCACGAAAAAGTCATTAATCATAGCTCTATAGCGTTCCCCATTGACTGTAACATTATGACCGGCTTCATCTTTGAAGAAATATGGACCCATTGCCCATAGGGCACACCAAACAGTGACTTTTTGAGGATGTAACGGCGTCTCAACAATGGCTTATAGATTATGATCACTCCAAATGTGACAATTTTACTTATTAACGTACCCATTCAACGAAAAGTGAGCGTCATCGCTGAACAAAATTTTCTTGTGAAAATCGGAATCGGTGGCCATCTCGTTTTGGGCCCATTCTCGGAACGTGCGACGCACTTGATGGTCGTTCGGCTTAAATTCTTGAAATGGCAAACCAAACTGAGCATTAATCAAGTGATAGCTGTCAAAAAGACCAACTCCGACCAACCAAGATTGAAAACCACACAAAACCACTAAAACAAACAACCTTTATTTTAATGCAGCAAAAATTTATTTACATTCACTCTTGTGAATGCATTTTTGTGTGATTGTCGTGAAGAACCGAACACAGAAAGTGGAAACAGAAAAACAAAAACTTAACGAAAAATTTTCAATTTGATGAGTTGTCGAGTCAAAGAGAAATTTAACTATTACTTTTCGCTGTTTAGCTCTTGCATGTGTTATTGTTATTGTGTTTTCTCAGGCCCGAGAATAACTCTCTTTTATTGCTCGCTTTCGTTAATGAATGGAGTAATCGTTTCAGGAGCAAACGGAAATTGTGCAACTGGGTTGTTGTTGCTGAATTTTCAAAGAAGAGAAGAATTACCCATAAAAACGTGAGCACACTCATGCACAGTTTAATAATACAAAATCAAAAAACCCACATACACCGACCGGCAGAGAAAGAATAATCGAGCAGCAGCTGCGTCAGCAGCATAGCAAAGCGTCGAGCAAAACGAACAGCGACTGTACTATTCTATTACGCCCGCAACCACTGTCACTGCTACCGCCATATCAAAGTGACTCTGTCACAAATAGCAGTCGTCGATACGATTTCGTTGCGCGCGGTTTGAACGCTGCGGACATCCCTCAACTATAAACGTTTTCTTAGTATACTCCATATTCTTAATCCTCCAGAAATCACAAATATAATAAAATATTCTAAAGGAATTATTATTGCCCGCTGCTGCTGCTTCTTATCACAAATTTCGCTTTCATTTTTCAATATATATAAAAGTGATAACTGAATATTTCGCATTAAGCCATTGATACTGCACTGAGGAGCACTTTCGTTTTTATTATAAATTTTAAACTTGTTCTTAAACTTTAAGTAAAGCGTGAGTTTAGTTCTCGGCAACGCGTGTATTCTTTTTAATATTTTGCTGTTATTATAGTTGCCGTCAACAAAAGTTTTTGTTTTTCTTGTGTATGTGTGTGTGTTTTAAATTCTCTTTGCGCATCCTTTTTATCCTGCCACATCCTTGTTGACGTTACAGCGAGAGTGAAAAATTCAAGTAATTTCAAGGGTGAGTATATGAAATATTTTTCAAGTATATTAGAAAAATAAGCATATTTTAACATTTTGTTATGAAAATTTACGGGCACATTATTTTTAACGGACCTTTTAGTTTCGCCAGGGAAAGAGAGAGATGGAAAGAATGCATAAGAGTGATCGCATTTAACCTCAGAAAAATCATCCATAAATGTGCTTAGGTTAAAATTGTACCAGAAAATGTGAACTTAAATCAGAATTACTTAATACAAAGTGAAACTATTTTTCTTAATGTCACAAGAGAATGTAAAATTTGTATTATTACCAAAACGCCATTTCCATAAGATGCTGATTTTAATAGAATCGAGCGGGCTACTAGCTCAGAGCAGTGAAATCAGACAACTTAACTGTTCCCTAAACTTCTAGAATTAAGAAACTTCTAAAATGAAAACATACCATATATCCGATTACCGATTATGGTATATCGAAATGTGCATTATATGATGATGGGTGTTCGCACAGAGCATAGCCTATCGATTAGATTCAGTAAGAATTTTTCAATTAAATTGTTTGCATACATATTCTGGCGATATTGACCAATCCGGTAAACTCTGAGGTATTGCAAAAATATCACCACTTACTCGGGTTTTCATCGTGTGGTACAATTTATTTACTAGTGTTTCTAGTGTTATTTATAATTTCTTGTACATTTTATACAATATAACCTTTTTAATTTAATTTATTGCTATTATTTTATAAACAACTAATAGTTGTCAAATACGGAATATTATGAGGTTATTTCAATCGACAACCCCTTTTACTGACTGTTGTAACAATCTAAATTTTGTATACGTATTGTCATTATATTGTGTGCCATCGTATCACTCAAAGTTTGAGATTAGATTAACAATATTTGTAAAAGTAACTATGAATGTATGTACATATGTACAAAACAATGTGCATCTAAAATTTATCTTCAATATTTATGAAGGTGTAATTTTAATCGCTTTCAATCATACCATAATTAACCTTTTTAAAGCTGCCATTTTATGCATTAATACTCTGTTTTCCATTTACTCAGAGTTACAATAAATCACTTATTGACCACTTTTTTTTTATTGTCGGACTCACTATCAATAGCACTAGCATATCAATGGTTGTAATTTTACTCTAATGGGATTTATCCTTGCTGGACAAAATTAATGGATTCCTATGGAATCCCATTCAAAAATTATATACCACATACTACTGTGGGCAAAAGTTAGTAAGACTTTTTAATTTAAATTTCGCGCGGAAACCCATTCATTAAAATATTATTTTTTTAAGGTTGGTACGACTGTCGGTGACATCTGTGCCAAATGTCACATCAAAATAATCATTAGTGTTTAGTATACGCTTGTCTTTTTGAAGTACAAAAAGTGCATTCGGCGATTTTCACAATGAGTGAAATTATTCAACAAAGAAATTCCATTAAATTTTGTGTGCGGAATCAAATATCTGGTGCCGAAACGTTCAGCAAAAGGACTTCGGTGATAATTGTATATCGCGAGCAAGTGTTTTTGATTGGTACAAATTGTTCAAAGATGGTCGAGAACGCGTTGACGACGAACCACGTCCAGGACGGCCATCAACATCAACTGATGATCAACACGTCAATAAAATCAAGGAATTGGTGCTCGAAAATCTACGATTAACAGTCAGAGACCTTACTGGCATCGTTGGAATATCGGAAGGATCAGTGAAAACCATTTTAAAACAACATTTGGGCCTAAGAAGAGTGAATGCACGATTGGTTCCAAAATCACTGCATTGGTTTTACGAGACCATTTTGCCAAAAATTCGACTTATATCGTTCCGCAACCACCCTATTCGCCTGACTTAGCACCGTATGACTTTTGGCTATTTTCTAAACTCAAAAAACCGCTTCGTGGACACCGTTTTGAGTCAATTGAAGGCATTAAACATGAATCTCTAAGCGTATTGAAGGCTATTCCGGAAATTGACTTTAACAACTGTTTCGAGAATTGGAAAAAACGTTGACACAAGTGTATTTAGGCCGGGGGGGATTACTTTGAAGGGGACGAAATAGATTTGGAAGAATGAATAAAAAAATTTGAAATTATGAACAAAGTCTTACTAACTTTTGCCCACAGTAGTATGTATAAAAAAGACTGAGATGAATAATGATTATTCTCGTACGAAAGCGGAACTTCTTACCATAATCCTGCTATTGTACTTTTGACTTTAAGAAGAATTATCTTCTTATATATACCTTATGTAAATAATTTTCTATTTAAAAATAATATTACATATACAAAAGTACGAGTATAGTATAAATAAAGTTAGCATTCTTATCATTGACTCAGCTCGAAAAACATCAATAAATACCGCGAATGTTATATACTTAGTTAGTATGTACTATGTGCACTTAATGATGTTGTAATATAAATTGTGTTTCTAAGAATATGATAATGCGTTTATTAATAAATAATATTTTTTGTTTAAATACAAATGAAATACTTAAGTTTTTACTAGTAGTAAAGTTAGATACTTGAAATTTGACACCAGGAAAATTATTATTGGGAAATTTAATCTTAAACAAAGACAATATTATTTAAAAACAAAAATATGTAGGTACGTATGTAATTCTGATATTCAGCGGTAATAATCAAATGCAATCATTGTCAATAACAATAAAATTTATAACTATAGTAAACTAAGAATTAAGTAGTTTGATATCACGTTTTCATAGATGTGCGCTGGCAAAGAAAAGAAAAAAACAACAAAAAGAAATTGCGATGTAAATCTGTGATTATTATTATATTTTTACTATTGCTGAAAAAGAAATGTTTATAAAAACTAGTGATAAACTATTGAATTTGTGAATGTAACGATAGAATAAAACAATATCATTATCAAATACTTCAATTACTTATAATCCACGCAATTAATCATGCTTTTTAGATTGTTCCAGCAATTTGTTTTCTGGATGATACCTCCAAGAAGTATTAATGATATGGTATCTGATATTTGCTGCCATTCCCAGAGAAACTACAATCTACAAATCTCCAAAACTTTTCGAGTTATCACTGATAAACTATTGCATTAATTTCATATGCTTAAGGTCAACCTCAGTTGAACTTCCTTCTCAATATGTTTACAATTTCTATATAGGATTTTCGATTTAAGTTCTGATTTTAGTAAACTACGAGTATTTCAAGCTTATTGAATTCTCTAAACTAGTTTCTACAAAACAAATCTATAAGTTATAAAATTTTTAAATGTGATATTCCCGAACAGAAAGTCTCCAGAGATCTATGATGAGCGAAGTTTTCTTTAGATTTTTTGACTTTAAAATAGTTTACCATAAATAAATATGCTTTGGTTATTTAAATCTTCACTACATTACTTAAGGTATACATAATTCTATTATATGTTTTCTTTCAAATTTATGTGAGCGGTAGTTTAAATAAAATGTATGTAATCTTTTAAGAAATTTCAAATTATAGATTTTTATGTTTAAATATAAACAAAACATTATCATTCTTATATGTATTTGTTTTGATTCAATAGCGAAGACAAAGAAAAAACTGCCAATGGAAAACACACGTTTTGTAGTTTTGAGTCTTTAAAGCAGAAGGTTGCTTTATCTGACCTAAAGAATTTACATGAATAAATAATAAAATGTGTTGAAAACACTTAAACTGTTGTTTTGACGCTCTTTCACCATTGATGCTTTTATTATTTTTCGAATTTTTTTTTAAATTAATTTAATTATTTATATTTTAGTTTATACACGACGCTTTCTTTCTTGTACTTAAATGGGAAATTTACTTTATACGAGTAATCGAAACAAAAACCAAAAAGTATTAATATGAAGAAAAAATATTAAAATGAGAGTTTAAAAATATTACTATATATGTATATGTATAAGGAAACTGTGGTAGTGGTCGCTGTGGCGTAGTGGTAATGCGTTGGACTGCTTCGCAGAGTGTCCGGGGTTCGAATCTCGGCACAGGCAAAATCAAAAAAAAGAAAGAAAAAAAAATTTTTCTACACGGCACCACCTCTTGGCAGGCAATTGCAAACCTACAAGAGTAAAAATTTCTATGAAAAGCTTTTCACTTCGCCGTTCGGATTCGGCATTAAACTGTAGGTCCCTTCCATTCATGTACACATATAACACGCACAACATGAGTGGATGCGAAAAAGCTCGGCCTAGGCCCTCCATGGGCTGTTGTGCCAGTAAAAGTAAGTAAGTATGTAAGTAATAAAGAAACTGTTTTCAATTTTGATATGTTTTCTTTTCGTGTACCTCAGTTACTTAATTTGCGATAGCATTGAGAAGCTATGATTACTTGAGAGCAGAAAATATGCGCATATGTAAATCAAAAATAATCAATATGACAGTATTTCATTTGTGCCATTTAAATAATACACACTTTACACCTCTACTATATATAATATAAGATAATAAGACTCCGCTTTAAATCATTGCAATTATTATATTTATATTAAAATTATTGAGTACAACTTTTTTCTTTTTTACGTATTTTGTGTGTATATACTTAATTCTACTATACACGTATGTTTGAATGTGTGTGTGTGTGTGTTTTTACATTATGATTTATTTCGAAACTTGGTTTTGTTTTTTTTTTAACAATAAAATTTCCATAATACATATTTATATTGGTAATTTGTATTGTGTTTTTCCCCTTTGGTTAACCAATAACCAATATGAAAAAAGTGTTAATTAAACTTAATATTCAAATTAATTTTAGTTCACCTTTTTATAGGAAAATCTTATTATGTAAGTAGTAAGTGTTTTCTTGGGGAATTAATGGCATTACAGGTTTTTACTTTTTGCTATTTATATTCAAACATAATTTTCTTTTTTTTTTTAATTGCAATTAACCCCTCAGAGCCTCAGGGGATACCCTTAAGAATGCAAAATATTTTATTAATTAGGAAATAATGATAGGTAAGAGGGAGGAGCAAAGAGGAAGAAGAAGTATCTAGGTGAACTTTAAATTTACACATGTCAAAATTGTCAAGAAAAATATTTGCACGGAGCTTGAGCTTATCGATAGTAGCTGAGAAAATGCCTACTCGTATCTGTGTAATGTGCAAAGCGTTGGGACACCGTGACTAATGCAATATATATTTCTCCCATCTTTGCAGCTAAGTACATACATATACTTATTTACTTAGCTGGCACTACAACCGATGATCGGTCTTGGCCGCCTCTACAAAGCTTCGGCAGTCGCCTCTGCTATGCGCGCGCTGACGCCAGTTGATAAGGCCAAGTGCAGTCAGTTTGCCCTGCACCTGGTGTTTCCAACGGAGATTAGGACGTCCCCTTCTGCGTGTTCCTCCACCGTGGTTCGAATAAAACACCCTTCTAGCCGGAGCGCTTTCTACATACATATGGTACCTGCAAATGTACAAAGTGAATTATTTTTCAAGAAATTTTTTCCATAATTGTTCATTAATTAAAGTGCAAGTATTTGCTTCTCAATGACAGTAGCGCAAGTAAGTTTCTCTTTACCTGAATTCTGAATAATTTGAAACAAGTTTAACTTTTTTTTTTGCATCAATAAGATAAATTCAATTTGAAACTGTTTATTAAAAAACCACCTCATATACAATTAGATATCAATACTTTTTATAAAAACTTGCAAGTAAATGCGTAGAAAAAGTAACTTAACTGGCTGTGGTTAAAAAAAGTGCTAAGATTATGTACTTGAACATTAGAGGTTTGTACTTTTGTACATCCACGTATATATGGTATTTACTACAAACTAGTGCTGTTCTTACACCATACACACTGTTGTCTCGATCAGCTTGCATAGAGAAGTCGATTTATCCATGACCGTCTGTTTGTCTGTATGCCTGTGTACACGGTAACTCGGTTAAAACTTAAGCAATCTCAACCAAACATGGTACAGACTTTTTTTATTGTCAAGAAGAGGTTAAGTTCTGAAATGGGTAAAATCTTTCAAGGGGGCGTGGTACCTCCTATACAAATGAAATGTTCAAAGATTGGTATTGAAGGCAATTGAACAAAACTATATACATATCATCGACATAGTCTTTTAAATAATTGCTCTACAAATTTGAAAATTGGGCAAAAGCCACGCCTACTTCCAATGCAGATGAAATATCGAGAGAAATTAGTTAATCAAATGAAATCAAATTTGGTATATACAGTTAAATATCTTATGATAATCATCATTGGGCATTATCAACGCCTACTTCCGCTACAAAATTTCACGCAAAAACCGTACAAATTTAACTCACCGATGAGAGCAAAAAGCCGTTTTATTTCAGAGAGTGTGTGGGGTATGGATTTTGTGTTTCCACTTTTTATTTTTATATTCTTTTATTAAAATTTTATATTTTTAATTATAATTTTATTTTTTTAATATTTTAATATTTCAATTTTATTTTTATGGCAAAGTTGTTGTCTAAGTTGTAACTGCCTGATTTTTTGTCTAAAATAAAAAGTTTTTGTATGAAAATCTTGGAATTTAAGTATTCCCAGTATTAATCAATGCTATTGCCCCAAGGGTATAAATATAAAGAGATTGCCGTGGCGTAGTTGATAGTTTTTCTACACAGCACCCACCCTCATGGCAGGCAATGGCTAACTAACAAGAGTAAAACTTGCCTAAGAAAAGCTTTTTACTTCGCCATTCGGATTCGGCTTAAAACTTTTGCATTCATGCACAAATAAAACACGCACAACATGAGTAGATGCGAAAAACTCGGCCTAGGTCCTCCGTGGACTGTTGTGCCATTAAAAGTAGAAAAAAATAAATTATAGGGTATATAAAGTTCGACCGCGGCCGAACTTGCTTTCGGGTTTTTCCATATTGAAATGAGAATTTTTAATTAGTCATTATTGCACTGTACATAACCATTATAAACCTCTTATACTATTTTATAGAAATACGAATAAATATTATGGATTTTTTCACATGTTCATAAGTTACCACCAATAAAAATACCAACATTATTGTTTGATATTTAGTAAATTTTATTAATTTATATTAACATAAATATTTGTGGAACATAAAAAAATGAGATAAACTGTTTTGTTGTCCAAAGTTGTACCAAAAAAAAAAAATTACATTACAAATTTAACTTTTCCTTGTTAAATTAATACTTCTTGTAATATGTAGATAAAGGCTTTTTGTATTTATAAATAAAACACAGAAAAATTGAGATACTCGCTGCGGACTGAAATGTATTCCAGTTGTAGTACACATGTTAGTTACATATATTTAAGTATGTATGAAACTCGATATCGCTCATATGGCCACCGCGAGCACGTTTGCAGCGATCGATTATTTGGAACGTTGGCAATTTCCCATTACATATTGTTCCTGAGCTCCTCTAACGACTTAACGTTACACTATAAAATTAAATCCAACGACGTTAAATCGCCAAAGATAATCATCGCTGAAGATGAATTTTCGATCAAATTCAGGATTTTCTTCAAACTTTTGCAGAGCCCAATCATAGAAGTTTCGGCACTTCAAATGATCAGGAGGCTTCACTACTTGTGTTAATTTAATCATCTAAGGGTGTAGGCCAGGATCTTCACGCAAAATTCGCCACACAGTGTGACTGAGATATTCGCAATTCCTGTGAACGGCTTGGAATTGACTGATTTGGCTCATTTTGAGCTGAAGCATTTACGGCTGTGATATTTTCGGTACTTTGACCGGTAGGTTGTCTCACCGGCCCATTTAATAGTGAAAATTTTACTCGAATTTATCACAAGCCAGTCTGGTCGGACGATTACTACCGACAATCGTTACGCTTAACATAGTTTGTTCGAGTACTTCACCATGATAAATATGTAAAGCTTGAATAAGGTTTTGACATTGCCAAATCAAAATGAAAATGTAAGGGTGCGTTTGTATTTAAATACAAAACTGTTATGCTCCTATTGAAAACCCCTTTAGTTAAACCAAACAAATAAATTTTCAGTGTATTCTAGCACTGTGCTTATTCTATTCTATTTAATTTTTCTGTGTATTATATTACAATTTTTACATTCAAGTACAGTATTTGAAATTAATACAATAAATAAAAAAGTACATATACTTACATACATACATGCAATACAAAAAACAACAGCAACAAAAGTAAAAACTATACACAAATTGATATGCAGGTTTGAGGTTCATTGCACTTTGAGGATTGGATCGTTTTTGATCGTGTTGATATTGTACACCTCCCAGAATTGGTGAGTTTCTCCGTCAGTTTGTTCGTCTGTCGGTTAGTCTGTGTGCCACTGGAAAGCAAGTTATTGAAATTAATATACAAAGCACAGAACACAAAAGAATGCCCCATCATTTCATTGTCAAAGCAATATTCATTTATTATATTCAGTTTTTCTTTACGCTTTCATGCCTTTTAATCAAATTTTCCCAAAATATTTTCCGTGTTGCTTCAGTTTTTTTCTTTTCATTTAAAATGTTTTATACAGTCATGGACATAGAAATAGCACATCACGAAAGCAAAAAGTTTTATTTTTAAAGTAATTGCTTTATTTATTCAGAAGGCATCGAAAAACCAGATTTTATTCTATTAATATAAAAATAATCAACGAAAAACTCAGGACTACTACAAAATTACTTGGTCATATAAATATGCACAACCTGAAAATCCTGAAAGTAAGTATAAGAAGAAACATTAATTAAATAAACAATTCAAAGCAAATAAAAGGCTTACCAAATTAGTACTTCGTGCTATATCTACATTTTTAATCATACCTTCTCATCTTCGTTTCATACTCTCCGCTAGCTTATCGCATCTCCCCTTTGGAAGATTCATGGTCGCCGAAGCTTCTGAAATTTCTCTTCGCTATTTAAACTGTGAAATCATTCCATTAATTGTCTATAGGATTAAAGTTGCATTACTTTAAATATATTTTTATTTTTATGGGCATGGACTAAAACACAAATGGATCAATTTGGTTTTGAAAGATGACAAGATATTGAAAGCAATAGATTTTACCGTTTATTCCAACAATCGACTGAACGCTATGCAAGAAAATACTCCTCAAACTATAAGGTTCCCACCATAGTGCTTTCTGTTGTGTACCTATAATTTAGTGTTTGACCTTTCTTTTGGGTGACGTGCAAACCATCATATTAACATTTAACCAAATTACCATGTTTTTCTTGTTATACTATTCTGCGTCATACTATTTTTTATACTTATATGTCGTTTTGTCAGTAGTGAATTTTTTTTTGCTAACGCAGCCAAAAAGTTGAGCCTTCTTTAGCCATTTTTCTTTCTCCTACAAGCTTTCTGGTTAAATGAAGACCCAAGTTTTCCTTATTTTTAACTATTATATGTCTTACTGACTTAAATTGATTCGCTTTGCTCTTGTGTACTATGAATTTTTCAACATTAATGTCCGTTTTTCGGAATCTAAAAATTATTTGTGTCAGGCAAGGCTTGTCAATTTTGACAGAAATTTCATTTTTGTAGCTTTAATTTTTCGTTTTTCCTCAAGAAGATGTCCCATTTTATAAAAACGTTAATTTAATTGATGATTTTTTTTTACGAACTGAACGCAAAAATGTACATTTAAATAAATAGTTTTAAAAAAATTCGGTATTTTTAGAAGAGTGCTATTTGTATGTCCACCAGTTATCAGTGTTGCATACATAAAATTCTAGCACAAAACGAAAATTCCAAAGCAATAATAATTTTTTTCCCTGACCGTAGAATACATAGAGTCAGCTAACTATCTTGACTATTCGCGTCTCACCGCTATACATTATGATGTTAAGGATGAGAAATTTATAGAGCGGTATTTTCGTCGATCGAGAGGGGGCTCTGCTTCTCAATTGTCTACTGAGCCATAGTAACACCTATTGGCAAGAGCTAATCTCCGCTTGTTCTCAAGGCTGACATTATTGTTGGTGTTAACAAATACATTTAACACAAAAGTTGTACTTGGAATAAATATAATATCTGCTTGAAATTTGTGCTATTTGTATGCCCTTGGCAGTAGGTACTGGTTGGTCTCACTAACGAGGTATCGTATTGTTCTTATACTACAAACGTAGCCATGAATTTATATTCAAATATTTGCACACTTATTTCTCTATCCCTAGCTTTCCCTGTCTGCTACACCTACGCAATCGTGGAATACGAAAAATATTGTGAATAATCAAATTTTCAATATGTCGGTTTTCAAGGCAGCCATTAAATAAATAATAATAAAGAAAGACTAAATTTTTTAATCAATTTCTTTTGAAGACATACATACTATATAATATATATATATAATTAAATGCCTATTACTTTTCTTCGACCCATCTGAAGTATATCGATATTTTTTCCAAAGAACTACACTCTTTTGGAAAAATTAATTTCACATAACACTTATTCGGCTGGCTGTCTTTTCTAAATCTAGTCTCAATCTGTTCTCGTATAAATGTAACGTTTATGTAACATATAGTTTACCAGATTTTGAAAAAAATCACTATTTGTTTCCTTATATTTATTTCATTACCCTGGAATACTAACCTGAGTAAAATTTATTAAATCATCATTAAAAACGAACGATAGTGAAATAGAAATTTAAGTGGAAAATATAATATAATAAAAATATCAAACAAATAATTTTTTTATTTTCGTTTTTAAAAAAGCTGTTTTATTTTTGTTCTTTTTATAACTTAAACAAACACTAAAAATACTACTTATATGAAAGAATGGTTTATTTTTAAGTAAAATATAGATGAGAAAATTTTACTTATGGTTAGTAATAACATATGGTCAAATAAAATTAGTATTCCTGGGTTTAGGACTAGAACCTTATCATTTTCGATTCCATTCCTGTTAGTGGCTCGTGACATTTAACGGAGGGTAATAGGTGTGAACTTGGACCTTATTCCTAAGTTGAAGCTTTCTGAAAATTAAGTTTGATAGGATAAAAATAATTTAGATTTTTATGAAAACGATATTGATATGATGCCATTATTGCTTTTTACTGCAATATAGTCTTTCCTACTTTAAGTGTTACGTCTCATGCACGTAATCAATTTATTTCACACAAATCATTGCAAGCTACATTGACACAAGGATTCTGAGAAATACTCAGTAGAAAGTATGACCCATTTTTCTCTATTGTTAACATAAAAATTGTGCTACCTAAACAAATTGAGTGGATTGTCCCCACCTTGAAGGTGCCTTTTAAAACTCTAAACTCCCACGAGGAGTTGAAACGAAACTAAAAAAAACTATGTGAATCAGCGTTTTTCAAAATATGCAAAACAAAAATAAATAGATTTAGTAATTAGTTGAGAAATTCTTAGAGGAAAATGCATTACACAAATACGAAGTATTTAAATCTCTAGTGTTACGTCAATACTTTTACTCGATACCGGAACTCATTCAAAATATCGACGCTACTCAAATATTTAAAATAAAAATTATCGATATCTAGTCTACGTTTATGAAGGTGTATGACGAAAAAATGATAGTCTAGTAGGTAGATCACTTTCGCACAGGAGGTTGAGGGTTCCATTTATGGTACCTCTTGGTCTGGTGGTTAGTTCTCATAACTTTCAACATTTAACGAACGATTAATTTTTCGAAATGGGCCTGTTAACTGACCACCCAGTACGTGCGATTTGACGCCATAAGAATAATTTTTTTTTTTTTTTGGTAATATGTAAAATCACTAGTGTACTCCGACAAACCCGAAACAACACTTGGAAGCCAACATTCGACGCGTTATTGCCGAAATTCAGCTTGATTTACTGCGAAGATTGTGTGAAAAGAGGACCTCTAGATTAGGACCAATGTACGGGCCAATCGCGATGGCCACATGGCCAAAATAATACTCAAAAAAACTTAATGACAAAAAATTATCTTTAAAGTAAAGCGAATTTCGTGAATATTAAAATCATTTTTCTGTGTTTTATTTCAATTTAACTAAAATTTATTTTTAAATCAAATTATTGGGCCGTAGTGTTAGAAATGTTAAAAATGTTAGTTATGGCTTTTCTACATTATGCCATCGTTACATATTTGTGAAATTCAACAAATAAATTCGGTTTTATATGTAAGTTACTGAGGCCGTAGAGATATTGAAAATTATGCTCGGCGAACATCATAAAATAAATGCACCGAACATCCGAGTTCAAAGTATACGCCGAACAAAATTTTCAGTATATGTAACCACGGCTTTAGTAGCTGTAATAATTTTAAATAAATTCAAACTATTTTACAGTTATTGTAGAGTTCCCATAACAATAAAATTTATATGTATAGTATGTACCATTAACTTTTTACTAATTTACGAATTTGTTTATTACATAGAATTGGAACTATTTCAGTTTCATTGAAGGAATATGTATGATTTCCGATAGTGGCTACATAGATTTCAACACTTAAAAATTATTGGAATTATTTGCGATAGATTGTGAGCCTCCTCATTTTCTAGTAAAGGGTGTAGTAGGTCTTCTTGGCAGCTATCACTTGATTTATGCTCAGTTTGGTTTACCATTTCATAATGAATAGACTTACTCCTGAACAACGTTTGCAAATCGTGCGAATTTATTGTGCATACATATACATATCTAATCTGGAAAATTTATCTATTACTGTGAAATTCCCACAATAAATTTTATAAATCCATGTTAAAATCTACTACCCAACCTATGTACAATCACATACTGATGCAATTACCTAGAACTAAGTGCCTACTTACATATTTGCATTGATTTCGATATGAATTTTTACTTTGCTTAATTTTATATAATATTTTGTTAACTTTAAATAGAATAATAATTTCATTTCTACTTACTTGTCTCACGTTTCCAATTAGAAGTGTTGGTACGAGTATGTAATATCTGAATATTTTTTTTTTTTTTATAAATTTTCACAAATGTGCCGAGAGGAGAAGTAATGCAAACAATACTTTTACTGTAAATAATATATTTACTAAGTACATTATACATATGTCAAGTTACATATTTGAAATATATATATGCACATATGAATGTATTTATTAATAAATAGCTGAAAAGCTGCTGGAGGTATATAGTAAATTATTGTAAGTGCTGCCATTTAAATGTGTGTATTTAATAATAATGGAAAATAAAAGTAGATAGGTACATAGTCATGCAAGTATTGCATTAGTTTCCTCTTGTATTATGATGGAGATATATGTATCTTCTTTATCGAATTGAATAACTTAATCAAACATCTACACTAAAAACAAACTTGGTGTTGTTTCTTAAAGTTTACTTCTTTAGAATCGTTTTTATATTTTCGAGGGGGTAAAAGATGATCGTCGCAGCGAAAATAGTCACGGAAATGAAGGCCAATCAAGTGTTAAAAAAATGAGGATGCATAAGTATTTACTATATATACACAGAAATGATGGGCAGCACATATGCATCCACGAGTGTGAATCAAACTCGATTGATAGAGGACGCTGCCCATCAGTTTCTAGTAAAATTTGACATTTCAAACAAAAATCGTTAGAAATTCTAGAGCTGAGGAATAAGTATGGGTATATAAAAACCAAAACCCAGCACTGAGAGATCGCAAGAGTGTAGACTTCGCAAGCAACTTGAGGCACAACAGAATTCGAATTTCATTGAAAAACAACTCGGCGAAGCAGCGTCAATGGCAAATGAGTTCATTAGAGCCAATAATTGCATCGACACTCATCTCATTGAGTCTCGACGAAGGTCGGGAGATGGCCGAATTTCCAGCTTCTCAACGAAAGAGAAGGGCAGAAGATTTACTTGAAAATTTGCCTAAAATTATGATGATGATGATTATTATAATGATGATATTGGTACGATTATAATTATTATGATGTAGCAAATAAATTCGGATTATTTGAATGTGAATATTTTGTTGGAGATGATAATTTTGCAGAGGACGTCGCATGTATTGGAAATCCAAACGATCAAAATGAAGTTAATCGAGATGTAGCACACCTAGGATCAAAGAATCATCAAACTGAACTGTACAAGGCTTATCGTTTGCATAAATCAGCACATCGTTAAAAATTCCTTCGCAGGCGTGATAAAGTCTGCGAGAGACTCTGGTTTTTGCACAAGTTTACTAAACATAATCTGAAATCCCAAAACGCAAACGTTCTGCAGTAGCAAATTTCTTTGTTATATTGTACATTATGTCAAAAATGTACCGGCAGTTGGTAAATAAAACACAAAATATTTTTTATTCATTCAAATTTATTGTATCGCATTCAAACTAGGCCCCTTCTGAACAACAAAGTTTTTCTAACGCATTTTCCGGAATCGATTTCAGTTCTCGCCGTAAATTCTCTTTTATGTGTTTTATCGTCTGAAAACGGGTGCCTCGTGGTAATTTGATTTTTGGAAAGAGCAAAAAGTCAGCCGGAGCCATATTAGGTGATTACGGTGGTTGATTGATGATATTTGTTGAGTTTTTGGCTAGAATTTCGCCCACAATGATAGCCTTGTGCGATGGTGCGTTGTGTGGTGCCGAGATAATATTATTTATTTGCCTTCTGACCTTTTGGCAAGAATTCCGAGTGCACAACATTGCGATAAAAAAAAAACAGTCAACAACTTTAGATCAGCTTTGTTATTCATTTTCACAATTACACAACAACAGCAACAGCAACACTGTATTCGCCAAATATTTGAAGTCAGTCCGATCATTTCGAACGAAGATTTTTTCATTCGTTCGGCGTATGGCACCATTTATACCGCCTGAATATTGTTCCTGAACATGTAATTTAGCGAACACAATGTTCAACGCTAAACTATTTACACCGGCCAAACGAATGATTCTTTCGTTCGTTCGGGCGGTCTAAATGCAGCGTTACAAATGTATTTAAACTCAATTTTCGGCTACTTCAATAAAATCGACTTCTGTGCATCATGAGACCTATGCCCTTTCTTAATTCCAATACAAGCGCAACACGAATTTTCGTGTTAACCATTCGTAGCCCCAAAAAAAAAAGAAAAAAAACCGTTGAACTATGGCAACTCTGTCTTTAAATTACGTTAAAATTTGTTTTGTTCTCTGTGAAATTGCATGCGAATGCAGTTTTATATTTTAACTAGTTTTTATTTCAGTTTTTAAGTTTAATAATTAATAACCACACAGTAGCGAATCTGTGTCTACACACTTTGTTTTTTTCTTTTACACATATTGTACCTAATATCAAAGAAATCACGTGTATTGGTTTTATTTGTGCAATTTCTTGTTTTTATTTTTATTCGCTTATAAAATTTATTACAATGCGGAAGTTTTATCGTATTAATTTTACAATAAACATAAACAAGTGCGTATTGTTATTAAACTTTTTATAATTATTTATACGAACAAAATAAAACAGCACGCATTAAAAGTTTGTGCACATCTCACATGTTATTTATTCATTCGTACAAACAGAACACATCCGAGAATCTGCTGCACAGAGACGACATAGAAAATAAGTCAATTTTTATATGTACATAGATGATTTTTCATACTGCGTCTCATTTTGATTTCGTTACTGTGTTGTTGTTCATTTGGTTTATCATTAAGTTAAATGTTGTGAACAGTTGATTTTTTGTTATTGTTCCGAAGTTAATTTGTCTTTCATTTTATTGTTGTTTATGCACATATGAGCTCATTTTATCTGATGTGTAATAAGTAGTTCCGATTTATAAACGGAAATTATGCATTATTTTTCCTATATTACTCGTTTGACTTTGGAAATTTGACACAGCTCCATGTGTACGAGTGTGTACGTGAAATTCACTTTTAAACGACTGCTTTGGAAGATATTGACATTTAAATTTTGGAATTAATTTTAAATTAATAGCTTTAATGATTTGAAAAACACCAGACGCACTGTATACAGGTTTTCACTCATAACAATCATCTATTAAACTGGAATTTATTTAATTAAATTAAACAACAATTAAACAATTCATTAACACACACATTTAGTTAATTGTAAACAGAAAATGTGTAAATAATAATTATGTAGGTTTCAGTACAAGTAGGTGCATTCGAATTAATCTTTTGAAGTTTACTTCTTTAGAATCGTTTTTATATGTACTATATATATGAGAGTTAAATCTAACCTGACGATCGCCGCAGCGAAAATAGTCACGGAAATGAAGGGCAGCGCTCTCTATCAATCAATTATTAAAAAAAATAGGATACATAAATGACGGGCAACACATAAGTATGCATCCACATGTATCCACGAGTATGAATCAAACTCGATTGAAAGAGGGCGCTGATTCGTGTATGATTCAAACTTAATTGATAGGGGGCGCTGAGAAAGAATCATACTCAATTGATAGAGGGCACATAGTGTGAGTTATACTCGTTTGTTAGACGGCGCTGCCCATCAGTTTCTAGTCAAATTTGACATTTCAAACAAACATTTTTCATTTTAAACAAAAATCATTAGAAATTTCTAGAGCTGAAAGAACTAGCGAGTATAGACTGAAAAAAACAAACGCGAAGTACAAACAGATGGTGTTTGTGTTATGATAAAAACTCCAGCATAATCTGCGGCTGAGCGACAGCGAGAATGTAGACGTCGTCGAAAGACCCAACCAAATTCAAATACTGTTATCATGAAAAAACCAACACCGAGAGATCGCGAGAGTTTAGACTTCGCAAGCAACTTGAGGCACAACAGAATTCGTATTTCATTGAAAAACAACTTGGCGAAACAGCGTGAATGGCAAATGAGTTAAAGCTATTGGAGCCAATAATTGCATCTACACTCATTGAGTTACTTGAAAATTTGTTTGAAAGTCTTTCTTCCGTGGAAAGAATACAACTCGCATCCTGAATATTTTGATGATGATGATAATAATAATGATGGTAAGACTATATATATTGGTGGCTGTGGCGTAGTGGTAATGCGTTGGACTGCTACGCAGATTGTCCGGGGTTCCCAAAATCAAAAAAAAAAAAAAGAATTAGCACCACCACCTCTTGGCAGGCAATGGCAAACCTACAAGAGTAAAAATTGCTACGAAAAGCTTTTCACTTCGCCGTTCGGATTGAACTGTAGGTCCCTTCCATTCATGTACAAATACAACACGCACAACATGAGTGGATGCGAAAAGCTCGGTCTAGGCCCTCCATGGGCTGTTGTGCCATTAAAAGTAAAGTAAGTAAGACTATAATTATGATATAGCAAATAAATTCGCATGCTTCGAGTATGAATATTTTGCTGGAGATGATGATTTTGCAGAGGGCGTTCGAAATGCAAACGATCAAAATGAAGTTAATCCAGATGTAGCACAACTGGGATCAGAGAATCATCAAACTGAACTACACAAGGTTTATCGTATGCATAAATCAGCTCATCGTTAAAAATTCCTTCGCCACGCCAGTAATGTCTCTAGACGCCAGTAACGATAGACTCTACTCTAATGCAAATATGTAGTTTTAAATTTTATCTAATTCAAAAACAATAGTTAAAAGACTGAGAGGACTGCTTCATTCGTACATGGAGTCCGACAATAGCTGAAATTCAGTTCACTTATGGATTACCCTTCTTCTTTGTTTTAATGGCACAACTGCCCATCGAGGGCCTAGGCCGAGCTTTTTGCATCCAGTCATGTTGTGCCCATTATATTTGTACAAGAATGGAAGGGACCTACAGTTGTATACCGAATCAGAACGGCGAAGTGAAAACCAATATTAAGCAATATTTGCTCTTGTAGATTTGCTATTGTTTGCAAAATTGTTTTTTCTACCTTTTTTGATTTTGCCTGCGCCAGGATTTGAACCCCGAACACTCGGGGTTCAACGGTTTACTCCCCATTATACTTAATACCTTAACTTCTCATAAAAATAAGCTAGTTAGTAGTAGTAGGTTGTAAGACCGTACTCAATTATGGTACAATATGAAAAATTATCGATGATTTCAATCTTTAAAGTAACAAATGTTAAATAAATATTTTACAAACAAATTTAATTCTTAATTCTTCCAAGCTAATTAAATGAATAATTAAAAAATGAAACAAATAAAACATTTAACAAAATCATATAAAATAAGTAGTAAACAAAAATAAATACTTCTATACCGGAATAGTAACTAATTGCACACAAGGTCATTTCGGTCAATAATTTTGAGTGTTTGTAGTAATAATATATAAAATTAAATTATAGCTCTTTTAAAGTAAGAAAAAAAAACTATAAGTATATATTTCTTTTCTTTTGTCTATTTATTTTATTGTTAAATCTGCGTTTGCCAACTTTCGTTAATACAAAAATACCGAACGTTTTTCATATGATGAGTTAACATGTTTTTAAAGTAATATTAAGCATTTATTTTTGGTATTGAGTATTTGTTCGTGTATTTCTTTTCTTATTCAAATGCAATTTTTAATTTTGTACTTTAAATGCTCAAGGTTTCTAATTTTATAAGTATATGCCTTGATGATGAAGTATTTTGCAGATAGTGAACTAAGATTCGACAAAGAATTAAATTTCAAAATAAAAGATAATCTACCCAAAACAAAAATGTAATTATTTAGCGTTAAAAATCAGTGACAGTTTTTAATTTTGAGAATATTTTTTAAATACTTTGTTTTCTCTTTCTCTTGCTAAACACTAAAAATAGAATTTTTTTATATTCCAAAGAAAAAAATTTGTTTATATTTTTCTTCGATTTGTTTTTATTTTTGGTTTTTTATGTATGCATAATCTGTCTACACTGTCGAAATAAACAAACTCGTAAGACAAGATCATGATCGTGTTCGTGATCACTGAGCTTTTTTTATAGTTTTTCGTTTTTCTTTAACTAAAATAATATTTAATGCATACCATTTTTTAGGAAATTATTTACAGGAAGTTTAGAAAGTATTGCACTATAATTAATTCGTTTTACTACTACTTTTCGCAAATAAATCATAAAATAAATATAATTATTTACAACGGAAACTGATTTATCGCTCATTGCTTTGAAAAATAAATAAAGTATAATTGAAAATAAAAAAAGTACAGAAAACTGATTCTGGCTAATTCAAAACTTGTGATAAACAACACGTTAAATATGTACAACGCAATGTATTTATATATTTTTTTTACAAATAAATATTTAAAAAGCTGGTTTTAGCTCACAACGCAAGTACTGACAAAATTAAAATGCCAAAATCACTTTGATAATTTGGTTTTTTAATATTTTTTAAAAATTTACATATGAACCTTACTTTCTTCTTTACGTGTTCATATGTACGAGTAGGAATGTATGTATGTACCTAACAATTTGTGATGGTTTGCAGTGATACAAAGTATCAGATACTTATGTATGGTACATAGTATTCAAATTGCGTACAAACTTTTAGTACTCAATTCAAGTAAACAACTTTGTAACATTTTCAAATAATAGATCATAACAATAATTGGGAACTTTTAACCTTCACCTGTTTGAATTTAATAAGTTAATATCCTTGTAAGTTTTAATCCAATCTTAAAACGATATCGACTCACTGAACAAATTTTCGATGTGTTTTGGATAAGACAAAAAAAAAAGTCTTTTTCGAAAAAAGTATATTCGCATACCTTCAATTTTGTCCTTTTATATATGCCGTTTACCAATAGCCATCCAGATTACCTCAGACGTTTCTAAATTTCTTCATGTACAATTTTGATTTAGTTTATTGAAAAGAGTAATCAGTTTCAATGTACATATTATAAATACAAATGTAATAAAAGAATTATGGCTTCTCAAGCAAGCAATTAATAGTTTGAGTGAAACTGCTCTATATGTAAATAGCATTGTACGTCTGATACAGATTTGCCGTGTGTTCTTTATGACACATAATAAAGAAATTTCCCGTGTGCTTAATGCGGCCAGTTACGTTTCGCTCCGGAACCTCATTCGCCTAAAATTCCTTATCATCGTAGGTTTCGAAAACAGGCTTTCCTACCGTAAACATTAGTTCCAGTAATATTTTTGTTTTGACGACCTCGATGGTGTCGATCGTAGCGGATAGTTTAGACTCTCACCCTGAAGGTTGGGGTTCGATTCCCCTCTTGGTCTGGCAGTTAATTCTCATAAAACTTCATATATTTCTACCGATATGAAGTCAATGAGACTTATAAGAAGTTGTACAAGAACACCTCTTGGTAGGTAATGGCAAACCATTAAGTGATAACAAATTATCACCACGCCATTTGGAACCGGCGTAAAATTGTAGGTCTATCCTGGGTATATGACGTCGTTATCCTACACTTATCCATTTAAACCTTCTTCTATCCATTTTTTGGCCAAAAAGGATGGTCCATCGGACTATGGAAGATCTATGGCCCTCTTGCCCATATCCAAATCTAATCTGTAATCTGATCAATATTATAGTAAGAGCTCTTCGCCCAAGCTCTCGTTGAACTGGTTTCTTTTACTGCGCAGTGTTGTTTGCTTGATGGAGTACTGCGACAATATTTTGCTTATCGAGTTTGGTTTTATTATAATACAAAACGATTTTTAAACATCACATTTGTGCTGCTAGAAATTAAGAGCACGGTTCTATTTTTAGCTGGAATATAGTGATGTTCTCGGCGAAGCCAAATAAAGTTCAATTCACTTCCCCAGTTAGTGATGGCTTCAAGTCGTTTGGCATCTTCCTTGTCATATTCCAATTTGATAACTCTTTGACCAATGGAAGTGTGTGTTCTCAGTGCAGGCAAGTACATCACTCTTGTTTATGCCTTACCGCCAGTCGCATTTCTCTACAAAATTCATCTGGGTCACCCGGATGGATAATGGTATTTTCATATTGGAATTTAACTTGAATGGAGCTGTAGTGGCAGCGTGATAGACTCTCAACTCTGAGCCTCGGGTACGATCCCCGCAAATCCATGGGCCTTTGTTTAACTTTCTACTTTCCTAATCAACACAATGTTTGCATTTATAATTCTCTAGCTTTACAGAACTATACTTTTAGTCGTCTCTCTTGAAAAGGAGATAACCATTTGGCAAAGGTGCAAAGAATGACGTATCTACTGGTAATAAGAGCACTCAGGACTACACACTCCAAAGCAATAGAAATCATGCTCCACCTGCTCTCAATGGACCTTGCGGGTAAATATACAGCAAAATCTGCAGCCATAAGCACAGTCTCACCTTCGGCTCACTTGAGCTACGGACATTCTAGGATACTACTAGATACCAGTAGTTCAACTCTACTTGCTTGCTAAATCCTCTTTTGATAACAAATTTATTAAACATATCCTTAGCAGACAGGAATGGGCAGAGAGGGTAGTCCAGTACGCAAGCTCCATTCAGTTTTTTTTACTGGTAGTTCCGGTCACAGTTTCATTCCGGCTAATTGCAAAGCCAATGAATTAGCAAGGCTAGGCAAAACATTCCCTACTCCTCATGAAGCCCAAGACCCAGGTATGCCTATGGCAACCTGCAAATTTAACATACATAGCCGAACAGTAGGTGGAGAGAAACGTACACTTGCTCCCATACAAAACAAATCTTTGCCATCTTACAACTCGAGGAGGTCAGACTATCTCGTCTCTCTAAATAGATCCTCTATTAGAAACATTGTAGCAATAATCACTGGGCATTGTCTGATTGGAAGATATGCCACTAGATTAGGATATGCCCTATAACAAGGTCTGCAGAATCTGTCCCGATGAGCAGGAGAAGGAAACTGCTTTCCAATTATCCATCGTTTCGGCATAAGTAGACTCCTTAGGTCAACTCTTCGTCAGCAACTTAGCTGACCTCGAATCTGCTGACATCACAAATTCACTAGAAAAGTATATAAAAATCCAAAAATGGTTCAACTCTTCTTCAGTCGAAGATCACACCAGGGATTCTGTTCTGAAGTTTAGTAAATCCTCATAAGTTCTAATAAAGATTAAAAACAGCCCACGTGGTATTACAAAGCGCTTAATTGGCATAAGTATATCCTATTAAACGACAACCACTCTACTAACCTTACTTAACCTAACCTAGGGTTATAGCCTGTGTACTGGGTACCGTGATACTCTGCATTCGTCGCTTTACAAAACACAAGCAACGCAGAGTGTCACTGCGGGAGACCCAACAATTTGAAAAATACTCTAATGCTATGCGCACGAATCCCAAAAGAATTCAAATCAGTCCATCACTACTTGATCTTTTATAACTGCAACTTTAGCTTCGAGCGATATTTCGAGTTATGCTTAAACAATATAGTATGTAAATTGTACAATGAAACTTATTTATAAATAATTTATTAATTAAAGCATACATGAATTCTTTTGTGCATATTATCATCAACCGCATTATATTTTGAAAAACATTTATGTTGTGAAGTTTCGGGTTTGTTTCAATTAATTTCTAAATTCTTTCAATTGTTTTCGGCATTATTTGGCTGTAATAAAATTTAATAGATTTCTTCATGAACTACTTCGTGACAGAGAGCTTGGTATAAACTTTTCTCACAAAAATGCTACTGTCGCTTAGACGACTAAGAAGTCCACATACATACTTACTTCTACATTTGTACGTATGTACTATATATAATTCATGCCACCTTTATCAAAAGCCTTCAAATGCTGCAAAAAACATATTAATTAAATAACTTATCTAAAATAAATACAAACGCTTTAAAAATGTTTCGATTTCATTAAACATCGTTTAAATATAATACCGAATAACACGCGCAATTTTTCTTTAGATATTTTACCAATAGTATAGTATACATATACCTTAGTTTAGAAAAGCCCTAACAAACATTCTTTTTTTTCAAATCAGTTTTCTTTGTTGAATGGAACGAATGGAGTCAATTCATGGGAAGTTCATCAGAATCTGCCGAAAACACGATAGTGAAAAAAATTTGTAATTAGGACCTTTCTATATTGAGGTAACGATAGTAGATATGTGTAAACCCACATAAATATGTATGTTCATTAAAGCATCTCACGCTCCATACAAAATAAAAAGTGTTTGTCTACACCCTTCTAAAAATACATACCTAAATCTTCTTTTAACCCTCCACTCATAAAACTTTTATTAATAGCTATTTTCTTTTCTCCTATTTACTTTAATTTACTTATAATGGCACAGCAGCCCATGGAGGGCCTAGGCCGAGCTTTTCGCATCCACTCATGTTGTGCGTGTTATATTTGTACATGAATGGAAGGGACCTACAGTTTAATGCCGAATCCGAACTGCGATGTGAAAAGCTTTTCATAGCAATTATTACTCTTGTAGGTTTGCCATTGCCTGCCAAGAGGTGGTGCCGTATAGAAAAATAATTTTTTCTACTTTTTGATTTTGCCTGTGCCGAGATTCGAACCCCGGACACTCTGCGTAACAGTCTAACGCACTACCACTACGCCACAGCGACCACATTTCTCCTATATTCCTGCTTATTCTTTTTTTATTCCTACCGATGTGAAGTGAATGAGAGAATTATAAGAAAGTTTACAAGTTTACATTTAATTTTACAGAAGTTTTAATGAACATTTTCATCGATTCTGTGTATTAGAAAAAGTCCATTCATTGATATTATGAAAATTTTCATGAGATGTGTTTTAACTTTTTAACCTTTTCATTAATTTTGCATTGAGTTGGTGGGCATTTTTGGTTAGTGTGTATAAGTAGGCTATTACGTTTCTGAGTTTCAAGATAGTCTGATTTATATTTGATTCATTTATACAAAAAACTACATTTATTTTGTAATAGATAAAAAAAACTATCGCACTATAATACGCTAATACGCTATAAAGTTTAAAATAATGAAAAACAAAAAACCATGTACATAACTAATCATTTATAACTGTCATTTCAATAATACAGAATACAGAACTTTTTTACACATACAATTGCATGAACGAAATTACAATTGGAATAGTTAAAAAAAAAATCCAATTTTTTGATACTTTTGTACATTTTTGATTGTCGGTTTTATAATTAAATTATGAGTAAGTATTGTATTCTATGATAAAACTTCGATCTAGAAAAGATGACGTTTCAATGATGTTTTGGAACTTCCGGCATTGGTCTTCACTGATCTGAACGCTTTGTAGTTTTTTTTTATCATCATCATAAATGACAATGCTAATATTCACATTTAGATTTTAGTACTTACGTAGTTGTTAAAAACACCAAAAAAAACTTTTGGTAATAGAGATAATCAAAAAAAAAAAAATTATAAAATGTTTAGCAATTAAGAAAAATCATTATAAAAAATATATATAAAGTATTGATAATTATTAGGCGTAGTAATAGAATTTAATAATTTTTTTTTGTTTGCAAAAAAACTAAAATCGAATTGATTGAAAATTCAAATTTAGAGATGGTTCGAAAACATCAATGACGTTCATTGAAGTTCAAAGTCAAGGAAAATATAGAATGTATAAGTAATTGCAAAGTAACTTAAAAAATAACAAATTAACGTGACACGACTGTAAAACAGAAATAACAACTTCGAAATCGAAATGGCACAAATTTATTATTTGCGTTGATATTGCAAAATTTTGTTTATTTTTTTAGTTTATTTTCTATATTTTTTTTTTTTTTTTTTTTTAAATAGGAAATTTTTTGTGATTGGCTCACATTTGTGGGCTGGAATCGTAGATTGTTGTCGTTGCTATATTACATTGACGTCAGCAAAAACGTAGACCGACCTTTGTAATGACGCACCCCATTCTTAATTTGTTGTGGTGGTGGTTTTTGTTCCTTTTTGTGATGCACAGACGATTGACTGAATTAAATGTCATCTATAGTGAATATGTCTGCCTGTCAGATCGATCGCTCGATTGCAGTGATATGTTAATTAAGAGCGGTAGAATGAACGAGAGGCGTCAAAATATGGGGGATCACACATTCAATTAGATTGATTTTCAAGGGTATTGATTTACTTTGATTCTTTTTGAATGGAATTTCCAGATTTAGTTATTTATTTTCTCCTTCTCAATTTGCGTTCATTTACTTTAATTGAAATTGATACATAGTTTTATACATTTTTTTTTATCTACAACATAAGTGTATTTTTTCTATGACCATAGTTTTAATAAAGGTATTTATTTGTAAAAGTTCAGGGTGACACAATATGAAATATTCCATATACATATTGTTTCACTTTTCGGGCTAGTGGGTTGAAGCAAAAAATTAACCCTGCAATTTACTCCATAAAAGACGAGCTAAGAGTGTAAAAATAGATCAAACCAAATTCGAATATTGAAATATATTATTTGTCAATCTTCATTATACCATATATACGTATGTAAGTAAAGTGTCTCTAGTCCAAGTTTGAAATAAAATAATCCAATAATCTTAAAAAGTTAATTTACGAAGTATTGTACATAGTTTTGTAGTCTAAAATCAAAAACTTTTGAATATGATTGACGTTACCCCAATAAACGTAATTAATCAATATTTGAGATGTTTGAAAAGCGCTCTCTTTTTGGATGATAACCTTCCATAACCACATAATCACTTTAATCATGGCATTATAAGTCGAGATCGAAAATCGTACGATGTATAGAGGTTATGCCAATCGAGGGTTCAAAATGTTATCGATACATTACCTATCGTTTCATTAACTTTTCTGGAAACTGTGTAGCTAGTAAGCAACCAACGCTTTTATATTTTTATAATGACACTTCCTACACCACAAGGCTATATACTTATACTTATGTATTATCATATGTACATAAAAAAAACACATATGTTTATAAATAAATATAATTTTATATGATTTTTCTTTCTAGGAACGGACGTGCATTCTGATTGATCTGTTCAAAGGGCATTTGCTTCTATAACTACAAGTAAGTACGAATACATACGATAAGTAATACAGTAGCGATTTGAAATTAAATGTTTTTATTTAATTTTTGTATTTATATTGTGATAAGAATATGTGGAAATACAGGGTGCGACATCTTTTATGTCGGTATGTAAATGTTGAATAACTTAAAAAAAGACAACAACCGATTTCCATATATAAGGTTTGGTCCTTTACAATTTATTTGAACTAGTTTCTGAATACAACATCAATTAAGTGTGGCCGCCGTAATTGAGCAAAGCAAAATGTGTGTTTCCATCACATCTTCGGCGGTATAGCGATGATTTCGGCACGAATGATTGCCTTGAGGGTGCCGGAGGGGTCAAATCTAGATATCTGGGTGGCCAGTCAATATCGCCATTGTTTGACACCACTCGTCCAGTGAATTTTCGTTGTAGAAACTGCATTATTTGATATGCAGTGTGGCATGGCACACCGCCTTGTTGAAACCAGTTAAAAAAAAAATAGTCTGGAAGACTTTTTTCATACATTTGTGGGCAGACATAATGAGCCAACATCCATCGATAACGATTCCCATCGAATGTTTCGCCTTTTCTGAGGAAAAATGGTCCAATCAATGATGGTTTTGGCGCAAACGCCGACCTGCTTGTCGGCGTCACTATTTCGGCGCGTTGTTTTGGTGTGAAGCGATTCATGGTTAAAATGTGCATCTTTACTGAAGTCAATCGGTTGATAAATGCTTAAATTATTCAATGTTTACATACCGACATAACAGATGGCGCACCCTGTATTAAAGTATATATTTTAGCAATTCTTAAATTACTCGTACGTTGACTTAAATTTTATTAAATATGATACCTACACATCTGTCTTTCGTAGAAATGTGTGACAAGAAACACAAAAAAAAAATGGAATTACTTTACCCGAGATATACTTAGTACATACATTTTATAGGTCTAGTCGGACATTAAAATATTGCATACTCAAATTTCCTCATACATCCCTCAAAATCTGGTCTTAGAACCAAAAAAGCTATTTTTGAGAGATCCAATTTTATGCCTGGTCATAACTTTGTTTGTTTTTACCCGATGGGTAAGATTTGTATCTCCTTAGGGAGATATAGACTTTTATCATAAAAACAAAATGTTTATAAAATATCTTGATACAGTAAGAATTCTGAGTAAGAAGGCAAAATATCACATTTACTAACTTATATACATTTTTTCGTTTTTAACAACGTTTTTAACGTATAGTATATTGTGTTCAACAGTGTATGAATATAATTAATTTAACAAGTAAAAACATTACTTAATGTTCTTTTCAATAAAAAATAATTTTTCCAAATCTGTTAAGGTTTGGCTAAATTGTTGAACTTCTAGCACTTGCACATAAAAAAAAATTATTCATATATACAAATTCTGAAAAATGTTTACTTTTTCACTTTCTTAATAGTTAATTTTTTGTATGGTAATCAAGCTATGAAAATAATTTAAAATCTCCAAAACTTAAATTACACTTGATTCAATTATGAAATAAAATGCTTCAAAACTTGAACAAATTTTTAAAAAGATGAGTTTAAGACGTATTCTGAATTACAGTGTTAAAATTTTTGACAGCACTGTATGTAATATGTTATATACCGTTAAAATAAAAATATATAGAATCAACGGAAAAAATCATTGAGTTTTACTCGTAATATACATAATTGGGGTGATCACAATGTGTCGTAAATTGTCTCATTGCTCGTAAACAATTTTACCACTTTATCATGATACAACAAACTAAGAAACCTTGTGAACACCCCAAATATACATATGTATGTGTACTTGTAACTCTGAAAATAGTTTTTGTTTTCTTCTTTTTCCCCAAGTCTAAATTTTGAGGGTATATTCGAATACTATACAGTTATTTTAAGTTCAACCACACTTACTATTTGTACTACGTCTCGTTTAAAGTATGTAATTGTTCACTGTTTTACACAGTGTAATTATACTGATAATCTTACGTGCGTAAAGTTTTCATGACATAATTTTTTTTTATGATATAAATTTAGTTTATTAGGAGTTTGATAAATTGTGTTGAAATAATTTACCATTTTGTTTTCTTTTCTCTTCAAAAATCATTTCAAAATCAGATTAAAATAATCCTTTTACTTAAGAACTCGTTGGCATTTCATATTCACACTTAAGGCAAGCTATTCAAAATGTTCAGGTGCTCTGGTGGAGTTCCAACATCAGTAGCGACATTTACAAACTTTTCATATTGATACATAAGTAAAAATCACTATTATGTAAGTAAAATGATCACTATTACGAAATTATACTGGACTGATGATTAAGCCTATAGCTAGTCTCATCTATGGTGAGAAATCTCTACAAACTGTAAGGAAAAGAAGAAGCATATCATATCATATCATTGATAAACTTTCTGAGCTGAGCTCGTTCAGCAGGTGATTCGAAGTTCTTATTCATTTTCGAGATTACTTTACTTGCTTTTAATGACACAACAGCCCATGGAGGGCCTAGGCTGAGCTTTTCGCATCCAATCATGTTGTGCGTGATATATTTGTACATGAATGGAAGGGACCTACAGTTTAATGCCGAATCCGAACGGCGAAGTGAAAAGCTTTTCATAGGCAAATTTTACTCTTGTAGGTTTGCCATTGCCTGCCAAGAGGTGGTGCCGTGTGGAAAAATTTGTTTTTTCTACTTTTTGATTTTGCCAGTGCCCCGGACACTCTGCGTAGCAGTCCAACGCAATACCACTACGCCACAGCGATTACTTTACTTTACTTTACTTTTGATGGCACAACAGCCCATGGAGGGCCTAGGCCGAGCTTTTCGCATCCACTCATGTTGTGCGTGTTATATTTGTACATGAATGGAAGGGACCTACAGTTTAAAGCCGAATCCGAACGGCGAAGGAAAAGCTTTTCATAGCAATTTTTACTCTTGTAGGTTTGCCATTGCCTGACAAGAGGTGGTGCCGTGTAGAAAAATTATTTTTTCTACTTTTTTTTTTGATTTTGCCTGTGCCGAGATTCGAACCCCGGACACTCTGCGTAGCAGTCCAACGCACTACCACTACGCCACAGCGACCACTCGCCACAGCGATTATAAGAGATTATTTCTTATGAAAATATAATTTCAATTTGTTTGATATTTAAGTATGTATGTTACGTGAGTAACTGAATGACATTTCCGTAAATGATTTTATTAGAAATAAATCGAGTGCAAATAATTATTCATTAAATGTTTACTTGAAAAAGTTTTGTCATTTAATTAAGTATGTACGAGTAATAAAGTTAAGATATTTTTTGAGCCAATGGGATAGAGATAGATTTAATTGCAGTGCATTAATAAAAACCAGAATGGGGTTTTCATTTAATGCCATTCGTAAGCATTAAAATGGAAGATATTTCTTGTTCAATGATAGTGTCTGAGGTATATACTTACACTGTATGTAGCTTAATAAAATTTTCAATTATTATTAAAATGCAATTTCGGAAACACTTACCATTCCTAATACTTTTGTCAGTACTCTTACGTTTTATTTTTATGCTATTATTATATTAGGCACATAGTTCCGAAATTGCTTTTGTTATCTAGTGAAGATTGCCTGGGAGTTTTACCTACTTACATACATACTACATAATAATTTTTATATTCCATTATTCAAGCCATGTGACATATATTTTGATCAGCGCACTTGTAATAAATTCTTATCACTCTTCCGGGAAGCCGTTGCATTCCATATTATGTAAATAAGTACTATATGTACATATAATACTTGTGTTTGAAAGCAAATATTGATGAGTTTCAAAGGATTAATTAAATATAAAAATGATATGTTGTTGAGTGGGTCCCAATATCATAAGCTGCAACTTAATACGTACTCTAAAATGCAATGCTGGTTAATGATAACAATCTTGAATCATGTCACTCTAAATCAAACATGTAGAACCAAAAGATAAAATTTGTTCAAAATGTAAATATGTATTTTAAAAATTCCTCAACTTTTTTTTAATGTCAATAACAATGTACTTAACTTGATCCATAACATTTTGCTGGACATATGTATTAAGTAATATTAAAATGCTGATAATAATGTTTAAATAATGTCATATCATATTTGTTATTAAACAAATTTTGATTATTGCGTTATTATCTCTACATTATTGAACCGCATTTATCGCAATTTAATTTGATGTTTATCATCATAAATAGTTATCGTTTATCAAATTACAACGAACAAAAAATGTACTTAATCACTGGAAATTGCATTGAAGTCAAATATTTACCATTAAATAACAATTGATATCTGAAAATTGACAAAATACACTTAATGTTAGCTGCCAATTTAGTGCTTAAAGTAAGAAATAAATAATTAAGCAAATGCAATAAAAATGTACATTATTATCCAAAATTATTTAGATAAGCAACAGAAAAAACAAGTGAGTTGGTAAACAAATAAATGTTTAAGTGACAACATTATTATTACAATATTATTATAAATTTAAAGTTCATATTGCTAGAGTATATCTAATGTATGGTATTTATGTAAATATTTATGTAAATAGGCTTTGATGAACGTTGGCTTTGCCAGAGAGAATAAAAATTTACTTTACTTACTACTGTGGGCAAAAGTTAGTAAGACTTTTTCATTTAAATTTCGCGCGGAAACCCATTCATCAAAATATTTTTTTTTTAAGGTTGGTATGACTGTCGGTGACATCTGTGCCAAATGTCACATCAAAATAATCATTAGTGTTTAGTATACGCTTGTCTTTCTGAAGTACAAAAAGTGCATTCGGCGATTTTCACAATGAGTGAAATTATTCAACAAAGAAATTCCATTAAATTTTGTGTGCGGAATCAAATTTCTGGTGCCGAAACGTTCAGAATGTTGCAAAAGGCCTTCGGTGATAATTGTATGTCGCGAGCAAGTGTTTTTGATTGGTACAAATTGTTCAAAGATGGTCGAGAACGCGTTGACGACGAACCACGTCCAGGACGGCCATCAACATCAACTGATGATCAACTGATGATCAACACGTCAATAAAATCAAGGAATTGGTGCTCGAGAATCGACTATTAACAGTCAGAGACCTTACTGGCATCGTTGGAATATCGGAAGGATCAGTGAAAACCATTTTAAAACAACATTTGAGCCTAAGAAGAGTGAATGCACGATTGGTTCCAAAATCACTGCATTGGTTTTACGAGACCATTTTGCCAAAAATTCGACTTATATCGTTCCGCAACCCCCCTATTCGCCTGACTTAGCACCGTGTGACTTTTGGCTATTTTCTAAAATCAAAAAACCGCTTCGTGGACACCGTTTTGAGTCAATTGAAGACATTAAACATGAATCGCTAAGCGCATTGAAGGCTATTCCAGAAATTGACTTTAACAACTGTTTCGAGAATTGGAAAAAACGTTGGCACAAGTGTATTGGGGCCGGGGGGGATTACTTTGAAGGGGACGAAATAGATTTGGAAGAATGAATAAAAAAATTTGAAATTATGAACAAAGTCTTACTAACTTTTGCCCACAGTAGTACTTATTTTTAATAGCACAACAGCCCATGGAGGGCCTAGGCCGAGCTTTTCGCATCCACTCATGTTGTGCGTGTTATATTTATATCATATACATGAATGGAAGGGACCTACAGTTTAATGCCGAATCCGAACGGCGAAGTGAAAAGCTTTTCATAGCAATTTTTACTCTTGTAGGTTTGCCGTTGCCTGTCAAGAGGTGGTGCCGTGTAGAAAAATTATTTTTTCTCCTTTTTTTCTTTTGATTTTGCCTTTGACGAGATTCGAACCACGGACACTCTGCGTAGCAGTCCAACGCACTACCACTACACCACAGCAACCATCAACATATACTTAGATGATTAATGTACGATATGGTACTTACTTAGTTGCGACCTTAACACAGTTTTGAATAAATACTACTTCAATTGATCGAATGTATTACTTATGTAGATGTTGCGTAGATTTTAAAAGATAAATTTTTTAAGATGCATATGGTAATTAAGTACCATTACTACCAATATACTTCCAGTATAAATGTATCAAAAATCTTCTTTATTCCTTCAATTTAATAAATTTTATTTTAGGATTACACAACATTGTGTACTGATATTAACGTAGTTAAAGTATAGTATGTTTAACTTTTTGGTCGCTTTTTAAGTTTTGCAATTTCATTTTATTTTCTAATTACGCAGCTTTTCACATTTTCTAGCAGCTGACCACTTTGCATTTGCTCAATCAATCCATTCACATCAATCACTAAACTACTTTCAATAATTTATTTTTCCTATGGAAGTCACTTCTGTGATTACCGCGCCGGTATGCGATAATTTCTCATAGTGACAGTCGCCAGTATACCATACAATACATTCTAGTAATCATATGGTTATGATTATAATATTATCAGCTGATCGGAGAGACATAAATCCATAGGTCACACTTTCAAACAACTATTGGCACTTAACTCAACATATCATTTCAATCACCGAATTATTTAAATTTTGGACTTGCGAAGACTTGCCTAAAATTAATAACCAATGCATTACATACGTACGAGTATATCTGTGACAAAAAACCAGGGTAGCTTATGTTTAAAAATTTTGTTTTGAGTAAATCTCGGTTTTAAAATGATGTCGTGGATGGTCGTCGAAACAAAAGCGATTATGAAAAACTATGTATCTTGTGTGCTGTAAAATGCGGATATCGTAAAAAATTAGCTTTGATAAATGGGAATATAAGGAGTAGGTACTATGACTCAATTTACGATTGTGCCGACTTAAGCTACTCTATTTTATTGGCACAGATACTTACTCAAACAACTGTTCATGTGTTTTTTATTGATACCAGCAGCCATGTAACCAACAATTATATGGATGTTTCCAACTGCTTGTGTCGTCATACGTCCCCACACCATGATGTATCCACCACCGAATTTTAGAGTTGGGGTGACGTGATGAGGCTGAAGGGCTTCCCCACGCTTTTCCTTACACTCATTGGCGACCGTCACACCCAAAACGATTTTTTTTGTTTCATCCGACCAAATGACGGTCGCCCAGTCTTCACTAGTACCAATCTGCATGCTGTCTTGGAAATGCTAGTCGCAGTTTCTTATGCCTTTCTGTTAGTAGTGGTTTCTAAACATTTGGTTTGCCTTTTACTTAGGATATTGCGAACCGTTCCAACTGAAATTTTAATGTTGTGATGCTGTCGGAGGGATTGGTGGATTTATTGTACTTTTGTCGTCACAAGTCTCTCAAAATCGCGCTCTGAGAGACAATTTATTTTCGATAGTACTGTAAAATTCTGTCATACTCTTCTGAAACCGCGGAAAACGACTGAACAAAAAAAACCATTCATTTGGACTTTTTTCAATATTTTTTCAATTCCAACAGCAGTATTCCAATGTTCCAACTGCAACTCAAACTGAATTGATATTGAGCAATTTTTGTTGTTGTTGTTATCAATAAAATTGTTACCACTGTGGAAACACGTGAACACTTGTTTGAGGCACTGTAAATGCCTAGTACAGCAACTGCCAATAATTTGATAATAACCAGGTGGATATTTAGGGTATATTTAGTGAAATTTCAGACAACATTTGATTTTACACGCATTTAACTCAACTGTCAAGATATTTATGGGTATCAGGAAAATCATTTCATTTGTTTTTGTTTTTAGGTCCAAAATTTTTCGTGAGAATTTTTGTTTTCTTTAAGTTAAACCGCAGTCAAGTGCTTGAACACTAAATTCTAAAAAAACGCAAACATTAAATGAATCGCTTTAACTCATGTAAATGTAAGCTACTGGCATATATCACTAATGCATGGAATGTCAACAATACGAATAAAGTTATTACAATAATAAAACACTGCAGCAATAAAAAAATTGTTCATTTCCTTTTTACAAAAACGTAAACAAAAATAAATTCAATTTAAATTTAATTTGAAGCATAACTTTCTGCATCGAGTACCATACAGCGCCACAAATAAATATTGTTGTGTGTTGTTATCTCATCGTTAATTGAAAATACTTGAGATTTATTAAAGTTAACTTTCTTCTAGACATAAACGACAACAGTTAAATTAATTTAAATAATTTTTGCAAATTTTCATCTTCTACGCTAAGTCAGCCGCGTTAGATGAGATCAAATTATAATTTGATGCCTACTTTTTAATAACTACCATAACTACGTATTATTGTTGTTGGTGTTTTTTGTTTAACGATTTCTCCAATTATTTTCAAATGTTTCTGCCAGCAGTTTGGAAGTTACTGTACTACGACATTAATAAAAAAAAGCTAATAATAATGAAAGCTTCACTGCAGTAGCTTTTTTATTTCATTACTGGCTGCGAATTCAAATTCTTGTTCTCTCGTTGTTTATATTGCTCTTTTGTAATTCTAATTCTCTTTGCTCGATGACATTGAATAGTACACTACGTACTTTTTAATTATGTGTATGTAAGTAAATGCATGACAAATCCTACGTTTTTTAATAAATGTGACACTAATAAATGAAATATGTACTTATTAGTTTCATATTTCTTGGAAGCTTTTAATCTCTTTACTCTCAAGTGCTTGCAGGCAGTTATTGACGAATTTGGCAGAAAATTTCCTTATGAATAATACTTGTACTAAATAATGTTGTTTTTTTATTGGGGCCGGTCTTTTAATTGAATTTTAGTGCTTAACATCATCCATAAGTTTCAATACATAAGTAGTTTTTAAACTAAAAATTATTACATACATTTAATAAATATAACTCCATAACACATTAGAGGAATTCTCCTAGTTTAGTAAACCAGCATATGTCCCTGCACGTTAGCACAGCAGCAGAATTGTAAAACTTTGCGATTCCTAAAATGAAAGAACAACAACAAAAATTTAATATTCTCGGACTGTGCAAGGACATATGCTAGACTTAAGCCCGGATTCACAGTCATTAGTTAACCAAAAGCAAGAGTTTAACTAATAATATATTATTATCAGTCTTTGGTTAACCATTAATTAAACCTTCAACTGCCATTGGCAACTATTAGTTAACAAACAGCTGATACTAATGAAAACTGTAAACATGTTTTCAGACCAAGAAAATTTTGAGTCTGATATTGAAAATGACGAAATATTGTTGTTGATCGTTGGCAACAAGTTTTAAGAAATCGCTTTCTTTTTTTCAAAACACAACAACGCCTGGGAATTTCGTTTGAGTAAGGATGTGCAGTGGCAAGTGTTGGAATGGATACGATCACAAAAACGAAATATAAATAAAAGTCATATGATTTTACAGTATTCCACTGTAGTCACCATTTTAGTTAACCAATTGGATAACTAGTGATAGTAAATCCTGACGATAGATAATCCCCCTATGGGTTAGAAACTGCTATTCATAAGCTCGATATTTTATCTACAACCTTAAAATTATTTTGAAAATGGCGTATTTTAACTATTTATGTATATATAAATTTATTTTTTCATAACTAGTTTCGTGTGGGTTGATGTATTAGCGGTATTCACTGTTTGGTGTAAATGGTCCTGGATCATTGCAATAGCATATTACATACTATGTATATGTATTTCGCAAAAAAACAAATAACTGAAAAAAAATCTAGTTAAGTAGTATACAGAAATAACGGAAATTTGCGCTTTATATTGTGTAAATACTTACTGTATCTTGTAAGGAATGAATTTAAATTCAAAAAAAAAAATTTGTATTCGAAATTTTTCTCAATATTTATGTTTTTTGAGTTATGACGGTCTTGCACGAAAGGAGGAATTTGCTGTTGTGATAGCAGAAATACTTTGTATTTACAATGATTCAAGACCATTTGCACCAAAGAGTGAATACCGCATTTATATCTTTAAGCCCAGTGCAAGCTATTTGGAATTTTCTTACAAAAAAAACTAATTTAATTGCGATTACAATGTGCAATCGATCTATTACATGTGTACGAGTGTTTGCACTCAAAGAGCTTTAAACTCCTCACATGTTTAACTCATTCATTCCTTATCTACAAGAAGTTAATAACCTCGTGCCATAGAAATTCAAAACTATGTAAATATTATAATAAGTATGTAGTTTAATTAATTTTAGATACAAACATACATACATATGTGGACATATTTGGTTTCATAGAGCTTAAGCATTCCGACTTGAATAATGAGTGACCTCGAATAACAACAACAACAACAACCACAACTTTGGTAGACATTTTTAATGTAGGTTATTACTTTTTAAATAAGCATGTTAATTAGTACAAATTTATATAATATAAAATATTGGATTTTATAAAAATGTAAATTCTGCCAAATCATCATTAATTTTGTACACATTTTGTATGGTCAAAAATAAATAAAACAAAGAATTTTCAACAAATGAAAACCCGATAATGGTGTAATTATCTCATATTGTTGTTGTTTTTGTTAACATTGTCATATTTATAATGCATGCAAACAGAAATATTCAATGGTAAGTAACGAACACACACCTTCCTCTTTATCTTTCTCATTTGCTTTTTGGTGTTTACTCTCTCAATTCATGTGTACCTATGAATGTATTTATGTATGTGTATGTACTTGGATGTATGCATGCAGAAATAAATTGGAAAACAGCAAAGAAATAGAATGTTGCAAAAAAAGAAAAAGAAAAAAGTAGAAGTGCAAAATACAAAAATTAATACAAAAAGCAAACACAAAAATATGCCTACATACATATGTACTCCGCGAGACTTACACATACTCACGTATCTCAACTAAATAAGAAGCTTAATAGCTTAGAGAGGTAAAGTATAAATCTCGTTACCTCATTGGTCATTCGACACAGTTGAGGGGCTTGGCTGCCATGACGTCACAATCACAACATGTACATATGTAACTTATAAATATTTACTCTAAAATTTATCTATGTATGTATGTGTGAGTGTGAGTGTTTGTGACACGTTACCTTTGAAATGTGCTGCCGATATTTGTAAGTTGTACGTACGTACAGTTGACGTTGAACGTCGGCGACGCTGTCGTTGTCGTTTTTCTTGTTATATTTTTATTATTTATATTCGCATATAAATATTTTTTTGTGAGGTGGGGGTAAAGCACAGTCATTCTGCACTGTACTGCTTGCTAGTCGTATCTATGTACATAGTGTATTTACTTTTGAGTCATTTAGATATACTCGTACAAGTTATTTGATACTTTGTACTGCATACATAAAGTAGAAGTTCCACGTAGCGCGTAGAGGTTGATTTATGTAACTTCGATGTTATGAAACTTTAGATTTTGATTTCACTGTTTTATAGTTAAGTATCAGTAAAGAAATCAAATTATTATTATCATAATTGTATACCTCATATTTCCCTTAGAATATTTCAGAAATTAACATTTCAGCATACATACTGGTATTTGAAGATATTGTAAATTTATGCATATCCTTGATCCTTGATCTATTCACGAATAATTAGAGTAAATGACTGAATTAAATGTGAATACCCCAAAAGTCTTTCACGCTTCATGTGGCCATAACATCTATAGTTGAATGAGCACATTTGTCCAAGTAGAGAGAACAGGCTTAAAACAAGCTTATTTCTTGGTCGATCATTTGTGTACTATAAGCGAACAGTTGGAAAAATATTTAGGCTAAAAGTTAAAAATATTTGAATACTTTTTTGTTTAAAAACGAGTTTATTAAAAAAAAAAATCATAAGGACATAAGTCAACCAAGAATGAAAATGCTCAGAAAATGTAGCTATTATTTTCTAAATAGTATTATTACTACTTTTTTATGCAGCAATGCAACGTAAATTTACTGACTAAGAGAAAATTAAAAGATAAAAGAGGGAAGGGGAGAAGTAATTATTTTGAATACTAAGTTTGTTATACTATGGCTAACACCATTGGTCACTGTGGTGTGTTGGTTTGGTAAGCATAATCTAAAATGGAGAGTGAAATGAATGAATGCTAATGAATTATTGTTAAATAATTTTCTACCCAGCTTTTTTCGAGTTTTTTAAAATAATTTTTTAATTTTTCTTTAATAATTTTTTGTTTTACTAATCCATATTGTTGAACATACATAGATAGTACCGGTTTATTATACATACATATGGTTTATGTTAATCACACTAAATTCTTGTTTCAAAAAATACTTAAATAAATAAAATATCAAAAATAAATACAGTGGCTAAAATTTGTGATTTATACATAATAATGTATAATTATTTTAGAAAAATGTCTATAAAAATTAAACTTATGATTACCATGCATTTATTTTGTTAATGCCTCGCTGTATGTAGTGAAAATTTTTCGATTTACATACATTTTTTAATTTAAGTTTCATTGAATATTCATTCTTGAAGCAAAATGGTTTATATTGTGAGCGTACGCAAATTTGGCATGTATTTAAAAAAAAAAATAAAAATAAAATAACTCCGAACACAAATGGTTACCCTAACAATTTAGTTGCTTTACTAGATGTACCATAATCTATTGGTCAATAAAAGTTGTGTGCCACAATTTGTTGAACCAAAACAAAATTAGGTATTTTCTATGAAATCCGTATCTGATGCTAAAATTTGAATCATATCTCTCGAAATTTCTATTTCGAATAAAACAATTTTGCAAATTTGATAAAATTTGCCTAAATTTTATACCATTTTTTTTACCTACAAAATATGCAATATTTACACTAAACACGGGTTATTTAGTGAATATATCTAATTAAAACTTACAATTTCATAAATTACAATCATATTTTGTTTTTTATGAATGTATGCTTAAATTTTTTGATACTTCTTACACATTCCGAAAAAAAAGACTTTTTTTTTTATTAGCTTATACATATTGTTATAAATATTATGAGTGCATCCCCGCTTAATTTAGTTTAAGCTTAAATATGTAAATTTATAACATAAATAAGTACAACTTAGCCAATCCTACTTTTGTTTGCCTTATTACTATCACTTTTCTTCAAGAATTTGTTTAAGCCGGTATGCGCAACAAAGGAAAACCAGCTATAAGTGCAATTCCCTTTTTATATTGCCCACAAAATGTTTGCATACTTTTAGGCATTAACTTTGTGCACGCAATGTAATATATGTTACATACACACACATATTGTGGTCGCTGCGGCTTAGTGGTAATGCTTTGGACTGCTACGCAGAGTGTCCTGGGTTCGAATCTCGGCACAGGCAATCAATAAAAAAAAAAGTAGAAAAAATAATTTTTCTGGCAGGAAATGGCAAACCTACAAGATTAAAAATTGCTATTCGGATTCGGCATTAATCTGTAGGTCCCTTCCATTCATGTACAAATATAACACGCACAACATGAGTGGATGCTAAAATCTCGACCTAGGCCCTCCATGGGCTGATGTGCCATTAAAAGTAAAAGTAAACATATATCCTGTAATTATTTTGAGAGTAAATAACAAATGGTTCAAAATATTTCATCAGCAAAATTGCGCTTTTGAGAGTACATTCATTCACATGTAGATATGTTTGCATGTATAATTGTCATTGAAATGACCCTTCTTCTTTTTAGCTAAGTAGGTGTTTTATTAGCTTTGGCTTCAATGCTTTTCTTGTTAACTTTTTTGTGAGTGTTTATTTTTCATTATGAATCAAGAAGAATTTTAAAGTGTTTTCATAAGAAATCAATAGTCAATAATCAAGCTACAATGGTCTTTCATTTAGAAGAATACCCGAAATTATTTGTTTATTTATTTAAAAATTATATAGTTCTAAATGAAGACCATCGGCGAAAATTTGGCTATTATTAGACGTTAATAACTAAAATAATTAATTGCAAAGACACGATCTTCCAAGTCTCTCTCTACCTAGCATTTTCCTGTTCAGATATACAGTCGATTTTTTAGGATTATTAAGAAAGTTTAAATCATAACAAGTTTTTGTTCCAGCTAATACAAAAAATTAACATGCAAGTGAAATTATTTAAAATAAATAATAAATTTGTAGTTTATACCAGTTAATCCACTTTCTACACGAACCAATCAGAAAAGCTCTGCCTTTGGCGTTACATGCGGTCATAGTCGACATTGATAAAACTGAAGATCATCTGTCATTTTCCCTCCTTCTTCATCCCACCTTTCCATATGCCTTCCAATCAACACAATGCTCTTCATTCATAGGGATACATTTTGTGTGTTGAATGTATCAATAAAAAAAAACAAAAAAAAAAAGACAACTTCCAAGCATTGCAATATTTTTGGTTTTTTGTGTTTTAATGTCGTTCAGTGTTAGCTGAACAATAATTACATAGTGACACATTTTCGACGCTCTAAAATGTAATTCAAAGAGCTTCTTATGAAATTTAACTTCCTAAAAATTCACTTAGCAACTTAATATTTATAAATACGAGTGAGTACATACATGCAAAGAATAGTCTGAATTTTTGCTAAATAATGTATGAATAATTTATATCAAAAACGTGAATACACTGCAGTGCAACCAACTTGCTAAAAAGCTAGTTAATTATCTAGCTAAAAAATATTCCACAACAAGTTCATTACTCGATCTCATTTATACGCAACACACTGGTGTTTTTATTTCTGCGCTGATGTCCTTTGAAAATAAAATTGCCCTGTCCTCGATAACTTTTGCGCTAGCTATTGAACTAGTATTTTTTGATATAGTGTCAAACTTGTCTAAAATTAACTAGTTGCAAACTACATTTTTTAAGAGTCAGTACAACAAAAAATTTAAATTTTCAGAATTTATTATAAATATATTTCTACATCCATAAGCAAAAATAGAACAAAAATTCAAAAAAGGAGATTTCAGAAATCCATATACCATAAGTGAAAAATATTGTAAAGTATATGAGAATTACAGAACAATATTTTCATTGATTAATATAATTGAAAGAAGTTTTTTTGTTTTTGTATATGGTATACAAACCACAAAAGTCGAACTAGCTCGTTTTCAGCTAGGTTGTAGTTATTGTTTGATATCCGATGCTTCGTTTGAGGATTCATTGGGGAATATTTTGACGTGGTGGATCAAGAAAGTTGGAAAGATCAGGTGCAGGGCAACCTGACTGCACTTGGCCTTATCAACTGGCGCCAGCGCGCGCATAGCAGAGACGACTGGCGAAGCTTTATAGAGGCGGCCAAGACCGATCATCGGTTGTAGTGCCAGTTAAGTAAGTAAGTAACTTGTTATTGTTGTTTGAGTTGTTTGTTTTCATCTCAAAAACCACATTTCTCATTTGTTGTTATTTAATTGTCTTTTGGTAAAAGGTGAGGTCGTAATTAATGTAAGTCTCTGCATCTGAACCCCAAAGAGTCATCTGAGGTTCAAATATAGGAGTAGGCAAATCTCGCTTTGTGAGTTTTCATGATTTCATTAATATTTTGGAGGAATGGTTTGCCATTCAAGCGAAGTCTTACTCTTGCCAAACCTGGGCATATAAATAGTAAAAAAGACTTTACGTTTCTACCTTTTCTCACGATAGGAAGTATTGCATTGAAGATTAAGCATCGCTGCATGCTCCCCCACCTTCCAGGGCCTGTGAGAACAGCGGTAATGCATGAGATATGAGTACGATTCAAGGTAATATTCAAGGTAATCTGTTCGACTCATTTTTGCACTGCAGGGTATTGAGTAAGGTCATTGAAATTCATGTGTGTGGATGTATAAGTAGTGGCTGTATTTCTCAACAACGAATATCGATTATAAGTACATATATACATATACGTATGTATGTACATATATACATATGTATTTAGAGATTAGTCTGAAACCGATTTCATTTGATCAACAGCGCTTCATTCATTCATTCATTTAATAATGTAATAATTTATCAAGTCCATGAATGGCAATAAATACATAGGTATTATTTATTTTTGAAACTAATAATTTATAATTTATTAAAATGAGTCCACTGTGCGCATAAAGCACCGCGCTATGTCAACAAAAGGAAATAAAGCGGCAATAGTTTTATTGTGACGTCAGACGATGTATATACGAGTATGTATGCACAACAAGTATAAGTTTAAAAGTATAAAACAAAGAGAGTCTTGCGTACATATGTATGCACATACGAGTATATCTACCATATATGGGGTCGCCGTGGCGTACTTGGTAGTGCGTTGGCCTGCTACCCAGAGTGTCTGAGGTTCAAATCTCGACACAGGCCAAATCAAAAAGTAAGAAAAAACAAAATTTCCCCACTGCACCCCACCTCTTCGCAAAGCAATGGCAAACCTACAGAGTAAAAATTACCCGTGAAAAGTTTTTCACTTTTCCATTCGTATTCGGAAAACTCTACTGTACAAAAATATAATACGCACAGCATGAGTGCATGCGAAAAGCTGGGCCTAGGCCTCTCCATGGGCTGTTGTGCTATTAAAAGAAAGAAAAGAAAGAAAGATTGTCTATATGAATGTGTACTCGTATGCGCGTGAGTTGTCTGTGTTGAGACCCATAACTAATGAGTTAAATAATGTAAATCAAAGGAATAGAAGAAGTGAAGTTATTTCGTATAATAATAGAGTAGCAACAGCAACAATACGATACTATACAGAATAAATAATAATAAATAATGGGGGGAGTGTAAACAGGCCGGTGCATGCAAACAGACATGACAGGCCAGTCCTGCGTTTCCAGTTTTACTCATTTGTTGTTATTGCCGCTGTTTTAATGCTCGGGCGCATTTTTGTATACGCATACGCTGCATACGTATTGAGGAAGAATGCACACATGGAATAAGACAGACGGTTAATGCGAACGAGAGAGAGAGAGAAAGAGAGAGAGACGGGCCTGGTAGGCTAAAAGAAGGTCTCTGGTTTGTGTGTATGCATGTATGTATGTAGTATACGCTTACGCAGAAGTGGCAGAGGGGGCCAACAGCAACAACCGGCACTAGTGAGCAGGCAACCAAGCGCGAGCAAATGGAAAAAAATCAACTTAAAAACTATGTTAAAAAAAAACGAAAACAACTAATAAAAAATTTCATGCGCGAGTCTCAAAGCAAATGCTGTTAGCATTTCATTTACCTACCAGCGGTCGCAGTGTTTAGAAAGAGTTTTTAGTTTGCTGATAGTGTCTGCGCGTCGGAAGAGTCTCGGCGGAAGTTCATAGGACAAGAAACTTGTTAAAAGACGATACACGCAATTACGCAACACGCGTATACAATTTCAAAGAAACAAAACCAAACAAACGACAATTTCTTAAACTCGAATAACGTGACACGAATAACGATTTCTTTTTCTCTTGGCTGGCTTACATTGCTTCAGAATACTCATGAAGTTGTAAAAATCGAGAATAATTTATATATACTATACATACATATGTAAATACATATATGTGTACCTACATATTTTGGCATTTTCCAATAATATCTCAAAGTCATGCCAAAGAGAGCATGCGCCAAAAATCCAACACGAACCAGTAGAGCAACCTTAAGCGGGGGTGTAGTAACTCATCAAGGATTTTGAAGGATAACCATACGAAAAATTGTGCTACGTAGTTTTATTACGTTGTTTCTTTTCGGTAGAAACACACATATCTTTCGGAAGAGTCGAGCAGCAAAAGAAAATACTTGCAAAAAAAAAAAACAAGAAAAGTAAAACGCAATTTATTCATTAAACCACCAAAGATAATCCTCCAGTTACAAAATTCAAGTAATAAATTCAAAAAAGCATATCCTCCCAAATGTATTAGGAGCAATTATTTCCAAATAAACAACGCAAACTTTATTGTACCAAAATTACTTGGTAGAAACACTTGTCGTGAATTCAAATTTTTAATTCAATTTTACATACCGACTTTACAAAGAAATCTCACGCAAACAAAAATAATAAACAAACATTAAAATAAAGCAACAAATACCATATAAAAAATGTCAACAGCATCTACAGAGAGTGGTAGTAAAGTGGTCGACGATGGCGGGAGCGGCGGCGTTCGTGAGGAAAGCGCACATCTCTTGGAAACAGCTGCCAATGGCGATAAATATGGCTCACAGCAAGCGGTAATAAAATCTATAAAGTCTATTTACCTACACACATACGAGTATGTAACATACATACATACCATTACCAGTACCAGTACCATTACCATCTTGATATTAGTATGTAATAAGCTACTCTTTGGGTAAAAAGAAAACGTATTACTTTACTCGTACTATGTTGTTTAGTTTAGTTAAAAAATACCAAAACCACCTATTGCACATAATCAATCGTACATCGATATGTGATTATCCAATCCATGATTAAACCATACAAGCCATGCCAAAATACGTGAGCGAAGCTCTTCAACTTATAACTTTCGAAATAAAATATATAATATTTTAGTTCGTGTAGTCTACATTCAAAAAGATGCAGTTTAAATTGTTAAGTTTTTGTAATACATATGAACAGTTCCATCGACTGAGTTACACTGAGAACAACTCACTTTTGTCTTCCAATCGTTTGAACCATGTTTCTGAATCATTCATTCCACTATTCTAAAAATCATACTAATTTAAGGGATTATTTATTTTATGGTGTGAACCTTCGTAAAGAGGGATTCTTATCAAAGAAGAACTCATAAAATATGAACAAATTTGCCTATTGCAGGCTTTGCCAGTACGACCAGGTCTTTGGAAAGTTAACTCAAAGAGTCAAATTAACTTTTTATATGTTTGATTTTAAGAGTTAAGTTTGTTTTGAAGAGCATGAATCTAGTTAACATCAGACTGTTCATCCGTTCTCTTAGACGGACCAGACTGTTTCCATTATTGGAAAAATAGGAGAGGTAAATTTTTCACTTAAAGTTTCTAAAGAAACCCAGAATATTGAAAAACCTATCTACGACAGTCCAGTTAAAATTATATCTTCTTTCCAAGACAATGCAATATTTTCACTATACCCCATGCTTCAAAGTCAATTAGATTGGCTATCTACATAAGTACTTAGTCGGAACAGACCCTCAAAAGACGTGCTAGACTGAGTTCTGGTTCTAAAAAAAAGAGGAGAAAACATATTGAAAAAGTACAAAAGTATATTGGCTATCTAAAAAGCAATTTTACTGCGTTTTAAGATAATTTATTTTATTGTCTAAAAAACTGGGAGTATTTTCTAAAAAAAAAAAAGCTCCTATTTACACCATATTCTCATACCAAATACTTGCTACCATAATTTTGACCGTCCAAATTTTTTAGTATTTTTAAAACTATTAAATAGAAATTCATTTTATATGTTCACATGATAATATTTGAGGTGTTCCGAAGGTGGTCGCTGTGGCGTAGTGATAGTGCGTTGGACTGCTACGCAGAGTGTCCGGGGTTCGAATCTCGGCACAGGCAAAATCAAAAAAAGTTGAAAAAATAATTTTTCTACACGGCACCACCTCTTGGCAATGGCAAACCTACAAGAGTAAAAATTGATATGAAAAACTTTTCACTTCGCCGTTCGGATTCGGCATTAAACTGTAGGTACCTTCCATTCATGTACAAATATAACACGCACAACAAGAGTGGACGCGAAAAGCTCGCCCTAGGCCCTCAATGGGCTGTTGTGCCATTAGAAGTAAGTAAAGTAAAGTTCCGAAAGTGTCTATTTTGTTGAGGGAATTTACGACAATTGATATTCGTAATCACCGTATGGTATATTCACCATATGGTAAATATGTATATTATCAAAAATATTGCTAGCGTGATTTGTCACTACTATTATTTTGACCGCAGCTGTACATACTATGTGCATAGCGTATCTTATATTCGGCTTTAAATATTTTGGCGTATATAAATATTTAACTTTTAATCTTACATAATTTAATTGCATAAAAAATATCTAAATTGGTTTTTTTAATCAATTTGCTATTACTTTCTTCTATTGATTTGCAAATTTATACAAATAAATTTGGTATTTAAGTTTCGGTAACAATAATTAAAAAAATGTCAGAAAACAGGAAAATTTAGTATTTTTTATGTACATAGTATGTATGTATGTATATGTGGACGAGTATATGTACAACAAGTTGTCACTTTCACTCTCTCGTACGCTCTGTTTCTCGTTAATTAAGTCAATATTTGTGTATTATTTATTTATTTGACTTTCAATGTTAATGTGTTTAACCTTGCTGCCATATACGCACCTAATATTTATTTTTTATAGTTTTATTAGCTACATAAAATGTTCTAATAAAAAAAAAAAAACAACATTTGTTTCATATCAAGGAACAGTATTTTTTTCGTGTTATCTTGCAATTATGCAATTTTCTCGTATTATCTGCTTTTTATCCAATAGATATGGTTCTAAGTAACCCATTGTGTTAATCCGTTAATTATGTATAAGGTATAAAGTAATTTAAGAAAATTAATTAAATTACTTAACCAATTTAGAGCAATCTCAAACAAACTTGTTGCTGACTTTCTATAGTTATAGCTTGAGGTCATAGATAGGCAAAATCGGTCGAAGTGGGTGTGGTACCTCCCATACAAGTAAAACTTTCAAAAAGTAATATTGAAAGAAATTCTGTAGCAAATGTAACCAAATTCGTCTAAATAACCTCTTCAATCGCTTTTATAAAACTAGTCAATTGTCATTGTACAAGTGAATGAATTTTGCAACTGCGATAAATTCATCCAATAATTGTTTCACTTTATCTACATATTGAAATATATATTAACAGCACTTAACTTAAAATTAGCATCACATTACTTACGTAAACATGTTTTTCCTTAATATATAAAAACAAAAACAAAATAACACTTTAAAAATTGTTTTTTTTTTGTCCAATGTCAACCTTTTGCTTTTGCTTGTCATATTAAAAATTATTAAAATGTTTACTCTTGAAAACCGGTGACAAAATAGCTATGATTTTTGTGATTTGCAACCTCAAAATAGTCTCTCACAAATAATTGGTTGCTTCCATCCAGGAGCGCACTTCCACCGCCCCACACTGGGGCCGCTTCATATAAGTGAGTGCTCAAGATTAAATTTAAAAGAAAAATGAGTTTAGTTAAAAAATATTGTACTTATACTCACAAATAATTGGTTCACCGATACCCTAGGATGACTTGGCAAATGCCAAGCAGAATTTGAAAGGTAGGATTAACATTGCTTGCTTCTATCCAGGGGCGTACTTGCACCGCTCCACACTGGGACCGCTTCTTATTAGTGAACGATCAAAATTCAAATTGAAAAAAAGAGTGAGTTTAATGAAAAACTATTGTACTTCTACCTTTAATATTATGGGAGAGACATATTAAGCGTTAAACTTTGAAAATTTTTTCCTATTTGACAACAATAAAAAATCATTTTTCCAGAGGTATTGAACATGTTGGAATCTTAGTTATCAATAGGCCTTTGACTCATATTCAGATGAATGCTAGCAAAAAGCGTTAAAATAATATTATTATTTTAATTTTTTGCTAGTATCTTAATATATTTTATTTTGTTCCATGTTTGCTTGATATATTTATCGCTTATTTATTTAGAAATATTAACTTCATATTAAAGAGATTTGTTAAATTTCTCCATACTGAAATGTGATAAACTTCTTTTTTTCTATTTGTTAAAAATCAAACTGATATACATATACATACATGGCATATCAAAAACATACAAAACTGCATTATCTAATTAAATTTTTCGTGTTGAAAACGGTAACAATCCTTAACCCAGTTGTACCGAATGTTAAATATATGTGGCGCAAAGGTTAGACTGGAACTTATTTCAATCGAAAGTTTACTTTTTTTTACTTTTTAGTGGCACAACAGCCCATGGAGGGCCTAGGCCGAGCTTTTTCGCATCCACTCATGTTGTGCGTTTTATATTTGTACATGAATGGAAGGGACCTACAGTTTAATGCCGAATCCGAACGGCGAAGTGAAAAGCTTTACATGGCAATTTTTACTCTTGTAGGTTTGCCATTGCCTGCCAAGAGGTGGTGCCGTGTAGAAAAATTATTTTTTTTCTACTTTTTGATTTTGCCTGTGCCGAGATTCGAACCCCGGACATTCTGCGTAGCAGCCCAACACACTACCACTACGCCACAGCGACCACCAATCGAAAGTCTAAAAATACTTAAAATTGTATTAAATTGATTTTATCTTGATCACCAGTGGGCTAAATTGTGATCGCCAATGGATTAAACCAACTAAAATTTAAATATGGTAAAATGTGTTTGGTGGAAGATTTGTCACCAATTAAATAAATTATGGTCACCTAGCGGTTAAATCATGGTCGCCAGTGGGTTAAATCATTTAAAATTAACTTAATAAAAGTATAGCTAAAATGGAAATAGCACTCGTCTGAGTGACCCTGGGAAAGAATATTTTGTTTTTAAGAACCTTCATCTCATTTGGCGACAAGATGGAATCATGAGTATAAACCTGACGCTCATTCAACTTTTCATGTGCGAAATAATTGTAATTTTACACATTTCTCGGCAATCCACAAATATACTCTGATTCTGATCACTTCTTCGCCCTCATTGTTCTAAAACTCTTCAGAGTAGACATCTTTCAAATCCAGCCAAGTCAATTCATTTTAGCAAGAGTAAAAATTACTTTATCGCTATCTAATATCTACCGATTTCTTAATTATAAAAACCAGCAGTTAACTCGCCATTACATTTTTAGCGGTTAACTGCTCAATGACTTGAAACTAAAAAATTGGAAAATGAGAGTTAACCCACTACTGTGGAATGGGGCTTAAGTGTTATTTTCATTTGAAAGTGTCGTCCCGCATCTCACCATGATAAATCTGGTAGCTTTAGTTTGGGCTGAACTTTTCGTATCCGCGAATTGAAAAGTTTGTCTTAAGTAATTTTTACTGCTGGACCACTCTAGTTTTGCTAACCAAATTTATTTAACAATCAGCTAGATTCTTCTTCCAAGAACTTTACAAAATAAAAAAAAAGATCACTGTTTATCTATAGTTCTCCATCTCTAAAAAGCTTTATCAACATACAATTGTACGGAAATAATTATAAATTGAAAATTTACGGACATGTTGTGCGTGTTATATTTTTACATGAATGGAAGTGACCTACACTTCCACCAAAAAAAATGACACCATTTTTAGGGTGACACCCGGCAATGTCCAGAAAGCGGAAAAAATATTATAATTACCTAATATCTAATGTGAATGTCTAAAATTATACTTTCATTTGTTTTCATTTGTTTTTTGCACGATGTGTTGGAGGAAGTGGATGCTACACAAAAATATTTACTCCAGGACTATGTAACTATCGAGAAAGTAATAGCAAAATCGAATGCCCTAATTCTCTTTTTACAAGAAAAGCGGGAATGTTTAGTGGAAGGTGCATTGGAGAAGGCTAGTATTATTTGCTCAAAGCTCAGAATAAGCACCAGCCGGCGCATAAGGTACAAGAAGAGAATGCCGGGTGAAACGGAACGAGATATTAGTTTAACTGCGAAAGAAGAAAAGAAGAGGACGATGCTTGAATGCATCGATCGTTTCTCGACACAATTAAAGTCTCGAACCATGGCATTCAATGATATAGCCGATATCTTTCAAATTGTGAAAACAAATGACTTTGCTGTTTTGCACGGATGAAGAACTGAATATCAATGCAAAAAAGTTGGCGTCGCACTACGATGAAGTTGTAGAAGAAGAACTTAAAGTAGAAGTATAAAGACTTCGTAGACAAATCAAGGCAGCAAACATTGAATATAAAGTCGCAAGTAAATGGACTATGCTTGATATTCTAACTTTTATTGTAGAATGGGACTTTATAGAATCTGTTTCAAACGTATCTTTAGCTCTTAAATTGTTCTTAATAGTTTGTGTCTGTGTGGCTTCATGTGAAAGATGTTTTTCAAAGTTAAATCTAATTATATCATATTTACGCTCAACTATGTGTCAATCTAGGATATGCGACCTAGTCATTTTATCAACAGAAAACGAATTTTCTAGCAAATTAGATTTCGGCAATGTGATTTCAGAATTTGTTGCGAAAAAATGCAAAATTTTTAAAATATTTTTTTAAAGCTTTGGGAAAGTTTTCAGTAATTAACTTCAGTTTTTTGTGTATAAATTTAGTACATTTAGGGTGCTCAAAAATTCACACAAAATATTCTACAGAAATATTTTGAAATGAATGCGGGTCATAAACAATTTTTTTTAATGAAAGTTATCATTAAAAAAGTTAATTATCAAATATTTTTATCGCTTCACTTCAACAGATTGATGTTATTTCTTTTGTGTCATCATTTTTTTAGTTTACTAATAAAGTATTAATTATCCGTAGATACTCATCAATTTGACTTAGTGTAATTTGAATTTCAATTAACTCATAAAAATATGGAAATCTAAAAATTTATATAATTTCATTATCTATCTTTCTCATGTTTTATATTGTTTGTTACTGGCTATGCGTTTTTATAGTATTTTCGTGCATTAATTTCCAAAAACCAAATGACTTTGAAATGTTCTTCAAGCAAGAACGAAATTAATTCTTCTTTTTTTTTTTTTGTTTTGTTTAATTCTACTCAAAAGTTAACATTTACAAAAGTGTGTATTCTATTTTTAAACGACTCAGGGAAAAATATATTCGGACATCTGAAAAAAATGTAAAAAATGCTATTAAAAAAGCACAAAACTGGCTGGATCAGATTGTTTGTTCACGTAAGCAGGAGAAATCGCAATTTTATTGCTTGTATTGTACGCCTTCAGAAATGTTTTCGATGTATAAGTACATATAAAAACATACATATAGTATGTATGTTTGTATGTACCATATGTATGTATGCATATGGCAGAAGAAGGGCCAGTGCCAGTGCCAGTGCCAATGTCATCAGCAGTTCAAGTACCAGTTTCTTTCGCGCTCTAAAAATAGAACAATTTATTATAGTAATTTCCTTACACATGTATCGATTTTGTATCGACGATTGTATCTTCATGTATTCCACGCTATATTTCACAATTCACATGACAAAAACGCGATTTTTACACACTTGATTACCATTGGGGGTGTGTCGCATTTACATATGTATGGATGTAAGTATAGGCATATTTATGAGATTGTACCATGGTATTGTTATTATTACTTATTTTAAAAATTCTCTACACAAGCGTGTATCGTTATTTGTAAGGCTCATCATCATTATTCAATATACCAAACGGCTTTATTTTTTGGTTGCACTAATTACGTGAATTTTAATGCGTTTTTAAGCGCTGGTTTTTCATTTAAGTTCTGATGACTTTTTACATTTATTGTATTTTATGTCATGCTGTACAAGTAATAAATGAAAATTGTGTATACCATACACTCATTGCATACAGATTAGGGTTGAGCGAATAATGAAAAAGAGAATGCAAATGCGAATACGAATAATAACAACCTAAATTTGCGAATGGGAACGCAAACGCGAATAATTTTGGTTTCTTAATAAAATCGAAAAAAAAAATTTCAAAAACTTACATAATTTCTATTTCTATATAATTATCCTACAGGGTGTTTTTTTTTTTTATGGCCAAGAATTTAGCTTTATTATAAAGATAAGAATTTGCCATTATGTTTTAAAATTTCAATTTCGGGCAAGTGGCCGCCGCGGCTGGTTCGAATGAATTCCAGCCGAGAGGCACAATTTTCGACCACTTTTTGCAGCGATTGGGGCCGTGTGTCAGTAATAACACGGCGAATATTCTCTTCCAAGGCGTCAATCGTCTCGGGGTTATCTGCGTAGACAAGCGAATTCACATAACCCCTCAAAAAATAGGCCAGCGGTGTTAAATCTCACGATCTTGGAGGTCATGCCACAGACCCACGAAGCGAGATAATGCGCTCACCAAAAGTTTTCTTCAATAAATTGATTTTTTCGCTGGCTGTATGACATGTAGCGCCGTCTTGTTGGAACCAAAGGTCGTCCACATAAACATCCTCCAATTCAGGCACGAAAAAGTCATTAGTCATGGCTCTATAGCGTTCCCCATTGACTGTAACATTATGACCGGCTTCATCTTTGAAGAAATATGGACTAGTAATTCCCTCTGCCCATAGAGCACACCAAACAATAACTTTTTGAGGATGTAACGGCGTCTCAACAATGGCTTGTGGATTATGATCACTCCGAATGCGACAATTTTGCTTATTAACGTGCCCATTCAACCAAAAGTGGCGTAGTGGTATTGCGTTGGGCTGCTACGCAGAATGTCCGGGTTTCGAATCTCGGCACAGGCAAAAATAATTTTTCCACAAGGCACCACGGCAGGCAATGGCAAACCTACAGGAGTAAAAATTGCTATGAAAAGCTTTTCACTTCGCCGTTCGGATTCGGCATTAAACTGTAAGTCCCTTCCATTCATGTACAAATACAACAAGCACAACATGAGTGGATGCGAAAAGCTCGGCCTAGGCCCTCCATGGGCTGCTGTGCCATTAGAAGTAAAAAAAAGTAAAGTTCAACCAAAAGTGAGCTTCATGCTGAACAAAATTTTTTTTTGAAAATTTTTCTTGTGAAAATTGGGATCGGTGGCCATCTCGTTTTGGGCCCATTCATCGAACGTGCTACGCGCTTGATGGTCGTTCTTGAAATAGCAAACCAAACTGAGCATAAATCAAGTGACAGCTGTCAAAAAGACCAACTCCAAAAAAGTATTGCCAGATTGAAAACCACTCTTCTAAAAAAAAACACCTTTTATATACAATATAATAATGCAAACTTTTATTATCTTTCTTTCGAACATGGGAACAACTTCTCACATAATAAATAGCAAATATTTAAGCTTATGCAAATTATTCGCCAAATACTTCTTACTTTACTTTACTTTTGATGGCACAACAGCCCATGGAGGGCCTAGGCCGAGCTTTTCGCATCCACTCATGTTGTGCGTGTTATATTTGTACATGAATGGAAGGGACCTACAGTTTAAAGCCGAATCCGAACGGCGAAGGAAAAGCTTTTCATAGCAATTTTTACTCTTGTAGGTTTGCCATTGCCTGACAAGAGGTGGTGCCGTGTAGAAAAATTATTTTTTCTACTTTTTTTTTTTTTTTTTATTTTGCCTGTGCCGAGATTCGAACCCCGGACACTCTGCGTAGCAGTCCAACGCACTACCACTACGCCACAGCGACCACTACTTCTACTTAGCTCAAATACAAATACTTTCTCAATCACAACCAGTGATTTTAAGGAATGATGTGAAATATAGCTGCAATGTTTCAACTTTCAAACATTTTAACTGGCACTAATGGAGTAGTCTAAAACTTGGTAGTTAAGATTGCATATAATCCTATACCACATACTCAGTTAAGTTCACTGTGGTGGAATGATTACTTTTTATTCAATTTTTAAATCCAGTTGAATTTTTCATTCATATATTCCATTTGTATATGTATATCAAGTAGCTTCTTAAGGTTAATTAAAACCTGTAATAATTTAAATATTTCGTGCAGGAATATTAATTAACAAATAAGTATCTACAGTTCTTAGGGTGGTATTCGTTAAAATTTAAATTTAGACACAATGTAAAAATTCCTAAAAAAAAAAAATAGCTTACCACGTTTATTTGTTGTAAGAATCCACATTCGTTAACTTTCCTTTTGTATTTTCTTCTAACCGGCAATAATAGTGTTCTTAATCCTCTAGTTCTTAAATTTTCGATTAACCTAAACAAATTATAGTAGTTAAAAAAAATAGTATTAGAAGAGATTGGTGTAAAAAGTACACACCTGTCCTAAAAAACTTAAAAAAGTCCGGAAACACGCTTCAGAACTAGAGGATTAAACCTAATGTAGGTGCTTTTACATATGTACTTTTATTTCAATGAACAAGTTCGTCGAACGAAATTCTAAGAACAGGATACTAGTGCCAACAAACACTTTTGTTCTAGCCACTGTCAAGTATTTTTTTTTCCAAAATCAGTCTGTGTTACATTTTTTTCTTCTATTTTGTTTTTTACAAATAAATTAATCATAAAAAATTTAATTTCGTAAGTTAGAGCTGCTGAAAATTATTTTTTTATTATTGTATATTTTATTCTAACGCTAAAAGTTTTAAAAAAGGACACCTAAAAGAATACTTTTAAGAGCTTGTAGTTAGTTTTGAAGAAGTGCTTTTGAAACAATTTCATAGATAATTTCAATTAAATTTAGTTACGATGCATTTGTCATTAAAACATGCTTTCGAACGTTACGCGAAATGGAAGTAATTTTGAGGTGACCTTGTGCTAACACCGCTGATTTCAGCGAATTGTGCAGTGTTAAAAAAAGGAAAATCTTGTAGGGTCGCTATCACACTGACCACACTTGCCGGCCACACTTGTGTCGGTTTGGACACAAATATTCACATTCTAGATCGCCTTGCATCAAACGAACGATTCATATGTGGTCCAAAAGGCCCTGACGAAACTTTGTGTTACTAAGGTTATGTTTAATTAGTACTTCAATTTAATTTCCACAAAAAAAAAAATAAACAAATTCATATATCATATCCATGTGCTACATTCTTAAAATAAAATTAAAAAGAAAATTAAAAAAAAAAAAGGTATAATTTTTCTTTACTTGGACCACATCACCACAAATTTTTATCTAAAATCCATGCCTTTTTTACACGGGTTCTTCTTGCACATTTATTTCAGGAACGGATCAATCGTGTAAAAAGAGGATCGAGTGTAATAAATAACCAACTAACTCTTAAATTCACGCCTACTCACCATAAACTATTTCCCTGGATATTGACCGTTGAACATTTATATTTCTGTTATATAAGAAGTAGGCGGTGGTTATTGTCTGATATTAACAACAGTTATTGTTGAGACTATTTAATTGCAGCGTACCGAATTAGAAAATTTCACTTGCATGAGAGGTATTTCACCCATATGATCGACTTCGCCTATTTAGAACTTAACCTCTTCCTGACTATAAGAAATGTATTTGTCAAGTTTGCTTGAGGTTGCTTAATTTTTATTTTATTTTTTTTTGTTTTTTGTCCGATTGAAACCTTAATGGCGGCTTCTGTCCTAACGAACATCTGACTTCCACTGGTCTGAAGAATTTTTCAGATTTTAGAAAATCGGGTTTTCTATAATGATTATCAATCTAATCTAATCACTTTATAATTATTGTCACTTCTGCAGTTTTTATAAGAATAAAACTCTTTGTTGCATTGCGAACATGAATGGAATGTACAAATATAACACGCACAACATGAGTGGATGCGAAATGCTCGGTCTAGGTCCTCCATGGGCTGTTGTGCCATTAAAAGTAAAGTAAGTTGCATTGCGAACATTACAAAACGTGCAATAAAAGCAAAATAGTAAAAAAAAAAAAAGAATAGTTGGATGAGCTAAGAAGCATAGTGCATTTTGTTGCAATAAGTCTCTAGAGCGAAAAATGTTTTATAAATATTTGAAAGAGTACCAATTCTATTCTAGATTACCAATAACTGACAAAATCGAAAATACGAACATCTTTGAATTTTCACTGCCAGTTGCTCTTTTCATACTCTTAAGAGCATTTTTCTTAGGCTGTGGTTATATTCAAATTTTACTCAGCGAACACAATGCTATTGTTGTTGCCCGAACACGAAAAAAGAGCTCTTACTCACACTCACATCGAACACGATATGCTGGGTGAAATGTACACCGAGCACACCGAGTAATCAGCGTGTCAATGAGTTATTCTACAAATAAAGAATAAAAATGTTTGTAAAATAGAAGGAAAAGATGCAAACCTGTACATCACTATTTTCATATGCAGAAAAGCGAAGTTGCGAATGTTTTTAAAAGTTAATATCAAATATATTATTCATAAAACTATTGAAGTAAAATATTATTATTTTCAATTATATTATTAATTGCACCGTCCATATTGATAAAATCGTTTAAAGTTTTCCGGTATACCATTTAGTGTTGCCGTTGCAAAAAATATAGTATTACAAAAAAAACTGAATTTCTACAAAAAGGAACTCTGTTACGAACACCAATGTAACCACTACACCGAGCACGAGAGTAATATGATATGATGTGTTCGTCGAACAGCGAACACCAGTATAACCGGCACCTTACATAGTAACTTTTAATAGAGCTTTTCTACTAACCAAATGTTAAAAAAGCTTTTCTAAAGTTTATAACTAAAATTTATAACTAAACAAAATAATTGCTGCCATATTGATAAAATTTATCAGTTATCATATCGTTGGTATTTTTGCAAATAACACTGACGAACAGAAATTTTGCTGCAGGCTATACCAGAACATTCTTATAGTAAGTAATTTGGACACGCTGATTCCAAAAATTACCATCATTTGACTTGTTGTTTTCGGTATATTTAAAAAGAAAAACCGTTATTTTCGATATGCAAACATTTAAACTTGTATTTATATTTCTTTTATGTATTATTTCAATCAAAAGTTATTCATTATATAGCTATGGATCCTGACTAAATTAAACAAAAACCAAATATTACAAACAAAATTACGTTAGAAAATCATTTTTTAAACTAGCAAAAATGTTTAGCCAAAATTCGGCTTATACAAACTTTCAAATTTTAACACAATAAAGGAAAAAAAAAAAACTAAAATTTACGAAATTTCTTTAAAAAGTAAAAAGAAATGGTTGTGTAACAGCGCCTTGAATATTGAAAAATCAAAAGGTGCGGTTTTTTTAAATATCTCAAAAACAAGAGCTGATTAAGTAAAATGATTTTAATTTTTCGATTCAACATGCCAAAATTATCATAAAACATATATATATGATATTGTACAGCAAATGCTTTTTGACGCCCAGTGTAATTTTTCTGATTACACTATGAAACAAACTTGGACTTGGACTTGTTGTCTTTTACATAAATGGAATTTGTATCCGATTAAGAAAAAGACTTACTGCGCAAATTTGGTATCATAGTTTTTCTAGGGTAGAAAAGTTAAGTACTTTCTTTAGTTTCAATTGTAAGTCCTGGGACTGAGTTTGAAAAGTTTAAAAATTTATAGATATACAAAACATATTTAGATTTCTATAAACTTACATGTTATTATGTTATTATGTTAAATCTTATCCACTACTAGATCGACTGTTAGAAGTTTGTTTTTTGATTTTAAATAAGTCTTCATTTACCAAGTCTCTGAATGAATGAAATTGTGAATGGAGGATTGCTCAGTAAAACTTCCGATTTTAGAATCCGAAGTCAAAACACATGTTTGTTGCTCAGTGCTGTTATCAACAGTATTGCCAACTCCAAGTAGCAACAACCGGTTAAATTTACTAAAATTTATCTGTAAAAATAAAATTTAAACTCTCTAGTACCCAAATTTTTCATTAAAAAAATTATAATAGATAAATATCGATATAAAAAGCACAGACCTGTTCTAAAAAACTTAAAAAAATTAATTGGCTTGGATTTTAGAAGTCGGTAAGTCGGGATTCCCCATAGAAATTAGTTGTTAGTAGTTGTTTGAGCTTGTCAGCAATTTTCCTTTGAAAGATTAAACATTTTATACTAAATATTCCTATTCTTAGCTAGTTAAAAGACTTTGACTGCTAGTCAAAGTACAAACTGTTAGTATCACGGAAAGTATTTCATTTACTTACTTACTTTACTTTTAATGGCACAACAGCCCATGGAGGGCCTAGGCCGAACTTTTCGCATCCACTCATATTGTGCGTGTTATATTTTTACATGAATGGAAGGGAACTACAGTTTAATGCCGAATCCGAACGGCGAAGTGAAAAGCTTTTCATAGCAATTTTTACTCTTGTAGGTTTGCTATTGCCTGCCAAGAGGTGGTGCAGTGTAGAAAAATAATTTTTTTCTACTTTTTTTATTTTGCCTGTGCCGAGATTCGAACCCCGGACACTCTGCCTAGCAGTCCAACGCATTACCACTACGCCACAGTATTTCCTTTATTTGTTTTAATTTCAAACAAAATTCTCAAACTCAATATAAATAATAAATTTTTAAGATTGTCGAACGTTTTTGATTTAGATTGCCTCATAGCGGAAACATTATTATGAAAGTTTGGAGAGTTCACTATACGATAGGATAAAGTGTACCTCCAGGTTACGGCCGTTTTGGTGACGGCGTCTAGAGGCCTACTTGCCAACTAGAGGGTTAAATTAAATATCTATAAATTTTAATTAATGTCGGTCACGGTCCAAACGTAGCAGTCCATACATATTTGACCGTGTTATGATTCCACCACGCTAATGATGCCACCTGATGTAATGTTGTTCAAGATTTGTTTTTTTTTTTTAAACTATTTTTTATTACCTAGTAACAACAGTAATTTTTTAAATTGTACGAATAAACATTTCCAAAAATGCATAAATCTAGCAGGAAAATGGCTAAATTAGGAACGCTGATTTATTAAATGAGCTATAATTGTTTCCGTCAGTTATTGCGTTTTAAAAATTCTTTTAATATCTTGTATAAGTTAGTGCCCTTGTTTGTTTATGTTTTCGCATACCTCGTCGTGGATCCGCTGCTGACCTAACTAATTAATTTAATTAATTAATATAGGGATGCCCATTTATGACCGAATTATTTTAAATTTTCTATTTACTATCTAATATACACCTCTGCTCAAAAGAATAGGTACACAGCACACTTTCAACTTGAACATAACAAATAATGGTTTTATTCAATATATTAATAAAAAAAAATTTTCAAATTCAGTGTATACTCGTATAGAAATAAATAAAGAAAAATAGACTTCATTACTAGATAAAGTATAACGAAGAATCTAGGATCAATAAACATTTCGAGGCGTTTATTCGACTGCTCAAAAAAATAATTACACTTGTAGTATTCGCTAATTTCTTTTTTAAGTTTCCCCACAGGTTTTCTATTGGATTAGATCCGGTGATTGACTTGGCCACTCTAAAACATTGACATTATGGTCTTCGAAGCAAACAACTTAGCTGAATGCTTTGGGTCATTATCTTGCTGATAGACCCAACGTAAAGGCATGTTTTCCTCCTCATAGAGTTTTTTTTGGCTATTCGTCCTGGTAGGTTAGACGATCGAGATTTGCATTAGTTTTTTTGGGCCTTCCTCGAGACTCGTTTCGATGTTTTCGCTTTAACGCATTAAAATTATGGGTTTTCCACATCAATCGGCCAATATCACGAAGTGATTTTCCTTCTTTTCTTAGGTTCGAAACTAAACGGGCTTCTTCATCAGTGCAGTGTAAGTTACGACCCATCTAAATTATAAAATATTTAATCAAATTTCATTATTTTTAAGTTAATTAAAGCAAAATTTACCGCGGTTAAATTAAGAACTGTAAGAACTCAAAAAAAACACTCTTTAAAAAAAAAATTTTGTGAACTTGTAGGTGTAATTGAGCAAGCAGATTTTGTCTTTTTTCACGCAAAGCAACAATTCACAATAATTAGGGAAATCACACGTTTCACTTTGTCAGCAATAGCATTGTCATATTGCGTTAATTAAAAAAGTTTTACCTTTAATTGAACGATAATGGTTGAAAAAACCAATTCGAATAAAAAGTCTTTCAGTGTAAGTATTAATTTGAGCAGGGGTGTATTTATCAAAACATAGTTCGTATTGAATTTAATCATAATAATAAATATGATCCTACTTTTAGTTGATACTGCATACTAAACGTGGTCAATGTCGTTACTAAGAATTTTACTCCTTTACCTTTTTGCTACATTAATTGGGTAAATAATTCGACTTCGATACCAATCAACAAATTGAAAACACTGAACAAATTATTGACAATAAAAAAATATTACAAAATGTGGTTAAAAGACATAAGGTATTTTCCTTTTGTATAGAGAAAACATAATTTAATACCTGTAGAGGTGAAGGAATATTAATTGTTTCGTTTTTTATGAACATAGGAAAAGAAATGTCAATGATATAAGTAATTTTAATTTGATTGTAGTTGCTTTGTAGTTTGTAGAAAATCCATTAATATTAAAAATTGTATTGATGTCTCTTGGGAGTATTAGAATTTCGCCAATCATTTCTAAGTCCTTAGAAGCATTAATACATGTGGTGCATATTTCAGGTTGATTTTCCATCTACTATTTAGTTAAAAACTTTAGTAAATCCACTATTTCGAATGTCAAGCTTTCCATCTTTATTATTATTCACTTCTTCAACTTATGGTATCTCACTTATGATCCATGTAATAACACGTAGGGCAAAAGTTATGTCATCATGTAAATGTGCATTAATTCTTGCAAATGTCATTGTGCTTTGACTTTTATATTGTAGACAGATAAAGAAAATTAGTTGACAACAAGCAGCAATGGATCGACACATAGCTCAGGCAATGATGGAGATTTTGAAACACCAATTTCACGGCCGTGTGGTCTCCCGTTTGAACTGGCCGGCCGATCGCAAAACTTCTTCCTTTGGAATTTTTTGAACCACAACATTTGCAACTCTTGGAAGCCAACATTGCAACAGAGCAACATTTCAAAATACCGTAAAACGAGCTTGAAGGTAGCTCGATTTCACTTTCTGTGAAAACAGAAACCATTATTCTTCTTCTTTTTTTTTGTAGTGCGTAATTTGTATATAGTAAGAAATATTTATCACTTGACATTTTCAGTTGAATGAGAATGCTGATAAAACTGAAATATTCGAGGGGGTTACTAGCCGCTATAGAATTTTTTTTTTTACTCAAGCATTGACAAATTTCCGCATACAAATTAAATCCTAAAATCAACAAATTATCACAAATAATTGTGAGTAGTGTTCGGTATTTGAGTGGCATTAAGTCAGCTTAATGGAAACAACTTAAAGTACGTTCAATATTATTGTAAGTGAAATGAAATAAGCACCTAAGCTAGCATTGATGGAAGTCGTTTTCTCAATTAATCTTATACTTACAAAACACAGAGAAGGTAGCACACAAAATATTCCTATATTTATTGCAACTTAAGATACCATTTGCTACAGTTCATTTCTTTCCAACCAGTAAATATAAAAACTCTACTACCATCAACTACAGGATATTTTAGCTCAATCAAAAATAATAATTAATGGTAATAATTTTCTCCTTGCAGGATCAGGAAAATCTACTCAGCGATATGGTGCACACGAGTGAAAGTAATTCCAAAACGTTTCCACAGTATGCAGCTGCTTTGGCCGCTGCTGGTGGTGCGTTTGCAGCTGGTACTCTACTCGGATGGACATCGCCAGCACAAAATCCTATTGTCCAGGATGGCTTCTTAGGTTTCGAAGTAACCACTGAACAATTCTCGTGGGTCGGCTCCGCCATGACTTTGGGTGCCGCATCCGTTTGTATACCTATTGGATTCCTCATCAATTTCATTGGACGTAAACTGACAATGTTACTGTTGGTATTGCCGTTCACTTTGGGCTGGGCCCTACTGATTTGGGCGCAGAATGTGGAAATGATGTACGCTGCACGTTATATTTTGGGTATATCGGGTGGCGCTTTCTGTGTTACCGCACCCATGTACACCGGTGAGATCGCTCAAAAGAATATACGAGGTTCCCTGGGCAGTTTCTTTCAATTGATGATCACAGGCGGTATTCTATTTGTGTATGCGATCGGTGCTGGTCTCAATGTATTCTGGATGAGTGTTGTATGCGGTATACTACCACTTGTTTTTGGTGCAATATTCGTTTTTATGCCAGAATCTCCCACCTATTTGGTAAGTGAAGAAGATTTTTCGAAAATGATTGCGTACTGCAGAGAGACTAATTGTTTTATTCTTTTCATTATAGGTAAGCAAAAACAAAAATGAAAGCGCTATTAAATCAATACAATGGCTGCGCGGCAAGGAATTCGATTATAATCCAGAAATTGAAGAACTAAAAGAGACCGAACAAAAAATCAAAGAGCACCCTGTTTCAATTGGCTCTGCACTCATACGTCCAGTTACCTTGAAGGCATTGGGAATTAGCTTGGGTCTCATGTTCTTCCAGCAATTGTGCGGTATTAATGCTGTCATTTTCTATTCAACCGATATCTTTAGGGTAAGTACATAGAGCTTCACGTGTAGGTATGTGTGTGTGTATGTACTTTAGAGGTGCCCAAAAATGAAAGCTTCTTAAATTTTGGAAAAGTGAAAATTTAATATCGATATAAAATTAGGATTTAGATTGAAGGGAAGTTAGAAAAATCTGATCAATATCTTAAAACTTGGTGATTTGGTTTTTTGGCAATGCCTACCAAGAGGTGTACTGTGCGCTATCTTATAATTCTCATTGACTTCATATTGCGCGGTGAAAGTCTAATGCTATGCCCACTAGAAACGTTTTTTAAGAAATAACAACCAGACCAAATCAGTAACTGAACACCTAACCTCCCAGGTGACAGTCTAATGCTATGCCCACTAGACTACTATAGACTATCGAGGTCGTCGTAACAAAGTATAATAAGTAAATGCTACCGTAATATTTTGGCAATTGTATTTAATGGAATGCCGAGTTGATTTAAAATTATTGAATGAAATGGTTAAGTAGATGCGTAATTAATATTTTAAAGTAGAATTTTACTTTTGTAATAATAATATTAATGCTTTCATCTGAACAAAATTCAGTGACAGACATTTTAGTACAAAAAAAAACATACATCATATTATGGTGTGTGTAAGAAAATTTACTTATTAACTGCAAAACAGCTCTTAACGAGATATCCATCCAGATTGATCCGCACTTGATTTTGGGACCGGGAAACGAACCTGCATATGGGTTAACAGATGTACATATGTACATAGATCTATATAGGGAACTAAGGTTGCAAGAAAGAGCTATAATATATAACTTAGCTTCTGTAAGACTGTTCAGCCTTCGAAATCTACTTAGCTTCCTCGCCTATGTTTCCTGGCAACCGCAGGCAACCATTTTATTGTAACCTAATCTACTTATTCAAGTGATCGCAGTGGCGTAGTTGGTAGTGCGTTGGCCTGCTACGCAGAATGTCCTGGGTTCAAATCTCGGCACAGGCAAAATCAAAAAGTAGAAAAACCCGTTTTTCTACACGGCGTTGCAATGGCAAATCTACATGAGTGAAAATTGCCTATGGAAAGCTTTTCACTTCCCCGTTCGAATTCGGCATAAAACTGTAGGTCCCTTCCACTCATGTACAAATAAAACACGCACAACATGAGTGGATGCGAAAAGCTCGACCTAGGCCTTCTAGGTCTAGGGCTGTTGTTCCAGGAAGAAGCCTACTTATCAACAAATTTTTATTTTCTAAATATAAATTACTTACACCTACATACACACATATATAATTTCTTTCTTTCTATAATTTACCATATTTACCAACTTTCTTCTTTATTTTTCATCCAGGATGCCAAAACTGGCATTAATGAAAATATTTCGACAATTGTTGTTGGTGTTATGCAATTGATTGCAACATTCGTTTCAACATTGGTTGTGGATAAATTGGGTCGTCGTATACTCTTACTCGCTTCCGGATCTGTAATGGCATTAGCAACAATTGGACTTGGTATATATTTCTTCTTACAAGACCGTGATCCAGATTCGGTTACAAATCTTGGCTGGTTACCCGTATCCAGTTTATGTGTATTTATTATATTATTCTCACTTGGCTTTGGACCAGTGCCATGGCTAATGATGGGTGAATTGTTTGCATCGGATATTAAAGGTGTCGCCGGTTCCATTGCTGGCACAACAAATTGGGTATTGGCATTCATTGTTACAAAGTCATTTATCAATTTGAAATCAGCTATCGGTAATGGTGAAACATTTTGGTTATTTGCTGGCATAACAATTATTGGAGTATTCTTTGTATTCTTCTTTGTGCCGGAAACAAAGGGAAAAAGTTTAAACGAAATTCAGGATGAGTTGGCAGGAAAGAAGCAGTCGACGGCAAGCAGGCAAACAAATGGAAATGATGGAAAGAGGGAGAGAGAAATGTAAGAAAACAGGAGCGAATGAGATATACCATGGTATATGTAGTTAGAAGAAGTGAAGTTAATGAGGGAATACAGAATTTGGATATTTAAAAAAATTTAATCTATATAAGGTATAAAGTTGAAGCAAAAATCAAAAATGTGTTGCAACCATTTAATGTTAAATTAGAGTCAAAATTATGTCGACATATCTTTCTTATTTCGGAATTTCTGTTTGTCTTTTCTTTTTTTTTTTTATTGTGCTTGCAAGTAGATTTCTAATTTATTATTTACAGATTCTAGTGATCTAGAATCTATATTGTATATATATGTATTTATATGTATTGCATATATATCTCAGTACAGCAAGAATTTACTACATTACATTATGCTACTATTATTATGTACTATGTTAAAACAATGAGTTAATAATGTAAAGAAATTTTATCTGGAGTAAAAAAACCAAGATAGATCGATTTCATCTGGTCGGAGAGACTTTATTAGTCTGTATACTCAAGCTGAATCGTTTTCAACATTCTCTCTAAAAGAAGACTTCTGGAGGGCAGGTAGCAAAGATGCATTACAAAAATTATAAGCTGAGAAGTGCAGAGATGCACATAAACGTGTCAGCCGTTCAAAAACGTTACAATGTTTTTTTTTTTGTACCAGAAGCCCCTTCTGTTTGTTGTTATGCACAGATTGAAATTATTTTACAAAGTTGTTGTTTTAATTTACGCAATTTGTTCTTTTTAATGTTGTATTGCCATTTATAGTTTTATATTTTTTTTTAATTACATTTGCACACATTTTTTTTATTTTTTTTAAATTTATTCTTAAATGTAAAGTTTAACAGCAACAAAAATAAACAAACAACTGCAATTTGGCAATATTATAATAGTTTACATAAATTAAAAGTTTCAAACAAAAAATTGAAAACATAAAAATAAATAAATATAAACAGAGAAGACTGAAAGTCAAGAGCATAATTTTTAAAAACACATGCCATTAAAAACAAAAACCAACACAAAACTACAAGTATTGCTACAAATCACAACTACAAAAAAATATTTCCAAAATAATAAAAACCAAAATATTATTTTAAAAAAAAGGAAATATTAGTTCAAGTAGTTTTCATTAAATGGCAGCAAACATTTATACAAAAACAAACAAACCAACACACACCCACACAAATATAAACAGTAAAAGTCATGTTTTATTGTAGAATTAAATTTAAAAGAAAAAGAAATATTTATTGCATTTACACTCAAACAGAAATGTTTTAGAAAACTTCCGTTTATTAATTTTAAATATTTATTTTTGTAATGCTTATACGAGTAATTAAAATGTAGTAAGCTTTTGTTTGTAATGTTTTAAAAAAAAATATGTAAAAATATTTGTTCAATTGTCATTTCATTATGAATAAAGAAAATAATATCCTATCGCAGAAACTATTAATTAACTACCTTATGTAAAAGCAATATACAAAATCCATTTAAAATTTAAAGCATTTATTTGCTTATTTATTTTTAGACTATGTATTTTTCCTTTTAGTTTTCATTTTGTTGTAACTATTTAGATTTAAGTAAAAAAGCATTTTGTCTTTTTAATTTATTTTCAAAATATTTCTTTATCATTATATTTTTTTAAATTATGTTTTAATATAGTAAATAATAAATAAATTTAAATAATTAAAAAAAAACAAAAGTTTCTCTCTTGTGTTTTATGTTTTGTTTTTTCGATTATTTACAAGCAAAACCTTTAACGAAAAAATATAATTAAAATTATCTGATTCAATAGTAACTACCGCGCGAGTATTATGTAGAAATTGTGTAGAAACCAACCTCCAGCTGCTTATCACCAAAACTTATAAATAAATGTATAAACGATTTTTGAAACTTGAATGTGGTATTCTCAGTATTCTTTTCAAAAATTATAATTTAAAGTAAAAGGAAAAAGAGCTACTAAGTTTTTGGTGTACGCTTCCAAAAGATGTACGCATAGATGAAGAATCCGAATGGGATCTCTCCTAGTTACAATAAAAAGTTAGAGGACAAATTGTGTGCATTGGATATCTATTTGGCGATTTTTTGGTATGAGGAATCCGAACTTCGTGGTCTTTGTTTTTCTTTTTTTGTGAATCTATTGGCTGAAAAAGGTACGGTGGAAAAAGTTCATACATTCACTGTACTTTTTTGGAGAAATTTCGCCTATATAGTCAGAGGTAAAAGCAGTATTGGAGATAACTTACTTGCTTACTTAGCTGGCACTACAACCGATGATCGGTCTTGGCCGCCTCTATGAAGCTTCGCCGGTCACGTCTGCTATGCGCGCGCTGGCGCCAGTTGATAAGGCCAAGTGCAGTCAGGTTGCCCTGCACCTCGTCTTTCCAACGGAGATTAGGACGTCCCCTTCTGCGTGTTCCTCCACCGTGGTTTGAATAAATCACTCTTCTAGCCGGAGCGCTTTCTTCCATTAGCTCAACATGACCCAGCCAGCGAAGACGCTGGACAACAGAACATCCGTAGTTTTTCTTCTTTTTTTTAATATAATCAACACACAGGAGGTAACCCTATAAATGCAGAGCATTGTGTTGATTGCAAGGCATATGGAAAGGTGTGAGGAAGAAGGAAGGAGAAGTGTTTATGAAAGTTTGCTTTAAACTTGCAAGGGTCACAATAATTGGGAAAAATTGTTGCAGGGAGCTTATTCCAAATACGCGCGGTACGACAGGTGCACTAACTTTCTCTGTAATGCGTTGTGCGTTGGAACACCGTGTCTACGTGGAAGGCGTGAGTTCCGCTTGCTGACCGTGTAGTTCTGTTGAACACACGAACTGGCGGCATCAGTTTCCGCATCTCAGAAGAACATCTACCGTTAAAGTAACGGTAGAACAGTGAGACGCAAGCCACGCAAGCTGGAAACTCGCTCGATGTTGGATACGGTCCAGGGGCTCCAGTTGCGTTCGTGAAGCTCCCGCCCATAGGTGCGAATTAATCTTCAATTTTGGACGTATATAGGTGGTTTAGATCATGCGGAGATCAGTCGAAGTAAAATATTTTTTACACCGCCTAAGAAAGCCGAGACATTTGGCTGCTTCTTTCGACACGTCAAAAATGTGTTTATTCCAACGAACATCATATTGAATGGACATGCCCAGAACATCAAGTGCCGCTGTCTCCGCAATACCTACCCCACTCATATCTAGGGGTTTAACGGGGGGTTGGGAGACTCATTTGTGAGATAACAGACAACATTGGGTCTTACGCGCATTGAACTCAACTCTATTCGTAAGACCCCACTCGGAGATTGACTGGAGATCTTTATTGAGTGAGTCATTCATAACGTGCCTTTTCTTCTCGATCTCCAAAGTGTTAGGGCGTTTTGAACAGGCATATGAATGAGAAATGGTGCTGTCATCTGCAAACGAGTAACTAGGATTTTTCGTTAATGACAGAAGGTCATTTATGAAGATAAGGAAAAGTGTAGGGGAGACGACCGAACCCTGCGGCACTCCAGCATTAATGGCACGATCTTCCGAAACAATACCGTCTATCACAACACAGATAGAGCGAGCGACCGCTTAGAAAGTTCGTGATCCATCGTGTGAAGTTACTCCCGACCACATGCGCAATTAGTTTTGACACTAGTGCTTTATGCCACACTCTGTCAAATGCCTTTGAAATATCCAGAGCAACCGCCTTGCTCTCATCGAAGCAATGGACACTATGGTACCAGTGCTCAGTGAGGACCGCCATGAGATCGCCCGTAGAGCGATTTCGACGGAAACCGTATTGGCGGTCATTAAGCAATTCGTTTTGCTCAAAATATTTCACCAGGTAGAAGTTAGTAGTCGCTTGTTTCAATGCAAAAACAACTCTGAAAGGAATTTCACTTTTCTAGTGTGTAGCGGCTCAAGAAGACACTCAAGAAAAATATACACACAAAAACAATTTTACATCATGATATATTTCTTTGAAAGAACTGTTTTCCCCCAGAAGCAAGAGGCAACGTTTTTTTTTGTTTTGTTTTTCTGTGATTCCACATATTTTTTTGTGAGGAACATTTATTTGCAACAATGTTTTTATTGTATAATTTTCTTCTTTTTTTATCTGTTTTAACTACTTTTGGCACACAATTATAATGAAAGGCAAATTAAAAAAAAAATTAGAAATAAGTTTGCTATTTATATCTTTCTCTAACTTTTGAAGAGATCTCATTCGCATCTTAAATACCAAAAAAAAGGCGCAAAATTTTTATGTTAATGCATTAGCAAATTAAGTATATGTACAATATAATACCAATAAATTTCAACTGGTTAATATCTAAATAAATTTATAATAAAATATAAGTAATGTGGTTAATTCAAAACTAAAAAACTAACAATGCTTGTTTCTATTGTATACCCTAACAAGTGGAGAAACAAAAGATCGCTTTATGCTCGGCACAGAACCTATGAGCTTTAACAGCTTGATTTATGGACGATACGTATGCTAATGGGAAATCTAACGCTGCTAATGCTGTGCGATCACATGTCCGTTTTCGGTTGGCAGTGGCAACAACTATTTTTGTCTCTTAACGTCTTTTTGGGCAAAAAAGATTGTTTTCGTTGATTGGTTCGTCCGATTTTGGTAAGAAGGTCAGTTCAACTTTGTAGTAAAATGAAAAAACCAAATGAAAATAATATCATATGGTGCCTAAGCATTTCCAATTCCTTTTATGATTTATTTATTATGACTGAGGATATGACAAAAAATTAGCAACAATGCCTTGCTGTTTCATCGGCAGCAAATGCAGTATTGGCCTACACGAATCCTGTGCAATTTAAAACAACTTCTGGTAAGTACGGATTCGCCGTGAGTCAAAAAGAATTCTCATGGATCAGTTCATCATTCTAAGTTACTTCCATTCCATTTGGTTTCAGAAGTAGATTTTATCGGACGAAAGCTAAAGATTTTATTCATTACATACTCCTAAATTTGGGTTGGCTGCTGCTTATGTTTGCTAAAAATGTGGAAATGATGTGGCTCGTTTTATAATAAAGGTCCTCGAGTGGTGAAGGAAATTGGCTGCAAACTAGGAACTTTCTTTCAATTGGTGATTTCAACTGACAATTGCCGACATTGCTGAACTAAAGGCAATTCACGCTTATCTCGAAAAGAGTTATGCTTCAACTGAAACTGCAGTAGACGACCCGCAACGTTATGGGCATTAACTATTTGTTTGGGATATATGTTTTGTCAAATGTGGACCGGTGTTGTTGCTGTTACTTTTTATTCATCCTATATCTTTAGGGTAAGTGCAAAACGTGGAGTAAATAACTTCTTCTTTCTTCGCCGATTGAGATTATCTGAGTCTGAAGAAAATATTCAATGACTTTTATTTACTTCTAATACTATTAGACACAGATTAAATCTAATTTCCAATTTTAATTACTTTTATAAGTAGGTGTCAAACACCGGAATGAAAGCAGAATTATCAACTATTATATTGTCCTTGATGTTGTAAAAGTATTGGCTACGATACTAATCTCATTGTTGATAAATCGGGACGGCATCCATTACTTATAATCTCTGCTTTGATGATGTCATTATCTAGTGCAGCATTAGGTGCATTTTTCTACATGAAGGAGCATAATGTCAGAAGTGTAACATCTCTCAGTTGGTTACCCATTTCAAGTTTGTGTTTGTACCTCATGATGTACTCAACTGATGACGGTTCACCGGTGCGCATCGAACATTAAAAGTTTAACTATACCATTTGCGCGCTTAGTGCTTACATCTATGGCATTTGTTTAACGAAAACATTCATAAATTTACTAAATACAATTGGAGTGAGCAGCGCTTTTTGGATATATGCCAGTATAACCCAGCATTATTGAAGTAATATTTATAGTATTTGTTAACTAGAAACAAAGGGTAAAGTTGGAATGAAATACAAAATATAGTGGAAAGAAAAAAGGAAGGAGATGAAGAAACTGAGTTTGTGTATGGAAGATAATACAAGAAAGAGAAGAAAGAATTTTGAGAATTTTCACAAAGATAGATTGTTTCTTTTTAAAAATACAAATACTTAATAACATTGGTGAGAGAGAGTATGATACTTCACAATGGGCTGTCCTTGGGCAGATACGTGTTTCGAAGTGCGGTTAATATTTAAGAGAAATAAAATGAAAAAGTTATATACAAAATAAACACTTGATTTTAGAACTTAGCTAGTTACAAACTAGATTGCAAGATTGCAAAACATTTATCCACTATTGAGAAGCTAAGTAGGATACCCTGATAAATGTTGAATTGAATTTGTCAAAACCAAAGTAAAAGGTGCAAAACTACTCGGCGGAAATTAGAATTTTTAAAAGTCTGCAAGGTCTCAATGACGATTGCGTTAATATGGCGGCTGTGGGAACAGTTTTTAATTACATTTTAAACTATCAAAATTTATATTTATGGTATTTCCATTTTCGGTTTGGGTCACGGAGCCAAATAAAAGTAGATATAAATAGAAACATTCTTTGTGCATATTTCATTTTACTTTCGAAACAACTTCTACTTTATTTATGTACATATTTATGAAATTTTAATAAATTCAAATTTTAATACAATTTCATAATATGTTGAGGTATTTAAATATAACTCACAAGTTCAATCAACTACATCATACATATTGTAATTATTGATATACATATTTATACTTTAAGGTATTATTTTCTATATAAAAGTGAATGATGTGTCCGTATTGATAGAAACATTTTATTAAATAATACCCTACTTTGCACGTAAGTTCAACGATTTTAATAAATACCTACAATTATAAAAAGGAAGATTGCTTGATTCTACAAAGAATAAAACAAGTAAAAAACGTATTTACATAGATAATTGATTAGTTAATCCAGCAAATGTCCTTTAATAAAAGGCAAACCGGTAGGCACACGTTGTTGATATCGTTTATAGTCGGCACGAAAGAAATTCAATAATGTGATTTCTTCCAAATAAATGCGATCATGGAAGAATTTCCAACTTACAACCGTATACACTAGTATGCACACTGGATTCAATAGAATAATCTGTGTGCCAATGGACCACCAAAACCATCCAACATACGACGGATGACGCGCGTATGCATAAATGCCGTGCGTAATTAATTTATGATTATCACATTTTTCAAATTGTACCTGGAAAAGGCAGATGAAATTGTTGGTGTATTGGTAAACTATTAAATCAAACTCACCAAATGCGTAAAGCTGCTACTCGCCGTAATGATGGCAGTCTTCCGCACAATCTCGCCAAACATACAAAGTACAATGCCCGCAATCCAAATGTAATATTTGCCCTTAAAATCTGGCAAAAAGAACACTTCCAATATAAATTCCAACCAACTGGCGGCGGCTGCCATGGCATAATGTATTGAATGATTTAATATAAACGAGTCTACGGTAAGGCTATGAGGGTTTGACCACGCAATCGCAAAAAATTCGGAATAATGAAAGAATGCCATGAAGAATCCATAAACCCCAAATTGTTTCCATACGCATGGAGCAAAGAGGATAACCAGAACGCTGACCGCTTCTATGAAACCGAGCAGTGAAGCACGTATTGCTATCTGAAAAGAAGAAGCACATGAAAGTGGACAATTTTTTATGGAGCTATTAATAATTTTCACCTGATAATCGTTGTTTCTAAGTAAATAACGTATAATCATATTAATGAGCGCATAATACAATACTGGTCCCCAGAGTATGGCACCCCAGACATGCGGCACAATGCCATAATAGATTTGTGGCACTGATGGAGCCAATACTAGCGCCGCTGTTACCAAATAGCAACATAAACTCAATCGGCCTTCTTGGCATAATTTATTTGTAGTTGTGTTTCTATTTGCGCTCATTTGTATGGTATTGTAAAGTAGGCGTGGCCGCTTATCACAATGTATTTGTGCAGCTGTTGTCTCGATCAACCAGCATTCGCAATTCTGAGTTAAACAAACAAATATGTAATACAAATTTATCCAACAGCTGATTTTCACCAGAACTGCCAGCCGGCAAGTTTTTTAATCACCCTGTCTTAATATTAATGGGAAGCAGTGTTACCGACTTGGTTCAATTGGACCAAAACTGGAATTCCCATCACAATAATTGTCGATTGCTAAATATTTGCCCATTTGCTAAATAATTGTCGATATTATCGTTAACTATTTTAAACAATTCTAGCGACTTACAAAAGTTTGGTCAGCTGTAGACTCTGAAAAATACATGGAGACCTGTGCGGATATAACTTCTTTATTAAAATGGCCAATGTAATTGCCGCGTCCTTGAAACAATTTTCAAAACCTTAACAAATGTTTGGACGTGCTTTTATGAATTCGGAAAGGATGAATACCTAGAAGTACTTGTTATATGAGCTTCTTAGTAACTTCTTTTTAATGATTAAACTCTTTATATTAAGTAAAAGCTCACATTAATTAAATAGTTCACAAGTTTAAACATAAGCTATACATAGATATTTTATTCATACCTTCAGTATCACAGGAAGTTTTTAGTGTGTAAACAACTTAGCCCACGGTATGGGCAAATATCAAAAATGTCTAAACTTTGTGTCCCTTGAGCTAGTTATGTTCTCTGATTGAATTGTCATTTAGTTTTACTTGTAGCTACCTTTTATATACTAGAAAATTAACGGAATGAACAAAATACAAAGTTCAGTTATGACAGCGCTGTTGTTATATTTCTACATCGCTTGTAGTTTTAATGGCTGTGATATCGTTGTTGTGGGTGACTAATCTGTTGCTTAAACAGTTTCTTAATATCGTTGTTGTGTTGCTGTTGGTGGTTGTGTGGTTAATAATGTGGTGGGTGGTAATGTAGTGGATGACAATGTAGTGGCTGGTAATGTAGTGAATGGTAATGTAGGGTTGCCATAACCCGCTCAACCTGCTGGGCAATATGAAAGCGCTACTCCAATAACCAAGAAAAGAGGGGTGCAAAATAAAATGCAAGCCTAGTTTGTATGTATTTATATACAATACAATTAGGAAGAAACTCAGATTAACTCGGTATGTTCCACTCAATTTACTCATACATATACGTCGTGTACATAAGCCGAAAACAAAATACCTATGTACTTACATTGTAAAGATGGCCTCCCGGTATACCGAACACTTTTTCCTGCCTGAAATGCATTGATTGTAGCTCCGAAATCCCGGGATTTGCTTCTTTAATTTTATTATAAAATTAGAAGATTTCACACTTTATTTTTATTCGTTCATAAAGCAATCCTGAATTTTTACATATTGTTATTGGCAGTTAGTCATAGATAAAACAAACCCGATTTTAAAATAAATTTTTGAAATATGAATGGAAGTGACCTACAGTTTAATGCCGAATCCGAACGGCGAAGTGAAAAGCTTTTCATAGCAATTTTTACTCTTGTATGTTTGCCATTGTCTGCCAAGAGGTGGTGCAGTGTAGAAAAATTATTTTTTTTACTTTTTGATTTTGCCTGTGCCGAGATTCGAACCCCGGACACTCTGCTTAGCAGTTCAACGCACTAACGCTACGCCACAGCGACCATTAAAAGCACTTCTTCCGCTAAAAGCTACATATGTATATCGAATGTAACACTAATTTAGTAAAATGCATTAGAACCTTTTATTCAGATGAAAGAAAGAAATATATAAAGGTCTCGAAACGTGCTGGTGCCAATTTGGTGCTTTTCGTACTTAAAGTATTGATTTTCTTTTGATAAATATGAGCTGAGGAAATGTTATGTAATTATTGTTAAGTCGCAACAATTGTCCATATGTTAACGATATCTTTGCTAGTCGATAATATCGATAATTATCAAGCGAATTCCCATCCCTAATTTATTGCAATCTTGCTACTGTTGAAAAGCTGAGTGGACAATCTGATTTGCGATAATTTAGAGGGACAAATAAATAAATATAAACAAATATATAGTTTGGGATATAAGTTTGCTCATTTTGGCTCCTTTCGTCGAATATTTTACAAATTTCAAACAACAACTATGAATAAAAATACTTCGCGCGAATATTGGACAGAATTTATAGATCTATATCGGTCGAAGCAGGTTTTGTGGAAACTTGACAGCAATAAATACAAGAATAGAAGTTTAAAAAAAGAAGCCTACGAGGAACTGGCGGTCAAATTGAAAGAAATCGAACCTACGGCTGATATAGAAATGGTTAAAAGAAAATTGGACAGTTTACGTGCTAGCTATAGGCGTGAGCTACGAAAAAAACGACGCTTCGGCTATATTTCCAAGTGGGCCTATTTCGATCTGTTTTCATTTTTGAGTAAAAAAAGGGATCCGCTTTTTGACGAAACAAAAGATGAACCTGAAGATGATGAGCGTAGTGGAGAAACGGAGAATGAGGAAGAAATTGAGGTATGTTGATCCTGTGGGGGTTGTTGAAAAAGAACTAGTTAATTAAATGTCATTTTTATTTTAGTATCCCAGGTTTACACCATCACCGCCAACCGTTTCAAAACCGAAACGACGTTCAAAAAGTAAAATTTCATCCAACCCAATTGCGCGCAAAGCATTTGTGAAATTAGCCTGTCAACAATACACTAAAAATTATGATGATGCAGATATTTTGAGCTGCGGCTGGGCGGTACAATATAGAGATTTGAGTATGCAGCAAAAACTATTTGCTAAGAAGGCAATAGATGATATACTGTTCGAGGCCCAACTGGGAACCCTTAACAGACATTCAGTAAAAATTAATGAAAATATTCACATGAAGGACAATAATACGTCCGGTACAGAATAAAAGAGAGACTAGTTGGTAAGGCCCCGATAATCGGTGCTATTTTTTCTTTGCGGAAAAATCATATTTTACATCAATTCCGAAAAATGTATAGTCCTGATTATCCCGGGTAGTTAAACATGGAAATTAATGTAAGTTGATGGGATATTAGCGTCGGAAGTTTAAAAATATTTGAATATTAGCGGCATAAGTTTAAAAAACTTCGGGCCCTAATATTTAATTGGGTTAAGCGATGATTTTGGACGAGTAGGTCAAGCTAATTAAATCAGGAACTTATTTTCCTATTTTTAAATTTATGATTTTCTTTTGTGGGGTTAAAAACAGTGATTTAATGACTTTTATTTTGTTGGCCAAAAACAACCAGTTATTTTATGACAAATTTTTTGGACAAGATTAAATAGTTCTGGGTTTTACTCCATTGCAAGTTGTAAAAGAAAGAGCATCAAGAAATATGAAATCATTCGATTTTCTAAACTGGTCCTTACAATGTACAAGAAAATCAAATATGTGATTTTGCGGGTGCAATTAACTCTAGCGTTCACCGCAATCGTTCGTACACCTGACATCTTTTCGTCAGATCTATTGATTCGCATCACAAATGTTACGATGTAATGTAAATTTAATCCTTTCTTTACCCCAGAACCAAAATGGTTAATTTTTCCAGAACATCTATGATGACGCTTGACTTGAAAACGAAAAAAAAGACACAGGTACGCGGAATTTCTGAGGAACATACGCAACACGGTAGAGCCCGACGATACAGAGTTCAATTTACGAGCGATCCGGAAAACCAGAACCGGTGCACTATTACTGACATAACTGACGTAACTGATCTAAAACCGAAGGCTATGGTTCAAATACGCGACCTCGACTCCCTCTACAATAAAGGATGAGGCTATTGAAAGCGTGAAAGGATTATTAGGCGATCACAAAGAAGAGATAACCGCCGGTATGTCCACAATAAAGCTGCAAAAAGCAGTTGAGGGTGCCAAATCGCTTTTAAAAGCCGAACGTATAAAATTTGTATGAATAAGATGCAAAGAAGACCACTTTACTTTACTTTACTTGAGCATTTTTGCCGAAAAATTATCTCTTGTGACAAAGCTCAACGTGGCATCGGCACAATTGCTGCATATGGAGCTCAGAAAATCTATGCGAGATTGCTGAGAAGCCAATAAAATATGTAAATTTTACGTATAGAATCCTTTTTGTACTCATTGTGACGCATGAATAAAATTAAGTCAATCCTTTTTTCCCAACAGGGCAAAAATACGATTCTACCTAAATTTTTTCATTCGAGTGCTTTCATTCGTATAATAATAATAAGTATTAATATTGTTCTAGACTCGCTTTTGATAAATAGCTGATAAACTGCAACCATGTATGTAAAATGGACAATTTGAGGACACGCGAAATAGATATCGATGGTTTTTTCCATGCAATGTATTGTCGGACCACACCGAATCTTCGATATATCGAGCAAAGTCATCGAAGTTTTCGATGCATAGGATAAATTTAACATAAGTTTATAAGTATTCAAATTTGTCAAAATTTGTATGAAATGTTTACGTGTTTACAAGGCTTAAGAGACATTTTCTAGTTTACCTATTATTTTTTTGTTTTATAAACTTCATTACTCATTGTAACTTATTATAATTTAGAGCTTATAATTAAGAACATAGTGTGTATAAAAACTTTTACGTAAAGTAATAAATTTATTTGTTAAATGTACATAGAATGTAATTTTAAACATTTTAAGCGTTAGCCAAAAATAAATATGTAAACATTTATATATGATTTCTCTCTTGAGATTTTTGTGATCAGTTTTTAATTGATAAAACGAAGATATCGATAAAGTTGGAATATAAAATGTGGAATATATTTTTTTTTAACATTTAAGACGAGCATATCTCTGGATTCTCTTTCTTTTTTCCACATACGATGTTTTATCTTCTCTTCTAAATTCCTTTAGTTCAAAGGTTATGGCTTGAACTAAAAATATTAGTAATTTTGAGATAAAAGCATAATAATGAAATTGAAAAGCAAAAAAGGGATAAATCCTTGTATGTGGAAAAAGGTTGTTTTTCAACAGGCCATATACATGTGTGTCGTGCAATATAGTCTAACTTCATATTTTTAGAGTATGAATTTAGTTCACTGTTATTGTGATTTACTTGGAGTTTCATGTTCGCTGAGTGGACCGGTATCGCCATCTTGTATGTATCAAAACGCGACCACGAGTTAGTTCTCTTTTATAATGAAATATATACTCAGTAGGGACATAAATACTGTTACAACATTGAACACACCCGTTCCAATAGTAGAATTGAACATACCCTGTTATTACCACATGGTTGATGAAAGCTAACCTCTATAGCGTTAGTCTGTATAGGGTATTCCAAATTGTGTCAGCTTTCACCATGGAGTTGTAAGACAATGAGAACCGTATCACTGTTATAACACTTTTTAAGTTTGAAATGAAAAAAGGCGCTATTTTCGAAACGCTCCGCCCACTCGGGATTAGTCACATGTTCGTCTACCGGTCCATAAAACTGTTTGAGACGACTGGAGATATCAAAGACCGCGACCGGTCGGGTCGTCCACGTACAGTTCGCACGCCGTCATCAAAGCCGTCAAATAAAGAATTCAGGGAAATTCGCTCCGAAAACAGAAAATCATGACCCGTGAGATGAATATCACGCAAAAGTCCATAAGACGAATTATTAAAAAAGACTTGGAACTTGATGCCTTCAAACGTCGCACCGGACATTGATTGACTGCCACTTTGGAAAAAAATAGGGTAGAAATATCCAAAACTCTTTTGGTGAGCTGATAATTTGCACAAAAAATCGTGTTTACGGAACAACAAATTTTTATCGTGTAGGAAAAATTTAACAACCAAAATGATATATGGTGTATGTATCTAAGGAAGCATCTGAATTGATTCCACGGATCGAAAAGGATCATCACCCTGCACCAGTAAGGGTTTGGTGAGGTGTCTCTTACGATGAGGTTACTGACATTTCTGCGAACAAGGGGTCAAAACTTCGGCCAAAGCTTACCAAGAAACTGTTTTGAAAGCTGTTGTGAAGCCAGTTAACCATTCCCTGCTCCAAAACCAGCCGTAGACTTTCCAGCAGGATTCTGGGCCAGCCCATAAAGCTAAGACGACCCAGACCTGGCTTCAAAACAATTTGCCAGCTTTCATTTGCTCTGAAGAATGGCCGTCTGACAGCCCTGTTCTGAACCCACTAGATTACAAATTATGGACAGTTTTAGAGGACATGTTATGCCACAAAAGATACCCCAACATACATTCTCTGAAAACTGCTTTGATTCGTGTGTCAGCACTTTTCCAATGCACGAGGTGCGTGCAGCTATCCGAGTGCGACTGGCCAGTTGCACTGGCCAATCATCAGGCAGGCATTTCGAATAAGTAACTGCTGTTTGTATACAATGAATCAATGAATATATTTAAAAGAATTGGTCCAAAAAAATTAATTATTTTTAATTTTATAGCATCAAATGTGTGTAACTGTATTTGTGTCCTTACTTAGTAATTAATCCTGTTAGTTTTACGCATAAAATGCACGTTCTAAAAACATGGAGTTACACCACTTTTATATTGAACCACCCTAAAAAAAAGCCAAAACCAATTTTTATTCAGATATTTAAAAGGGTTTCGACAATTTCCACATTTCCTTTTTAGTTGTTATTTTTCTCCATGTTCCTATAACTCAAATATAAAATTTTTTACAATTAAAAATTGTAAATTGGTGGTGTTATATTTTCTGTTTTTTTTTTTATTTAAATATATTTGGTATGGGGTTTATTGGACAGCTTATATATTGATTGTATCGAAAATTTCCGATGCATCGACACTAAAATCGACTATCGATGTTTTCGATAATCGATGTATATCCACCCATCACTATTGAGGACAGCGAGCAAGAGTGAGACAATGAACATAATTGCAGAAAAGCTAGTTCGTCCATGACAGTTCGTGTTTTATTTTCTTATTTGCGCATTTATGTTCGTTGTGTGTCCGACCAATTTCACTAAATAAAATGATGAATAAAACTCTGGAACGCCGTTATTGGACTGATTTTATTAATATTTATCAGTCGAAGCCAGTTTTGTGGAAATATGGCAGTGACATTTACAAGGATAGAAACCTCAAGAAGGAAGCATATAAAGTGCTGGTGGAAAAAATGAAAGAAATCGAGCCGAAAGCTGACATTGAAATGGTTAAAAGGAAAATAAATAGCTTGCGTGCTTGTTACAGGCGTGAACTCGTTAAAATTCGAAAATTGCGAAAATCCGGAACTCCGGACAATGGTCCCAGATGGACATATTTCGATAATTTTGCATTTTTGAATGAGCAGAAAGATCCCCTTGAAGGAGAATACTTGAATTACACTGTCGAAAAATATGAGGGCGAGCAAGAGGACGACGAGCCGAGCGAAGAAAATGAAGCTGATGAAGTTGAGGTGTGTATGAATGTGAATATGTGGATTCAAGGCGAATTGATATAAGGTGATAGCAGCAGTACAAGGAAATTTGGTGGGGCAACAACAACAGAGCTCTGTTGTTGTGGTATAATTAGAATTTTAAAATAAGCTGATGAAAGCAATAATATGGTATAATAAACTACAAAAAACAATAGCAACACACATTTATCTTTGCGGTCATAATTAGAATGTCAAAATCAGATTTTCACCGCAAAAGCCGAATAGTAGTGTGTTGCTAGTAACACCACCTTATTAAATTCGCCTTGTGTGAATTGCAGTAGTTTTGAAAATCCTCTAGCATTATCCGGGATAAATAATTACAAATTTATTTTTTAGTATCAATTTGGTACTCCATCACCAGTTCCTGCCATGACTTCGAGACAGCGCACCAAACGTACGAATTCTCCGAACCCAAATCTGTGTAACGATTTTGTGGAATTGGCTTGCAAGCAATACAAACAATCTAACGATGATGCGGACATTTTGAGCATTGGTTGGGCAATGCAGTACAGAGATTTGAATAAGGAGCAAAAACTGTTTGCCAAAAAGGCAATAGATGACATTTTATTTGAGGCCAAATTGGAAACGCTCCATAGACATTCAGTAAAAATTAATGAAAATATTTGCAGTAATTGTGCGGGACAACAGTTCGTTGTGATGTCAGAAGTCAGTCCGGGCCGAAATAAGCATACACCTTCATATGGCTAATGATACATACATACTTTAATTTTTATTCTTGAACCTTTTTAATTTTCATTTAATGCGCGACATTTATGTAGGTTAGTAATGTTTCCAAATTACAAAATCAATTTGGATTTACTATCATTTAGCCTTTACTTTAAAATGCAGGTTTTCGTTTCATTGCAATACAAACTTTAGCTTGCTCTAAATCTATTTCACTGTCGCTCGTTTGCTAGAAGACCGTCGGAACTTATACTTTTCAATTTACCTTCACACAATTGATAGCACCAAATACTTTTCTCAAGTATGATGAGGTTCATGAGATACAGTTATGATTTTTTTCGACAAAATAAAGCACGGCCAATTTCCATTATTATTTCACCGTTGTGGGTATTTATGGGAAACGTATCTTTACCTAAATAATTGTACTGGGTTATTTTGTAATTTGTTGCAGGGTCTTTTACAACCAACACAACATATTAATAGAATTGTTTAGTATGGGAAATTGTAGAAAGTTGAAATAGTAGGTAGTAGTAGTGTAAGATAGTAATAGAAATAGAAAATAATAGTAAATAGTATAAATAGCAGCATAAATAGTAGTAGAAACAATTGAAATAGTGTGACATGAGAGGTGCTACACTTACATTATTACACTAATTGTACTCAACAAATTTAAGCACTTGATGTAATCTTGCTTAAATGTCTAGCTATAGCGATTTATTATAAAAGTAGCTTGCAGCACAAGATAATTTTCAGGTCAGATGTTAAGTTTCTGATGATTGAATTTTTTGATAATTCTCAGTAATTTAGTAGTGTGTGTTTACAATCCCTAAAAATATTTTAATATAGCTAATCTGTTTTCCAAAATTTCAGAATTATTCTTTCTACATAACTAAATTTTGTTTTTTTTTATTTATGACAGTCTTGCAGCAAATGAGCGATATGTTGTTTAGGCTGTTCGTACTTTAAGTGCATAAAATGATATTTATAAGGAAAGTAATGTTGAAAGATAGTGAAAGCATATTATACATATATTGTATATCTTCAAATAAAGTCAAATCTACACATAAAGAACTTATATATAACTTTTTTCATATAATAAATGAAGTTAATAGCATTTATTACTCATAGCTTTATTTCGAGGCACATTTTTAAACATAAAATTTTCACTTATGTACATTGGAAATGTATGTAAGTACATATATCATAAGCATGAAAATTGTATAATTTCACGGTTAATAATTGATTTTTGTTTCATTCTCATTCTGCTGCATGTCTAAACAGAAGTAGATAAAAGTGGACAACACTGGCAATTCGCACATTGGCGCAATAGTGTGTGTTTACAATCCGAAAACCAATCTTTTAATATAAGCAATCTACTTAGAGACCTGCAAGATAATAGCTATAAGTTGCAGCCCACATAGTTTGCTCGACTTGTGTATCCCTGATCTATCTTGGCGGTATTAATTGCCATGATTAACTTTTCCGTGGTCGCCGTGGCGTAATTGGTAGTGCGTTGGACTACTAACGCAGAGTGTCGGGGGGATTAAATCCCATGTAATTCATGTACAAATATAACACGCACAACATGAATGAATGCGAAAAGCTAGGCCAGGGCCCTCCATGGGCTGTTGTGCCATTAAAAGAAATATTGAGTTAAATATTCCGTGGAGTATACGTTCTAATTTTTTCCACGTTACAGAATATTAATATAAAAAACTAGCTGTCGAAGCAAACTTCCTTCCCTGGAACAACGACAGGTTTTTGGCTGATATAAATGACAAACTAAACCATTTCTCAGTTTTGGTAAATTACATTTTAGATAAAAAAAAAAAAATTATAAACAATAAGCTGCCTTGCTTTAGCAGTGATGTGCTTAATGCAATTAAGAAACGGTATTGTAGCTATAATATCTGGCAGAGAAATAATTAAATAAATTGGAATGCATGTAAACTTCATCGTAGTATAGCTACTGCGATCACACGTAAGGCAAAGAAAATATTTGTCCTATCTAAACTTAACTCAGATCTTCCTTCTAAAAGGCTGTGGAATAATCTGATATCACTAAGGATCAGGCCCAATTTTAAGACTGCTCAAAAAAATAGTTACACTTGTAGTATTACAATAAAAAATAAAATAATAATTAAAAGTGTTAATAACAAGTTATTGGATATTTTGAATCATTTAACTAATATCCTGTGTATCCACCACCATTTTGAATTACCTTTGCTACTCTCCTTGGCATACTATTAATCAAATCCCGACAGGTGTCTGTGGGTGTATAGCCATACCATATTTTCTGAACATACTCCCATAATTGTTCTTTATTAGAGAAAACTTTTTTTCGCCAATTTCGTTTTTAAGTTTCCCCTCAGGTTTTCTATTGGATTCAGATCCGAGAATTGACTTGGCCACTCTAAAACATTGACAATATAGACCATATTTTTAAAAACAAAGCATTTTTTTTTTTAAACTTTGTTTTATCTTGCTAATAGACCCAAAGTAAAGGCATGTTTTCTACGACATAGGTAGCATTGTATTTTCCACAATGTCCTTGTATTCGGCTGCTGTCAATTGGATAGTAGTTTGGTATATAGAACCGACTCCATACCAAGAAAAGCATCCCCAAACCATAATATTTCCACCTCCATGCTTCACTGTTTTTTTTTTCGTGAAATGAACGTGAAATTCTTTGCCTTTTGGACGGCGTACATTCCTTTTTGAATCGTTTCCAAATAGATTAATTTTCGCTTTATCGCTCCATAAAATATTTCTCCACTTATTTCTCTCAGATTTTGTGTTTCCTTGCTAAATTTAACCTCATGATCAAATTGTTTTTCGCATCAAAGGAATTTTTTTGGCTATTCGTCCTGGTAGGTTAACTCACCACGTTTAACCACGTTTCCAATTTCGGCTGCTATTACCTTTGAAGACTTAAATGGGTCCTTTTTACAGATAGTCACAATGTTAACTATTGAATTATATATGGTATAGGGTGTTTTTTTTAGAAGTGTGTTTTTCAATCTGGCAATTCTTTTTTCGGAGTTGGTCTTTTTGACAGTTGTCACTTGATTTATTCTCAGTTTGGTTTGCCATTTCATAATGAATAGACTTATTCCTGAACAACGTTTGCAAATCATGCAAATTTATTACCAAAATAATGGTTCGGTTTCACAAAAAAATTTTGTTGAGCGATGAAGCTCACTTTTGGTTTAATGATTAATAAGCAAAATTGTCGCATTTGGAGTGATTATAATCCATAACAAAATGTTGAGACGCCGTTACATCCTCAAAAATTCACTGTTTGGTGTGCTTTATGGGCAGAGGGAATCATTGGTCCATATTTCTTCCAAGATGAAGCCGGTCATAATGTTACAGTCAATGGGGAATGCTATAGAGCCATGATTAATGACTTTTTCGTACCTGAATTGGAAGATGTTTGGTTCCAACAAGTCGGCGCTACATGCCATACAGCCAACGAAACAATCAATTTATTGAAGGAAAATTTTGGTGAGTGCATTATCTCGCGTCGTGGGCCTGTGGAGTGGCCTCCAAAATCGTGCGATTTAACACCGCTGGACTAGTTTTTGTGGAGTTATGTGAAGTCGCTTGTCTACGCAGATAAGCCCGAGACGATTGACGCCTTGGAAGAGAATATTCGGCGCGTTATTACCGACATACGTTCCCGTTGGCGTCCCCCAATTGCTGCAAAAAGTGATCGAAAATTGGTCGTCTCGGCTGGAATTTATTCGAACCAGCCCGTAATCGTTTTTAAAGCATAATGGCAAATCCTTATCTTTATAATAAAACTAAATTCTTGGCCATAACATTAAATTATAAGCGTTTTATTTCTTCTTGAAAACTACACTTTAAAAACTAAAAACACCCTGTATACAAAATTTTAATACAATTATGAATTGAAGAAAATGTACTAATTTTGGATTCTTCCGATGAAGGCACATTCAGTTAGTATGTATTTAAGTTATTATAAAAAATTTAAACAAATAAATAAAATAAAGTACAAAACGTGGTCATGAATTAAAGTCTTTTGACTAGTAGCTTTTGGATTTGGGTCAACATGTAAATTTGTTTATCAAAATATGTTAGCAATTGTAATCATAATGGTGATCGCCGAGCAATATTTTCAATATAAACACGCCCTAACTGTAATAGTCCTAAAAAACAAAAAAGTGCGAGTGGAGTACTCGTACTCAAATTTGTTTGAGTACGATAACAAGTTACGTGTAATTAATCCTACTCATGTTCCATCTCTAACTTTTGTACTTTACATAGTATCTACGTTTAGTTTTTTTTTTTCAATTTGGAATAATCAGAAGTAAATTTGGCTATTTTGAAATTGGAATGTAATTGTCCTATTCACGATGTGAAGTGTTTGGTGTCTTGTATTAAGTTTTTAAATATAATCGCGGTAAAAAAAATTAAAAAATTGTGCAATACAAGATAAAATAACATCACATTGATTTTTGAAATCAAACTGGTATTTTCGGCAGTACTGTTTAGACAAGATGTAGGACTAGAATTTACCATCGACACAAAATGGAGAATTTAATATATACTTTTCAATAAATATCAAGAGTTTTGCGTCTGTAACTATGTCTGAATTATTTATACAAAGATAATTTACTATTATTCGAATTATTCAAAATTGTGTACTTATGCTTTAAAATATTTGTATATAGCCTGAAAAAAATGAACTCTGTCTCACATTTAACATTAAAGGTACTAACAAATGGCTGCGACAGCGTCATTCCATTACAACAAGATGTCGTCATCTTGTTTGCGACTAGAACTTATTTTACTTACTTACTTTTAATGGTACAACAGCCCATGGAGGGCCTAGGCCGAGCTTTTCGCATCCACTCATGTTGTGCGTGTTATATTTATACATGAATAGAAGGGAACTACAGTTTAATGCCGAATCCGAACGGCGAAGTGAAAAGCTTTTCATAGCAATTTTTACTCTTGTAGGTTTGCCATTGCCTGCCAAGAGGTGATGCCGTGTAGAAAAATTATTTTTTCTACTTTTTGATTTTTTTGCCTGTGCCGAGATTCGAACCCCTGCCACTCTGCGTAGCAGTCCAACGCACTATCACTACACCACAGCGACTAGAACACTTGACTTAAATGCTAATCCTTTTAATTTCCACAGATTATTTATTGCACATATACTGATAAAAGCAATAATACAATATTTAATAGAACACTTCATTCAAATATTTATTTTCTAGGAAAATTATGTAAACAAGCAAATTGTTTAGCGATATTTAATTTGTTTTAATTTTTCCGTGCTGTTGCATGTCAAAATAGAAATAGATTGAAGTCGACGACAGCGGCAATTTTAACCTTGGTGCAATGATGCAATGTCGCAGCCAATGTGTTCGTAGTATTACCGCGAATACTATGAATTCATTCTGTGAAAGCTCATTATGGAGAATTCATTTTCCAACAATTTACATGAATTTTTCTTCATTATCAAATTCTCGTCAGCCGCAATAAGTCGCACGTGTGTCGAAAATTTTGATTTTCACAATTTATTGTAGAAATTTCTAAGATTTTAAACGCATTCCCCCGCAATCAACTTACATAAGACAATATGGTAAGTAAAATTAAGCAATTAAACGAAAACAGTAAAAAAAAATTATGTTTTTGATTTCGTCCACAATTCGTTGAAAATGTTCTCGATGTTTCGATTAGTGGTGAATGGGGGTTATGTCGATGAGATAAGTGTCGGCAAAATGATTCTGCTGTTTTATAAGGGCAACGTATGCGGCATAGGCGCAATTGCTGTATACACATGCTGATTGTGTTGTGTAATATGGAAACAAATGAAATCTTCGTGTTTTCAAGTCATAGATTTACTTTTTACTGTTTAGAAAAAAAAAAAAAAAATATTTGTTTTTTGCAGGCCGCCGCTATCAAAAAGATTATTCCAATGTTAGATCGTATATTGATACAACGTGCTGAAGCGATGACCACAACAAAAGGTGGCATTGTGCTACCAGAAAAATCGGTTGGCAAAGTGTTGCAAGGCACAGTCATTGCTGTGGGACCCGGCGCTAGAAATGCCGTAAGTTAAATATTTCAACATTAGTTAATCTTTTATACTAATCAGTATTACAAAATTACAGCAAAGCGGCAGCTATGTTCCCGTTGGCGTTAAGGAAGGTGATCGTGTATTATTACCTGAATTTGGTGGCACTAAAGTCGAACTGGAAGACAAGAAAGAATACATCCTCTTCCGCGAATCTGATATTTTGGCCAAATTGGAATAGAATTAAATGGATATATAATTTTTTTTCTATTCTTGTAATATTCTTGTAATTGAATGTTAAATTTTGTATTTAATTTCGGCCCTTGTGCGGCCATGTTGACGGAGATACACCCAATGCATACATACGTGTTAGTTTGTAAAAATTCAATTTAAATAATTAGTTATGTTTGTTCATCGCGGATGGATTTGCATTTATCAAACAAAATAAAACGGTTTTACGCTTTATAATAACATAAAACATCTATTTTTATTTAAATTACTTATTTCTTAAAAACTAGTTGAACAAATTAATTTAATTTCAAATTTGCCAACCCATAAACTTGGTTCATCACAGAACGTTCTTTGATATCGGGTATATTTTCAACAGCCGCACGCTCTCGTGATATTTTCACTAAAGCTTCAAATGATTTTGGTTCCCAAATAGCCAGATCGGAGAGCATCTTTCTGGAAATTAGTCAAATCTATAGTATATGAATCTGTATAGGAGATGAATGAAGTGCGAGCTGTTACTTGTTTAAGAGAATGTCACTTCTCGCTAGACCTTCTTTGAATGTTTCCAAAGACAAGCCGTACTGCGTGCAACCTGCTTCTACACGCGTTGTCCAAAGCTAATGGAGATACAAGTTTTCAACATCAATTATTTAATTAATATATTTGTGATAGCTTACCGCTGCCATATCCAGTTTTTTCAATTTTCGTCCCTTGGTTGCATAAACTAATGCCCGGTGGACATTTCGTATGGTAATCGAGTAAACATTGCGACGACGTCCCCGATAATGCTGCAATTGGTGTAATTAGTAATAAAGCTATACACTATCATTTTTCATATTTCTATGGCATGTATTGGATTCAGTGAATCTTAACTTACTGCTGCTAATTTAAAAATTTTCCTCTTACGCCAGAACTCATCGGGTCCGCGAGCTCTCACAAAAAGGGCCAATGTTGGGGAAACCATTTTTAGTAGATATTTTCAATACTCTTTAAATTCTCAATTAATAACCGTTCTTTCGATGTATTTCTTGTTGATTTTCTTTAACTTTTACATAACCTCTTTCGTGTGTGAAATGAATGAACGCTGTTTGACTGTTGTTGGAATGAATTTGGTTTGCGTTCACTGACAGGGATGCATCTAGATTTATCACTTCTATATTTCCTAAGTTTTGTAGAAAGGTAAATTTAAAATAGGTAATAAAATTAGGAATCTTAGGAATTGCTCTTGTTTTAAATATTGGTTTGTGTTTTTTCTTTATTTGAGCTTCCACAAGTAATGTGTTTTTCTTATTGTATTGTATTTCGTATGTTTTCTAAAGATCGATTGTAACTTTTAGTTTGTTATGTGTTCACGAACGTTTTAAGTTTCAAACATTTCGCTAGCTTTCACTTTCTCACTTTTTTTCAAAACTTTTTTTTTTTTAAATATAATTATTTGAGTGAAACGCTGTGATGTAGTGGTAGTGCGTTGGACTGCTACGCGGAGTGTCCGGGGTTCGAATCTCGGCACGGGCAAAATCAAAAAGTAGAAAAGATAATTTTTCCTCACGGCACCACCTCTTGGCAGGCAATGACAAACCTACAAGAGTAAAAATTGCTATGAAAAGCTTTTCACTTCGCCGTTCGGATTCGGCATTAAACTGTAGGTCCCTTCCATTCATGTACATGGGTTGTTGTGCCATTAAAAGTAAGTAAGTAAGTAAATTATTTCACAGGGGTAGCCCTATAAATGCAAAGCATTGTGTTGATTTGAAGAAAGATTGATGGATGGGAGGAAAAGGAGGGGGAAGCTTGAGGTATGAACGTTTGCTTTAAACTTCCAAGGGTCATAATAATTGAGAGAAGTTGTTGCAGGGAGCTTAATCCAAATACGCGCGGTACGACAGGTGAACTAACTTTCTCTGTAATGCGTAGTGCGTTGGAACACCGTGTCTACGTGGAAGACGTGAGTTCCGCTTGCTGTTCGTGCAGTTCTGGTGAACACACGAACTGGCGGCATCAGCTTGCGCATCTCAGAAGAATCACTACCGTAATACAGTGAAAGTAACGGTAAAACAGTGAGATGCAAGCCATGTTTCGACGATGTTCCAAGCAGTCAATAGAGCTGGAAACTCTACTGTCTCCTATTAGCTTTATCGCTCAATGTTGGATACGGTCCAGGAGCTGCAGTTGCGTTCGTGAAGCTCCAGCCCATATGTGCGAATTAAACTTCAATTTAGGACGTATACATGTAGGTGGTGTAGATAATGCGGAAAATTTTTCCGCAATTGTTAACAAAAACAATAGAAATAAGGATTATGAACGGCATAAGTGTGCTGAAAGAGTGGTAACATGTTAACAAATTCAATTTCACATAATTTATTCTATTTGCCGGTCAGTTGTTGTGAACTGTAAAATTCTACAACATGTTCAGCTAAAGTAGTAGAAAAATAAAGGCAATCGCTAAAACACAAAATTTGTTTGCACAAACTGATCAAGTTGCGTTAGAACTGAGAGGGTAAAAAAAGGATGACCGTTTGCTCAATTGTGATTAACACAGAACCGATTAAGAAAATTTATACTAAATATTAAAATTTATTTTTCAAAAACCAAAAATCTATTAATTAAAAATAATACGCAAAAAATAAAATTATTTAAAAAATAACACATAATTGATATTTGCCTACGAGTTCTAGGTTAGGATTCTAATTCCAAGCTCAAAATTTGCCAGTAAATGCAAATAGTATTTACTCAGCTTTCCATATTTTTTTTCGTATCTTTATTGTTTTCTTAAAATTTTCAGCGTAACTTCTGAAAATTTCAAAAACTGACCATTTACGACAAGCTTACTTCACTTTATTTTTAATGACACAACAGCCCATGGAGGACCTAGGCCGAGCTTTTCGCATCCACTCATGTTGTGCGTGTTATATTTGTACATGAATGGAAGGGACCTATAGTTTAATGCCGAAGCCGAACGGCGAAGTGAAAAGCTTTTACACTCATGGTGTGCGTGTTATATTTGTACATGAATGGACGGGACCTACAGTTTAATGCCGAATCCGAACGGCGAAGTTAAAAGCTTTTCATAGGCAATTTTTACTCCTGTAGGTTTGCCATTGCCGGCCAAGAGGTGGTGCCGTGTAGAAATATTATTGTTTCTATTTTTTATTTTTATTTTGCCTGTGTCGAGATTTGAACCCCGGGCACTCTGCGTATTCAACAAACGGTTGGATAGCACAAAAATTTTAAAAATTATGGCAATCATGTCAGTATTTCATAGATCCACCATTTAAAAATATATCGCCGGTACATCTTAAAAAAGTGTCAAAATAAGGAAATCTTATAGATGTGGGATCATGGGATGTAAGTAGCAAAAAAAAGTGTCAAAATAAGGTAATCTTATAAAAGTGGGATCATGGGATGTAATTAACAAAAATGGGTTTTACGGTTACAACGATCACCCTGAGTGATGTAGCACTTGAGTCTGTGAATCGCGACTATTATGGTGCGTGGGAAAGCAATTTACACAAAAATTTCTCTATTTATCTTCATAGTAAACTATCAAAAATGATAGATAATATGACTGAGCTCCAATGGCATCGGTGCAAAGCATCCGAGTGTTATACTACTAAACCATCTTACTGCGTAACTGTAGGTCAATTTTACAACACAATTGCGCAATGTAAAAAATTTACTTCGCAACCATTTAGCCTATGCTACAGTAATCTCCGCTCCGGAATGCAATTAACCGAATAATTTGAATAAATTTTGAACAAATTAAATGGGGAATTTCATTAATCGGGGATTACTGCACAGAGTCGCGGTGTAAAGAAACTTTTCGTTTGACTCCCTCTATGCTTTCTTATCATTACCATAGATACTAGACATATTTATTTGAAATAAATAACTAACTAAACAATTTTGTTTTTGGTATTATTACGTCTGATTTTCACAGTTTTTCATATAATTCATGATTTCTCGTTAGAAAAAGCTATGACTGACCAAGCCGAATTGGATCAATTGGCCATTGCAGAATTGCAACGTCTACAACGGCAGGTACATTATGAAGACTGTCAATGCCATAAACAAAGTTTTACATTTCTACAATTTCTTCTTTTTTTTAACAGCATCGCTCTTTGCAATTAGAACTTCGCACTCTGCTCGAGGATAAATCTAGACAATTGAAAAAACAAAATCATATGATAAATGTTCTTCAACAGGAACATCAAACGCTGAAAGAAGAAATCAATACTTTGGAAGGCGGTACACATGCAAGGAAAATCAGTAATGTAACGTATTTCAATTAACTCATCAGAGAAAAATATGAAAATTAATGATTTGAAAGAAACAAATAAAAATAAATAATACGCAATATATACTATAGGTATGTTAACCGGTTTCTCATCCTCAGATCTGGCGGTATGATAATAATCCTCGATTAATTGCGCTACACTGTTGTGGGGATGCATGTTTTTTATTGCATTATAATTTTTTAATGTTTAAAGTCATTTTTGCTATATTTAATATAGACACTTTTTTATCTTTTATTAATGTTAATTATTTTTTTATATTTTCTAGAAAGAGAAACGACTTTGTTACTTGCAAAAGCAGAATGCCGAGTTACAGAATATTCTACAAAATGAACGTGTTAATATATGGGAACTGGAAGGACATATCAAAAAAGTTAGTTTGATGATTTGAAAAGCTATTGTAAATTCTTTAATGCTTAACTTTACAGGTAGAAAAGGAAATCGATGCTTTGCGTAAGAATGAAGTGCCTGACAGTTGCTATAAGGATACCATATGCAAAGTGCAAAAGAGCGTAGTTAAGCTGGAGAATCGTTTAGATGTTGTTAATAAAAAATGTAGTGATGTATTAACGGAAAACTGTAAGCTTCGTGATTCGATAAATCATATGCTACAAGATCGGTGAGATAGATTACTATTTATTATACATAAGCACTGTAAAATAGAAGATAATTACTTTTAGCGCAAATTTCAATGAAATGTGGCAATCGATGGTTACACAATTCAATGAAGGCAAAAAATATATAATTGATTTAATAGATCAATCTACATTGGCTTTTGATCAACGTGAAGAATTGTGCAATAAATTACAAGTACTCAAAGATCGCAGTGAAAATGATAAAATTATGCATATCCAAGTAAGTTGGTTGCGCGAATTAAGAGAGAATTTCATTATCTCATCGAGTCTGTGTAGGAAATGCGCGAAATGCAACGTCGCCTAGAGCACGATGCCAAGTTGCAACAATTTTTTGATATCAAAGGTCAAAAGCGACTAAATCCTGAATTGGAACAACGTGAAGTTGATAAAAAGTTAGCATTGAAGGAGAATTTCGAAAGGCAATTGGCGGAATATAAGGAAATCATTGAAGATATGAAGGTAGAGAATTAGTTATTTTCTCAAAGACATCGTAGAAAATCTGTTTCTAAATTTTAGGCTTTATATGCCGAACCGGAAAGTGATCATTTGGCTGCACAATTTAAACGGCAAGAAGAAGAGAATTTTGCTCTTTTCAACTATGTCAATGAGTTGAGTCATGAAGTTGAGGTTCTAAATGATACTACGCAGGAATTAAGCGATGAAATTGGTTGATGAATTACTCAAAACAAACTTTCCAAATAATGTAAAATTAATAATGCAATTATTTCAGAACGTCAAAAAGCCGAGCAAGCTGAAAAGGAATTAAAGCTAAAAACGGAATCTTTGGATTATTTAACCGAGGAATTGGAGAAAGTCAAAATACTATCCAACGAGGCAAATGAGAAAAAATCATCATTGAATATGCGTCTTCAGCGAATGTTACATGGCATTGAAGAGATATTCAAGTAGGTTAACTATTGAATTATATATGGTAAAGGGTGTTTTTTTTTAGAAGTGTGTTTTTCAATCTGGCAATACTTTTTTCGGAGTTGGTCTTTTTGACAGCTGTCACTTGATTTATGCTCAGTTTGGTTTGCCATTTCATAATGAATGGACTTACTCCTGAACAAATCGTGCAAATCGTGCAAATTTATTACCAAAATATTGGTTCGGGTTTTGTCGCTGTGGCGTGGTGGTAGTGCGTTGGACTGCTACGCAGAGTGCCCGGGGTTCGAATCTCGGCACAGGCAAAATCAAAAAGTAAAAAAAATAATTTTTCTACACGGCACCACCTCTTGGCAGGCAATGGAAAACCTACAAGAGTAAAAATTGCTATGAAAAGCTTCTCACTTCGCCGTTCGGATTCGGCATTAAACTGTAAGTCCCTTCCATTCATGTACAAATATAACACGCACAACATGAGTGGATGCGAAAAGCTCGGCCTAGGCCCTCCATGGGCTGTTGTGTCATTAAAAGTAAAAAGTAAAGTTGGTTCGATTTCCCAAGAAAATTTTGTTCAGCGATGAAGCTCACTTTTGGTTGAATGGGTTGTTGAGACGCCGTTACATCCTCAAAAATTCACTGTTTGATGTGCTCTATGGGCAGAGGGAATCATTGGTTCATATTTCTTCAAAGATGAAGCCGGCCATAATGTTACAGTCAATGGGGAATGCTATAGAGCCATGATAAATGAATTTTTCGTGCCTGAATTGGAGGATGTTGATGTGGACGACCTTTGTTTCCAACCAAACGGCGCTACATGGCATACTGCCAACGAAATAATCAATTTATTGAAGGAAACTTTTGGTGAGCGCATTATCTCGCGTCGTGGGCCTGTGGCGTGGCCTCCAAGATCGTGCCGTTACACAGCCGGACTATTTTTTTTTTGTGGGGTTATGTGAAGTCGCTTGTCTACGCAGATAAGCCCCAATTGCTGCAAAAAGTGGTCGAAAATTGTGCCTCTCGGCTGGAATTTATTCGAACCAGCCGCGGCGGCCACTTGCCCTAAATCGTTTTTAAAACATAATGGCAGATTCTAATCTTTATAATAAAGCAAAATTATTGGCCATAACATTAAATTATATGCGTTTTAGTTCTTCTTCAAAACCACACTTCTAAAAAAACACCCTGTATATGGTATGTACATGTATTTACCAATTGCATTCATTTTGACTTTATCTTCAGACAACTCTCTTGCGCTGATGCTCCCATACTTAATGTTTTAAGCTCGAAAACTTATTTAACATCGCATAATGTTAAACTTTTCATTGGCGTCATTGAACGTCGCATAAATATCATTATTAACAATGTTAATATTGACGATTCATCGACAAAAATATTAGCAAAGAAGGACCGGGTACCGAAATTCAATATAAAGGAATCTGCAAAAAGTAAGAATTAATAAGTGGCCTTATCAAAGTAGATTTTAAATCTATGTAACTATATTCCATGTTAACCGAAATAAATAAACTAAACAATTTCGTTTTTATATTCATAAATTGATCTTGTTAAGTATATTATGACAATTTGCATTCTTCGTTCTAAGAAGAATGGGTTTGTATTTTTCTGAATTTTTCTGCATCATGATACTCGTATATATTTAATAGATTAAACGTAGAAGCTAGTCGCCTCCTATCAACCAGTGATTGAATGGTCATCTCAAATAATGTTGTAAGCTGTTTATTCATTCAGTATAAATCTGAAATTCTTATATAAGTTATAAGAAAGCACCAAAAATCAAAATGCTATGTTATATGTTGTTTTAAATTAAATATTTATTTAATTACACAATCTAAAGTAAAACGTTTGGTTCATTGTCAGAATTAAGGCAAGTACGTGAAATTAAAGCTGAATGTGTTTTTTTCTTTTTTGTTGATGTTTTTCATCGAAATATCAATTTTTAACATGAAATGCCTTCTTCTTTTTCTGCAACTCTTTCAATTTGAATGCACTTAAACGAATTTCTTTATACACAATTTATATTTTAAAACTTTTGCTAACAATTTCATTTCATTTCATTTCTTTTTTAATATAATATAATTATATTTAATAATGTGTACGAAAATAAAAGGACCAGCAAGATGAAATGCACACGCCTGTGTTTTAAGACCCCTGAGGGTTTACAAAATTTGCAAGCGATATGTCGTGGGTGGTGGCGTTGCCATTTCATTTATTCTAATCGCAGGATTTAAGTTAAACTTAAGTTTTGATTGGTTTTTCTAATTAATTTTTAATTTGATAAATATTTTTAGATTGTGTTAGAGAAGTAATTTTTAATATTATAATGCAAATATTTAACATAAAATTAGTGTTTGTCTTGTTTATGTATTAAAAGTTAATAAAGCGTACATGAAACTGTCATAGATTTTAAACAATTTGATTTGTTATAGTCAAAACAATCGTATAATAAAATAAAATACATATTGTAGTAATAATTGTTTATATTGCATTAGAAAATATGGAAAAGATCTCAATTAAAAATATTATATTATTTTTTTTCGTTTTTTTTTGTGTGTTTATTTAGTACATATAATCATAATTATAGGTATTTTTTAACATATAGATAATTCATTTAAATTGTTTTTCCTTTCTATTTTTGTTGTTGCTGTTGTTTAGGTATAGTATAAATATTAAAATTATAAATTAAAAAAAAAAAAGAAAAGCTTTACATTATAATAATTAGAGTAGCATAGATTTTCCAAAGCCAACTCAAATTACCGTTGAAATAAACTCCACAATTTGTAGCTTGAAACGCGTTTCGCCAGCGCTGCCGCAGCGCTACTGGGTGCACTTGGTGTCGCTGGTGCGTTTGGCTTACGATTGTGAATTAGTTTCGAACGCATTTGCTCATTGATTAGCTCCTGCATATCCATCTAAAGAGAAGTGTTAACCATATTGAATTATATGAGCAAGCTGATATACTCGCCCCTTCCTCCAGGTGAGTTCGTTTCAATTAACTTACCTGCCACTGTTCCAATTGTTGTGACAATTCCACCTTCTGTTGTATCGATTCCAATAATTGGCTATTTGCTTGCATAAGTTCGACGCGTGTTTTAGCCAAATCAACTTCGGCTTTTGTGCGCCTTTCATTGGCTGCATCGCGTTCTTTTTGTGCTTTGGTTAGCAACTCATCACGATCGGTATTATCGAAGAGATCACCACGCGCCTGATCGCGTTCCTCTTTAACATTTTGTAATTCAACATCGGTGACGGTCACCTGTGTGGGGGTGTGGCAGATGAGAAAATTGTACATACAATGAGAGTAAATGATGGTATCTAGATATTTATTTAAGAATCAAGAGGAACTTATCTCAGTTGCCACTAAACTATTGCAGGCCCGAAGATTGTTTTGGATTCAAATGGTAATTACAATTTTAGTAATGAGATGGTTTATGTAAATGAAAAACTGTAGTTTCGAGACAATCGCATTTAAAGTTTTTGTGAGCACACATTTGTTTTCACTTAAATAAGCATCACAATCAAATATTTTTCATAAACAGATAAAAGTCGTGAATAGAATCGATCAAGGAAAATCTAATGGACTGCGGCAGGTATTTGAAGACATTCACATATGTGCCTGCCACTTCGGCACGATTTTCTCATAAATGGAGGATAAAAAGCTGACTTAGGAAATGAAAAGACACGCTGTTATCGTGTATTGAAATCTCTCAATTTTTTAATGTATCCCGATCAATTGTTCACAAAGTTCGTCGAGAGCGGAAAGCATCTGATGGCAATGTGGAAAGTGTTACCAAGCGCAAAAACATGAGACACATTCAGATAGTCTTAGAATATCACAGTTTGTGCTGCAAGTCCAGGGCATTATTGACGAAGGCCCTATAAAGTACATAAGGTCCATATCGAAAGATATTTAAGTATCTGAACTCACAATCAGTCGCATTGTCCACGAAGACAACTGGTCAACAACGACTTTTAAACAAGTTAAACCATCCTGAAATGCCGGTTATGCTCTGGTTTTATTCTGAAGAGAAAAATTTTGACCAGGACCAGATCTTCCCCATGTTAAGTTTGCGGCAAATGTTGTGATTTTGGGAGTGGTGAGCAATAAAGGAGATGTCATGCCACCGCACTTCATTTCTCAAGGACTTCGGGTGAATAATGATGCCCACATTGAGGTTTTGGAAACAGTTATGAAAGCCTGGATAGATATCGTGAGTGGTGAGAGGTTATACGTATTCCAACAGAACTCTGCTCCTTCGCAAAAAGCCAAGCCAGATGCAAGATTGGATGTCCGAGAATCAGCATGACCACATAACCCCAAATATGTGGCAGCCCAACTCCCCGGATCTTAATCCTTTGGATTACTACGTATGGGGGTTGTTGAACGCGAGACCAATAAAAATCCCCATAACACACTTGATTCCATAAGAGCAGCTTTTACCAGAGTAATGCCGGATATAGATGAGGATCATTTGAATCGGGCATGAAAACGGCAGATATCGATTATCGATTTTATCGAATAATTTGGTTTGCTGTAAAAACTTCATTAAAAAACAATTCATTTATGTATACAAATTTCTGTTTTAAAGTCAATAATAATGTAAAGTCTGGTCTCCTTGGCGTGGTAGGTACTGCGTTGGCCAGCAGAAAGTAGAAATGCTAATGGACCTTAAACATAATATCGACTGGTTTCTGACTTAACATTCCGAAGGCTTTCTAACTATACCTAATTATAAGAGTTTAAAAAATATTCATCACACTTAATTTTTCAATTTGTTTAGATGAGTTGATACTACTTTATTTGAATTTAATACCTGAACCTGAATTTTCTCACAACAACTTACCTTAGCTTCCAATTGATGTATCAATTGATGACAACGTTTAATTTCATCCTCTTGTTCCAATACAAGATTCCTTGTTTGATCTAACATTTTCTTGAAATTGCCCGCATCCAAGTTCAATAACAGACGCGTTAGCTCGTCGGACATGGCTGAGAGCATGCCTTGACGGAAGTCGACAGCTTCGCTACCGCCCTCTGTGCGACTTATCGATGAAATTGTATTATCCATGGATTCTAAATCCAATGATATGTCTGAATTTAAACCTACGAAGGATTCAAGAAATTTAATTTTTACAATGTTTTTCTTTGTATGATTCTGAAATTTTTTATATTTATATGTTACCTGAATCGTCATCATGGCTGATTTTTAATGAATCTACCAATGATTTCAATTGTATATATACGGAACGGGCCTCAACCCACATCTGAGTTGGTTTACCTTCCGAATAGCTTGAATCATCTTCATCGCACTCCATTTCGAATTGTAATGATTTTTTGCCATGTGCACTGGAGTTGGAATCCTATGGTGTGAATGAAATTTACAAATGGGAAAGTATTAAAATTTCGTTTGAAGTATTGGAAAGATTTTTGAAGATATTTGACGATTCCATAGTAAGTATTTGATGATTTATTCAAATAAAAACTTACCGCTCCCAAACGTTCACTGAGTACATTATTTTCACGTTGAGATCTTTCAAGTGTTTGGAGAGTTGTCTAGCAAGTAAAAAAAAGAGGAATAAATAATGCAAAAACGTGTTATATTATATTTTGAATCGGAAAACTATGTCATTCCATAAAATTTATTCTTAATAATTTAAAAGATTAAAATAAGTAGGAAGACTGATTAATAATAGCTGATTATTTATAAAATTTAAGTTAAATAAATGGTATTTATAATAAATAAATCAATGGTTTACGCTTGATAAACGTAGAATCAGCAGAGATTGATTTGAAAGATAATTAGAGCACTTGAGAAATAGCGCAATTTTCATTATTCCTATCTGTCAATTGTAAATAATTATTTAAAGGTTCTTACCACAAAATTGTGATACTAAATAGAAAAAGGGTATTTTGAGCAAAGTGATAAGAAAAAAATAGAATTTCCACATTGAACTTTTAGTGAATTCATTGATATTTTAAATATGATATTTATATTATATTTCATATATTTTTCGTTCATATCAGATATTTGATATCGTTAAGGCAATTGAGATGCGGAAAGCTTGACTTAATCCTACAATACATAAAGGGTGATTTTTTAAGAGATTGGTTTTTGAAAATCAATAAAACTCAGGAATTTTATAAAAGTGAATGAAATTTTTATTTGGATCGATAAATCAATTCCTGCCATTTAATTTTTCAAGATAATTTTACTGAAATGTTGCCCGCGACTACGTTTTAAGTGGTACATTCTGATGGTCCAATTTTGGCACTATTTTTCACAAATTTCAGCCGAAATCTCACCAATGACGCATTCAATGTTGGCTTCCAAAGCAGAAATCGTGTTTGGCTTGTCCTTATCGACAAGAAACTTAACATATCCCCACAAAAAATAGTCTAACGGGGTCAAATCACACAATCTCGGTTGCCAATTGACTGCACCAAAACGTGAGATTACCTGCTCACCAAATTCGCCTCTCAATTGATGCATGGTTTCGCGTGCAGTGTGGCATGTGGCACCGTCCTGTTGGAACCACATGTCGGCCAAGTCCAATTCTTGTATTTTCGGTAAAAAAAACGTGTTATCATCGAACGTTATATTTCTCCATTGACCGTAACATTGCGCCCTTCATCGTCTTTGAAGAAGTACAGCCCAATGATGCCGCCTGCCCATAAACCGCACCAAATATTGCATTTTTCGGGAGGCATTGCTAGCTGCTGAATAGCCTCTAGCTGGCCTTTACTCCAAATATGGCAATTCTGCTTATTCACGTATCCATTGAGCCAAAAAGGAGCCTCTTCGCTGAAGACAATTTTGCGATAAAAAACGGATCGAACTTTGATAATAAATTTCAATAATTTGCAAACGTTGTCCAGGCATAAGACTATTCATGATAAAATGGCATACCAAACTGAGCATTTTTTACTTTGGCACATGTCAAAACTCATGCGTGAACTGTCCGAAATATTAACGTCAAAAACTAAGTGTCAAAAAAATCACCCTTTAATATTATTGTTATTATCTAGTGTTTACACCAGACAGTGTTGACAAGACAATAGCAAAACATTCACATTTTTTCACTAATACACTCACACAAAGACAATTGTCTTCGCCGTTGTCTTTGATTTTCCATAGACAATGATGGACACAATAATTTTGACGTTTATTGACATTTCGAGAAAATATGGGAGAAAACAAAACAAAGCGCATATAAAATTTTCTTATTCGGAAATTCTTATTAAAATTAGGAAAGACAATTGTCTTCGCCGTTGTCTTTGATTTTCCATAGACAATGATGGACATAACAATTTTGACGTTTATTGACATTTCGAGAAAATATGGGAGAAAACAAAACAAAGCGCATATAAAATTTTTTATTCGGAAATTCTTATTAAAATTAGGAAAATTGTTGGTAATATTTTTAATAAAATATATTTATAATTTGCAAACTACATAGAAAGGAAAAAAGGGAGAAAACTAAAAATGTATTTTAATTTAGAGATTTTTAATTCTTAATAAATTATTAAATTTAGAGAAAGTAAAAGTACAACACATACGGCGAATTGCTAGAAATAAATTGTTTTAGTAATTGTCTAGACGCCTATGTCACGAAGACAACTTTCCTTTTTTTTTTTGTGACAGGTAATACATATTCTCAATTGTCTTATGCAAACGCAGGGTATATTTTATTACTTTATTCTTAGAATATTTTGTGTGGATTAGGTTTTAAAGCTTATTCTGCAGAATTACTTTAATTCACGGGCCCCTCTATTCAATTATTACAGTTTACTTGTGAATAATACCAAACCGATTTTTTGTTTTTACAAACTTGCTTAAAAAAATTATATATTGTGGGTGTTCAATCAAAGGCGTAAATACGCCGTAAGTGACGTATATATTGTAAATTTACTCTGGCGTATAACGCAAAAATAAATTTACAAAAAACTCAAAATTTTTTTACGCCTTATACTCTGATGTAAATTTTGATGTTTAAATCGTTTATACGGCGTAAAATACAGCTCTGTACCAGCCATATTTGCCATGATGTTTTCATAAAATTATTTATTTTTTGTTTTAAAAAAAGTTTAAATTTTAAAAAATCTCTCATGAGCCCTAAAATTTTAAGAAATAATCGCGCTAAAAAATTTCATACACTCACAAAGCTGGCAACTTTATAATCAGCTGTTCACAAAAATAATCAAATTGAAAAGCCATGACTGCGATATTGCTGATATTAAAATCGAACCGGAAATATTTGAAGTACGAAATTATGATCTTATGACCTTTTCTTTTTTCACTTAATTTAGGCATCTTATCGTTTTGTTTTTTCGCACCAATAAAATCAGCTGTTTCTGTTTTCCATTTTTTGTTTAAATTACGTTAAACCATGCTGACACTTATCGTTTTTCACGAACGATCACGAACAAACGTCGAAGTAAACTTACGCATTTGATTGAATACCCTTATTGTAAGCGGGGCAAGTTTATGACAGCCTTGCAGCAATCGAGCGCTATGTATGTTGTTAGCTAACAGTACTTACCTACGATTTGTTTATAAGACTTAATTAAAATTGATTTAAATCTTTACCTCTAGTTTTGTCTCATGTTCACGAGCGTGTCGTTCCAGCATGTGTATTCTATCGGAAGCTTCTTCCAATGCTAACGTCAACGATTCCTTTTCCTCTTGCGCGTGATGTAAGCGTTTTTCTAAATCGTGACGTTTCTCGGTGGTGAGATTTAGCTCAGTTTTAATAGATTCCAAGCTATTCACATGTTCCTAAAATCACAATAACAACAACACGTTTCAATTCAATCTCGCTGCTATTTACCATATTGTTTCGATAATTTACCTGCAAGCTGGAGCTTCGATAATTGTACTGATCCTTGAGTTCCTGTATCTGTGACGTTAATTTCATTTCCGTTGCATGCGCTTCCTGTATTTGCTCAGTGAGACGCGTATTTTGATGTGATAATTCGTCAATTAAAATGGTTTTCTCCTTTTCCGCTTGACGTATTGCATTGTCCTAAGTAAGTGAAATTTTTTCGAAAAATTTTGAATCACGACTTATACTTACTATAAGGAATATGTAATTCAATTATGTCTAACCTGTGCCTGTAGTTTATCTTTTAATTCATTGAGATCGGATTGCAGTTCCAGCACACGCTGATCACTTTCCTCTTCGGCAATTGCAAGTTTCTGACGTAGAACGTGTTTTTCCTGTTCCAATTTCTGCAAATGCAAAAGATTCATATAGTATTTTATTAGTTGAGTCATTAAATATGTACGAGTATATTTGTCTTCACATTTACTTTTCACAAAGTTTGTACTTCAATATGAATAAATTTGCATATAAATACTCATAAAAGCATATGTATGTATATATACTTTGTCCATGTACTCAAAACTTATTTGGTGCATACAATCATATTTAATTACCTGCTGTAAAAGTCACACAATAAAGTTGAATTTTTGAATGGTTACTAGGTACATGAACAAGGTTACAATCTCCTCCATTGCTCATCTTATTTATTCCAATTAAAAAAAAAAAATATTTATATTTCAAATTGAAATAACAATAAATAAACGTGTAAAAAAAGCTATAAACTAAACAACAAATTTATGCAGATATCTTTGTTTGACTATAGTGGTATAAAAAGTTGATTTCAATTGATTAAAATTACCTGTTGAAATGACAGAAATTTTAGTATTTTTAACTATTTAGCACAATGTCGTTATTAAATGGTTAAATGAATGATGACTTTATTAAATGCTCACTACAATATTGCGTAAACTAATTTCAAGGGAGTGGAAATAATTTACCCTTAAATTTATATGGTCAGAAATCGTGAGTTTAAAGTGCGTTACCTTTTTAAAGTTCTATGCTCCTGAGAGAGAATTTCTGCTTGCTACTTCCCTAACTCATGCTTTTAGATTGCAAAAATATTTTCTAAAATAATTTTCATATATACCTTTTTTAATATTCTACGAGTCAGAGGTGGTTCTACTCAGTGATTTAGCTGCTGAACCAACCCATTTAAGAAGTATTAACAGCTAGTTTAAGTTTCCCCTTATTTAGATTGTGATATCATAACATTTTTTAAAACTTCATAATTTATATAATAATTTATTTTTGCTATACATATTTACTCAGCTGGATTATATTTTTATATTTGCTTATTTAAAACAGAATTTAAAATAGACAATCGTTTTTTTATTTTAACATAATAATTGATGATGTAACCCGATGCATAACAATATTTTATTAATTTAATGGGGAAGGGGAATGATTTACGCATTCTAGTGATACCAAGTATCACGTAAGTATTCAGAAAGACTTAAAGTAGTTTAGGGAGCAAGGCAGCTTCCTCTGTAATCTGTTTAGAAGCTAAAATCCCAAGGCCGAGGTTATGTTGGTGTTCGCTGTTCGGCACACACTCCCTATTTCTCTTGTGCTCGGTCTGCTGGTTACATTGTGCTAGTTGCAGAGTTGCTTTTGGTCGAAATGCTTTTTTTTTTAATGCTATTTTGTGAGCAACGGCAAAACTAAATGGTATAAAAAACAAAACTTAAACAATTTTATCAAGCTGGAAAGTGAAGTTAATAATTTGAAATAATGCAAGATCATCGTGAATACCGCTAATATGATGTAGAAATACTTTTTACAGTTTTATGGTAAAAAGAAAATAATATCCATTTTTAGACCCTAAAAATATTAGCAGCCTTTTCTGCAAATGAAAATAATGGCTTGCATGTTTTCGTACTATTTTACATAAATTTTTGTTCCTTTTTTGTAAAATAGGGTATATTTGTCTTCACGTTTACTTTTCACAAAGTTTGTACTTCAATATGAATAAATTTGCATATAAATACTCATGAAAGCACCATGAATACTCGGAGTGTTCTGTGCTCATTTCACCGAGCATATCGGGTTCGTTGTGAGTAAAAGTTCTCTCTTAGAGTTCGGTACAACAAAAATTTCATTGTGTTCGCCGAGCAAAATCTGATCATAACCACGACCCAAGGAAGGCTTGAATAATAAATAGAAAATTAATTTTTATCCTAAGAAAAACTTAGAGGCAGTGATATTGGATTATGAAAACTATATCTTTCCAGACCTTCTTTACGTTACACTGAGTAAAAGTTCCCTCTTCGAGTTCGGTACAACAAAAATTTCATTGTGTTCGCCGAGCAAAATCTGATCATAACCACGACCCTAGGAAGGCTTGAATAATAAATAGAAAATTAATTTTTATCCTAAGAAAAACTTAGAGGCAGTGATATTGGATTATGAAAACTATATCTTTCCAGACCTTCTTTACGTTACTTATAATGGCAGAACAGCCCATGGAGGGCCTAGACCGAGCTTTTCGCATCCACTCAGGTTGTGCGTGTTATATTTATACATGAATGGAAGGGACCTACAGTTTACTGCTGAATCCGAACGGCGAAGTGAAAAACTTTTCATAGCGAACGGCGAAGTGAAAACCTTTTCATAGCAATTTTTACTCTTGTAGGTTTGCCATTGCCTGCCAAGAGGTGGTGCCGTTTAGAAAAATTATTTTACCTACTTTTTTTTTTTGATTTTTCCTGTACCGAAATTTGAACCCCGGACACTCTGCGTAGCAGTCCAACGCATTACCACTACGCCACAGCGATCACAGACCTTTAGTATCGGCATTTTTAGAAAATAAAACGAATAGATTCTGGTTTTTTATTTTTATTTTAATGGCACAATACAGCCCATGGTGGGCCTAGGTCGAGCTTTCGCATCCACTAACGTTGTGCGTACTATATTTTTGTACGTGAAAGGAAGGGATCTACAGTTTTATGCAGAATCCGAACGACAAAGTTAAAAGCTTTTCTTAGCCATTGCTTGTCAAGAGAGTGGGTGCTGTGTAGAAAAATTGTTTTTTCTACTTTTTGTTTTGATTTTGCCTGTGTCGAGATTTGAGCCCCGCACTACCAACTTCGCCACGGCGACCACATAGATTCTGGTTATAGATACTATAATTACTACTATAGTATATGTAGTACTTATATAAAAAAAAATTGGAGTTTAAGATATTCGCTTTTAAAATTAATACAATTAAATTCAAGATTAAATAATTCATCAAATATGTTTTAAAACGAAATAAATACAGGAATGAATTCATCATACCAAAAAGTGTTAGACCTCTTGATATGGAAACAGTGCATGGAAAACTTATTAAAGCACAATCAAAACAGGCGACTACAGGACTCGTTTAAAATGTACTCAAGCTCTAGGGATATCTGAAAAGTTCACATAGATTTCTTCCCCGAATAGACAAACTTCTTACATCTTAATTTTTCCAATTACTTTCAACAACAACAACTTTCAACATTACTGAACAAATATGGTATACTTATTCTGTAACAATTAGTCTAGCACTTGAGAATTTGAAAAATATGATGCATGTGGAAGTGACAATTTGTTGTGGAATATGCATTAATATTTAATATTTTTAATCGATAATTGTCACATATGTATCCACTGTATTTACTTATGTTTTGTTGGAAACAATGACTCAAACCTCACGGAATTCACACAAAGTTCAGATATTTTTCTACTGTGAATGTGGACAAATGAAGTACCTATTGTGTAAAGTGTAAAAACGCAAACAGTAAAACCTAAAAAAAAAAAATTTAACAAAAGACGAAGATACTCTATAGTTTACGTATGAGATTGTATGCATACCTAGAGAAAAAACAATAACACTGCATTTACTTTTCACCCCTGAAGCGCGAAATCTTGCATACTGAAAGAGAAATTGCTAAGTCTTAAACGTGCACAAGCAAATTTGCCAGTCCTTCTTTATTAAAATAAATATATATATTTTTTATTCATTAAAATCTTATTGTTTTCATTAATTAATGTACTTTGAAAATGGTTTTGATTGTACACAATTATTATCAAAATAATTTGGAAATGCTATTTAAGTAGTTTGTTCTACTTGTGGTATTACGTATCAAGTTTATAATACTTATAACTTGTTCTTACTGCTGCAATTCATGAGCAATATTATTTTGCCGATTATACTTATCACCTTCTCTCACACTTGGACTTAAGATATTTTTAATTAAATTTTATAATCTTCCATATTATGTATATTGATACTAGATATTATTTGAATCCAATCTCATAACTATGCATTTATATGTGGCAAATAAACTAAATAACCGGACAAAGAAAAAAATTAAAACGGAAATTGTATAACAATTCGTACAGGGATTTAAAAATTTATGTGACAATGATGACAAACATATGCAAAAAAAAAAAAAAGGCGTTGAGATTATAGCAGAAACACATAACTCGTCGTATATGTATAAGATTTGCTTTGTCAATTCCAATTAAATGTCACTTGTTATTGGGAAAGATGAAATAAAATTTAAGATTGCGTCTGTCTCGTAAGAATGAGTAATGCAAAAATAATAAGTAATACTGAATTTCTATAATTTGTTTCAGCAGCAGCTGAATATTTACATATGTTAATTTATTTTGATGTGCGTAAGATTTTTACTGGCCACAAAATGATTTAATTGTTTTTTATCGTCAATAAATTTATTTTACTTTTAATTTTTATACAGACAAATCTGGATTTATTGAAATAACTTGAATTTGTCGGCACTTGAATAAATCCATCTTTTAACCATAGCTAATTCTTGTATTACTATAGCTGTTGCACAATATTCTAAAGCAGACTGTTTGATGGTCGCTGTGGCGTAGTGGTAGTGCGTTGGACTGCTACGCAGAGTGTCCGGGGTTCGAATCTCAGCACAGGCAAAATAAAAAAAAAAAATATTTAAAAATAATTTTTCTACACGGCACCACCTATTGGCAGGCAATGGCAAACCTACAAGAGTAAAAATTGTTAGGAAAAGATTTTCACTTCGCCGTTCGGATTCGGCATTAAACTGTAGGTCCCTTCCATTCATGTACAAATATAACACGCACAACATGAGTGCAAGCGAAAAGCTCGACCTAGGCCCCCCATGGGCTATTGTGCCATTAAAAGTAAAAGTAAAGTAAAGACTGTTTCATGCACATAATTAAAGAAATTACTGTTTATGTCTCGCATACGATGTTCCCATTTCGGTTCCACTGAAATTGCAACCGTTCTCATTGGTAACTTGGCTTTGCTTATGATTTCGTTTGACAGTTCGTTTGTTTATTTCTTCTGTGCAAAATATAGATGAAAATTTTAATTATTGCGAAGTACTTCGGTTTTTAATGCGAGGATAATGAAAATGGTAGATGAAATATTTAGCAATGCGATAAAAGTACATCAGAGAAAGCATCAATTGTTAATTGCAAATATATTGAATTTCCAGAGGCAATGGATGAAGCTTGCGGCGGTTGTAGGTATCCTCATTGACTTTAAAGCAAAGAGTGTGTTGGAAGATGGTAAATATAATATATACCATAAATAGTTCAAATACTGTGTTATATAAAAATCAATGAATCAAACAAATATAAATTCGATTTTATTTATGTACCAGAAAAAATAATAAAAATTTCACATAAAATTCTTCTTCTTTAATATGCCATTCACAGTGAAACATCAACTCATTCATTTCAGAGAATCAAATCAGTGTTGCACTTGATTTTTAACTCAATTTAACATTTATTTATATGCCGAAATTGCGTATTTCAACGTAGTATCAGCCACATGAAACCATTACCTTCTCTTCGCAATTCGAATTTGGCATAAAACTATAGGTTCCTTCCATATAGGAACTCACTCATATAACTAACACAACTAGTCCAGCCCATCAAGCACTGTTGTGCCATTAAAGGAGAAAAAGGAGAAAAAGAAATATTATATGAATGTTTCTATTTATAAAGGATTTTCGTTCAACAAATAAAAGAGTTATATTTTGTGTACTTAGGATTCAATTTGAAGCTTGTAGGAATTCTAAAATTTCTATTTAATTACAATTTTATTAACTTTTTGATTGTAACAGTTTTTAATAATGACTCAAACGTAAGTATACGCAAAACTACGAGTACATTTATTCACTAAAAGAAACTCATTATAAAGTAGGTTAAACTGCTCCTATTATGCAATTAAAAGCTAATGTAATCTAATACAATGACTTGATATTATAATTAATTAATATTTCATATAAATACGTATATACTTAAAACTTTATAATGTATGTATATATATAATATATGCAATTTCCTTGTTATTGCTAGTAATTAAAAAGTGTTACAGTAATTTGCCTTTCCATATATAAATACGCTCATATATCCTACTGCAGAATTATCTCGTATCTCAAAAACAAATGTTCATAACTCTTGAATTTGGCTTTAGAAAAAAAGAAAGATTTAGATATGCCTGTCAACATAACAATAGAAAAGATTTGCCAAAGGAGATAAGAGAAGGGGGAAGTGAAAATTATATGAAAAAAGCAATACGAGAAAAAGAATAGCCAGAATGAACAAAGTAAGAAATATCAGCACAAACAAACAAAATAGATTTCAAATGGAGAAGAAAAGCCAAAAGCTACTGAAGTTTAGCAAATATGCTCATACATATAAATGTATGTATGTATGTCTACATACACGTATCTACCAGTACATATTCGCATTCACGTTCGCATGAGACTATATGAAATTCACATACACTCGTACGCACACATATGGTACACACATCAAATGAACTCAACTAAACTGAATCAAAGTGAAGTAAGTCAAATTAAAAGCATAGCAATAATAACAATTGCAGCAATTTGCATCACAACAACAGCTAACAGCAACGAACAACAGCAATTGCTAACGTTGAAATATTGTAGAAGAAGAAGAAGAAAAAGAAGAGACAGCAGCAGCACATAGATTAGTAGCAACAACAAATACTTTCTCTGTTACTATTTCACGCTCAATGAAATTGGTTGATGGTATAAACAATACGACTACATATAACTAACTAGCAACACCAACTAAAGCAACAACAAGAAGATCTACAGCGGAAGTTGCAGCCATCACCAAAAAAAAAAAAAAAAAATGTTAACAAAAAACTAAATAAAATATGTACTACAGCACCGATGGCACTTTAAGATACTATTGTATCTTTCTGTTGTTCACTCTTTTCCTTTGTTTTTATTCTTTTTTCTCAGTTAATGCTTAATTTAAAGTTTAGGCATATTTCATTTTAATGCTTTGTAAAGGGGGAAAAAAAATTCCAAAAGCAAATTATTCATTATTTTTTTTTATAATAATAATAATTATGATATCACATCATCGCATCACATCACCATCGTCAACTGATGATGCTTTCATTCACTCGCTGATTCATTTCTGGTGGTGCAGTTATTTTATTGTTTGCATTTAATATTTAAGAAATAGAGTATGTATATTTTTGGTTTTTGCGGCATAAGAGTAATTGTGAAATTTCACCTCCTTGCTTAATACACATGCTGGATATTAACAATCTAAATATCTGTTGTCAGAAAGAGTAGCAACAGCATGTTAACATTTCTCTAGCATAGTTCGTTAATCTAGAGTTTGTACTCAATGTACTATTCAATGTTTATTGAAAACATAAAATATTGCATATCTTTAAGCGTTGACAATTTTAATATCTGCTACAAGGAGGGTTTGCCTATTTAAAGATACCAGTACTAAATAGTCCTCGTTCTGTACGGCTGTTTAATGTTCAGCTTTTATATTTGCTAGAACAGCGCTGCAATATTATATGGACAGAATGAGTTTGACACGAGCTTCCTATGTGATACATTTTCTGCTATACGCTAATCAAAAATAGTACATATTTAATAGTGAAAAAGGTGTTAGAAATTGCCGATTATAACTAATGCATATACTGTGTTTGGCTATTATATTAACCACATGTACTAACTACCACCACCGCCTCTGTTATCGACCTACTTTACTTTGGTAGATGTAGTACATACATACATACTCGTATATGTATGCATGTAGTATGTGTAGAGGAAAATCCAAAAGATATTTCATAATGATTTCAAGTTTTGGTTAAAACAGCAAAGCATTCGTACCACTTACACATTTCCATATACACTCACACTTGACGATTGTCCAACAGCTAATTGTAAACAGTTGTAACAAAACCAACAAGCGAACACTAAATTTGTAATACGTAAGTGTGCCCAAATGCTGTGTTTGTTTTATTTTTTACATGTCCGTATAGCGTTGATGCGGTTTAGTCATCAACATTACAATTATAATCGCCTAATGTGATCATCACATTCATCATCATGATACCTCATCATAAATACGCGAGTAGATCATCATGCCTCACCATATTCATCAACATCATCGATATTATTGGTTTACGTTTGCACGTTTCTTTTGCGGTGCGGTTGGCAGTTGTAAGTAGTTGGTGTTTGAATGGTGTTAACATTACTTTTATTTTGTATCATGATTTTTAGATTTTTATGCAATTACAATGCACGATTTGTAATTAAATTGCATTTGTATAAAAACTTATTTTAATATGTTTGCATAAAACTTAGACGAGCTTATTTTATTATTTTTTCCTTTACTTTAAATATTGTACAGGGTGTTTTTTTTAGAAGTGTGGTTTTCAAGAAGAAATAAAACGCATATAATTTAATGTTATGGCTCAGAATTTTGCTTTATTATAAAGATAAGGATTTGCCATTATGTTTTAAAAGCGATTTCGGGCAAGTGTCCGTCGCGGCTGTTTCAAACAAATTCCAGCCGAGAGGCCCAATTTTCGACCACTTTTTGCAGCAATTGGGGCCGTATGTCAGTAGTAACGCGCCGAATATTCTCTTCCAAGGCGTCAATCGTCTCGGGCTTATCTGCGTAGACAAGTGACTTCACATAACACCACCAAAAATAGTCCAGCGGTGTTAAAACGCACGATCTTGGACGCCGAGCCACAGGCCCACGACGCGAGATATTGCGCTCACCAAAAGTTTCCTTCAATAAATTGATTGTGTACTTGGCTGTATGGGATGTAGCGCCGTCTTGTTGGAACCAAAGGTCGTCCACATCAACATCTTCCAATTCAGGCACGAAAAAGTCATTAATCATGGCTCTATAGCGTTCCCCATTGACTGTAACATTATGACCGGCTTCATCTTTGAAGAAATATGGACATATGATTCCCTCTGCACATAGAGCACACCAAACAGTGACATTTTGTGAATCTAACGGGGTCTCAACAATGGCTTGTGGATTACGATCACTCCAAATGCGACAATTTTGCTTATTAACGTACCCATTCAACCAAAAGTGAGCTTCATCGCTGAACAAAATTTTCTTGTTAAAATCGCGCGAACCGAACCATTATTTTGGTAATAAATTTGCACGATTTGCAAACGTTGTTCAAGAATAAGTCTATACATTATGAAATGGCAAACCAAACTGAGCATAAATCAAGTGACAACTGTCAAAAAGACCAACTTCGAAAAAAGTATTGCCAGATTGAAAACCACACTTCTAAAAAAAACACCCTTTTCATACTATAGAAATAACGTGTAGTATTGTTTGTATGAAAATTTAGAATTTATTGGTTTTTAATTGTAGAGGTAGAGGTTTTGCTTTTAACGAAGGTTAATATGAGGTTATTTGATGGTATTAAATAAATTAATCAGTAAAATAATAATTTGTTTGGTGCCTCTACAATGTTTACTTAGTATTTCTGACAGACTTTTAATATTTTAATTAGAGCAATTTATATTGATTGTTGTTAAGTTCCGTATCTTTAATTGGTAAAAAATTAATAATACCGTAGCGTACGTAATAAAGGAAGGCAGGGTTTTAGTTGAACAGAAATCATTGAATATTAAAAGCTGGCTAAATCCGAAACGGAAATGTCGTAGACACTCTGAAGCTTTTTAAATGACAACGTAGTCATTTGAAATATAATTTTCATTCATCTACATATCTCTGATGTATCAATTGAAATAATCTTGAACGCATGTTGAACTAAGAACTGAGCAGCGGTGCTTCTCTAACATCCTGTTGATTATACTGGATGAGGCAAAAGTAATGTCATAATATGAATGTGTCACAATTGGCGCCAAATCTCATTTTGCTTTGACATTTGCGAGTATGTTGTAGACAGATAGAGAATTAGTTGACAGCAAGCAATGGAGCGATGAAGATTTTGAAACACCAATTTCCGAGCCGAGTGAACTCACGTTTTGGAGAGGTGGGCAAAGTAATGCTAATGCTAGTAATAATGTGAATGAGCCATAATTTTCGCAAACATCATTGTGCGTTGACATTTATGTATGCTGTAGACAGATAGGGAATTAATTGATAATAAACAATGAGACGATACACACCTTCAAATCATCAATTTGGAGCCAAAATGCTTTAAAACAAGCACAAATGGGCATCAACTCTTGCACTGGCTCAAGCATGGGAGACTGTGGGAGAAAGACAGGTAGACAAGTAAGGTAGTGAGAAAGAGTACGCATGAAATTCTATCTCTTTCTTACTACCTTCCTTTTCTACCTGTCTCTCTCGCACAGTCTTCCATTCTTGCGCCAGTGAAAACCGCCATTCTAATTCGGCATAAAACTAACTATCCCTTTAATTAGTCCAAAAATACAAACATGCTCAATATGAATGGATGCGAAAAGGACAGCATAGGTCCTTCGTGGACTGTTGTGCCATTAAAAGATGATCATGTGTAAATATTGTGAGTTGGATGTAATTGCATTTTGTTAGATAAGATACTACCAAGCAAATTATTTTAGCAAATACATATAAGCTTTGATTTACCTATGCATATGTAGCAGTGTTGCCAGATGAAGTTAGGTGATTTTCCCAAAATATTTTCTCACATTCCCACATTTCGAAGAAATCCCCCACAAATAAGAATTTCAATATGTGTATTAAAAGTTTACATAAGTACCTTCGGAGGTTAAGTCCAAGATTAACCTCCAACAATTGACATCAATCAATCCAAGATGAAGAACTCCATCTATCAACACATGAAAGGCACTGTGAAGTTTAAGTCTATGAAATCTGTTGTAAATTCGGTAATTTAAAGTACCATACTATTTTGTTCTCTTTCCAGCAATTCACGAGCTGTAATCAAATTGCCATGAGTTTATATTGAAGAAAATGGGATGAGATTGGTAAAAGTTCTAAAAAAAATGGCTTCATATTGTATTTGCACATACGTTCTTCGATTAGTATTCTACTTAACACTACCTTAACGCGAAAGAGAGGAGTGACAGACGTTACAATTTTTATTATTATTAATCTACTCTTCATTAACAGTAAAAGGGATAAACTCTTTTGGGAGAATTTAACTAATTTTCTGGGGCTTCATTTTATTCTTCTGAATTACATCAAGTTCAAATATACTATTTCTACCTCAGTCAACGATTTTTTGCTGAAAAGTACACATATTTACACATATTTATCTATTCGTTCTGAGTGCACCGCGTTTATTTTATAAAAAATGAATCAAATGAAAATTATGTTAAAAATGTGAATGAATCAATCAAGTAAAGAACACAAAATCGTTTGTACAATTGCAAGATAACAAAATAAACAAATTCCTCAACAATTTGGTGTAGCGTACAAGGAAGGCAGGAAGGCTGGAAGGCAGCAAGGCTTCATTCAACATGACTCTTTTTATAATTTTTATACGCTCGTTTTATGATTTTCTTTGCCCAATTGTAATGAGTACAAATATTACGAAATTTTCGCATATTCGCGTGATTCGCACCAAAACAACAATAACAAAAAATTATAAATTGCTAGCTGCTTGATTGTTTGGTTGGTTGGGGTTGGCTGATGGTTGGTCACTCACCGTGTACGTTTTCAAGTGTATTCGCTGGTGATCAAATATGTACAATAACTACAATACAATCAAATTAGCTCTCAGCTGCGTCTGCTTGGTCTGCTTGGTCTGCTTGCCTGATGTTCGTTAGCGGCGCTAGCATCGAACGCACAAAAACCAAAGAAAAAAATATGAAAACTAAGCAGCTATGCCTAATGGTGTAATGCACATAGAAGTGTGTGTGAGAGTGAGAGTGTGTGTGTGTGTGTGTGTGTGTGTGTGTGTGTGTGTGTGTGTGTGTGTGTGTGTGTGTGTGTGTGTGTGTGTGTGTGTGTGTGGTTATGAATGTGTTTGTGTGCGAGTGTTCAGAGTTATGAATGGCGGCAGCGGCAACACTTTGGGTTTTCTCTTTATATTTATTGCAAAAAATTATTTAATTTTTTGTATCGTTTTTTATAGTTTATTATTTTAATGTAGTGAAACAAAGAATTAATTATAATTGTACAAATAAATATATTTTTATTTTTTAATGGCCCACAAAGTAATTTAACACCAAAGTGAATTGCAGAAGATCGAAATTTTTGCAAGTTACTACTTTCTTCTGTCTACCTACAATTTTAGAAATGCAATGATAGAAATGTAATAAAATTTGCTTCAATAACTATTTATAAGTGATTTTAACAAATTAATTTGCCAAAATAAACAATGAATATAAGAATATGAATAATTAGGGCTAAGGTTTGATCAATAAGGTAATCAAATCATTAAAAAAGAAAATTATTTTTTAGCTGTGTTTCATTGTCTTTGCCATAGTATGTATGTAGTATTTTATGCATCGATTATAGTCCGAAATGATAAATATGCCTCCTAAATCCTATTTAACTTAGTTGACAGTGTTTTACGGTTTTTTTGTTGTTGTTGAGATATTGCCTTAACTAAATTTCTTCAACTAACAATATCTACACCATTTTACAGCACCATTATTGTAGCCATTCCGATTTTACCCTCCCAGGGAATTTTGCCCTCATTTTCTCTTAAAATCTACTTTATATTGTGTTTCGATGAAAAGCTTCTCGAAGGTCCAATGTTTTTCTTTTCGGACGTGTTTTTGCAGTGATTTCAAATGCAAAAGTGAAGTAAAGTAGACATTTTTCGTATTTATAAATGAGACGAAGACTATTTTGTTAGCCCGTGTTAATGTTTGAAAAGGATAATTGTACCATAGCTCGATTGTTTATACATAATTATTTATTGGGTATATAACTTGAAAATGAGGAATTCACAATTGATAGAGGTACTTGTACTACATGTTTTAGCTGCGTAACTTTTGCTTTGATTATACTCTCTTTGCTCTACCAAAATGTCAGCATACGTGCCAAAAATATACAGCGTTTTTGCTTTTCTTCTTTAATTAGAAAAATATGCTTCTGAAAGTCATCGATTGTTGTTGGAAGTTTACGCTGAATATACTGCATCGATTAAAAAACAAAAATTATGATTTCGGCGCTTTAAAAGATTGATGGAGATTTTGAAACGGAAGACAAGGAATGTCCTGTCCCAGTGAAAAAGTTTCAAGACGTTGTTTTGAAAATGTTACCTGACGAAGACTTAAGCCAAACGCAACAGAAACTTGCAATACCATTAGCAGCTATTCAAGCAACAATTTCCAAACGCCTAAAAACATTGGATTCATTCAAAAGCAAGGAAATTTAGAGTAACATCAACCTGAAGTCGAGAGACGTCGAAAGGCATGTCTGAAATACTGCTTCAGCGCTATAAAAATAAGGCGTTTTTGCACTGCATTATTACTGGCGACGAAAACTGGATTCATTACGACAACCCGAAGCACAAGAAATCACAAAATGAAGCACGGCCAACCAGGATCATAACGATGTCATTTATTATAAGCTGCAAAAATCTGGTGAAACTAATACAGGAGAGCTTTATCGAAAAAAATTGTTTCGTTTAAAGAGAGCAATGGCAGAAAAACGTAATTTTCTAACATGAAAATACATGACTTAAAAATATATTTGAAAAATAGTATATGGAAAGTTATGGCTCACCCGCTGTATTCACCAGACCTTGCTCCGTCTGACTATCACTTATTTCGATTGATGTAGAAAGACCTTACTGGAATACGCTTTACCATACTTCAGTTGAAATTATTAAAAATTGGATAAAGTCGTTCGTAGCCTCAGAAGATGGACGGTTTCCATAAATTGACTGAATGATGGAAAAATGGCATAGCTTCCGATGGACACTACTTTGAATAATGTATTCATTCGATTTATTATTGAAACAAAGATATATTTTTGTAAAAAATCACTCATTTTCAAGTTATACACTCAATATAAAAATATTTTTACTTACTTTGAGTCGACCTTTACGAAAATATCACAGAAAAAGGATTGAAGACTTCAAAAAAGATTGAAGAACCTTTATTCTAGCCCAGAGACGGTTAACCACAGAATAAATAATTGAATATGTATGTATGTATGTATGTACAATTTTGAAGACAACTAATTTCAAACCCTAGAACAAAAAGAATAACCCATTAAGGGCGGAGCAAATGCAAAGTAAATGAAACTTCCAATAAAAAAAATATTTAAATAAATTAATAAAAAAAAATTGTAAAGTTGAAAAGTCTGTTTGTATAAAATATAGGATTGCAAAAACGGACCACCATTAGGAATTTCGAATTTAAAGCGTTTTACAATTGGTTAATTGGAAAAAATTTTAGATCGAAATATATATCAAATAAAACATTATGTTACCTAACAACATCCAAGAAACCATTTTTTTCAATCAATTGCCCAGAAGGAGCAAAATGGACAACTTTGCGTTTACGCAACGCTCCGTCCTTAATGGGTGAACAATAGTAAATCAAATGTAAGATATATGTAAATTTAATGTACATGCTTAAATTTAATGCTACATATATCTTCACAATAAACAGAATAATTTTATAAAAAAAAGAATCAAGCATTAGGGTTTATTTATGTCTGGTGTGCCACAACTCTGGACTGGAAACTAGATATTGTGGTAGTAAGATCGGTTTGAGTAAAAGTAGCAGGTGTTACTTTACTTTAGCTATGTAATTATTAATTATTATTAGATCCTAATGCTAAGCTCTTTATAAATATTATTATCAAATATTGTTAGTGTACCTAAGTCGAAAAAAAAGTAATATAATATTTTCCCCAAAAAAAAAAGAAATAAGTCCTTACCCGCGTACACATAAATTAAAAATACATAATGAATAAAACTGCAAACACAAAATACACACATTTATACTAAAATATTGAAATTGCAATGCAATTGATAAGTTAAAAAAGCAATTTATTACTGGTGATAAAAAAACGAAAATAGAAAAAAAATTTTATTTTGATTTATTCCATGAATTGTTCAAGTAAGTACACACATACAGTACTTTTCGCTTAAAACGAACCCGTTTAAAATGAACTTCCGCCTAAAACGAACTAATTTCAAAAGTACCCGCTTTATTTCTAATAAACCATGAATTTTTTTCCGCTTATTTAAAGCGAACTTTCGGTTATAACGAACTTTTTTTGGATGCAAAAGCTGTTTATTTTTCTGTTAAAACAAACCAAAAAAGTGGCGGTATAATCAAAAATTAGTTTTGCACGGGTAACACTGTTTTATTTTTCCACTGTTCTCTCAAAAATGGTTTATGCAGTTGATAAGTGTGAAGATAGCTTCAAAGTTAGTATACTGGACGCAATAAATTTGTTGCATATGGCATGGTTGAAAGTCAGCAAAACAACAGTTGCTAATTGCTTTCGGCACGGCGGATTTTCCACGAATGAAGATGAGTTCACCTCGTATGATGATCTGCCATTAATAGAATTGCTAAACCAACCAATGGAATCATTTACAGATGGTAATAAAAGGGGTTTACTGAGTTGTCGTACTTTAAATTAACCTTCATTATTTGATTTACAGTTGGGACAGAAAGCTTCAACGATTACATATGTTTTGATGACAACCTTGTAACTACAGAAGAATTGGACGACGAAGCTATTTTGCAGTCAGTTTGCGCTGGTGATGACGACCTTGACGACGATATGGGCAGCGAAGAGCCAGTCCCAGTCACAACTGCCTTGGATGCAATGTGTAGCGCAAGCTATATAAGAAATTTCCTTCAGTCACGCGACACTCCACAATAAATTCTTGACCACTTGGCTCATTTGGAAGCGTATATAAATCAACCTAATTTTGATATTAAGTAAGCAAACTAAAGTAACTCATTTTTTTAATAACTAGTTTTTTAAATAAAAATATCCAACATATATGCATGTGCATATACATAAATGGTTTTGTTAAAGTTTTCATTTAAAGCGAACTTCAGTTAAAACGAACCATTTTGCCCAGTCCCTTGAAGTTCGCTTTAAGCGAAAAGTACTGTATTTTTATATGAGTACACATGTACGAGTATGAATGTATGTATATAGCACACTCTCGATAAAACTGATAAGATAATGTGAAATTGTGAGATATGCGAAAAGTGAAAAATGATTTCATTTAATTGAGGTGCGAAAGTGAGTCACGAAGCTGCTAGCTGCTTCCACACTTAACTAATTATATTTATGCATGTAAGTAGGAATGAATGTATTCTTTATGGCAAGAAAAAAATAAATGTTTTTATTTTCAATTCGGAAATGTATAATTGAACTAAATATATAATAGTTATTGAGTAAGTAAATACTCGTACATATAAGGGTCGACATCTTATTACCATTTTTAGTGATGAGTGAAAAAAAAATAGTTTCAAAATAATATGGATATTTCAAATATGGTCGTACTTACCATAGGTACTACTTCAATGAAATACTTAGGCTTCAAACATGCGCCCAATTTCACTAAAGACGACGTACAGTTCCAACCATGTGGTATCACAATGGGCCATTCTGGTCTAGGTGTGTCCTCTGGACAGCCACTCACCTAACCAACCAACTATATACATTCTACATAGTAAAGTACTGGCAATTGGTCAATATGACAATATATATATTATAATGAATAATTCATTAAAATTTATTGTATCTCTCCCCATCCGAAATACCAAATACACTTATGCCAACGAATAATGCAATCAATAAAACGTTTTTCAAATGCATTTTCCGGAATCGACTTTAGTTCTCACCGCGAACTCTCTTTTATGTCTTCTATCGATTGAAAACGGGTGCCTCGAAGTGGTAATTGTAGTTTTAAGAAGAAAAAAAAAGTTACAGTGTTTGTTTGATGTTGCATATAAGATTCTATCGAGCGTACAGTGCGAAAGAAGCCCATCGACAACAGTGTGATGGACCTTATCTGTGTGGCTTCAGGCCTGGTAAATTCACCAACGACCAGATATTCACACTACGCCAAATCCTGGAAAAGACCCGAGAAAAACAGATCAACACCCATCATCTATTTGTCGATTATAAAGCCGCTGGCGCCTTCGACAGCACGATTAGGGATCACTTGTACGCCGCAATGTCTGATTTTGGTATCCCTGCAAAGCTCATTCGTCTTTGCAAAATGACACTGACCAACACCACCAGCCCAGTGAAAATTGGGACAGACCTCTCCGCACCATTTGATACCAAAAGTGGTTTCAGACAAGATGACTCCCTATCGTGCGACTTCTTTAACCTTATGCTGGAGAAAATAATTCGAGCTGCGAACATCGACATCAACATCTCTGGCACTATCTTCTACAAGAGTGTCATGCTGCTAGCATACGCTGATGATATTGACATCATTGGCAAAAACGCTCGAGCAGTCAGTGCAGCATTCTCCAACCTGGAAAGGGAGTCTCGTCGTGTGGGTCTAGTGGTGAAGGAGGACAAAACGAAATGCCTTGTGTCAACAAACAAAGAGTCACGGCGTCTTGGACAAAATGTCACTGTTGACAACTACACTTTTGAAGTCGTCAAGGATTTCGTTTATCTAGGATCCAGCATAAATACCAACAATAATGTCAGCCTTGAGATCAAGCGGAGACTAACTCTTGCCAACAGGTGTTACTACGGGCTCAGTAGGCAATTGAGAAGTAGAGCCCTCTTTCGACCGACGAAAATAACGCTCTATAAGTCCCATCAATGATGAGAGGCTGTTAGGAGCGTTCGAGAGGAAGATACTCCGTAAGATCTACGGTCCAGTATGCGTGGACGACGTGTATCGAATAAGATGGAACGATGAGCTGTATAAAAATCCAGCGGCTTCGCTGGCTGAGTCATGTTGAGCGAATGGAAGAAAGCGCTCCGGCTAGAAGGGTGTTTTATTCGAACCACGGTCGACGTCCTAATCTCCGTTGGAAAGACCAGGTGCAGAGCAACCTGACTGCATTTGGCCTTATCAATTGGCGCCAGCGCGCGCATAGCAGAGGCAACTGGTGAAGCTTTGTAGAGGTGGCCAAGACCGATCATCGCTTGTAGTGCCAGTTAAGAAAGTAAGTAAAGTTGTTTGATGTTATTTGTTGAGTTTTTGGCCTGAAATTTGTTCACAATGATAGCCTTGTGAGACAGTGCGTTGCCGTGGTGCAAAATCCTTGAGTATTCTTTCCACTAACTTGGTCTTTTTCGACGAATTTGCTCTCTCAAATGTCACATAACGCCCAGATAATATTCTTTATTCACCGTCTAAACTTTTGACAAGAGTTCCGTGTGCACAACACCGCGATAATCAAAGAAAACAGTCAATATTACTTTGACTTTTAATAGACTTTGATGTGATATTTTCGACCACTTTTGAATGCATTGTACCACTGATATGCACTGTAAGGCTTCTGTAACATTTTCAGTGATTCGGCACACGAAATTCCATTAACAACAAAATATTTGAGATAAATTCTTTGTTCGATATTTTTATACATTGTAAAAATGGAAAAACACACTTGAGATGAACTGACAAAATCGAGCAATGTAAAAAAACTTCACGTCAGGAGAGAGGAAGTGGTGCCAACTTAGCGACAAAAACAATTGTTACTAGCCCTTAAAGCAGGCTTTTTACATGATAATTTCCCGATACTTTTTTTACTGAATGTGTATTCTTCTTATGAAATATTTCTTCAATCCTAAATCAGATATAAAAGGTCAAAAACAAAAATAGAATTGACACATTAATAACAATATTAGGTAGATATTACATTTTTGCAAAAAAGTTTTTTCTGCAGCTAATTTCTTGTCATAAATATTATGAATGAGTTTTCTAACAAATACATAATTAGTAGCCACGTAAGGTTTAATTTCTATCAAAATTTATTACATATTTATTTACATATTTTTATTTATTTCATTTTATATTTGGTCTTTTATATTTTATATTTGTTATTTTTCTATTTGTTTTATGAAGCACACGATTTTGCTATGGTAAATTAAATTTCAACACGTTCGCAAATACTAACAAATAAAACAAAACCAAAAATATAAATAATAACAGCAATAAAGAAAAATAAAAGATTTCTGGAAATTACATATTTGCATAGGTACAACGAAGATAAAATGCAGCTGCACAAATTATAGATATGTAGATTATAAATTATACAGGGTGACAATTAATAAGGGTACACAACAGTTGTGGACATACACAGCTTCAAAGGCTTGGAAATTTTTTTGCTAAAATGGACCATACGCTGTATTCCATCGGTTTGAGATCCGGCTAATATGGTGGCCATTCTTCAGATGTGATAAAATCAGGAAAATGAGACTTGAACCATTCTTGTGTCGTTTTGCCTCTACGTCCAAACATTATCGTCAAAGTGCTGTCGGTACCAGGACAGCCTCCAAAATTTCATGGCAGTACACTTCTTGGTTGATTTTGACTCTTTAATCCAAGCAAAAAATCAAAGCTGTCTTGCCATTTGCGCAAATCCCACCCTATGGAGAATGACGAATGATGGTCCACGAACCTCTGTTGACCAACTTCTGTCGTTTTGACGTTTATGCGCTTGTTCAACACTAAAAATCAGCTTTTCATATGTGGAGAACGGTTTTTTCCATGCTATTTCTGCGGCCCGACGTTGAAGTAGGCGAAATTTTTGCAGTTGGATGCGCTTGTTTTCATCCGTAAGCGACTGGCCTTTTTGGTGCTGATAAGTATTGAGTTATTTGCTATTAGTTGAACTGATTTACGATTGATGCCAGTTTCCTGAGCAACTTTTCTCATGGAAACCATTGAAAGTAAAATTTTAGAGAAAGTGTAGTGCTTTGGAGTGAAATGCAAAGTTTACATTTATTCATCACTTATACGAGTACAATCATATAAACAACCATGGTAGTAGTACAATAAATGGTTAAAAGCAACAGTTAAATTTTCTATACAAGTACAAAAAAATTAAACAAATTATATAAAAGCAAAGAGGGACATGGTATTGGTGCTCGATACTTTGAGTAGTAGATACTTTTTACCCGATACATTTTTAATCGATTCATTTGTAGTGAGTACTTGTACTCATTGAGTATAATAATGAAGACATCGAAACTATATACTTATTAAAATTTATGTATAAGATGCTATACTTAAATTATAATTGAATATAATTAAGGAAAATTAAGTACTTCAAATGGGTATAGTATTGATACTTTCCATTCGATACCATTTCCCTAGTACCGCGTAGATTCATAAACAAAATTGTATTCTCTGTGTATGCGTTGACAACTAAATACGAAGTAGTAGTAGATAAAACAAATTTAAAGTCGATATGATATAAATTTTTATATCTTACAAATATGAAAAACTGAAGTATTTTCATAAAAGAGGGAAGGTGTCTGCCCTGGAAATGGAGTGATGGAACACTTCGATTGAAGTGACAGCGACAGCACTGCTATATAAGCTTAAATCGTGGCGATATCTATCCCTGCGCAGAATTATAACCGGGATAAAAACAGTGTAGCCAAGCCATAGTTTTTAATTTTGAAAATCAGCTATGTATTTATTTGTACTAAATTGAAAGCTATTTATTTTATTGAGAGTGTGGGAGAAGGCAACTAAGAAGAAATGTGACACTAAAAATGTAAACAAAACAGTTTATGTGATGAGATTTTTGCAAATTTAAGAAAAAATATCTCGTATTCCATTTACTTTTCTACTTTTACTTTTAATGGCACAACAGCCCATGGAGGGCCTAGGCCGAGCTTTTTCGCATCCACTCATATTGTGCGTGTTATATTTGTACATGAATGGAAGGGACCTACAGTTTAATGCCGAATCCGAACGGCGAAGTGAAAAGCTTTCCATAGCAATTTTTACTCTTGTAGGTTTGCCATTGCCTGACAAGAGGTGGTGCCGTGTAGAAAAATTATTTTCTACTTTTTGATTTTACCTGTGCCGGGATTCGAACCCCAGACACTCTGCGTAGCAGTCCAACACACTACCACTACGCCACAGCGACCAATTCCATTAGTTTCGTTTTATTGGCCATCTTGTTTAACATGTGCCAATAAAACGGCCAAGTTATTAAGTCCTATTTTTCATGTATTGTTATTCACAATGGAGATCCAGGTGAAACATTTTAAGAAATATCAATAACAATGGAAAAATAGTATAACAGTGTTAACAAGTATTAAATTATAAAATGCCTTTGATTTAAAAAAAATCAGAACGGGCTCTAAAATTTTGTTTTTAATAAAAACTACCTAAGAAATTATTTTTATTTTCAAGCGATTTTATACACTGTGAGCCGAAAGACGTAGCATAAAAACTTAATTTGCGGCGTATGTCGGTATAAAGGGCAACGGTAAGTGAACAGCTGTTGAGTTAACGCTGTGAAAATCGTTCAATGATCACTGGTAAAAATAATTTTTTTCAAAAATAACAAGGCTCTGAAAGTGGATTCTATTAAAAATTCGGAAAGAAAATTTTAGGTGGCTCCGTTGTAAAAATATAAATAAATCTACATAAGTCTACTCAAAAACATTTGTGCTATTTCACACGATTTAGTGAGATTTAATTTTGACCGTGGACCGTTTTACGACCACTCTACCCTCGTTTGCCGGTAGATCATAACAAAAGCCGAGGGTACGTGAGAGAAAAAATTTAGAGTTGCACTTTAAATCTGGTTGCTCAGCCTCCAAGCCCCTCTGGACGAAGAGAGTCAAAGAGTAATTTTAAACTCAAACAAATAAAAATGAAATATACTATATAAATAAATCACGACACTATGTATTGTACTTATGTATGTACATATTTCGGGTACCACTATGTACATCACTAAAGTTTTAAAATTTACAAGTCTAATGAATTTAGTAGTTGCTAAAAATACAATTTTCCCTTTTATTGGTCAAAAAAGGATTATTTTTCTCTTTTATTTACCCACATACCATTATCACAGTAAATGTAAACGCATCCCAAGTCTACCGTTAAAGTACTCCGTAGACTTTATCTCACACGGCAAACTTTGTATTCATTGTCAATAATTTTCAGATTAAATTAATAATAATTATATATATTTTAACAATGGAATAGCAGATGGCATAATGAAATTCTCCTTGACTATAAATAAATTTATTAAGTAATATTATTTTCTTTTTAAACGAAGTAAGTAATACAGGGTTTTTTTTTTTGAGAAGTGTGGTTTTCAAGAAGAAATAAAACGCATATAATTTAATGTTATGGCCAAGAATTTAGCATTATTATAAAGATAAGGATTTGCCATTATGTTTTAAAAACGATTTCGGGCAAGTGTTCGCCGCGGCTGGTTCGAATAAATTACAGCCTACCACTTTTTGCAGCAATTGGGGACGTATGTCAGTAATAATGCACCGAATATTCTCTTCCAAGGCGTCAATCGTCTCTGGCTTATTTGCGTAGACAAGTGACTTCACATAACACCACAAAAAATAGTCCAGCGGTGTTAAAACGCACGATCTTGGATGACGACGCGAGATAATGCGCTCACCAAAAGTTTCCTTCAATAAATTGATTGTTTCGTTGGCTGTTTGGCATGTAGCGCCGTCTTGTTGGAACCAAAGGTCGTCCACATCAACATCCTCCAATTCAGGAATTTGAAGCGAAAAAGTCATTAATCATGGCCTATAGCGTTCCCCATTGACTGTAACATTATGACCGGCTTCATTTTTGCAGAAATATAGACCCTTTGCCCATAGAGTACACTAAACAGTGACTTTTTGAGGATGTAACGGCGTCTCAACAATGGCTTGTGGATTACGATCACTCCAAATGCGACAATTTTGCTTATTAACGTACCCATTCAACGAAAAGTGATCTCATCGCTGAACAAAATTCTCTTGTGAAAATCGGGATCGGTGGCTATCTCGTTTTGGGGCCATTCATTCGGCTTCAATTCTTAAAATGGCAAACCAAACTGAGCATAAATCAAGTGACAGCTGTGAAAAAGACCAACTCCGAAAAAAGTATTGCCAGATTGAAAACCACACTTCTACAAAAAAACACCCTTTACTTACATTTACAAAAATGCGCTTAATCTCTTTTTTATGAGTGCAGGGTAAGGAAAATGTTAACGCAAAGCTCAGTCCTTTGTTCGTATCTTTGAAATTATCAATTGAAGCATGAAGTAAGATACTCTATCATACACAAACAAAACATAAATAGTATTAGCCCATCTATTGCCTGATGTTAGCTATGAAAAGCACTGACCTTCCAAACCAAAACAATGAAATGAAACCACGATTATATACTCCAACTAGTATGTATAGTAAATATGTATAATACTATATATACTAACGTATTATGTAGTAGGTACTGTCATTATAATATTGTGGTCAACGTACATTGTGAGGGTTTTTGTCTCGTTTGAAAAAACCAACTTATTTTTAAAGGCTTACAATTTGGCACAACAATTTATGATTCATACACATGAATGAATTTTGCTGAATTATCTACTATTGTAAAGTAATATGCGATTAAATTATTTTATTTGTATTTTGTAATAATTTTGATTTTGGTGAGTAAAAATATTTATAATCTATTGAAAATGTGGTATCTGCTAGCGATGAGCTTCAAACTTAAACTTCTCTCTACAATATGTTTTACAAATTATTAGGTCAGTAGGTCAGAAATAGTTTATGAAGGTGTTAGTTGTAAACTGTTTATACTTATTTTCATTTAATTTTGTTTTTATATTTTGCTTTCAGTGCAGCCATCATTTAATTTTTGTAATCCGATTGTGCTATGAGCCAAGACACCATAACGATTAAAGAAAATCAAAAGATAATAACTGGGAGTATGTCAAGTATTTTGTAAATAATTTTTTTTCTACTAGGTAATACGAGTTTCATCATACGAGTATTATAATTTTTCTGGGCATTTTACCGATGGCGTTATAAGCGGCTTAATGTCTTTTAAAAATCAATCAAAGAAAATTGCAAACTATTCATTACTCATTCTCCTTATATATTTATATATTATATATTTATTATATATTTTCAAAATATTTATTTACAGTTTATTTGATTAATAATTTTGTGATGACTTTGTTAAATTCTTAAATTATATAGTTAACTGGAAAATATGAGTTTTTCTGAAAAAATTTAGCAAATATAAAATGATGACAGATTAAAAAGTTACGTTGAAAGACAGCAATTGTTTAAGTATTATTATTTAATGACTTATTCACAAGTTAAATTATATTTTACAATTTAAGAAAAGAAAAATAATGTGTTAAACAAAAAATAAAAATTATTCCTAAAAATACAAAAATACAATATGTAGGTAATTAAAAATAATGTGCAAACCAAAAATTAAGGAAAAAACACTAATTAATTAATTAAAGTTTTCGTTTCGTAAGGTTAAAAGAAATAATAAAAACTGTGTGTGTATGTGTGACTTTACACAATAGCTTAAGGCCTCAAAAACTCATGCAGATTTTCACATGTAAATCAAACTTACTTTTCAGCTGAACTTCTAAATTTTTCTGATGCCTCACACCCCCCACCTACTTGGGACAGTCCATCATTTCTTCTTCTTGCTTCACAGATTTTCATACATCGTAAAAATTTTTGTTTTTACGAATTTATTATGGCCACACACACACACATACTCTCGTAATTTAATGTGAAAAAGAAAAAAATATTTTGTTTGGCTTTGTTATATTTTTATGGCATATTAGTTGATACTCACATTAAAACCTTAACTCACCCCCCCTCCCCCAATTAAGCGCATCTTATATTATATAATATTTTATGTTTAATTTATTTTTCCTCTGCATTTTTTCAGTTAGCTGCTGCTTCTGCTTGCTGCTGCGGTATGTATATTGTGAACATGACCCAAGTCTTTCAAGGACACATGTTAACTGACTAATTAACAAATTTCCGCCATAATGTATGCTAGCATTAAGCAGAAATAACAAGTTAATAATGAAAAAAAAAAACATCAGAAATGAAAATTTTGTATCCGCCTTGCAAAGCAATACTGAAAATACTGAAAACTTCTTGTGTTCAGTCATTTATGTCTTTTGGCCAATTGTGATTTTGGTGTTTTTTGTTATATTATGGTGGAATGATGAAGCAGGGAGGTATCACACATTCGAGGTCAACTATTCATTTTTGTACAAATATTTGTATATATTTGTATATAAGTAAGTATATTTATATAACACTTGCCACAATGGCTGCCTATCTCTTTATCGGTGCCCTGTGTGATCACGTTCACTCTCTCATTCTTCCTCCTTCTTCCTCTCACCTATCAATCTTCCTTCCATTCAACACAATGCTCTGCATTCATAGGGCTACACCCTGTGTGTTGAATGTACCAATAAAAAAAAAAAAAAATTATGAAAGGCCTGGCTAATATAATAGTAGAATTGTGAAAGGTAAAGGGGTTTTTACCGAGTTTTCAGCAGATCGCAGTTGGAGCTCGGTTGTAAGAGGAGCAACACTTTATCTTGTCTTGGAAAACTACTGTGGGCAAAAGTTAGTAAGACTTTGTTCATAATTTCAAATTTTTTTATTCATTCTTCCAAATCTATTTCGTCCCCTTCAAAGTAATCCCCCCCGGCCCCAATACACTTGTGCCAAAGTTTTTTCCAATTCTCGAAACAGTTGTCAAAGTCAATTTCCGGAATAGCCTTCAATGCGCTTAGCGATTCATGTTTAATGTCTTCAATTGACTCAAAACGGTGTCCACGAAGCGGTTTTTTGGAGTTTAGAAAATAGCCAAAAGTCACACGGTGCTAAGTCAGGCGAATAGGGTGGTTGCCGAACGATATCAGTCGAATTTTTGGCAAAATGGTCTCGTAATTTCACTCTTCTTAGGCCCAAATGATGTTTTAAAATGGTTTTCACTGATCCTTCCGATATTCCAACGATGCCAGTTGACTGTTAATCGTCGATTCTCGAGCACCAATTCCTTGATTTTATTGACGTGTTGATCATCAGTTGATGTTGATGGCCGTCCTGGACGTGGTTCATCGTCAAAGCGTTCTCGACCATCTTTGAACAATTTGTACCAATCAAAAACACTTGCTCGCGACATAAAATTATCACCGAAGGCCTTTTGCAACATTCTGAACGTTTCGGCACCAGAAATTTGTTTCGGCACACAAAATTTAATGGAACTTCTTTGTTGAATAATTTCACTCATTGTGAAAATCGCCGAATGCACTTTTTGTACTTCAGAAAGACAAGCGTATACTAAACACTAATGATTATTTTGATGTGACATTTGGCACAGATGTCACCGACAGTCATACCAACCTTAAAAAAATAATATTTTGATGAATGGGTTTCCGCGCGAAATTTAAATTAAAAAGTCTTACTAACTTTTGCCCACAGTAGTAATTTTACTAGTTTTATTTATTTTGTTGAGTAAAATTCTTTTATATCTTTGCTCATCATAGACAACTTTGATAATTTAGTGGGTACATCGCTAGACTTTCACTCAGGAGATTAGGGGTTCGATTCACCTCTTGGTGTGATGGTTAATTCTTATAACTTTCTTATATTCCTACCATTCTAAAGTGAAGTAGAATTATAAGGGAGTATACAAGTACACCTCTTGGCAGGTGATAACAAATTGTTACAGTTAAACTGTAGGTCCATCTATGTGGCTGTCCAATCAACCCTACTATACATGGCCAAATTGGATGCTCCAAACTCTGAGCTCTTCACTTCAACCTGAAGCTAACCTAAACCTAGCTCATCATATAGTATAACTCAGAATGAAATCATTGCCAGTTCATTATGAGCATCGATAATTATTTATGAAAATTAGCAGACGCGTAAAGCTTTTGAGTTTGTCTTTAAGCATGGTATTCGCGAAAGATACTAATTATTTGTATCGATTCATATAAATTTAATTGTCTCTTACATACGAGTTGACTACTGAAGATCACACTCAACGAATCTCTTCCATGCAGTTGAGTAATTGATATCAATGTTATCATAGAACGAAGATTGAGAAATATGCTATGTGAATAAAAAATAGCTACTTATCAAAGTCACGATTATTATGCAAATATCAGCAAATAAGAAGTTGTGCGAGTGTAAGAGAGTCTTTGCTAGACTACATAGGACAACAAATTATAGTAACACTCACTCACCTGTATTCTTGGCCATAGAAACGTGGCTGAAGATGAGTTTGCTGATGGCCTGGGTTGAATTTTCTCTCGTTATTAAAATAGTAGGTAGTTAGCTTGGGATGATATTCGAGTATGTATGAAAGGTTTTCTGGTGCGGAAGTAATTTTCGTTTAAATTAATAAAAATGCATTGCCTGCAAAGTTTCCCTCAAGCAATGCTGTAATACTGCCACACACACACACACAAAAACATACAATCGCACTAATTACCTACTAACAAAAAAGAAACACTTTGTAAATTATTAATATTTTAAGTGTACCATATACTCAAACAAACAAAATATAAAATAAAAGTACACATGCCTACAATAAATAGCAACAAGAAGAAAACGTGCGAATAATAGCATTTAAATGCTATTACATAATTTAAACAAAAAACAACAAACATTCATGGAAGGTAGTCAGTCGTATTGTGGGTATTTATGTTTGCATGTATGTAAGTATGAGTACGTGATTGCATGATGATGGCACGCCGCGCAAAGCGTCGGCAACCTAACATCAACATCATCATCATCTACATCATTCCAATAACCACCAAGTCTCAAGTCTGTCCGCCCGTCCATTCATTCGCCCATCCCTCAGCCGGTTCGTTTGTCAGCCAGCGGAAAATATAAATGCATTTTATTCATGCTAACTACGTTGACTGAAATATTTGTAATTGTTTAACAGACACATGCATACATGGTACACCCTCTCATCCGCTGATGTGTTTGAGGCAAACTGCAACTTCACAGTACTAACTAACTGTAGCAGTAATTTCGGCCAAAAGTGTTGTTAGTTACTTGCCAAATGGGTCAGCTTGATTGCCATGCAAGTGTGTATGTATGTGTGTTGCTATTGTATTACGTTTGTTTTTGCTTTACAACAAATCTTTACTAACTAATTGGCTTGTGTTCACACTTTTGCTTTCGGCCAATTTTGATGCTTTGTAATACATGAGATATACATACTTATGCTAAAATCTAAAATTTAAAAACTGAATCAAAAAAATTTAGTGATTGATTGTTTGAATGCTTTTAATGCTGTATGTGTTGGGATATTAAGTAGTTTGAAATCAGTGATGCTATTTTTTAATGCCCTTCACACATAAACTCTTGAAATACTATCAAAATTTATGGTTAATTAAAGTTCAAGTTCGTTTATGATAACGATTTACCACTTGGCTTGTAAGTAAGTGTATATGTTAAAATGTTATCTTATGCAAGTAGAAATATAATATTTAAATCTGTATACTGGCAATAAGTTAATGACCTTAGTTCGTAGTAGCTGCCATTATTGGAAGCAAAAAAAACTGTTTCTTGTGTATCTTTTGTCAGCAGATACCAGTAGAGAAAACAAGTTATTTTGGCAAATAGGAAAGCTAAGTAGAAAAATGTTCAGTTGATTTGCTTTGACTTTGGAAGAAGAGCTCCATAGTTACAATTAAAACAGGATTTTTCATGTAACTTGGAAGAAAGAAATATTTGCAACCCAATTAGCTAACTAGTTAGCTCATTAAAATCTATTTGAAATTACTGATCAAACATCGTGAACATAACTTACTTGTCGGTTAGTAGGAGAACGAAAAATCCTCATGGAAAAAAGGTTCCCTGGCTATTTTGTAATTATTCATAAAGAGAAAGAAATTCTACTTACATTTTAGAATCTTTCAATTAAACTGGGTTCAGCTGTGCTGCGCCAAGCTTTTCGCCACCATTTATGTTCAGCGTATTAAGAACAATATTTTTTCTTTTTTTGTTATGCAAATGAAGTGTTCAAGAATACAGCTCTCTCACATGTAGGTATTACGTCCATTGAACTTATGTTAAGTTATTCTTTAAATCTACAAGACTTATGAATTAACCTAAGTACTTAGACTCTATTGCTATTCCAAGTTTCCGTCTCTCAACACTCCAGTGCCAAGTATGCAAACTCTGGTCGGACAGAAATCGGGTCAGGCACTGAGAAAGTGATCTGACGTCTCTTCACACTCTTCCTTCGAAATACAAGCAGCACAGAAAGCACTGGCTCATGGACGGGAAAGTCTGCTAGACGCTTCGAGATGATGGGTAACATGATTTTTGTCTGTTCCTTCCATTTACGTGTGTGTGTGTGTTAAATCATATCCAAGGATGGGACAGGTGTAATCGACCCATCCATCAATGGACCCATCTTGATAGCTCTAGAAGACAAAGAGAATACGGGTTCTAGGCCCAAGAAACCAGTTTCCATACCCTTTCAGGTACCCATAACAACATAGAAAAGAAGGTTATTTTCCAACACAATTAATACTGGATTTACAATGCAGAATTACTTTTGATGTATTTAAAGGATTAAGCAAGGATTTAAGCACAACTTGACTGTCACTAAATATTGCTTTCTACTGCCTTGATAATTTCAAAAATTTCTTCTTGAAAAACCGAAACACGCAACCCAGGAGTGAAATGAAAATGCGCGTCAACATTTTACATGAAACCCCCGAAACCCAAACCGTTTTCCATTTTGGGGCCATCAATTAAAATGCACTTATAATTAATTCAGGCCCATATCCTGGCAGAACGCATTTTAAGCTTCTGGAATTTATATCAAACAGTGGTGTTTTAAAACCGGAATCGTTAGCATTTAAGAATTTTTAAGTTCAAATCAGTATCTTCAACAATGTCACCAATATTCTTGCAAATGTCCTACCAGTGCTCATTGCGTTTAAGCCTACATATGCTTTTGACAGCCTCTCCTTTAGCAAAAGCATCAAGGGGTGGTAAGTTGGGTAATGCATACAAGGCTGCGACAGGTGTAGTCGGTGTAGCTCCCATACAACAAATGGCCACAGTCATCTTATGTATGATCCACCAGACTACAGATGAATAGGTGGTAATGGGTCTAATCATAGCATTATGGAGCTATGTTTTTATCAGCTGATAGATGTAATACCAAAAATAACGTTACACTGACAATAAGGTGCTAATGCCTTTGATATTAGTTATAACTTAGCAAAAGCTATGATTGACATTTCATACATAAGTACATACATATTTTTTTAAACGTTTTCGACTTAATCGACCTTTTTTTTACATGTTTACAATCTTACTTTACTTTTACTTTTAATGGCACAACAGCCCAGGGAGGGACTAGGCCGAGCTTTTCGCATCCACTCATGTTGTGCGTGTTATATTTGTACATGAACGGAAGGGACCTACAGTTTAATGACGAATCTGAACGGCGAAGTGAAAAGCTTTTCATAGCAATTTTTACTCTTGTAGGTTTGCCATTGCCTGCCAAGAGGTAGTGCCGTGTGGAAAAATTAATTTTTTTTGTTTGAGTTTGCTTGTACCGAGATTTGAACCCCGGGCACTCTGCGTAGCAGTCCAACGCAATACCACTACGCCACAGCGACCACATGTTTAAAATTTAAAATTATTTTTCTACTTTTTTTGTTTGTTTGATTTTGCTTGTGCCGAGAGTCGAACCCCGGACACTCTGCGTAGCTGTCCAACGCATTACCACTACGCCACAGCGACCACATGTTTACAATCAGGTTGATCAAATTTCCTGACCCTTTTTCACATAAACAGACATATTCGATATTTTCGGGTACCATCCTATAAGTCATTCTAAAAGAAGCTGAATTTCCGCATGGTAGGGTCTTTGACGTTTCCTTGCTTTGATCAATCATCTGCTATCATCAATCAACCTATAATTATTGGATTTAGCAAGGTGTAGATATTACAGAATCTTCCGCTTTTCATGTTCTAAGCCTTCTAGTTTTTAAGCGTTCTCTGTAATATTCAAGTTTTTGTAGAGCATAAAGAAGTCGATTCTGTTTTCTAAAGTTGTGCAAGAAATATTTACTTTATTTTCATCTCAAGAATCCTCTACCTGAATTTACAACATCAATGTATATATTTTCAACTAAAAAAAATCGTTTTAAGGACAAAAGCTTTACAATATCTACTGAAACTTTGTAATCCTACTCAACATCAATTAGGTTGTGAAGGAAATAAAAGTGTTTCGAACTCTACTGACTTCGTGGAACATTGCTGAAACATAGCTTGCATAACTTTATTTCATCGTTATTTGCAGTGATTTAAAAACATATCACAGAAAAGATTATAATCATTAAAATTTCAAATGGGACAACATCACGTTTTTTGCCATTCTCATACTCAAGGAAACGGAAACGGATGCATTAATAAAAAAAAATTAAAAAAATTTGTGGAATGTTTCATTAGCGATATCTACTCGTATACATTTAAGTAAAAAATTTAGTTTTACGTGTTTTGTTTCTGGTATGATATCTTTTGTGATTAGTAAAAACACAATCAATCGTGTCAACTTTCCAGTTGTTTGCATTAAAAATAACAAAATTTCAAGCGTTTATGGTTAATATTTTTGGTTGCTTATGTAAAGTATGTAAAGTAAATTTTCTCATTTACACGTCAAATGTGATTTCTACAATTAATGAGAAATTAAATGAATCTCACATGCAATCTATGTATGATAATGATAACAATGATGGTGGTGATGATGATGACGATAATGATGATCAACATCAATGATACATAATTTGTTTGGAAAACTTAATTCAAACATTGTAACTTACTCGTATGCATGCATGCTATTTTTACCTGTATTGTTGTATATCAAACAATTAACCAATATATGTAAATACATACATATATTTACTATTATTGTTGTATATATGTACTAAGTATGTATATAAGAGCACACACAATAATATTTAAAATATTTTTAATAATGCAGCAATGTCAGATGAATGGATTGTTGAAGGTGAAAGCATTTTCACTTTCCAAACTAATTTCGATGTCATACATGCTTCTCTATAACATACACAGAAACACAAATCTATGTGTGCGAAAGATACCACAACAAAAACATAAGTAAACAAACAAAAAGTTCACATTATGAGACCCAAATCTGAAATGAAATTATTACTTGCAAACAAACATTTTATAAAATAAAGAAAATCATATCTTAAGTAACTATTAATTGTGAATCTTTTGTGTGGCGAGTAGGCACACAAAAAAAAAAAAGGCTCACACAGACAGACAGACGGGCACAAAGAAAGATATCACTTGTGTTTATGAGTGTGTGTGTGTGTGTGTGTGTGTGTGTGTGTGTGTGTGTGTGTGTGTGTGTGTGTGTGTGTGTGTGTGTGTGTGTGTGTGTGTGTGTGTGTGTGTGTGTGTGTGTGTGTGTGCACAGATAAACACCAGTCTAACTTTCGCAATTACCGCGCAGAAAGAAAATTAATATCGTCGCTATTATCTTACAAAAACGGACAATGAAGTTTGTTTGTTTGTTTGTTACACACCCACCAAGTAAAAACACGAAAAAGAAGAAGATGATATTGCCTGTTTGGTTTGATACACTCAATATTCATTACCAAAGTCTATCTATCTGTATAGCCAACTATTGAGTCTAATTACACATCGGAAACGACAATGGCACATAATTGCCATTTTGAATTATTGTAGGGTGTATAAATTACAGTTATCAATATGTATGCATGTGTTGACAAAAAGTGCGCGCTCACACACTCACATAAAATCGGCAATTATTGCTGACTTTGCTGATAGTTTTTGAATTTTTGGAACAATCACAACAAAATAATAAATAAAAAAACGTATTTGTGAAATCGACTATTGTCATCATACAAATTGAATATTTATAAAATATTTTTTAGTTTTTATTTTGCAATTTTTATATTTTTAACACACAAACACATGCACACCTCTTAATGTAGTGTTTATGGATATGGAAGTTTAAGTGTTGCTTGTTAGCTTTTGTTTGTATAAGTAACAATGAGTTACTTGCCAAAATCACAAACTTTGTCTATTAGTCATTAGCACAAATATGTGCATATACCATAGTATGTATGTATTACAAATGAAAGCCAATTATAAATATGTATATAAAAACATTTATACAATATACTAAATCAATAATTTATTGATGGTTTGTAAACTAAACACGCTCAATTCAATTGCCAATTTCCAAATGACAACGCATCAATATGGAAGGCGAATTTTGTATTGTGGAGGCTATAATCTTTGATAATTTAATCAATAACTATTAGCTGTATTTAAAAGATTTTGCTGCAATGGAAAGATGTTGAAAATATTTGAGTCATGGGGAAATAATAAGGTGAGACAGTCAGTAGCAGTGTTCCATTAGTGAGGAGTTTTGTATTGCCTTTGGGAGTATTTTTTTTTAACAAAAATGTAGTATTTTCTTCAAAAAGTATTAATAATTATGAAAATGTATTTGTAAAATACTACTATAATATACAACAGAAAAATTTTGAAAAATTATATCGATTTTCAAAGAATTTTCGGACCTCGTTCCTGTCCCGCAACATTTCGATATCATTGAACTCGCGTCTCTCTTCATCTCTTTTCTTGCGCCTGAAAAGACGTTTCTCCTCCCTCCTCAACTTTCTGTATCGCTTCTTAGCAGCTCGCGTTGCAACTGACTGCAGGGTGGCTCTGTAAACAGCGTTTTTGCTTCAGTAGCATCGCGACACTCTTCGTCGTACCACATATTTCTCCGTCGACGGTGGTAGCCTAGCACCTCTTCGGCAGCCGTACGCATAGAGCGGGAAATGTGCGTCCATTGCGCGCATATATTTGAAGACCGGGGCCTCTTCCTGCAAGGATGAAGAGACTGAAATCTGGTGACAGATGTCCAGGGCATAATGAGATTATGGAGGGAGCACTTTTCGCAGCTGCTTAATGGCGATGACGGCAATAATCCCGCCACTGCGGAATCCACTCCGGAAACCCCAATCACTGACGGCGTTGAAGTACCGCCCCCCGACTATGAGGAGGTCTTAACAGCCATTGCTCGGCTGAAAAACAATAAGGCTGCAGGTGCAGATGGCCTGCCTGCTTAGTTGTTTAAGACCGGAGGCGAAGATCTCAAAAAACCCATGCATTAGCTTCTATGCAGAATATGGTCAGATGAAAGCATGCCAAGTGATTGGAACCTCAGCGTACTCTGCCCAATCCATAATAAAGGTGATTCCACGATCTGCGCCAACTACCGTGGGATAAGTTTTCTTAATATTGCATATAAGGTTCTATAGAGCGTGCTGTGCGAAAGACTGAAGCCCATCGTCAACAAACTGATTGGACCTTATCGGTGTGGCTTCAGGCCTGGTAAATCCACCATCGACCAGATATTCACACTACGCCAAATCCTGGAATAGACCCGAGAAAAACAGATCGACACCCATCATCTATTTGTCGATTATAAAGCCGCCTTCGACAGCACGATTAGGGATCACTTGTACGCCGCAATGTCTGATTTTGGTATCCCTGCAAAGCTCATTCGTCTTCGCCAAATGACACTGACCAACACCACCAGCGCAGTGAAAATTGGGACAGACCTCTCCGCACCATTTGATACCAAAAGAGGTTTCAGACAAGGTGACTCCCTATCGTGCGACTTCTTTAAACTTATGCTGGAGAAAATAATTCGAGCTGTGAATATCGACATCTCTGGCACTATCTTTTACAAGAGTGTCATGCTGCTAGCATGCGCTGATGATATTGACATCATTGGCAACAGCGCAGCATTCTCCAACCTGGAAAGGGAGTCTCGTCGAGTGGGTCTAGTGGTGAACGAGGACAAAACGAAATACCTTGTGTCAACAAACAAAGAGTCACGGCGTCTTGGGCAAAATGTCACTGTTGACAACTATACTTTTGAAGTCGTCAAGGATTTCGTTTATCTAGGATCCAGCATAAACACCAACAATAATGTCAGCCTTGAGACCAAGCGGAGATTAACTCTTGCCAACAGGTGTAACTACGGGCTCAGTAGGCAATTGAGAAGTAGAGCCCTCTCTCGACCGACGAAAATAACGCTCTATAGGTCCATCATCCTTCCCGTCCTAATGTATGGCGCAGAGACGTGGACATTGACCATCAATGATGAGCGGCTGTTAGGAGCGTTCGAGAGGAAGATACTCCGTAAGATCTACGGTCCATTATGCGTGGACGACGTGTATCGAATAAGTTGGAACGATGAGCTGTATGAGCTGTACGCCGACACTGACATAGTCAATGGGTCATGTTGAGTTTTATTCGAACCACGGTGCAGGAACACTCAGAAGGGCACGTCCTAATCTCCGTTGGAAATACCAGGTGCACCTGACTGAATGAAGCAGAAGTGACTGGCGAAGCTTTGTAGAGGCGGCCAAGACCGATCATCGGTTGTAGTGCCAGTTAAGTAAGTAAGTATATGGGTTTTCAATCAAAGACGTAAATGCGCCGTTAGTGACGTATATGATGTAAATTTACTCTGTATAATGCAAAAACAAATTTATATCAAAAACTGTTTACTCTTCAATTTTGAGGTGTAAATCGTTTACACAGCGTGAAGCGTAAATCGTTTTGCAGCTCTTTACCAGCCATAGGTGCAATGATGTTTTCATGCAATTACATATTTATTTGTTAGGAACTTTAGGAAATAATCACGCTAAAAAATTCCACATATTTCTTCAAGTAACTGAGAAAACATAATGCATTTTTGTAAATTTTCATAAATGGATTTTCCTCACAAAGATGGCAACTATGTTATCAGCTGTTCACGAAAAACAAAAACAAATCGAAAAGCCATGACTGCGGTAAGGAAATTTCAATGTATAATTTTTATTTTATTTAATATTTGAGTGATTTTTTTCTTCCAGATAATTGAAGCAAAACGACGTTGTTGGAAGCCCACACAAAGGTGGACGGAAAAACAAGCACACAGCCTTCTGGAAGCAGTTATTGCTGATATTAAAAGAGAACCGGAAACATTTGAAATAAGAAATAATGATCTTATGATCTTGCTCAAGAGCTTTAATTACTTTTCACTTGAGAAAGTGTTTTTAAATTTAAATGATAAAGACATTTTAACAACATCAAAATCAAATCAAATTAACCGATAATGTTGAAAAAAAAACTGTTTTTTAAATGCCGGATTTATTTCCGCATAAAAAATGTAAATAGAAATCTACAACAATAAAAGTTTAAGCAAAAAATATGATGAAAAATGATAAAAATATTATTATAAATATTAATTTCCATTTCATTTTCCTTTTGAGGCAATTATCTCTCTTTCTTATTCTTCAAAATAAAATATAATTTATTCTAGATAAATACGATCCAAAAAAATGTATGAAAAAACCTCTCTAAAATAGTATCGTAAAATACACCTCTAGTAGTTGTCTCACCTTATTATTTCTCCATGACTTGAATAAGTCTGTGGTGAAAAAATAGTCAAATCTCTAGATGGCCGACAGGAAGAAAAGAGCCGCTTGCTGAGATTTGATTATACTATATATTGGATGTACATATGTATGTACAATAAATGTATTTGATTTGCATGCCCAAGAGGGATTTTAATACCAAAATCTCCCGCTTTTCATAGGAATAATACATACAATATTAAAAGTAACTAAGCGGCGAGTGGTAGCTGCCAGGTCCTTCGACTCAATTAAATAATAAAAATATTTTCCATTGTTATTGACCATCTCTCGTCATCTTTCGGGCAAAAAGAAGTCTTTAAAGAATTTCTGGGGTTTCTCCTCACAAAACTCGGACAAGAGCTTTTTGCAGTCCTCTTGGGAATTCAACTTTACGCCATTAACATAATTATGCAACAAGATAAACAAATGGTAATACGAAGGTGCAAATAGTAATTGTGGTCACTGTGGCGTAGTGGTAGTGCGTTGGACTGCTACGCAGATTGTCCGGGGTTCGAATCTCGGCACAGGCAAAATAAAAAAGAAGAAAAAATAGTTTTTCTAGACGGCACCACTTCTTGGCAGGCAATGGCAAACCTACAAGAGTAAAAATTGCTATGAAAAGCTTTTCACTTCGCCGTTCGGATTCGGCATTAAACTGTAGGTCCCTTCCATTCATGTACAAATATATCACGCACAACATGATTGGATGCGAAAAGCTCGGCCTAGGCCCTCCATGGTCTGTTGTGCCATTAAAAAGTAAAAAAAAAAATACGAAGGTGCAAGGTCTGTGCTGTATGGTGGATGCTCCCTCAGTTTTTGGCGGGTCACCAAGGAAGTATGTGGTCTAGCATTGTCCTGCTCGTAGTACACAGGACCCTTCCAATTCCACCAAATACTAAGCAAAACCTTATTTAGCGTCAGTTCCGGTTTTGGGAAGGTTTGGGCAGGATCACCTCGTTTTACCATGATCTTTTTCGCACTTTATTATCATACTTTATCCATTTTTCGTCACCAGTAACCAATCTGTGCAAAAATGGTTCGAGATCATTCCGTTTCAGAAGATACTCACATACTGAAATGTGGTCAATAAAATTTTTTTCGCTCAGATTTTGTGGCACCCAAATATAAATTTTTTTGGAATATCCACTCTTAAATGCTTCAAAACCATTTGTCCAGCAATGCCTAGATCGGTAGCGATGTCGCGACTGCCTATGTATCGGTCTTCCTCTACTTTTAAAGAATTTCGCCCACTTTTTCGGTACATGGTCAACCAGATTTAGGTGCGTCTTTTACGTCAAAATTTCCAGAGCGGAAGCAATCATAACATTTTTCAACTGTCCTTTCCGATAAAGTACCTTCGCCATAATGTGCACAAATTTTTCTGTGAACCTTCCCGGCCGTATAGTGCTTTTCGAAGAATTAAAGTAAAATGTAAAAAATTTTTTCCTATTCTGCACTCATTTTAATGAAGTTGAATAATGAAGAAATGCCAATGGATAAATATTGTTTATGATTCACAGAGAGCAACAAAGAGTTGCCAGACGAGCACTTACAGAGTTATCGAGTTAACTTTGCTTATCACACTATTCTGAACTTTATTTTTAGTCTTCCTATATTATGTAAAGATGAGTCATTCAAATATTCCTCGGTTATAGATGATTAGGCTACGTTTTTGCTGATGTAAGGTTGATAGTTAAAGTATTCTCAAATGTTCAGCTCAAAGATACTAAATATTCATAGAAAATGATATGCAACACTGTTTTCTGCATAATAATGTACTCAAAAGGATGCGACTATGAGAACCACAAGAATGAAAGAAACACCTCATCCATCTATCATCATAGTCTTTGCTAGTTAGTGTCAACCTTTAGTGGTAACAATGTTGCTAGCATATGGTACCTCATGCAAATGTATGGAAATGTTATTAATAATATGTAGTATTTATTAATTTTCACCATTAATAAACCATATTAATTTTTTAATGGCATGTTGTTAATAATTGCAACAATTCTCTGCAATGCCTAATGAAATTAATTAATTAAATCAAAGTTTCTCTTAATTGCTGATTGCTTATTCATTACAAATAAATAATAATTTTTTTTTTTTTTTTCATAGAATTACAATTACTCATAATGAATAGTCAATGAGTTATTTTAAAATAACACTTAATATTTTCTTTAACATCTTCATTAATTAAGTTTAGCTATTTTTTCTATTTTTTCAACTTAAGTAATTGCAAATTAAGTAAGTGTTTTTTTTTCTTTTGATGATCGTTTGTCAGTAATTTTTAATTAAATTTATTGCCAAATCGAATTTTACACAATCACTTGTTACCACTTGGTTGCAACACAAGTAACAGTTCTCTTCACGCTCTGCCGCAAGTAATTTTTCAACGCAGGTACTATTATGTAGATAGATGTAAGTGCATTTCATGTTTTGTGAGCACAGACTTTTGATGTCATATCATTGATTAATTTCAAGACACTTCATGCTTCTTGATTTGCTCTCTGCACATCCAGCAATATACATACATAAATATGTACATAAATATTTTTTGTTGATTTTGTAATCAAATTAATTAAGAACAAAAAATGTGGTCATTAGCAATTGGAATTAATATGTGAAAACACTTTTCAGATTAGTTTTAAATTAAGCCCATACACTATGGGATTCCGAGTTGTTTACGAGGGTAGATCAATAAGTACCCGTATTAGGAATTAAGAAGCAAGTTTTTTTTTTTTGTTTTTCTCTATTTTTCAACGTAATCTTTTTTTAGTACAATACACTTTTCCCAACGTTTCTGCCATTTCTTTAACCCCTCCCAAAAATACTATTTGTCAAACTCTTCAAAATACGCTTCTGTCTCGACGATAACCTCCTCGTTTGAGCTGAATTTTTTTCTCCCGAGCCATATTTTCATGTTGGGAAATAACATGAAAATGTCGCAGGGAGCCAAGTCGGGCAAGTATGGTGGGTGCGGCTGCAATTCGTAGTTCAATTCATGCAATTCGGCCGCGACAATTCCGGATGAATGTGCTGGTGCGTTATCGTGGTGAAACAGCACTTTATTCTTAGGCAAATGGGCCCGTGTCTCCTTTAATTTCGTATCGAATCGGTCCAATAATTCACTGTAGTACTGCCCCGTGATCGTTCTTCCTCTCTGCAAAAAGTCCATGAGGATTATTAACTTGGAATCCCAAAGTCGTGGCCATGACCTTTCTGGCCGATGGAACCTTCTTTGCCTTCTTCGGAGCAGATTCACCCCGAAAAATCCATTGTTTTGACTGTCGCTTGGTCTCTGGAGTATAATAATGGATCCAGGTTACATCAACGGTGACGAATCGACGCAAAAACTCCTGCGAATTTCGCTTAAAGAGGTCCAAACACAGGATCTCCTCGACATTGATAGCAGTATCCGCTTGTTGTCCACCGTAAGCAATTGCGGCACCCATCGTTTCTCATGCTTAACCTATCATGTAAAATATTAATTACCGTTCCGTACGACACTCCTACCGCTTCTGCTACTTCGCGCACTTTCGTTCGACAATCAGCGAGAATCATGTCGTGGACCTTTTCAACGATTACCTCGGTAACCACGTCTGCCGGGCGGCCTGGGCGCTCCTCATCAAAAACAAATGTGTGACCACATTTAAGTTCGTTGAACCAATATCTTACGGTTGTCATAGATGGTGAAGGTTCCCCATAGACAGCATCCAACTTCGCTTTTATTTCTTCGCATGTTTTTCAATCCAAAAATAAAAAGCGAAGTATGGATCAATATTATTTTTTTTCCATTTTATCGCGAAACACGTGTGGATACTAATGGCTGCCAAATAAAAACTAACCTATCAATCAGTTTCAGTTACGATCGTGGCAAAGGAGAGCCACGATTGACCTACAAAGGACTACTATAAACGTGACAAATGATCTTCAAAAACTGGTGACGGATGGCAGTAAACGACGGTAATGCCAACTTCCCTCACCAACACCACCTGTCTTCACACACGGGTACTTAATGATCTACCCTCGTTGTGTATGGCCGCCATAATGTTGAACATATTGTAAGTGTTTGAAAGGAAAGACGAAACTTGGAGTTAAATGTTTAAATATTTTAACTTCAAGCTATTTAGATAATAAAAAATAATAGAAATGTGATTAGGTTGAGACTAATCAATACAAAAAAATTAGAAAGCTGCTAAACTAAAATTAGAATGAGTTTCTTAATTAAGGAGATATTTAAAGAACGGGAAATATTGGAAACTTGTACTTCATTTGTTAACCAGAACAATTGATTTTACTGATCAAAGTTTAAAAATCTTATTTCCTGAAATTATTTCCTTGAAGTTTCTCTCACTGTGTAAAATTTAGCATACGAGTACAGTGGATTCACAAAAAAACTCATAAAAATTAATGTAAATGTATTACATTCAATCATTGCGAGAGGGTAATAAAAATAAATGTACATAACACTTAAATAGAATATCTTTGATATTCATCTAGGATTACATAAATCAAACGGGCTGGTTGTGAGTTCAGTTAAATGAATATTTACAGTGACTGGTAAAACTTATTGACAAAATTTAAAATTTTTTGGGACAAGAGAAACAGCAAGAAAGGTCAGCAAAATGAAAAGTATAAGAGCAGAAAAGTTATATTCCTATAGATAAAAATTCAAAGGGAAAATAGGAAAATATTTTTTAAAATCAGATAATATTTAAACGCTTACTTACTTACTTACTTAGCTGGCACTACAACCGATGATTGGTCTTGGCCGCCTCTTCAAAGCTTCGCCAGTGACCTCTGCTATGCGCGCGCTGGCGCCAGTTGATAATGCCAAGTGCAGTCAGGTTGCCCTGCACCTGTTCTTTCCAACGGAGATTAGGACGTCCCCTTCTGCGTGTTCCTCCACCGTGGTTCGAATGAAACACCCTTCTAGCCGAAGCGGTTTCTTCCATTTGCTCAACATGACCCAGCCAGCGAAGCCGCTGGAGTTTTATACGCTTGACTATGTCAGTGTCGTCGTACAGCTCATACAGCTCATCGTTCCACCTTATTCGATACACGTCGTCCACGCATACTGGACCGTAGATCTTACGGAGTATCTTCCTCTCGAACGCTCCTAACAGCCTCTCATCATTGATGGTCAATGTCCACGTCTCTGCGCCATATATTAGGACTGGAAGGATGAGGGACTTATAGAGCGTTATTTTCGTCGGTCGAAAGAGGGCTCTACTTCTCAATTGCCTACTGAACCCGTAGTAACACCTGTTGGCAAGAGTTAGTCTTCGCTTGATCTCAAGGATCATAAAATTCCAAAATGTTGATCGTGAGTTACGATTTTCCCTAGGTTTTCAAATTCAACAGCTCTACTATTGCTTTGTATAAATACAAACATAGTATAAAAAAATATAAGTATACAAATTTTTTTTTTTAAATTGGTTAATATTTATTGGTTCCACCAGATGAACAAAGTTTAGAAGTTTTTAGAGATTCAGCGAATATTGGATCATGGTGGTGAATTTGAATTAATTTTTGGCTGGAAAAATATTGAAAATTGGAACTCATTATGAAAATTTTTTCATTTTATGACCCATGCGCGACTTTCCCTTTCCTTTTGTATTAATCCATGTAAGTATTTCAATATAACTTTTTTGCTTTTATACTTTTCATTTTGTTGATCTTCCTTGCTGTGTTTCTCTGGTCCCAAAAAGTATTGTTCCTTGTGCATAGTTTTTTAAGTCACTGCATCTTCCTTCTATTAACTAAAAATAAAATGTGCATTAGTCAAAGAGCTTTAAGCACTCATACATTTTTCAACTAATTGGCTACGGTTCCTCATCAGTGACTTAATATTTTTAAATGTAATAGGTAACCACTTACACATAGATATTTCAACCGTATTTCAACAATAGGGAATGTGCAATTTTATGTAACTATAAATGAAAGAAGTTAATAAATGTTAAATGCTAGTAAATTATACATACTTTTAGTAGTAGTTTTTTTTTGCTAAATAGTAGTCAGATAAGTTAAACCCAAGGTCTCACAATGGCGCTCTATCGGTCGAGGCCTGTCTAGTACGTATTACCTACCAATACATTATAATTATTATGAAAACATAAGCAAGTAAATGAATGTGCATATCGATAAATACAAATTGTTCCATTATTATTATGAGATCGTTTGGAAACAACCATGCAAGTGGCACAAGACAAAAATAATCTATATCGATATGGTAAGTATGCATATTCTAAAATATTAAATTCAAAGAAACTAACGCATAAACTCATTAATAATTTATAATCAAAGAAAAAACCAGTAAACCAATTAAGTTACTTTAACAAATTAACTACTGCTTGCTACTTGAACACTTGGACAATACAAAAATGCATTGCCGATGAAGAAAAAAAAAAAATAATAAATGCACTTTAATACTTTGATACTTAATACATATGATACATACATACATACATACATAAAATAACACGACTGGTACAAAAAGTTCAAAGTAATTTTCTTTCGAAAACACAGAAATAGTTTAGAAATAGTTTATAGGTATGCTTTAAAGAAACTGAAATCAGGTCTATAATTTTTTGTGTGTTTTGCTATTTTAATGGTTAACATCAATTATGTTGCTGTTGCTGTTGCTGTTGTTGCTGCTGCTGCTGCAATGCACTATTAAAAACATTACAAAAACTACAATAACAATAGCAAAAAGAACAACAAAAGCAACAATAAAAACAACAAACATAAAATTATAGGTAGTTGAGTCAACAAAAATCATACTCTCGTGTATGAAATGTTTAAATAAAATACCTACACTTGAATAAAAGAAAAATTTGCTGGTGTGGGCTGGAAATTGGCGGCACGGCGGCACGGCAGCAGTGTGGCACATACAGCCATTTTTGCAAATTTAATTAAAAGCTATAACACACACATACACATACATATACATATACAATAACAAACACGAAGGTACATACATACATACATGCGAGTAAGTATATATAAAGGTTGGAATTAAAATGGTTAAATGCTGCTGCTGAGGCAGGGGGAGTGCAGTGCTATTGGACAAATCAGTTAAATGACCTGCAGAATGAGATCATTAATACAAAACTTTTTATTTTTTGTATGAGTCAACAAATTCATGGCGGATTTAACAGAATACCAGAAAGCAAAATGAAAAAATCACTGAATGCGTGTGATTGAACTTCAGTATTTTGATGGTTATTCAAAACGTTGGTAGGTAAAAACGTTGTAATAAAAAAAGTATTAACATAGATACCTTATACATACATGAGTGTTTCGAAAGTGTTTGCAATACCATAACAATAGTAATGCGAGTGTACATATCGTATATATTTTTACCACCCACTACTAATATTGAGAATCCGTAGAATATTCACACAAATCATTTATCAACATTATGAGCGGTTCACTTCAGGTTATCATAATTATTTATTTTTCTCTTCTTAAAGTTTCCCCATTATTTAATTGATTTGAAGTTTGCATTTTGTTTTTTGTTGTTGTTCAAATATAAACTATAATTTAAATAATTATAATTAAATAAATATATACAAAAGCAGGTATAATTTTTAAAGAAGATTCTGCTATTTAACTTTCGCTTTTGTGAATTTGATCATTTCCTAATTTTAAAAATGTTTAAATGTTATTCAAATGATATGTACAAAACCGGTTTGTTATTTTACTTACTTTGTTTCAAAAATTTGTTTTTGTGAAAACTGGTATTGTATATTAAAAATATTTTATACTCGTATTAATATTTAGCTTACTGAAAAATAAATTATAAAAAGCTCTTGTATTTCAAGGTTTTCAACCATTTACTAATCGCACAATATATAATGAAACAAATAAATACATGCAATACATATAATATAATATAATATAGTTTATAACAAAGTTGAATAAAACTACATAAAAAAATAGTAATAAACGCTTATATACTTATTGGTATTCGTATGGTATGAACGTGCTATGAATCATAATGGTAAAACAATGAAGAAAATTTAAGTGAGAAGGTTATATGTATATATATATTCGATATTTGATCATATTGGATGATGAACTAATGAAATTTGAGTACTTTGAGAATATTAAAAAAATGGTGTGCATCAGTGGGACACCCTACAAAAGTTTACTTCTTCAGAACGTTTGTGTTTTGGGTTTTCATGTTAGGTTTAGTAATTTTGTAAAAACCAAAATCTATCGCAGACATTACACGCGTGGCCTAAGGAATTTTTAACGATTTGCTGATTTATGCAAACGTTAAGCCTTGTGTAGTTCAGTTTCAAGATTATTTGATCCCAGGTGTGCTTCATCTGGATTAACTTCATTTTGATCTTTAGCATTTCCAATGTATTCAATGCTCTCTGCAAAATCATCATCCCCATCAAAATATTCATACTCAAAGCATACGAATTTATTTGCTACATCATTATAATCATCTTCACTATTATCATCATCACTATTATCATCATTATAATAATCATAAACATCAAAATATTCAGATTGTATAATCTCAACAGGTGGAAAACTTGTCGCTTGCCGGTCTGAGAACTTGCGAATGTTATGAGAAACTTGCCAATTCTCGACTATTGTTTTTTGTGCTGATGCGATCTTTCCTCGGAAGAAATATTTTCCGGCAAATTTTCAAGTAAATCTTTTGCCCTCGTCTATTGTTGAGAAGCTGGAAATTCAGCCACCTCAATGCTGTATAATCTGAAGACCTTCGTCGGGACTCAGTGAGATGAGTGCTGATGCAATTATTGACTCTAATGAATTAATTTGCCATTTATGCAGAAATTCGAATTCTGTTGTGCCTCAGGTTTCTTGGGATTTCTCGGGGCTGGTTTCTGGTTTGGCAGAATCTGGTTAGGATAGCAAAGTCTGAAGTTTTTTGAGCCTCTATTTTTGGATGACACATTCCACATTCTCGCTGTCTCTCAGCCACAGTTTATGCGGGAGATTTTATCGTAACACAATCACCATTTGCTTGCGCCTCCCATTTTTCTTCAGTTTATACTCGCTTACTCTTTCAGCTCTAGTAATTTCTAAATGTTTATGTTTGAAATCTCAATCCAGTATTAAAAAATTTAACAAGAACTGATGGGCACCACCCTCTTTCAATTAAGTTTTTTCATACTCGTTTAATAGAGAGCGCTGCCCACTAAATATTGTTGCTATATATTGCCCATAAAAACCAATATCTGACAATTTTTAATAGACTAGGACCAAAATTCATCATTGGAGGATATTACAATGTCAAACATGGGGGTCTCGGTTGAATACCCCATTTCTGTGACAATTTTCGTTGCGACAATCATCTTTTACCCCAAAAAACTATTCTAAAGAAGTAAACTTCAATAAACTTAAAATTTGCCAGTACAACAAACATTTCATTTTGGGATGAGGTGCAAAAATGGAGGACTTAAAGGGCTACACTATCATTTGGAGATTTAAAGAAGCAATTGTCAATCCATTTATTTCTATGTACATATATTAGAAAATGGCGAGGATTTATTTTAACTCCGAGAAACAATTCGACGGGTAAATTTTAAATGCATCCCTACGATGCACTTTTGTAGTGCTGACTTTTTGCTTTCCTGTATATTTATAGGAGCACACAATCATTTTCAAATGATAACCGTTTTTAATAACCTACATATTAGTAACGCTGCGTTTAGACCGACCGAACGAATGATGATTCTTTCGTGTAGAATTTGTATCTAATAAATTTTTGTTCTCCCAACCGTTTACACCGGCCGAGCATAGACTCCAAACAAACGTCAGAAGCCATCTTGTTCGCTCGCCCGATGTAGATGGCAAAAAACATACAGTGACAGACTAAAGTTTAAATACAATTTGTGGTTTAAAGAAAATGAGACAATTCTAACAAATTTTTAATATGTTGTTTTGTTACATATGACAAATAAATAAAAATAAAAACAAAAAACATTGACTGCATTCTGAGAATAACGGTAAATTCAACAAAAACAAAATAATGAAGGGGACAAAAGTTTAAATACAGTACTAAAAAAATTATGGCATCAACTACATTAGCTAATATAAATATTATATCTATATTTGGTTGGGCCTCCATTAGCTTCAATGACTGCCTGAAGACGACGTGGCATGGAAAGAACCAAATTTTCTGTTTCTGCTGGTGTTATTTCAGACCAACTCTTTTTTAGCACTTCTTTCAGTGAATCCTTGCTGGTTGGCGCTGCATAATCCATTTTCCTGGCCAATAATTCCCAAACATGCTCAATCGGTTTTACATCCGGCGATTTGGGAGGACTATAAAGTTGACGTGGGGCATAATACAATAACCATTCCTTTACTGAATGTGCGATGTGCTTAGGATCATTGTCCTGTTGGAAAATCCAATACCTTCCAAGACCTAAGCTTTTCACGGATGGTTGCAAATTTTCTTCCAAAATGCTTTAATACTGGTATCGATCCATAATACCATCGATAAAAGCTAGTCGTCCTACACCTGCTGCTCCAATCGCTTCCCAAACCATAACGCTTCCGCCACCATGTTTTACTGTTGGTATTAAATTTGTTGTTTGGAACGCTGTGCCGGATTTTCGCCAAACCTTTGCACGACCATCGCTGCCAAAAATATTAAATTTTGACTCATCGGTAAAGAAAACTGTTCTTCAAAAGTCATCATCCTTATCCTTGTATTTTTTGCAAATTCCAGACGCAGTTGCATATTTTTTTTCGATATAAGCGGTTTCTTACGTGGAACTCTGCTTCGAAAGCCATTGTCATGTAGCACTCTTTGGATGGTTTTAGGGTGAACAAGTTTTCCGGTAGATTCTGCAATACCTGCTGCTAACTTAGGGGCACATATTTTCGGGTTTCTGTGCACCTCTTTAACAATAAGGCTCACATCCCTTCGAGAAAGCTTTTTTGGACGCCCACTTCTAGGTTTGTTTGCAACTGTTTTATATATTTTAAATTTTCTTATGATATTTTGCACACTAGCACATGACAACTTAAGAATTTTTCCTATTTCCCTATAGGATTTTCCTTCTTTAAAATGTGCAATTATTATTTGTTTACGCTTTCTTCTATTTGCTTTCCTTTACCCATTTTTAACTTCGCTACGATCCTCACTATCTCAAAAACTTATTAAATGTGAATGAAAATGTCGTAAATAAGTCAGCAAAAAAAAAATAACGGTACATCGATTCTCCTAAAATAGCAAAATCATTAGTGCTATTACATGAAAGCAAGCATGTATTTAAACTTTTGTCTCCTTCATTATTTTGTTTTTGTTGAATTTACCGTTATTCTCAGAATGAATCAATGTTTATTGTTTTTATTTTTATTTATTTGTCATATGTAACAAAACAACATATTAAAAATTTTTTAGAACTATCTCATTCTCTTTAAACTACAAATTTATAGGGTGTATTTAAACTTTAGTCTCTCACTGTATAATGTTCCCAAATATCATAAATATGCAAAGAAAATAAATATGTGTTGTCAGTATTGCATTGCACGTCAACTACGTTTTTACTTCTTTTCCATTTGTTTTTCTCCTTTACACTTTATTTTCACAATTACACAACAATAGCGACATTGGACTCAGTCCGATCATCCCGATCGAAGAATTTTTCATTCGATCGGCGTAGGTAACTATTTGTACCTCCTGAACATTTTATAGCGAACACACCGACCATTTACACCGGTCGAACGAATGAAGATTCTTTCGTTCGTTCGTGCGGTCCAAAGGCAGCGTAAGACGTGTGTTTACTTTCTGTGATTTTAACTGTTCTTTGTTTGGCTTGTAAGCTCTTAAGGAGCGCTTAGTATTTCCGATAAGCTTGATGTCAACTCTTACTTACTTCTTATGATATGCGATGTAAAAAGTATATGAGCTGTACTATAAAGAGTGAGCACTAACTGTTGGCAGGCGAGCGCTCCAGGGGAGAATACCATTTGGAGCGCTTCCTTTACTGTTGGGTAATTATCCTCATTTTCTCATATATGTTAGTAATGAGATGATAGCTAATGTTTTATCGGATTTAATAATATTAAGAAATTTAACCTTTATGGGGGGTATTTATACCAAAATGTTAGTTGCCTAGCATATCAGGCCTTTATCCGACAAAGACCATAGATTTAAATTTTACTAACAAAGCTTGGTTGGATGAGAAATATGTATCTACATAATTTGGCCTGGGAAACTGAAAATATTTCCAAATCACTATGTTCATCCTTAGTGCGCAGCCGCAACTTAATTAATCCTTGTAGGAACATGCAAAAATTAAAAATTTTTTTATTCACATTGGGTAGTAAATTTAATTCAAGCGAAACATATACGAACAGAAAAATGTTGTTGTAAATTAATATGGTATACCCTATATTCCCTACATTTAGTGTTGTAGTATAAATGTAATTTGAATTTTTTCGTATTCAGGTTAATTCATAGTAGTACAATAAAAAGTAGGTACCAACATTTTATTCTTAATTATATTTAAGCCATTACATATAAATGTAATGGCAACAACGAGTACGTACATTTGCATACTGCAAACCACATACACGTACAAACAAACACTGGTAAATAGAACGTACATTTCTGGAGCAAAGCCATAATGTCTTCTTAATTTTTTATTTTTTTTATTTTGCACAAATGTCTATGGTACCTCAGTGTTTCATATTAAACTACTTACTTACTATACTTACAAGTTTATAAGGAAGGCATGTGTTTGTTTTTGTGAATGGTTTGGTGCTTTTTGGTGTTGGCACAGAGCAATGAGCAAGCCACACTCTCCTCTTGCAGGTATGTGTATGTACCTATGAAGTAATTTTATATGGTTACCTGCAACGAGTGGTTAGGTCTCAATTGTAGTGACGGCGAGTGTAAATATTTCATGAATACTTTATTTGCCTAATGATGAATCAACTTTTGTAGTGCTTCTTTATGAACTCGTTTTATTGTATTTATATTTCTTTATTTATTTTCCTTTTTTTTAAATTTTATTTTAACTCTTTTTGGTTATGTTTTGTATTTATATTGTTTATTAAGCAAAATCAAAAAACAAAAAAAAAAAATCAAAAAACAAAAGAACTGGTTTCACCAGCATCTAAAATGGACATATTTCATTTACATACAATCATATATTGCTCGTAAATACATATATGTAGTTATGAAAAATAGGTTTATGCAAATTATTTTTTTCCCTCTTCTACTTCAACTACTTATGCAAAAAATTTTTATTTTTAATAATTTCTGTATTTTTACTTTAGTTAAAAGTGATGATATCACTTTGTACCATTCATTGTGTTTGCTTGTTTTTTATAATATTTATTATAAATATATTTTTGAATATGTTTGTAGTGGTTTCACCAATCAAGTTCGTATGAAATTGTATAGCATTTACCAATACTTGTAATTTATATTTGTTATTTTTTTTTGAAGTGGACCTCAATTATCAATTCCATATTCTGTTGTACCTTGTGATTAATTGTAGGCGGTTTCATTTAAATTTTCTATTTATTTCTTCTTTTTGAGAAGTTCTTGTCACTTTGACGCCGACGTATATTTTGTGCAATTAAGAACTGTAGCCATTTCCTATGGGACATATTGATAAGTAGTATAATTTTTAATTTATGTATGTAAATAAAATATGGTCGCTGTGGCGTAGTGGTTATGTGTTGGACTGCTACGCAGAGTGTCCGGGGTTCAAATCTCGGCACAGGCAAAACCAAAAAAAAAGTAGAAAAAATAATTTTTCTACACGGCACCACACCTTGGCAGGCAATGGCAAACCTACAAGAGTACAAATTAGTATGAAAAGCTTTTCACTTCGCCGTTCGGATTCGGCATGCCCCTTTCATTCATGTACAAATATAACACGCACAACATGAGTGGGTGTGAAAAGCTCGGCCTAGGCTCTCCATGGGCTGTTGTGCCATTAAAAGTAAAAGTAAGTATGTAAATAAAAACTTAGTTTTTATTGACTTTAAATGATCAACTCATCGATTATTACTGCTAGCTTACTAATAGATTGACTTCTATGTTATCTAATCTATGGAGTGATTGTCCTTTTCTTTCATATATTCTGTCAAAAAAGTACCCGGCAATTATATATAAAAAAGCTCGCTTAAAGGGTTTGTAAAAATTATGTTTGTCGTTAAGTTGGCACCACTGTCCTCTATCTTGACATAAAGCTGGAGCGTTGAAGTTGATCTGTTATTTAGTTTGTTTACAGTGCCTGATGTTGTCAGTTCATCTCAAGAACTTTTTTCACAAAATGTACTTATTACTATTTAAGTTTTTTATAATGTATTTTGATCGCACTATAAATTAATAAAATCATTTTTCTTAAATATAATTTCCGACGAAAATGGCAGCCGCTTCAATTAAATGATCAAATTAAAAACTTTGGTTTCTTCGTCGTTATCTACTTATTATTTACTTTACTTACTTACTTACTTTTAATGGCACAACAGCCCATGGAGGGCCTAGGCCGAGCTTTTCGCATCCACTCATGTTGTGCGTGTTGTAGTTGTACATGAATGGAAGGGACCTACAGTTTAATGCCGAATCTGAACGGCGAAGTGAAAAGCTTTTCATAGCTATTTTTACTCTTGTAGGTTTACCATTGCCTGCCAAGAGGTGGTGCCGTTATTATTAGTTCTACTTTTTGCTTTTGCCTGTGCCGAGATTCGAACCCCGGACATGCTGCGTAGCAGTCCAACGCATTACCACTACGCCACAGCGACCACTTATTAATTTCATTTAATTGGTTTTATCTTAGTCTTGTTTCGAACTCACGATCACTCAGCCACAGTAGTCTATAGTATGGATGGATGGATGGATGTGAAGAAGACCGAGAACCTGACCTACAAGTGCAGGACAGTTCCTCAAGCACTCAGGCTATGTAGCCCATTGTACTTAAGGCCTAGGAAAAGAAGAAGGGGTGACAGCAAGTAAGGGGTTAGAGAAAAAGAGGGAAAAAGTTGAAAAAGGGGTTATAAGTAGAGGGGCTATGTTCTCTTCCGCAAATTTTCCGGATTCTCTCACAAATCTCAGAAGATCGCAGAACGGGAAGTATAAGTAGTAATCACTCAATTACATCGTTTATAAACATGCAGTTTACTCAAATGTTTTGCTATCAAAAATTAAGAAGAAACTTTGACAGAAACTATTTTATTGCTTTAAATATTTTTAGAAGCACCAATCGTGTAAGTAAGTAAATTCGCCCTGGATATTATTATTATTACAGAAAAAAAGAAAAAGCTGTGCAAATAAATTCAACTTATTTCCACATGACGCTCACGTTGCCAATAGTTAAGCAACAAAAAAGTAACTCTACCTTTATATTTAGATTTTCTATTACAATAATGTGTAGTTTTTCTGTATGGCTAAAACAAATTGGCCAACGTCGTGTGTCAACTGAATGGGAACCGAAAGATGTTTTTCGTTCTGAGCTTTTATTGTTTTTCGTGTGTCCAAAAAGAAAACGTGTTTTGTGTTCTTTTGTTTCCAAGTACATATATACTTGGTATACATAGATTTTTATGCCAATTCTGAGTATTAGAATTCAAATACATATGCAAATAAAACAGACTGGCACAACCAAAAAGACTAACTACACCAAAGTGGCTAGTAATGACGGAACTTGAAAACTAGTTTCGAAGCGGCTTTTAAACAAGTTGAGCAAACTCAGTATAAATATGTATTTAGCTGAGCAGTAAATCAAAGATCTTGCAATATATGTACCACACATAGAAAGTTAAGTTAAAATCAGGCCTATTGTTTTCGAGCTGCTAATAAAAAAGTACTTTACATATTACATTTAGGCATAATAAATTTTGAACTTTTTATATTACAAATGGTTCACATTTTTCATACTTATTAAAAGTAGATACATAAATGAAGCAAATTACCACATTAAATGAATTAAATACAGAGAAAAAAGACAATAACAACAACAACAACAACAACAACACCAAAAACAAGACCAATACTAATACCTTTTACTAATATTTTAACACCGCCTACTTATTACTACAAACATACATACACACATACGAACACATTTAGTTAGTTGTTTCCCAGTGGGGGCGACTCGAAACTCTTTATAAAATATCGATTTCTCAGAGCTTTTACTTATTTTTAGTAAAGAGCCTGACTTAATTTGTAATTGAAGGCTGTATGTAGGTAGATACGGTAAGAAATTCTGTTGAATTTTGTAGACAATAATTTGTATTGATAACGTTCTAAGACTCCATCTACATAAAGTGACGCCCATTACTCGCACAGTATCGGGTTAGTTGCAACGCCAAAGGATTGTCTACTCCGGCGGTCCTCAAACTACGTCCTCAAACTACGAAGTATCACCGATCCAGCCTGCAGTAGTTTATTTTAATTATATTGTAAAATTTACAATTTACATAATTAAATCAGATAAGAAACAATGATTGACATACCCAAGTGCCTACATAAATTCTGTAAAAAAAGTATGGGGAATTATCATTTAAAGGGATTGCAAAAATTCTTTTTGTTGCTAAGTTGGCACCACTGCCCTTTATCCTGATGTGAAGTTTGTCTTTTCGTTTGTTTACAGTGATCGATTTTGTCACTTCACCTTAAGTGTGTTTTTCGATTTTTAAAATGAATAAAAATATCGAACAGAGAATTGTCTCAAATTTTTTATTACAAGTGGTGGCTTAGTGAAGTTGAAGTAAATCGACTTTATCAAAAACACGTGCTTATAAGTGGAACAGTGCATTCCAAAGCGATCGATATGTGGTGGAAGATCAAAGTCTTCAATTGAAGTTAACATTAAAAAGTGAAGAAAATAGTGACGGAATTCTTGCTGGAAGATCAGACGGTAAATAAGAATATTATCTGGGCATTATGCGGCGTTTGAGAGAGCACATTCGTCGTAATGGCCAATTGTGTTGAAAGAAAACTCATGGATTTTCCACCATCTCCCAAGACTATCATTGTGAACGAATTTCTGTCCAAGAACATCATCGAACAACCACCGTATTCACCTCATATCACACCAGCTGACTTTTTTCTATTTTCAAACCCTAAACCTCAAACCTTGCCCTATTGGTTCCAGGCACCCTGAAATATGGTGAAACCCATATAACGCACAACTTATTTAGTGTCCCGACTTTATTTAGTTTTGCCTTACAATCGTTTACGACCTTCGAAAAATTGGAGTGGTTTTCTAAAGCGCTTAGTGCAACGTAATTTTTTAGTGTCAACCAATTTCGATTATCCAACCAGCTATATTCAAAATGGCAAAGATCTCCGTTTGGAATAACGTCTCTTCTGTTGCAAAAAAGCACCTGTTCTCGTCATTCAGGTACCAACCAGAACCAGTTGCAATGATTGTTCTGAGACCATTTGTATGTATATAAATATGTGTAAAACGCATAAGGCTGTCCTCTGGATTGCTTCATTGGTTTTGATTAGGATATTTTAGATCAAATTTTTTCCTGAAATTCATCTGAGGCACAAGTCTGTCAACCACTGCATCTCTGTAGATGAGTCCGTGTGGTCCTTAGAGTAAAAACTTTGGAAACCTCTGGTTTATTTTATGGATTATTTCTTATCTAATTGTCTAGTTACTTTGAAATGTAAAACAATATCTAGTTGAATTCATTTTTAATTTTAAAATTGTTATGTGACCCAGAAAGTTTGCAGGTGTCCTTGCTTTTTGAACTATCAGTTGAATATACACAGTACAAAGGAAAAAATAAGTTTTTTTTTCTAAATATTCGAAGAAATTCATTAGGAAAGCTGCTTCGTAGCTACATACTTTGTATCATAAAGGTGAAAATATTAAGTTTATTCAAGGCACCACTTTTTAATTAGGTCCAGAAGAACATGAGTGGATGCGAAAAGCTCGGCCTAGGTTGTTGTGCCATTAAAGGAAGAAAAAACTCCTTGATATGTTATACTCAAGAAGATTTATAGAAACAAGAAACAGTATCTTATCTTATACCGTCTAAAGAAATTGTCACTTATTTAAGAGTTTCGCCATAATCTCTTTCTCGGTGTCCTGTGTGATTTCATTCCCTCATTCATTCTCCTTCCTTCTTCTTTCCACCTATCAATCCTTCATTCAACACAATGTTCTGCATTCATAAGGGTACACCCTGTGTTTTGAATGTACTCATAAATAAAATTTATATATAAAAAAGTAAACCGTTATTAAACTTTTTCAAACTATTAATCTATTCCAAATTTACTTAAAATGCAAATTACAGAAATGTTTTGCGAGTAATCAATATAAAATATATTTTTAAAGTCTTTGGTAAATATTTTTCAAAACCATGCTATTCCGAGATTCAAACTCAACATATAATATTACATAGTATTTAAAATACTCTTTGTTGCAGGTGGCCTGTGTAATAAGCGATGCCCTATTTTGCTCCTCTGGGTGAGTATGTATGTATGTATGTACATATGTACCTATGTATGTATGCATGTATAGGTATGTAACGTATGTATGTATATTTGTAAATATGTTAATATTTAAAACTTACGTCAGTTGATATTTTTGTGGTCAACGCCACAACAACGAGAGAAAAAACACACCAAACGTTGTACAAATTTTTAGTTCATGCCGTTTTACCAAAAAATTAATTAGAAATGTTTTAGCTTAGTTCAACTAAATACAAATATGAGTTAAAAGAAAGAAGGAAAAGAAAAAAACTTATGAGTAAGTATACGAGTATGTATATGAAAACAAAACTCGTGTTACAATACGCTATTTAAATATACTATGCAAAAACAAAAAAAAAAAAAAAAAAAAAATAACTCAAAATTTCAAAGAAAAACCCACAATTTCGTGCTTTTTGGACATATGTAGTAATGAAAAAAAAAAAGAAATAAAAACTGACCAAAACGCAAAAACCCTAAACAGAGAAGAACAACAAAACATCTCAAGGTGAAATGGAAAAATTCGCACAGGAGATACTGAAACAAACCCATTTTTGTTAGTGTTGTTCGTTGTTTTGCTATTTTATTGTTAATTTAATTTTTGCGCCAGTGATAAAATACCGCTAATATGATTTGAAAATGTTTAAATACCGTACATAGAAGTCACACGCACTCACACTCGAGTCCATTAGTCTGATGAAAAATGAAACATCACAAAATGAACACACACACACACACACGCACACACACATACAGATTTAAATAAAATGTTTTCTTGGTTTTTGCTTTTTTGGACAATTTTATCTCATATGATGATATGAGATAAAATTGTCCAAAATACATAGTTCATGGTAAAACTTTATTTTTGCCTAAAAATAGTTTCATTGTTAATGTTTTTCAGCGTAGTTACATAGTACATACCACAGTTACACATATTTAGTGATTTCCAAATGTCTTTAATTAAAATTAAACTATGCAGTTAAGATTTAGTAATATCTAAGTGTAAGCGTTAGTATTTACGTTTATTTTCATTATAATTTATTCATTAATTCATTATTGACCTTCTGTAATTAACGAAGAATCCCATTTACTCGTTAGCAGATGACAGTACCATTTCTCATTCATATACCTGTTCTGAACAAATTATCAGCCATTTAATCGCAACAATTGGTTCTTCAATTTCTTTACTAGGATTTATTTTTTTTTTATTTATTATCTGAGAAAGTATAATTACTCAACGACAAACAATTTATCCTATACAACTTAATTCATCTATTGAATGAGTCCAAAATACTCCTCCTGCAGAACATAGTTATTCTGAACTTTCATTAGAAATTTGTTAATAAACGTTCAAAACGTTCTAACTCTTTGGAAAGTGAGGGGAAGAGGCATGTTGTGGATGACTCACTCAATAAATATCTCCAGTCAATCTACGAGTGGGGTCTCACGAATAGAGTTGAGTTCACCGCGTAAGACCAAATTTACTTACTTACTTACTTTACTTTTAATGGCACAACAGCCCATGGAGGGCTTAGGCCGAGCGTGTTATAATATTTGATCTCCAGTCCTACAGGGAAGGGACCTACAGATTAATGCCGAATCCGAACGGCGAAGTGAAAAGCTTTTCATAGCAATTTTTACTCTTGTAGGTTTGCCATTGCCTGCCAGGAGGTCGTGCCGTGTAGAAAAATTTTATTTTCTACTTTTTGATTTTGCCTGTACCGAGATTGGAACCCCAACATACTGCGTAGCAGTCTAACACACTACCAATACGCCACAGCGACCAACGTAATACCAAATGCTGTCTGTTATCTCACAAACGAGTTTCCCAACCCCCCATTAACCGCCTAGATATGGTTGTGGTAGGTATTGCGGAGACAACAACTCTTTATATTCTGGGCATGTCCATCCAATGTGATGTTCGTTGGAATAAACACGTCTCTGACGTGTGAAAAGAATCAGCCAAGTGTCCCGGCTTTCTTAGGCGCTGTAAAAATATTTCACTCCGACTGATCTACGCATGATCTACACCACCTATAAACGACCTAAACGTCCTATGGGCTGAAGTTTCATGAACCCAAGTAGAGCTCCTGGACCGTATCCAATATCGAGCGATAAAGCTAATAGGAGACAGTAGAGTTTTCAGCGCTCTTGACTCCTTGGAACATCGTCGAGACCTGACTTGCGTCTCTATACTTTGCCGTTACTTTCGCGGTAGAAGTTCTGCTGAGATGCGCAAGCTGATGTCGCCAGTTCGTGTATTCACCCGAATTACACGAACAGCAAGCGGAACTCACGCCTTCCACGTAGACACGCATTAGAAAAGAAACCCACGTAGACACGCAGAGAAAGTTCTTCCATCTGTACCGCGCGTATGTGAAATAAGCTCTATACAAATATTTTTCCCGATTATTATGACCCTTGCTAATTTAAAGTAAACGCTCATAACTACTTCTCGCTCCTTCTTCCCCCCCACCTATCAATCTTCCTTCCAATCAACACTCTGTATTAATAGGGTTACACCCACTATAAAAAATATAAAAAATTAAACAAAATTTTGCCAACGTGTACCCAAATTGGGGGAAATCTGCTTCACTTTTTGGGGGATTGGAAAATGAGACCGATTTAGTGGGGAAATGAGGCTCTTTTTTCTGATGATTTCTCCAAAAAAAAACTACCAGAAATGAACTAATTATACTGCCATTTCATTAGTACATTATGTAATATGCAAAATGCAATTTCTATGTATTTATCGCAACGCTTTTTCAATATTGCCAATTCTCAATCACTTGTTCTTCTTTCTTTTAATGGCACAACAGCCCATGGAGGACGTAGGCCGAGCTTTTCGCATCCATTCATGTTGTGCGAGATATATTTGTGCATGAGCGGAAGGGACCTAGAATTTTATACCGAATCCGAATGGCGAAGTGAAAAGCTTTACAGAGGCGATTCTTACTCTTTTAGACAGTGGCAAAGCCTGCCAACAGGTGGTTGCCGTGTAGAAAAAAGTTTTTGTACTTTTTGATTTTGCCTGTGTCGAGATTTGATCCCCGGAGACTGCGTGGCAGGCCAACGCAAATGGCAAAACGCAATGATATTTGCAGTCATTTGCAAAAATTATGACACCTTCATATTATGATATTACTTTTATCCACCTCTCCAAAGCGGAAGATCACTTGGCCCGGAAGCTGGCGTTTCAAAATCTCCATCGTTGCACGAGCTGTGTATAGCTTAATTGCTTGTTGTAAACTAATTCCCTATCTGCTTGTCTACAACATACTCGTAAATGTCCAATCACAATTAAATTTAAACGCAATTGCAAAAATTATGGTGCACTCACATTATAATATTACTTTTGCCCCATCCTGTATAATAAATCACGGTTAATAAGGAGTGAGATCGAAAAAAATCGGATAACTTTCAAAGACCACTGTTTTGAAACTCTTCATCTGAATGAAAATATTCAAACAGTAGGCTTTGCGTTAGAGAAATTCTGATGAAATTACATGTTTCTTGACTTGTGAACTTTCAGTTGAGTCATGGCATCGGAATTAGAAAAACGCGATTTAGTTGTTGAATTATTTCGAGAAAATCCGCAGTGGAGCCAGAAAATCATTGCAAATAAGGCGAAAGTTGCACAAAACACTGTCTCGATGATTTAAAAAAAATTTAATACAAATTTAACAGTTGCTAGAAAATATGGTTCTGGAAGAAAATGCGGTTTGTGTTTCCACAAAACGCGAAGAAAGTCGTTGTTCTCTTAGAGAAGAATCCAGCATTGTCTAATCGAAAAATGGCGGAAAAAGCGAGTTGCAGTGAGTTTTTAGTTCGTAAAATTAAAAAAGATGCGGGCCTTAAAACATACAAAGTGCAGTACCCGACAGGAACGCTACTAAGAACTTGGTAGCCCAGAGCCGAGCTAAAAAGTTGAAGACAGATTTTTGCCAAAAATTCGATTGCTGTGTTATGGACGATGAAGCATGCGTGTTGTCTAAATTTTCTCAATTGCCTGGTCAAGAGTTTTACACCGCAAAGGAACGAGGAGGAGTTGAGGAAAAGAAAAGATTTAGGACAAAACAAAAGTCCAAGTTCCCGAAGAAGTTTCTGGTATGGCAAGCGATTTGTAGGTGTGGGCTAAGGATTAAAAGTTTCGTAACAAGTGACACTGTTAATGCCGAAATTTATGTGAAGGAGTGCCTCCAGAAGAGATTGCTGTCCTTCATTAGAAAGCACAATGTATCTACTTTCTTTTGACCTGATCTAGCCTCCTGCCACTACAGTAAAATAACCCTTAAATGGTTAAGTCTTGGGCGAGCGTTTAAGGCATTTAAGGCGTCTGACTAGAAATCAGATTCCCTCTGGGAGCGTAGGTTCGACCCACCCAGAACTTCGGCCTATCGAGAGATATTGGGCTTTAGTGAAAAGAACATTAAAGGCAACAGACAAAGAAGCTAAATCGATGGAAGATTTTAGAAATAAGTGGAATGCTGCCGCCAAGAGAGTCTCCGAAATGGCAGTTAAGGCGCTAATGGCAGGCATACCGGAAAAGCTGTCCGAATTCTGTAAAAAACAACAAACAAATTAGTTTTATTGATCATTTTATCCGAAAAATTAAATTTTCTTTTCAAAACTGTTTAAATTTTTTTATTTGCATAGGGGATTTCAATGCTAGGACAATGTAAAGTTATCCGATTTTTTCGATCTTACTCCTTGGAAGTGAGAAAAGATGCGAATAGTATTTTCAACTACCATCTTTCTAAATAACTAAGATTAAAATCGAAATTTGCATTTTAATTGACTCGTTTTAAATAAATGATTTTGTTTAAAAGCTAAATGGAGACCAAACTTTCCAATAAGAAATACGTCCTTGTATGCAAAAGGTCATTGCAAGTGCGGTTGTTAAAAGGAAATGTTTACTGAACGTATGCCTTTATACAAAAGTAAAGATATTAGACAAGGTTTTCTTTTCGAAACTTCTACTTAGCAATTTTTTGTACAAAGTATTCTTTAAGTCATACCTCTATAAGTAAATAAGTAAGCAACTAAAATGCATTAAATATTTACCATAGATATTGCAGCACACATACACACACACGCACGCACGCTCACTCATTGCAGAAAGAGAACGTTGTATGTATGTATGTATGTATGTATGTAAGAAATTTAAATTTTGTAAAAGCCCTGAAAATGTCATTACATGCAGCTGTCATAACTCACTACAGTATCTACAAGAAATATAAGTAGTATCAAGTATTGATTTTCCCTCTCACTATAAATTATTCGTACATACAAATACAAGTCAGTACATTTACTTAAACTATAGCTATGTATATACAACTTGTTTAGTAAACTAAGTATATAAAATTACGTTTTTCTTTCGCTACGGCAGTAACTTGCTACAATAAAACAAAATTTCCACGTTTGTCATTCTGTTAAAATAAATGAAAGAAGAGTAACCGTGAGAGAATACACATATACATATATATACCATATATGTATGTATTTATTATATGGGTATAAGTGAATATATGAAATGAAATATCTTTATGTGTATGTGTGTGCTCGTATGTATGTATGTGCGAATGTAAGTATTTGAAATGATATCTTTTCAGGAACATTACAAATTTACTTTTTGTTTATTATCTCTTATTATGTATTTTCCATGAGACACAAGCAGCAGCAAGTAGCAGCAATGGTGATAATAGCAACAACAACAAACAAAAAACAACAAAAAACTATAAGAAAATCACCTTACTTACTACTTTACAACAGCAACAATAAAAACACAAATACTAACACCAGGTGGTTCGACGATAAGTCTCTATCGCTATCGTCTGTTGTTGGCCTTGAACTTTTATATTTTCATTTTTATCTATTTTGTTTGTTTGTTTGTTTGTTTGTTTTTTTCGTTCAGTTTGAGTATTTCATAAACTTTCTTTCCTACTATTCGGCAATCGATTTTTTATGATGATTTTAATGGTGGTTTTATAGGTGGGTGGGTGGTTGTTGTCGGTGGTTGATAAAATGATTTAGCCATTGTGAAGCCGAGTCTATGTATTATTTACCATATGTGATGTACGATATTCAATTGATAATGACAATATTTTTGTTTTTTTTTTTTGTTGTTTTTGGTGCGTTTACATTTGAAGTATGAAGTTGTAGTTGTTATTGTTGTTGTAATAGTTCAAGGAGTGTCATGAACGCATTTCGTGGTCGTCGTTTGCGATAATTAGTTGTTATAGTAGTTAAGTTAATTGTTTTCGTGGATGTAGCCTCCACAGAGGTTATTTTTGCGCTGACAATAAGTTGGCTCCTTAAATGCTACGGTGTTTTTTCTTTCAAGTTTGAAAGGAAATGGAAAATGAGTATTGTTATTGTTGTAATTGTGTTGGAATGAGGGATATAGTTTTATTTGTATGTATAGAGTCGTGGTCTTGAATTTTACTGCTTTTAACAATTGTTTTTGCTCCACATGTTCGATGTCAATAACCGGATGATTGCACATTTATTAAATAATATTGGAAAGAGTTTAAAATGACTTTGAAACCTTATGCTTCAATATCGTCACACTCCGTTTCCTAGACACTAAATTATAAGGTAGCTACTAAATAATATGTTTGTGGCTCTATATCTCCAACCAAATAGTTAATACTAAATGTTTTATTGTAAGAAATGGAAGGAATTATAACTATACTTTATTAGACACAATCTGTGATGAAAACTTTAAGGCAATTGTGGGTAGGTAAATCAATTCAATAAATTTTGCTAAAAAATCATTGTAGAGTGCCTTTATAAGACTGCTTCTAGACGAGAAGACATTGTTTTAAGACATGTCAAAAAAGTAAGGACATTATGCATGTCGTATCGTGTGGATGCTCTTAAACAGAGTATCTAGCTTCCAAGACCAGCTACAGACGCGCAACTTTCCTTCCTTAACTGGCACTACAACCGATGATCGGTCTTGGCCGCCTCTACAAAGCTTCGCCAGTCGCCTCTGCTATGCGCGCGCTGGCGGCGCCAGTTGATAAGGCCAAGTGCAGTCAGGTTGCCCTGCACCTGGTCTTTCCAACGGAGATTAAGACGTGCCCTTCTGCGTGTTTCTCCACCGTGGTTCGAATAAAACAAACGGACAACAGCAAAATTAAAACAAATTATCCGTTAAACACCATTATGCATCGATCTCTGTAAAACCTGTTTAAAAGATATTGAACCTCTTTACTTGCTTTTGTTTCATCTTCATTCAAAGTTATTATTAGTTGAACTCAGAAAGTGTGAAGTAGATGAAAACTACCTAGTAAAAATGAATTAGTGAAATTCAAAATTAAAATTAAAAAAAATTAATAAAATTCGTGGTCATATCGAATACAAAAAAATGTTAGTACTTAAGTGGAATGTAATGTATATTTTATTATTTTTGTGTTTGTTTTGTAATATGTATAAAAGGCACATGAGATAACAGACGCTTCCGAGAGAACACCGCCTAGAGAGTTGTTATGACTTCCAACTGAAAAATGGGTTTTAGATTCGTCTCCCAAATTACCTTAAGTTGAATTTATTAATAAATGAAAAAAAAAAATTTGGAGGATTAAGACCTTGTCTTACTTCGAGTGACTTATAATTTTTTCAGTAGTGTTTCTAGTTTTAAACGATTTTTGTCTTGACACAGGATTGCTATTACAAAAACAAAAGCAAAATCAACTGTTTACATATAGTGAATTTTTTTATTTTATATTTGAGAGCAGCGCATTAACTTCCATCAAAAAATGTCTTGACGTGTAGAAGCAAATATGACAAATAATTTTTTGAACATACAAAATTTAACAGCCACAACGACATTTATCTTAAGATAATGTCGCCTCTAGAAACAGTTTAATTGCTAGCAAAAATCACTAATGAAGAATTTTGGCACGTTATAACGCAATTCTTTAGTCTAAGTACATATTCTGCATACTCTCTCTGTGTTTTTAGCGAGTCAATAACTTTTGATTTCACTATTGTAACTATCTATAACTCTTGCTTCAACACCAAATATTTCAACGCTTTAAATGATTATTATGCGATATTGACCATTTTTGCAACAGGTATTTCCGAAACTATTTTATTGAAGTTATTGTGATTTCACTCACTTAAAATTCGGAGGAGTCACACCCATCTAACCGATTTTGGCCATTTCAGAATTTATCCTCTTCCTAACTATAAGAAATATATGAGCCAAGTTTGGTTGAGATTGCTTAAGTTTTACTCGATTTATCATATACTCAAATTTTTTTTATGCACACTTGGAGCCTAACGAACTTCTGACTGACCAGCGGAATTATGCAATTTAATTTCATACAAACTTGGCGCCTGACTGACCGCTCGTGTCCTAACGAACTCCTGACTGACTAATTAACATTTAACTATACTGCTCATACAGTAGTTGTCGCAAATAACTAGAACGCTTAAAATACCATAAACACTATGGAGCGAATCAATTGAAAAAAAATCAATGACATAAATTGTATTTCTCTTATTTAATTGCACATGGAGCTCATGGAACATTTAAGGCACCGAAAATTGTATTACTCTCTTCACGATTAAAACCACTCGTATTTAAAATGAGTAGTAATTTTAAAGAAACCTTTTATGTATGTATTGTATATACCAAATTAATTAAAAAATTCGAAACTCACCTCAATCTTTGCGGAAAAATCCTCAATTAGCTTCTCTTGTTGCTTTGCCAGCTCTTGATTCTTCTCGAGCAGTGCTTTACCCAATTCAGCAGCCAATAATATATCCGATTCCTTTTGTTGTAACTGTGTCCATACATCAGTTTCTGGTGTATGCTTTTGATTTTCAATAGCTGATGAACGAGCCTCCATTGCGGTTATATAATGTTCTAAATCGATGGAACCAATACTTGAAAAATTCGGTGTTGTTAGATCGTTATGATGTTGTTGCTGATGTTGTGGCTGCTGTTGTTGTTGTTGATAGTTATGATGAGATTGATGATAGCGATAATGATGATGCGTAGGATCATCCCGATCACGTTCAGAATATATTGATTTTGTATTTATTTTGGGTTTATGCATGATATTTTTTTAAGTAAACCACCCACAATTCACAACACATATAATCAATCAATCAGTCAATTAATCAATTAATCAATCAGTCAATAAGAAAAGATTAGAAAGGATGTATATAGTATATATGTATATGTATGTTTGTATGGGAGAGTGAGATATATGTAAGTATACGAGTTTATTAAGTAGAGTAGTATTAATGTAAAGTGAGGTTAGGTTATTAATTGTTCATTTCCAGAAGCGTTCATTTTGGCATGTAGGAAAATATTTCCATGCATTTTTGAGGGGTTTTTGTAAATCCGACACCAGCTTTTCGTATAGTTGTTGTGGTTCCTTCAGCGAGCCTTAATGAGTTTTAATGATTAGTTTTTAGTTTTTAGTTTTAAATGAATTCTTATTGGGTTATTTACATATTTGACATTGAGAAGTTTTTCATATTTACAAATTCTTCTTTTTTGATGATTATTTATGATAGGCTAATGATCATCCGACACACACATAAATGCATGTAAGTATATACGTAAGTATAGCATAAGGCATTAAATAGTGAGGGTAAACAAAAGTAAGCAGTTCCCCAGTTAAGGCCACTCGCAAAAAAAAAAAGCACGTAAAATGATACACTTTCGTAATGGAGCACAAAAAACACTAAAAAGGGTAACACAGGTCACGTAGAAATTTTTAAGCACGATTGGTTGTACTTCAAGCAAACATTGCACACACGCTTTAAGAGTAGGGGAGCAGGAGAACGGAACGGGAGAGCGGAGTAGAGGACTGAGCGATAATAAGTACTTAGTAGTGTAGTCTTCTGATTCTTCTTCACGAAAACCTTTTGACCCTACTCTTTCTTTCACTATGTTTTGCAAAAAACTACAAGTATGTTGGTACTGAAACTTGTTTAGTTTATGAGATATGTAAATATGTACTTTTGTGAATTTTTTTTTTATTGTTTTCCTGTTTTGTTATCAACCGACACCCGAACTCGCGCTGTAGCGTGCCGTTAGTAGAGCAATGAATTCTTAGTTTTTGTATATTGGTAGCTAACTATTATTATTATTATTATTATTATCTTCTTTTTAATATCAACTCATATGCAAAAGCACCGTTAAATCTTGTATGCTTTGTACGACTATGAAAAAGAGTAGTACGTGTGTATTATTTTTTAGTAAAGTTTACTAACTTTAAAAAATCATATATTTTATCTAAATTCACATTTACTCTTTTGTATTTCACTTCACGCTTTGTTGATCTAAGTGTAACGCCACTTGTGCGTCGTTTTTTTTGCCACTTCTTTTTAATGTTATTGTTGTTGTTGTTTGCTTGTCTGTTTGCTATTGTTGTTGTTGGTGTTAGCCAAAAAAGTAAGTCTAAGCGCAACGCAAGCTCTTTTTTTCAGTACGTTTCCAAATGCAATTCGTACTCGTACTTATTTCCGTTAACTCTTTTTTTGTTACTACTTTTTGCTTATTGGTTCGAATTATTTATTTTCACTTCTACTTATTTTAGTAGTACGGAGTATGTAGTTTCTCAAACAACTTCCGAGTCGAAGAAGAATTATTGACAAAACAATTATTAATTTATAGCAACATGCACTTCATTTCATATATGGTAAATATGTATGCACGAGTACCTACAACGTATTCTTCCAATATATTTACTTTTTTCTGCTTGTTTTGTTTTTGTTATGACAACTTTCATTCACTAGATAAAACTTAGTCACGTATATCTAATACTTATGTACATATGTTTGTATGTATGTATGTATGTATGTATGTGTGTCCGAAGTCTCGAAAAGGTAGTCACGAAAAAACAAAACACAAAAGACACTCAAGAACTTCCGACGTTGGTAACGATTTGTGAAGTACACTTTTAGTTTAAACTTTCTTCTGCCGTTTGTATCAAGTAGCAAGCGAGAGCGTTTCGTTTTAACTGAATTGGACAAAACATCAAGTAACCAAGTCAACCCATACGTTTTTGGCCTTACTACTATTACCAACAAAAGTTAACTATTGAGAGAAAGAGCGAGAGAGAGCGAGAGAGCGTTTAGTTTAAAATACGTTCCACCACTGTTCGAAATGATAGCTAAAGAGCATGTCAAAGAGAGAAACACCGAACGGTTTTAGCTTTGTTGTTGGTGTTTGTTTACATTAGCAGCTATCATTATTTGCCGTCATAGTAGCTGAAAGATACGGGATGCAATGCCAAGTCAGGTTTCTCAGTTTATATAGTATGTACAGTATTTAGTATAGATCCCGGACGAACTTACACAATCAGTTTTTTATTATGCCCATTTGTTATAATTGCTATAATTCTGCTTCTTCCTTAATAGCACAACAGCCCATGGAGAGCATAGGCTGAGCTTTTCGCATCCACTTATGTATGTTGTGAGTGTTATATAATAAAATTTTATGACGAATCCGAACGGCGAAGTGGACAACTTTTCTTATGCAAATTTTTACTCTTGAAGGTATGCCATTGCTTGCTAAGAGATGATGGCGTGTAGAAAATTTGTTTTTTCTACTTTTTGATTTTGCGAGTGCCGAAATTCGAACCCGGGCAGTCGGCGTAGCGGTTCAGCACACTACCAACTACGCCACGGCGACCACTGTGTTGACATACCAATTACAAATTACTGGTTACTTAGAAATTTAACAAGCTTTCCTTTCTCGTACTTTTTCAGAATATTCTCTTTTTAAGAGAACATTTTTAAATCGCTCTTGTATTTTGTTACTAGTAAAATTTTACTAGTGAATTACGCGAACAGAGCGATTATGTCACGTATGTGTAACAGATTAGATTCTACATTGATTGATTTGCATATGATAAAGGTTTTATCAACTACTTATACATACATATAAATATTTCAAACAGTAAACCAAATGAGCTTATTTATTAATGATCATTCCAATAAATGCGATATAAGGGGTGAACCAGAAAAATTTTATAATTTTTGCGTATCCCTTATACGCAATTGTCAAGAGTTAGGAACCCGTTATCTTCAAGTGAAAGTATCTATATATAGTGCAGTTTTTTTTTTCTATATTAGTCATTTTCAACTTGGATCTACTTGAGTCAACATGTCGAGCCAACAAGAACAGCGCCGTAAATTAATACTATACATTTACTTGACTGATAAGACGAAGTATAGACTAAGCATTACAAGGGAAAGCACAGCGAGTTTAGCGACGGTTTATAACGTCATAAACAACTACAACGCGGGAAACTCCATCTGCAGAACCGAAGGGTCAGGCATAAAAAAGTGTCCAAATAACCCAGAAGTGCTGAAAGAGGTTATTAGTACATATCGGGTTAGTCCCACGACGTCGACTCTAGATGTTGCAGCTATAGCTAATACATCGCAATCAACTGTATTGCGTTATAAGCGAAGTCAAGGATTAAGGACCTACAAACAGCAGAAAGTACTTGACCAGTCGGAAGCAAAGAAAAAAATTTCGTAGTCGCGTGTTTAAAAGCTGTATGACAATTAACTAACCAAATTCGATTGCGTGATTCTCGATGATGAGATCTACTGTAAGGCGGACTTCAACCAGTTGCCTGGTTATGCCCATTTCACAACAAAGAATATGGATGCAGCACCTAGAAAATACTTACTTTACTTTACTTTTAATGGCACAACAGCCCATGGTGAGCCTAGGCCGAACTTTTCGCACCCACTCATGTTGTGCGTGTTATATTTGTACATGAATGGAAGGGACCTACAGTTTAATGCTGAGTCCGAACGGCGAAGTGAAAAGCTTTTCATAGCAATTTTTACTCTTGTAGGTTTGCCATTGCCTGCCAAGAGGTGGTGCCGTGTAGAAAAATTATTTTTTCTACTTTTTGATTTTGCCTGTGCCGAGATTCGAACCCCGGACACTCTGCGTAGCAGTCCAACGCACTACCACTACGCCACAGCGACCACCACCTAGAAAATACTCTGAAGTAAAATATACCAAATTTCCAAAACACTTCATGGTTTGGCAAACTATTTGTACCTGCAGTCTACGGAGCAATGTGTTTATTACAACAGGAACAATTAACTCCAGGATTTATATAGAAGAATGCCTGCAAAAACACCTTCTACCATTTATTGGACGAGACCTAGCCACAAGTCATTACTCGAGATCAACTATAGAATGGTATAAGAAAAATAATCACAGCGGTCACAAAATACGCAAATCCTCCCAACTACCCGGAACTTCGGCCTATTGAAAGATATTGGGCTATAATGAAGCAAACTCTAAGAAAAACAAAGAAAGTTTGCAGAAATGAAGTAGAATTCCGAAATCGAGGGAATCAAGCCTATGCAGTAGTCACCGAACATACTGTCCAGTCTCTAACTAAGAACGTTAAGAAAAATGTTAAACAATTTTGCAACCGCTGATAATATTTGAATTAATTTTTTGGTGAATTATAGTTTAAAAAATGCTTAATAAACTTAACTTTATCTGAGGTAAATCGGACGGGTGGTTGGTTTTTAATGTCTCCGCAAAAATTATAAAATCTTTCTTATATCTGTTATATCTGTTGTTCATGAGAAGTGAAGATTTAGGAAATAAGGTATAAGTATATGTTTTAAATTCATATACCAATACGTTGTATCCTGATAATTGTTCTGAAAATCATCTACTACATAATCTGATGGCTAAAAGCTTCAGATGTCTTTTAATAAAAAACTTAAAAAAACGAAAAACTGAAATAAAAAGTTTTACTAATTATTTCGCGCACTGTAACCACTGCAATATAAAGTCTCTCTACAAGAGCATTTCAAGTAAGAGAGATTACAGCCGAGAGCAGAGAGGAGAAATATGCCAAAGTGGCTAAAGAGCATCCGCAACTAAGTATTTTAACCAAATGCAATATGGTGGTAATAGCAATTAAAATAAAAGTGGTAGTTTTCAATTTGTACTCGTGCTCGTAGCTGGTCATAACCATCAACCATTGCTGCTGCTCTTCCGTTTCGTTTAAGTATCGTTTTGCATGATTGACCTTATTCTGGCCTCTTCTCGCTCACTCCGCGCACCACTCATAAAATGTTTCGGCTGTATGCATGTAATTCATCACCGCTATACATAGTTCCATAGTTCCCTGTCGAGTCTTTAGCTGCATTTTAATTAAGTTAATAAAATGTTCTGTTTTGTATTTTATTCTTTTATTGCTTGTTTCTAGGCAAAGCACAGCAACTTCAGAGCAAATTGTGCAGCAATTGAGCATTACTTATTTTGTTGGTCATTTTGACAAGCGTTTTTATTTGCGTAACATTTTATAGTCTCCAGTTTTTCATAGAAATAGTGAAGTGGCGCAAGTGTCATCGGTATGTGGGTCCGGTTTTTTCGTCTTTTTGTTATGCGCTGTACTTGTGCCTACTCATGCTCGCGTATACTCGGTATTGTGTTACTACTTGTCGGCTGGCTTTTGCTGTGATTCTATGATTCTCACGCCTAGTTTTAGATTGACCTTACGCTCTGAAAAGTTGTGTACAGGGTCACATTGTTGTAATGTTGCAATCATGGGTTTATTGTTACCATTATTATTGTAGTTATTATTGTTAATATTATTATTATTACAATTACTTATTGAAGCCATATAATGAGAGCACTATTTGTTGTTATTGTTGTTTTTGGAATTAACACATACATGCCTACTTATAATGCCTAAGTATATAAATATTATGTAGTTTTTAACATAAGCATTTGAATTATGAGAGTGAGGAAAATTGGTGCGAAGTGGATAAATAGGTAGATACATATTACAGTTAAGTACAGTCTGTTCAACAAAAAACGTTACTCTCTTACTAAGTTAACTTCAAAAAAAAAAAAAAATCTAAGTGCACTATTTTACATAAATACATATTGTTGCGGTTGTCGACGCATACATTTTAATTTAGTTCTGTTTGTACTTTCCACTGTAACACGTGTAAACAAAATGAGTGTGCAGTTCAACAAACGTTTCGAAGCGAGCTTTTTAACAAACCTTATTCAGAAATAGAAAACGTTGGCAACGAACCAGGAAGAGGCCGAAAGCCTACCATCTCCAAGCGGCAAAAAATCCTATGTTCAATATAAGGGAAACAAAAAAAATTTTACCGGAGAAGGCGTTGGATATATCCTTACACAACGATTCGCGACAGACTTCAGCAATCAGGCATAGAACGTAGCAGTACTTTGTCAAAACCATTGCTTTCACAAGAGCATGTTGAAAAGCGTCTTCAGTGGGCTTACACAAACATCGATCGAGATTGGACCAAAGTAATATTTACAGATGAATCCACTTTTGTGTTGTTAAATCCAATTAAACATATTTGGTTAAAAAATGGCGAAACATTTATTCAACGAAGTGTAAAACATCCGCAGAAGGTTCATGGCTTCTCTGCCCAAGGATTTGGGTTTCTTCAGTGCTTCACGGAAAATTTAGATGCCGTTAGAATTCTGAAGTTGTGTACTGCTTGTCTATTAAAGTCAGCTGAATTATTATATGGGAGAAATAACATCGATTGGATATTACAAGAAGATAACGACCCGAAACACAGAAGTAAACTATGCACTAAGTGGAAAGAGGATCACAATATTACAACTTTGGATTGGCCCTCTCAGTTACCAGATGCAAATCTCATAGAGAATGTGTGGGCTCTAATGAAAGCTAAGATATCCAAAAAGAAAATAAAATCATCAAAACATTTTATTCGATTGCTCAAAAGTACGTGGAAGTCTCTTTCTGGAATATACCGAAATTCAAACTGCAAGTTGCCGCCAAAGATGCCAAGCAATTATAGACAATGCAGGAGATTGGACCGCATATTAAACTTCCTGTCGAAAACCATAATAATATTTAAGTATTTCTCAAAGATAAAACACTTTTTCAAATAAATGTTACATACAGTCTGTTGGAGAAAAACGTTTTTTGTTGAACAGACTGAACAGACTTACATATATTTGAAAGTTAATTACTCTCAAAGTTCTTTAGAATAATAATATTGTGATTATTCATTTTAGCATTTCCCAATACAGTCAGAAATTTATGTTCACAGAACTTGCGAATCTTAGAAAAGTCCTTTACAGCAGAATTAGCTTCTTTAACCAAAGGGGGAGGGAGCTCTATATCAAAACGCAATAAACGACACTGAATTATTACACTTTTAAACTTCAGATTTTAAGCTGTGCCTAAATTTGAAAGCGGTTACTCTGCGTAGCAGTCCAGCGCACTACAATTAAGCAGATTAATTAAAAAAGTTTTAATGGGAAAACTCAGTTTTGATTCCACTGTACTGTGGACCACAAGTCAAGTAAAGAGGGCATAATTCGAATTACATTTGGATTCATATGAAAATTAATACGTACTCGTTCTGGGTAGACAACGATTATAAAATTGATTGAGTCTAAACATGGGCGAATTCAGAATCCATCAAAGGACTGGAATAATTTTTTTGTTATTCCTTTTAAACCCTTGTGTATTATACCCTTGGCATCAGAAAATCATATATACGTTTTTCTTCACGAAATCTTAATTAGTATAGGGTTCTGAAAAAAATCAAAAACCATTTCTCAAGCAACTACAAAAGTATCAGAAATGTACTCAAGAGTAAACTGTTTTTATTTAAATTATAATATGCAAGTCTGCGCCCCGAGATTGAGGGGTCATATTTCCGGTTATAATTAACTCAATTGTTCTCAGTCATGCAAATTTTGACACACGAGCCGAACACTCTGCTTGAAGATGTCCGCCGGAGGTAGTTTGCTCCTACACTATCACTTTCAGATGATAAAATGCAGGATGTTTCTGAGAGTGATCTTATCACAATTCATAAAAAAAACAAAAATTCGTGCAAATCCCAAGAATAAAGGAATTATGGGAATCACAGAAACTTCCAATGAACTTGATGTCGTTTACACACTATAAAGTATGTGCATATTTCAAAATTCAATGTTGAAACAGATGCAATTAAAAAATTTATTTCTGACAAGCTCAATATAAGAGCTTCGATTTGTGAATTTCAAACTGGGAATACCTGCACCACTGATCACTAAAATGTATGACAGTAAGATGGGCCATATCACTGTCAAAATCAAAAACAATCACAACTGTCAAAATCGATTTAGCAATCATTCCTACATTTCATGTGCAATCTACGGCTGCGCCTTTTGCTCAGATTCAAAAGCCGCATTCTCAGGAATGCCTCAAGGAACGCATAGTGGTCCTTAATTATTTCTAATTTACATAAATGATCTACCCAAATGTTTTAAAATTTCTAAATGTTTGATGTATGCTGATGACGTTTAAAACATTTCACAACTATCAGATTGTCATAACTTCTAAAATCACTCATTCTATATCTTATGATTAAGCACTAGTTACTTGTGATTAGTTACGTAATGATTATTGAAATTACGATTACAAAACCTACTCTTTGATTGGTGTTCTCAAGAGGAATACGCAAAGCTCTAAGGATCCTATGATAATAAAAGTTCTTTCAATATCGTTGATTCACTGTACTTATTATCGAATATTATTTGAAGCCCTTAATATTATTCACACTTAAACCACATTTCATGTAGAAATGTTGCCCATGAAGTTTTTGGTGCAACTCAAGGATATGATAGTGATTGGGTCAAAAAACAACTGCATGTACAGAAGGGCGTGATATGTTTTTTTTTTTTGAAAATTCCCGCAGGATTTGAATGAAATTTAGCATGTTAGCATTCTTTTCTATAAGGTCCCTATCTTCCAAATGTGAATTGGTGCGGTTTTGGGCAACCTTATCATAAAGTACAATTTGTGAAGTATTTTTACTATTTATTTTTTACAGTTTTCGTAAAAAAAGCAACTTCAAGTTGAAAATTTTAAGCTTATTTATTAAAATTCGATAGATATTTTGTTTTTTTTTTATACCCAGTGTCGTATAGTTAATGATAAGATAAACCGTGGAAAAATTGCATTATGTATGTAAAGGGTGATTTTTTAAGTGCTTATTGTTTTCAGAAAAACACAGAAATCTTACAAAAGTGAATGAAATTTTTATTTGGATCGATAAACCAATTCCTGTCATTTACTTTTTAAAGATAATTTCACTAAATGTTGCCCGCGGCTATGCTTCAAGTGGTTCATGCTGAAGGTGCAATTTTCGCACACTTTTTCACACATTTCGGCCGGAATCTCATCAATGACGCAATGACGCGTTCAATGTTGGTGTTGGCTTCCAAAGCAGCAATCGTGTTTGGATTGTCGTTATCGGCAAGAAACTTAACATAGTCCCACAAAAAATAGTCTAACGGGGTCAAATCACATGATCTTGGTGGCCAATTGACTGCACCAAAACGTGAGACTAACTGCTCACCAAATTCGGCTCTCAATTGATGCATGGTTTCGCGTGCAGTGTGGCATGTTGGAACCACATGTCAGCCGAGTCTAATTCTAACATTTTCGGCCAAAAAAAAGTGTTATAATCGAACGGTACCTTTCTCCATTGAACATAACGTTGCGGCCTTCATCGTCTTTGAAGAAGTACGGACATATGATGCCCCCTTCTCATAAACCGCACCAAAAAGTCCATTTTCGGGATGCATTGGTAGCTGCTGAATTGCCTCTGGCTGGTCTGGTCTTCACTCCAAATACGGCAATTCTGCTTATTCACGTTTCCATTGAGCCAGAAATGGGCCACGTCGATAAAAACAATTTCGCGATAAAAATTTTGATAATAAATTTAAATAATTTGCAAACGTTGTTCAGGCGTTAGTCTATTTATGATGAAATGGCTAACAAAAACGGATAATTTTTTACTTAGAAAAATGCCAAGAATCACGCGTGAACTGTCAGAAATATTAACGACAAAAACCAAGTAGCAAAAAAATCACCAATACTTCGTTAAGTGTTTCCAGCTGTTGTTTCACTGTCGCAAGAAATAATATCTTTTCTAACAAAATTTAACCAAGCTCTTTGACCTTATTCTGGCTGAGACATGTACGAGTATATTGATCTAACATTTTTCTACATTTTTATTGAGATAGTTTTCTGTCATGTAAGTGCAAACAAATTATATGCACTACATACACCAAAATTGAAAAATTATTTTGGATGCTGTTTAAATCAGGTCAACTATTTTTCTGCTCTTTGACATATGCACAAATGTATGTATAAATATGTATGTGTATGTACATATGTTAATAGTACTTATGTATGTAAATAGTATGTATGTACATATCCATCTATGTATACTATATATCATATATGTATGGCTAGTACCTATGTATTTTGTTTATATTGTTCGACTTACATAAAATCCTTTCTAAAAAATATTAAAGTAAAACGAAAAGTGCAACAACAATAAAAAATCCGCTGCTACTGACACACATATCAGATGTCTTTAGTGTATGCTCTTTTTTTTTTTGTTTCAGTTTCTATTTATGATTGTTGTAGTCGTTGTTGTTTTTCTTTATAAAGGGTGTTTTATTATGATACTTGGTTTTTGACGTTTATATTTTTGGCAGTTCACGCAGATTCTTGATATATGTCAAAGTAAAAAATGCTCAGTGAATAAACTTACGCCTGAACAACGTTTGCAAATGATTGTGATATATTATCAAAATTCGTGCTCTGTGAAAAATGTGTTTCGCAAGCTACGTCCATTTTATGGTCGTCATAATCGATCCACAGAGTAGGCTATTCAGCTCATTGTGATCAAAATTTATTGGACATCAATCCATCATCATCGTATCCATAGAGTGCGTACCGAAGAGAATATCCACCAATGTTGAAGAAGATCGCAATATGTCCATCCGGCGCCAATCGCAGCAATTGGGTTTGTGTTATTCGACCACCTGGAAGATTTTACGCAAAGATCTCGGATTAATGCCATACAAAAAAAAAAAGCAGCTGGTGCAAGAACTGAAGCCAGGCAACCTATCACAACGTCGAATTTCACGTGAATGGTCCTTAGAAACGCTGGATGAGGATTCGTTTTTTATCCCAAAATTGTCTTCAGCGACGAGGCTCATTTTTGGCTCAATTGATACGTGAATAAGCAGAATTGCCGTATTTGGAGTGAAGACCAGCCAGAGGCAATTCAGCAGCTATCAATGCATCTCAAAAAATGCCCTGTTTGGTACGGTTTATGGGCAGGCGACATCATGGGGTCGTTATTTCTTCAAAGACGATGAAGTCCGCAAAGTTACGGTCAATGGAAAAATGTACCGTTCGATGATAACAGACTTTTCTTTGCCGAAAATGCAAGAATTGGACTCGGCCGACATTTGGTTCCAACAGGACGGTGCCATATGCCACATGTCACAGTGCACGCGAAACCATGCATCAATTGAGAGGCGAATTTGGTGAGCAGTTAGTCTCACGTTTTGGTGCAGTCAATTGGTCACCAAGATCGTGTGATTTCACCCCGTTAGACTATTTTTTGTGGGACTATGTTAAGTTTCTTGCCGATAACGACAATCCAAACACGATTGCTGCTTTGGAAGCCAACACCAACATTGAACGCGTCATTGCGTCATTGATGAGATTCCGGCCGAAATGTGTGAAATAGTTTGCCAAAATTGGACCTTCAGAATGGGCCATTTGAATTGTATCCCACGGGCAACATTTCAGTAAAATTATCTTTAAAAAGTAAATGGCAGGAATTGGTTCATCGATCCAAATAAAAATTTCATTCACTTTTGTAAAATGTCGGTGTTTTTCAACCATTTTCAAAAGTTAAGCTCTTAAAAAATCACCCTTTATATGGTATAATAAGGTGGTGCATGTATTGTCATTGGTCTTGATGTGGTTTGCAGTTTAAGAAAAAAAAAATCGTTTTGTGTTTGTTTGTCGAAAAAAGACATTGACTCATGTGCGGCTGCAAGAAACTACAACTACATAAAATAAATAAACCAGTTAAAACAAAAGAAACAAAAACAATAAAGATATGGTGCTGCAGATATCTCAACCAAAAACAAGAAAAAAACATAAATAAAAATCAGCAACAAATATATCAACAACAACAACAACAAAAAAAACAGTGCAAATGTGTAAACTGCAATTGAAAATACAATATAACGTCAAGAACGTTTCACTCTACTGAGTACCGATGTCGGCATCGACGACAACGTCGACAACAAACGACGAAGACGCCCATGGTGCAAGTGCTCATAATACAACAATAGCAACAAATACAATAGCTATCGAGTGTAACAGAAGTACGTACTCTTCGGAGGTAGCTAAACTAAGAACAACAAAAACAATGCAATTGATATGAAGTACAAAAACAAGAGCACACCATAACTTGTTGTTGTTGTGGTTGTTGTTGTTTAAGGTACATATTATCGAAAGGAAGCTTTTTACTTTCAACATAACGGAAACATGTTGATTTAATTATGGTTAGACAATGTCCCTCCCCCACCTCCCGGCCTCTCTATCACTCTTGCTGCATATATGTATGAATGTATGTATGTATGTATATGAAACTATTTTTTATGAGATCTTTAAGAAATAAATCTATGTATACAAATTATGTGAAGAGTTTCAAATAAACACAATAATCTATACCTTTATCCATAATGATATCTTCTACCTCTTCTAGTTCCACTTGAGTAATTGTTTGGTGGAACTTGTGTGCGTATGAACCGAAACGAAGAAAATCATAAACAAGTAACATTTTGTACTCGTGAATGAGTTTCGTAAGGGTCAGGAAACCTTCAAAACAAACTTTATTCTACTTAGATTCAATTCAGTTAAAGGCATTGCATAGCCATGGTAACGTACATCATATGCACATACTTAGGCATTCACGTACTTTTAACGAAACAATACTCCTAACAATTCAAGAAAAAGCTACAACAATAACAACAATCGTAAATACCATAGAGAGTGAGCGCCTGCCTAGACAAACCGTTGAGTTATTGTGCATTTGGTATTTTATGTGCTATTGTTGTTGTACCTATTACAACTCAATGAAAAATGTTTCAATTGAGTGTTGATATGCTGTGTATGTATGCATGTACATATCTTTCCTATCTCCATTTCCCTTTCCGCCTTTACTCCCATCAATTGAAATTTAGCAATTTCTTGAAATATTTGCAATCGTAAACTGCATAACGAAAGAAACCAAACGAAGATATTCCACAAATATTACTCAGGCTTTTGTTATTGTTGAGATTTATCATCACTGTTTGTGGATCTTATTGGTTGACTTAGTGGCTACTCACCTTAAAAGTGCAGCTAAGAGAATTGTTGAATAGCATTGTCTCTTAAATATCTGCAAGTTCTCTTTCTCGGTTTAAGTCGATGACAACTATTTATGATTGAAACAAAATCTTTGAACTTGTCTTTACTTCCGCACTTCCGCTGGGAAAGAAGCTAACCTCGCATTAGAAATTTAAGACCTTCCATACGCAGCGTGGAATCAAGGGCATATAAAATAATCTATAAACAAAATTTATGTATGCACATAGAGAAGATGTGTGGATACAGCAAATAGAATACAACTATCTAGTTTAGTGAAAGAAGTATTCAAGCTATATTTAGTTATATGTTAAATGATTTTAAGGCTGTTCTGGAAAGGACAGCATAAACATAACCTAACTCTTGAATGTTCCTTCGGTGCTGCTAGTGTATTTACATTGCATTGCCAAAACATTAGAAACACTGCAGATTTTCTTAAATTCTGTTTCTAAACCTAGTGAATTTCAATGGTTAGCAAAAGGTATCAGTAAAAATTGACAAATTCTCGGTTATTGTTAGCGAAATTCTCGAATTCTCTGTTATTGTTAGCGAAATAAGAAATTACATCTTTGGAGTCTATTTTTAATGACGATCCTAAACGACGATTCTCAACTACTGAAGTCAATTTAAAGAATCAGAAATAACTGGGGACATTGATGCACTTTTGGTATTAACGAAAACAAAAAATCAAAATAAATATAACAAATGAATCGTAAATTTTCTACTTAAAAGTACCCGTTGCTACAATCTCCAAAGTTTTTCGAAAACTGACGAGTAGTAATAATACCAGTATCCAAAGAGGCTCATATTTATTAATTAAAATGCTGATCGTGACGTAGTTCTTTATCCATTACATATCCATCAGTATGTATATTAGTATTATTATTTATAAGCTAAAGAATCATATGCCCGGTCCTCGAAATTCAAAGAAACTATTATTTTTCCATAGAAAGATGGGCACCTCTAATGTGCATCTACAAGAACATGACACTTTTTCACATTTACCGACATGTTAAACCATTGTTACAAAAAAAAACACAAACGTTTCATTTTAGCAAAATAAAATTTATATATTAAATAAATATGAATACAATAAATGTTGTCTTTTAAAGTACTTTTGAGACGACAAAAGAGATACAAAAGTCGTTTTCCTGGTTTAAAGAGAAATAAAACAAGTGAATAATAAAATAATAAGTATAAGTATATCGAAATAATTTAATTATTAAATTAGGAAACAAATTACATTTCAATTTTATTAAAAGAAAACAAAAACCCAGTTTAAATTTATTTAAGATATATGATTATTAAATAAAACTTAAGACATTCTCTTGTATAATTTTACGTTATTTCCTTTTTTTTAGAGCTTGTGCGCTTCACAAAAATACTGGGTGCAAAAAGGTATATATATAAAATGTTTCTTTCCATTTCACTATATATTCAGTTTTCAAAATTTATATAAATATGTATGTAAAAAAACAAGCGTACGTATTTAATAATTTAGAGAACATTGAATCAGTAGTTATACATTTATATGAGAATACAATTTGTGATGATTATTTTTAGGTATTTAAAGTACACAATATTTAAAGCCACATTCCGCAATACAACATAACCACGTGAATCACACTTGCTTTGCACTTACAATGTCAGTACACGTTTTACCTCAACTGTGGGAAATGCAGCAAATTCACAGTTGGCAGCGCGATGTGGATTCCGATGCAAGTACTCTGCAAGTATTTCGGCTGCCAAATGGTTAGCGCGTGTCGAAATTTCCGCCTTGCCAGGTAACTGTTGATGACGACGCTGCATCGCAACATGTTCTTCCGAAGCTGTGGCAGCAACGGCAGCAGATTTTGGTACTGCTTGCAGCAACGATAGAGCCCAAGCATGCTTCATTTTCGTGAGTTCACTTTCAAGCTCAGTGATGCGTTTGTCTTTTGGTTGCGGCACATAGATCGGATCGAATTTGTTAAGCTTTTCGCGTATCTGTGCTGCTTGCATGCGCAGACGTGCGTTGCGTTCATTATTGAATACGCTTTTAAGTAATTGCAACTCTTCGGCGATGAGGGGCGTGCCGCCAGCGCCAGAGTGCGATGCAAAAGAGGAAGTTACACCCGCCGCAGAGGAGGAAGATAATGATGGACTGGCAATGCCACCACGTTTCAAACCGCCAGTCGATTTCAGTTTATCACGTAGCGTACTCTTTTCGCTTTCTAGCGCCTCAATATCACTTTGCAGGTGATCCATTGTGTCTTCAAATTCCTTTTCTTTCTTTTTCAGCAGCTCGTGGGTCTCTTCGTATTGGAGCTTCCATTTATCAACAGTATGCTCATATTCGCTCTGCAGCACCGACAGTTTCTTTTCTGCGAGATCTTTGCGTATTTGCATTTCAGAAAGTTCATTCTGTTTCATTTTTGCAGCGAGTTTCAATTGTTTGATGTCAGCTTCTCGATTCTCCAAGGTAGCCGCCAGCACATTCTTCTGTTCGAGTTGCTTCTTAATGAATTGGGCGCGCAGTATAATCGGCGAAATAGATTTCCCTTGCTTCTGGTTGCCGCTTGACATAATCTCGTATTCTTTGTCGAGCAAATACTGAGCCAATTGCTGCAAATCAATATTCGCTTGCGACAGCAGACCCTTGAAGTTTTGTGAAGGACCGCGATCATCCTGCTCATAGATGCGTTCACATGCATGTGACAGTAACTCCCAGAATTTAGTATGCTCAACTGTATGCTCGGCAGCATTGTCATTCTCGATAGAGGCAACAATCGACTGGACGGCCTGCTTTATAGCATGATGCATTGCGGACATTATGCGCGTGAGCGATTGAGTGATTTGGCGCATACCCTCCAGTTTGTGTGGCGAAATTCCGCACTTAATTACATGCAAATCTTGGGGCAAGCGGCGCTTGATCAGCTTCACTTGCTGCTTAATTGCTTCGGTGTTTTCGCTGAGATATTGCATTAGCAGTATAGAGTCGCTAGTGCCGCCACCTTCGCGTATAATAGCGCGCGCTATTGTTGCATCGTTGAGTATCGACTCGCATGCGGAGCCGAGCGCAGCAACACAATCACGTATCATTTGCGTCTCGTTTACGAGATCTTCGCCCGCCAAAAGTACTGAGTTCATTGCATTAAAGAAGCCCACACACTTTTCAATGTTATCTGTGGTTGAGTTCTCGTCCAGTTGATTCGATTTCAATAACTCAATTATAGCATCAATTGTTTTCTCTTGCGCCACCATTTCAGGTAATGAGCTACCTGCCCTCAGCAGCGTGTCCGGCTGACAACTATTCAACCCATACAATATTTGATGCAGCGCACATTGCAAATTGTGTATGTAGTGCATAAGGCGACATTTGAATGCATACTGCTGCACTGCGTGACCCTGAATCACTGTCTCGCGCGTTACATTCTCCACTGCGGGAAAACGTTCGCGAGTCTGGCTAACCACAATACCACACTTGAAAACGATACGTGAGATTAACAGAATAACCAAAATCGAATCGTGATCACCGGCACGACTCATGAAAGATTCCGGCATAAATGCCGTCAACATGTGCACATGTTCGTTCGCCTGTGTTAGCTCGATTTGACGCAGCTGCACATCAATGGCGCGTGTGTACGCCTTCGATTCAGCAAACATCTGCTTATAATCGATCGTTTCACCAGCGATTTTTGCGCCGCTATTTGTGTCTTGTAACGAATTCTTGTCATTGTTAGCATTGCGATCACGCATTTCCATCAATTGTTCATTGAGTCTCTGCACCAATTCTCGGAATTTCATTATCGTTTGATCGCGATCATAGATCGTTTCAATTGCGGCATCCCTTTCGCGCAACACATCCTTCTTGGCAGCACTCACCAAGTCGAGTTCTTCACGCAGATCCATTTCCAAATCATGATTACTTTCCACCAACTGCTCGTGCACTTCTTCGAGCGCTTCTAGCTGTGCAACTTCCTCTTCCAGCAACTTTACTTTATCCTCCAATTCCATTTTCTTTTCGGCCAATTGTTCGACCATTTCTTCAGCTCCCAGTGCAGCATCAACTTGATCCTATAGTACGTTAAGAAAGATATTTCAATAGTGCTAGTAAAATTATATATATAAAATGTTTTAACTACGTAAGTTTCTATTATCAACAGTTGTATGTATCCCTAATGATTTCAATAGAAAGAATTCAATATTTATGTACTAATTTTATTACCTCCTGTACCTCACAATTGGAAAGCCAAAGAAACAAAAAAGAAAAAGTAGTTAACATTCAATTTATAGTTTTCGATTTTGCTTTTGATTAGTGCCAATTTTGTGCTCTAATTATTGCAAGATCAATTAAAAATCATTAGAAATTATTTTCTTTGTTTTCGGTTACACCTCAGTTTCTATGCAGTAAATTTTCCACTATTGCCAAATATTTTTTCGGTTGCACATTTGAGTCAAATGCGGTTTCTAAAACTTGTAAGGCTTCTATAAGAAATAATCAATTAATGTTCGAATTTGCTTGCGCTTTAACGTCATTTTACTTCACTGCCAGCTATTGGTGCTACGATCCCAAGTCTACCATAATTAAAATTTGCGGTATTCAGGTTCTTACTTTTTTTAAAAACGTCAGTGTGTGTTGAATCAAAAGTTTTGAAAATTTCCTCCAAAAGGCTTAGCTGGTGTTGATATGTACCTCCTCAAATATAATATAAATAAAATAGAATAAAATAGGTACATATTTAACAAACTGAGCCAGCTTAAAAACTCCTAGTATATAAACTAGTACGAAAGAAACATATGCAAGGTGATTTTTTCCAACTTAATTAACTGTTGTGTTTTCCAATTGAGAAAGTTTTTGTGACGACTACAATGTGTGAATTTTTTACACTCGAAAAACAATGATTTTGTCAAGCTTATATAGCACAGCTCACCTGCAAGTCGGCAACCATAGCCTCCATTTCGTCAATTTTGCTCGATAGTTTCTTTTTGGTGCGCTCCAATTCGGTTACTTCTGATTTCTTCATATCCAGCTCTTTAGTGAGTTTCTGTATGTCGTGTTTATCATGTGCGGACAAGTCGCGTAAACGCACAAGTGTTCGCTTGAGGTGCGCATTTTTAAGTTGCATCTGCTTGAATTCAGTTGTGGACATGCCCGCATCAGCCGCTATATTGCCCATGGAGGCTCTAGTTTTATTTTCCATTTCCGCACGTAACAGTTCCAAGTCGATTTGAAGCTCCTCTATGCGTTCCTCCGCCGTATCGAGTTCCAATTTCATTGCGTCCGCTTTCTCCTCGGCCATTTCTTTGTCGAGTGTAATCATTTCAACGTTATCTTCGAGCTCAGCCATTTCGTCGGCGTGCTTCTCACGCGCCTCTATTGCGTCTTTGGTCTCCTGTTTGGCGCGTTGGAGCTCCCTTTGCAGTGATGCCTGTGTAGCCATGATTTTTGTGCGAAATTCTTGCATTTGCTCGAATTGAATTTTCATTTTATCAAATTCACGCAGACGTTCCTTGTCTTCGTTGCGCCGCAGCTTGAGTGTGTCTACCTTTTCTGTGAGGTCGGCTACTTGCTTTTGCAGCTCTTCAATAAGGCGCTGCTGCTCGGCAGATGCTGCCTTCTCTGCTGTTGGTCCAGAGGGAGGAGCAGTGAATGAGGGCGAACGCATCGGCTGCAAAGGAGTAAATTGCGGTTTGAGTATTTCAAGGAAACCCGTTTCCACGAAGGAAGCACGTTTGGATGAAGCATGCGAGCCGCTACCACCGCCCGTTTCACTGACGGGTATGGATGAATTGGAAGCTCCAGCTGCACCAATATCCTTATTAGCCGTCACCGAGGGCGGTTGCAAGCTCTTCCGGCCGCCACTGGAAATACTGGCAGTGCTGCCGCTACGCTCCATCAGCGACGAGGAGAGCTGTGTTCGCGATCCAAGCAGCGACTGGCGGCTGGAAGAGAGCGAAATTCGTGACCCGCTCAACCGTGCCTTAGTGGGTTGGGCTGTGGCTGTTCTACCTCCGGCATCGGTGATGTCTTCGGATTTCTTCGAATCGGGGGTTGCGCCGATGACACGCAACTGCGTTGGTCGCACAAACATTCCATAATTTTCGCCACACTCAAAATATGTTTGCCCCTTAATGGATCCATTGTTTTTACCTTTTGGCTCATCGAGTACCACGCCCACCCACTTGCCAACGGCAAAGCTAGTCATGCCCACATAGGCGACGGTACCGTGCAGATCTTTGCCGGTGATATCGACCCGCGCCCCTACTTTTAAACTCTTCTCCGACATTTAAGCCAGTTTCAAGAGGAACGTTAATATGTAAGTGAATGTATAACGGTACAAAGAGAGTAAAAAAAAACAGAGCTGGAAGAAAAACATGTTATAAGTGTGAATATTTTCAATAAAAAAAGATAAACTACAGCATTTGATTTTTATTTAGCAATAAGCAAATGCAAAGAAGAATGACGTAGTCCACCTAGCCAGCGAGACATCTTCGCGAACACAGAAATTGTGTGGCAAGTAATTAGTCATATTTTAGCCTGTTTTACGATGTTAGCCAACTGCGATGGACAAGCCCACTTCTTAACTTTTGAACTAACCAAATATTTTGATGCTGTTAGCAAATTTTCTTACTGCACTCGATATAATTTAAAATATTTTTCAGCAAAAAATAATTTTGTGAATTTTGACAATACTAAAAAAAAATTTAAGCCGTTCCAAATATTAGTTGACGACTGAGCGTTGATAAATTGACGGCGCTGAATTCTAATATGATTGTCAGATCAGCTGTACCCAGTAGCTGTTAAATACAGTAACAAAAAGTGGCAGCATTTTAAGTGGAATAACACAGAGTTGCATGCGGTATCGTTTCAAAACAAATATTTTTATATCATATTCTTCTTTATTCTTTTCTTGAAATGCTTCATCCTTTTTACCCTAATCTGCTTTGGAAAATACAATGATCTTGCTGTCGACACAAATGAGATGAGCACCCCTTGGGCGAGCTGCTGACAATAAGGTCTGCTGGGTAATAGAAAATGTGTGAGTTTCTCGAACTTACTTAACTTTTCAATGTCTTTTAAATTTTGAAAATAAGAAAAGGTTATTTTGAAATGACGTAAAAACCAACATTAACTGCGGTAAGAATTTTTTTCTTTTTTTACAGCCATACGTGAAAATAAATTGATTGATGATTATTATGTTGATAATAAAGGATGATTTTTCTGTTACTTGGTTTTTACGTTAATATTTCTGATAGTTCGCGTTTGATTCTTGACATGTGTCAAAGTAAAAAATGCTCAGTTTGGTTTGCCATTTCATCATGAATAGACTTACGCCTGAACAACGTTTGCAAATTATTGAAATTTATTATCAAAATTCGTGTTCTGGGAAAAGTGCGTTTAATCGCAAAATTGTCTTCAGCGACGAGGCTCATTTTTGGCTCAAGGGATTCGTGAATAAGCAGAATTGCCGTATTTGGAGTGAATTACCAGAGGTAATTCAGCTGCTACCAATGCATCCAGAAAAATGTACTGCTTGGTGGGGTTTATGGTCAGGCGGCATCATTGGGCAGTACTTCTTCAAAAGCAATGAAGGCCGTAGCGTAACGGTCAATGGAGAAAGGTACCGTTCAATGATAACAGACTTTTTTTCGTGTGATTTGACCCCGTTAGACTATTTTTGGTGGAGCTATGTTAAGTCTCTTGTCTAGGGACAAGCTAAACACGATTGCTGCTTTGGAAGCCAACACCAACATTGAACGCGTCATTGGTGAGACTCCGGCCGAAATGTATGAGAAAGTGTGTCAAAATTGGACCTTTAGAATGGGCCACTTGAAGCGTAGCCGCGGGCAACATTTAAATGAAATTATCTTTAGAAAGTAAATGCCAGGAATGGATTTACCGATCCAAATAAAAATTTCATTCACTTTTGTAAAATTTTTGTATTTTTTTGAATTTTCAAAAACCAAGCTCTTAAAAAATCACCCTTTATACATATTATATACATTTGGTTCAATATTTCAAAGTTGTTAAAAATTTGTTTTTTTAAGGGAAGTAGACGTGTATATAGTTCGATATTGATAATTTTTGACAAGAGTTGTTCTAAAGGGTACTTCGAAAGAGAATACTGACATTGACTTTTCATTTGAAAAGTGTAATGACCGAAAAACGGCCAGAATATGCGGCCAGGCATGAATCCGTAATTTTCCAATACGACAACGCGTGGCCTCGTGTTGCTAGACCGGTTAAAAAATGTTTGGAATATAGATGGAAAGTTTTAACTTACCCGTCGCAAGTCAGCAGCCCTCCGTCTGACTATCAGTTCATGCTTTGTTAAATGTATAACATGGTGTCTTCACTAACCATAATTCAAAGCAATGTTCATGCTTTGCTATCAAAATGTCTAGTAGCTAATATAAATGTCATACCAAAAAAGGTAAACATTTTGGCAACGCAGAATTTTTGGTATCAACCATGTCATAAGTTTTAAGTTTCTTACGATTTTGACGATTTTCTATTTATAAATTAACACAGCTTTAATTTAATAAAAGCGAAATAATTAATATCAGACATATTTACAGGGAATCTGAGTGTAAATATTCCTGCACGAAAATATATTTTTTGTTTTGCTGTTCAGAGCCATCCTGTAGAAGGAAATGCCTTAATATCATGTTCCCATTCAGCCCAAATTGAATCGGCTGAAGCTACGTTGCGAAACTCAATTTTTGGCATATGAATAAATGCCAAATGAAACAACGGAAATACTAAATAAAATTTAATTTATATATGTGATTGATTCATTGATTTTTATATCACATGTATTTTACAGCGACCACCGAAGTACTTCGCAATATTTAAAATTTTCGTCGATATTTTACACAGAAGAAATAAACAACGAACTGTCAAACGAAACAATAAAAGAAACCAAGTTGCCAATGGGAACGGTTTCAATTTTAGTTGAAACCATTTGCAATGGGAACATAATATAATAAAATATACCAATTTTGTGTTTTGGCACACCCATCAGCGTCTCTGAAATGAACATACACATTCTCTTGAATTATAGCTAGTCTGGACGCTATCGCCTCTCTCTCTCTCTCTCACTGGCAACAGTTGCCGTCGAGGAGACAAAATTGTTGTTGTTTTCCATGTATGAAAAATGTAAAAAAAAAAAGAATGAGACCGATGGAGGGAGTAATTTTAGTCACTGGCGACACATTTGCACACTCTCAATTTTGCACACGCCCACGCGGCAACTGTAGTTAGAGTGATACCGTCCTATGAACATTTTCAGGTGTACAATTTTACAAAAACCTCTTCCAAGGCAGGAGAAAAGAAACGCCTAAAAGTATGCAACTAAAAAAACTATATATTATATATCACAGCGATATAAATCATATCTTCTTCTTCATGGTTACTACCCAAATGTCTTATCATAAGTAATTCTGAAAACTTTGTTTTCGCACTATTTCCATTTTTTTATTTATTATCAGAGACTCGTGTTTGTAATAAATTTACTTATTTACCCACATATTTATGAAGCATATACATATTTATTGCTCATAAATTGATTCGCCTGACAGCATTCCAACTAGAAGCTCTATTATAGCTTAATCACATTAACAACTGAAACGCACTATAGCTGGATGTGATTGTATCAACCAACACACATTGAAATGTATACATTGAACATTTCTGTTTCTTCTTTTTTTGAGTAAAGCTAACATTTACGCTTTAAATTACCATTAATTCAATCATGTCATCTACGTGGATGATATATGTAGTACTATGTACTTAGCGCTTTGTGTGCAATGTAAAATTGTATACCATATGTATGTAATCATTATATTATGTAGGTATGTATGTTTATACATCTAGGTATACTTATTCGAATGAATATATGCATACATAAATGCCAATGTCTTTTTTTATTGTGCTAATTTTTCTATATAAATTATCAGAAAGCACCCTAAGTAAATATGTATGGTATGTATGTGTGTACGTGTCGCATTATGTTATCACTCAATTGAAGAGAAAAAGCAATGACTTTGTTTCGATATTCGCATTTCTTTAAAGCAAATGTATGTATATGCAAGCACATACATACTACAATAATAACCACAGCAATAATGCAATAATAAATTTAAATAAACTTTGAAGTACCCCTCTGGTTGTTTTTTATTTTTTTTTATAAATACTCGCATTCTTTTGTTTTTATTGCAAAAGTGCAATAAAACATTTTGTAGTAGATCCCATTTCAAATACTGTATTTAATGTTGCTTTAGTTACTAGTTGTTGCTAGTACTAAGTCACAGCTGAATTTTGCTTTGTTTTGTTTCGACTTTCTACTCGGAAATGGGATGATCGACGTCGATCAGCCACACAGTTGGCTGTGACATTTTATTCGTGCAACATATTCGCCGTCAGTATTATAGAAAATATTCAAACCGATATTTTGTCACTTGGTTTATCTGTCAGTGTGACATTGTGAAACAAAAAAACAAACACGCTTTTGGAAAGCTGTCGACAATCAATTTTCTTTTGATTTTAATCCGTAATATCCATTGAAAAATTGTGCAAATATTTTATATCCTTACTTTTTGGCCTCTGATAAGATAATAAGTAATAAACAATAGCATTGCAAATATGCCCGCGAAGGTGAGTGGTGATGTTGGGGCCTAAAATTAAGAAATATCGATAGTAATGAAATTAAATGTGGTAAATTGAATTTATTTATTTTATTTAGGCAATTTAATTTGTTTAGTTTACTGCTAATTAATTAATCATACTAAAGGTTTTTGTCATCGATGACTATGAAAATACCAAACAAGAAATGTTTGTCAACGTACTAACGTGCAATCTTCTCATTTCCAGAGTTAGAAACATATATATAAAACGCTGTCTTAATTTTCAAAAGCACTAACATACTTAAAACTTTTTCAAATCGAGTTTTTGATGGATTATGATTACGATTATCCATCCATTGACCATGTTTACATTAACTTCAGAGCTCAGTAACTCATTTCGACAGAGTCCACTCTCCCATGTTCGTATTAGAATGTAGTTAGAACATCGTCGCCTCATATTTAACGCTTACGAACTCTTTTGCGCAGCACAAATACTGCTGTGGGCAAAAAGTAGTAAGACTTTCTCATTTAAATTTCGCGCGGAAACCCATTCATCAAAATATTATTTTTTCAAGGTTGGTATGACTGTCGGTGACATCTGTGCCAAATGTCACATCAAAATAATCATTAGTGTTTAGTATACGCTTGTCTTTCTGAAGTACAAGAAGTGCATTTGGCGATTTTCACAATTAGTGAAATTATTCAACAAAGAAGTTCCATTAAATTTTGTGTGCGGAATCAAATTTCTGGTGCCGAAACGTTCAGAATGTTGCAAAAGGCCGTCGGTGATAATTGTATGTCGCGAGCAAGTGTTTTTGATTGGTACAAATTGTTCAAAGATGGTCGAGAACGCGTTGACGACGAACCACGTCCAGGACGGATATCAACATCAACTGATAATCAACACGTCAATAAAATCAAGGAATTGGTGCTCGAGAATCGACGATTAACAGTCAGAGACCTTACTGGCATCGGTGGAATATCGGAAGGATCAGTGAAAACCATTTGAAAACATCATTTGGGCCTAAGAAGAGTGAATGCACGATTGGTTCCAAAATCACTGCATTGGTTTTACGAGACCATTTTGCCAAAAATTCGACTGATATCGTTCCGCAACCACCCTATTCGCCTGACTTAGCACCGCGTGACTTTTGACTATTTTCTAAACTCAAAAAACCGCTTCGTGGACACCGTTTTGAGTCAAATGAAGACATTAAACATGAATCGCTAAGCGCATTAAAGGCTATTCCGGAACAATAACAACTTGACTTTAACAACTGTTTCGAGAATTGGAAAAAACGTTGGCACAAGTGTATTGGAGCCGGGGGGGATTACTTTGAAGGGGACGAAATAGATTTGGAAGAATGAATAAAAAAATTTTAAATTATGAAAAAAGTCTTACTAACTTTTGCCCACAGTAGTATTTACTGCAGGAGAAAATTAAGCACTGAGTGAAGGAGTCAAGAAGTTCCAGTTCTTACAAGTTTCGTTTATTTTTTATCATTCTAAATAAAATTTTGTACGGTTACATTATTGAAATGTCATTTCAACAAATGTCAAAAAGAGTCGAAAACTTTTTAACAAAATAAAAAATCCTGCCTCACGTATCTTTTCCTCTCTCCAGTATCCCCTTTGCCCGTAGACGTCAAAAGTAGTCGGCTCACTGAGGCTAACGTGAACATGGTCTCAGTCTGAGACCATGTTCACGTGAGGACTCACTGAGGCTAATGTGCACATGGTCATTTGCATTTCTGCCGAAACAACTTTTAGGGCCTTTGTAAATAAAGGCAGACCTATGTACATATGTAATTGATAATGTTTTATAGTTTCAATAGCGATATTCGAGATCTTGAGTAAATGGTCTTGTATTCTGTATTTTTCATAAATTTGATATTTGTAGTAAATTTTATATGTTTACAAAAACAAAACACATACGATTCTCAAATAAGTACTGCAAATAAGAAAAATACAACGGCCAGAGTTCAATGTAACTTTTATATAGAACGTTTTTGTGTATTTGGCAATCAGTTGACATGAAAATGTAATGCTGCCATATAATTTAAATAATTTCTGATAGGTTTTGAAGAATTTTAACAGTCTTAAGTTCTCCTTTAAAACTTTAAAACCGATTAACCTTGACATATTTTTACACATATCGTTAGCAAGAAAATAGTTGAAATGTTTTCAATTAAACAAATATTTAATAAAATTGTGTAAATTTAAGTTTTTTTCTTAGGCATCACTTCCATTTTATTACAAATAAGTAAACAAATGATCGACATGGAGGAGGATACCGGCTGCATTGTAAGTTTTCTATCTTTTTGTTCTGCTAAATAATACAACAAATATCACAAATACAAAAATTCACCATAAAAGCGTTCACAATCTGTAGGAAAAAGTGTAAATTAATAAAATACTACAAATACAATACTCACATATCGTGAATACCGCTACTAATGTATGTTTCTATTTGGAATTTTTATCATACTTACTCAAGCATGTAGTTAAACACTTGATTCCGAGTGGGGTAGTTTTAAGTTATTTCTATATGAGTTCACCCATTGTGATATTTTGAAATAATATAGTAATCGAGAATTTAAAAGCGTATTGACAGAATAATCAATGTAGATTATTCTGATTTCTTGGAGAAGGGAAGCCTTCTACAGAGTCAAATAAACCTAAGTATTTAGCTTTGTATGTAGAAAAACAGAGTTGCCATTTTAATCCCTAAGATTGTTTTATAATGCATATCACTAGGAATTAGGAAATTGCCTGTGTTTTTTTTAAAACTTTTCCTAAAATATATCACAAATACAGAGGCGGATTTAAACTAGTTGAGACCCTAGGCAAAAATCAATTTTTGTGGCCCTCTTAAGTTTTTTTTTTGTACTTGTGGCTGAATTTTCCAAATTTTGACAAAAGAATTTTTGATAGAAAAATATTTTGTTAGAAATTAAGGAGTGAGATCGAATAAATCGGATAACTTTGAAAGACCACTGCTTTGAAGACAACTACTCTTCATCTGAATGAAAAAATTCAAACAGTAGGCTTTGCGTTGGAGACATTCTGATAAAATACAATCACTTGTTTTTTGACTTGTGAACTTTTAGTTGAGTCATGTCATCGGAAGTAGAAAAACGCGATTTACGGCAACACGTTGCACTTATGCCAATGCAAGCAGCGCTGCTGGACATTTTCGTCGCCTACATTGTTTTAAGCTTAACTTTGTATGATTAGTCTTGGTTTGAACTTCAATCAATAAAGAGCTTAAGCTCTAAAAAATTATTTTTTTAGAAAAATAAATAAGTAATTATTCAACTTACATTTTTTATTACTTCACTCTCAATTTCAATCTCCATGTCATTGGTAATGGCAACGTAATCATCACTTGCACCTTCTTCTACACAAATACTCCTACTTATAGTATTTGAAAGATTAACATCGTTATCAGCTATTACTGGTAGTGAAACATTTTTATCTGTAGTACCGCAGTACTGGTAGATGGAACATTTCCATCCCAAGACATTAAATTTACAAGGGAGTTTCTTTGCTTTACATTTTTCCTTCATTTGAATTTTTTATCGTAGTGGGTTTTGTGCGCCAGACTCGAAAGTTCTTTTCATTTTAAAGTATATTTTTCAATAGTTTCTTTTTTTTTAATAAAATGGTATAATTGTTGAGTGAATTAAGAATTATTAAATGATGAAAGCAACAACGTTGGTCTTGGTAGTTTTAAAAGAAACTGTTGGTTGTTCTGAAAATATCAATCTCAAATCAGAATTTAAATGATGCTAATAGAAATACTCAATAAACACAAATAATTGTCCTCAATATTCAAAATCATGCAACGAAGATTTGATGTTAACGCAACCAAATTCAAACAAACAATGAAATGAAATGAATGAAATTGCATTTTTCAAACGAAATGTAGAAATGCAAAGCTTGCTTATGCTTGGTTCTTTTTTTTCCTCTTTGCTTTTGAAAATGTTCAAATTTTTATATTTACATTTGGTGTTTTGTGTGTATCATATATTTTATTTTGAAATGGCCTACTACAATCGCAAATAAATATAGTTCAGTTAATAGTATTAAATTTGAATTGGAGGTTTTAAACTCTTCAAAATTTAAAATCTCAAATTCTACAACTAGTTAATTTTTTTTTAAACTTTTTTTTTTTTAATTTTGGAAGCCCTAGGCAAATGCCTAATCTGCCTACAGGTAAATCCGGCGCTGCACAAATATAAATACAGGTGTAAGAATAATTTCTCCGCACCATTTGATACCAAAAGAGGTTTCAGACAAGGTGACTCCCTATCGTGCGACTTCTTTAACCTTATGCTGGAGAAAATAATTCGAGCTGCGAACATCGACATCTCTGGCACTATCTTCTACAAGAGTGTCATGCTGCTAGCATACGCTGATGACATTGACATCATTGGCAAAAACGCTCGAGCAGTCAGTGCAGCATTCTCCAACCTGGAAAGGGAGTCTCGTCGTGTGGGTCTAGTGGTGAAGGAGGACAAAACGAAATACCTTGTGTCAACAAACAAAGAGTCACGGCGTCTTGGACAAAATGTCACTGTTGACAACTACACTTTTGAAGTCGTCAAGGATTTCGTTTATCTAGGATCCAGCATAAACACCAACAATAATGTCAGCCTTGAGATCAAGCGGAGACTAACTCTTGCCAACAGCTGTTACTACGGGCTCAGTAGGCAATTGAGAAGTAGAGCCCTCTCTCGACCGACGAAAATAACGCTCTATAAGTCCCTCATCCTTCCCGTCCTAATGTATGGCGCAGAGACGTGGACATTGACCATCAATGATGAGAGGCTGTTAGGAGCGTCCAGTATGCGTGGACGACGTGTATCGAATAAGATGGAACGATGAGCTGTTTGAGCTGTACGCCGACACTGACATAGTCAAGCGTATAAAACTCCAGCGGCTTCGCCGGCTGGGTCATTTTGAGCGAATGGAAGAAAGCGCTCCGGCTAGAAGGGTGTTTTATTCGAACCACGGTGGGGGAACACGCAGAAGGGGACGTCCTAATCTCCGTTGGAAAGACCAGGTGCAGGGCAACCTGACTGCACTTGGCCTTATCAACTGGCGCCAGCGCGCGCATAGCAGAAGTGACTGGCGGAGCTTTGTGGAGGCGGCCAAGACCGATCATCGGTTGTAGCGCCAGCTAAGTAAGTAAATAAGGAAGAATAATTTATATTTGCGGGCCATTTTTAAGATATTGCGACCCACCATGTGCTGAGCGCTGGCCCAAAGCATCCCCAATTTCTTTGTGTTCTTTGCTATATCCAAAATATCCATTTTTTTTATTTTTTTTGTTAATTTCTTAAATTTTTTATTTTACACTCAACGGCAATTAAAAAGTTCCCACGGAGTATGTTCAAAAAACATTTGTTTCAATGCTTCCCCTTTTTTTCTAGATAATGCAATGAATTTCAAACTTAACACGAGACAAGTACCGTTATTGAGATGTTTGATGAAGGATTTTTTTTTAAATAAAAGTAAAAGGTTGTGTCAAAAGTTTGAACGTAAAAAGTTTATAAGTTTCAAAAGTCATTTATTCGGGTAAAAGTGCTTCACTTGAAAAAGAGTGTGAAATAATGGCGATTTTTAAACAAAATATTAGCAAAATGCAAATATCCCGTAGAATGAGGATCAGTTATGGTACATTATGCTGTGAGTAAGATCATTGCTAAGTATGAAGAAATGGGCGGTCATAGACGGAAGGAAGGCTCAGAGAAAGAGAAAGGCCATCAGCCCATTTAAGGCGCACGTGGACGGCCGATCCTTTCAAACCGACAACGAAAATGCACACTGAATTGATAACATCAAAATTAATAACCTGCAGTGTTCGTACGGCGCATAGAAATTTGAAGGAAAATTGTGTTTAAAGTTGAGAAATCCTGCTTAAAAAAGAAAAGGCGATGCTGACAGCAAAGATGATGTTGACATCAGGCTATCATGGTGCAGGGAACACGAAAATTGGAATGAAAATCAGTGTTATAGGTGTATACATTTTTACATCGTTTGGCCTGAGCAAGAACTTTCAAAGTCGATTTTCACACTTTTTCTAAGAAATAATTGAAATGTATTTGTTTCCTATACATATCTTTACTTTGTTCTATATTCCCTGTAAAATTAAAGTTAAAGACTTTGACCTATTTAAAATATTAGTATTATACTACTGTGGGCAAAAGTTAATAAGACTTTGTTCATAATTTCAAATTTTTTTATTCATTCTTCTAAATCTATTTCGTCCCCTTCAAAGTAATCCCCCCCGGTCCCAATACACTTGTGCCAACGTTTTTTTCAATTCACGAAACAGTTGTTAAAGTCAATTTCCGGAATAGCCTTCAATGCGCTTAGCGATTCATGTTTAATGTCTTCAATTGACTCAAAACGGTAACGGAGTCCACGAAGCGGTTTTTTGAGTTTAGAAAATAGCCAAAAGTCACACGGTGCTAATCACACGGTCAGGCGAATAGGGTGGTAGGGTGGTTGCGGAACGATATCGGTCGAATTTTTGGCAAAATGGTCTCGTAAAACCAATGCAGTGATTTTGGAACCAATCGTGCATACACTCTTCTTAGGCCCAAATGATGTTTTAAAATGGTTTTCACTGATCCTTCCGATATTCCAACGATGCCAGTAAGGTCTCTGACTGTTAATCGTCGATTCTCGAGCACCAATTCCTTGATTTTATTGACGTGTTGATCATCAGTTGATGTTGATGGCCGTCCTGGACGTGGTTCGTCGTCAACGCGTTCTCGACCATCTTTGAAAAATTTGTACCAATCAAAAACAATTGCTCGCGACATACAATTATCACCGAAGGCCTTAGGCCTTTTGCAACATTCTGAACGTTTCGGCACCAGAAATTTGATTCCGCACACAAAATTTAATGGAACTTCTTTGTTGAATAATTTCACTCATTGTGAAAATCGCCGAATGCACTTTTTGTACTTCAGAAAGACAAGCGTATACTAAACACTAATGATTATTTTGATGTGACATTTGGCACAGATGTCACCGACAGTCATACCAACCTTAAAAAAATAATATTTTGATGAATGGGTTTCCGCGCGAAATTTAAATTAAAAAGTCTTACTAACTTTTGCCCACAGTAGTAATTTTTGAGTTAAATAATTATAATAATACTTATCATTTAGACAATGAAAAACTCTTCAAATTGGCTTAGAATATTATTGCATTAATAAATATCATATGCATATTGTAATTTGGTTGAAAGACATTGACAAGGAAAACAGCAACACTTGAATGCAAGGGCTGTCAATGACACAGTCGTGAGCGACTGCATGCCAAATTTTTTAAATTTAGTTTTATTTGTTGATAGTTGATTTTAATACGTGGAAAAAAGCAAACAGATAACCTTGAAAAATTGCAACAACTACAACAACAAAATCGTTAGCTTAAGAATTTATTTTATTTCAACACTTTTTTTTGTGTCTATTCTTCTATTGCAGAAGAAGAAGAAGAAGAAATATTGTTCGTTTAATTTGAAACAACAAATTCGTTAGCTTAAGAATTCTTCTTGTTAAACACCAAAAAATCTATTGCAGAAGAAGAAGAAGAAGAAAATATTTCTTCCGTTTAATTTGAAATGGTTTTTTTTATAGTTTGTAGTAGTTTGTATATAGTTGATCCCTCTGTCGCGGCACAAAAATTATCAAACGCCGCCATACATAAAATAATAATTGTCATACAAGTCCCAATTATGAATTACAATCTTTTTTAATTCAAAATTTCATTTAGATGAATTCAAACTAGAGGCGGTGGCGTGAGTGGTTTTCGACTCACGATTACAAACGATCACGATGAAATTTTTTAAATTCACGTGCGCTCATGCTTTCGACCCTTTCATATTACTTTTGAATATTTCAGTTGTATGATATGTAGGCGTGGTTATTTCCCGATGCTGGCAATTTTTACAGCAATCTTTCTTTAGGCCAGCGTTTCGGAAATGGTGGGTCGTAAGATTAAAAAAATGGGGCGCAAATATAAATTATTCTTCTTGATGTATTTTACAAAAATACGTTGAAAAAAGTCGTATACTTTTTGGTTCGTAAACTAAAAGATATGCTTTCATGAATTCTGTGAATCCCGAATCGCAAATGATTTGATATGAAATGCTTCGACTGCTTCCTTTTGTTTTATTTTTATGGCACAACAGCCCCTTGAAGAGCATAGTCAGAGCTTCTCGTATCCATTATCCATGTTGTGCGTTTCAAACTGGTGCATGAATGGAAGGGACCTACAGTTTCATGCCGAATCCTTACGGTGGATTGGAATGCTCTTCTTAGGCAAATTTTACTCTTGGAGTTTTGTTAATGCCACCTGTCAAAAGTTGGTGCCGTGTAGCCTACTTTTTCAATTTTTACAGCTGCGCACCTCTTCTTTGTCGAATAATGAAAATGCCGCAGAACGAAATTTTTCATCAATTATTAAATTTATTGCAACTCTATCAAATAGTTTTTAGTATTTGCATACGAATTTGAAATTGAAAAGAAACAAAATATATTTGCCATAACAAAGAAATGAAACTCAAGAGATAAATAAAACGTCTTCATGGTGATTGTGAAATAAGAAAATAAGAATATGACATTTATTCCATATACTAGTTCCGCTATTACAGTCTGTTCAACAAAAAACGTTTTTCTCCAACAGACTGAATGTTACATTTATTTGAAAAAGTGTTTTATTTTTGAGAAATACTTACATATTATTATGGTTTTCGACAGGAAGTTTAATTGCTTGACATCTTTGGCAACAACTGGCAGCTAGAATTTCAGCATATTCCACGGAAAGAGACCTCCGCGTACTTTTGAGCAATCGAATAAAATGTTTTGATGATTATTATTTTCTTTTTGGATATTTTAGCTTTCATTAGAGCCCACACATTCTCTATGAGATTTGCATCTGGTAACTGAGAGGGCCAATCCAAATTTGTAATATTGTGATCCTCTTTCCACTTAGTGCATAGTTTACTTCTGTGTTTCGGGTCGTTATCTTCTTGTAATATCCAATCGATGTTATTTCTCCCATATAATAATTCAGCTGACTTTAATAGACAAGCCGTACACAACTTCCGAATTCTAACGGCATCTAAATTTTCCGTGAAGCACTGAAGAAACCCAAATCCTTGGGCAGAGAAGCCATGAACCTTCTGCGGATGTTTTACACTTCGTTGAATAAATTTTTCGCCATTTTGCAACCAAACATGTTTAATTTGATTTAACAACACAAAAGTGGATTCATCTGTAAATATTACTTTGGTCCAATCTCGATCGATGTTTGTGTAAGCCCACTGAAGACTCTTTTCAACATGCTGACATTTGAAAGCAATGGTTTTGATAAAGTACTGCTCCGTTTTATGCCTGATTGATGCAGTCTGTCTGTGGTCGCTGTGGCGTAGTGGTAGTGCGTTGGACTGCTACGCAGAGTGTCCGGGGTTCGAATCTCGGCACAGGCAAAATCAAAAAAAGTAGAAAAAATAATTTTTCTACACGGCACCACCTCTCCGCTCTTGGCAGGCAATGGCAAACCTACAAGTGTAAAAATTGCTATGAAAAGTTTTTCCTTCGCCGTTTGGATTCGGCTTTAACCTGTAGGTCCCTTCCATTCATGTACAAATATAACACGCACAACAGGAGTGGATGCGAAAAGCTCGGCCTAGGCCCTCCATGCGCTGTTGTGCCATCAAAAGTAAAGTAAAGATGCAGTCTGTCACGAATCGTGTTTAAGGATATATCCAACCCCTTCTCCATTAAAATTTTGTTTGCTTCCCTTAAACTGATCATTGGATTTTATTCAAAAAGCCCAACGATGACTTTATCCTGCCGCTTGAAGGTGGTAGTCTTTCAGTCTCTTCCTGGTTTGTCGTCAACGTTTCTGAATAACGTTCAGACCACCACTTAACAAATGTGCAAGTAGTTTTAAGATATTTTGCAGTTTTTGGAACTGACCATTTAGGCCCTTTAGGATGCTTTGTTAAAAAGCTCGCTTCAAAACGTTTCTTGAACTGCACACCCATTTTGTTTACACGTTTTACAGTGGAAAGTACAAACAGAACTAAATTAAAATGTATACGTCGATAGCCGCAGCAATATATTTATGTACACTTAGAGTTTTTTTTTTGTTAGGAAGTTGACTGAGTAAGAGAGTAACGTTTTTTGTTGAACAGACTGCATAAATTCTAACGCAAACAAATAAACAAAAGTATTTATAATTTATGCTAATAGTACCTAAAATCAACAGCGCACAACTTTTACAGTGGAAAATAGAAACGTGATTTCTGATACATTCTGTAAGAATTTATAATTTACAAAAAGTATGTAAATAGATTTACAAAAGCAAAATTGAAAATAAATGTAAATATTTTGTAAACAACTGATTAAAAACAACAATAGCAAGATCTTTTTTTTTTGTAAGCACGTGACAATAAAAGAAGCACAAAAATTTAGAGAAAACCGAGAGTGCGGAAGGGGTTGAGAGATCTTGTACTAACTACAACGAGAAGCTAACACAGCAACAATGCAACACATCGAACAAAGCAATAAGTAGCAAATATAAGCGATGGCGGACTTTGTACATTTCAAAAATATTGTTGTTGTATTTCAATTTGATTCGTAAACATACATATAAAATACAAAAAAAAAGCTTAAGGCAAACACAATAGCAACAACAGAAATCAACAGTAAAACCGTAAAGGCGTCGAACTCTACACATTCATACATATGTATGTAAAAACAAGATCATTGCTGTTATTAGAAGAATATATGGTATATGTATGTATAAATATGTATGTCTGTATATATGTATTTCTAGAATAGCAATCTCGTTGCCAATACTAATCTTTTCATAGCAACAATTTCGATTGCAAGTCAAAAAGCAAAAATCAATACATACATACATATCATAAATGTGTGAATGTAAACTTAAAGCCTTGACTCACTATATACAGTGTCGGACAATCAAATAAGAACACCTTGCACTATAAAACTTCCATTTTTTTTAAATTTGTTTATCGGACAGCTTAAGGCAAACAATTTGTATAGAGAAGAAAATGGTATGGTATATACTTTATAAATTTCTAAGTGGCAACACTACATTTAAATATTTCCTGGGGATTCCCAAACAAAAAAGTTGAAGCGAAACATTCGAAGGTGGGCAATCCAATAAGAGAACAGGAGACGAAAAAATGTATATTTTAAAAAGAAAACTTATATATGTTTATAATTTGTACTGGTAAGCATTTAAATGGTAACATTGAGGATAATTCAACAAATTAAATGTAAACTATTCCGTAATGTCACAGCAAAATGGGTCGAGCAAAGCACTGCAGCAAGGAGGAACGTGATTTGGTGTAAAAACTGCGAAATGAGGGACAAAGCATCCGCCAAATAACTAAAACTATTAGCAGATCTTCGACATTTGTCTACCAATCTTTATTACCTCATAAATTTCATTGCAAGGTAGGTAGGCCCCGCAAAACTACAAGTGCAAGTGACAATCACATACAAATTTTGGCGGCGCGCGATCCATTTAAGGCAGCTGACGCAATTAGAGAGGAGACAGCGGTTCAAATTTGTGCTCGATCAGTAAGGAGACGTTTGGTGGAAAAAAAACCTGTGTGGGAGAACAGCACGAAAAATACCAATGTTGACACAAAGACATCGAAAGTGTCCCATAGAGTTCGCTGAAGCGCACATTGAGTGGGATGTTTCAAAAAAAAATGGCCTAACGTATTATGGACAGACGAAAGTAAGGTGAATCTTGTTGGATGTGATGGCAAACGTTGGGTTAGACGCCCGAAAAATGCAGAACTGAGCCCAAAATATACTAGGAAGACGTTTAAGCACGGAGGTGGAAGCATCATGGTATGCGGATGCTTCTCTTGGTATGGTGTGGGCCATCTGTATTGGATAAAATAAACAAAGGACAGATTTCTTTACGTAAACATCCTTCAGTAGGTGATGCTTCCTTATGCTGAATGGGAAATGCTCCTGAAATGACAAATGCAACAGGATAACGTCGCAAAGCACACCTCAATCCTTGCGCGAAATTGGTTTTCCCATAATGGTTCTCCCGTTATGACCTGGCCTGCACAATCTTCTGACTTTAATTCAATCGAGAACTTGTTGAATATTGTCAAAGAGAAGACTAGCAGTACCAGAGCTAAAAACAAAGACGAATTGTGGCAAAGCATTCAAAGAGCGTGGTATTCCAGGCTACTTGCGCGTCTCTGGTGGAATCAATGCCTAGAAGGTGTAAGCCGGTTTTAATTAACAAAGGCTATTCCACAAAATATTAGCATTAGTGAAAAATTTGAGTCAAAATTTAATAATTTTTGTTTATTGAAGTGTTCTTATTGGTTTGTCCTTTTGAAATGTGATTTTATGTATAACTTTTAAATTTCTTTTTTTTTTCACTATATTGATTTTGTTTTTGTTTAAAAAAAAAAATTAAACTTTGGAAAAAATGAACAAAAGTAAAAACCTTTTAAATTTATCATAAGCCTAGAGAAATATTTTTTTAAGATTTTTGGTTTCAGAACAAAGTGTTCTTATTTGATTGTCCGACACTGTATCTACAATACTTCCCACCATATATATAATTCTCTCTGAAAATAAAAGGGGTGTGTGTGAACGTTTTCGTATGTATCCCAGTCGCAAAAGTTCTCCAATGACATTGTAAGCGGAAAGCGTTGGGCTATGTAGACAAGTAATGGTACTACATCTGGGATGTTCAAACCCAAAGTTGATACACCAAAGTCAACATAATTTTCGGAATCAGCACTGTACTCTTAAAATCAGTTTCTACATTCCTTTCAACATTACCTTAAATGGTATTATCATGCATCGAGTGAATTAATAACAAGAACTTTTTTTTTTGTTAAAAAAAAGGATAAAAGGATTTTTAAGTTGTATTCTATCCTAAGCATTTTAAAGTTAAAGCAAATTCTTTTCACTTACTAAGTTCACTTTTCACTTAGTAAGTGAAAAGCTATTTCTTCCATATGGCCAATTTTCTTGAACGCAAGTTTTCCATTCCCTTTTGGTCCTTCTGCTTGATTTTTTTTGCAATTCAGCTTGTACTTTGTCTGACATGCCAAAGAATGAAAGGCACAATAGAAAACTTGCCGGTACGAGCTTGTCGGTGCTCCTCCCTCTCGTCTTTCCTCTCTCGCCTACAAACTTAACTTGCTTTCAAGAAAACTTGCCGTGTGGAATAGGGGACAATTTTTATAGGTGATGACCGACCAACTGGGATATTGAGTAGACAACCTTGAATAGCTGCAAGAAAAGAGAGCTTTAACCCCGCTTCCGTAAACATAAAATTACTCTGTAGATATGTACATTTTGAAGAGTGTTTAATATTGAATAAAAACTTATTAAAAACTGATATACTGAATTTGATATATACTGAATTAGAATAAAGTAAAAAAAATAAAAAAATACTCTAGTAGTAAAATAAACACAAGAACGCTCCTCATCACAAAACTGAAATAAATGCGAAATTACGAATAAAACTGAGAGAGAGAGAGAGAGAGAGAGAGCTAGAGATAGTAAAATTAATAGTAGAGCTTTTCGCTTGAATTGTTTACAATTTTTATGATAACACAAGGAAATTAAATATTTTTGCGTAAACAAAATGCTTAAAATAATACAAAATAATCAAAACATATTTATGTTAAATATGTAGCCCAATAACATAATTACATAAAGCATATGTACATATGTATGTATGTAGATTTTTCTCTTTTTTTCTGCGAAATTGGTTTAGTATTTACAAAATAGATAATAGATAGATCATAAATAAATAGATCAAGTTTCAAGTATGTAGTATGTAGCAGCATAGATTAGATACAGGTGTATCTATCTAATGGACAATATTCTTCACTACAGACATACGACCTATTTGGGGTCGAATGCTACTAGTATACGGTCACTTACGGTCACTTATAAGTACGCACGTTCCATAAAATCCTCTTTATGCCCTACTTTGAATGCTTTACAGAAGGAATTTACATTTTTTAGTGCGTAGTTACGAGTATCAGTGTTCGACTGAAATGGAATTTTGAACCGAAATTGGAGTTCGGTTCAAAGGGAAACTGAAAAGAATTAAAGTCCATTTTGAAAAGTACTATCTATGTAAGATTCAAAATTTTTGTACCACTAGTTAAACGATCTTTTGAGAATGAGCAGGCGTATCTAAGAGAGTGAATGTTTATAAGTCAAAGATACACGTGTACACTTTTGAGCGTACATAAATCAAAGATATGTGTACGTGAACACTTTTTACGCACACGAATGTGTACGTAAAGGGTGTCCCAATATAAGTGTACGAATTTAATTTTAAAAATAAAACGCATATTGTTAAAAGAGCATTATAAAGTAGCCATGTTCCGAATAAAATATCCGGCAAATGGCGCCCGCTGCTCTGATCATAGACCCTTGCTCTTTAAATGAAATTTACAATGACATTTTGAGAAAGATTGATGACACGTTGGATCTCGTCCCTGAGCTCAGGAATTGTTTTGAGGTTTATTCGCATAGACCTGGGATTTCACAAAGCCCCAAAGAAAGAAATGGCACTACCTGGCCAGTTGATATCGGAATTTTGAGAGATGATTCGGTCTGGAAATCGTTGCTCTAATAAATCGTTTGTTTCATGCGCGGTTTATCAGGTGGCGGTGTGGTCCTGCTGAAACCACATGTCGTCCAGATCCATACCGACCAGTTGAGGCTATAAGAACTCCGTTATCCGTTATGTTTTTGTAACGAATGCCATTCACAGTCACAAGCATTTCCGGCCTCATTTCCGCAATGATAACGCATTGTTCCTTTATGTAGAACTCCATTTTTATTAATCAAAACAGTCGTAGACGATAGCTGTTAAATTTCAGAGCTGCCATTTGCATAGACAAAAAATTAAACGAAATTTAAATCGTGCACTCTTACTTCGGACACCCTTTATGTACTCGTATGTATGTACATTAGAGCGGGTCGCAAAAAAAAACCCCATAAAACCACTCCCTATCTGAAAGTTTATATTGAGAGTATTTCGAAAAAAAAAATTTTTTTTTTGGATCACCCTAAAAACAGCCATAATGAATTTTTGTTTATAACTTTGGCAGTTGACGTCCGATTTTTAAAAATTATATATTGTTGTAAAACGCTCAACGATTGCTACATTTTCTTCTATTCATCTCCTAAAAGCATTTTTTTTAATTTGAAAGCTCTCCGAAAATCATTAAATTCTTGACCAAAAATTGTTTCATTAGTTTAATAAACGCAAAAGTTATAGCTGCTTAAATTTTGGTGCAATTCTTATTTTAAGTACTTAAATAATTTAGATTTTTTGATGTAGCTCAAACCAACAACCAATAGAATTATTATTAGGCCTTTTAATATATTCAATATTTATTGTTATTTAAAAAATTATACATTAAACGTTAAAAAAAAAAACTTAAACTAACGGCATAACGCCCATTGAAATAGGTTCAAAATTACATTCAACCTGAAAAATATGTAAATAGATACATTACCTTTTATTGACAAAGATTATATGCCAGGAAAAAACTTACTGGATACTTTTCGGAAGACAAAATTTCAGATCCTAAGGCACCTGGCTAGATTCCAGGACCCTTTTGCGTGCCAATGTAATGCGTACGCAACGCTCTGAGAGGCAACTCATTAAAGTGAAATAAACAAACATTCCACTGCAATGGTCGTTGCAGATGTCGTTCTATGCACGCATTTACTCCCGTTTTATACCCAGTATTGACAGCAGTGCCGTCGCAACTGATTGCCATCAAGTGGTCTAAGGAATAATCTTTAGCATTCAAAAAGTTTGCTATTGCTTTCTGAATTGCTTCTCCGGTGCCATTGGTTGGAGTTACATAGGCAATAAATTGCGATTCAGGTTCCCCTTCAGTATTGTTATGTGTTCTTCTCTCTCCCTCATTAATCTTACTGTGCTTTGAACTATTGTTTTCTTCAACGTGACATCCTTTTTGCCATCGTATGGGATGCATTGCAAGAGCGTATTATTTGGAACACTCACTTGAAAACTTGTACTTATTAAATCTCACAATTTTGATGAGTTTTGCACAGACACTGACCAAAAAGTATAAGCTTTTAGGCGAAAGTGTTTAATCAAATTTTTACAAACATATTTTACTGTAAATAATATTTTTATTTTTAGTAAGTTGTACTAAAAATTTCTAATATTATAAGAAACAATGTATGAAAGTACTAAAATATGAATCGCACCAAAATTTAAGCATCTACATATAACTTTTTCGTTTATTAACCTAATGGAACACTTCTTGGGCAAGAATATAATGATTTTCTAAGAGCTTAAAATTTTTGAAGAAAAAAAATTGCCCCGGAAGATTGGTGAAGAGTTATTGCCTGAGTATTTCCGTGATTACGCTGTACCATGAGTGCGGTTGCTTCGCCCTTTCTAGCTACATAGCTCGTCTGCTTGTTCGTTCCTCTCTATTCCCACGAGTCCAGGGAGAAAACTTTCAGATGGATTTTTGACTCTGAGTACGCAACCTAACTATTACAAATGACTTCGGAGATGAACAACATAACGGATATGAAAATGTATGTAGAAAATGTAATCATTGAACCTTTTACAACAATACTTACTTACTTTTAATGGCACAACAGCCCATGGAGGGCCTAGGCCGAGCTTTTCGCATCCACTCATGTTGTGCGTGTTATATTTGTACATGAATGGAAGGGACCTACAGTTTAATGCCGAATCCGAACGGCGAAGTGAAAAGCTTTTCATAGGCAATTTTTACTCTTGTAGGTTTGCCATTGCCTGCCAAGAGGTGGTGCCGTGTAGAAAAATTATTTTTTCTACTTTTTGATTTGGCCTTTTTTTTGTGCCGAGATTCGAACCCCGGACACTCTGCGCAGCAGTCCAACGCACTACCACTACGCCACAGCGACCACTACAACAATATATCATTTATAAAAATCGGACATCAACTGCCAAAGTTGTAAACAAAAATTCATTTTGTCGGTTTTAGGGTGGTCCAAAGTTGTAAACAAAAATTTATTTTGGCGGCTTTTAGGTTGGTTCAAAAAAAATAAAAAAAATTGGTTTGAAATGCTCTCAACATAAGCTTTCAGATAGGGGGTGGTTTTTACATACTTTTTTTTTTTGTATGGGGACCGACCCGCTCTAATTTACATACATGTATTCACCAAAGTAGTCATAATATTTATTACTTATTGTTGTTCTTATTGTTGACATAAAAGCTTTTCTTTAATATTTGTAACGTAAGTATTTGTAACCTCTATTGATAATATAATATACCATAATTTGCAAACATTTTTACTTTATTCCTGAAATCATCAAGTAAACAAACACAATGCATTTATTATTTGCTGTTGACTGTACCTAAGTACTTCAGAGATAAAACTAATTTCATAAACAAAGTAAAATAAAACAATAAACAGAAAGGCGTGTTTGTATGCTAAAACTAGTTGCTGTTGCTGTTGCTCTTGTTATTGTTGTCTTTGAATTTATATATAAAAGAAAACGAAACGCGCATATTAGTATAGAAAAAGCATTGTGAAGAAAATCAAATAAGAAATAAGCTTTTTCTTTGTTGTTTTTTGTTTGTGTGCCAAAAAGTTTACGTTAACGTTCGCTCTCATAAAAGAGCGGCAGAGAGAGAAAAAGTTACCGATACAGAGAGTGTAAGCCTCAGGAAGTGGCGAAAAAAGCACCACTTATATTGCGGTTGTGCTTGCGGCCAAGTGTACAAAACAATTTCATATTTACGGCGAAAAAGACATAACCTTTCAACAACTGGTGCAAAATAAAAGAAAAATTTAAAACTTAATATCACAAATATTACTAAAAACAAGAAGGAACTTGAGTGCTAGCATATTTTTGTCAGTGTAGACAAAACGAATTAAATAAGATATTAAAAATAATATAGAATATGCATAAAAAAGTAAACTCTAATAAATACGCATTGAAATTGCATAGAAGGAAAATGTACTTTTAAAAAAGAAGCAAGAAGATTTTTCAGTTTTTCTACAATAATTTTCGCTTCCATTCTTCAATTCAGCAAAGGAAGAAAGTTCTGTAACATTTCCAATCTTTCTATTCAATTAAATTTGCAATACCAGAAAAAGAATCAAGTGTATCTACTATTTTTGCTCGGCTAAAAAAGACAACAATCTCAACAGCTTATCAAAATGTCAGTTCCTGTGCTCTTGACCATTTTGGACTCTAACACCGACAACGATGCGTTGCTGGATGTGCTGGATGAGCATATGCAAAACGTAAATATTCATTTATTTTAGTGCCTAACCTTTGACCTTTTCACCACCTTTCGCTACACTGCTGCTTGTTTCGAATGAAGGTCATCCATATTAATATTAATATGCATTTGTTATTTATTAGCGGTGTTTCCATTTCTGCGGCATTGTGGGAATTTGCATGTGCCACGAGGTTTCTCTGCTCCTTTCAGTTTTCTTTACTTTGTTTACATACTGCTCAATACACTTGCCGAATTTTTATTCAGCTATTTCGCTCATCACCACATACCACCTGCATATTTATTTAATCGATATTAGCATAAGTTGTAAAAAGCTTCGTTGATGTCTTGTGCCGCATGTAGCAAGTTTCTCATGTGATGATTCAATCTACACTAAATACACTGTGAGAAAAAATATATTATATTATTTCGCTATTGTTGCTACAGTTGGTTGGCATTGAGCTTAAGTATAGGTTAACAAATAAACGAATAAATACAAAGGCAAAACGTGCAGAAAAGCAGAAACTTTACTTTGCGAAGTACAGTCACTCACAAACATTTAGAAAGTATGTATTGAAATGAAAAATTCGAGCAGTTCGTGCTAGGGCAACTGCTAAATACATTGAGTGAAACAGACGATTTGATTTCTATAAGTTTGGTTGTTTTTTTTAATGAGTATTATTAAGTACCTGTATATTCTGGAAATAAATTTCATTAGTTAATCTAAATTTGTTCATTAACATTTCCGTTATTATTTTGATTGAACTTTGGAGTATAATGATTTAATAACAGTATTTTTGCAACAGAGTAATTGTGGTATAATATTGAAAGAGGATGTTGTTTTTGTTTATTTATTTATTTCTTTATATAAATTATAATTTTTAAAATTTTGTTTATTTTTTGTATTATAAAATCATCAATAATGAGGTAATAAGGAGGGAAAGGAAGGGGGTAAAGGGTTGATGTAAAATAGAAAAATGTTTATCTCTTCATTAAGAATATCTTTGCGGGATACAGTAAATCTCTATCTCTTGATATTTATATACATACATACATACATACTTACTCATTAATTACGTTGACATGACAACACTTATCTTAAAAAGCGGATAAAAAAAAAACAGGACGTGCTGGACCATAACCATCTTCAGGAAAAATGTTCCTCTTTGAGTATTTTACCATTGTGACTCTGTTGCACCCGAAAATATTTTATTTGTTGGATTATGTATTTATAGAAACAAAAATGTTCATATTTTGATGTTTCTATTAATTTCTGACTATTTTTCGTATTTAAAACTGCGTCGGATATTCACAGTCGTGTAGCTTTTCATTTGAGTTTACAGACTGGGTGGACAAAGAGTTGTAGCAAATTTTGAAGTTGAATACATATACATATGTATATACATAAACACAGTCATGAATTCTAGGAATGAATAAAAGATGCAAAACTTCGAATGCAGAAACCACATGATTCAACAAAATCAAATAAAATCGTATAAATTAATAATTTTTTAATTTAATTCTAGGCTCCATTCTTCGTTCAATACAAGACGAATACAATAGACGATCGGCTTAAAGACAGTCACATAGTAGGTGTATTAACTCCACGAAGTAAATGATGTATTTCAATAATGAAGTATTAATTATAATTACCCAAAATTTATAAATTTTTGATTCAAGTTTCTGCAATCAGTGATTCAATACATTTAAAAAAAAATTTGTTTCTGTATTGTGATTGTACCACGATATGTAAGATCTATTGTCTAGTCTAATCTGCCTAGACTACCTCATTCCCACTCCCGGATGCTAATTCAGTACTGTGTTCTTGGTATTTGCCCAGACATGCCATTCTTTTGTGAATATCAATGATCCACAATGCACTGGAATATGCTTTGACGATTCCTTCTCTTCGTTGCAGAACGTACATATTAAGTTACCCTCAACGCCAATTTTACAGAGGTATTCTCTGAGATCGCAGTGTCCAGCCGGCTTACCAGCTATCTAGTTCTTATTATAGTTACCTAGAAGCGCTTAGTAGAAACCTCAGTCCCGGAAGATTGGTGAAGAGTTACCGCCTGAGTATTTCCCTGATTACGCTGTACCATAAGTGCGGACGCTGCGCCCTTTCTAGCTACATAGCTCGTCTGCTTGTTCGTTCCTCTCTATTCGCACGAGTACAGGGAGAAAAATTTCAGATGAGTTTATGAATTTTGACAATCTCGATAATTTAGTGGGTAGCACAATAAACTTTCACCCGGGAGGTGGCGGTTTCAATTCCAATTCCCTTCAAAATGCACTTGTTTTTTTATTAAATACAGTTTCTATACATATTTTGAAGTAGAATGTGAAAATTTGGTCAAAATATCTGCTGCATTTTTCATGAGCTTTGGATTTGAAATACACATCGGTCGTTTGCTGCAAGACTATCATAAATCAAATACCAAAATTTTTAAAAAATTATTACTGTATCTCATGAACTCTTCACGTGCGAAGTATATTTGTCGTTATCAATTGTATGGAGTGAAAGGTAAATTGAAAAGTTGAAATGCGTTTTTCTCGAAATATATGTGTTTTGAATTATGACAGTCTTGCAGCAAACGAGCGACATGGCTGGCTGCTAAAATGTATCTTAAACTAAAATAATAATAGGAATAATGATATTTGTGCAAAAATCTACTAGTTCAGCGAGATTGGAGCAATCCTGTTTTCATGGATCCTTGATTTATGGATTATGGCCAGTGATACAAATATAATTTTCAAAGGTGTTGTATTATATTAATACGAATTGTAGAGAATAAATCACTAGTTATTTATGCCGGGATATGAATGTAATCATATTATTTACTGTATGTAGGAAATATTCTAGGAAAAATTATGAACTCATTCATATTTTACGTGTTTACTACAAAAAACATACAAAATATTGATAAATTCACTACACTTCATAATCATCAATAGCATTCAAACAAAACTAGTATAATGAACAGCAAAGAGTGAGAAGAAGTATAGTGCTTCCTCCACAATATATAAACATTGTATGGGTATTCAATGACGTTAATGCGCTGTACGATAAACATGCACGTTTTTTACGGTGCATTTACGTTTTTGATTGAATACCCATAGTATAGACAGAAGTTTTGTTTTTTAGCAATTTTTATTATCACATTTATTATTTGCTTTGTTATTATTTTCAAGGTTTTAAAATAATTACAATATCAAGGGAAGCCAACCTCTTCCCTCTTTACCCACACAAATCAATAAATAAGGTACTTACAGTTGTAATATTGAAAAAGCTGTTAATGCACATGTCAAAAAGGCATAAATCAAAACATTTGCAAAAAACAAAACTAATTTAAAATTTAAAAGTAATAATAACATTTAAATAAATAATAATAATATTAATAAATAAATATTCTTTGATGAAAAACGCAAAAATTGCAGTTCTCTTTTAAAGTTCTCCCCTTCCAATAATATGGTAATTTTAAACCATAACAAGGAGAATGTTGTGTCATGCTTTCAACTTCATTCGTAATCAATGACATCAGCTGTGCTGCTCTGCTCTCTTGCTCTGCTCTCTTGCTTGGACTCTTTTTCTTTCCTCTGCTACTATAACGGAGCATGCGTTCTCTTTAAGCTTCCATTTCTATGATATCATAGACTGACAATTGAAACAAGTGATGACATAAATAATTGACATTTTGTTTTTGTTGCAACAGACAATTAAAATTTAGAAAAATTAAAAAAAATATTATTTTGTAAAGATATGTGAAGTGTTTCAAACAAAAAAAAATTTGCATTTATTGATTTTTCTTTCTGTTACAAAATATTGAAAATTTATTCGTGAATCTAATTATCTACTACTTACTTCCTTATTTATTGGACGCATACGTGGACGTGCGGAAAAAAATGGCAAAATGTTCTCGGTAGTGGCAATAAATCTTGGCATCAAGAATTGCTGCTACTTTCTCTGCTATAAATGTCGACAATATTTCCTTGATGATTGCAAATGTGTGCCAACAACATAAAATAAACATAAAATTGAAGAAAAGTACTGAAAAGAATTAGAACAAATATTTTAGCAAATCCTAGACAAAGTGTCGCATTAAAAATTGGCATATTAAGAAAACAAAACAAAGCAATTTAATTTGTTTATCGGACATTTCGCAAACTGAATTGGGAAAGATTTATGCTAAAAATAAATACAGGTGACACTAATAGCCAATAGTCGGAGCTGGGCTGTCAGTTTCTGCTGCTACGTCAGCATATGCGGAAACACACGTGGTATATGAGGAAAATATCACGTAGAATGGTATATGAGGAAATATTTTAGTACCCAGTGAAAAATTTTGAGGGGTGCTCTTTTGCTGCTTTTAAAATGGATTCGCATATAAATTTATTAATACCAATGACTATAATTTAGCGTCGACTACATTGAATGTGGTAGACAGACAATTACCATATAACTCGAATAAAGTAGCAAAAGTTTAGAAAGTGTTACGATTTATGTACTTTGTAATCTCTTCATACATTACATTTTAAAACTAATGAAGTGCTACTTTTTCACGAATTTCTTGTACTAATAGAATTTCTGTGGTCGCTGTGGCGTAGTGGTAGTGCGTTGGACTGCTACGCAGAGTGTCCGGGGTTCGAATCTCGGCACAGGCAAAATCAGAAAGTAGAAAAAATAATATTTCTACACGGCACCACCTCTTGGCAGGCAATGGCAAACCTACAAGAGTAAAAATTGCTATGAAAAGCTTTTCATTTCGCCGTTCGGATTCGGTATTAAACTGTAGGTCCCGTCCATTCATGTACAAATATAACACGCACAACATGAGTGGATGCGAAAAGCAAAAAGCTCGGCCTAGGCCCTCCATGGGCTGTTGTGCCATTAAAAGTAAGTAAAAGTAAAAATTGCTATGAAAAGCTTTTCACTTCGCCGTTCGGATTCGGCATTAAACTGTAGGTCCCGTCCATTCATGTACAAATATAACACGCACAACATGAGTGGATGCGAAAAGCAAAAAGCTCGGCCTAGGCCCTCCATGGGCTGTTGTGCCATTAAAAGTAAGTAAAAGTAAAAATTGCTATGAAAAGCTTTTCACTTCGCCGTTCGGATTCGGCATTAAACTGTAGGTCCCTTCCATTCATATACAAATATAACACGCACAACATGAGTGGATGCGAAAAGCTCGGCCTAGGCCCTCCATGGGCTGTTGTGCCATTAAAAGTAAGTAAAGTAAAGTAAAGTAAATAGAATTTCTGTACACAAATATTTACTGTATGTAAGTGCCTCATGTAAACGGACGAAAATCCGCTTTCCTTGTTTTACCGCTACCAGTTATTATTGCTATTTTTCAATAATAGTGATAAAATCGCTGCTATCAAAATATCATTACTTATTTACATATGCCAATGAGATTTTTATTCCGTAAATGTATTCACTATTCTTTGTAATAAAAAATTATATAGATTGTATATCTTTTGTTTAACATTCTAAACTTTCTTCTATGTTTTAAAAACATACTTTCTAGTTTAAATGACATTACTTTAACGATAACTATAACGATAAATTCCTAATTATATTTGCACAAACATTTCGTCTGGCCGGTGTTCTTTTATTTGCAAAAGCTTTTGAATAGTTTCGAAATTTCTTTGAAATATAAAAAGTATATTTGAACATATGCCAGAAAATATATGATCAGAAATATTACATAAAACAGTATATAAGTACATACATATGTATCTATGGTATAGCGTATGTATGTATGTGCATGTGTGGTTTTGCTAACGAGCCATGCCGAAAGTATGAGACATTCAGTTAAATTTGCGCCTCATTGAACTTCAGTGTCACAAAGTAATTTTTAATAGCAATCACACTTTTAGCTGAAATCAACGAATTAAAAAAATTTTTTTTATAATTGTGTGTGTTTTATTTGTTGCAACTGACATTTAAAAAATACATAAATAGAAAACTTAAGTTATAGAAAATAAAGAAGAAAACAAAATTAAATGCGCATAATTTTTCGAAAAATTTATGTAAGAAAAAACATTATTAAGAAATGTGAAAAACGATTTCAACAACAGCAGCATCAGCAGCATCAGCAAACAATAGCAACATCATCATCATCATCAGCTTTAGTGAAACAATTATTGTTTCAAAAACATTCCCGTATCTTAATACAGGCTCAATGTGTTTACTATGGCAGTTGGAATAATTCATTTGATTCACAGCAGCAACAACAGCAACATCGACATCGACAACAACAACAACAACAACAAAATGTTGTTACTGAACGACATAACTACGCAAACAGTTTAAATAAAATACACGCAAATGAGGTAAAGTTACGGTATATAGGAGTAGGATAGCGTTCTCGTCTTGTAGTCCTTCTTCATTATTTACATAGATTTCAATTGAAGTGACTGTGGATTTGTTCGTTACGTAAATCAAGAAGGGAGTTTCTAAAAAAATTGCATTGTTATTTGTGTTAGTTGACATCATTCATGCCATTGGATTCGTTTTCATTGAATGGCACAAGAGCCCAAAGTTTTATGCCGAATAGGCAATTTTTACTCTTGTTGGTTTGCCATTGTCTGCCTGCGAAGAGGTGGGGGCCGTTTGGAAAAATTGTTTTTTCTACTTTTTGATTTTGCCTGTGACGAGATTTGAACCCCGGCGAACACATTGTCATGTCATTTGGCGTTTAGACAAATATAAAGTGTACTTTAACTAAACAATTCGAAGTGTTTTCTTTTTATTAGAATTAAAGTATAGTTTAGTTTTTTATTTTGCCTGTGAAAGAACACCTTATTACTGCATCTTTAAATTGAACTAAGCGATTTCCTGTCAAGTTTTATTTCAATTTGTCGAAGAGACTACACGGATCCACAGTTTAGGTTTGCTTTAGCTGCTAGTGTAAAAAAACTACAATACTTAAAGAATATTCTAAATTATTTGAACAGTCTAGCGGACTTTCAATTCGTGATATTGAACCTTTGAACCGTCGCAGCTTTTGATATAACTTCAAAGGTTGGTTTCCTATGGATGACCGAAATTACGTCAAAACAGATGAACGTTGAATTACACTGTGCAAGTTCAAAAGATTGGCGAAAAACATTTTGCAATATTTGAAGGTCCTTATAGTTATATGAGACATGAACTTATACATAAGTGTCGTAAGTAGGGGAGGCATAAAGAGGATATATATATCCTTAGAAAATATAGAAATATTAATCCAATTCGCCTTTTTTCGAACCATCGCATGGAACCAGAAAAAATATACCTCCATTTCAAATTCCCATTTACGCCATTAGTCTACATAATATGGGGTCATATATAAAAAGTATCCGCGATTTTTGTCTTCATGGAAAACCAATTTTAATCAAGTATATACAGGCCATTATTATTAATGACATTTTGTAAATTTTCGGGTAGCTTCATAATTCCATCGGTGTGGAATTTTATTTGTTTATCAGCGAAAGACTTAGTCCAGAGAGACCGAAATAAATGATAGTCAGACGATGGTACAAGGGTGGATGCGTTAAAAAATCCCCAACCAAGTTCCGTCAATTTGTTTCGAGTCATCAAAGAAGTGTGTGGCAGTAGAGAACCGAATTAACCGTTGCACCCGGCTGGAGCAGTTCGTTATAGACAATTGCCTTCCAATCCCACCAAACACTCAACATAACCTTGTTTGAGGTCAATCCAGGCGTCTTTGCGTCTTTAAATGATTTCAAACTGTTAAACTGTGGTTGATGTTTAGTGCCTTCGCTATCTTCCGACAGTTTGCGTGTCGATCTTACTCCACCAGTTGCAAAATATCATCGGCTTTTTCAGTGACTTCCAGTTCAACTTTGATATCAAAATTTCAGGAATGGAATCGAGCAAACCACTTTTGGATGCGGCGTTCACTCACAGCATTCTCACTGTAAACCGTGCAAATTTTTCGGCATGTTTTTGCTCCGCTTTTACCCTTTCTATAGTAATAAAGCATAACTAGCACATTTCTTCAGATATTTCCCACATTTTCAAATCAATGTAACTTTTTACACTAGCGACAAATTACACAACTGTCTTCACACAAAATGTAGCCTGAAAACATATTCACCTTTCAAACAATTTGTTCGTTTGATATAATCGGACTAGTGCTGCCAGATTTGTGAGTACCCAGAACATCTTGTAACGAAATACCGCGGATACTTTTTATATGACCCAATATAAGATGCAAACAGATTAATTTACCAGGTATACAGGTATGAAACCGATAATGCCATCTCTGTGTCGCTAGACAAAACTATACGCTCTGTCAAACCAAATCATTGGCGCCATTTCTTCGCATTTAGTTTTGTCAACAATATTCAGTTCATAAACAATCAAGTTTCATACAACAACATATTTTTTTTTCGCACATAAAACTGTCGAATTTTGTGCCTACAAACTACGATATGCGAACATCATTGATTTTCTGTTTCCAATTGAATAAATCTGCTTTGGAATCTCATCGAAAGCTTACGGCCAGCACGCTCTGGGCAAAACAAAACACAGTGCAACGAGTGGTTTAATAAGTTTAAAAGTGTGTATTTTGATGTGAGAAACGAAGAAGGTGGAAGACCAGCAAAAAAGTTTGAAGATGCCGAACTGCAAGCTTTACTCGATGAGGATAATGGTCAAATGCAAAAACAACTTGTTGAACAATTAAATGTGACCCAACAATGCATTTCGCAACGTTTAAAAGCCATGAAATTGATTTTGAAGGTGGGAAGATGGGTGCCGCATGAAAGACAGCAAGAAAATCGAAAAACCACCTGTGAAATGTTGCTAGCCAGGTACAAAAGAAAGTCATATCTTCAACGAATTCTTACTGACGATGAAAAATGGATCTATTTCGAGAATACCAATCGTAAACGATCATATGTTAAGCCCGGTACACCGGCCAAATCGACAGCAAAGCCAAATCGCTTTGGAAAGAAGACAATGCTCTGTGTTTTCTGGGATCTGCGAGCCAGTGTTATCTGGTTTGACCTTCTGAAACCAGGTGAAACAGTAACGGGTCAACGCTACCAACAACAATTAGCTTATTTTAACCGTGCTTTGCGCCCAAAACGTTCAGAATTACAAGCTGGGCAACACAAAGTGATTTTTCTTGATGACAATCCACCATCACATCGAACAAAACAGACTCGGGAATTGGTAGATTCGTACAGCTGGGAAGCCCTCCCCCATGCTGCTTATTCACCATAGTTGGCTCCATCAGACTACCACTTATTTTCATCAATGGGGCACGCACTTCGATTCGTATGAAAATGTGAAAAATGGCTCGATGACTGGTTTGACTCAAAAAACGAGCATTTTTCTGGCGAGGCATTCACAAATTGCCAGAGAGATGGGAAAAATGTGTAGCTAGCAATGGCCATTACTATGAAGATTAAATGTATAACCATTTTTCTTAAATAAATGTGTAATTTCATAAAAAAAAAAAAAATTATCGGTTTCATACATGTACACCTGGTATAATCAAATTTAATATTTTTCCACATTCTTTCGATTTTTTTTTTTTGATAAAATTTTACCATTTATCAATATTGTTATCTCGAAAACTCTAACTAATCTGTTAGCTCCATTTCTTTGGTACAAATTATTTCAGATCAGCCATCAACACATTTGCCCAAAAAATGGAGGTTCAACTCCGAGCGCAGTGTTATTATTCGTCTACTTCATTTATAATAAAATCACCCACAGACATGTTCTGTATAGCTTATAAAAATCGAAATTATTTACTAGTCTTTAAAAAAAAACAACACTATATCACTTAGACTTTATTGCTACCATATTTGCAAGTCAATAACACTTTGCACTCTACACGCCCCATATTTAATTTTAGATTTAAACACGCCATGCAATTTAAAGGTTGATATTAAAATTTGCAAAACGTAATCCAATAATATATGCATCAATTTCTAAAACAATTATTAAATATTTTATTGTTGTATTTCTCTTGTTTTGTGATTTATAAAGAAAAAAAACAAATACGAATCTCATATTTTAATAAAGAACACAAAACAAATTTTCTACCTCGTCATTGCTTATTATAAAAACCGACCAAAAACGAAAACACGTGATGTTAAAAGAAAAAACAAAAAAAAAAAAACAATAAACAAGAAAAATGTAAAATGTATATCAAAAAATATATTTTTTTTTTTTTTTGTATGCTTTGTGATTAAAAAATTTGTATTTTTTTTTTGTGTTTTGTTGAAAAGCTTTAAGGTTAAATTTATTGAAATTTGCAGGAAATACTATAATTTTTGAGCGAATTATGTGTTGTTTTTACTCTTATTAAATTTCTTTAATTTTATTTGTCTTTAGTTTACGTCAACAAATTCGTTGAAATCGAATACAAACCAGAAAAAACCTGTTTCAGTTGAGTTATTATATTTTATTTTCTGTTTTTATATCAATATTGGATGAATTTTGTGGTAGTAGATATACTCGTTTATGGTATTTATGTTGGTTATCTAAAATAGGATAAACACGCGTAGAAAAAAAAAAAATTAAAAGAAAAAGTAAGACGCCCTAAAGAAGTTTACTTCTTCAGAACATTTGCGTTTAAGTTTCTAACGACTTTTGTTTGAAATGTCAAATTTGACGAGAAACTGATGGGCAGGACCCTCTAGCAATGGAGTATGACAAAAATGAGGATGCTTTTGTGTGTTCACTTAATTTCACATACGATACTTCTGATAGAAGGCGCTGCCCATCATTACACATATGCATTCTCATTTCTTTCATACTCGATTGATAGAGGGAGCTGCCCATCATTTCCGTGACAATTTTCGCTGTAACGATCATCTTTTACCCCCGACCTAAATATAAAAAACTATTCTGAAGTAAACATAAAAATCATTTTTTTTAATGAAAGTTAAATGAATTTTTGGGTATTTCCAACGAAGCTAAATTGTATTCATAAGTTTAATTTTTATATCGAACTTGTACATACATTTAAGTTTTATTAAAATTCAATATTCATATCGCTCGTTTGCTGCAGGACTGTCAAAAAACCTACAGTAGTTTCAACAAGTAAGCAATCGGCTTAAGTCACTGAAAAAATTAAGGTATCTGAAAAAAAAGTACACAACATTTTGAAATGATTAATTATTCATTGCCCAAATATATTAATATGGCGTCCAGTCGCCAACATTCTTTGTAATTTCATTACAACGGAAATGCATGCTATCGACTAATTTTTCAGCATATGACCGTGTTAAACTTCGCCATATTACCCTAAGAAGCCGTTTCAAATGATTTATTGAACGTATCTTTTTTCCACGTAGTTTTAACTTCATAAGAGCCCAAACATTTTCCAATGCAATGAAGATATGCCGTTTTCCTCTTTCCAACTGCTACACAAGCGACTGCGACATTTTGGGTCTTTGTCCTCTTGAAGAACCCAATCTCGGCTTCCTGCCCCAAACCACATATCCGTTGATGGCAGAAATCCACGACAGTATATCGTGGTCATGAAGTTGGCATCCAAATTCCTCGTGAACATGATTAATTTGCCAAATCCTTGTTTTGTGAAGCATCCCCAAACATGAACCTTTCCTGAATGTTTCACTAATCGCTGGAGCATCTTACCATCTTTAGTGGACCAAGCACGCTTAATAATGTTTGTCATCCAAAAGGAGGATCGTCTGTGAACACCACTTCGCTCCAATCGTCATCCACATGTTCAGTTGCCCACTCTTGGCGTTTTTTTTATTTGCTTTGCAGTTAGCAAGGGTTTTACCGTCGTTGCTCGAAATTGGATCTGAAACTCCCTCAAACTGTTTCTTATTGTATTCAGAGAGACATTTATGCCCTTTCAAGTCAATTTTTGTTTAGCTGCTTTCAAGGATATGGCTGGATTAGCTTCGAAAATCCTCTTTATAACCTAGTCCTCCTGTTTCGAGGTAGCTCTGCAAATGCCCCGTTTTTGTCAAGTCGTCCACATTTTTGTGCGCCAAAAAGTGTTGGTTCCAATGCTGGACAAACGCCTTCGACTTTTTTAAGTACTTCGAAACACTCAAGTGGCACATCTTGGGACCTTTTGGATGGGAACAAAGAAAGACTGCTTCAAAACGTTTCCCGTATACGGAACTCATTTCTTAAATATGCTCTTGAGACGAAAGCGTGTAATGGACTGTTTCTACAATTACATTGCGAAAATCAAGTTTTTTGCAAATCAATGCGAAAAAGCCGATTGCTTTCTTCTTGAAAGTACTGTATATGGTAGTCTGAGAAAATCGTATCATAAACTCTTCAATTTACTACATACAATTGGTAACGAGGATTATTCTTTTCGCGTGAAGAGTTCATAAAATACAATTTTGATTTTTTTTTTACAAAAGATAAAGTTATTTCTGTATACTGTATACTCAAAAACTGATTTTCTTCTTTTTGATTTTGCTTTGCGATTGTAACACATGTGAAATTATTGTTCCCAGCTGATCACTCTCAACTTGTTTATCTCTTTCAAAGTTCATGTTCAATCTGTAGTTAGTTCACTGCTGTGTGCATTAACATTCACAACATGTGAGCGAGCATGTGAATGGGACTATGAGTATAAAACACGCAGTGTCTGTCTATCTGCCAGATTCATGTATTCACATTGAGCTTGTACATTCTTCACTTCAATTCACGTGTTCAAATGAGTTTTGAATAAACAAGGTTTTCTTATACAATACATACATAAATGTAATGTGTTTTTGTATGTGTATGTGTTTTTCATAGTCAAAAGCGCCATAAATTGAAGATGTGCTAATGATATCATATACTGTAAATATGTACTATATTATTTCTTATTTTCTTGTCATTAATTTATGGGGTGGTGTATTTGTGTATTATTTATTTTAACTTCAATAACATTGAGTCTGCTGAAGCAGTCATATACTACTGTGGGCAAAAGTTAGTAAGACTTTTTAATTTAAATTTCGCGCGGAAACCCATTCATCAAAATATTATTTTTTTAAGGTTGGTATGACTGTCGGTGACATCTGTGCCAAATGTCACATCAAAATAATCATTAGTGTTTAGTATACGCTTGTCTTTCTGAAGTACAAAAAGTGCATTCGGCGATTTTCACAATGAGTGAAATTATTCAACAAAGAAGTTCCATTAAATTTTGTGTGCGGAATCAAATTTCTGGTGCCGAAACGTTCGGAATGTTGTAAAAGGCCTTCGTTGATAATTGTATGTCGCGAGCAAGAGCAAGTATTTTTGATTGGTACAAATTGTTCAAAGATGGTCGAGAACGCGTTGACGACGAACCACGTCCAGGACGGCCATCAACATCAACTGATGATCAACACGTCTGGTCAATAAAATCAAGGAATTGGTGCTCGAGAATCGACGATTAACAGTCAGAGACATTACTGGCATCGTTGGAATATCGGAAGGATCAGTGAAAACCATTTTAAAACATCATTTGGGCCTAAGAAGAGTGAATGCATGATTGGTTCCAAAATCACTGCATTGGTTTTACGAGACCATTTTGCCAAAAATTCGACTGATATCGTTCCGCAACCACCCTACCACCCTATTCGCCTGACTTAGCACCGTGTGACTTTTGGCTATTTTCTAAACTCAAAAAACCGCTTCGTGGATACCGTTTTGAGTCAATTGAAGACATTAAACATGAATCGCTAAGCGCATTGAAGGCTATTCCGGACATTGACTTTAACAACTGTTTCGAGAATTGGAAAAAACGTTGGCACAAGTGTATTGGGGCCGGGGGGGATTACTTTGAAGGGGACGAAATAGATTTGGAAGAATGAATAAAAAAATTTGAAATTATGAACAAAGTCTTACTAACTTTTGCCCACAGTAGTATGTACTTGTATTTACCAGTGTATTAATGTAATCACATTTCACTTGTACCTAATAATGTAATGTAATCAGTCAGCTAGTAAAGTAATTGTAAATAATAGTGCGAAAGGTGAATTAGACTTTGTTTTGAAACATTCTTGAGTGTGGACTATTCGTTGATAAAGGGTGTTTTTTTTAGAAGTGTGGTTTTCAATCTGGCAATACTTTTTTCGGAGTTGGTCTTTTTGACAGCTGTCGCTAGATTTATCCTCAGTTTGGTTTGACATTTCAAGAATTGAAGCCGAACGACCATTAAGCGCGTCGCACGTTCGGTAAATGGGGCCAAAACCAGATGGCCACCGATCCCGATTTTCACAAGAAAATTTTGTTCAGCTATGAAGCTCACGTATGGTTGAATAGGTATGTTAATAAGCAAAATTGTCGCATTTGGAGTGATCATAATCCACTTGCCATTGTTGATACGCCGTTACATCCTCAAAAAGTCACTGTTTGGTGTGCTCCTTCGCAGAGGGAATCATTGGTCCATATTTCTTCAAAGATGAAGCCGGTCATAATGTTACAGTCAATGGGGAATGCTATAGAGCCATGATTAATGACTTTTTCATGCCTGAATTGGAGGATGTTGATGTGGACGACCTTTGGTTCCAACAAGACGGCGCTACATGCCATACAGCCAACGACACAATCAATTTATTGAAGGAAACTTTTGGTGAGCGCATTATCTCCCGTCGTGGGCCTGTGGCGTGGCGTCCAAGATCGCGCGATTTAACACCGATGGACTTTTTTTTGTGAGGTTATGTGAAGTCGCTAGTCTACGCAGATAAGCCCGAGACGATTGACGTCTTGGAACAGAATATTCGACGCGTTATTACTCACATACGGCCCGGCCCCAATTGCTGCAAAAAGTGGTCGAAAATTGGGCCTCTCGGCTGGAATTTATTCGAACCAGCCGCAGTGCAGCCATTTGCCCGAAATCGTCTTTGAAACATAATGGCAAATTCTTATCTTTATAATAAAGCTAAATTCTTGGCCAAAACATTAAATTATATGCATTTTATTTCTTCTTGAAAACCACACTTCTAAAAAAAAAAACACCCTGTATATCTATTAAGACTGACTTATTGCCATCACTAACTAAGTACTTCCTTCCACTATTGTAAAACAATGCAAAGTTTCCATTAGAATACCTCTGGCTAATCGTGCAAGCAACCTTTGATTAGGTTGCCTGAAGATAAGAAAGTTGAAGCATTACTCTCTCGGGAAGCACAGAATATATAATTTTACTTGAGATGGAGGGTAAAAAAAACTTGTTTTGCATTCGTTTCTATATACGATTACAATAAAAGCGTTAACGACCAAGCGTTTTCATCTTTATTTTTTATTTTCATTATATAGACAATTGCGAATTGAATCTAGAATTCTGAAAATAATTACAATTAGTGAAAACGTGACAACGCGACGATTAAGACAAATCTCGGAAGCTTAGCAGCTTAGAAACCTTAACAATTATTTCTATAGCAATTCGAAAATGTTCAATCGTGCGTTTTTAACATTTGCTCTTTTCTTCTATTCTTCTTTATTGCAACAGTGTACCTCATTTGCGGAAGCTGCCACTGTGATTTCACCAAATTATGTTTCCGGTGGAACGACGGTGAATGAGCTGCTTGGCATTGATGGATCGCAGGCGAGCTGTGAGCCGGTGAGGCGTCAGTTTACGGTTCAATTGAATGTAGAACCAGATGCGAATGAACACGTCGGACTGACGGGCGATTGCAAGGCATTGGGTGAATGGCAGCTGGAACGTTGCGTTACTTTGTGCCCGCATGCGAAAGTCAGCCTGCAATGGACCGCTGATATTATGCTGGAATCGTGTCGCAACATTAGCTATCGTTATTTCATTTATGTACAGGATAAACAGGGACGCAAGCAGATACGACGCTGGGAAACACAGCTGCAGCCGCGCGTATTGCAGCCATGTGATTTAGAATGTGACGGGACGCAGCAAGTGGATCGTTTTGGTGAGGCAGCCGATGCTGGTGGTGCTGGTGGTGCTGGCGGTGCTGAGGCGCAGGTCAATCGTGGCTGGCTAACAAATGAATCGATTGTGCAGTTGAAATTTGAACGTGAGAAAATGTTTCAAGTACAAGATATCGATCGCTTCGATCCGGAGGATATCCAAATAAAAGTGGTGCCATTGAGTGATGACATGGAGACGGCATTGGAGCACAGGGAGAGCAGCATTAATGTAGAGGTTGCTAAGATGAAATATGGTGAGAGTCACTTGCACTCACAGCAATCGTATGGCATCTCGTATCGTCGTGGTGATGTTGTCGTTTTTCATATTACCGTACCAAATCCATTGGAGCATCCATTCGCTGTGCTATTTTACTCGGCCGACAACAGGCCATTGGGTAAGGCTATTATTGAGGCGGCCCAATTAACCGGAAGCGGAGGTGTGCTTGAGCTCAATATCACAGAACCCGTCCAAGAGTCGCAGGCGACAATTGCGCGTCTTACTCTGCCGTACCTGATTGTTAAACCATTCGCTGATACAACGCTCGACTTTCGCACCACGTACGCACATTATTGGCCCAAGAGCTGGCCCAACTTAGATGTTGGCCATCGTGGCAATGGACGCAGCTATCTAGCAGATCCACCAGCTGAACGTGAGAACACAATTGCCTCGTTCATGAGAGCCTACGAAAATTTCGCCGATATGATTGAGTTGGATGTCCATCTGACGGCCGACGGTGTGCCAATAATCTACCATGACTTTGGTGTACGCACTGCGCCACAGAGCAAAAGGATCACCAGCGCCAATCAGCTGGAGTATGTGCTCATTAAGGATTTGAGCTATGAGGCATTGAAGAATTTGCGCGTTTTTGCTGTGATCAATAATGAACCAGTCGAATATCCATCACACAATTCCGAGTCTCGTGTGGATCATCGCATATTCCCCAGTTTGGTCGATGTATTGGAGGGTTTGCCCAAATCGCTTGGCATCGATGTTGAAATAAAATGGCCTCAAAAGCGCGCATGCGGTGAGCATGAAGCAGATCAAACTATTGACAAGAATTTCTTTATTGATCGTGTACTCTCCACGATAATCGTGCATAGCTGCGGACGGCCACTTATCTTTTCCAGTTTTGATGCAGACATTTGCACGATGCTGCGCTTTAAACAGAACATTTTCCCCGTTATGTTTCTCACTATGGGACAGACGAAGAAGTGGTCACCATTCATGGACTTGCGTACGCGTACCTTCGAGCAGGCGATAAATAATGCACAAGCTTTTGAGCTGGCTGGCACAGCCCCACATGCTGAAGATTTCCTGGGTGATAACGGTGCGAAGATGATGCAAATGGCACGTCAATTGGGGCAGATTGCCCTGGTATGGGGCGATGATTGCAATTCGAAGGAACGTGTGAAATATTTCATTGAAATTGGCGCTACGGCTACGTGCTACGATCGCACTGATCTTCATATGCCTGAAGGCAAGGAGCGCTCTTTCTTCAACGAGACGAACCTCTTATCTGAGTTCGAGGGACAATGTCGCCGTTAAAAAAGTTGAACAAGAAGCGGACAAATACGTAGAAATAGAATTTTAGAGGAAATGGGCGGGTAACTTAAGCTTGTTTTTTTTTTGTTTGCAAATGCAGAAAACATTTTGTTTTGTAATTGTGATTTATTTGCAAATGATTGATTTTTAAATAATTTTAAATCATTAATATTATACATGTATATTTTTATATACCTCCCTACAAATTTATTTAAATAATAGGGAAAGAGAAAGAAAAAAAGAAAAGGAATGAAATAATCTAAATTTGATTTGATGAAATTGCAAATGCTAAATTGTAATTATTTGACATGTTTACAACTTAACCAAACAAAAAGTAGTAACATATATTTTTTTAGATATTGTTTCAATTTAAAATGAATTTAAAGTTCGCTGGCGAACATATTTATGTAGAATCTAGAATATATACCCTAGCATACCCTAGAAGAAGCTAATTGTAATAAATAGTGAATACAATGTAAGGAAGAATAACTTTCGGCAGCCCAATGAGAATTACCCTTAAACTTTTGCATATTTCAAATTAATGTTTTCGATCGCTTCAGCATTCTTCTAATAATACTTTGATAAGCCAGAATCAATGTATTTTTGTAATATACATAAATGCATATCTACATACATCGATTTTGAACAGACTGTTTCTGACATCAGATCTCCAGAATGTTTGAGTCAAGTTACAAGAAATTAATTAATTAATTTCAATTCATAAATATTTTTAAATATAAGTTGGGGTTGTTACTTTCATGTAACAACATAGCTTAAAAACTATTTAAATACTAATTATATTTGGGATAGTTAAGAACATGTTAGCAATCAGGATGAATAGGGCCCATATACAGCCAGCTGAACATGCTGATTCTAAAACTATTCAAAAGCACAAGTGGATTTCTAGAAGCAGTCACAAACTCAAACTTTCCACATCTGGCCTACCTGTTGAAACTTATTAGTTTTGGTAAATTAGTTGATAGTTTATTGTGATATTTCGCCACTGTACCATTTTGAGAATATTTATCATAGGAATATGTGCGGCAGTTGGAAAAAAGTAAGAAATGATTTGAAGTATATCGAAAATTGGCTCACGGCAAGGTGAGTTGTGATATTATTCCAGCTAAGACTGCAGACTGCTGCAGAGAATATATTCGATTGCTTCTTCATTGATGGGAAGGCTACGACTGTAAGTATTAAGGAAAATGTAAATTTTGACCAATTGGTCATCATCTAACAATCAGACCTTCCAAAAACTAGTCGTAGTACTCGTAGTTCAATTTAAATTTTAATCATTTAAATCTTGCTTGATAAACCGATTCGTTAAGGGACACTCACGTTTATAGTAGACAAACTAATTTAAACTTTCATAAAGTGACGAGTTTACCAAAATGCTTAAAGAGATCATGCCATAAAAAAAAACTTTCTCATAAACAAACTAAATCTGATATTAAATCCGAAAAAGTGTCGCCAGTATTTAAATTAATTTTTTGATCATCTCGTTGACAAAGATTAGTGATTGTTGATTGAATTTCTTGTTGAAACTTTTAGAAACTCAGAAAATCATTTAATAGTTCAGTTGTATGCAAAAGTTATTGGCTCTTCCCATTCACAAATTGGCTAGCAAAATAATTCAAAGTAAAAAGTATGGATACCTAGATTGTTATTATATCTGTATGGAATCCGATTTGTGTTCTTTCTTCAGTCAATTTACCAAAGATTAGAAATAATGTTAGAAAAAACGATTGTGTTAAAATTTAAACTTAGGGCCAATTTCATAGCTGTTGGCTTCTTAGATTTTTCTTCAACGAAGCGCCCAGTTTTTTTTATTCGGTTCTTGATTCGAAATTGAAGTACCGAAATTTCACTGCGAAACTGGCCCTTAGTAATTTTAGATCTTGTCGACAATAAAAATTATTTAATAATTTTAAATTTAGAAATATTTAAATTTTTAAGACAGCAACCTAAATTAAATTTACTACAAATTGTTAACCTAAATACTATTTATAAAGAATTTTTAAGTAATACTCAATATTTTATTAATTAAGTACATCGTTTTTTCTTTAGAACATCAAATAATTTTTTAGAACTACTAAACTAAGTTAAAAATTGATCTCAGCAAAAACGAATCTTATCAGGTCTTCGATTCGCGTACCTATTCCAAGGTTTTAGAGTTTTCTATGAAGTGTGTAGTTAAAAAAAAAAATTCAACTTATATAAATCAGTTGAAATTGGTCAATGTAAAAGGATCATATCAAAAATATCACCTGAACTTAAATTTGATTTAGCTTATCATAAGTAATTTGCATACTAATAGAATAAGATTTAAAGCAGATATTGAGAATTTAGAATAGCGTAGTTTGTAGTGCACTCAAAAATTTTATAAGAAACGACGTACCCACACCAAGGTTTAAGAATATATGAAGATCTTAATTCACTTTGAACATCTGAAATATTTTTTCGTACAGCAACTTTCAAAATTACAAACATCAAAAACATATTTACAAACTTTTCTCAAAAGTAATTACTGTCAACAATATTTCAAATTTGGCCTGGACCTCAGAAACTATTCTACACTCTAAATATCACATAACTTTTTTTTTAATTGGTGAAACGGCATTTTGAAAAAAAATGTGAGGACCGTCAATAAAAAATTTTCAAAATTAGATCACGGCTTCTGGTATTTGGTAAAAATGAGTTAAGATAAATTTCGAATGTGGAGGAGCTGTGATTAGATTGATATCAATCACTTTAGTACTTATTTTCAATATGTGGGACTTTGTTTGATTGATTCACTGTGGCAATTGAAGATCTACTCCTTGGTGTCTAAAATTTTGTTTTTGCAATCTCACGACTTCCAATATTATTTTATTCAAAGGCATATCCTAATGATAAGAATCTTATTAAGACTGTTACAAAATCCGCGAAGGCTTAATACTCAAGGGTTTTGCACGCGAAGCTTGAAATTGTGGAAATTTAAGAAAACAAAAAAATCACGAAGGCAAAGGAGGGGCGCTGCCGCACACCCTCTGAAACGAAACCCCATTTTGCATTCAACAATGGGTTAAATTTTTATGGTTGTTGTATCAAATCCGTATTTCATCAGCATCACTCACTCAGCATCACAAAACTTAAAAACATATAAAACATTCGCAAACATTTGTATGCGAAGTAGGCGTGGTTATTTCCCAATGATGATAATTCTAATATTTTAAACTGAATTTGGATTCATCTGAGAATAAAACAATTCCATTGTTCTACTGACCAATTTAAATGATATCGATTAAATTTTATCCATCCATTCATCCTTCCATTCATGTACAAATATAACACGCACAACATGAGTGGATGCGAAAAGCTCGGCCTAGGCCCTCCATGGGTTGTTGTGCCATTAAAAGTAAAGTAAGATTACATTTTATGCGTGCTTTGAGATTTTAGTTAGGCTGTGGTTATATTCAAAGTTTACTCGGCGAACATCACGCTATTGTTGTTGCCCGAACACGAAAAGAAAGAGCTTCTACTCACTCTCACACCGAACACGATATGCTGGGTGCAATGTACACTGAGCACACCGAGTATTCACGGTTAGCCATGAGTTATTCTACAAAAAAGGAACAAAAATGTATTTAAAATGAAAGAAAACATACCAAAAAATGTACATAATTATTTTCATATGCAGAGAAGCGAAGTTGCGATTTTTTTTTAGTTTTTAAAAGTGAATATTAAATATATTATTAATAAAACTATTGAAGAAAAATCATTTTATTGTCATAATTTTTCAATTATATTGTTAATTTCACGCTCCATATTAATAAAATCGTTTAAAGTTTTTTGGTATACCATTTAGTGTTGCCGTTGCGCAAAAAACTTTATAACAAAAACAACTGAATTTCGACAAAAAGCAACTCTGTAACGAACACCAATGTAACCACTACACCCAGCACGAGAGTAAAATTTGATGAGCTCGTCGAACAGCGAACACCAGTATAACCAGCAGCTTACTTTAAAATAAATGCATTGTTGATTGCCCAAAAGCTTTCAACCCCAGCGGGCTTAGGTGCTGGTTATATTGGTGTTCGCTTTTCGATGAACTCATCATATTTTACTCTCGTGCTCGGTTTTTTTTTTGTAATACTATATTGTTCGCAACGGCAACGGCAACAAATGGTATACCAAAAAACTTTAAACTATTTTATCAATAAGGAGTGTGCAATTAATAATATAATTGAAAAATTATGATTATAATATGATTTTTCTTCAATAGTTTTATGAAAAATATATTTAATATTCACTTTTAAAAACTAAAAGAATTCGCAACTTCGCTTTTCTGCATATGAAAATAATTATGTAAATTTTTGGGCATGTTTTCTTTCATTTTACATATATTTTTGTTCCTTTTTTGCAGGTTTGCATTTTTTTTTAAACTATTTTACATACATTTTTGTTCCTTTTTTGTAGAATAACTCATTGCTAACCGTGAACACTCGGCGTGCTCGGTGTACATTCCAGCCAGCATATCGTGTTCGGTGTGAGAGTGAGTAGAAGCTCTTTTTTTCGTATTCGGGCAATAACAATTGCATGGTGTTCGCCGAGTAAACTTTGACTATAACCACAACGTTATAGTTCTTTGAACTGCTTCGGTGTTTACTTTCAGATTGAGCGTTTTAACCGCGCTGAGAGCCGACATGTCAGGTTGCTTCTTTGATTCTCTGACAGTGTATCGTTTGAGCACTTCCGGACAATTGAAACTTTTTTATAATGAATTTTATTGATTTTGGCAAATCGAACTATTTGCAAAAAAATTTCTTTTTGTGATAATCCAATTTGATATAATGTGATAGTTATGATTTTAAACTCTGTGGAGTAATTTTTCTCAGCCATTTCAGAATTAGTCACTAAAATCTAATATTTAATTTCAGTTAGTTCAAAATGTTTTATCGCGTGATTTTTCGAATGTTTTTGTTAGTTACCTTAAATTTTTTACAAATACAAAAGTAAAAGAAGTTCAGATTTTTCTACTTAGTTGTATTCTGAAGAACAATGTCTGTAATTACATTTTAAATGCTTTTATTATAATAATTTGACTTGCATAAAAGAGAGAGTGAATGCTTGCAGTCAGTACAATATGTTTTGTCCGACACTGTTCCGACTTACGATGCTTAATTGTGGGCGTTAAAAAGCAGCCGTTACTCGATCAAAAACAATTTACCCTGCACACAGATTGTGTCGTATTAATACATCTTCTTCATATGAAAATATTGTTCTAACTTTACTGCTCCCTTGAAAGTAGGTTCCTTTTCCTTCCCATCTATGTTAGGCCCCCAAATTTAAACTTCAAAAACACATAATATGGTGAAAAACACTCTTAAGGTGTAAATGAGCTGAAACGCAAGTACTATAATATTAAATTTATTTTTCTTTCAAGATTTTTCTCCAAAGTTCATTAATTCGTAATTCCTTTTGAAAATGCACTTTATAGAAAACGCATAAACCAAAGAGGTGAAAATAATAAGAAAAGTGTTTAAAAGTGTTCAATACTCAAAATATTTTACTCAAAATGTAAAAAATAATACATTATACTAAATATTAATTCTAAATGAAATAAGCACTCGTTTTTATTTATGAGAACTTTAAATATTATTGGCTTCCACTTGTTAAACAAAACTTCTTGTTATACGTGTTAAACTTATTAAAATTACAAAGAAAAAAAAGAAAAAAATTTAAATTAAATCAAAAAAAATATAAATTTTCAATATACCTTTTTACAAAGCACAATAATCTTAAATTTTTATACTTCCACACTTGCCAGCACCAATTCAATAGTAATCGCTTCAATACAAAAATAAATAAATATTAAGGAAATGAGGAAGTGAATAAAAAGGAGATACAATTAAATATATTTTTGCAATATTCAGAATTAGAATAAAATTAAACTAGAGCTTAGTGATGGGCGAAAAGTTTTTCACAGCGCTTCAAATATTTGATCTACCCATGGCCAAAGTGGTTAAATTCACTTTTCTATTTTTATAATTCTAGAACCAAGACATTTGCTTGATGAATTGATTTCTATTTAAAATCAGCTTAAAACACATTTCAATCGATTTGGCAAATGGGTGGCTCATTTAAAAGAGCATCAGCACATGGCTTTGGATCTAGGCCATCATTACTATGAAATCCAATATTTATACAGATAATTACTTACTTTAAAAACGACATACATACCTTATACCATATACTATTGTAATTACCTACTACATGAAAATAAAGGTCTGTGAAAATAAATTAAGAAATCTGTAAATGTTTGTATAAGCGAAAAAAAATAATAAAAAATACCTTATGTATGTTTTGTATGAAGTTCAATAATGGACGTTTCTGTAGGTTTTTGTATGAAGAATAAAAAAAATCGGCACTAATTTTCTAAAACAAAAAAATATAACTCTATTAAAATCAATAAAATATTTAAATGAGAAATTTTCATGAAAATATTGCAATTGTGTTTTATTTTATATGGTATATCGTTCATTTGCTGCAAGATTGTCATAACTAAAAAAAAAAAAAAAAAAAAAAGTGCTTCAGTGAGACGCCCTAGTATACTACCGTGGGCAAAAGTTAGTAAGACTTTGTTCATAATTTCAAATTTTTTTTATTCATTCTTCCAAATCTATTTCGTCCCCTTCAAAGTAAAGCCCTCCCGGCCCCAATACACTTGTGCCAACGTTTTTTCCAATTCTCGAAACAGTTGTTAAAGTCAATTTCCGGAATAGCCTTCAATGCGCTTAGCGATTCATGTTTAATGTCTTCAATTGACTCAAAACGGTAACGGTGTCCACGAAGCGGTTTTTTGAGTTTAGAAAATAGCCAAAAGTCACACGGTGCTAAGTCAGGCGAGTAGGGTGGTTGCGGAACGATATCAATCGAATTTTTGGCAAAATGGTCTCGTAAAACCAATGCAGTGATTTTGGAACCAATCATGCATTCACTCTTCTTAGGCCCAAATGATGTTTTAAAATGGTTTTCACTAATCCTTCCGATATTCCAACGATGCCAGTAAGGTCCCTGACTGTTAATCGTCGATTCTCGAGCACCAATTCCTTGATTTTATTGACGTGTTGATCATCAGTTGATGTTGATGGCCGTCCTGGACGTGGTTCGTCGTCAACGCGTTCTCGACAATCTTTGAACAATTTGTATCAATCAAAAACACTTGCTCGCGACATACAATTATCACCGAAGGCCTTAGGCCTTTTGCAACATTCTGAACGTTTCGGCACCAGAAATTTGATTCCGTACACAAAATTTAATGGAACTTCTTTGTTGAATAATTTCACTCATTGTGAAAATCGCCGAATGCACTTTTTGTACTTCAGAAAGACAAGCGTATACTAAACACTAATGATTATTTTGATGTGACATTTGGCACAGATGTCACCGACAGTCATACCAACCTTAAAAAAATAATATTTTGATGAATGGGTTTCCGCGCGAAATTTAAATTAAAAAGTCTTACTACTTTTTGCCCACAGTAGTACTTCTTCAGAACGTTTGCGTTTTGGATTTTCAGGTTAGGTTTAGTAATCTTGTAAAAACCATAGTCTATCGCAGACATTGTGGTAGCTTTGTGGCTCAGTTTTTTAGTGCGTTGGTAAGATCCACTTGGATGGCTTGATGATTAAACTGATCATCTCGTTTCGCAAAACATAAGTTACCATATCTCAAATTTGCAATGGCAAACCTTTGAGAGTACTTCTGCTGTAAAGCTTTTCGTATTGCCGGTCGGATTCGGCGTAAAACTGTAGGTGCCCCTCTATGTGTGTGTGCAACGCACTCCACACACATAGGGGGGAAACGCTGTAGAGGGTCCTCTTTCCTACAAGTAAAAAATATAAAAAAACGAACTGAAAGTATCCCAAAAACCACAACAGTCGTGGGCGAAGGAATTTTTACCGATGTGCTGTTTTATGCAAACGATTAGCCTTGTATAGTTCGGCTTTTTTTTTTTTATGAATGAAGAGCATTGTGTTGATTGTAAGGAAGATTGATTCCTTAGATTGTGGGTGGAAGAAGGAGGTAGAATGAGAGAGGGAATGCAATTACACAGGACACCGATAAAGAGATAGATAGATAGCCATTGTGGCAAGTAATTATTATGCCTTTACCACAATGAACTTCAGTTTATCAGTGTCGACTATGACCACATGTAGCGCCAACGAAAGGGATAGATAGATAAGGGAAATGTACCGTTGCCTGCCAAGAGGTGGTTCTGTCAAAGCGAAAAAACCATCGTTATCTTTCTTCTATACCCATCACTAGTCCAATGATAACTAACCCTGATTCCCTGATCTCATATGTGCTACATCTCGATTAACTTCATATAGATCGTTAGCATTTCCAATGCATGCAGCAACACCCTCTGCAAAATCATCATCTCCATCAAAATATTCATACTCAAAGCATGCGAATTTATTTGCTACATCATTGTAATTATAATCTTACCATCATCGTCATTATTATCATCATTATAATAATCATCATCATGAAAATATTCAGGTTGTGTGATCTCAACAAGTGGAAAATTTGCACTTGCCGGTCTGAGAACTCGCGAATGTTATGAAGTTGACTAGAAACTTGGCAAATCTCGTCTATGTTTTGTTGTCCTGATGCTAGTTGTTTTCTTTCCACGGAGGAAAGATTTTCAGGCAAATTTTCAAGTAAATCTTGTGCACTTCTCTTTCGTTGAGAAGCTGGGAATTCGACTGCCTGGTGCTGTATAATCTGAGGACCTTCATTAGGACTCAATGAGATGTTGGTTGCTGGAGATTTTTTCGTAAGGCAATCGCCATTTGTTAGTGCCTCGCGTTTGTTTTTTTCAGTCTATACTCGCTCATTCTTTTAGCTCTAGAAATTTCAAATTTCAAGTTTGAAATGTAAAAAATGAAAAAAAAAAAATGTAAAATTACTAGAAATCGATGGGCATCGACCTCTATCAATCAAGTTTGAATCATACGCGAATTAGCGCCCTATAACAATCAAGCAAGTCTTGCTCCGAAGTTAAAGTTTCTCTTTAAGCTTTACTTTTAGTCTAAAGCAGATAATTTTTATTTGCAAGCACAAACTTATTTTCATAAAGTCATAGTATCTATATAGTATCATAGTATCATAGTATTTACCGCTCATGTGAAAGCAAAACATCATACTGAGCTGGCTACTGAGTTACGATGATCATTGCACAGTTTCATATTAAAAAGTTACACTACACGAATTTTATTTGTATGTAAATGATGTTTACATATTAACTTGAAAAATGTCAGAAAAAGACAAAAGCTATCAAACTTTTTTTTTACAGATTCTTAATTGCCTGAATTAATAAGTTTGGAAGTTTAAAACCTGTTTGCAAGTGCTCAGTAGTTTACTCCAAAGAAATATTTATTAATGAAGAATGTTGGCTATATCGGGTTTATCTAAACGAGATATGTGGATAAAAGTGTTGGTAGAAAAAACTTACTATAAAATATGCATGAAGAAAGTGAAATTAATGAAAGATTGAAGGAATGTTAATATGGATCCATGACGTTTATTGGGTGTCAACGAAATGTAAATACCCTATTCATCGGTACTAAGAGAAATTAATTGAAAAATACCTATTCATGTGGACATAGTTACGATAATGTGGTCGCTGTGGCGTAGTAGTAATGCGTTGGATTGCTACGCAGAGTGTCCGGGGTTCGAACCTCGGCACAAAAAAAAGGCAAAATCAAAAAGTAGTAAAAATAATTTTACTACACGGCACCACACCACCTCTTGGCAGGCAATGGCAAACCTACAAGAGTCAAAATTGCCTATGAAAAGCTTTTCACTTCGCCGTTCGGATTCGGCATTAAACTGTAGGCCCTTTCCATTCACGTACAAATATAACACGCACAACATGAGTGGATGCGAAAAGCTCGGCCTAGGCCCTCCATGGGCTGCTGTGCCATTAAAAGTAAGGTAAAGAGCTACGATAATTTATATTAAATTTCTTTTGTTATCATGATATCATTTCATTATCATTATCATTTCAAAATAAAGTAGGGGTATTCATTCTCGAAGTCATATTCCTTCGTAAAAGTTTTGCAATTTTGCAACTCTTGCATCGTGCAAGAAGAAATGCTAGATTTAGGGATCCTCCCTAGTGTTGTGTAACAGTAAGGAATCATCATTTAAAAACCAAACTTAAAATAACTTGTAAGTTTCTCTTTCGTTTTTTTCTCTTTCCACGCTTACTTACTCTCCGGTCTTCTGGGCAATGAACAATAATAATTGAGAATATGTCATGGATTTTTTCTCTCTGCTCGTGATAGAAAATGCAATTAATTTATTTTGTTTAAATTGACCAATGCCACAAAGTGTAAGTAGGGCAAAAAAGTGTTCAAAAACAACTTAAAGAGCGCCAAAGTTTTCGGATTAAGAGAAAATTACTAAAAAAAAAAAGGTATTTAAAGAATAATGAAACTTAATGTACTTAGATAAGTGTGAAGTGTAACTCTTGCTTTGAGTTAAAAAAAATGCAAACATTTCCTGAGTCAATGTACCATGTAGAATGTTTAGTAAGAGAAAATTCTTAGAAATTTATTAAGATTTTCTTTGGCAGATATTCAAGAGTCGTTAAGCCTAAAACTTATCACAGTACAATGGCGCTAAAATGTCATGCAGAAAAATATTCCCTGCGGTTTTATCGAGTGTTTACTGTCGCATAAGTATACAGGTAATCAAAACAAAACGAAACTAAACGCAAAGAGTTTCACAGAAACTAATGAAATGAAGAGTTTTTGCTGTGGCATGGTAAAAGTAAAATGTTATTTCGTTTACAAACGTCAAACAAAGCGTAACGGTAAAAGTCGGAGAACGGCATTTTGTGAATAGTTTTGATATGAACGCAACTGGCACAAGTGTTTTTGTAATGTGCAATATTATAACAAGTGAAGTGAGAACAGTTTTCATACTACTCGCAAATCTGCAAATTCTTTTGCATTTAGTAGATGCGCAACTCGTCGCCTCAGTGCGCACACTATCCGAAAGTTTCCATAATCCCCAATCTGTCGATGCCGATCGGATTATAGAACGTACTCACAATCTCTTCTGTATACCGATACTTCGTATCTTCACAGTGGATTTACACAGGCCATTGCGGCCGGACGAAAGTGTCGGTCTTACAGGTGACCATGTTAAGTTGGGGGCTTGGCAAGTAGACCAAAGTAGAAAAATGACCACACGTGCTGTGGATAGAATGCGGTGGTCCCTTCATATGCCGATCTGCAGTAGTGGGCGCATTCATTTCCGCTATTTTCTTTACCACATAGACGATCGCGGCCATCGCCGAATACGTGAGTGGGAGTCACAGCAACATGCACGCATGCTGGAACGCTACGAGATGTACAGCAAGGAAGTTGATCGTTTCGGTGAGATTGCTGCCATGTCAATGGGTGATGTGGAGCGAGAACGTGGTTGGTTGCGTTATGAGAGAGTGATCGAATTGAAATTTATATGGCAGCAACATATCAAATGGAATCGAAATGTACAAATGAAGAAGAAACAAAAGTATTTATTAAAATTGGACGCACAGCGCGGCATAAATAGCGCAAGCAGCTTGAGAGACACTGACTTGGAGGTGTCGCGTTACGATTACAACAGGTCCGAGTTCAGAGTTCAACCAGAGCGTGGCGTGGCTTATCGTGCCGGTGACATTGTGATATTTCATATAACTACACCATTGCGCTCGAGAAATACATATCGCCTCACAATATACACTATTGATAAGTATGAAATAGGTGAAGTTACCATACTGCCCATGGACTTGCACCGCAGTGAGGGTACGCTTCAACTACCGATACACTCCGCAGCAGACGGCTTTCAGGTGGGACGCCTCACACTACCGTATTTAATTATTCAACCACTGCCGAATTCTGAGCAACTTAATTTTCGTGGCAGTTTTCATCATTATTGGCCGCCAAATTGGCCTGCCATCGATGTTGGGCATAGAGGTGCAGGTGTAAGTTTTGGTGATGGCGAGGCCAAGTATGTGGAGAACACCATAAAGAGTTTTCTGTACATCCACCAGATACATGGTGACATGGTTCAACTAAATGTTCAAATGACGAAAGACTATGTACCTGTTTTATGGCATGATTTCGGCTTTAGTACTGCTGCCGTTGATGTACAAGTGGGAAGCGATGTTGATTTGGAGTATGTTTTCATTGAAGACTTAACCTACAATCAATTGAAAAAAAGTCGCGTCTTCGTTACTGAGGGACTAGATGACAAAATACGTGAGATCTCAACTTTGAATGTACGCGCTACTTCAGTGAAATCGCGCATTTTTCCAAAGCTCTCCGAAACGTACGATGCGCTGCCAAAAACGCTCGGAATCGCCGTTGATGTCAAATGGCCACAGCTAATCGAAAGCGGTGATTGGGAAACGGAATCTCCACCAATGTTAGATAAAAATCGTTTTGTTGATGTCATATTGCAAACTACCGCCCAATATGGATGCGGCCGTCCACTGATCTTTTCCAGTTTTGATGCTGACATTTGTTCAATGATACGTCACAAGCAAAATGCTTTCCCAGTGATGCTGTTAACCATCGGCGAGACGACAATTTGGGAAGCTTACAAGGATTTGCGGGCGCGTTCCCTTCTGAATGCTGTGAATTTTGCACAATCTGAAAATATTTTAGGTACTGCACCTCATGCGGCCGATTTTCTCGATAATCCTGAATTGATAAATTTAGGTTTAGATCTCGCACAAGTGGTTTTTGTCTGGGGAAGTGATTTAAATGATGCGCAAATGGTCGAACGATTTAAACGATGGGATGCCACGGGTGTCATCTATGATCAAATGGAGATCAATGGACCGAATGAACGCAGAAGTTTCTTCGATGCTCCTGAGCTGAAGGAAATCTTCGCGCGGCAATGTTTTGCAGTGGGCAATTCCAGTTGGATGAATGGTGTAGAGCCATCTAATACTGGATTTTTCTTCAATAATTTACGAAAAGATGATATGTGAATGATTAGCATGTACGAGTATTTAGTTTTAGCAAAGTAAGTAAGTAGTAAATAAGTAGTGCCATAAACTAGAACTTTTAAGATAAGACATATAAGAATTGTAGATAGACACACAACATACCGATGTAAGTCCCACCTTTGATTGTAATGAAGTTAATAAAGTAATTTCACATACTTATAAGCGACGATTATGTTTTACATTTGAAGAGCGCAGCCTCGTCGTGCAAGGACGAAGACGGAAATCTGGTAGATGTCCAGGGTATTATGAGGTTATGGAGTGAGGCTTCTCGCAGTTGCTTAATGCCGACGACGGAAATAGTCCCGTCACTGGGGGATCTGCTCCGCCGCACGTTTATGAGGAGGTCTTAACAGCCAACGCTCGGCTGGCAAACAATAATGCTGCGCGTACAGATGGCTTGCCTGCTGAGTTGTTTAAGACTGAAGGCGAAGAGCTCGCAAAACGTATGAACGAGCTTCTATGCAGAATATCGTTGTTGTCCACCAACGATGAGAGGCTGTTAGGAGTGTTCGAGACGATGCGTGGACGACATGTATCGAATAATATGGAGCCATTAGCTGTACGAGATCTACGCCGACACTGCCATAGTCAAGCGCATAAGTAACCAGAAGCTTCGCTGGCTGGATCATGTTGAGCGAATTTTAAGAAAGGGCTCCGGTTAGAGCATGGTGGAGAAACACGCACAAGAGGACGTCCTAATCTCCGTTGGAAAGATCAGGTACAGGAAGACCTGTCTGCACTTCGCCTCACCAATTGGAGCCAGCGCGCGCATAGCAGAGGCGACTGGCAAAGCTTTATGGCGGTCAAGTTCGATCATCGGTTGTAGTGCCAACTAAGTAAGTAACTCATAGGTATGCACATACGATGATCAGAGTTAAAATAAACCTCACATTCTTATTAATTTTAACTTAAGCAAACGAAACATTTTCGTTGTAAATATCTTCCTGTTTTTTATATAAAAACCATTACTCGCTTCATCTCATTAACTCTCAACTTTATCATTTTCTCTTCTCATCTAGGTTAGTAATTATTTCCATGGACTTCGAAGTAGCTGCCACTTCTAGACTATGTATGTATGTGAGTTTACGCGTGTTTGTATGTGTGCCCATGTGCATGTGAGAACCTTTACTATTCTAGGCAATTAAATATTTCTTCTACATTCTTTGCTTGGTTTTGCTAGCATTTTAATAAAAATTAATGTTTGGGCATGAACGTGTAGAGTGCAATTTTAAATTAGTTTAGTCTACATGGAGCAGCATCAGCAACTGCAAAAACATTAGCAATGGCAGCTGCAGCTCTAACAACAGTATGTGCTTAAGTACATACGGCATTGTATGTTTGTATATGTATGTGTATGCACACACACACTCTCCATTTTAATGTAATGCACCTAAAACTATCTGTTCGCTTATATGCCCTTTTTAACCCTCTAGTTAACCCTCTAGTTTTGGATTGACCAAAAAAATTATATAATTAAAATATCAATGTAAAAAGCATAGACCTGTTATTGAACACTTAAAAACATTATTTGCCGTAGATTTAAGAAGTCGGGAAGCCGGGGTCCCTCGGGTTAAAGCAATTGCGGTTGTTTGAGCCTGTTAGCAATTTTTTTTTAATGATTTAACACTTTACATTAAATATTCTTATTCTAAGCTAGTCATAGATAGTTTTATACTACTGTGGGCAAAAGTTAGTAAGACTTTGTTCATAATTTAAAATTTTTTTATTCATTCTTCCAAATCTATTTCGTCCCCTTCAAAGTAATCCCCCCCCCCCCCCTCCGGCCCTAATACACTTGTGTCAACGTTTTTTCCAATTCTCGAAACAGTTGTTAAAGTCAATTTCCGGAATAGCCTTCAATGCGCTTAGCGATTCATGTTTAATGTCTTCAATTGACTCAAAACGGTGTCCACGAAGCGGTTTTTTGAGTTTAGAAAATAGCCAAAAGTCACACGGTGCTAATCACACGGTCAGGCGAATAGGGTGGTTGCGGAACGATATCAGTCGAATTTTTGGCAAAATGGTCTCGTAAAACCAATGCAGTGATTTTGGAACCAATCATGCATTCACTATTCTTAGGCCCAAATGATGTCTTAAAATGGTTTTCACTGATCCTTCCGATATTCCAACGATGCCAGTAAGGTCTCTGACTGTTAATCGTCGATTCTCGAGCACCAATTCCTTGATTTTATTGACCAGACGTGTTGATCATCAGTTGATGTTAATGGCCGTCCTGGACGTGGTTCGTCGTCAACGCGTTCTCGACCATCTTTGAACAATTTATACCAATCAAAAATACTTGCTCGCGACATACAATTATCACCGAAGGCCTTAGGCCTTTTGCAACATTCTGAACGTTTCGGCACCAGAAATTTGATTCCGCACACAAAATTTAATGGAAGTTCTTTGTTGAATAATTTCACTCATTGTGAAAATCGCCGAATGCACTTTTTGTACTTCAGAAAGACAAGCGTATACTAAACACTAATGATTATTTTGATGTGACATTTGGCACAGATGTCACCGACAAAATAATATTTTGATGAATGGGTTTCCGCGCGAAATTTAAATTAAAAAGTCTTACTACTTTTTGACCACAGTAGTATACCGTTAGTATCGCGGGAAGTATTTCATGTACTTGTTTTTATTTTTAACCAAAATTCTCACACTCAATCTAAATAATTGGTTTTTTAGATTTTCGAACATTTTTTACTTAGATTGCTTCCAGCGACTGTAATACACATCGGAGCTTATAACCGAAGCATTACTATGAAAGTTTGGGGAGTTCCCTAAGCGATACGATCAAGGCCAGACTACTGTTCTGGGGTTATTACATCCGTTTTGGTGACGGGTGTTTTTGAGGACTGCTTGAGAACTAGACGGTTAAATTGATCTATCAGCGCTTCGTTCGCAGCAGTCTTCCATTCGAAAATTTCATCAGCATTTTTACTCTATGGTATGGATTGAAGAATAAAGAAAATTCAAATTTTTTACATAAAGTAAAAGATCTTCTTTCCTTACGATTTTGACGTTGGATTGCGAAATCTTTAAAGGGGTTGCAAATCTTTCCCGATGGGGTAATAGGTGCAACTGTTGTTGCTTGTGGAAGTACGTAACTATTCATTAATGAAGCCAACATGTTTGGTATTTCTTCGTTCGTTCAAGAGAATTGCTGATATTAAAATTAATGCATTAAAAATGCAGTCTAGCAGCAGTAGAGTGTAAAGTTGTTTATGGTACATATGTACGACTACAGACATAACAGACATACATACATACTTATGTACATATTTCAGTTTGTGTGTAGAAAATATTTATTGTTATTACGTGTGTTCATACAAAAATTGTTGAGTGAAACGTAACGTCGCTGAAATCTTTTCAACAATTAACAAACTTGAGTTCAATTCGTTTATGGTCGCTGTGGCGTAGTGGTAATGCGTTGGACTGCTACCCAGAGTGTCCGGGGTTCGAACTCGGCACAGGCAAAATAAATAAAACAAAAAAAAGTAGAATCCGTTCGGATTCGGCATTAAACTGTAGGTCCCTTCCATTCATGTACAAATATAACACGCACAACATGAGTGGATGCGAAAAGCTCGGCCTAAGCCCTCCATGGGCTGTTGTGCCATTAAAAGTAAGTAAAGTAAAGTAAAAAACTGCACCTTTAATACTGAAACACATGGTCCATGATCAAGCTGTTTCAACTTGAACTTTAAAATAGAATTTAATTATTCCATGGTTATTACTAAAAATGTGTTGTTAAAAGTTTGCAACAAACAAAAAATTAATAGTTAGGAATTTTGAAGGGAAATTATGTTGAAAATATACGAGTAGACCAAATATCATAGGATGTATGGTATGCATATTTTTAGTAGTAATAATAATGTCCCCAATGCCAAGCGGGGTCTCAAGCGGGATTGGGGACATTTGCTGAGGACTGTTATACTAATTATAGTGATGTTGATTATCAGCTAGATGTAGAATTAAAATTTTTTTTATAAGAAAAAAATGATTTCGTTTGTAGAGGGCGATGTGACTATTTCTACTACTTTTCTACTCGCAGTTCTACTACTGTTTTCTATTAGTCTTCTACTACTATTGATACTACTATTTTCTTCTAATTTTCTACTTTACTTTACTTACTTTACTTTTAATGGCACAACAGCCCATGGAGGTCCTAGGCCGAGCTTTTCGCATCCACTCACGTTGTGCGTGTTATATTTGTACATGAATGGAAGGGACCTACAGTTTAATGCGGAATCCGAACGGCGAAGTGAAAAGCTTTTCATAGCAACTTTTACTCTTGTAGGTTTGCCATTGCCTGCCAAGAGGTGGTGCCGTGTAGAAAAACTATTTTTTCTAATTTTTGATTTTGCCTGTGCCGAGATTCGAACCCCGGGCACTCTGCGTAGCAGTCCAACGCACTACCACTACGCCACAGCGACCACTTTTCTACTACTATTTTCTAATATTTTTGTACTTCTATTATGTATTGTACTATTATTACTTCTATTTGTAATAGATGGATGTGAAGAAGGCCGAGAACCTGACCTACGAGTGCAGGACAGTTCCTCAAGCACTCAGGCTATGTAGCCCATTGTACTTAAGGCCTAGGAAAATACTTTTTAGCATAACGGGCGCCATGAGTACCACCTCTGGTGACGCCCTTAACGCCATGCTTGACTTGCTCCAACTGGATATACGAATCATACAAGAAGCGATGAAGGCGACATGTCGGCTATACTCTTATGGGTGGGTATTGGTTCGAAAACAGAACTTCGGGTCATGGAGAATTCTTAAAATGTTGTCCGAGCAATATCCATTGTTACTGGCCTCGAAAGATTGCCTCATACCCGTGTTTACTTTCGGAAGAAAATATGAAGTTAGCTTCCCGAAGCGTGAATAATGGAGCAATCAAGAGGTCGTGCTGGAGAATCTGACAGATATATTCTTCACTGACAGATCCAAGACCGATGAAGGTACTGGAGCTGGATGACACATAAGCGAAGGTGTCAATTGCTACTAATCCTTGGGTGGGTTGGCAACTGTATTCCAGACAGAAGTTTTCGCCATCTTTAAGGTAGCGGAATGGAAATTTCAGTCAGGCTGCACTTAAGGCTCTGTAGAACGCGAGAATTACTTCAAAGATTGTCCAAGAGTGTAAGAGGAAACTTAGATCAGTCGCAAGACTGAATTAGCTCCATCTTATCTGGATTCCTGGGCACTGTGGAGTTTCCAATTGTGGATCAAAGAACATGACTTTGGGACCAGAGCCAATAGCCGGGACCAGTTTGCCAGGAGCCTTGCATTGGATAAAATCTTATGCTAATGATTTACATAAGAGACGTTGGTCCAATCTGGACATCTGTAAAACGGCTAAGTTGTTTGTGATTTGTCCAAACAGAAAGGCAGCAGAATCTTAAATTAAGAAGGAAGGACTTTCGCCGGATAGTGGGACTCATCACAGGACATAATCCATGGGGCCAACATATGACCACCATCGGCATCACCGAGGACCCGACCTGCACATCTTGTCTGGAGGAGGTGGACAGCACAGAGCATTTTCTCTGCACATGTCCTGCCTTTGCCAGAACGAGATGTCGCATTTTGGGTTTCGATGTCACAGGAATGGACAAAGTCCACTCCTTCCCCTTCTGCGATCTTCTGAGATTTGTGAGAGAATCCCGAAAATTTGCGGAATAGAACTTAGTCCGCCTATAACCCCTTTTTTCGACTTTTTCCCTCTTTTGCTCTAACTCCTTACTTACTTTCACCTCTTCTTCTTTTCCTAAGTACAATGGGCTATATAGCCTGAGTGCTTGAGGAACTGTCCTGCACTCGTGGGTCAGGTTCTTGGCCTTCTTCACATCCATCCATTCAATACTTTTGATCTACTATTTTCCACTACAATTTATCACTTTATCTATTATTTTTTTTCTACTACTATTTTCTGCTAACCTTTTTGAATTTAAAGAAACCATAAAATAGCTTTTTGATAAAAATCTTCATGAAATCCCGTTTTCTACTACTATTTTTACTTCTTTTGCTATTACTTTTCTACTACTATTATATATTTTCCTATATTTCTTCTACAATTTGTAATACTGTTTTTACTTATTTTTGTAATTATTTTTACCTACTATTTTCTACTACTAGTTTTACCACTTTTTCTAAACTTTTTTCCTCGTACACTATTGCAAAATAAATAGGTGTTGTCGCCGTGGTGTAGTTGGTAGTGCTATGCAGAGTGTCCGGGTTAAAAATCTAAACACAGGCAAAATCGAAAATTAGAAAAAAAAATATTTTCCCACATGGCACCACCTTTGGCAGGCAGTTTTTCATTTCGCTGTTCGGAGTCGGCATTAAACTGTAGGTACTCATGTTGTGAAAAGCTCGGTCAAGGTTCTCCATGGGCTATGTTGTACCATTAAAAGAAGAAGAGTGCTGGGAAAATGTTCGATGCGATTTTATAAGTTGTAGAACATAATTGAAATACGGTATCCGTCACATAACTCTATACTTCATACATATCTACATGGTCAATTGGATTTTATTGCTTTCAGAGGGCTTCGTTTTACTGAATTTTACTATGGAACTATTTTAATCAATTATAATTGCATCGGCTCCAATATTTAACAACGGTTGTAGCTCAAACCGTTGCCAAATGCTCAAAGATTTCGGCTTCTATACATACTTAAGATTTTAAGTGACCTTTATGAGCTCTTCACTTATTAATTCCTAACAACCTAAGTTTATAATAAAACATTTGTGGTCGCTGTAGCGTAGCGGTAGTACGTTAGACTGTTACGCAGAGTGTCCGGCAAAACAAAAAATAATGAAACAAAAATATTAAAAAAAAAATAAAATAATAGCAATAAAACTTTAACTCGGCACCACCTCTCGACATTCAAAGGCAAACCTACAAAAGTAAAGATTGCCTATGAAAAGCTTTTCACTTCTACGTTCGGATTCGGCATAAAACTGTAGGTAGCTCCCATTCATGTACAAATATAACACGCACAACATGAGTCGATGCGAAAAGCTCGGCCTTTGGCGCTATATGCGGTCATAGTCGACACTGATAAAACTGAAGTTCATTGTGGTAAAGACATAACACTTGTCACAATGGCTGCCTATCTCTTTATCGGTGTCCTGCGTGATTGCATTCCCTCTCTCTTTCTTCCTCATTTTTCCTTATATTTATTGAGGAGCTTAATATTCAGTGGCGAGCGCGAATGGATACTTTATACATCTTCTCTGATGTTTTTGGGAATCTGTCAATCTTTCAAATACAGTGTAGGATAATCAAATAAGAACACCTTGCACTACAAAACTTCCATTGATTTTTTTTTTATCGGACTGCTTATGGCAAACAATTTCTGTAGAGAAGAAAATGGTATGTTATATACTTTATAAATTTCTAAGTGGCAACACTACATTTAAATATTTTTTGGGGATTCCCAAACAAAAAAGTTGAAGCGAAAAAAATTTATGGGAGAACAGCACGAAAAGTACCAATGTTGACACAAATACATTGAAAGTGTCGCATAGAGTTCGCTGAAGCGCACATTGAGTGGGATGGTTCAATTAATGAAAAAAAATGGCGTAACGTATTATGGTGAATCTTATTGGAAGTGATGGCAAACGTTGGGTTAGATGCTCCAAAAATGCAGAACTGAGCCCAAAATATACTAGGAAGACATTTAGGCACAGAAGTGGAAGCATCATGGTATGGGGATGCTTCTCTTGGTATTGTGTGGGCTCTCTGTATTGGATAAAAGAAACGATGGACAGATTTCTCTTCGTAAACATCCTTCAGTAGGTGATGCTTCCTTATGCTGAATGGGAAATGCCCCTGAAATGGTAAATGATAACGATAAGGATAACGACCCAAAGCACACCTCAATCCTTGCGCGAGATTGGTTTTCCTATAATGCATCTCAAGTTATAACTTGGCTTTCACAATCCCCTGACCTTCATCCAATCAAGAACTTGTGGAATATTGCCAAAGAGAAGATTGGCAGTACCAGAGCTAAAAACAAAGACGAATTGTGGCAAAGCATTCAAAGAGCATGGTATTCCATACCCCAGGCTACTTGCGCGTCTCTGGTGGAATCAATGCCTAGAAGGTGTAAGGCGGCTTTAATTAACAAAGGCTATTCCACAAAATATTAGCATTAGTGAACAATTTGAGTCAATATTTTATAATTTTTTTTTTTTAATTTAAATGTTCTTTTTTTACACTGAATTGATTTTGTTTTTGTTTTAAGAAAAAATTCAACTTATGGAATAAATGAATAAAAGTAAATACCTTTTAAATTTATCATAAACCTAGAGAAATATTTTTTTATGGTTTTTGGTTTCAGAACAAGGTGTTCTTATTTGATTGTCCGACATTGTATACCAAGATTTGTGACTGGTCAAGACCTGTTGGGGGATGTGAAATATTTTCAAATATAATATATATTTACAAACAGGCAGTAAATTGGTGGTACTTACATCTTTTTGCAATTAAAGTTGAATTAATGTTCTCTGAGAATCAGTGATGCGATTCTAATGAATTTCGAATTATTCGGGGCAATTCTGTGGCCACATCGGAATTAAAAATACCAATACGCCGTGGTTATCACATCAGCATCTCTATCGGAAGTAATGATAAGCCTGTAGATTTACATTTCGGAATCCTCTCCCGACTTTCTTATCTCTTTAGTTTTTGGCAGAACATTATGGGCCGACCTCTTGGAGATTTCCAATAGCGCTGACTTTATAACTAAATTTTCTCGTATAGTTTTCGATCCTCATCTTAAAGTGGTGCACACGTGTTAAATTGTGTGCAATAGTGAAAAGCAGCAGAAGGTACAATGTCTCTTCATAAGTTGGCCATCAAGTAAATGAAAGATATATTTATTTTCTGCTTTTAATCATACGTTTATTATATGTTATAAGTTTTTGTCTATATAATTTTCATTTATTCCACCGCTTATCCTGTAGTTTCAAAAGTATAATTCTTTATCAGTTTTAACTTCTTTAACTCTAGTTCACTGTCAGTATGCTACAAAAATGTATGCACTTTAAATCAACTTTCACAATTGTATTTAAATTTTTTTGCTATGGCTACTACTATTTAAACAATTTATAATGGGGATAAAAATATACTTTGGAGCAAAAAACAAAAAAAAAAAAAGAATTCAGGTAGGTAAAGTAACAAGCACAACAGCAACGCTGGCTTTTGTTTTCTAGTGCTGCCACCTACCTACGAGCATGTCAACTCACATGCAATCTAAAGAGCCGTAAACTTCCATGTAATCGCCAGAAATACAAGCGCTGCCAATGGGAGCCATCGGTTGGCATCTGCCAGGAATATTTGTCGAGATTTCAATGGAACAATGATGTGATGTTGTTGGCTCAGCCATTGACGCTGGTGCTGATGCTGACGATTGCGATTCATGTAGAGCTGGCGGATGTGCGCGCGGAGAGCCGGCATGCGGAAGGGAATGTTTATGTTCTTGTTGAGCATTAGGAAAAGCTTTATTGTTGTTGTGGTTATACTCTCGAAGCTGCTGCTGGTGTTGCTGGTGCTGTTGCTCTGATGGATCCTTGTGCATTTGTTGTAGCCACATCGGAAACAAGTTTTCTTCTTGCTTTTGTTGCCGCTGCTGCTGCTGTTGCAGTAGCTTATCAGCAATGTTGAAATGTGCGTTATGCTTGTTTTGTAATTCAAGCTCATCAACGCCGCCCTCATCATTATCATTTTGAGCATTATTGTTGTAGTTCTGTATGCTGGCTCTCATTATATTTTCCATGTTATCTGCAACGGTTAGCGGAAACTCGACACCATCAGTTTCAGCTTCACCTGTTACAAGCGGAAATTCTTCTGTTTGACGTCTGCCTCCATATTCACTACCGCCAGCATCGCCACCACCTGATTTCAATAAACTTACGCTTTCGAGCATTAATTCTGCTGGTAGCGTCGATTTCATGGCGGCAAAACTTACTGCGGCATACAATGATAATTCTAAGAAAATGAACGATGCAATGGCGCGTATGAACATTATTCCAATCTAGTTTGAGTACTGAGAAGCCTACTTTTGTATGTGTGTGTTAGTAACCAAATATCAAGCAGTAATAATAGCTGAAATAGCTGAAATATCAGATGAGCTTCTTATTTTCTTGATAGCACCCAGCTACTGTTGTACTTTTTGTTATAGATTTTTATTACAAGTTCCCAGTTCTGGTTTCGTTTTATGTGCTCAACTTTGGCTAACTGATATTTGCAAGCATAAAGCAAAAGGCTTTTATACTGTTGCATATTGTTAGGCACTCATAATTGCAAAAAGCGCTATGACAACATTGCATAGTTGAGCATTTGAACCGTTAGGAACAGGAAAAGGCGATGCTTGCACTTGAAATTAAGTAGTGTAGCAAAATGAAAAAATGAATGTATAGAAAGATTAGTTTAATCACGATCTACAACGTATGTACTAGCTACATATGTACTACTACATCATATGTATTCACAATGTGATGAAATTGGTCTTGCATTATTGCAAATTATTAATTTTACTCTCCATCGTGCTAAAATTGTTTATAGTTTGTTTTTATACCATTTAGTGTTGCCATTGCATTATGCACAAAACAATATTGAAAAAAAAAACTGCATTTCGACAAAGCAACTCTGCAATGTGTTCAATGATAGAAAATTAAATGTGTACGCCGAACAACGAACACCAACATATGAAAGAGCGCAGCGAATTTGGGAAATTAAAATTTTTTGAAATTAATAAGAATTGATTTCGACCGTAAAGGACGATGTAATTATTTCTACTACTTTTCTACTCGGAATTCTACTACTGTTTTCTATTACTTTTCTACTACTGTTTTCCACAACTATTTATACTATTATTTTCTATTGTACTATGTTTCTTCTACAATTTCTACTACTATTTTTACTTACTTTACTTACTTTTAATGGCTCAACAGCCCATGGAGGGCCTAGGCCGAGCTTTTCGCTTCCACTCATGTTGAGCGTGTTATACCTACAGTTTAATGCCGAATCCGAACGGCGAAGTGAAAAGCTTTTCATGGCAATTTTTACTCTTGTAGGTTTGCCATTGCCTGCCAAGAGGTGGTGCCGTGTAGAAAAATTATTTTTTTTTTTTGATTTTGCCTGTGCCGAGATTCGAACCTCGGACACTCTGCGTAGCAGTCCAGTGCACTACCACTACGCCACAGCGACTACCAATTTTTACTTCTATTTGTAATACTTGTGACCTACTATTTTATCCACTTTTTCTAATATTTTTTTCTACTACTATTTTCTGCCAATCTTTTTTAATTTCATAAATCCTTAAAAAATTACCAGCTTTTTGATAAAAATCCTCACGAAGTCCTGTTTTCTACTACTATTTTCTAGTAGTAGAAAAAATTCTACTAATTTTGCTACTACTATTTTGTATTTTCTATTATACTATTTTCTTACCACAATTTTCAAATATGGTAATTTTGACCTACTAGTTTCTACTATTATTTTTACCACTTTTCCCAATATTTTTTTTTCTACTACTATTTTCTGCCAACCTTTTTTTAAATTTAAGGAATCGTTAAAATATGCTCAGCTTTTTGATAAAATTCCTCATGAAGTCCTGTTTTCTACTACTATTTTCTACTAATTTTGCTACTACTATTTTGTATTTTCTATTATACTATTTTCTTACCACAATTTTCTAATATGGTAATTTTGACCTACTAGTTTCTACTATTATTTTCACCACTTTTCCCAATATTTTTCTTCTACTACTATTTTCTGCTAACCTTTTTTAATCTAAGGAATCGTTAAATCGTTTGATAAAAAAGGTCGCTGTGGTGTAGTGGTAGTGCGTAGGACTGCTAAGCAGAGTGTCCGGGGTTCGAATCTCGGCACAGGCAAAATCAAAAAGTAGAAAAAATAATTTTTCTACACGGCACCACCTCTTGGCAGGCAATGGCAAACCTACAAGCTACAAGAGTAAACGTTGCTATGTGAAAAGCTTTTCACTTCACCGTTCGGATTCGGCATTAAACTGTAGGTCCCTTCCATTCATGTACAAATATAACACTCTCAACATGAGTGAAAAGCCGAACCGAAAAGCTCGGCCTAGACCCTCCATGGGCTGTTGTGCCATTAAAAGTAAGTAAGTAAGTTTTGATAAAAATCCTCATGAATTTTCTCCTACTATTTTGTATTATATTTATATTATATTTTCTACTAATATTGTACAACTTTTTCTAATTTTTTTTCTGTTTTCTACTACTATTTTGTATTATACTAATTTTCTTCTACAATTTCTACTACTGCTTTTACTTCTTTTTGTAGTACTTTTGATCTCCTATTTTCTACTACTAGTTTTTCCTTTACTTACTTTTAATAGCACAACAGCCCATGGAGGGCCTAAGATGAACTTTTTCACATCCACTCATGTTGTGTGTGTTATATTTGTACATGAATGAACCTACGTGGGACCTATAGTTTAATGCCGAATCCGAACGGCAAAGTGAGGCAACTTTTACTCTTGTAGGTTTGCCATTGCCTGCCAAGTTCTAATATTTTTTCTACTACTATTTTCTGTCAACCCTTTTTAATTTTTAATTTAAAGAATACTTAAATACCTATTTTAATTGAGTCAGTTATACGAAATACTGCTCGCATATTTCAACACTTTTACGAAGCACATATCATGAACACCTCTTTAAAGAAATTGTGTTCATATTGTATACCGATCACTTGTTAAGTGCATTAATGTGTTCATTAAATCTCGATTATATAGTAATTTGTAGAAATTGAATTTGTCTATTTTATGTTATCACATTATGCGACAACTGAAGAGGGTGGAATCATTGCAGTTTTTTTACTCACACAATTTCCTCTTGATCAAATCCAATTTATAAATTTCGAATACATATTTTCGGTTAAATATCAGATATTTTTGTATTCTTTGCTTGTATTTCTCAAATCATAAAATATTACTTTCATGAGCTCAACATGAGCTCAAGTTAGAGAATGTATTGTAATTAATCCCTTCGGAATCGTTCATCATATTCTTAAATTCCTACAGGATCAAACAATTCACTGTCAACGAACTTTTATTTTCTGTTTTTTGTTGCCTCTTTCTTTGCTTTATTATATTTATTTTTATTTATTATTGGAAAAAAACCACAATCAATATTGAGCTGATGTTCTCTGATTGTTTATTTGTGTGTAGGCGAACAACAAAGCTATTGGTTGTATGGGCAAAACCAATTTTGCAATGAATTTAATACACTTAGCGACATAAGTGAGCATACGATTACCATTTTTCGATTATCTAACATAATAAGTAACTAAAATGTTTTATTTAATTTTTTATTTAAAACTCGGGAAACACAAACCAAACAATTGGAAGTGTCACATAAGTGTACGAGTACATACGCTTTTAGAAAATAACTTAATAACAAATATTAAGTATTTTGTATGGCCTCCTTTGGCCTTAATCACCTCGAATAGACGAGACGGCATAGACTCGGCTAAGGTTCGAGTGGTTTCCAGTAATATTTATTTCCATTCATCAATTATAACAGCCTCTTCATTAAATTTTGACGTTACACGCGTTTTCTTAATATGTTTCTTCAAATGATTCCATAAATGTTCGATATCATTGAGGTCAGAAGATCCAACTGCGATTTCACGTTGTAGAGTAACCAATCCTTCACCAAGACAGATGTGTGCTTTGGATCATTGTCTTGAAGCATGATAGGCTCACCTAGCAATTCAAGTTTTCCGAGACTTGGGGTGTAGGTGTCCTTAAGAATATCAATATACATATGTCTATCCATTATTCGTTCGATAAATCGTATATTTCCGATACCACTTGCCGCCATAAACCATCACTGATCCTCCACCATGCTTAACGGTGGGAACAGTATTTTGTCGTTCCAGCGAAGTAAATTTTGTACGCCAGACTTTTGTGCGACCATAGTTGGAGAAAACATTGAATTTACATTCATCGGTGAAAATGACACGTTCCCAAAAAAGTTGGATCAGTTTGGTGGATGTTTTGCTATTTTTCAGCATAGTTAAACCGCTTAGCAATATTTGCATCTCTTAGCAATGGTTTTTTCCTCGCTACCATGATCATTTCCGATGGCTTTCGTGATGTTAACGGTATTTTCCATAGGACAAACGTTGATTGTACGAAGAATTTGCCTTTGCATCCTCAAGACCAGCTTAGGTGGGCGCCCAGGGCGTGGCTTATTTTCATAGCTACCAGACTCGTTAAAATTTTGAACTATCACTTGAACCGACGCATTCGATAAATTGGTTATTTTTCCGATTTCCCCAAGGAATTTTTCCTCAATTTATTAGTTTGTTTACGATTTGCGGTAGATCTGATGATGTCACTTTTCTTTTTAACATTATGCAACTAATTATAAACAAGAAACTATGTTCACTTAAAAGAAAACTGAGCACGCTAACCCAAAAAATTAAAAAAAAAGGAGAACTATTAAATAACTAAAATCAATAACTAATCATAAAATCAAATATCAGTAAAACGTATGTGAGATGTGTCTTATATGGGATTCCCCTTTTTCATTTATTTTATATGCTTTATTAACAAAAAACTTGGTTGTTTGTTGTCTATGTTAGTGTAACAAAACAAAAAAAAAAAAAAAAAAACTATGTAAAAAAAATTTTTCAATTTGAATTATTACATTAGATAATCGAAAAACTGTAATCGTATGTTCACTTATGAGGCTAAGTGTATAAGGATAATAGAAAATTGTGATGAATCCGTAGAAAAGAAAAATGGGAACATTAGTTAAGCACCACGAAACCAAAATAAAAAAATAAAAAACCAAGATAAAATAATTACATTTTACACTATTCTCATTTTCATGTTCAATGTGGCATTGTAAATTAACTAGCGCTTTTAATATTGATTAGAAGCAATGTCATCGCCATCGCCATCGCCATCGCCATCGTCGCTTCACCATTGCGAAAAATGTTCCAGCGACCTTGCATTAGTTTGGGGGAATTGCGTTCGTCTTTTATGAACAGTTTTCGCAAGTCACCACTCGTATGAGAAATATGGTAAGTACTTGAATGGTATCCACGTGTTCTTTTTGTACATATAATTGCCTACGTCTTTCATTTTATTGTAATTAAAGTTGTACTATTTTTAGATTTTATGCATAGCAAATTTGATAATGTGAAGAACGCAAGAATTATGGCAGAGTTTGAGGGATGCATAAAAATAGATTGTTAGATTCTGTGATTTGCGTAGCACTAATTTACGGTGAAATGTAAATTGCTATTCAAGGTTGGGAAAAACACAATTTTTCTTCTTGATTCTTGATTCTTGATTAAACTTCAAATAGTATCGATTATAAATTTGATTTAAATAGCGGGACCTTTCATGCTGGTGTTAAGTTGATGTTACGTCATTACACTTCAACATTACACTTCCAAGAAATTTGAAACTATCCACCGAAACTCTGAGATGCCTATATAGACTTGATCGATTTTCCTGAAGTTAATTTTTAGTCCTACAGGCTACCTCTGTGATGATGAATCGATCATTTTGATAGATTCGTTAACCGATTGATGATGATAAATCTGCCAAGAAGCCTTAAGCAGTGAACAGATCCTTGGTGTATACTCGTACGCTGGACTTCTACGCAGATTGTCCAGATTCGAGACGGAGCACAAAATTGGAATAACATTACACGGTTGCACCTCTTAGCTGTCGATGGCAAATCTGCAGGTAAAGATTTTCATTTAACTTTCATATTCGCCATTAAACTGTTGAGTATACAAATTAAACTCTCTCAGCATTAATGGGGGTGAAAAGCTAGGCCAAGCTTCATGGTTTTTGTGCCATTAAAGAAGAAGAAGAAGATGTAACACAAATTTATTGAAGAATCACAAAACAAATTTTCAGAAGTAGATTTTTAAAACAATTCTTCTTCGTCTTCTTTTAATGGCACAACAGCCCTTGGAGGGGCTTAGGCGCATTCACTCATGTCGTGTGTGTTAGGGAAGGGACCTACACAGTTTTATGCCGAATCCGAACAGTGAAGTTCGTGAAGTTAAAAGCTTTTCTTAAGCAATTTTCACTCTTGTAGGTTAGCCAATGGTTTGCCATTGATGCTGTGTAAAAAAATTGTCTTTTCTACTTTTTGATTTTGACTGTGCCGAGATTCGAACCTCGGACACTCTGCATAACAGTCCAACGCACTTCCACCACGCTACAGCGACAACAATTACCTTATCACATTTCGTTGATACATTTTGTTGTACTTATGTGTTTTTCCACCCCTTATCATTAAGTATATAAAGTATACAAAAGAAGTAGAAGATTTTAGAAAAAGTAATTGCCTTCAATTGCGCGCGCTACAAACGACGAGTCATTACCGTTACATTATACCAACACATGAACGCAAGCATGTTGGTAAGTATAAGTGAATATGGTACATATGAAATGACGTGCTGAAAATTGGAGCCAGCTTATATAATGCCAGCTGACATCATCAGCAGCGGTACTAATAATAATACATAATAACAGCAACAACCATTACAATAGCTTCTACTTATACTACAAAGTACAATCAGAGCACTTGCAACAATAATCAACAACAATCACCGACTCACCATACCACCAAAGCATAATGACGTGAAGCTGGGCGTTATGGTGTTGCTGTCATTACCAGCACTTGCACACACACACACACACACACACACACACACACACACACACACACACACACACACACACACACAAACACACACAAACACACACACACACACACACACGCACACACACACACACACACACCCACGCATTCACACATTGATACATGTACTAATACATAAAGCTGTAATATTTAAGATACACCTTCATAAAGATCATTGCCGCATTCATCTCACTCGATTTCTTATAAGAACAATGTTGCCCGCATGACAAAAGCGGAAGAATCCTCAGTCTCTGCGCTGCTTCACACGAGACTCAATAAACCTGAAGACTAAGTACATAAGTACATATATGTAACTATGTACTCATGTGCTCTGAACACTGAAGAGAGAAGGATAGTAGAGTACATACATGTTGTTGTTGCTGCTGTGAAGGTATTTGTTAAATTTGTTAAATAGCATCTACTTAGAGAAATTAAGAAAATTGTGTGATTTGTAGACGAAATTGTTTTATAGACGGTGCGAATATTAAATTGCCCAGGGTGTTAGAGGTGAGGAACAAGCGGAGGGGGCCCCCTGGCTGAAAGTGAGAGGAATGAGAAGTATGCTATTAAATGAAGCGTATCTGTAAACATTTTCACAAAGATTACACATTCTTTTACTTACGAGTACAAGCAACGAAAAAAGCCTGAAATTAATTTAAACGATTTTACTTCTATGTGATTTCTTGTTTTTCCTCTTAGTGCTCTTGAGAGTGATTTCTTTTATTTTATTCTGGTATGGAAAAGCAGCAGCTGGATTTGATTTTGATTCGTTGCTGATGACTTTTAGGCGCTTTGCCATGCATAAGAACAATCGGTAATAATGCGCATAAATTAATGCATGAATAATTTATGTAATTGGAAGTAGTGTTAATTTGTATCGGAAAGAAATTCAATTTTATTTTGTGTAATTGTGCAGAGTAATCTTTAAGTTGCTTAAGAACTGTTTTTTTTTTTTTTCAGTAATATTATATATCACGAGCAATTTGCTATGTAGATACGAGCAATTGATAAGTATTCAATTTCTATTAAATATTTATCAATTGAATTTTTTTTACTTGATTTCACAACAAAAGTTACTGAGTTATTAAAGTGTATGGTGGTATGAGTAATTTTCACTCAGGAGCATTTATAAGCCTAAAAGTATGCTAAATGTATTTTAAAATATCTACCTACAAATTGGTTACTTCAACTAAATAGTAAATCTTTATTTCAAAGTACCTAAATGAACTAGGCATTCATTCGTTGTTATGTAATATCAATTTATTTTGCTACAAATTTGTTGATGGTCTTTTCTCTTTCTTAAATTAAGTCTATAAATTCAAGATGATACCAAGTTTTCAACACATTCAACCTAAATACATACACACACATACCACAGTATTGCAGAAAATAGTCAATGAAAGAAAAGAAGATTGTCGGCCGTGCAACGGATACAGAGGCAACAGCTATCAACTTAGACGATGTTATCAAGAAGATTTTTATATTTTCTTTCACACGTTTTCCTTTTTTGTTATTTTCTCTTTCATTATTTTGTAATATTCTTTTTTACTTATATTTGTCACTTTAAATGGTTTCATTGTTGCATATAGTTAGTGAAAGCAACTTAATTTCTGTTGAATGCAAATCTTTTTTTTTTTTTATCCACAATTGTTACGATTTCAATTTTTATTTTGCACGCTATACTTTGTCATTAAGATTTTTTATTGAGAGCTGGTATCACTTATTCATGTGCACAACATGAGTGGATGCGAAAAGTTTGGCCTTTGGCGCTACATGCGGTCATAGTCGACACTGAAAAAACTGAATTTCATTGTGGTAAAGGCATAACACTTGTCACAATGGCTGCCTATCTCTTTATCGGTGTCCTGTCATTCTCTCATTCTCCCTCCTTCTTCCTCTCACCTATCAATCTTCCTTCCGTTCAACACAATGCTCTGCATTCCTTGGGGTACACCATGTGTGTTGAATGTATCAATAAAAAAAAATAAAAAAAAAAAAAGATCCGTTGAAAAGTTTTTTTTTTTATTATTTCATTTTTTTTTTATTATTGAAAATTCGATTTTTATTATTATTTTTAGTCGAGGTTCGTACTCAATCACAAATTCTTTCAGATACATAACACTACGAGTTCATATGTAGGGTGTCTCACATTTGAGTTTGCTTCTTTTTTCCTCCTACCCTGTACTTTCCCCATGAGTTTGCTGTAAGCGAATTACTTAAAGATTTCCATCTTCATACATTTGCAAGATTATTTTATTCAATAAACAAACTTTCCTTTTCATTTCTCAGTAAAAACGTGATTTTCATTGTTGAATATTTTAAGTGAAGGAACAGAAAATGAAGATCAACTCTGCTTGAATAGATGTAAGATAAATTTTGCACCTTAATTAAATGGAGTCGACAAATAAGAACATAAATATGTCATATACTTTGTTTAAACTTCAAACTGTTTGTGATGGTTAACTTTTAAAAATATGTTTTGAATAAAAAATGTATTTGTATTGTGGAAACAATATCGCACCTTACATGATGTCTCAATTTGCCATAATTCAAAGCCATGTTCAAATCTTGCCATCAAAATGTCTAGTGGAAAAATCTTATGTCAATGCCTTATGTATTTGCTATCATCATTGTCACCGAATCAACGACCACCAGAGATTCCGGAGGAAGCTTCTACTTCATACGCCTTCAACAAAACACCTGAAAAGATTTCAGTACTTAGTAACATCAGAAAGAGGAAACAAACTAGTAACCAAATCAAATGGTCTTCGAGCTAAAAGACAAAATGGACGTGAACCAGAATTAGTTTGGGTTGAATGTATTGATGGTGCATATAAACCTTTCTTTCCTGATCTAAATTACACAGACTATTCCGGCCTTTTGGCATATCAACAATTTGAAAAGGTATTTGATGATGAGGTTGTGTGATGTAAGCAATGCTTGTTCAGTGCAATTTTACTTACTTTACTTACTTTTAATGGCACAACAACGCATGGAGGGCCTAGGCCGAGCTTTTCGCATCTACTCATGTTGTGCGTGTACATGAATGGAAGGGACCTACAGTTTAATGCCGAATCCGAACGGCGAAGTGAAAAGCTTTTCATAGCAATTTTTACTCTTGTAGGTTTGCCATTGCCTGCCAAGAGGTGGTGCCGTGTAGAAAAATTATCTTTTCTACTTTTGATTTGCCTGTGCCGAGATTCGTACCCCGGACACTCTGCGCAGCAGTCCAACGCACTACCACTACACCACAGCGACCACCTAGTAGTAGGTCAGTGCAATTAGTAGGTCAAAATCCAAGCATTACCATAAATAACATGAAGGTGTTTATTGGCATTCGGAACAAATAGAATGACTCTATGGAAGGTGAATGCATACAGAATTACCGAAAGAGGCAACAAATGGTGGTGATGGTCCATATTTACGTGGTTTCAATGCAAAATACTTGATTTTTGCGGTTCAGATATGACTTAAACTGATTTTTGTCGAGCTATTTCGAGCCACTACTGGCGTAGTCTCGGTGTTAGAAGGCCATCAGGAGGATATCGGAAGCCGAACAGTGAACTCAATACACGCTCCCTAATATAGTTTTCAAATTTTTTCTCCTGATGAGTATTTACTTAAGTGCTCAAAACTAACATGTACGAAAGAGTTTATTGTTGTCAATGGAATTCTAGAAGTTTCAAAAGATTTCATTCAATCTTGAATCCAATAACCCTTGTACGTACCCCCTTCATTAAATGTATAATTTCGGGCTGAACCACAAAAATTTATAAACATTTTCAATCCGTGCTAGTCTGTGAAGTATTGGATCATATAAAAAAAGTATCCGCGTTTGTTTGCGTTGCAAGATGGCAATATTAGTCCGATTATTTCAAACGATCACATGTGTGAAAGCTTACTCCAGCAGTTGCAAAATTTCATTGGTATTTTCAGTGAATGGCCGACCAGAGCGAGGTGTATCTTTGATATTGAAATTTCCGGAGCCACTCCTGGGTTCGGCGTTCACTCACAGCATCTTCACCGTAAATCACACAAATTTTTCGGCATATTTTTGGAGCGGTTTTACCTTTTCCATAGTAATAAAGCATCACATAGTATATTTCTTCAGATATTTCACTCATTTTCAAATCAATGTAACTTTTTACACTAGCGACGAATTACACAAATGTCTTCACACAAATGTAGCTACTTTTCAACATGTGTTCGTTTGATATAATCGAACTAGTGCTGCCCGATTTGTGAGTACCAAGAACATCTTGTAACGAAATACCGCGGATACTTTTTATATGACTCAATATTTATCATGAGTTTTCACTTTATTTAAACTTTTCACTAAACATTAAACTGAACAAATTTTTAGGCAAATATGTAACACTTTTTTGTTAAAAATCTATTTATTTATTTATTTTGCACCATCAAAACTAATTAGCAGCTGTCATTTTCAGTTTTCAGTTTTACTGGTTGGATTGTTTGCTCGCTGGCAAAAGTCAACGCCATCACAGATAAGGTAAAGGATTCTAACTAATTGGATTTATCAATTTGATTTTGTGTCTGCAATGCCAACGACGGTAAAGGCAACACATGCACTCATGCACGCACACGAACGTTTTACAGTGACACAAAGCTGGAACAAATTCGTAGTATGAATAAAATAACGGGAAAAGCATAGAGTGCGCTGAAAATACCTAGATGATGTTGACCGACAAAATCGAGATATTGCGATTTAAAAAGACGGAATCGTTTGGAGTTCATAAGGAGGTGAAACGTTACGAGGTCTACAGAAAAATAATAAAAAATCAATCAAATATTAAGCATGATGTTGGCCGATATGAAATTAGGCCTGACTTCAGAGAAAAATAAACGCATTCAATTGATGGAGAATAATTAGGAGGTGAAACGAAGTTAAAATGATATATAACGAGGTCTATGGTTAATTAATACAAAACAATCAAATACTGAGTCATGGAGTTGTCCTACAAACAGTGATTAGTCCTATAGCCAAATTAAAAAAAAAGAATATTTAAAATATTAATACTGAATTAAAATAAACAAACCTAACCTACAATCGATGGAGGATCGATTAAACGTGAAATAATATCGTTACGAGGTCTTCGGTTCATTAATACAAGACAATCAAATACTGAGCATGAAGTTGTCTTACACACAGTGATTATTCCCATAGGCAAAATTGAAAAAAAATATTTAAAATATTAATACTGAACTAAAAAAAAACCAGAACATACAATCGATGGCGGATTGATGGAAGACCTAGGCCTGAGTTCGCTTACACCATATGAGTACTTTCAAAATTTATCGACGGCACATGGATCATAGATGATAACCCTCTAAGTTGTTGCACAGTCCAAGAGGTATTCATGCTAGATCCATAAGAGTGTTGCAATATGCAAACACTAAATTTATTTCATATAACTAGCTCAAATCAAATAGACTCGAAGCTATACTAAAGCTGAGAATATTTTAAGGATTCTTTAAATTAAAATAAGAGTGGTAAAGAATAGTAGTAGAAAAAACTATTTGAAAAAGTAGCAGAAAAGATATGAAAAACAGTAGTAGAAATGTAATAGGAAATACTGCTAGAAAAGTAAAGAAAATGATAGTAGAAGGGTAGTAGAAATAATTGTTAAAAGTGGTAGACAAAATAGTTCGAAATAGAAGTAAAAATAGTAGTGGAAATAGTATTAGAAATTGTAGCATCAAGTAGTCAATCCCAAGATTCACCATCGCCAACTCTTATTCGTTTTAAAACAAATAAACAAAAAAAAAGGTAAAAAAGTGTGACATAAATATTTACGAAATGTTAAGTCGACTTAAGAAATATAAAAACTTGTTGCATATTTTGCATTATAAATCCCAAGATATTGATTGACATTAATGCATTATACATACATATGTGACTGTATTAAGTCAGAGCTAAAGTTTCTAACCTTAGTTCAACTTTTCTTCAGTGCAATAACTTGAACAATCAACTACCAGATGCGAAACACTCATTCAATACATAGCATGGTATACAGTGAAAAGCCTAAATAAACTAAAAAAATGTTTGATATGAAAGTAATATACTCTTCCAGAAAGACTATGTTTCGAAGTACTCGTCGAGAAGCCTATGTTGAATGAATAAATAGCCTTGTTAAATAAATTCCAAAAGGCCCAAACTCACCACTTATTAAAATAAACTTTGAAAATCAGTACAAATTAGTGACTTACAAAATTCAGTTCTTTTCATAAAAATTAGTACTTTTCCTGATAAATTCAGTACGAATGGCAACCCCTTGTTACATACCCAATTTCTGTCCAATTTTAAAGAAACTTGGTAAGTCTGAAGCTTTATCTATCTGATTTAACGTAATCAAATAAAAAATTGCGACATAGAACTAAAATTAACCACGCGTGCAGTAGGTTCAGGTTTTTTTTTTTGAAGTCAGTATTAATATTTTAAATATATTTTTTAAATTTTGCGTATTGGACTAATCACTGTGTGTAGGACAACTTCATGCTCAGTATTTGATTGTTTTGTATTAATTAACCGTAGACCTCGTAACAATGGAAACTGACCTCGTTTCACCCTCCATCAATCCTCCATGGATTGTAGGTGCTGGGCTTTTTTGAAGCCAGTATTGATATTTTAAATAATTTTTTTTAAATTTTGCCTATGGGACTAATCACTGTATGTCGGACAACTTCATGCTCAGTATTTGATTGTTTTGTATTAATTAACCGTAGACCTCGTAACGATAGAAACTATCTTTATTTCACCTTTAATTAATCCTTAATCGATTGTAGGTTCTGGTTTTTTTTTTAATTCAGTATTAATATTTAACAATGGAAACAGACCTCGTTTCACCCTCTATCAATCCTCCATGGATTGTAGGTTCTGGGCTTTTTCTGAAGTCAGTATTAATATTTTAAATAATTATTTTTAAATTTTGCCTATTGGACTAATCACTTTGTGTAGGACAACTTCATGCTCAGTTTTTAATTGTTTTGTATTAATTAACCATAGACCTCGTTATATATCATTTTAACTTCGTTTCACCTCCTAACGATTCCGCGTTGATTATATTATTGGCTAAAGTCAGGATTAATGTTTATGTCGGTCAACAACATGCTTAATATTTGATTGATTTGTTATTATTTTTAGACCTCGTAACGTTGGACACTGAATACGTTTCACCTCCTTACGAATTCCAAATGATTCCTCCTTTTTAAATCGCAATATCTCGATTTTGAGGGCCAACGTCATATACTTAGGTGCTGAAAATTGCAAACATTTTTAAAACTGAAGCACAGCCTGTGTTACGAGTAACTGCGAGTGAACACTGATAAGTACTATTCTAGAATACTGAGTACCTTTTGTACTCCATACTTTTAAATGAGTATTTACTTGGAATTTAGTAAATAACATGCGTGTTTATGTACTTACAGCTAATATTTATTGTAGAGTCGACTTTTATACGGGAAAAATTTGTCTGTAAGCAACTCAAATAAAAGTTCAAAAATAAAAGTTCAAAATAAAAGATCAAAAATAAAAGTTCAAAAATAAAAGCTGCTCAAAAATTACAAAGATTTTTGCATTGAAAAACTTGAAAAATTTTCGAATATAATTCACAAATATTCAAAATATGCAAAACATAACTACTTTTGAGTATATATCAATTGTGAGTTTTTAATGGATTGAAAGTGGCCTACAGGAACAAATTCCCAAAAGAGTTTTTTCTTAAACGATCAAGCTCAATGACAGTAATTGCTGGAAGTGAAATATTTATGGAATTCATAAAAAAATTAATGGACGTTCGTTGTTAGAGGAGTACCTTACTTTACTTTTAATGGCACAACAACCCATGGAGGGCCTAGGCCGAACTTTTCGCATCCACTCATGTTGTGCGTGTTATATTTGTACATGAATGGAAGGGACCTACAGTTTAATGCCGAATCCGAACGGCGAAGTGAAAAGCTTTTCATAGCAATTTTTACTCTTGTAGGTTTGCCATTGCCTGCCAAGATGTGGTGCCGTGTAGAAAAATTATCTTTTCTACTTTTTGATTTTGCATGTGCCGAGATTCGAACCCCGGACACTCTGCGTAGCAGTCCAACGCACTACCACTACACCACAGTGACCACCAGGAGTTAGAGGAGTACCACAAAACCTTTTATCGTAAAATGTTCAAATGTATAAACTTAGTCTTTTTCCGGTACTAAGTAGTACTCGATACTACTAAACCATGAAATCGACGTAACCCTAGGCACAGGATCTCTAAGGCACAGGATCTGCCAAAGGAGAACTAAGAAAGGAAACCTCAAACCTAAAGAAGCATTGTGGAAAGAACAAGAAAACAAAAACAACCTCTTTAAAAAATATTTACACAAATTGTCTTTAATTCAGAAGTGAATTAATGGGATATTAAAACACAAGAAATTTGTAGTTAAATTTAACAACATTAATTTAATAAAATGAAAAAATGGAGTTTTTAGAATTACAATAAATATACTGAAGAGCCCAACCGAACGGTGTGACAGTGTTCTAGAGAAGAACGTAGAGAAAGCAATGGCAAGAAAAGAAATAGAACGAGAAGAAAGGATAGAAAAAATGAATAGGAAAGAAAGGTGCATTAGGGTGGTTTAAACAAATTGCCAATTTTAATTAAGAATGCTGCTTCCTTCAATGGCGTTTATAATTCCCCACAAAAACAAAAAAAGAAAAGTAATAAACATGTGATATTAATTACAAACAAAAGCGCAAACACACACACAGACACACCCACACACACACACCCACACACAGAAAATTAAAGTACGCCTAATTCAATTTTGACGCTTTGAGTTTTTCGTTTATGTTTGCAACTTTTTCTCTTTCTTTTTTGTAGGTTTTTTGTTGCCAAAAAAGTTTCGTTTTGTAAAGATTTTTTTTTTATTTAAATTTTTTTGAGTTTTTCAAAAACACAATCATATGAACACCGTATTTAAATTGAGGCAGGGGAAGCGTTTGTGGCAAACAACCGAAAAAGTTTTTTGTCAACGTTTAATTTGCCTTAAAATGAGCTTGATACTTTTGAAGCGGCTGCTTTTGGTTGACACTCTAAGGTATGTATGAACATACGAAATACGTAGCTCACATAATCCAATAAGAGAGACCAGAATTTAAATTTGCATCTAACCATTTTACCATTTACTTTGGATAGTTTGAAACAGCGATTAAATTAGCACCAACTTGATGAATGTTGGGAAGGTAGGTACAATGTGAAAATTAACGAAATTCTGTCTTGTAAAATGATTTCCAACCATTATAGCTAACTGCAAAAATCACTTTTAATTGTATCGTTGTAACTTTTAGATATTCATTTCCTGGGCAAATGTGCTTAAAAAGAGTTTGTGCGAACTTTCAAATTTGAAACTACAAAGATCTTTTGCAACTCGGGAGCCAACATTAACATAATTAAATTAATTTTAATATTAATTAATATAATTAATTAATTAAAATAATTTAATTCACTCTTCTATCTTTCAGTTCCATTGCCTCTGACTATTTTATATCAAAAAAATATCTATAATTTTTTTTTTTGATTCAACGATTGCCATTAAAACTTAATCACGTTGAACATTCTTTTATGTAGTAAGTGAATACGATTTGTTTGTTGTGCATTTGGTAAAATGAAACTAAAATTTTGTTGAAATATTGGAAATATTTGGCGGGATAAAATCAAATTGAGAACAGATAGATACACAGAGTGTGGTCGCTGTGGTGTAGTGGTAGTGCGTTGGACTGCTACGCAGAGTGTCCGGGCTTCGAATCTCGGCACAGGCAAAATCAAAACAAAAAAAGTAGAAAAGATAATTTTTCTACCCGGTACCACCTCTTGGCAGGCAATGGCAAACCTACAAGAGTAAAAATTGCTATGAAAAGCTTTTCACTTCGCCGTTCGGATTCGGCATTAAACTGTAGGTCCCTTCCATTCATGTACAAATTGGCTGTTGTGCCATTAAAAGTAAGTAAGAACAGATAGATTTCATACTATTGGGTCATACAAATCTAGCAACACTAGTCCGATTAAGTCAAATGAACATATGTTTGAAAGGTAATAAATCAAGCTACATTTCGTGTGAAGACAGTTGTGTAACTCGTTGCTAGAGTAAAAAGTTACATTGATTTGAAAATGAGTGAAATATCTGAAGAAATACACTATGTGGTGCTTTATTACAGTGAGCACTGAAAGTCACTGAAAAAGCCGATGGAATGTTGCAAGATCGATTGCAGTGATAAGTATATCGTTATAACATAGTATACCATAACGTTAGTATACCATATTTGGTTTAACTTACCTACATTTAATTGGAATAATGAACTTATTCCTTTTTTTTTTTTAAACATGTTGACAGAAGTTTGCTGATATATTAGATTCATGTCGTTGGAATGCACAATAATGAATCTTGTTGTTGCTGCCAGTTGTCTTGTACTTATTTCTATCAACAATCACAGTTTTTGGTAGTAGTTCAAACGACTCCCTTCCAAGTTCAACCTGTATGTTTTTAGCTTTGCCGGCGTTGTTTTGGATGTTTACACTGACGCTAGCATAAAATGATATGTGAGAGAAACAGATAAAATGCGCAAAACTTTTGTGTTTTTCTTACTACCGTACTTTTCTACGTGATTCTATCGCACAGTATTTCATGCGTCCACTTAATGTGGATGCATTAAAAGTTTTGGGAATTGGTTTAACCCGCAAAAAATAATGATGAAATGCAATCAAATTTCTTATTTTAACTTGTGGCAATGTCTAACATGGCCATTGGCTGCTAATGAACCGTTTAAATAATCTACATTCGGTACGTAGACAGACTAATGTTAGATGCATATACTTCAGGCAAATTTTTAGCATGTGAACCCTAGCAGTTGATAAGAGATGAAACCCTTCTGATCCCACCAAATACAGAGGATTACCTTGGAGCAATGAATATTCTTTTTCAGCATTGATGTTGTTGGTTGGTCGAACTTCACACATGACTTCTTGAGCTTAGGGTTGTCGTAATGAATCAATTCAGTCGCAGTCAGAGCTATAGCAGCATTTCAGACATGCAAAATCGCCTTTCGACATCTATCGGCTTCAAGTCGTATAGCAACCAATTTTCTTCCTTTTGAATGAACCCCAATGATTTTAGACGCTTGGAATTTGCTGCTTGAGTAAATATCAATGTTATTGGCCTTCGGTGCTACATGCGGTCATAGTCGACACTGATAAACTGAAGTTCATTGTGGTAAAGGCATAACACTTGCCACAATGGCTGCCTATCTCTTTATCGGTGTCCTGTGTGATCACATTCACTCTCTCATTCTCCCTCCATCTTCCGCTCACCTATCAATTTTCCTTCCATTCAACACAATGCTCTGCATTCATAGGGGTACACCCTGTGTGTTGAATATAGTATATCAATAAAAAAAAATATAAAAAAACTCCCAATGTTATTGCGAGTTCCTCTTGCGTTTAGCATGCGTATTTGTCGAGTAACATCTCCAATTATTCATTTTCGAACTTTTTCACTTGGCTAGGGGCGTTCCTTGTCTCCCGTGTATTTAAAATCTCTTTTAAAGCGTCGAAACCAGAATTCGCATATTTTAATTGATATTATTTGATATATTCACCGTAAACTTTCAACAGAAATCGATGTCTTTCAGCAGCACTTTTTTGCGACATGCAAAATCGCCTTTCTACTTATCTCGGCTTGAAGTCGTATCGCATCCAATTCCCAATCCTTTTGAATGAACCCCAATAAATTTAGGCTCTTAGAAACTGTTGCTTGAGTAGCTCCTAATGTTATTGCAAGTACTTTCAACAGAAATCGATGTCTTTCAGCAGCACTTTTTTGCGACATGCAAAATCGCCTTTCTACTTATCTCGGCTTCAAGTCGTATCGCATCCAATTCCCTTTCTTTTGAATGGACCTCAATAAATGTAGGCTCTTAGAAACTGTTGCTTGAGTAACTCCTAATGTTATTGCAAGTACTTAACTCCCAATGTTATTGCAAGTTATTCTTGCGTTTGGCACGAGTCTTCGAGTACTTAATAACATCTCCAAATCATTATCTTCGAATTTTTTCACTTTGGTCAGGGCGTTCCTCATCTTCCGTGTCAAAATCTCCACTTTTAAAACGTCGAAACCAGAATTCTCATATTTTAATCGATGGAGTATATTCACCGTAAACTTCCAACTGCAATCTATGACTTTCAGCAGCACTTTTTTCGAATTAATGAAGAAAAGCAAAAGTTCCTGCAAATGATGTTTATTTGGCACGAATGCTGACATGTTTGCAGCGCAAAATGGTTATGTTGTTTACACTTTGACAAATTCATACAAAATCATAAGAAAAGTTGCATGAAGTAGCTAAAACATGAAAGTGGTTACAGTATTGCTAGATGTGATTTAGTACAAGTTACGCCATCAATTCATAACTCATTGAATATGGTTACTTATATAAATGAGAGTTAGCATTCTCTTTGCCTGTAAAGATAAAAATTCTGTGAATCTCACATTTTACTGATTTTGCTTTGCTTTTCTATCAAAAAAGCTCTTCGTTCTTTGAGTGAAGCCAAAGCGTCTAACTGACATATGCCCTCATATGTCCTCAGATTTGATTACGTACCCAATTTTATATTTCCTTTGACCTAAAAAATTGTTTTCAGAGTCCTCTAGTTGCTAGTCTGTTTCCGGTTGTTGCTTGCAACATTGTTCGTAACTTTGATCTTTGTGACCTTTCATGTACGAGTATGTTTGTGAGTAGGGAAGAATTAAGGTATACAATTTGCGGTTAAACTTAGTTAGTATATGTAGAGCTGCTAACAATAATTATGCAATTAATTTCATAAAAAGCAGCAACGAAACTTAATTTTTTCTTCATGACTTGGCAGGCAATGAATGGCTAACTTCCAGGAGTAAACATTTTTTAAGCAAAGCATTTCATTGAACCGCTCGGATTCAGCATTCTATTCGCATACAAATATAACGCGCACAATATGAATATATGGGAAAAGCTCGGCCTTTGCCCTCCATAGGTAAGGGGCTGTTGTACCATTAAAGAAGGAGAAGAAGCAATATATTTATGGAAAATATTTAAATTAAATAATTGCTTTAGACCAAATTATTTGTGCTTTTAGTACTTAGTATGAAAATGTATGGAGAAGTCTGCAGATATAGGGTAGCTTACTTTTATAAACTGACAACAGGATTAGAGGATTGAGATTTCCGAACAACAAAAGAAGTTCTCTGGATTAAATTGTCATATCTGAGATACTCAGAGCACGATTAGCGTAACTGAAAACTTTTAAAGTACAATTTTTATTTCAATTTATTGCAGAATAGAATTTTTCGTGTAAACGCTTGAAAATAATTTCTTATTATATTTTAAGAAAAGGAGATTTTTGTGTGATTTATTATTGCATAGTCGTATTAGGGCATATTGCAAGGGCGTATTATGATGTTCTGATGATATTGTCAAAATATGAAAGTGAAAGAATTGAATCTAGGGCATAATTAAACGGTGAACTCAACTAAGAGGGAGTCAATTATCCAGGAATTCTTGTACTTCCAAAGTATTAATATAACTTCTATTTTGCAACAATTAATTAATATGACATTAATCAATAATTGTCCACTTACTTTTTCTTACTGCTTGGCACAAAAAACTCCTCAACTGAAGTGTTATTGATTTCAATTACTGCTAATTGAAACCTCAGAATCAAATACAGAAAATTATCCTTTGACAATAAGAAATTGTTACTTTACACTACTCCCCTTTTCGCCCTAAGATAAAAAACAAAGAAGAATCCAAAAAAAAAAAAAGAAAAAAAGAAACAATAATGAAAATTTCTATAATCATTGGCTACTTAGAGAAGCAAATAAGCTACTGGGAATTTTCACTCGCATCGCTGAGACAATCGCAATTGATTTTCCAGTGAAATTTAAAAGAAAACATACAAACCAAAAATGAATTGAAATGAAAGAATGTTGAAGAAAGTAAAATAAAAAATAACAAAAATACAAGATTCGCTGCCTTTCAAAGAAAAATAATAATGACACATTTTATTGGTAGGGAGGACCAATGTAACCAATTGCGCATCTCATCAGCTAAATGACAAAGGGGCGACACAACTTGAGAGCCTTGGAATTATAAAATACGCAATTAAATATAAAATCTCTTTTATTATTTCCAGAGGATGCCCAGGATTTCTTTTCACTTTAAATGCAATTGAAAGTCACTCGCAATTTTTCCAATATCTCCTTGCAACCGCTACCAGAAATTGGGCAGTCTTCGTTACTTTCTTGCTCTACATTCAGGGTTTTTATGAAATGCAATTTTTGACCTTTGATTTTACTGATCTCTCGTGCTTTTTATTTCCATGTACGAGTGATGACCCTCCCACACTCTACCACCCTCTTCTTAATTTATATTCATTGTGAGAGAAGAAAATTATCGTGCTCTTTGAGTTTGTGGCAAGATTAAATTGTGAATTCAATGAATTCCACGATTTACAATTTTATGCAAATTATTACGAAGAATGCTGCCGTTTCGTTAGTGTTGATAAGTGGAAGGAAGAAAAGCAATGAAGTCGACTGTATTTTTAATAAAGTATTACGTAGAAAAGGCAAAGGAGAGTTGTATTAAAAACTGCATAAAATCATTTAAAATTAGAATTTGTGAAGTTTTGTATTTGTAGAGAAATAAAAATTAAGTAATGAAGAAATTCGAGGATAAGACATGAAAGTTGTTTTCATTTAATCGTTAATGAACAGCAGACGAAATAAATAAATAACGAATTTATAAATACTTATATCAATTAAAGGTTGAGTGTACGTCCGCCGCTTATATATTGTCGATCTTTCTCAAAAAACAGTGTTGTTAAATTGTACTAATTCCAATCTATTAATGCATATTAAGTGAAATTTAGTACTTTAGTACAAATAGTATGTAAAAAAAACCCTTCGTTCCGCAGGCACCGAAGTGATAATTTTTATTTGAAAATTTTTATGTGATAATTTTTATGTGAACATTTTGATGTGATAATTTTGTGTGATAATTTTGATGTGATAATTTGGATGTGATAATTTTGATGTAATAATTTTGATGTGATAATTTTGATGTGATAATTTGGATGTGATAATTTTGATGTGATAATTTTGATGTGAAAATTGTGATGTGATAATTTTGATGTGATAATGTGGATGTGAAAATTTGTATGTGATCTTTTTAATGTGAAAATTTTGATAATTTTGATGTGATAATTTTGATGTGTTAATTTTGATGTGATAATTTGGATGTGAAAATTGTGATGTGATAATTTTGATGTGATAATTTTGATGTGAAAATTGTGATGTGATAATTTTGATGTGATAATGTGGATGTGAAAATTTTGATGTGAACTTTGTAATGTGAAAATTTTGATAATTTTGATGTGATAATTTTGATGTGATAATTTGGATGTGATAATTTTGATGTGATAATTTGGATATGAAAATTTTGATGTGATAATTTTGATGTGATAATTTGGATGTGATAATTTGGATGTGATAATTTTTATGTGATAACTTTGATGTGATAATTTGGATGTGATAATTTTGATGTAATAATTTTGATGTGATAATTTTGATGTGAAAATTGTGATGTGATAATTTTGATGTGATCATTTTGATGTGATAATTTTGATGTGAAAATTGTGATGTGATAATTTTGATGTGATAATGTGGATGTGAAAATTTTGATGTGATCTTTTTATTGTGAAAATTTTGATAATTTTGATGTGATAATTTGGATGTGTTAATTTTGATGTGATAATTTGGATGTGAAAATTTTGATGCGATAATTTGATGTGATAATTTGGACGTGATAATTTTTATGTGATAATTTGGATGTGATAATTTTGATGTAATGACTTTGATGTGATCTTTTTAATGTGAAAATTTTGATGTGGAAATTTTGTTGTAAAATGTTTGATGTGATAACTTTGATGTGATCTTTTTAATGTGAAAATTTTGATGTGGAAATTTTGTTGTAAAATGTTTGATGTGATAAGTTTGATGTGATAATTTTTGTGTAATGACTTCGTTCTGCAAGCAGCGAGGTTAGTTTTCCTCCTGAACGTTCAACTTTGATGACAGATTTGTGTTAATAGGAGTTTTATCTTTCGATGTGTAAACAAATTTTATCACATTTTAGACATCGATATCTTGTATTTTTGCCATCACTAGTTCTGGAGGTTTTAGCGAAACATTAGCTAATCACGGCAAGTAGAGATTCTCATTATGATCAAAACTGTACAAGGCATAATCTTAATACTTCAAGGAGCAATCATTTTGTAAACAGCCAAATGGTCATCAAAACACTGGCCATGCTGCAAATTTTACCCATTTGAGGAAATTGGCAGCACCTATAGCACTTAAAGTTAGCACACGAACTTATTAGAATTTGAGCAGCCTGTGGCTCTGAAAAAGACTTTAAAAATGAATAGATCTCGGTCAAGCAGGGAAAACTGTATGAAATATCGAAATTTATCAAACTTTATTGTAAAAATACGCAGCTTCTTCTTATTTTGGAGAAGAAGCAAGATCGATTGGATCATATACAGGATTTATGTCATGCTAACGAAGATTGAAATTGTAGTTTCTAACTGTTGTAGAAGAAGAACGTGATCTATGCACCTCATCTGATGTGCAAGCCACACTTTTCACATCCAACTACTCCTTTTCTTAAGAGATAAGTAGAATCTGCACCATTTCATCTAGATCACCGAAGATAAGGTTTATCAAAGAACTGCGTGGAAGTTGGAAGATGGAAGATGGAAACAAAAAATTTAATTAGCAAAGATATTACGTATAAAGCAGAGTAATATATAAATTGTTGGTCCTTGGGGAAGCTCAGATTTTCTGAACACTTCGCTTTAAATAATATAATCTAAATTGTAAAAACCGAAAATATTATGGAAATGTTTTAAAAACAAATGCAAGTAAAAACATGAAAATGATGATGTTACCTAATCTCTTCTACATAATGAGTGAAATTCAAAAAAATCACATGAACATGATATAATTTTTGGAATCATTACCAAGTGACTCACTTGAGCACGTACACTGTAATTGCAGCCTTTTATTACGAAAATTTTACACTTAATTTTGCTCAGCATAATATAAAAATAAGAAGAATAAGAGAAACAAAAACCACTTTAACCTAAATAAATTTTAATTGTTATTTGAATGTGCATTGTGTATTTAAAAAATAAATGCAAGTAAAGAAAATAAGGAAAACCAAAAAGAAAAAAGACCAAGAAACTTTTCAAAAATTTCCTAATTTTTTAACCATAATGCACACTAACACATGTATGTATGTATACACTAACACAGCCCAACGGGAAGGAAGTGCTTCTTTCCCTACACTGGAGCATTCCGCTAGCAGCAGTCAGAGCTCTCTCTTTGTAGTACAGCAGACATACTCTTTTTTCATGACGTGTTTTATGAAGGGAGGGATGACATCAAGCTTTACCTCGGAAGCGCTTAAAGAGTGCAAGAAAGCACTTGTAAACAGTTGTTAGGAGCACAGACATGAAACACTTATCTGACTCATATGGTAATGCTTTCTTCTCTGAGTTTTCAAATGTCTCTCAGTCTCTAGAAATTAATAAGTGCTTTCTATAAGTAACCAGAAAATCAAAGTGTATCTTTGAGAAGCACTTCAAATTTTCCCAGTGGGTACTTACCTACTTATTATAAATTTTACACGTTTAATTTTTTTAAATCTACCAGATCTGTTGTAAAAAACTCTGATTTGGCAAACAATTACTATTTTGATTTACTTTCGGGCTTTATCTTTTTCCGTTCTGACAAATTCCATGATATCGACTTTTAACCATTGAAATGCCGTTCCATTCATATTTCGAAGCACCGACACCTCGAGCTGCCACTTATGCTTTGTTCTGATGCCATTGGCAATGGCACTAGTGGACGCATATTTTTACGCTTCTTGCCGCTAGAAACGAAGAAACGCGTTGGCAATATACGGAGCCATTGGTGACTCAGAGCGATCATTACCATAATTACGATTACTCTTTTTGAGGTTCTTCTTCTGGATGCCAACACCGCCGGACAAGTATTCGAGTGGTTCACGCTTGGGCGGCGTACAAGCAGTTTCGCTTGACGATGTTATTAACTGTGGCCATGATGCCGTCAACGAGGGTGGGTCTTGCTTCGAAAGCGGTTAATAAAGATTTAATTGTTAACTCAGAATGTCACCAATTGCATGAAAGGGTAATATAAATGTGTATCCAGCGGAGTTGAAGCGCTGACAGATTAATCACAAACTAAAAAGGTTATAAATCTGAACTTAAGCAGCTCGTTCTTGAAGTAATTTTACTTAACAAACGGAATCGTAGTGGCATGTAGTACATCTCCGTTCATCTATTGATGTTCGCATTAAGTCAGCGTTGCCTAAAATCCTTCAGTACTTACCACTGGGTAAATGGATATAAAAACCTACTTCTAAATACCAAAATTACTTTATCAGGAACAAAAATGTTGCGTAAGTGTTTTGCGGCAACAGTAAGTAGCAAACAATAGCAAGAAATAATTGTAGCAAGTGTTGTCAAATTGAGCGAGAGAACAAGGAAAAATGTGGCATTATGCCAAGGCAAAAGTGGAAAAGTTAAGTTTTGAGAAATTTTTTTTTACACATAGCTTTACAAGTTGTTATTTTTCTTCATATACTTACGATTTGACTGTGTCTCTTTCTTCTGCATACATATTTTTTTTCCAAGCCGCAACAATCAACCATTCCCTCTTCACCATTTGCATTACACGTAATGGATATTAAGCTCAATTTAGGTTCATTTAAATGTGACATTTCCATCTCAATTTGCTTTCTTTTTTATTGGAAAGTGCAAACAGGCAAAGTAACAAGCACAATTACTAAGTAGATACTATCCCCACGATTTTCCTCCACTGTTGCCAACTACTAGAGTAGGTATGTAAGTGTACATACGTACGGTTTTTATGCTGTGCCCTTTTCATCTTCTTTACTTAGTTTTGCATATTAAACTTAAAGTTGTTGGCTGCTGGATGCTGGAGTAAAAATGAAAATGAAAATGAATTTTATTTTCTGCAATTTTCTTGTTCAAGGCGTACGCTGGAAAAGGCTTGTTGCTGTACATGCTGCATGCAACATCAGCATCAACAACAGCAATAACGATAACAGCACAAGAGCAGAGAGGAAGAAAAGAATAAAATTTTAATTTGAAACGGAAACGGAATTGGAAGCAGAGTAGTGGCATTAGTGCACTGGTAGTGAGTGGCATTTATACATATTTTATTATTTAATTGTTTGACATTTATATACTCGCTTGAATATGCATTTCAATTAAATACTTATGTTAAATGTACTAAATAATTGCAAAACTATTTTATATTGCTATATGTATTATAACTTAACAAAGACTTATTTGAATTAAATGATTTGTGTCATGGAATATTCATTCATACTTCTGGTACATACTTAGTTATTATTTGGATACACACGGCGTATACGTGATGTTATACAACGTTGCTTTTCTTATCGCTAGTAATTTGGCTTGATATACACTAGCCAGGTCTGGGCGATGTAGATGTGGATATAGCCAGCAATAGTGACCAGATTTGATACGTTTTGCCGATACACAGTAGCCTCTCACATTGAGTCTGACTGCATTTATTGTAGAATTAGTAATAATGTGTGAGTGAAAGGATAACAGATGTAACAGGGGACCTATGTAATAACGATACAATCTGGTCTATCCAAAATTCTAGTGAAGTTGGAGATATTATTTCGAGGTGAGAAATATTTTAAAGGTATAGAGGTTTGCTATATCTGTACACGAATCCTATATCTATATCTGGGCACTATTCAGCAAGTGGACCTCCTAAAATCTGAGCTACAAATTGAAAAAACCTGCGTCTGATAATACTTTGTTAGTGATAATAATAGAAGGCTGTTTTATAACTTTAATAGGACTATAAAAATTTATATACATTTAAAAGTAGTTAAATCGTTGTAAATTGAACGGACATGATCAAACAGAGCAAACAATTTGATGGAGGTTCCAGACACACGATTAGGAGCATTAAAAGAAATTTAATTTATAAAAAAAAAATCATACATTTAACATAACGCTTCGACTTTCAGGTGCAGGCAAATCTTTCATGCGAATTTAGTTTAAAGCCCTTAAAGCAAACAGAAGGAGCTGCTTTTCAAAGGCCTCCATGTTATTGATACAACAACTGCATTGTGGACACCAAACATTCGAGGCATATTCCAAAACAAGTAAAATACTTAGTAGGGACATAAATACTGTTACATACATTTGATGTTATAAAATTAAAATAATTAATTTTTATGGACCAATTTTTTAAAACATATTATATACAAAAAGCAATTACTTATTCGAAATGCCCGCTTTTGGCCTTCACGCACGCCTTTAGTCGCACTGGCCAATCATCAATACCTGCACGCAACTTGTGCATTGGAAAAGTGCTGACCGCATGAATCAAAGCAGTCTTCAAAGAATCAATGTTGGGTCATCTTTGGTGGCAAACCATGTCCTCTAAAACTGTGGTAATCCAGTGGGTTCAGATCAGGACTGCCAGACGGCCATTCTTCAGAGCAAATGAAAGCAGGCAAATTGTTGTGGAGCCAGGTCTGGGTCGTCTTAGCCTTACGGGCTGGTCCAGAATGCTGCTGGAAAGTCCACGGCTGGTTTTGGAACAGGGAATGATTAAGTGTCTTCACAACAGCTTCCAAAACAGTTTCTTGGTAAACTTTGGCCGAAGTTTTGACTCCTTGCTCGCAGAAATGCAAGTCAGCGACCCCATCGTAAGAGACACCACACCAAACCATAACTGAAGCTGGGTGCGGTCAGTTCAGATGCTTCCTTAGACGACCATACATTCATGCTATCATTTTGCTTGTTCATTTTTTCCTCATCCGTAAGCAAGATTTTTCTATGCCAGTTATCGGCGTGCTTCACCAAAAGACGATAGGATTATTCTACCCTATTTTTTCCCAAAGCTGCAGTCAACAAATGTCCGGTGCGACGTTTGAAGGCACCAAATCCCAAGTCTTTTTTAATAATTCGATTCATGGACTTTTGCGTGATATTCATCTCACGGGCAATGATTTTCTGTTTTCGGAGCAGATTTCGCTGAATTCTTTATTTGACGGCTTTGATGACTTGCGGCGTGCGAACTGTACGTGTACGGCCCGACCGGTGGCGATCTTTGATATCTTCAGTCTCCCAAACCGGTAGACGAACATGCGACTAATCCCGAGTGGGCGGAGCGTTTCGAAAATATCGCCTTTTTTCATTTCAACCTTAAAAAGTGCTATAACAATGATACGGGTCTCATTATCTGACCACTCCATGGTGAAAGCTGACACAATTGGGAATACCCGTTACAGACTAACGCTATAGAGGTCAGCTTTCATAAACCATGTGGTAATAACAGGGTATGTTCAATTCTACTATTGGAATGAGTGTTTTCAATGTTGTCACATTATTTATGTCCCTACTAAGTACACAAGGTTCTACTGACGTAAGGATCATTAAATTCCTTAGGATATCGTCTAATAAAACTAAGAACATCTTTGGCTTCCCTTGCACTTGTGTTAATGTGTCATGTATACCTAATTACCTTACAATTTACAGAAATATTAAATTCAAGAATTACATTAATCTGCAATGCTCGTGTATAATAAAAACATAATACGTTTAATATATCATTGTTCGTTAATTTTTATTACAAATAGGGATCACAGGTCGTATGAGTAACAGCAAATATTACTACTTATTACTTTTATTACTTTACAAACTACATTAACATGATTTTTGCTTCAGCGCTCCCACGAAAACTTTCACCTCTTATGTCGCATAAGTTTCCTAGATTTAGAAATGCGCATTCGTGTGTGTGTGTGTGCGCGGTCTTGTAAAAGAGGCATATGCATTCACAAAAGGAAGTAAGAGTATTGTTGACAGCATTGAAAAAAAAGAAATTAAAAACGTGCAGGAAGAATGTTAAAACTCAACAGAGTTTATTTTTGCTTACGCTTGCTAAGCAAATATAATCACACACAATTGCATGCATGCACACCTTCAAACATCAGCATACATGTATAGCATACATATGCACATGCATATGTATGTATGTTCGTTTGTATGTATGGGTGTAGGTGTACGCAAGGGAATCAGAATCAACAGAAAACAAAACGTGCTTGGTAAATTTTTTAAAAACTGTAATTTTACACGTGAACAAATTTTGTTACTGCACATCTGTGTATGTATTTGTATGTATATTTGCACGTGGTACTTATACTATATGTGTGTGGTTGTATGGCATGTATGTGTTGTATGTGAATGCGCTTGAGCGACAGTACATGTAGATTGGTTAGTGCGTGCTTATATGAATTTGTGTTTGTAAGTAAGTATTATTTATTATTTTGGGAAACAAGTGAACGGCAAAAATATTAACTTGCAAATATTTGCTCAATATTTTTGTTTTTTTTTTAAAGTTTGCACACACATCTTAGACTTTATTTTATGAACAAAATTAGTGCATATTGTTAATGTTTATAAAATTTTAGAAAAGTGATTTTACTAAATATCTCCCGTTAAAGTAAATATTATATGAAAATATCTGGCTTTGTTTATTTTGTTGATGTGAATAATTTTTGAATATGGTACTTCAAATATTTAACATTTTTAACAAACCATTTAATTTCATTTAGTTGGACCCTGCACACTCAGGGTACTGGATATGTTGTTTTGGATTGAGTAATGGTTGTTTTTAAAGCACATTTGTATTGATTCAATTTAGAGTCAAGCGAAACTTAAGCAACCTCAACAAAACTTTTGACAGACATTCCATACAGTCAAGAATATACTTACAAAGGGTGACCAAATAAGAGTGCATGATTTCTGTTTTCTTTTCTGGGCAAGTGGCAGTGCTGAAATTTTTTTTTTTTTTTCATTTAGTGATAAAGAATTTCTATATAAGGAGTGAGATTGAAATAATCTTAATTCACGTTTTACCTAACAATTTTTTTTGGGTATGAAATTTAAAAATTTCTTTGATCTAGTTATCTTTGAAAAATATGTCAGTTATTATGTTTAATGACAAACATGTTGATTTATTGTGAGTTTGATCAAAATGAGTGAAGAAAAAGAAATTAAACAGTTTCAGGAGAATTTGACCTTAGATAGGAAACCTGGTTCGGGAAGAAAACAAGGACCAAATGATATTGGCAAAGCCAAGAAAATAGAAAGCATATCGAAAAGATCTCCAAACACATCTGCTAGCAAAGCTGCCCGGTTATTATGCTTTACCACGTAGGAGGAACACGCAGAAGTGGACTTCCTAATCTCCGTTGGAAAGACCAGGTGCAGGGCAACCGGACTGCACTTGGCCTTATCAACAGGCGCCAGTGCGCGCATAGAAGAGGCGACTGACGAAGCTTTGTAGAGGCGGCCAAGACCGATCATCGGTTGTAGTGCCAGTTATGTAAGTATGTAAGTAACTAATACCACTTATTACGTCACCAGAATATGAGAAATACTCATTAAAAGCTTTTGATATTTCGTTCGGAGATGTAAAAATATTTTCATGTAATTTTATTTGCTTTTTTTTCCAATTTTCTGTCATAATTTTTGCCATATATAATTTCCTTGAAAATTTTCCATTTTTTAGTACTTGAAGTGATATTTTGCGCTATTTTCTTGCCATAGTTTACGTTTCGAAAAATTATTTATTTTATTTCTAACCACAATTCTGTATCTTCTAAAATCATTTTCGAAAAATGAGTTGTTGATATACTTTTTCTTTAGCTTAAAATATTTGTTTTTATTTTTGATTAAGTTTAACAACTCTGAATTCATCCACGGTTTTCTGAAATTCCTATTTGATTTTTTAACATATTTTGTGCAGTTTTTAATGTTTCTACAAAGAGAATTATGAAATTCTGAGAAGGACGGACGATTTGTCAATTACTTCATTTATTAAGTTTTTTTTTCTTCAAACACGCTATAATCCAAAATTTCGATCTCATCATTTGTAGTCTCCTAGTTTATGTTGTTATTACTTAGTGTTACTTAGTGTTCACTGCCAGTGAAATTAATCTGTGATCAGAAATTGGGTTATCGTCTAAACAAAAAGTAATTAGAAGTGAATTTTAAGCGTTAATACATGATCAATTATTGTTTCAGCACTATTTCCCTTTCTAGTATACATTATATTATTTGTTTTATTTAAACAGAAAAACCCATTGCTATATAGTATTTAGATAATTGATATTTTCACTATTAGAGTTTAGTAGATTTATGTATGTTAAAATCATCCATTATTATCGAATTTTTATATTTCAAATTTAATTTTCAAATGTACAATCATCGATAAACATTTTTATGTTCAAATCACCCATTATTATCGAATTTTTATATTTCAAAATTTCATTTTCAAATGTACAAAATAAAGTATTTTATATCAGAAGGGAAAATTCTATACACACATGACACACAAATACCGAATTTTATAAGTTTGCCAGCCAAGAAACTACTTCCATCACACTCAATTGTTGATAGAAGAGTTGAAGGTATTGTTCTATATACATATAAGTATTCAACAGCCACCTGCTCTGTTTGATTTTCTGTTTGCAAAGTAAGCATTACTTATATAGTATCCCTTTAAGTTAAAGTAAGAATTTTCGTTTTCAAAAATATCCAAAATTCGCTTAGGGCAATTACATGAATAATTTTATTTTGACACTTATTTCGTTCTACTATAATTCTAATATCATCGAATTTGTTTCTAATGCTTTGTATATTTTGGTATAAAATATTAATATTTCCATTATTTTTCTCAAATATTAGTTCATTAATTTCATGTTTCACATTATTTACTAATATTTCATCATTTAATTGCTTCACTGTATCCATATTTCTAAGTTCATATCATTTCTAATCATACATATTTATTTTATTAATATACATAAATTACTTAAGTTTATTCAAATCTTGCAATCGCTCAATTTGCATAACAGTCCCACTTTCATCCTTACTGACAAGAACCTTTGCTTCTTTGATCCAAACATACTTATAATTCTTGTCTATGGCTTCAATATTCAATTTAGAAGATCGCTGAGTTCTTTTTCAATTAATGCATGGAAATTTATATTTTTTCCTTTCATATCAATTTCTAGAACTATTCTTTTCATGTCTATTTGTTCTTTTTTCTTTCGAAATTCTATGCAATTAAGTATTTTTAAATTCGTCATTGCTCATTTTTACGATTATTGGAAATGTTTTATATTTTTTGTTTTCAGTTTGGTACACTTCTAATATATCGTCTTTCATTACTTTGGCATTTACCTGCTCACCAATTTTTATTATTAAGTATGTCTTTTAGATTGGCGATTTTCAGTTTTGGTAGATTTGTTGTTATTAAGTTATTTTTTGTTTTAAGTACTTTAATTAAATCTGTTTAAATTTTGCTCATCATCTTTGTTTTAAAATTTTCACCGTTTGCTTTAAGTTCTTTAATTTTTTATTTTTTAATTTGTTTATTCTCTTCGACTACACGACTCTATTTAATTTTTTAGCTCATCAAAACTTTCGCTAATATATCACGGTGATCCTTTCATTTTTCTCATAGCTTTTTCTTGTACTTTGAATTGTTTGTTTAAGTTGTCAATAATCATCGATAAATTTCCATTATTTGTCTCTTCCTTGTCACTGTTTTCACTCGAAGTTGAGTGATTTTCCTTATGATTTTGTTTTTTGCTCATTCTAGTCTTTGGAGCCATAATTTTGTTTTCAAGCAAATATTAAAAAATTGTAATTACTTTTTATTTAATTATTCTAAACTGTGATTTTGTACTTTCCTTTAAGATACACGTTTTGAATATTCATTCAAAAGTTTTTAAAGTTTTATAAATGTTTACTGCTAATTTAATTTGGTTTTTATGTGGAATTTATAATTTTGCTTCCTTACTCTTCGACAATTATACAGGGTGTTTTTTTTAGAAGTGTGGTTTTCAAGAAGAAATAAAACACATAAATTTAATGTTATGGCCAAGAATTTAGCTTTATTATAAAGATAAGGATTTTCCATTATGTTTTAAAAGCGATTTCGGGCAATTGGCCGCCGCGGCTGGTTCGAATAAATTCCAGCCGAGAGGCACAATTTTAGATCAATTTTTGCAGGAATTGGGGCCGGGCCGTATGTCAGTAATAACGCGCCGAATATTGTCTTCCAAAGCGTCAATCGTCTCGAGCGGTGTTAAATCGCACGATCTTGGAGGCCACGACACAGGCCCACGACGAGAGATAATGCGCTCACCAAAAGTTTCCTTCAATAAATTAATTGTATCGTTGGATGTCTGGCATGTAGCGCCGTCTTGTTGGAACCAAAGGCCGTCCACATCAACATCCCCCAATTGAGGTACGAAAAAGTCAGTAATCATGGCTCTATAGCATTCCCCATTGACTGTAACATTATGACTGGCTTCATCTTTGAAGAAATATGGACCAATGGATTCCCTCTGCCTATAGAGCACACAAAACAGTAACTTTTTGAGGATGTAACGACGTCTCAACAATGGCTTGTGGATTATGATCACTCCAAATGCGACAATTTTGCTTATTAACGTACCCATTCAACCAAAAGTGAGCTTCATCGCTGAACAAAATTTTCTTGTGAAAATCGGGATCGGTGGCCATCTCGTTTTGGGCCCATTCACCGAACGTGCGACGCGCTTGATGGTCGTTCGGCTTCAATTCTTGCACGAGTTGGATTTTGTAAGATCGCAAACCAAGATCGTTTCGCAAAATCTTCCATAAAATGGATGGGCACAGCTCCAATTGTTGCTCGCGATGGCGGATTGACTCATTCGGGTCTTCTTCGATACTCTGCTCCAAAGCAGCAATAGCGTCTTCGGTGCGCACTGTACGGCATCTGTGAGGATGCGCATTATCCACTAGATTAAACGTGGTGCGAAACCGATCCATGGTTGCTCGAATTACCGACTCTGCTGGGCGATTATGTCGACCGAATATTGGATGCGAACCATTATTTTGATAATAAATTTGCACGATTTGCAAACGTTGTTCAGGTGTAAGTCTGTTCATTATGAAATGGCAAACCAAATTGATCATAAATCAAGTGACAGTTGTCAAAAAGACCAAATCCGAAAAAAGTATTGCCAGATTGAAAGCCACACTTCTAAAAAACACCCTTTAATAAATCGATTGTTTCATGCGCGATGTTGAGACCACAACAATTCCGTTATCATGTTACTCTAACGAATGCCAATCAGAGCCACTGCATTTCTGATCTCATTTTCACATTGATAACGCCCTTTTCCTTTGTGAAGCGCTCCATGCCGAAATTCCAATGTCAAATGGCTACCAAGAGCGTGCGTTTCAACCCCGTGCGATTTCTTTCGCAGGGGTTTCGTGAAATCCCAGATCTATGCGAATAAACCTCAAAATAATTCCTGAGCTCAAGGCTGAGGTATAATGCGTCACCAGTGAGATAGAGGTACATCTTTCTCAAAATGTCATCGGAAATTTCATTGACAGAGCAAGAGTCTGCGATCAGAGCCGCGGGTGCCATTTGCCAAGTATTTTATTCCATGCTTAATCAAAACATGTCTACTTTACAATACAATAAAAATATCATAATTCGCTCAAAAAATTAGCGGTTTATTTTTAAATTAAATCATGCACTAATTTTAGGGCGCCATCGACATACTAAGTTATGAAATTGTCAAGTGGAAGCCGTTTCTCCCTTAACAATTAAATTTTCATTATGTGACATTAAATGAAATTACTATTTCAAAATAGGTGCAGTATGCAATGGCATAGCCTCTAGAATGCAATTTGTTTGAATTGTCAATAACAGGCAGTATTTTCCATACAAGTGAGATTTAGGGTTCAAATATTTTGCGCGAAATGCATAAAAACAAGATAATAACCAAGCCGACCTATCATTAAAAGCAGCTAAATATTTTATTTAAAATAACCTGTAGTGTACATAAAGTCGGCCACAACCGAATATGGATTTTTTTATTATATTGATTTTTCCTATTTTTTTTTTGGATATATTTAAATACTTAGTAAATCAAATATTTACAGAATCTTGTTTGTGTGCATAGTTTTATTCTAGGGTATACATAGTTAATTGATTCCAATGTGTGCTTCATACACCGACCCTACAACACACCCCAAATGTGATACGTTTAAGACGCATAGTTTTTCATGTGATGAACACTGATTTATTTTCTTCATCTCCTTAGATCCTATAGTAATGATATATGAAAATACGTTCCTTACTAGCGACTCAATATTTTCATAGTTGTAAACGATTTGACTTCTGTGGTAAGCAATGTACAATCAGTAGGTTCTTCTCTGGAACTAATTTCTACTTGAAAAAGGTTTTCGAATAGGTCAGGATTATTGTGGAATCGTAAAAAAAACACAATTGATCTTCAACAAGTCACCGACTAGTTTGGCAGTATTCTCCTGAGGAATCGAAATGGGAAACTGAATAAAAATGGCTCTGAGCTGAACGTTGGAGTTGGATTTGGAATTTGTCTGCCCTTGATGTGGAAGTCGCCACATGAGTAAGGTAGAACTGGGTGTTTTCAGGATGTAGCCACTTTGGTAATCACGCAGCAAAAATCCTTATGAGAATCACTGTAGTAAGTGCTCGTAACAAGGAAGACTAGAAAGCTTGAACTCATTTTCTAATGCGAATGTTCAGTTCTGATTCATCTAGATAGTTATGTCTGAAAACCGTTTGACTGATGACACGATTAGACAACTAAGTATGTATGTATTTCGTGCCAGCGAAAGAGTTTAGAGCAATAAGTTTACCATCCACCATACTTAAAATGTTCGAAAGGTTTTTGGACGTTTAGTTATAGAGTTTGCTGGAGAACTCCAGCTCAAAATGTAGAACTCAAGGGGAAGTAAACGGAAACGGTGGCTCTTTATGAGGTGTTGCAATTAGTTGGAAGATTATTGGATAACAAACAATATATGATGGCTGCCTTCTTGGTTAGACAAGGGCCTTTCAACAACGTTCGCACCGAGGCAACCCAATAGTCCTTAGAAAACTCAGGAATGAACAACTTCGATACCAGTTGGATCACCTCTATGCTGAGGAGGAAGATTATTAGTGCGAACCTCGAAAATACCACCCATTGTAGAAACGCTAGTAGGGGAGCTGTAAGAGGAGGAGTTATATCTCCCATTCGTATGCCACTTAATGGCATCAGGACTGTCCCGTAGCACGATCAGTGAGATCTTACAAAAGGCAAGGCCAGCTCCTGAATCACTCGGTGTGGTTTGGGACTGAGTCCAAATAAAACAGAACTGTTGCTGTTTACAGACAGAACCAAAATACCCAAATTTAACGTTCAAAAATTAAATGGAAACTTGGAGTAGCTACTTGGGTGTAATACTGGACTCTAAGTTGAACGAGACACAAAACACGGAGTACCGGGTGAAGAAACCATATAATGCATTCTATGCCTGTAAAAAGATGATTGGAAAGAAATGAGGCCTCCAAACAAAATTAATTTTATCGATGTGCAAAGCGGTTTTAAGTTTCTAACTTCTGAAGCTTTGGCATGGCGGAAAGTCTATAGTAAGGACTAAATCGCAACAAAATTAGGAATAATCCAAAGTTAAGCTGGAGCGTCAGGAACCATTCGCTCCTGCCCTGTTGTGCGACGCTCAACGCACATGTTTCCGATAGACCTCTTCATTGAACAAACGGCAACCATGAGCGTCTTTAGCTGAAATACTATAACTTGCGGACATGGAAGTTTGGTAATGCCACTTGGGCGAGAGAGAGAATCCTCTATATCTACCAACTATGTCGTCCTCTATGTCTTGCGCAGTACGCTTACCCTCGTGGAAGTAATGGAGCAATGTTATGATACTTAACAACTTCTTTACGATAGTTTTAGGGAAGGTTCCCCAATGGGCTGTGGAGTCGGAGCAGGTATCTTCTTACAGAAGTTGAATAGTAATATATTTTCTCATTTCCCCAATTCGGTTAGCACATTCCAGATGGTAGTGTAGTTAAAAGGGAGGTGAGTAGGCTACTGGAAGCTGATTATAACTTTAAAATCATTAATGTTATTCTATCGGATAGCTAGACACTCAACTTAACCGCAACAAGCTTAAATCTAATTAACCAGTTCAGAGATAGTCTAATAGCATTGGTTCGGCATTATAGTGTTACCTTGATCTGGGTCCCGGACATCACAATATCAAGGGCAACGAAATGGCTGACGAGCCGGCTCGAAAGGGCTCTTCACTGAACCACTTCCAGGTTGAATTAATATTAACATTAACACCACTAACTTGCCTCCAGAAAGTAGAAAGTTATGGCCGAACCGTAACTGGAGGATAACAAATCACCTCATCAACAAAAATAGAATGGACTGCCAAAGACTGACGGCAGTCATTATAGGTTTCTGGAACATTGGAGTGCAAGCAGACGGAATGGGCATCCATTAAAAAACTTTCTGCCGGAGTTGCAAACAACCAGAGGAAAAGCAAAATGTAGTTCACTTACTCTGCGAATGCCTAGTATACCCTTTATGGAAGGAAGGAACGAGTACTTTGGGCAATCCACTCTTCGGCAACCATAGAGAACTGTTTAAAATCAACATCAATGATATACTTGAATACCTAAACCGAACGAAATGGCTGCGACCAATCAATTGAACCTACCCAAAAATAAATGAGGATGAGGCTATAAAATGCTTCATTAAACGTAAAATGGGTTCGTGGATAGAACCACCACTTACAACAAATAAACAATGTATCCTTATAAGAGCAGATAACGATTAAAACTACCTTAAGTAACGATACGAGGTATGATCAAAAAATAACCGTTATTTTCAAAAAGTATTTATTTATTCATCAACAACTATCTTGTCCCCTTCAAAGTAATCCCCCTCAGATATAAAACACTTATGCCCGCGTTTTTTCCAATCCTCGAAACACTTCTGAAACGTGATTTTTGGTATCGCCAACAGCTCCTGTTTCGATTTTTCTTTTATTTCCTCAATCGTAGCAAAACGCTTTCCTTTCATCGGTGTCTTCAGTTTTGGGAAGAGGAAAAATTCAGCGGGGGCCAAGTCCGGTGAATACGGGGGTTGAGGCATGATAACGGTTTTGTTTTTGGCCAAAAACTTACGCACAAGTGACGTTGTTTTTGCTCAAAATTTAGCATTTTTGGAACAATCTTCGCTGCCGCACGTTTCATGCCTAAAACATCCGTAAAAATTGCTTGGCATGAACCGAACGATATGCCAACATTATCAGCAACCTCTCTGATAGTGATTCGACGATTATCCAAAATCATTTTCTTCACTGCGTCAATGTTTTCATCGGTTGTTGACGTGCTCGGGCGACCAGGACGAAGCATAGTCATTGACATCTTCTCGGCCTTCCTTAAACCGGTTATACCACAATTGAACTTGTGTTCTGCTCATAGTAGACTCGCCAAAGGCCACAGTCAACATTTCAAATGTCCTTGCGCATTTAATTTAATTTTTTACACAAAACTGAATACAGTTTCTTTGATCCATTTTTTCGAATAGTAAAACATCGAAGAGCACACCAAAACACGACTAACCTTTTTATCTGTCAAAAACAAACTGACAATCCAAAATGGTTGGTATTGCCAACATATATAACAGAAATATATCACGAAATTTGAAAATAACGGTTATTTTTTGATCACACCTCGTATAGTTTTTTCTACAGGGTATTTCAATTGGCCTTTTGGCTTAAATGTTCTGCAACAGCATTTATATTTTACCTCAATTTTGCAATTTTTTCGTATTCATCTAGGTAAAAGTAGAGTTACACAGTGTAAGTAATTCTTCAATGGCTCCAATCAAATGCTTACTGGTTAAACCACAGGAACCTATATGTGGTTGCTGGGGCGTAGCGGTAGTGCGTTGGACTGCTGCACAGAATGTCCGGGGATCGAATTCGGCACAGGCAAAATCCAAAAAAAAAAAAAAAAAAAAAAAAAAGAACCTTAAATAAATACACCACTACACTCACATATTCTATATAAGAACTTATGTAGAACAATAAAAACTTATTTTAATTTTGTCATATTTTGAAAGATTTTCTCGTTATTAACATTGATCTTTTCTTTTTTACTCACATATGCACTCCGAAGAAGAAAAACTACTGTATGCTGTGCACAACCATAAATGGCTTCACTTTTAACTACAAAATTCTTATAAACACGATGATGCTGTGTCATCATAATACTACTTATGAACACATACAGGCACAAAAATGTACACGTAAACAAACACCAACACAAAATACGTACTTTTACAGAATTTTCGTTAGTAGAAAACCGTGATTTCCAACGAAGTAGCTAAAGTGTACATGATCGTAGCAGCAGGTACTCGTACAGCGAGCTTCAGTTGGAAGCTTTGTCAATGACAGCACAAATATGTGCCGCATAAGCTGTAAAATTGTCATTTATCAAGTTGCCAGGATAATAAATGCAGCCGTACTTGGTCACGAGACTGGTTTGAGTTGTTACATTTACAGTTACCTGTGTGGGTGACTGTGTGTGTGTGTGTGTGTAGAAGTGAGCCATATTGGCTGCTGTTGCCAGCGATAATACACTCAAGGAGAAAGGCGAGTAGCATTATAAATTTCATTATTACATAATTACTCGTAGATATTGAGGTTTTAAAAGGCCTTTAATTACATATTTATATGAAGCTTTGTAGAAATTATGTAGATCTTGAGACTTTCATGCTTCCTAAGGCGTTCTTTTATGAGACTTGAGTGTTTTTGGAAACGATACGTATGCATATAAAATGCTTCTTCCACTTTTCCATTATTTGCCAATGTCATTCAGTTTATGATGACATTTTCATGCTTGAAGCTCAGATTATTGATAACAGCTGCGATTGAAAAATTATTTAGTATCACTCCTTCAGGCTGAAAGCTTAATCTAACTATTCCGTTCGAAGAAGGAGAGGATTTCGTGTAGCTCTGTGCTCAATCGTCTCTCTCCTAGACGCAGTTACCATAACAAAGAAGTTTTTTTTTGTTTTTCGTTGGCTGTTTATATTCGTAGAGGTATCGATGTGTGAAGCGGCGTTAGTGCATAAACAGAAGCACTACAACAATATCATCGGGCGTCGATAATGGTCACAATAATGATGGTGGCTGCAATGTTGGCGGCGGAGAGTCTCGGCGGCGATGATGGTGTTATTATTGTTGAGCATTTGTATGGAAAATGCCGTTGTTTGGCAAAAAATAAATGAATATATTTCAATACCAATAAACAACAAAAATGTGAACGAAACCACATTCTGGTATGAAATTTTGATTTATGCATTTGTTGTGTGCGCATTGCAATGCCGAGCACATTTATTACATCACCGCAAATTTACAATTTATAACATCAAATTTTTGTTGCTTTTACTTTTGGATTCTTGGTAACCAGAAATTCAATGCTAATTGGTTGCATTAATTGCATTGATTGCTTTGTATGTGTGCAACGAATGCTAATTAATTAATTTAATTGATTGGCAAATACAATCATGATTGCCCTCATGGTTGCTTAAAATTCATGCACATAAAAGTTAGAAAAGAAAAGGATATTGTTCTCAGAAAATATTGGTGGTGTACAAATCTGGCCAAATAATTCTGCATATGATGAATTCATGAATTTTAAATAAACATTCTTTGAATAATTGATTCATCAGCATATGCTGTATTACTTCCAATTTATTTTTAATGTAACGCTGTGTTGCTTTTCCAAGCTTACTTACTTACTTACTTTTATTGGCACAACAGCCCATGGAGGGCCTAGGCCGAGCTTTTCGCATCCACTCATGTTGTGCGTGTTATATTTGTACATGAATGGAAGGGACCTACAGTTTAATGCCGAATCCGAACGGCGAAGTGAAAACTTTTCATAGCAATTTTTATTCTTGTAGTTTTGCCATTGCCTGCTAAGAGGTGGTGCCGAGTAGAAAAATTATTTTTTCTACTTTTTGATTTGGCCTGTGCCGAGATTCGAACGCCGGACACTCTGCGTAGCAGTCCAACGCACTACCACTACGCCACAGCGACCACACTTTTAAGCTTTTCCAAGCTTATTAACGTAAAATATTGCTCCATTGCAAATTTAATCACATTCTTCAGAATAATTTTGTTTTTTTTTATCATTTAAAACGTGCCCGTGAAAATTATGTCAACGTTTAATGAAGTTGAAGTCATCAATGGAATTAAAAGAACTTTGAAGAAGTTGTAAAACAATTTGCTATAATTACGGCAACAGATCGATTATAGACTCCCAGTGGCATAATAAATATGGTCTCTCTAATTGATGTCTGTGTTCAGTGATCATAGTCGTCTGTGTTCATGAAATCAAAGCTAAATTCAAGACTGAAAAATAATGGAGATGAAAGGCAACTACATTTCATGGACTTATTGTAAAAATTCTATATCGGAGCTAAGTCTATCTTAATCAGAAAAATTGTGTCTATCTCAGACTCATAAATATTGCAGTTAAATATAAGAACATAGTTAAACCTTTCATGACCACTGTTGCCTATATGCAACATTCACTTTAACTTATCAGAAAATATATTGTACAATATACTGTGGGCAAAAGGTAGTAAGACTTTGTTCATAATTTCAAATTTTTTTTTTTTATTCATTCTTCCAAATCTATTTCGTCCCCTTCAAAGTAATCCCCCCCCCCGCCCCCCGGCCCAAATACACTTGTGCCAACGTTTTTTCCAATTCTCGAAACAGTTGTTAAAGTCAATTTCCGGAATAGCCTTCAATGCGCTTAGCGATTCATGTTTAATGTCTTCAATTGACTCAAAACGGTGTCTACGAAGCGGTTTTTTGAGTTTAGAAAATAGTCAAAAGTCACACGGTGCTATGGGCAAAAAGTAGTAAGACTTTTTAATTTAAATTTCGCGCGGAAACCCATTCATCAAAATATTATTTTTTTAAGGTTGGTATGACTGTCGGTGACATCTGTGCCAAATGTCACATCAAAATAATCATTAGTGTTTAGTATACGCTTGTCTTTCTGAAGTACAAAAAGTGCATTTGGCGATTTTCACAATGAGTGAAATTATTCAACAAAGAAGTTCCATTAAATTTTGTGTGCGGAATCTAATTTCTGGTGCCGAAACGTTCAGAATGTTGCAAAAGGGCTTCGGTGATAATTGTATGTCGCTAGCAAGTGTTTTTGATTGGTACAAATTGTTCAAAGATGGTCGAGAACGCGTTGACGACGAACCACGTCCAGGACGGCCATCAACATCACCTGATGATCAACACGTCAATAAAATCAAGGAATTGGTGCTCGAGAATCGAGAATCGACGATTAACAGTCAGAGACCTTACTGGCATCGTTGGAATATCGGAAGGATCAGTGAAAACCATTTTAAGACATCATTTGGGCCTAAGAAGAGTGAATGCACGATTGGTTCCAAAATCACTGCATTGGTTTTACGAGACCATTTTGCCAAAAATTCGACTGATATCGTTCCGCAACCACCCTACCACCCTATTCGCCTGACTTAGCACCGTGTGACTTTTGGCTATTTTCTAAACTCAAAAAACCGCTTCGTGGACACCGTTTTGAGTCAATTGAAGACATTAAACATGAATCGCTAAGCGCATTGAAGGCTATTCCGGAAATTTACTTTAACAACTGTTTCGAGAATTGGAAAAAACGTTGGCACAAGTGTATTTGGGCCGGGGGATTACTTTGAAGGGGACGAAATAGATTTGGACGAATGAATAAAAAAATTTGAAATTATGAACAAAATCTTACTAACTTTTACCCACAGAAGTACACTAGATATGATCGCACCAGATGGATTTGCCCAATTCGGGAAAATAATTTTCCAAATTAAAAACTTAAAACAAATATAATTAAGGAGTGCGTCGAATAAAATTGTCTGGTACAAAAATGATGAAATCTTTTGAACCAGTAGTCCGATTTTTTTAAACTAAAGTATTTTATTTTGTAAATTATTTTTAGATTAAAAAAATAAAAACAAGAAATCACAAGTTATTAGTTTTTAATAAAAAGTTGTAATTTTTTTAACCGGCCGATTACCGGTTCTTAAAAATATCGTAAAATGTTTTTATGTGTATTTGAAATATTTGTATATGAAATAATTTGTATAGATGGCGCAACCAATATTTTATGTCGGTATGTAAACATTGAATAACTTTAACATTTATCAACCGATTGACTTGAGAAAATACGTTTCTTAAATTCAGTACAGTTTTTAACCATGAATCGCTTCACACCGAAACAACGTGCCCTAAATAGTGACGTTGTACATTGATAATAGTCGTTCAGTGCATAGCACTCAACGTGCATATCGTCGAAAATATTGTGGCCAACAAGCACCGTCTGACAATCGTATTAGTGGTTTCGTGTAGAATTTTGTTGAGCATGGGACAGTCGAAAAGCTGTTTATCAACACCCAAGACGTTCCAATGAACTGGTTGTAGCGGTAAGAGATAATGTTGCCGAGATCACACATGTGTCGTATCGACACCGCGCTTAACATTTTGGCGTCAGTGGCGCATTTTGAAGGATGATTTGGATTTTTTTTCCCCATATACATAAAGTGCAATTGACTCAAAGAATAATAACAGTCGCTCGAATGAGCGAAGGAAATTTTCATGACCGACGAGGCCCATTTCGCACTCTCAAGCAAAATTTCCACATTTGGGGAACGGAGAATCCACACGAGGTCCATGAAACACTATTGATCGACCAAAACGTGACCACTTAGGCCGGTGATTGCGCCAAAACCATCATTGGGCCTGTTTTCTTTAGAGAAGGCGAAACAGTTTATGTGAATCGATATCAATGGTTGTGGGAAAATGATCTGAATGGTTACTGGTTTCAACAAGAAGGTGCAATCAAACCACAATGCAAATCACACAATGGAGTTTCTGCAATGAAATTTCCCTGGACGTGTGGTGTAACAAAATGGCGACATTGACATTGACTAGCCACCCAGAACTCCTGATTTGACCACTCCGGACTGCTTTTTGTGGGGTTATTTGAAAAGCAAAGTATACACCAGCAAGCCTCAGACCATTGCCGGAATCATCGCTATACCGCCCGAGATGCTCGAAAAAGTGATGGAAAACGCAGCAAAAAGGGCACGTATTGCTTTGGTCAATAACGGTGGCCACTTGATTGATGTTGTATTCTAGTCCAAACTATTCCAAATAAATTGTAAAGGACCAAATTAAGTAAAAGTACTTCATATATGGGAAAAGCCTTTTTTTTTTTTAAGTTATTCAATATTCGCTCGTAGTTGGCGTAGTTGGTAGTGCGTTGGCCTGCTACGCAGAGTGTCCCTGGTTCAAATCTCGGCACTGGTGAAATCAAAAAGTAAAAACAAAAACTGTAGGACTCTTCCATCTTCCATTCATGTACAAGTATAATATGCACAACATGAGTGAATGCGAAAAGGTCGGCCTAGGCCCTTGATGGGCCGTTGTGACATTAAAAAACAAGAAAAGAAATTAGCTGGCACTACAACCGATGATCGGTCTTAGCCGCCTCTGAGGATTCAGTATTGAATATTTTACTGTGGTGGGTTCCAAGCCCGACGCACAACCATTCATTCAAGGTCATGGAGAAGCCCGCCGCACACAATAGTTCGCTCACTGACGGAATAGGTGTCAGATCGCTATCCAGGGGACGCCACGAGGAGGCTTTGTATCGACTTGAAACATAGAAGCGCAAAGATCGAAGACGGACGCACCTGCGACTGTCACGAATTTTACCTTGTGTGCTACGCCCCAGGCCCCAGGCAATAAAATCAGCAATTTGATTAATTCAATTCAATTCAATTATTTAAACTCCTCTTAAAGTAGATGCCATATTCCTAAATTTGCTTGCATAATTCTAAAATGTTTCTAGGGAGAGATAATATCTAAAATTATATTCGTATTCAAGTATTTAAACGGTTTTTAGGTTTCAAGCCTCAACAGCCATAACTTTCTTCTACTGGGTTAATAGCGTGGTGAGTTTGCTCGGGCTAGAATTTGTGTTTCATGCTCATGTCTCATGCTTAATATTAATTAGAAAGAAATTGGCTCATGTCTCATTTGTTTTGCTCTTCTACTATTTTGGTGTTTGTCGTGTTATCCTAACGACGAATCATACAACACCACAAACTTTTGACATTACAACGAATATATTTCGATTTGAGTAGTAAGGGGGAGTAGAGAAAAAATGATTGGTAATTTGAAGAGAGAGGGAGAGAGAGAGAGAGAGTGGGGGATAGTGCGGTTCAAATAGAGAGTGTGGTTAAAAAAGGCAAAAACACATACGTTGACTTGAAGAAGAAAATTTTTGTCATACTTTTCCTCGGAACTTTTATGCGTGTATTTTTGAAATTGTCAATTCGGGTTTTATCCTTTTATTTTTGTGTGCTTTCTTTCATTTTACTGAACACATGGAATAAGTTTGTATTTGTGGTAGAGTTAAATGTTATTTTTTTGTGTGTTTTTTTCATTGTTTTTTTTTATGGCCGTCTTTTGCAATTGGATACTTAAAGTAGTAAAAATTTTTTATATATCTGGGAAATGTGGGAGTATTAAGAAGACAAAGCGATAGAGACAGCGAGAGCGAGGGAGAGGAAGAAAGATAACGGATGCGTTCAAATATGGATTTTTTTTACCCTTTTTGTGCGTGTTGTCAATAATTAAATTCAGCGTATTTATTTTATAACAATTCGAAACGACCGTTAATTAAAGTCACACCTCTCGTTCCACGACTCACAAAAAAAAATATTCTTCAATTAAATTTGTATTGAAAATGTTCCTTTTTCGTTATTACAAAAAAAAAAAATTTCTGTTAACAAATCACAATAAAATGTTGCTAAACTTTGCATGCAGCTCAGGGAACTTGACGAAGAATAGCGAGTGCTGATGGAGATCAGCTGCCATGTGTCCACTACAGAAATGAAAAAAACAAAAACACAATAAGTAAACCAAACAAAGCGAAAAGCTCGACCCTTTTCAAATAGCATAACAAAACACCGAAAAAGAAAAATATCAAAAAAAAAAAAAACAATATTAAAATGTTGGTTGCCATTTCCATTCATTCGGTTTGTGTTCTTACACAAGCCAACACACTCATACGAACACATAAATTTAGTTTGAATATGCCGCCATTTTTTTTTTCTTTACTAAATTTCATTTGCAGCTTGTTGAAATGGAAATTTGTACCTAGTAAATTGTTGAAGTTAATTGTTTTTTGTACAATATTCTCCCAGCCCTTGGTTATTTTCGAAGTTTATATTATACCATTTACTGTGGAATAAGTCATTAAAAAATGCAGTAAAAAAGTTAAATTGATTTCATTTTTGTTCAGAGGAGTTTCTGGATTCCGCAAGTAAATTCTTTAATTGCTGTTGAATTATAAATGCTCCAATGAGAGTGTTCTCTAACTTCATACAATTGTTGTGAAAAATTTTATCACAGAACCAAGCGAAGAAAAAAGTTAAAGCTTTGCAAATGGTTCATTTGTGCAGAGTAAAGACTTGAGAGACTCATTCGATTAGCGTTGAAGTTCTGAAGGATTTCCCTCCTGGATATGGGTGGGGTATCATTGAGGAATCAGCCGATCTTGATGTTCTGGAAATGAGCAATCAATGACACTTTCGCTGGAATAATACAAATTTTTAGATTAAGATTCTGATTAATGTGTAAAAAGCACTTCACTTCCACTGATCTCTGCATTATCTTTATCAATCACTTACTTATACCTATCCCAAGTTTTACGGGCAGAAACTACAGGAGCGAAACTGGAGTTTCTGGGCCGTTTCTTACATTGAACGATAAAGCTAATAGGAGACAAAGGGGTTTCCATGTTTAATGGCTCTTGAACGTGACTCCACTTGGTTCGGCATGTTCATGGCATTACTTGGTGAAGTCTACAAATCTTATGTGTATTATATAAAATTATGATTATTCTAAACTTGAAGTGATCACTATATCGATCGTCACAAGATAAGTATACAGAAATAACGGTTAATTAGTGCTTTATATTGTGTACAAAAACCATAACCGTATCCTAAGATCTTTTCATGTGAGACTCGTTATTGTCATTATAAATTTTATGGAAAAATACCTAAAATGCGTTTTCCTCAACATTTTTTTTCTCTTTGACCTTTGAAAGTCTTGCAGAAAACGAATATTATGATTTTTATTTACTTATTTATTGAATGTAAGTATCAAATCATTTCCTTTTTTATTTCCATTGTATCACATTTCAATCGTCAGTCTTGGTTGGACTTGTTTGTCATTTATTAGCAGCACATCACCCTCGTCAATCAAGAGTTGACATTAATGAGCGTCGCAGGAATTAACGCGATTGTTTTAAATAGACCGTTGGGAGTTTCAATTATTATGGTGTGTGTGTGTGTGCACAGGGTATATTGGTTTTGATCGAGTAACGGTTATTTGTAACGCTTATTAATATGCGTCGAAGGTATGAGCATATTTATGTATATGGATAATGATCGGCGAGTAGACTGAGTAGACTTACCAAATCCTTCTGTCCTTCCGTCCTTCCGTCCGTCCGTCCGTCCGTCCATCTGTCTGTGGGCAAGATAACTCGAGTAAAACTTAAGCAATCTCAACTCAGGAACAGTCTTCAATTAGAAATTCTGATATGGGTAAAGTTGGTCCAGGAGGAATGGTATCTCCGATACAAGTGAAATGTTGAAAGAGTGATATTGAAATAAGTATATTCTAAAGCGAATTGAACAAAAACTCGATGCATATCATTGAAAAAGTCTTTTAAGTGACTGTTCTGAAAATGTTCAATATTTAGCAAAAGTCACGCCTACTTTCAATACAAGTGAAACATCGAAGGAAATAGTGAAGCAAGTGGAATCAAATTTGGTATAAGTACAAAATTATATACTGATAGTGGGTCAGGCTGATAAAAAAAGTATTTGACGCAAAAACAATCAAAATTTAACCTTCCTTTGAATGCGACAATGTGTTTTATTTCAGAGGGTGTAGGGTATAGAAGTTCGGCAGCGCCTGAGCTGGCTTTCGAGATTTTTTTTTTAGAATTGTTTTAATTAATTTTTTGAGTTATTTTTTTTATAATTTTAAAGACATATTTCCTTAACAAAAAATATATGTATATACAAGTTGAGGCGAAAGTAATGACATAATGTGAAATCAGTGCCATTTTTATAGAAATGAAAAAAAATTGGGCTCTGTGCTGTGTTTGGTGCAAAATTGATATCATTAATTGAAAAAAAATTATATCGGTCAAATGAACACCTCCTGAGTTGATGCACATTTGTACTCGTTTTACTGCATTTTGTATTTTTGCTCGCAAAATATCTGATTTCAATGTTGGCTGTCAATACTTGCAAGTTCTATGGTTTGTTGTGGTAAATGCGAGATCTTAAAAAGCTCCAAAGGAAGAAGTCGGTCGACAAAACTGAAAATTGTTGTTTCAAAATCGTCATCGTTGTCCGAGCTGTGTATCGCTCCATTGCTTGTTGTCCACTAATTTATGAGACATTCACATTATAACATTATGTACTTCTGCCCCACCTTGTACTCATATATGTATATTATTTGTTTATGTCGCTGTAGTTTCAAACACCATGAAAATAAAATTAAGGACATAAGTATGTATGCAATGTAATTGAAGATTATAATTATTATTTTTATTGTATGTGTATTTAATTACATAATGTTTACATAATTACATAATTTTAATCAATTATTGTTATCAATCACATTATGTATGCACGTGGTTTTTGCCAACAGTTGCCAACAGCAAATCGCACTTTAAATTGTACACGTTTGAATTTGAAAGGTAAACCGGTCGGAATTCGTGGTATTTACATGTCTTCACCTTTGAATTTTCCAATCAAGATAGTTGCTACAGTACTTTCAAGAAGAAAGCAATCGGCTTTTTCCAATGAAATAATTTGAATATCAAGTTGTAATAAGTACGTTAGTTTTTTAGTACATGCGCAACGTACTTCTTAATTTAAAATCTATTACATTGTATTTTTGTAGTTTATATATGAAAAAGCTCACGTCTAAGACCTTGCAGTTAATTGAGCTACAGTCACCAACGAGCATAGAGCAATAAAATTGTATTAAAACATTAAATAAAGATATTAAACAAACACATTAAATCATAATCATATGAGATAATCATGAGATAATCATATTTATTACATGGTGTCAGAAGTAAATCGCTCGTAGAAATTGCAACTAACTATTGCAATTGAAATTATCCCAGTGCTGTAACAAATATTAAGTAATTTTGAAAATTAATTACATCCCAGTTTTCAAGAAGAGTAAAAATTTGAGGAAAACGGTAAAAAAATTGAGAGAATTACGAATTTTGTTCAGCTGCACTACAAAACATACATTGTGAAATCATCATGTCAAAAGAACTTCGTGCACCTGAACCGCTAGATGTTGCAAATATTGGTATTTCTTGGCCAATATGGAAACAAAAATTTTATGTTTGGCTCAAAGCTACAAAGCGTGATGTGGATGAACAAGATGATCAAATTGCTGCGTTTTTGTCATTAATTGGCGATGAGGGTCTCAACATTTATAACACCAAATTTCCCAATAATGGCACTCCGGATGAAATGTATGGCATATCGAGAAATCTTGCTGGTGAAATAGCAGCTCGTCGTAAATTACATGTGGTGATCACAGCAGTTGATGACTATTCGACGCCAAAAAGAAATGAATCAATGGAGCTGTTCAAATTCATGGCTATTAAACAAAGTGAGAAGCAAAGCTTTGCTGAGTTTGAAACTCAACTACGCAAACAAGCGTTGTTTTGCGAATTTAAGTGCACATGTGGAGTTTCTTATGCAGAAAAAATGTTGCGTTGCATGATTACAACAGGTGTAGAAGATCGTAAGCTGCAAACAAAGTTATTAGATGGTACTCATGATACCCTGACAAAGGTGGTTGACACATGTAAATCATTTGAAGCAACAGGAATTCATAAGAAACTTTTGGAAATGCCAATGAACAATGTCAATCATGTGGAATATGGCAAAAAAGGCGTCATAAATATCATCAACGAGGAAAAGGGTACCATACAAAATAAACCGAGGAAGAAGCGTTTCAATAAGGGTCAATGCTTTAAATGTGGTGCTGATGGGTGGACTCGTCAACACAAATGCACTGCATCGGGGAATGAAGTCAAATCAGAACCAGTTGCTGTCAGTCATTTGAATTGGAACAATTCATACAAAGGTACGTTGCGCAGTGTAGATTTTTGCAATAAAAAAGATTTAGAAAATATTCATATTAGGGAATAATTTTTTAGAATAAACACAACTATGAATACGTTGGATCAAAAAGTACAAAGTAGGGACACAGATTGTGGAGTTTTTAATGGATACAGGAGCTGCTGTTAATTGTATTCCGATTAGTATTGTTAAGACATTAAACAGGAACATGATTTTACCAAATAATAGTTGTGAAGATCTTGTGCTAGTCGACTATAATAGTCATAAAATACAAACTTTTGGCCTAGTGTCTATTAAATGCATTGATTTAAAAACAAATGCTGAAAACGATATTGCATTTGTTGTTGTTGAAGGTAAGCGTACTCCAGTACTTGGATTGAAATCTTGTATTGCACTTGGTCTGATTAATCGCCCTGAGGTCAATAAGCTCTCATTATCTGCGGCTTCGCTAACATTTATTGAACGGTATGTGGATGTGTTTACTGGTCTTGATAAATTTCCTGGTGAATCAAAAATCAACAACGAGCACAAATCAACCCCTGGCGATGAAATACATTCTTGCTTGAAATCATCGTATTTGTGGTGACATGTGAAAATATCTTTTCTTTCAACAAATGTTTGTGTTCAATTGCAAAATGATGCATCAGCTGTTGAATTGATGACAATTGGAAATGGTGCAATGCCAGTTGATGAGGCTGGATTGACTACGTTGCCGGATAACTTGTGTAGAATTACCCCATCGTTCCCGCTCTTTGCGCTGCATTCAACGAGGTAAAATACACACGCTCTCCGTTTTCAAGATGAACAGCTAAATGCTGCATGGTTGGGTAACGTTCATGTATCGAAAATGAAAAAAGGCGCCACACCGCCTCGTTACTCAATTTCATCTGGTGTAATTTTGTTGACTAACCAAATGAGAATGTGTGCATGGGGCAATCAACGTTTCTGTCACTCAATTGAGTACATCCAGCAGCGCACTTCACCAAATACTTCTGCTTTTACAATAAAATTCATGAATATTGAAATATCGAAAGAAATTCAATTCCAAATTCCAAATTATGCGCGGCTCGCTAATTTACACGGAACGATCGCTTTGTTTCAGAAGAAAAAACTGTCTCACTTGTGGAAAGATAAGCAAAACAAATGATTTTGTAAAAAATATGAAATAAAAATATGAAATAAAAATATGAAATAAAAATATGAAATACAAATACATTCCTTATGGATGTTCTTTCAATTTGAAGTGAATGCGTTGAGGGGCTCAAAAGTTTACTCTTTTTGCGGGCATGGCAGTGGGCGGATAAATAGACTATGTCCGTCCGAAAAGCATTCAAAAAACATGATAGTTGAATTTTTGAATAAAATCGAATCGTTTCCGAGATCATTCATCACACACATAACATATCTTCATTTTTATATATACTTATAGATTTAATTTTACAATTTTATTTTTGATTAAATGCAACAGATGAAAATATTTATAAAAGTAAACAACAGCAGTAAAATATTGAATTGAACATAGTCAGTGGAGCGCTTTTAGTTATGTTAGAACAAAAACAATGATCAATGGCCCTCTACAAAATATAGGGTTGCCGTGATATATTTTATGATAATTCCATTTATGTCTGCTGCTCCGAACACCAACTTAATTTCTCTATCTCTTTATCAGTGTCCTGTCATTATGTTAGAACAAAAACAACGATCAATGGCCCTCTACAAAATATAGGGTTGCCGTGATATATTTTATGATAATTCCATTTATGTCTGCTGCTCAGAACACCAACTTAATTTTTCTATCTCTTTATCGGTGTCCTGTCATTATGTTAGAACAAAAACAACGATCAATGGCCCTCTACAAAATATAGGGTTGCCGTGATATATTTTATGATAATTCCATTTATGTCTGCTGCTCAGAACACCAACTTAATTTTTCTATCTCTTTATCGGTGTCCTGTCATTATGTTAGAACAAAAACAACGATAAATGGCCCTCTACAAAATATAGGGTTGCCGTGATATATTTTATGATAATTCCATTTATGTCTGCTGCTCAGAACACCAACTTAATTTCTCTATCTCTTTATCGGTGTCCTGTCATTATGTTAGAACAAAAACAACGATCAATGGCCCTCTACAAAATATAGGGTTGCCGTGATATATTTTATGATAATTCCATTTATGTCTGCTGCTCAGAACACCAACTTAATTTCTCTATCTCTTTATCGGTGTCCTGTCATTGCATTCCATCTCAGATTCCCCCTCCTTCGTCCTCGTCCCACCTATCAATCTTCCTTCCAACCCACACAATGCTCTGCATTCATAGGAGAAAACCCTGTGTATTGGACTTGAAAAAAAATTAACGAACTTTTGGTTGCAGCATCCCAATTGACAAAGTTGCAACCAATCGAATTTCTTTTGTTGTAAAAAGAATCTTTGGTTTATAACGAACCATTTCAGCATAAAAAACTTTCTCAATTTTCTGTTATAAAGAATAGTAACGTGATTTAGCATTTACACCTCACTGCGTGCAAAGTAGTAACCAGAGTTAAATCGTTTACTTTCATGTAAATAATATGTGTACATTACATACAAGATATTACCGTTATATTTCACTCTACCCTCATCTAGAGAATAAGCAATCCATCGCGTTTAGTCATACAGTACCCAGTATAACATTTGTAACAAGTTGCCTCTGGAACGTGATTTTCCTATTCACATTCTCTGTCAACGCAAATACTGTCACACGTACACTAGAAACTTCTTCGTGCAGCTTACGAACTATTGACGAGCAATGGAAATCGGGCAAAGTTTGAGAGCAAGTTTGTCAACGCAAATCATGTTAGTTGACTTTCGGCATTCATTTAAGTAAGAACTCGTTGCGCAATTTTTTAACACAAGCACTGAAAAAAAATGTTTGATGATTCTTAAATGTGAGTGTGACTTCTTTTTCATAAATAATAAGAACGATGAAGCGCCATGCCTAATTGGCGAATGCTTTACTTGTCGTTCTGTTATGTTTTATTTATCCGTTTCAGGGAAACAAAGAAAACTGAAACTATATGAATTAAAAGCTGCATTTTTTATGAAGTTTATAGTTGATGATTTTGCTAATAATAATAATGATAACAATAATAATAATAAAGTCCCTTTATTATGTAAGTTCGATTTTGAAAGGAGTCCTATGTTGTTTGATTAGGATTGGCAAAAAATGTCGACCATTTGAAGATGATTATTTACAGTGTAAATAACACCAGCAGCGCTGTCGCTCTCTCAGATACATACACAAGCGCATGGATATTTATGTATTGGTTTGCCCGACACAGCTCTAGAAGTATTTATTCTGAAATTTATTTACATATGATTAGAATATTTTAAGGAATACTCTGAGGCATGTAAATGTGCATAAACTTCTGGCTTCGGTTTCAATGTCAAACTAATGTTAGTTACAGTTAGTAGATCAATGAATATACCTGTAAAACATGGAAATTCATTCCTTCTTTGGGACGCATTTCACGGTACAATAAACAAAATGATCCATTATATTTCAAACTTATGGCTGCTGGCTGACTTCGGTTGAAAGTGTTTATGTGACTGATGTAAACTGCACTTCATATGAATATTTCTTAGCTAAGAAAGATTCAGCATAAATTTTTACTATGTTTGCTGGATATAATATATTGGAGATAAGTAAGAAGTTCATAACATTCATTACTTTTGATTGAATTCTATAATGCATGAATGTATGAAAAGTACCTGTATGTTTTTATACTGGGAATGATACAATGGATGTATGTATGTGTTGCACACATACAAGTACTTGTATTTTATCATGTAATGAAAATAGTGTTGCGAAATGCTTGTCACGTTTCAATTGTTTTAGATTAGGACAACGTGTCCAAACACATAATTATGCTATAAATGCTCATCACGCAGAAAAAAAGACTCACTGTTATTTGCTTGCAGACACACAAATTCATATGAACTCGTTCGTACATAAAGATACCAACTGAAGTGCTGTCATGTAATTTACAATACAGAAATAAGGAAATGTTTGCTTTTCAGTCAAATGGTGTTTCGGTCGCTGTGGCGTAGTTGGCAGTGCGTTGGCCTGCTACGCAGAGTGTCCGATGAAGAAATCTCGGCAGAGGCAAAAAACAATAGAAAAATTCTTTTTTTTATAAACTGTAGATAATATAAAATACTAGAGAAAAACAGAGCGATACCCATCATCTATTCGTCGATTATGAAGCCGCCTTCAACAGCACGATTAGGTATCACTTGTACGCCGCAATGTCTGATGTTGGTATCCCTGCAAAGCTCATTCGTCTTTGCAAAATGACACTGACCGACAACATCAGCGTAGTGAAAATTGGGACAGACCTCTCCGCGCCATTTGATACCAAAAGAGGTTTCAGACAAGGTGACTCCCTATCGTGCCCTGCGACTTCTTTAACCTTATGCTGGAGAAAATAATTCGAGCTGCGAACATCGACATCTCTGGCACTATCTTCTACAAGAGTGTCATGCTGCTAGCATACGCTGATGATATTGACATCATTGGCAAAAACGCTCGAGCAGTCAGTGCAGCATTCTCCAACCTGGAAAGGGAGTCTCGTCGAGTGGGTTTAGTGGTGAACGAGGACAAAACGAAGTACCTTGTGTCAACAAACAAAGAGTCACGGCGTCTTGGACAAAATGTCACTGTTGACAACTACACTTTTGAAGTCGTCAAGGATTTCGTTTATCTAGGATCCAGCATAAACACCAACAATAATGTCAGCCTTGAGATCAAGCGGAGACTAACTCTTGCCAACAGGTGTTACTACGGGCTCAGTAGGCAATTGAGAAGTAGAGCCCTCTCTTGACCGACGAAAATAACGCTCTATAAGTCCCTCATCCTTCCCGTCCTAATGTATGGCGCAGAGACGTGGACATTGACCATCAATGATGAGAGGCTGTTAGGAGCGTTCGAGAGGAAGATACTCCGTAAGATCTACGGTCCAGTATGCGTGGACGACGTGTATCGAATAAGATGGAACGATGAGCTGTATGAGCTGTACACCGACACTGACATAGTCAAGCGTATAAAACTCCAGCGGCTCCGCTGGCTGGGTCATGTTGAGCGGATGGAAGAAAGCGCTCCACGTTCCGGCTAGAAGGGTGTTTTATTCGAAACAGGGTGGAGGAACACGCAGAAGGGCACGCCCTAATCTCCGTTGGAAAGACCAGGTGCAGGGCAACCTGACTGCACTTGGCCTTATCAACTGACGTCAGCGCGCGCATAGCAGAGGCGACTAGCGAAGCTTTATACATAGAGGCGGCCAAGACCGATCATCGGCTGTAGTGCCAGCTAAGTAAGTAAGTAAGATAATATAAAACAGTAAGGTATGTATGTATGTATGTTAAATCCTATAAAAAATGATTACATAGAAACAGCAAAATGTAATGAAATATAAAATGTATTCGAGTAAGTAAAATGAAAGTGAGTTGCCATTTCTTGTTACAGAGTAAAGTAAAGAAGAAAATTAAATAGTTTAAGAGTGAGTAAAAGTAAATGTTGCCATATTAAATTTATGTGAAAAGTGAGAAAGTAACCATTTTTTATTTTCCTTTCTTGAACATTAACAATAACAAAATAAGTATGACACTTTCATTTTACTAGCTACATGCTCCTGTCCTCAACCTGGGCTTCTTGTTCTGGTTCTTCTTTCATTGCACCACTACACTCAAGAAATTGAGCCAGAGAAATCTCAACATGAAAATCCTTTTTGCGGCAACTCAACTCAATTTAAATCAACTGAAGAAACATTTTATACTTACTATATACCTTTTCTCTGCTTCTTCTTCTACTTCTTCTTCATCTTTTTCATCTTTTTCTCTTCCGACGTTATGTACTGTTATGCCACTGTTGCTATTGCATGTTGCTGCGTTGCTGCGTTGCTGTTGCATTTTTTAACTTATTGCACTACAATGTTTGTAAACAATTTCAATTCCGACATTTTGCACGCCATCTTGTTCTATCTACTTCTTCGAAGTCTTTTTTTATTATTCTCCCCCTTTTCTTGCTCCACTGTTCCTCTACTGGCTCCGCTATTTGAAATGTAATAGCGATAGTAGTACATAGAAGTTATATTAGTAGTGGAAAGTGCAGCAGCAGCTGAATAAAAAACGAACGTCATCAAGTCGAGTAGTAATAGTAATAAAAGAAAGTAGAGTAAGTAGGGGAAAACAATTAGTAGAGATAAAGCATAAGTTAGTAGTAGTTAAGTAAATCTTTTACTTGTTATTGTAAACTTTTGTGGCAAGGATTTCATTATGCAGCTTGAACTTTTTACATTTTGATTATTTTCATTGTAACTAGTGTTCATAACTTTTGATTGCGTCATAACTTTTGATAAATTAAAAACAAGGAAAATAAAAAACTAAACGATTCTATTAGTTATGTAAAATATTTGTTAGAATTAGGGTTAGTTTAGTTATTTGGAAATGTTCAAAAGTTCGAGCTAATATTTCTATAAATTATTAAGGAGTGCGTAGAATAAAATTGTCTGGTACAAAAATGATGAAATCTTTTCAACCAGTAGTCTGATTTTTTTCAACTAAAGTATTTTTTTTTGCAAAATTATTTTAAGATTAAAAAAATAAAAACAAGAAAAAACAAATTAATAGTTGTTAATAAAAAGTTTTAATTTTTCAGCAACCCCTTCCATTAATGTTTTTATGGTAGTGTCCAACACCCTCACAGGTGCTGCAGACCACTTTCTTTTGAAATCTTGAAGGTCTTTGGCCATTTTTTTTTTGTTACCTTCATCTCCCTTTTTACTAAAGCCCAGTATCTCTCAATCGGCCTTAGTTCTGGACAGTTTGGTGGATTGGCTTCTCTAGGCACCAAAATCACAATTCATTCCGTTGGAACCACTCTAAGGCCGTTTTGCTGTAGTGACATGAAGCGAGGTCAGGCCAAAAAAAACGTGGACACTACATGTTGGCGTAAAAATGGAAGCAATCTCTTTTGCAAGCATTCCTTTTGATTGTACCCGATGTCACGAATGTGCTGCTCCTTTTGCCACAACTACAAATTGCCTGGCAAACAAGGAATGTCTTTGGGAATTTTGTAATTTTTTTGCTTTTGAATTTTTTAGCGACATTTCCTCGAGAATCTGCTGTATAAAATTCCTGGCAATGTAGCTGGGAAAAGTCCGCTAAAACATAAGTTTTATCGTCCATTATGCAGCATTCAAATTTCTTGACAAAATCTCGGCTCAGCATTTCGCTCGTTGTTTTGCGGTTTCATTCTTCACGGCGTTTCTATCCGGAAGTTTTTGATATTTTCACGTCCTCAGCCCAGCTTCCTTCTTAGTCCTGAGCACGAAAGATTCTGAACAATCAGCCAATTTCCTTCCCGAAATGTTTGGATCTCTCTTTGAAATGGTCACAACGTTCTTCACCTTTTCACAGTCATGTGGCCCCTTCTTTCTACCAGAACCTTTGTTCCGATCAATACGCAGTTCTTCCTTAAAACGTTTAATAACGCGAGAAATGGTTTTAGGGTTAACCCCTACAATGGCAATTTGGCAATTTTTTTGAAGGACCAGTGAGGTTGGCGTTGAAAAATTTAAAAAATATTTTTTCTGCACTTCCATTTCGTTTACTATTTTCGCGTTGAATAAATTTGTATTGTCTTTAACTGACACATAATATTTTCTGACATTTAATTCAAAGCTACTAAGATAAAAATTTTTGATTATGAATCTTTCAATAGGAAGAAATATGGGAAGAAATGTAACGGACAATTTTATTCGACGCAGTCCTTAGATAAGAAATTATGTAAATAAATGCTAATGTCATGCATATGATATTCCTTTAGAATCTTGTGATATCTGGAGATTGTACTCGTTGTAGGAGCTAAGTCCATGAAGAGCCATAAATTAGCCAGCTAAAACGACATTTGCCCTAGTATTCCGAAACAAAGTCAAACTTAGTGAAAGTTTAAAAGAAAGCGCTGGCAAGAATTTGACATCGCTCAATTACTGCAAGACAGTCATAACTCAAAAACTGAAATATTTCAATTTATGTATCATACAATTGATAACGAGAAATACTCTTCTCACCCGAAGACGTTATAAGAGGTCATAATAACAGTTATTACTGTATACTTAACTCGACCAAATGAGCGATATGTAGGCACTCTCATCACAGCTGTTCCGCATCGCCCAGAACATTGGTATTTTATACAGTAAAATAAAGAAGTGTGCTAAGCTGAACTCTCCACTCTGTAAATGAACGAAATTCTTAAAATTCAATTAAATTTAATGATAAATGTCTGTTAGGAGCGTTCGAGAGGAAGATACTCCGTAAGATCTACGGTCCAGTATGCGTGGACGACGTGTATCGAATAAAATGGAACGATGAGCTGTATGAGCTGTACGCCGACACTGACATAGTCAAGCGTATAAAACTCCAGCGGCTTCGCTGGCTGGGTCATGTTGAGCGAATGGAAGAAAGCGCTCCACGTTCCGGCTAGAAGGATGTTTTATTCGAACCACGGTGGAGGATCACGCAGAAGGGGACGTCCTAATCTCCGTTGGAAAGACCAGGTGAAGGGCAACCTGACTGCACTTGGCCTTATCAACTGGCGCCAGCGCGCGCATAGCAGAAGTGACTGGCGAAGCTTTGTGGAGGCGGCCAAGACCGATCATCGGTTGTAGCGCCAGCTACGTAAGTAAGTCTGTCAAAAAATTATTGTCCGAGAATTGATAGCGCATGGTTGCATTTCATTTCATATCAAAAAGTTACGTTACAATTTGAAAAATGCGACTCTGGCTATGAAACACATTTTACTACTCTCCCTATATATGGGGGGCCAGGGGCGTAGGACACAAGGTAAAGTTCGTGATAGTCGCAGGTGCGTCCATGGTCGATCCTTGCGCTTCTACGTTTCAAGTCGACACACAGCCTCCTCGTGGCGTCCCCTGGATAGCGATGTGACACCCGTCAGTGAGTTAACTAATGTTTGCGGCGGGCTTCTCCATGGCCTTGAATGAATGGTTGTGCGTCGGGCTTGGAACCCACCAAGTCAAAATATTTCCTCGGATATTTAACCCCCCTAATGTTGAGAGGCGGCCAAGACCGATTATCGGTTGTAGTGCCAGTTAAGTAAGTAAGCAAGTAACTACTCTCCCTATTTAGTCTACTTGTTTATTTTACAGTGGGTACTTAGTATCATAAAGATTTTTGTTATATTGAAAAATTGAAATCTGTGCAGGTTATTCTCTAATTTATGGAATGCTGGAAAATCTAGAACCATAGGCTAGAACCATGGCTGGGTCGTCATCATATTTTAGGTAATAGTAAAGTGATTATTTATCTACGACTGCTGTTGATTGGAATTCTGGAAACTTTTAAATGAGAGAGGGAGAGAGAGGAGATAGCGAGATTTCAGTTAATATCTGAAAGGGAGTTTTACTTACTTACTTTTACTTACTTTTAATGGCACAACAGCCCATGGAGGGCCTAGGCCGAGCTTTTCGCTTTTCGAGTTTTAGAATTCGAAAATCGATATATAAGTCTGAGCCGAAGTAAAGTCAATGAACTGATTAAAGACAGAAAAAGATCCTAATAGAGTTAATTATTTGTCGTATATAATTCCTTATAGAAATCATGGAGAATAAAAAGTTATTCCTTCTTCAATGACACAACAGCCCAAGGATGGGCTAGGTCAAGCTAGGGCTAACTCTGTGTGAGTTATATTTGGCGAAGTGAAAAGCTTTTCTTAGGCACTCTTGGCGGTTTGCAAATGCCAGCCAAGAAGTATACAATTTCTGTTTTATATATTTTTTTTTAATTTTTTGCCTCTGCGTAAAATTATGAGTAACAGTATCTAAAGTGCCGCGCTAATCACTAAGAAGCTGCTTAATCTTCTTCTTCAATTAATAGCACAACAGCCGATGGAGGGCTTAGGCCGAGCTTTTCGCATCCACTCATGTTGTGCGTGTTATATTTGTACATGAATGGAAGATGAAAGGGACCTACAGTGTTATGCCGAATCCGAATGGCGAAGTGAAAAGCTTTTCATAGGCAATTTTTACTCTTGTAGGTTTGCCATTACTTGCCAAGAGGTGGTGCTGTGTAGAAAACTTCTTATTTCTACATTTTGATTTAGCCTGTGCCGAGATTCAAACCCGGATACTCTGCGTAACAGTCCAATGCACTAATTACCACAACGCCACAGCGACCACTGCTAAATCATTTCAAATATTTCTCCCACTGGAAGGCAGTGATTGCATTTTCCTCTTTCCCTTCAGTTTTCTTTATCCAATGATGGCAAATATATAATGAATATAAGTAAGTATTTCTACTAAATCCGAAACATTTGTGTAAAAAGTTAAAGTTTATAGTATTGCAAAATGTGCTTTTTTTAAATTGATTTTTGAAATATTTCCAAGGGTCACCAATATGTTTTTCTTTCCTAATACTTAGTAACAAACAAATAATCGTTTAGAGATCGATTAAAACTCATGCTAAGTTATAAGTATTAACATACTAGGGATTATCTGTAACTACTTGTTTAAAAGTGCTGCTATAGAAGTCCTATAGTTCAAAAGTTTACCCCCATTCTTTTTGTGTACATATAAATAAAATAAAACAGTTTCCAATTGAATTTTAAATGATTCTGCACTTAGTAAATACATGGAAATAATGCACTACGAGTGTGGGAAGCTCTAGCTCGAGTATAGGAATCTCGTATATGGTAGAAATGGCTTCAATGACTTTAAAGTGACTACGCCATATGTTGTTGCTTTGTGTGTGGTCACTCTACATGCGAATGTGCATAATGTGACACTGCCTTATGCTTTCGATTCGTTGCACCAGACATGTCCTATTAACGGTATTTCTTTTGTATTCCTCCATTCGACCATATTCATTTCTATTTGCTTTACGCTTCAGTGCGCGACGCGCTATTTACTTTTATGGTCACGGCCAACTCGATGCCATTTATATGCCATTATAGCATTACAACTACAACTGCGACTACCAATGCGGCTGCTGTTGGCTGTAACTAATATAACTGAAGCAAAATATTCGTACTATCATTCAATTCATTATTCTTTAAGAAAAAAAAAATGCATTTGATCTGTGTTTTTCTTTTCAAATTATTTGTTTTTCTCCTGTCTTGTATCCGTCGTTGAAGTTTTATGCATTGCATTGTTGTTAGAACACTTTGCAAACAAAAGTGTTGCTTTTGTTGTAGCTCTACTCGCTTTTGTTGCTTGTCGTGTTGAAAAGTTAAGAAGTCACGTTCAATGAATTTCATTGAAAAATAAATAAATCTTTAAGTAAATTTCAAAACGTGCGGATTTGTATGCACGCGAGAAATATGAGAGTAAAGAACTTGTGCAAATATCTACGTACAATAAATAGGTTTGTATGTACGAGGTGTGATCAAAAAATAACCGTTATTTTCAAATTTCGTGAGTTACGTATGTTCGATTTTCGCATTTTTTTTTCTGTTATGTTGGTACACATGTCGGTTATATATGTTGGCAATACCAACCATTTTGGATTGTCAGTTTGTTTTTGACAGATAAAAAGGTTAGTCGTGTTTTGGTGTGCTCTTCGATTTTTTACTATTCGAAAAAAAAGGGATCAAAGAAACTGTATTCAGTTTTGAAATGTTGACTGTGGCCTTTGACGAGTCTACTACGAGCAGAACACAAGATCAATTGTGGTATAGCCGGTTTAAAGATGACCGAGAAGATGTCTCGTCCTGGTCGCCCGAGCACGTCAACAACCGATGAAAACATTGACGCAGTGAAGAAAATGATTTTGGATAATCGTCGAATCACTATCAGAGAGGTTGCTGATGATGTTGGCATATCGTTTGGATCATGCCAAGCAATTTTTACGGATGTTTTAGGCATGAAACGTACGGCAGCGAAGATTGTTCCAAAATTGCTAAATTTTGAGCAAAAACAACGTCGCTTGTGCGTAAGTTTTTGGCCAAAAACAAAACCGTTATCATGCCTCAACCACCGTATTCACCGGATTTGGCCCCCGGAACCCGCTGACTTTTTCCTCTTCCCAAAACTGAAGACACCGATGAAAGGAAAGCGTTTTGCTACGATTGAGGAGATAAAAGAAAAATCGAAACAGGAGCTGTTGGCGATACCAAAAAGCGCGTTTCAGAAGTGTTTCGAGGATTGGAAAAAACGCTGGCATAAGTGTATTATATCTGAGGGGGGTTACTTTGAAGGGGACAAGATAGTTGTTGATGAATAAATAAATACTTTTTGAAAATAACGGTTATTTTTTGATCATACCTCATATGTATGCATATAAAAAATTAGAAAAACATTATTTTGAAACGAATTGAGGTTATGTGAGCATTATACCATAAGTGATTAATTCGAGAAAATTTTTATAAACATTAGTTAAAATATGCTGCAAGTGACTGTTTTGGATTAATTAATTACTTGTTAAACTTTTAAGGCAATAACAAATAAATAATTAACTATTTAATTAATTAATTAACAATTTAATTTCCAAATTCTTAGTTTTGTAACCTAAATATTAAATTTCGAAAGGTTTGAAAAAGTTTTTAAAGGTTTATTTTACGGCAAAAAAAAATTAATATTTTCCTAAAATGCTTATATTCAAGTGTCTTTTAAACATGTGCTGCATTAAATTGGGAAAAATATATACCTATAAAAAATCTACTAACCTTTAAGGTTATGGTCGAATTGACCGTTTTGAAATCGGCAGTGTAGAGCAAAAAAAAACTTTTTCACTTCGCACTAATCAAATATTTGGAGCTCAAAATCGCAGCGCAATTTACTCAAAAAAGTTTGACTTCGAACTGTTGTGAGTTAAAAAGGGCGAAAGTTAGAAACATGATTTTCTAGCACAAAGTGTAGAAACATTTATTCTTCGAAATAAAAGGAATAAAAACCGAAAATAAGAAAATTCATTATTTGGTTTATGCCGTTTTTTTTTTTTTGTGGAACCAGTCCATTGTTCGCCGGTATCCCTGCAGTAACTTTCGGTATTTAAACTATTTGCAATTTGGCAATTATGTTTTAAAAATGATAATTTTCACGTCACCATATACCATAAAAATAAACTCAAAATAATGTTAAAAAATTTAGGGAAATGCGAAGACCACACACAACAACTTCTGAAAAATTGTGCAATTGTGGCTTATCCCGTTTTAAATGCAGGCCCTTCACTTGTACTTTAAACTTTGACGATGTCAAGATTCGCTCTTTTATACTTCTACACTCGTAGTTAAGTAGGTTTTATTTCTCGATAAACTCAGTTGTGCTTTCGCCGGTTTACGAAGCTTAAAATAAATATTTGTTCATGAAGAGGCAAGGAGAGCAATTAATAGCTGAAACCCATGAATGAAATCATATCAGTTCCCCAAACAGGAAGAGTGCAGGTATATTTTCGTGTAACTTTTGAGAGACAGGCTAAGGGACGGTTTCTCAATGTCCGGTTAATTATTAATCAAAACTTTAAGCGGCATTTCTGTTCTGTTAACCGTCGGTTGAAGTTCTGATCTGCATAAATCAGAACTTTAACCGACACTTCTGTTCTGTCAACCGTCGATGAAAGTTCTGATTAATGCTTAACCGGACATTGAGAATACGCCCCTAAATTTCATTTTATATACTACTGTGGGCAAAAGTTAGTAAGACTTTTTAATTTAAATTTCGCGCGGAAACCCATTCATCAAAATATTTTTTGTTTAAGGTTGGTATGACTGTCGGTGACATCTGTGCCAAATGTCACATCAAAATAATCATTAGTGTTTAGTATACGCTTGTCTTTCTGAAGTACAAAAAGTGCATTCGGCGATTTTCACAATGAGTGAAATTATTCAACAAAGAAGTTCCATTAAATTTTGTGTGCGGAATCAAATTTCTGGTGCCGAAACGTTCAGAATGTTGCAAAAGGCCTTCGGTGATAATTGCATGTCGCGAGCAAGTGTTTTTGATTGGTACAAATTGTTCAAAGATTGTCGAGAACGCGTTGACGACGAACCACGTCCAGGACGGCCATCAACATCAACTGATGAATAACACGTCTGGTCAATAAAATCAAGGAATTGGTGCTCGAGAATCGACGATTAACAGTCAGAGACCTTACTGGCATCGTTGGAATATCGGAAGGATCAGTAAAAACCATTTTAAAACATCATTTGGGCCTAAGAAGAGTGAATACACGATTGGTTCCAAAATCACTGCATTGGTTTTACGAGACCATTTTGCCAAAAATTCGACTGATATCGTTCCGCAAGCACCCTATTCGTGTGATTAGCACCGTGTGACTTTTGGCTATTTTCTAAACTCAAAAAACCGCTTCGTGGACACCGTTTTGAGTCAATTGAAGACATTAAACATGAATCGCTAAGCGCATTGAAGGCTATTCCGGAAATTGACTTTAACAACTGTTTCGAGAATTGGAAAAAACGTTGGCACAAGTGTATTGGGGCCGGGGGGGATTACTTTGAAGGGGGGGGGGGGGGACGAAATAGATTTGGAAGAATGAATAAAAAAATTTGAAATTATGAACAAAGTCTTACTACTTTTTGCCCACAGTAGTACTTATTTAATTGAACAATATCTAAATTGACAATTTTAATTCGACAAGGAATATTACAACAACTATCACTAGAGATTGCATAGTGTAAACAACTAAAGATCCAAGAAGTAGAAGGCATACAAAAAATCATATTGAAAGTGTTGTAAAAATTAGAATACATTTTTTTTTAATGTAACGAATCGACGAAATTGATGTAAAACACCGTTACCAACCAGTTTTATTATGCCATTCCATTGTCATCTTTGGTCATTTTACGATTGTTTCCCTTTTGTTAATCGCATGCATTTGCTTCCTTCGCAATTTTATTCGCCCTATCATCGTATAAGTTTTCTTTATTACTTCAAGGATTTCGTTTATTTAATGAATTCAATTCTTGTTTTGTTGTAAAGGAAAACCGAGAAAAAAATAAAATTAAATAAGGGAAAAGGAAAACTAAAGTAAATCCTTAAGCAATAAGTATAAAGGTAATTATGTTGGTATCAATAGAGGAGAGGCAGCAGTGGGAAGAGGAGAGGGGGGTAAAGTTAATAGTGTTAAAGTAATGCGTATATTCTGCAAATGAATTTATTCATAAGTTTCTTTCTCTTTTGCTCTCCTCACACATCGACCTTCTCTATCTGTCTGTCACTGTTTGTCTGTCTCCCTCTCTCTCTCCCTCTCTCTCTCCCTCTCTATTTCTCTCTTTCATATTCTTTAGTTGAATTCATTTAATACGAGTGCTTTGTGTTACTAGGATAGTGTGTGTGTGTGTGTGATTTTGGTTGGTAAGTAAGGATGAGTGGAGATGGTGAGAGAAGCACTTTATTAAAACAGTCAAGTGCGATTTATTTTTACTGCCAATTCGCTTGATTAAGTTGAGAATTTATTCAGTTTTTCGTTTGCAAATAGAAAAACAAGAATGAAATATTTATTATACTTTAGAACCAAATAGGCACGAAATATTAAATTTATTTTTCAGCTGAATGTGACCTAATTTATTTCTGTTACTTATTTCAATCCAAGAACCGTTGCCATTTCAAATCCCCATGCAATTTTCTATTTGACATCGTTTGGCATTTCTTAAAATAATTTCGCGAATCAAGATTACGCTATTGTCTTGCGTTTCGCACATACTCAGCCAGTGATATGCTAATGTGTATTTCGTATGTATGTTTTATGAAAATAAAGTAGCTTGACACCGAAATCACATTTTAAACTATGTAGGTACAGGAATAGCAACTAACGATCTCTGTCAATATGGCACAAATGAGTCTACCCGGTCTCTCAATGCTGATGTTGGCGTACAAATTAGTGTTCCATATAATACGGTATAAGTCGTTTAAACATAGTGAGCCAAAGATTAACATAATAGCACATATTTTCTGTTGAATTGCCTCTAAAGTTTTCACTGATAGTCGGCATCATTCAGATATCAAAAATGTATACGCCTATTTATCATGAAAATGATATATAATTATATTTAAAGAGAAACACCAACTCCCCACAGATAAATGGCTTAGAATAATTACATATAATACATATACGAGGTATGATAAAAAAATAACCGTTATTTTCAAAAAGTATTTATTTATTCATCAACAACTATCTTGTCCCCTTCAAAGTAATCCCCCTCAGATATAATACACTTATGCCAGCGTTTTTTCCAATCCTCGAAACACTTCTGAAACGCGTTTTTTGGTATCGCCAACAGCTCCTGTTTCAATTTTTTTTTTATTTCCTCAATCGTAGCAAAACGCTTTCCTTTCATCGGTGTCTTCAGTTTTGGGAAGAGGAAAAAGGCAGCGGGGACCAAGTCCGGTGAATACGGTGGTTGAGGCATGATAACGGTTTTGTTTTTGGCCAAAAACTTACGCAAAGCGACGTTGTTTTTGCTCAAAACTTAGCAATTTTTTAACAATCTTCGCTGCCGCACGTTTCATGCCTAAAACATCCGTAAAAATTGCTTGGCATGAGCCGAACGATATGCCAACATCATCAGCAACCTCTCTGATAGTGATTCGACGATTCGACGACTATCCAAAATCATTTTCTTCACTGCGTCAATGTTTTCATCGGTTGTTGACGAGCTCGGGCGACCAGGACGAGCATCGTCATTGACTCATCGACATCTTCTCGGCCTTCCTTAAACCGGTTATACCACAATTGAACTTGTGTTCTGCTCATAGTAGACTCGCCAAAGGCCACAGTCAACATTTCAAATGTCCTTGCGCATTTAATTTCATTTTTTACACAAAACTGAATACAGTTTCCTTGATCCATTTTTTCGAATAGTAAAAAATCGAAGAGCACACCAAAACACGACTAACCTTTTTATCTGTCAAAAACAAACTGACAATCCAAAATGGTTGGTATTGCCAACACATATAACAGACATGTGTACCAAAATAAGAGAAAATCGAACATACGTAACTCACGAAATTTGAAAATAACGGTAATTTTTTGATTACACCTCGTACAGTGTCGGACAATAAATAAGAACACCTTGTTCTGAAACCAAAAACTTTAAAAAAATATTTAGGCTTATAATAAATTTAAAAGGTATTTACTTTTTATTCATTTAAACCAAAGTTGAATTTTTTTTTTAAACAAAAACAAAATCAATTTAGTGTAAATTAATAAATTTGAAAGTTATACAAAAAATCACATTTCAAAAGGACAAATCAAGAAGATAAGAACACTTCAATTAAAAAAAAAACAATATAAAATATTGACTCAAATTGTTCACTAATGCTAATATTTTGTGGAATAGCCTTTGTTAATTAAAACTGCCTTACACCTTCTAGGCATTGATTCCACCAGAGACGCGCAAGTAGCCTGTGGTATGGAATACCACGCTCTTTGAATGCTTTGCCACAATTCGTCTTTGTTTTTAGCTCTGGTACTGCCAATCTTCTCTTTGGCAATATTCCACAAGTTCTCGATTGGATTAAGGTCAGGAGATTGTGAAGGCCAGGTCATAATGGGAATTCCATTATGGGAAAACCAATCACGCGCAAGGATTGAGGTATGCTTTGAATCGTTATCCTGTTGCATTTGCCATTTCAGGGGCATTTCCCATTCAGCATAAGGAAGCATCACCTCCTGAAGGATGTTTACGAAGAGAAATCTGTCCATCGTTACTTTTATCCAATACAGAGGGCCCACACCATACCAAGACAAGCATCCCCATACCATGATGCTTCCACTTCCGTGCTTAAATGTCTTCCTAGTATATTTTGGTCTCAGTTCTGCATTTTTCGGGCGTCTAACCAAACGTTTGCCATCACTTCCAACAAGATTCACCTTGCTTTCGTCTGTCCATAATACGTTACGCCATTTTTTTGCATTAATTGAACCATCCCACTCAATGTGCGCTTCAGCGAACTCTTTGCGACAATTTCGATGTCTTTGTGTCAACATTGGTATTTTTCGTGCTGTTCTCCCATACACTTTTTTCCACCAAACGTCTCCTTACTGATCGAGAACAAATTTGAACCGCTGTCTCCTCTCTAATTGCGGCAGGTGCCTTAAATGGATCGCGCGCCGCCAAAATTTGTATGCAATTGTCATTTGCACTTGTAGTTTTGCGGGGGCCTACCTCTTTTGCAATGAAATTTTTGAGGTAATAAAGATTGGTAGACAAATGACGAGGATCTGCCAATAGTTTTAGCTATTTGGCGGATGCTTTGTCCCTCATTTCGCAGTTTTTTCACCAAATCACGCTCCTCCTTGCTGCAGTGCTTTGCTCGACCCATTTTGCTGTGACATCGCGAAATAGTTTACAATTAATTTGTTAAATTACCCTCAATGTTACCATTTTTAATTATAAACAAATTTAAGTTTTCTTTTTAAAAAATATAAATTTTTTCGCTGCTGTTCTTATTGGATTGTCCGCCTTCGAATGTTTCGCTTCAACTTTTTTGTTTGGGAATCCTTAAGAAAATATTTAAATGTAGTGTTGCCACCTAGAAATTTATAAAGTATATATACATTATCCATTCTCATCTCTATAAAAATTGTTTGCCATAAGCAGTCCGATAAAAAATCAGTGGAAGTTTTATAGTGCAAGGTGTTCTTATTGAATTGTCCGACACTGTATGTACATATATGTACATGAACATCAAAATTATCCCCGGACCCACTAATATAGAAGCATTTGTAAGTCTGTATCTAAGACAAGTACAAAGAAGATTAGCGTAAAACGAACCGTTTTCATGACGAACGAGTTTCTTTCTCGCACAGTACGCTCGATAGAAACTTATATGCAATATTAAGAAGTCTTATCCCACGGTAGTTGGTGCAGATCATGGAATCATTTTTCTTATGGTTTGGGGGGAGAACGCTGAGGTTCCAATCACTTGGCATGCTTTCATCCGACCATATTCTAAACGGAAGCTCATGCATGCGTTTTTTGAGCTCTGCGCCTCCAGTCTTAAACAACTCAGCCGGCAGGCCATCTGCTCATGCAGCTTTATTGTTTTTCAACGGAGCGATGGCTGTTAAGACCTCCTCATAGTCGGGCGGCGGTACTTCAACGCCGTCAGTGATTGGGTTTCCGGAGTAGATTCCTCAGTGACGGGATTATAGCCGTCATCGCCATTAAACAGCCGCGAAAAGTTCTCCCTCCATAATCTCGTTATGCCGTGGACACCTGGCACCAGATTTCCATTTTCATCCTCGCAGGATGGAAGAAATATAATAAACGAAATTTTAAATCGAAGTGAAGCAACAATCGAAGCTGTGTTTGTGTAAAATAGTTGAGTACTTTTTTAATTACATAACTACACGAATACTTTTGTAAATGTATGTATAAATATTCACTGGCTGATAAACTCATGATTAATTGCTGCCATATTTATTAGTTGCCTGTATCTGTGTGAGTGTAGGTGCCCGAATGCAACACAGGTGTCGAGTAGCAGCGGTGGCAGAAGTACAAGGGGAACTAAAGGATTGGGAAAGCAAAGAGTAAGTGTGACGAATTCATGAAATTTTCACAACTCAGGTGGGAATTAAGTCGTTGCTACTTTTTGCCAGGGAAAATCCAAAATGAAAAACAGCGCGAAAATTTAACCATTTTTTTCTTCGTATTTTAATGAAATTCAGCAATTAATCAATCAGACTTTGTGGTTGTGCGCAATACAAAAACAAAAATCGATTAAATTGACACTGAAATGAGGAATTAAAAAACACAATTTTTTCTCACTCATATTTATTTCACTTTTTTATGTACTTTTGTATTTGTGTTTTCATTGAACACTTTTAACAGGTACACAGGTGCATTAAAGCAGTTACATACATGCACATAGTGTATGTTTAGTTGATGAGAAATTGCATTTGAATAAATAAATAAATTTTCAATAGTTAAATAAATTTGAGGGTCCGGGGTATAGGGAAATTCAAAAAGTCGTAAAAAACAAGCCATCTCTTGGCAAACAATGGCAAGCCTACAAGAGTAAAAATGACCAAAGAAAAACTTTTCACTTCGCCATTCGAATTTGGCATAAAACTGTAGGCTCCTTCCATTCATGCACAAATATAAAAACGTATAACATGAGCGGAGTGGTCGCTGTGGCGTAGTGGTGATGCATTGGACTGCTACGCAGAGTGTCCGGGGTTCGAATCTCGGCACAGACAAATCAAAAAGAAGAAAAAAAAATTTTTCTACATGGCATCACCGCTTGGCAGGCAATGGCAAGCCTACAAGAGTAAAAATTGCTATGAAAAGCTTTTCACTTCGCCGTTCGGATTCGGTATTAAACTGTAGGTCCCTTCCATTCATGTACAAATATAACACGCACAACATGAGTGGATGCGAAAAGCTCGGCCTAGGCCCTCCATGGGCTGTTGTGCCATTAAAAAGTAGAAAAAAAAATCTTATTATTGTTTGTTAATTTATTCCTTATATAAAAATCGCGATCCTTAAAAATTCAGAAATCCTGGGATTAGAATTTATGAAACCTGAAATCACGGGCTTTCTAAAAATACTCCGGGACTCTAATCCTACGTGCAGGCAGAAATACCCGCAAAGAATTAATACCTAATTTAGATGGTCGTAGTTTCAATTCAGTTGCCAATTTTCTTCAGTTCGATTGCAATGGGTTGAAATAGATTTTAAAAGGAAAGAAATTCCGCTTAAAAATTACCATGTTTAATCAGATCAAAGCAATAGAAACAATTAAATATTTACCTGCTGAATACATATGTTTCAGCTTAATCTTCCTTCCCTCTATTCAAATGAAACTTTTTAAAGTTTTTTAATTTACTCGTACAAAAATATTGTGCTGGCCATTTTTCTATTTATATGCAATGCATAGTAAAATATTAAAGTGACAGAATTTTTGTCACATATTTTTCGTTTGTTTATATACAGACATGCGGGTGGATAGTGCACATTAGGATGTGTCGACAAAAATGTTTTCACTAGGGTAATCGAGGCTACATTCTTCGTATTTGGCGAACACTTTGAACGGAATATTTTAAAAATTTTTATCACAGAGTTCCAGTCAACGGCGCGTACTGATTGATGCGAAATTTTATATCTGCCGCTTGGGTACCAAGTGGCATAATTTTAATAATCCAACTCACTCGCGTGTTTGTATGTATTTACACTGGCGGTCATAAAAACAGCACCATTGACAACTCTGCAGCACATTTCGATGAAATTTCAAAATGCCTCGCACTTTTTTTCTTTTTATAATGGTGATTCCTCTAATTACATTTCTGTAACTGATTTAAGCAGAGTCTGCCATTTTGTAACGTACCGCTTTGGTTATAAATGGTTTTTTTTTGTACGAATGTTAAAAATGTCCAAAGGTATAAGCAATTGAGGCGTGGGCAAAAGGTCGAAATATTTGTTTTAAAGGATTTGAAAGTTCCTTATCGCTCACATTCAATGGATGCTCACATTCAACTATTGTCAGGGTTATAAAGAAAAAAAAAATAAATAAATTGGACCCGTTCGCAAGGACGAAAGTATCAGAAAGAACTCGGAAGACTAACATCCGGACAGACGGTGTAATACGAAAAAAAAGTTTGAAGGATCGATTCAAAAGTGCAGTGGCAACAAGGACTGAGATGAAGAGCTATCACAATGTGGATTTGAGTAAGTGCCGAACTTAGCAGGCTTCGAGACTGTAGATTATATGGAAGACGACGGGCTAGAAAGCCCCTATTGACGAAGCAGATGAAAGAAAACCGCTTGGCTTGGCCCAAAAAATATCGAAAGTGAAACCTCGAGGAGTGGAGAAAAGTTATATGGTCCGGCGAATACAAATTCAATATATCTTATATGTAATGAAAACAGTGAAGCTTCCCGAAAGCTAGTTGGTGTGGCGCTGTTTATTCGACTTTATCCGGGGTCCCTTATTCCATATTCAAGGAACTGTGAACGCTGAAAAATATGTACAAATTATTAGGGGCCAACTTCTGCTAGCCGTTGAGGAGCATTTATCTCACAGTAATGACTTTGTTTTCTAGGATGATACTACGACTTGCCATCGTGTCAAATCAGTGAGTAAAAGCTTTTTAGTGTTTATTAATGTAAAGGCTCATAAAGGAGATAATAACTTGGACCCGTTCGCAAGGACGAAAGGATCAGGAAGACCTCGGAAGACTAACTCCCAGACAGACTTGAGACATAATAACAAAATTTTAATAATTTAAATTTTGTTTTTTCAGATTAAAATAGTGTTGATATTGATATTGGATTTCGCTAGCTGTTGTGGCCCGGAAACTCGTCGGATTTAAATCCTATAGAGCAACTCTGGCGAAAAGTGGCTGATAATAAGTTAAGTAAAAAATCACTTGCTGCAGCTTTGGATAGTCTGGTAATATAATATTTTTGTGGTCGCTGTGGCGTAGTGGTAGTGCGTTGGACTGCTACGCAGAGTGTCCGGGGTTCGAATCTTGGCACAGGCAAAATCAAAAAGTAGAAAAATAATCGGCACCACCTCTTGGCAGGCAATGGCAAACCTACAAGAGTAAAGATTGCCTATGAAAAGCTTTTCACTTCGGATTCGGCATTAAACTGCCAAAAAATCCTCGAAAAATTTCTATAACATTTATTTTTATTTAATTTTTAGCAATATCCTTAAAAATGTGAATTTTCTTCAATACTAACACGCTTTTTTTTAATATTGTCCTTGGTTTGGTCTTCAAAATAATTGAAAAATATGTCATTTAAAATAACGCGATTTTAACTTTTAATATAAACAATTCTCGTCAAATTTCTGCATGGTTCGGTTTTTATGACCTTTTACTTACTTTTAATGGCACAACAGCCCGTGGAGTGCCTAGGCCGAGCTTTTCGTTTTTTGTTTTTATGACCGCCAGTGTATATACAGAATGGGGTAAAAGTAAGTTTAGAAAGAAGATTTTCGTTCTTATTTCCCAATTTTAACTCTAAAGTGTTATATTGAAAACGGATCTTTATACTGGCCAAATAATTACGTGGGAAGGAAAGATTAATGCTGCTGTGTACTTAAAAATTCTAGAAGAAACCACCATACCTGAGAGGAATCGTTTAATAAGCATCTATTTCATCTTTCAACAAGACAATGTAACATACTAATACATACTGCTGTCACCCCTTCTTCTTTTCCTAGGCCTTAAGTACAATGGGCTACATAGCTTAAGTGCTTGAGGAACTGTCCTACACTCGTAGGTTAGGTTCTCGGCCTTCTTCACATCCATCCATCCATCCATCCAGTACATACTGTTGGAGGGGTAAAATGCTGCTGAGGAAAATGTTATTCTTTATTCTTTTAAAATGGCCACCCAAAAGCCCAGATCTTTTACCTACGGTGAACGCTTGGTCGCTGTGGCGTAGTGGTAGTACGTTGTACTGTTACGCAGAGTGCCCGGGTTTCAAAAAGTTGAAAAAACTATTTTTCTATACGGCACCAATGGCAAATCATTGGCAGGCAATGGAAATGGAAACCCTACGAGAGTAAAAATTGCTTATGAATAGCTTTTCACTTCGCCATTCGGATTCGGCATAAAACTGTAGGTCCCATTTCATTCCATTCATGTACAAATATAACGCGCAAAACATGAGTGAATTCGAAAAGCGAAAAATTAGAATGCCAGAAGCTAGTAAACTATTTTGCAAGTCGCTCCTGCATCAAGACCGACTTGCAAAAAAGTCACTCCGAAATGGAGGACACTACGGTTACCAAACGATGATTTGATGATTCTTTATTTGTTTATTTGCTACTGAGAATAAAACTTTGCCATTAATTATGATTTGTGCAAAACTATTTACAGAAAGGAAAGTTTATTTATGATATTCCTTTGGAAACATATTTTTGCCACATACTGTATATGTGAATGTATGTTTGAATATGAGTATGTATGTGTGCATTGTAGTGGTCATTGTGGGCGCCATTTCAATGGTGTGTGTTGTTGATTGCTTGTTTGTGTGGGTTTTTTTTTTCTTATTGTTGTTCTGTTTAAATCGCATTAAAGTTTTTAATTTTTGTTAGTGTTGCCGTAATTGGATTGATTTTAACAAGTTCATATTGTACAATGAAAAGATTTTAAATTGTTTATATTTGTACATAACTTATTGCATACATACATAAATCGATGAAATACATTAAAATTCATACGCACAAAAGAACACAATAAAATTATTAAATACATCTTTTAAATTAAATCTAGTATATATAAGTATAAAAATGGAGATATGTTATGCGTGTGATGAATGAACTCGGGCACGGTTCGATGTTATTCAAAAATTCAACTTTCATGTTAAAGTACATGCTTTTCTGACGGACATAGGCTATTTATCCGCCCACTGCCACGCCCGCAAAAAGAGTAAAATGCGTATAACTTTTGAGCCCCTCAACACATTCACTTCAAATTGAAAACACATCAATAAGGAATGTATTTTTATCATTTGTTTTGATACAATTTGCTTATCTTTCCACAAGTGAGACAGTTTTTTCTTCTGAAACAAAGCGATCGTTCCGTGTAAATTAGTGAGCCGCGCATAATTTGCAATTTGGAATTGAATTTCTTTCGATATTTCAATATTCATGAATTTTATTGTAAAAGCAGAAGTATTTGGTGAAGTGCGCTGCTGGATTTACTCAATTGAGTGACAGAAACGTTGATTGCCCCATGCACACATTCTCATTTGGTTAGTCAACAAAATTACACCAGATGAAATTGAGTAACGAGGCGGTGTGGCGCCTTTTTTCATTTTCGATACATGAACGTTACCCAACCGTGCAGCATTTAGCTGTTCATATTGAAAAAGGACAGCGTGTGTATTTTACGTCGGAGAATGCAGCGGAAACGACATTGACAGCATTTTTCAAGTTGCTAAAACGTTATTGTATGCAGAAGTATCAAGGTATTTTACATGGAATTCAACAAAAAAGAAAAGAAAGAATTTCAACGTCGTAAGCAAGGGAATCGAGTTGATGGCCATGTAAATCTGTTTTCAACTGATTCTGCAGGGCGAATTTATACCTTAATTTATACTATAATAATGCAGAATGCTTTTATTTACTACTGTTATTGATCAATGTTCGTGGACCAATATCATTTCAGCTGTTAAGAACAGTTGATGGACATGTTTGTACAACATATCGTGAAGCATGTCAAAGTTTAGATCTATTGGAACATGATACGCATTCCGATGACACATTAGCAGATGCATCAGTATCTGCCCATCCACCACAAATTCGTTCGCTATCGAATCCATTTGATTTGTGGACAAAATATCAAAATTACATGTCGGAAAGACAAAAAGACAAAAAATGTCGGAAGATATTTTACGTAAGGAGTGAGACCGAAAAGATCGGATAACTTTGAAAGACCACTGCTTTGAAGACCACTACTCTTCATCAGAATGAAAAAATTCAAACTGTAGGCTTTGCGTTGGAGAAATTCTGATGAAATACAATCACATGTTTTTTGACTTGTGAACTTTCAGTTGAGTCATGGTATCGGAAGTGGAAAGACGCGATTTAGTTTTTGAATTATTTCGCGAAAATCCGCAGTGGAGCCAGAAAACCATTGCAAATAAGGCGAAAGTTGCACAAAACACTGTCTCGATGATTCTTAAGAAATTTAATACAGACTTAACAGTTGCTAGAAAATATGGTTCTGTAAGGAAATGTGTTTTCGTGTCTCCACAAAAGGCGAAGAAAATCGTTGCTCTCTTAAAGAAGAATCCAGCGTTGCCTAATCGAAAATTGGCGGAAAAAGCGAGTTGCAGTGAGTTTTTAGTTCGTAAAATTTAAAAAGATGCGGCCCTTAAAACATATAAAGTGCAGTCAGTACCCAACAGGAACGCTACTAAGAACTTGGTAGCCCAGAGCCGAGCTAAAAAGTTGAAGACAAATTTTTTTCAAAAAATTCGATTGCTGTGTTATGGACGATGAAACATACTATACGTGTTGTCTAAATTTTCTCAATTGCCTGGTCAAGAGTTTTACACCGCAAAGGAACGACGAGGAGTTGAGGAAAGATTGAGAATAAACCAAAGGTACAAGTTCCCGAAGAAGTTTCTGGTATGGCAAGCGATTTGTAGTTGTGGGCTAAGGAGTAAAAGTTTCGTAACAAGTGGCACTGTCAACGCCGAAATTTATATGAAGGAGTGCCTCCAGAAGAGATTGCTGCCCTTCATTAGAAAGCACAATGTATTTACTTTCTTTCGGCGTGATCTAGCCTCCTGCCACTACAGTAAAGTAACCCTTAAATGGTTCGAAGACCAAAACATCAAATTGGTACCAAAAATCGCCAACTCACCAAATTGTCTATCGAGAGATATTGGGCTTTAGTGAAAAGAACATTAAAGGCAACAAACAAAGAAACTAAATCGATAGAAGATTTTAGAAATACTTAAGTGGAATGCTGCCGCCAAGAGCGTCTCAGATATGACAGTAAAGGCGCTAATGGCAGGCATACCGGAAAATCTGTCCGAATTCTGTAAAAAAAACAAACAAATGAGTTTTATTAATCATTTTATCAGAAATTATATTTTCTTTTCAAAACTTTTAAACTTTTTACATTTTTTTTATTTGCATAAGGGATTTCAATGCTAGGACAATTTAAAGTTATCCGATTTTTTCGATCTCACTCCTTAGGGTGCGTCGAATCTATTCCAATCCTGAAATGGATTTTACACCGGCAAATTTATAACGAGGCATTGATTATGATTGAAGATTTGTGTTAGATGATGGCATACAAAGCATTAGCACAAATAGGAATGGCATATTTAATCAAGAAGTAGAACGTGAAAACCAATATGACTCGAATACCTTGAATTCATACGTTCAAGCAAGTGTTCCGAAATTAAATGTTCAGCAAAAAAGAGTATATGAAACAGTTATGCGTTCTGTTAACGATGGAAGTGGTGGATTTCATTTTGTGGATGCTCCTGGTGGTTCAGGAAAATCGTTTTTAATATCATTGCTTTTAGCAACGTTAAATATGCACAGTGAAACGTGCATGGGGTCCACTAGTTTATATATATAAATTATTTATAAAATTGAATGTTAAAAACACCGCGAAAAACCAGAAAATAGCAAAAGAGCTCCGAATGAAATATATCAAAGTCATCACAAACTTTTTTTTGAAATACATATGTACATATACTACTCCCTACTTTCGATTTTTTCTTTAATTAAATAAAATTTTTAATATATTCCAGCAAATTTCACCTGCGTGGCAGCACCAGACAAATTTTCTTTATTTCAAGAACTTCATCTGGTTCTTATTGTATAAGCACAAGGTGCACCGTCTTTATGTCGGTATGTGAATATTGATTAACTTAAAAAAAACAACCGATTTCCATATATGAGGTACTTTTATTTAACTTGGTCCTCTACAATTTATTTGATCTAGTTTATGAATACAAAATCAATCAAGTGGCTGCGTTTATTGACCAAAGCTAAATGTGCCTTTTTTCCACTCCACTTTCCCACCACTTAGCGAGCATCTTGGACGGTATAGCGATGATTTCAGCACGAATGTGTGCCTTGAGCTCGTCAATGGTCTGAAGCATGCTGGCGTAGACTGTGCTTTTCAAAAAGTTGTCCGAAGTGATCAAATCTGGCGATCTAGGTGGCCAGTCAATGTCGCCATTTTTTGACACCACACATGACCAATGAATTTTCGTTGCAGAAACTGCATTATTTGATTTGCAGTGCGGCATGGTTCACCGTCTTCCTTCCAAAAATCAGATTCGGTGTCAAACATTCGATCGACTGTTTGGCCGTAGTCCAAGCGACCTGGACGGTCTGTCGGCAATATTCGTTGAGTTGATTGCACTTTATATGGAAACAAATGCAAATCATCCTTTAAAATACACCTCAAGGTGGTTCCAATCTTCGCTAAAATGCTGAACGCCGCGATAATACGAGGTATGTGGGTTCTCGGCGACACTCTCTCTCTTACCGCTTCAAACAGTTCATTGGAACGTATCGGGCGTTGATGAACGGCTTATCGACGATCTTCCACTATCCCGTGCTCAACAAGATTCGACACCAAACGACGAATAGTGTTCTCAGACGATGCTGGTTGGCCACGATATTTTCGACGATATGCACGTTGAGTTAATAAAGGGTGTCTTTTTTTAGAAGTGTGGTTTTCAAGAAGAAATAAAACGCATATAATTTAATGTTATATCCAAGAATTTAGCTTTAATTTAAAAATGATTTCGGGCAAGTGGCCGCCGTGACTGGTTCGAATAAATTCCAGCCGAGAGGCCCAATTTTTTACCCCTTTTTGCAGCATTTGGGGTCGTATGTCAGTAATAACCCGCCGAATATTCTCTTCCAAGACGTCAATCGTCTCGGACTTATCTGCGTAGACAATCGACTTCACATAATCCCACAAAAAATAGTCCAGCGGTGTTAAATCGCACGATCTTGGAGGTCACGCCACAGGCCCTCGACGCGAGATAATGCGCTCACCAAAAGTTTCCTTCAATAAATTGATTGTTTCGTTGGCTGTATGGCATGTAGCGCTGTCTTGTTAGAACCAAAGGTTGTCCACATCAACATCCTCCAATCATGCACGAAAAAGTCATTAATCATGGCTCTATAGCGTTCCCCATTGACTATAACATTATGACCGGCTTCATCTTTGAAGAAATATGGACCAATGATTCCCTCTGCCCATAAAGTACACCAAACAGTGACTTTTTGAGGTTGTAACGGCGTCTCAACAATGGCTTGTGGATTATGATCACTCCAAATACGACAATTTTGCATATTAACGTACTCATTGAACCAAAAGTGAGCTTCATCGCTGAACAAAATTTTCTTGTGAAAATCGGAATCGAACCGAACCATTATTTTGGTAATAAATCTGCACGATTTGCAAACGTTGTTCAGTAGTAAATGACAAACCAAACTGAGCATAAATCAAGTGACAGTTATTAAAGGTATTCAATGTTTACATACCGACATAGAGGAGCGCGTACCCTGTACATGCTTCTCCTGTGCATGTGTTTAGTACACATAAAGGATCTTCGGTGGAAAAAATTCGCTTTTTATGTCAATAGTTTTAAAGTTGATTGAATATTTGAAATTATAAAAATATTTATTTAATATTATATGTATATAATATAAAGCTGTGGTAGCTGTGGCGTAGTGGTAGTGCGTTGGACTGCTACGCGCTACGCAGAGTGTCCGGGGTTCGAATCTCGGCACAGGCAAAATCAAAATCAAAAAGTAGAAAAAATAATTTTTCTACACGGCACCACCTCTTGGCAGGCAATGGCAAACCTAAAAGAATAAAAATTGCTATGAAAAGCTTTTCACTTCGCCGTTCGGATTCGGCATTAAACTGTAGGTCCCTTCCATTCATGTGCAAATATAAGACGCACAACATGAGTGGATGCGAAAAGCTCGGCCTAGGCCCCCCATGGGCTGTTGTGCCATTAAAAAGTGAAAAGTAAAAAAAATATAAAAAACCTTCATTTTCAAATCTGCTGACAACTGGTTACAAAACTGAAATAATTTCGATTTGTCTAAAACATATGTCTATTAATTAGTTGACATTAGATTGGTTTACAAAGCTGGTTTCCAATGCTGGACACCGTCCAAATGGATCAAGCTAGCCGGTATCCATTAAATTAAAGAAAGCAGAAGAATGTCAAACGAATGTAAAGGAATACTCGAGAGACTATTGTCTGTTTTTTGACATTTAGAAATTTCTAGAGTTGAAAGATTGAGCGCGTATAGACTGCAAAAAATAACACAAGGAAAAAACAAATGGCGATTGTGTTACGATAAAATCTCCAGCACCAAAAACTCGTGCTGCCAGAGAACTTGAGGCTTACATTTCATCGAAGGTAGACTAAGTAAAGAGCTCTTTAGAGCTCGATGGGTTTCTTGAGACCTGTTGGATGCTAGTTTAGTTTCAGCCTTTTACTTACTTTTAATGGCACAACAGCCCATGGAGGGCCTAGGCCGAGCTTTTCGCATCCACTACTCATGTTGTGCGTGTTAGATTTGTACATGAATGGAAGGGACCTACAGTTTAATGCCGAATCCGAACGGCAAAGTGAAAAGCTTTTCATAGCAATTTTTACTCTTGTAGGTTTGCCATTGCCTGCCAAGAGGTGGTGTGGTGCCGTGTAGAAAAATTATTTTTTCTACTTTTTGTTTTGCCTGTGCCGAGATTCGAACCCCGGACACTCTGCGTAGCAGTCCAACGCACTACCACTACACCACAGCGACCACAGTTTCAGCCAATTTGTGTTTTTATGATGTTTTTTTTTATTGTTTTGATATTAAATTTTGTATATAAATTTTAGATATTTTTTTATGAGCTTATTCTAAAATTAAGATTGAACTATAGTTTATTTTTATTATTATCCAATTAGTTAAATTTTAGTTACCTACTTTTACTTTTAATGGCACAACAGCCCATGGAGGGCCTAGGCCGAACTTTTCGCATCCACTCATGTTGTGCGTGTTATATTTGTACATGAATGGAAGGGACCTACAGTTTAATGCCGAATCCGAACGGCGAAGTGAAAAGCTTTTCTTTTAGTTATTTTTATTAATAAATTCCTTACAATACCGTATAATAGTGATAATGCTGTTGTTCAAATTATTGACTATATATGACGTCATCGAGGTGTTTTGAAGAAGGTGGTGTGGGTGAGGTAACATCGATGATCCCCAGTAACAGTGACAAGATTTGTGGTGATGAATAAGTTCTCACCATGGATAGGATGGTGCATTAAATGGGTTCTAATGACGGCCATTGGAATAGTGGTAAGGTTGATTTGACAATTAGGGGAGAGGTCATTGAGAGGTGTGGTTAGTTAAATTAGGAGTTTTACGTTTAATTTATTTAAATTTTTTTTACATTTTAGCCCCAAGATCGCACAATTCCAATCCGCATGATGGAAAAGGAGGCAATAAGGAGTATTTTTATTTAAGCTTAAGTTTATTTTTATTTAAACAAATTGAATTTACTGAACTTCTCGAGATATTCATTATTCATAAAATTTATGACATAATTTAATTTATCATCAAGAAATTTACTTATACATAAATATATTATTCATAAATTGTACTTCAAAATTTAATATGCGGAATTATACAATTTTTGGCACATGCCTCCTTTGTATATTATTTCATCAGCTTGTCAATGTCAGCTGTCACAAATGCACGCTCTAAGCATTTATACACATACATACATATATGTATGTATACACAACCCAGCAAAAAATCGCTAAGGCTGTGGTTATATTCAAAGTTTACTCGGCGAACACCATGCAGTTGTCTGAGTTGTTGCCCGAACACGAAAAAAAGAGCTTTTACTCACTCTCACACCGAACACGATATGCTGGTTGAAATGTACGCCGAGCACGCCGAGATTTAGGGTGTCACTGAGTTATTCTACAAAAAAAAGAACAAAAATGTATGAAAAATAGAAGGAAAACATGCAAACCTGTACATCACTATTTTCATATGCAGAAAAGTGAAATTGCGAATGTTTTTAGTTTTTAATGGTGAATATTAAATATATTATTAACAAAATTATTGAAGAAAAATCATATTAGTTTTTAATTATATTATTTTATTATATTTATTATATTATTAATTTCACTCTCCACATTGATAAAATCGTTTAAAGTTTTCTGGTATACCATTTAGTGTTGCCGTTGCGCAAAAAATTGTATTACAAAAATAACTGAATTTCGACAAAAAGCAAGTCTGTAACGAACACCAATGTAACCACTACACCCAGCTCGAGAGTAAAATATGATGTGTTCGTCGAGCAGCGAACACTAATATAACCAGCACCTAACCGGCAGCACGTACACTATGAAAGAAATTTGTACATACACCAACTCATTGAAAACACACTCTATATATATATGCAAGAGTGAGATAGCTATTGTAAGAGTTTTTTATTTTTTTTATTGATTCCAAACAAGTAACCTTCAATAAACTTCAAAAAAATATATAGAAAACAATTCAAAACTTAACAGTCTGCAAAAGTAGCAAGAGAAATGTAATGCAAAAAGATATTTTTCTTTCTTAGCAGATGCTTTTCCTGATATAGCTCGTGATGAAATTGAAAAGAAGTTAAATAAAATATATATCGAACGTGGTCACACCAGTCTTACTTACTTAGCTGGCACTACAACCGATGATCGGTCTTGGCCGCCTCCACAAAGCTTCGCCAGTCACTTCTGCTATGCGCGCGCTGGCGCCAGTTGATAAGGCCAAGTGCAGTCAGGTTGCCCTGCACCTGGTCTTTCCAACAGAGATTAGGACGTCCCCTTCTGCGTGTTCCTCCACCGTGGTTCGAATAAAACACCCTTCTAGCCGGAGCGCTTTCTTCGTCAGTAAGTTAACTAATGTGTGTGGCGGGCTTCTCCATGGCCTTGAATGAATGGTTGTGCGTCGGGCTTGGAACCCACCACGTTAAAACACCCACCAATTAATCCTCCAAATAAGCCTCGGATAACGAACCCCTCTATTTTTACATATTCTTTACATAAATTCATTCAGCAAAAGTGCTGAAAAAGTATTAACGTGGTGTCAACATGTGACCATCGATATGAAGAATTACGACCCCTATGCCAGTTACAAATTCGTAGCTAAACTTTTAGAGCGATCTGTTTGCAATGATACAACATTAAATTATATTACAATTGGCTTCTAGGATATGAATATTTTTTAGTTATAAAATGTAGTTCTAAAGTCGTAACTCGTTATTTGGATTCTGCATAGTGGTGAATTTTGGGTTGTTACCAAATGCGTGTAAATTTTATGTTTTCGAAGTGACTTTTTCCCTTTTTACCCATCCAAATAAAAACTCGGGCAACATACTTGTATCGGTAATTACTCTGTTGAAAAGTGTAACAACAATACGGTTCGTACATTTCATACTTCCTGCATTTTCTTCATATTTCGCACGTTTTCGGTAAGTTTTTCCCTCAGTAGAAAAACTATCAACATTTAAATATATTTTGCATCACGCTTCTCTTGCAATTTTGAATTGTTTCTCTATTCATATTTACTGACGTTTGTTTAAAATTCAATTATATCTCTAAAGTTTTTTTTCACAATTAATATAAAAAATGTCTTCACCTTTGCATTTATTTTTCGATATTTAATTTTTTCTTTTCGATACAAAAGAAAGAAAAAATACTTGCATAAAGTACATATAACTATCTCACTCTTATATATAGAGTGTGTTTTCAATGAGTTGGTATATGTACAAATATCTTTCATAGTATATGTACGAGCTGCCGGTTAGGTGGCGGTTATACTGGCGTTCGCTGTTCGACGAACATATCATATTTTACTCTCGTATTCGGTGCAGTGGTTACATTGGTGTTCGTTACAGAGTTGCTTTTTGTTGAAATTCAGTTCTTTTTGTAATACATTTTTTGCGCAACGGCAACACTAAATGGTATACCAGAAAACTTTAAACGATTTTATTAATATGGAGCGTGAAATTAATAATATAATTGAAAAATTATGAAAATAATATGATTTTTTTCAATAGTTTCATGAATAATATATTTAATATTCAGTTTTAGAAACTAAAAAAATTCGCAACTTCGCTTTTCTGCATATGAATAATGATGCACAGGTTTGCATGTTTTCCTTCTATTTTTCATACATTTTTGTTCTTTTTTTGTAGAATAACTCAGTGACACCCAAAACCTGGCGTCTCGGTGTACAATTCACCCAGCATATCGTGTTCGGTGTGTGAATGAGTAAAAGCTCTTTTTTTCGTTTTCGGGCAACAACAATTGCATGGTGTTCGCCGAGTAAACTTTGAATATAACTACAGCCTTAGCGATTTTTAGCTGGGATTTAAAATATATAGACAAAGATAAAGTCGCTAACTCATTCTCATATTTCCACATATGCCATGTTTTGATTTGTTTTGTTTCGTTTCGTTTTTTCTTCTGTCTAACAAATTTCGAACTTTTTTTTTAATTCATACTAATTTTAATGCAAATGAATTTCTACGATAAAAACTCCATATGTACTACGATTGCACGTATTTAATTTATAAGTTTAAAAAAATATTAAAGTTATAATTTACAAGCAGAAAAATCTCATGCAATTTAATCCTTGTCAAATTAATACTTAAATTAACTAAAACTTTACCTTCGTATTTGGAAAAATTTAATATTCATATTGGTAATTCTTTGAACTTTCTTTTCCCTTCCCCTGCTATTCCTCTTTCCAAAATTTTGATAATTCCAACAATTTTCCGGCTAATGAAAACCACAGATGCCGACTTCCACTTCCACTTTTACTTTACTATAAAACGCTTGAACATTTTTATTGTGGCTTCATATAAACCGACGTACGAAATGCTTGTGGTTGGCAACCCAAGCCAATATTTGCACGAATAATATCAATATTTTTCACATAATGAAATTCCGAAGAAAAGTTTTTTGGTTTTTGTTTTACATTAACGCCCTTTTGAGTGAAAGTAATTGAAAGTAAAGTCTTAAAGAAAGTAGCGTAGGAAAGGAGAAGGAAGTTTTGGGGGGGCGTCTACAGCTGAGAGTCTATAAAAACCATTTCAAGTTAATTATATATTCGAGCATTTTTAATGAATCCGGAATTTCTTAGTATGTGTACGTAGGATTTTGTGTAAATAATGTAATAATTATGAATACAATTAAAAAAGTTTTTAATTAATTTCAAAAGTTTAATTTGTAGTTAAAAACGAAATTATGTGTATATTCTTATTTTTAAGGTTTAATAATTGAAAATGTTATATAAACATTCGCAAGCAGTCGCAAGGTAAGTACAATGCTAAGTTTTATTGTTTTGTTTTGTTTCGGTTTATTTATTTGGCTGAGTGGATATCGCTTGTCGTCTTCAAAACAACATTTGCAGCTTCTCATCGAATTGTGTGTTCCTGTGATGCTGCAACGAAAAAAATTCCTATTGAAGTTAGACTAGACTGAGAGATTTTAATTGCAAAAAGTAGTGATTTAACTAACAATAATAATCAATTAAATATTTGAATTACCTAGAATTTCAAATCTTTAATAGAAAAGAAGAAGAAAATAAAAAAAAAAATCGTAGTTACTCGACTGAAGCTGCTACTTTGTTTGACGAAAGAAAAACAAGTTCCCCTCCACAGTCAATCACTTTTTTTTTTTTGCCCTAATTACAACTACACTGAATTGTTGTAAACAACAGCAACCATAACAATCAACCATAATGCATTAAGCTCAGCTGATCTTACATGAGATGAATGAAGTATGAATGACATTTTACGCGCTCATCTCTCAACTGGACATTTATGCGAGAAATTATGCTGCATTATTTTATTTTACAAACTATAGTACATACAACATTTCTTTCATTTTCTCATTAAATATCTATTTATCATGGCTCTTGTCATGATTGCGTTGTTGTTGTGTTTTACACGCAGTCCGTGAACGAAAACAACAAATAACATACCTAAATTTCTCATCATACTCTAACCCACACGCTAAAATGGCACTCTGAGCAAGGAAAGAGTATAGTTGAGTTGAGTCCGTTAACAAAATGACGAAGTGTCAGTTTTATTAGAGCAATGAAATAAAAACATAAAAATTTAATTAATTTGAGTTAATTAAAATCATAAAACACATATTTATTTGTTTATAGTTCATAAATATACATTCATACTTAGATAGTAACTGCAAGTTTCAATTTAAATTAATATAGTGAAAGAAAAATATAAAAAAAATATTTTTTTTTCTGTACGTTTTTACGGCTTTCTCTTTCATTTACCAATAAAAATGTAATTAAAGTAAGGAAATCTCAAAAGGAGGAAGAAATACAAGGTGGGGTAATGTTATAATGTGAATGTGGCATAATTTTTGAAAATGATATCAAATGGCATTGTGCTTTTACATTTATGTTGCAGACAGATAGAGAATTAGTTGACAAGAAGCAATGGAGCGATACACAGTTCGGCCAACGATTGCGATTTTGAAACACCAATTTCCGGGCGTTGTTATTTCCCGTTTGACGATTTGAACTGGCCGGCCAGATCTGATGGCCCAAGGTTTTTTTCTTGGTGCTTTTTGAAATCTCTCATTTACCACAACAAACCACAAACTTAGCAAGTCTTGAAAGCCAACATTGAAGAAGAAATCAGATGTTTTGCGAGCCATAATTCAAATGCCGAAGTTTTGTCTTCCAATTTATTAGTAACAAAATGGCCTTAGAACATTACTTTTGCCCCACCTTGTAGTTTTATGTGTGAAAAGCGCTAAAGTATGAATACAATGACAGCGTCACTGCAACATGAGCACAATATGCCATGTTGTCATGGAACACAATGAATTCGACCGCTATAAAATAACTTTTAATACCAATTCACAATTTCCACACAAGTTTTATTTTATACCGACAAAAAAAAAATTTTGTAATTGGTGTTTCAAAATCGCAATGTATCTGGTTAAAGTATAATGATAGTTACAAATGTCATATACCTCTTACGAAATATCATAGTATTATCGTAGTATTCTAAAAAAGCAATCTGGTATTTATGTGGTACAAATACTATCAATTTCCTCATAGTATTTGCGTGTTATTCTATTAATCACAACCAGTATTATAAAAGATGATTTTTAGAGCTTGGTTTTTGAAAACTCAAAAAAACACCGCAATTTTTTTTGGATCGATAAATCAATTCCTGCCATTTACTTTTTAAAGATTTAATTTTACTTAAGGTAAATGTGGTCGCTGTGGTGTAGTGGTAGTGCGTTGGACTGCTACGCGCTACGCAGAGTGTCCGGGGTTTGAATCTCGTCACAGGCAAAATCACCAGCACCACCTCTTGGCAGGCAATGGCAAACCTACAAGAGTAAAAATTGCTATGAAAAGCTTTTCACTTCGCCGTTTGGATTCGGCATTAAACTGTAGGTCCATTCCATTCATGTACAAATATAACACGCACAACATGAGTGGATGCGAAAAGCTCGGCCTAGGCCTTCCATGGGTTGTTGTGCCATTAAAAGTAAAGTAATTATGGTAAATATTGGCCGCGGCTACGCTTCAAGTGGTCCATTCTTAAGGTCCAATTTTGGCACGCTTTTTCACACATTTCGGCCAATGACGCAATGACCCGTTCAATGTTGGGCTTTCAAAGCAGCAATCGTGTTTGGCTTGTCCCTATAGACAAGAGACTTAACATAGCCCCACAAAAAATAGTCTAAATAGTTCCGATATAAATTCTTGCATTTTGATGACAACATTTACTTTCAAATTTCAATTTTATCAACAAACATTTAAATTTTTACGATTAAAGACAAGTTTATCTCATGAGACTTTTCAACTTTTGCATACTCTCGCATACTCTGCAATTTTGAATAAGTATTTTGTGTATCCACAGCTTTGAAATGCTTTATGAATTTATCTGTGTTCCCAAAAGTATTGACGAGAAAATTCTTAAGATGTTTTTTAAATTTTAAATATGCAGATACATACATATATGAATATTTTTTATTTTTTATTTATTGATTCACACAGGGTGTACCCCTATGAATGCAGAGCATTATGTTGAATAATGGAAGGAAGGTGGGAGGAAGAAGGAGGGAGAATTAGAGAGGGAATGCAACAACACATGATAGTGTCTATGCGCATATAACAAGGACACCATGTATAATCATAACTAGTTGGTAAGGCCAAGTGCAGTCAGCTCCCCCAGTACTTTATTGTTTGTGTTAATTCTGGATCTTAGGTAAACGAAATTCTTGATGACTTCAAAACTATGGCTGTCAAGAGTGAAATTTTGTCCAAGACGCTGTGAGTCTTTGCCTGCTGACACAAGTTATTACGTTTTGTCCTCGTTCACCGCTATACCCACTTGAAGAAACTGCCTTTCCAGATTGGAGAATGCTGCAGTGACTGCTCGCGCCTTGGTTCCAATCATGTTAATATCATTAGAGTATGCCAGCAGCATGATACTCTTGTAGACTGTTCTGGTGGTGTCGGTCAGCGTCATTTTGCAGAGACGAATGAGCTTCGTAGGGATACCAAATTCAGACATTGCGGTGTACAAGTGATCCCTAATCGTGCTGGCGTTGATTTGTTTATTCTTGGGTCTTTTCCAGGATTTAGCGTACTGTGAATATCTGGTCGATGGTGGATTTACCAGGTTTGAAACCCCCACTGATAATGTACAATCAGTTTGTTGACGATGGTCTTCAGTCTTTCACACAGTACGCTCGATAGAATCTTATATGAGCTATGTGCATCATATGATCCGTCGCCGGCTCTCTTAGTTTCACTTCTTGTACCCAATGTCACTGTTGTCTGCTAATACTCTTTTCCTCGCGCTCTCAAAGCAATATCCCAGTCGTAAATAAACCGATTCCCTCAATGTAACAATCATAAAGTTTAACAACGTAAAGAAAGCGATTAAAGATATCCATTCTTTCTTTCTTATCTTACACGAAAATTTAAATAATAACATTTGTTGTGAATTGTTCGTACCACTAATTACAGTGGTAGCCTAGCACTTCTTCGGCAGCCGTACACAGAGAGTGGAAATGTGCGTCCACTGCTCAATGTCCGTTGTGAGTGCAGCTTCTTGGCATCCAGCTTTCTCAGTATACCTATTGGTACGCGATTTAATCTCTTCCCAACCAAAAGTCCAACACCAAACTCGTGTCACAGATTATGACAGTAGATGTCACAAATTGTTCTTTTGGAGCAACTCTGTCCCGCCTACCGCATTTCCTGTATAGCAGTGATAGTTCGATATATCTTGAGGATATCTACTTACCTGCAAATCATTGTCCATTAAGGGGTTTTCCTTATCTGATGTTTTAATTTAGGATTCACTGGAGATATTTTTAGCGAGGTATGTTTCAAGACTTGCGCACAGTCGTTCATTAAAGGCCACGGAGAAACCCGCAGTACACATTAAGATTTAAGCACAATGCCTGAGCACATAGCCTGAGTGCTGGAGGAACTGTATTGCACTCGTAGGTCAGGTTCTCGGCCTTCTCCACAATCCCATCCACACACATTAAGATGCTCACTACGCAAGGATCGAACAGGGACTCACCCATTTGTGCGACTATCACGAACTTTTTCCTTGGATTTTATTTCTAGCATCAATTTGATCGGACGCATTTATGTGTATACAATACTTTTGCTTTAGTAGTTCTTACCAGTTCAATGTACAAGCTTCTAAAGTGACCGCATGACCACTAAACTTATTTCTAAAGAAAAATCTTAATCAAATTTATGCAATAATGAACAACTTAGGTTAAAGTACCTCAAGTTTGAAAAGCCTTTCATTATTCTAAGTATACAAACATTCCATGTTAAATGTTGTCCTTTTATTCTTTTCATCGCCAAGCTATCGTTCTGCTTTACGCTCCATTGTTTCGCACACTAAAATTATTTAACAAGAAATTCAATGAACCAACAAAAAACTCACTGACCCATACCCAACAATAATAACAGCAACAGCAACATTTGCTCCCCAATTTTCATGCTGATTTGCGTCCTTGTTGATTATGCATGCGTTCGTTTAAGTGAAATTGAATGTATCGGATCGACCCTTTTCGATTGCTCCTGATTTTCGATACGAGACACTGAGCGCAACGTCATCGTCATTATCGTCCTCATCATTATCGTCCTCCTCATCATAATCATTGAGGTGTCCTTTCATTTTTGGTGGCAAATCCTCTTACTCACATTACCAAATCAATAGCAAATGAATGAATCATGAAATCTATAAATTCCTTCTTGAAGTTGCTCTTCTTCTCTTTTTTGAGCAAGTTTAAAGAATTTTTTTCCAAATAAATTTATAAATTTTGCGACAATTATTGTGAATTTTTTGTTTTGCATTTTAAGGGAAGTCTTCAAGTTTTCTTAGCCTGTCTGCAATTTCCCAAATTTAATTTTAACGAATAGAATTTCATTTTGTTAATTTCCTTTTGGCATTTTCATCATTCGCTTTGTCAGTTTTTTGTGGCGGAAGTATAAAATGTATCACACAGAGTATGTAAGTAATCCCGGTTTAACCTGCGAGGCATGAATGGGTATGAATAAATTGAAATTTACCGAGTGACTCTTGCGTTGCTAGTGTTTTGTTTTCACGTTGCGTTTTACATAATTCGGGGGCATATTTTTAATTTTAATGAAATTCTTTCGCGGTTTAAAGATTGTAGAATAAAGGATACATCAGCATTTGTAAAAATGATATATGTATGTGATATTTATAAGAAATATACATACATGCTCGTACATCAACTAACTTCTCCGTCCGGTTATTTACGGTCCCTTTCTACATTTTTACTAATATTGTATTTATTTTCCAGAGAGAAGTATAGGGTCTTTAAAGCTTATCAGCTGGCAAATTTCCAAAGCTGTCGGCCTGTTGTTATACAGTACTTTCAAGAAGAAAGCAATCGGCTTTTTCGCATGAAATAATTTGAATATCAAGTAGGCCTCTATGTTCAAAAAACTTGATTTCATTGTTAATTTCGCAATGTAATTGTAGAAACAGTCCATTATACGCTTTCGTCTCAAGAGCATATTTAAGAAATGAGTTCCGTATACGGGAAACGTTTTGAAGTAGCCTTTCTTTGTTCCCATCCAAAAGGTCCCAAGATGTCCCACTTTAGTGCTTCGAAGTACTTAAAAAAGTCGAAGGCGTTTGTTCAGCATTGGAACCAACACTTTTTGGCGCACAAAAATGTGGACGACTTGCCAAATCGAGGCATTAGCAGAGCTACCTCGAAACACGAGGACTGTGTTATAAAGAAAGCAGCTAAATAAAAATTGGCTCGAAATGGCATAAATATCTCTCTAAATACAATAAGAAACCGTTTGAGGGAGTTTCAGATCCAATTTCGAGCAACGACGGTAAAACCTTTACTAACTGCAAAGCAAATAAAAAAACGACAAGAGTGGGCAACTGAACATGTGGATGACGATTGGAGCCAAGTGGTGTTTACAGACGAATCCTCCTTTCGGATGCCAAACACTATTCAGCGTGCTTGGTCCACTAAAGACGGTAAGATGCTCCAGCGATCAGTAAAACATCCAGGAAAGGTTCATGTTTGGGGATGCTTCACAAAACAAGAATTTGGCAAATTAATCATGTTCACGAGGAATTTGGATGCCAACTTCATTACCACGATATACCGTCGTGGACTTCTGCCATCAACGGATATGTGGTTTTGGGGCAGGAATCCGAGATTGGGTTCTTCAAGAGGACAACGACCCAAAACATCGCAGTCGCTTGTGTAGCATTTGGAAAGAGGAAAACGGCATAACTTCATTGGATGGGCCGTCACAGTCGCCTGATGCGAATCCGATCGAAAATGTTTGGGCTCTTATGAAGTTAAAACTACGTGGAGAAAAGATACGTTCACAGTCGCAGTTAGTTAAAAGATTTAACAGTTTCACTGTAAATGATTGTTATCCAGGTAGTATTTCGTCTTCCGGAACCCCCTTGTTGTTAGTATAAGTGGGTACCTGCCTACGCTTGATGGTGTTACACTTCTTCGCGGTACTGTGTAACTCTCATTAATATCTCGAGATGACACAAGATGAACAGTAAAATGAATAGAAGTCATCTTTATTTACCTCTAGTCCAGGTAGGAAAAGGTTCCCTAACGCTTTAAAATTGATGTACTGGGCATTGTTTAATGATTTGTATGTGATTTTTTTTACAATGTTGCATAGCAATCGGTGGCTTGGAAATAAAATTGTATTGCTTTATTATCTATCAAATGCTGTTTATATAGTCGAGGCAGAATATTCTCTGTAAATCAATCAAAACTTGTTCTCAATCCTAATCAAAATACTTAGGTAAAATAAGTAGCTTAAAATAAACAGTTTACATATCTTAAAATGTTTTGAATAGAAACGAGAAATAATAAAGAAAATTCAATTTAACAAAAATTTCAATCTATTGAAAACAATGAATTCTATTCATTCACACTTGCATTAGCTCATCATCACAGTCATCTTCGTCACCTTCATCAGCATCAGCACCATGAAAACATTTAATCCATCATTTTTTAGTATGTTCAAGCTTTAAAATCCAAATGATGTTACTTCCATTTATTGATTCATTCATACGTTTTCTTGGAGTTCTTAGAAACCTTTTAATATTTCACTTCGACATCGACCAAACATGTTGGCACTCTTTGTGTTGGAGTTGAAGGTGATAATCTTATTTAAGTATAAATAAACAAATTTTGCATCACTCTCTCGGCCTCTCCTCTCTCTCTATCTCTCTCTTGCTCCTTCTCTATTCCAAGCATTTTCAATCCAATGCCATTCACACACCAATCAAAAGGATCTCTGGGTTCTCATTGAAGGATCAAGCTTCGTTTTTATATCAACTACTTAAATTGACTTCCATTGTGTAAATGTGTGTGTGTGTGTGTGTATGAGTGTGCATTGCATACGTTAATTTAATTTTCTGCAACATTTTTATGTTTGTGTGTTTCGTAGAGTTGTCAATTTGTTGTTGTCGTGATTGAGCATCATTGCGAATGCGAAAATCATGAGAAATGGTACGCCATGTACCATTTACATGCATGTGTATGTTTGGCGTGTATGCTTTTGTAAGTGGGTGTGTAAATTGAATTTCTGGTAGTGGTAGTGCGAAGAGTGAGCTTTACACTCGCAAAGGAAATGACGGATTATACGCCTTGAATGAGAAATAAATTGCTAAAGTATCACACATTCTTAATAGTAAAATGCGAGTTTTCCTTGCTTTCTTATTGGTAAATAAAATAAATGGTGTTGGCTTATCTTTGTGCACAAGGCCGTATTAAGAGGGGTTTTAATGGGGTTCTGATCCACATCAACCCCCTGTACCCTGAAAAATGGTAAATTTTTTTTTTATCTCGATATTAATTACACTAGTTAACGAAATAAAAACAAAAACAATTATGAAACGGTGGCCATTACCATTTTTTTTTTAATTTAACCCCCTGACTATTAAATCTTTTACTACGGTATAGCTGGCAGCACTCTTTACTTGAAGAGTTTGCCGAAGAAAGGAGATGAAGAATAAATCACTTAATTTTTAATGTTTTTATGCAAATACTTTTATTATACAGGGTGGATTATTTAAGTGGTCGCTGTGGCGTAGTAGTAATGCATTGGACTGCTACGCAGAGTGTCCGGGGTTCGAATCTCGGCACAGGCAAAATCAAAAAGGAGAAAAACTAATTTTTCTAAACGGCACCACCTCTTGGCAGGCAATGGCAAACCTACAAGAGTAAAAATTGCTATGAAAAGCTTTTGCATTTCGCCGCAGTTCGGATTCCATTCATGTACAAATATAACATGCACAACATGAGTGGATGCGAAAAGCTCGGCTTAAGCCCTCCATGGGCTGTTGTGGCATTAAAAGTAAAGTAAAGTAAGAACTATTTATAATTTGATTCTGAAATTAATGATATCGAGATGTTACGGGATAGGAACGAGGTTCGAAAATTGTTCTAGAGAATAGGACGCCTGACTAACGGTTTGAAGACCGGAGCCTACTCTGGAGGAAGGCTCCAGAAACCTAGTGACAAATGTCCATGGTACTATGAGGTTAAGGAGGGATCACTTTTCGCAGCTACTTGGTGGCGATGACGGCAATTATCCTGCCACTGCTGAATTTGCTCCGGAAACCCAATCCCTGACGACCTTGAAGTACCGCTACCCGACTATGTGGATGTCTTAACCGCCAACTCTCGGCTGACAAACAATAAGGCTGCAGGTACAGATGACCCCTGCTCACAAAACGCATGAACTAGTTTCTATGCAGAATATGTTCGGATGAAAGCATGCCAAGTGATTGGAACCTCAGAGTACTCTACCCAATCTATAAGAAAGGTGATTGCACGATCTGCGCCAACTACCGTGGTATAAGCTTTCTTAATATCGCATATGAGGTTCTAATGAGCGTTCTGTGCGAAAGGCTGAAGCCCATCGTCAATAAACTGATTGCACCTTATCAGTGTGGCTTTAGGCCTGGTAAATCTACAATCGATCAGATATTCACATTATGCAAAATCCTGAAAAAGACACGAGAAACACAGATTGATACCCACTATCTATTTGTCGACAGCACGATTAGGGATCACTTGTTCAATAGAATAAGATTTCATTCAAATAACTTCCTCCGTTGGCCTTGTAGTAGCCCATACGATCAAAACAATTTTTCAGTATATTTTCGTCTGTATGGAGCTGTACTTGACCGACGGCTGCACCAAGTTCGTCCTTAAGAGGCTGCATCGTTGCTGGATGTTTAGCGCAACACTTATCTTTAACGGCTCCCCACAAATAATAAATAGTCCAACGGAGTCAAATCGCAACTGCGTGGTGGCCAATGCATATAACCATAAAGGACTTTTAACGAGATTGTTGTACGGCTTGTGTGACACTGCGTGCCATCCTGTTGGAACCGAATGTGTTTCAGTTCTTATTTCCTAAAATAGGCCACAAATAATCAGTTATGATTGTGCGGTAACGCACACCATTCACTGTAACGCATCTTCCTAATTTTCCGTCATAATACGAATGACATTACAGTTGCCACACTCAAAAAAACCAGAAATTCAATGTTAGATGCGACACCCTTTGACTGAAAATACCAGTCAAAGGGTTTTCTACGTTTTTCATCGGTCTGCCAGGACCTTTATTTATTTTTATATATTTTACCCCCCAAATAGAATTTAGTTACGCCCTTGCTTCTGCAGATGGCTCTTGTGTACCAGTTTTTTGTTCAGACAGTTTTGATTTCTATGTGTACCTAAGGCTAATATAATAAACGTAAATAAAGAACGGTAGGCAGGTGTGTAATTTGACATCTCCTGAATCATCCTGAATCACAAAATAATTGGAAACATCAATGTGTTCCGGTAACACAGTATAATTGAACAAATTGCCAGTTTGAACAAAATAATATTAAATTTCTTATATTTTTAACATAATATAAAATATAAGAAGAAAATTCCCCTTTTCCATCATTGCAAATATTTTTTCTGTCACCACGTCGTGCTACTAAGAATTGGTCACTTGAATAAAATCACAATTACAAAAGCCCAATGTTTTACGTGTAAACTAGGATAAGCCTGTAATTTTAATCAATATTTATTTAATTACAACATTTTGCTTTAATGAAAAAAAGGATGCAATTAATTTTTACAAGAATCTTCCTCTACCTCCATAAATAAAATAAAGATGAAAAGTTTTATTTTTTTAGGCAAATTTTACAGTGAACTTTGTTTGACAGCTAACAAACTACAAGAAGGAAAACAGGAATCGAAATTGTGATAATGGCAGCAATTGAAAATGAAAACAAAATTAGAGCGACTTGAAGTAGCAGCCACACAAAAGAACAACAGCACTACAAACATCAACTCAATATGTCAAAGGTTAGCCATTGACATTAATTAATGAAAAGTAAAATGAACGCCCATTAAAAAGCAAACAAAAAAAAACATCTTCTGAAAGGAGAGCAGACACACACATACATATAAGTACACACATGGTTACGTACATACATACTATACAACGGTCAGATGTATCTGTGTGTGTAAATAAATTCACATAAAAACGAAGAAGCTGCCAGCAAAGGGCTACATTCAGCAACAGGAAAAGTGCAAAGTATAATAGATAAGCTGTAAGCGACTGAAGTGAAGATTTGTGAAAAAAAATCCTTAGAAGAATATCATGGAAGCAATTAGAGAGCAACAACTCGAAAATAGCATAAGGGAAGCAAACAAAAAACGATAAGAAAAGGTAGCAAATTGAAGCGTTGTACACTGTGTTACACGGTGATACATTTTGTTTGTTTGTATAATTTGTGAACATTGATGATTTGCATAGAGATTGCTCTTGCTAATGCTGTTATTAGTGGCAGGTGTAAGGTAGAGCGGTAGAGGTAATAATAAGGGCAATACAAATTGGCAACACCAAATGGGAAAGCATGCATGTGAAAAAGAAATTTGTGAGCGGACTACAACATTTGGCAAGAGCTGAAATGGCGTAGAAAAAATTGGAAGCATAATTAATTTAATTAAGTAAACTGAGGGGAAAATAAATAAATAAAACATCGTTCGTTTGTCCAGAGGAAAAGCAACCAGGCTAACGACAATTAATAAGAGCAACAAAAGTCAAAGTGATTAATGAATTGCTGGTTCTTAAAATTAAGCAGACAGCAAAAGGAAAAAAAAATTAACATAAAAGTATAGGTAGATATGAAGTCGAAACTCAAAACAGCTGCAACTTCTGGTTTTTGCTATTAGTTTTAAACTTATATCAAATAAAACTTTAATTCTAATAAATTGTACTACGAACACAAAACTATTGAAACAATGGGATTAATCAAGACACTTGGAATTATTAAAAAGTTGTTCATAAGGATTGAAATTTTATATCCCGATTTCTAAAAACCTATCCCAGTTTGTTTCAAACTTCATTTTTATATTTAGATAGACACGATCTACATTTTAAGCATCACCAATGATACTTAGCCCTTCTTGTCGGGTATTAAATCAAGGATTCTACCAGAAAAACCTGGAATATTTTATATGAGCCAGCCCATCACCAAATGCTCAGAATCACCCTTAACGTGGCAATTATTTACATTTCTCATTCACATACCTGTTTTAAACGCCTTAACTCTTTGGAGATTGAGAGGAAAAGACAAGTTATCCGTAACCTACTCAATAAAGATATCCAGTCAATTTCCGTATGGGGTCTTACTTGCGAAAAGCTCGGCCTAGGCCCTCCATGGGCTGTTGTGCCATTAAAAGTAAAGTAAGTCGTACTAATAGTATTGAGTTCAATGCGTGTAAGACCTAATGTTGTCTGTTATCTCACAAATGAGTTTCCCAACCCCCGTTAACCGCCTAGATATGGGAGATATGGGTGGGGTAGCTATTGCGGAAACAGCAACTCTTAATGTTCTGGGCATGACCATCCAATGTGATGTTCTCGACTTTCTTAGGCGATGTAGAAAATAGTTTACTTCGACTGATCTCCGTATGATCTACACCACCCATATACTTACATCCCAAATTGGATTTTAATTTGACCCTATGGGCTGGAGCTTCACGAACGCTACTGGATTCTGGTAAACTATTCATAACTGGTAAACTATTCATAAGGATTCACTGGAGTATAAAGCTGAAAGTATCCATCCTAAATGATACTAATCGAAGAAAAAGCTATTAATTTTCGTAAAGAAGTTTGATTTAATCCTCCTAAAGATCCAATAATAACTGATAAGACTACAGCAATTACAATTATTTTATTTAATATTAACTTTTTACTTAATTTTAAATCGATTGATAAATATAAAAAGAAATATAAACAGAAAAAGTTTCCAGCGCTATTGATTTCTTGGAACATCGTCGAAACGTGGCTTTAGGCTCTCTCTTTGACCGTCATTGTCACGGTAGATGTTCTGCTAAGATGCCCAAGCAGCTGCCGCTAGTTCGTGTGCTCACCAGAACTACACAGCAAGCGAAATTCACGCCTTCCACGTACACTCAGTATTCTACCGCCCTACGCATTGCAGAGAAAGTTCTTTTATATGTCGTATTTGTCGCGTGTTTGGAATAAGCTCCTTACAAATATTTTACCCGATTATTATGACCCTTGCAAATTTAAAGCAAACGCTCATAACTTAAAAAAAAAAACAAATTAATAATATACGTACAAATCATATTGAACAGTTCGCAATTAAACTATTTATAGTTAAAAATCAACTAAAAAATGTTTGTCAGTAATCAGTAAACTTACTTACTTTACTTTTAATGGCACAACAGCCCATGGAGGGCCCAGGCCAAGCTGTTTCGCTTTTCCGCATCCACTCATGTTGTGCGTGTTATATTTTTACATGAATGGAAGATGAAAGGGACCTACAGTGTTATGCCGAATCCGAACGGCGAAGTGAAAAGCTTTTCATAGCAATTTTTACTGTTGTAGGTTTGCCATTGCCTGTCAAGAGGTGGTGCTGTGTAGAAAACTTATTATTTCTACATTTTGATTTAGCCTGTGCCGAGATTCAAACCTGGACATTCGGCGTAGCAGCCCAACGCACTACCACTACGCCACAGCGACCAAAATAAAACACAAATTAAATAGTTGTTAGAAAATCAAAGAACTTTTAAGTGTAACAATATAAATAGTGCCCACTGTAAAGTGCTGAAAAATGTTGCGAGAACAAAAAAGCCGAAAACGGTAAATCTCACATAGAGAAATAGAGAGAACAAACTTTTGAGTTAAAAACAAACAAAATTTGGTTCTCACTGGATAAGTGAGGTTAGAAAAGTATGTAAAATTAACCTAGCTGAATTTTAGCAATTAGCTGAATTTTTAAAACTCAGTGAAATCACTTGTAAAATATAAATTGACAAATAAGATAATTTAAAACAATGTAAAAATAAAGCAAAGTATAGAGCGCAGTAAAAACACGACTGGTTGCTACGAAACTAAGAAGATCTCTTTACAACCAAAAAAAAAAACAAAAAAAAAACAAAAAAGTAGTAAAGCAATTTGCACCAATTAATGAGGTTAAACTTTAATATTTATGAGACACATTCAAAAATGTACTTAATAATAAATATAAATGAAATTGCTTCATAATAGGAAATAATGTCAGAAATATTTAACAATGGAGAACCTTGAAATTAATTAGTTTAATAAATGTACAAAAAAAAAGCTAGCCCTGACCTTGAATTTTTCTGCGTTAATACTATAAATTTACTCGTAAGCCGGTTGAGGTTGAAAATTATATATAGCCAACGATTAGGCTATTGCAGTTACCTAATGCAATGGATTCTTTAACACTGTTGATTCTAGAACAAACACAAACTCGAGATTCGCGGAGGAACCATCGGATGAGGAACCATCGAGTAATGGCAATGAAAACCAGTTTAACTTTGGTGATCTCATTCATCCCGACCAGGGATAATAGATTTGAGATTTAATGTCTGGCACATCATCTCCAATAATGTGGCTAGCAAATTCTGTATTCTTCACCCCAGTGAATACACTTAGAGTTGTGTAGTTTTCCCAACAGAAGCATTCATGCACCTTAAACCTGTTATGGTTTAACAATTTGAAGGTCTATCGTGGGGACGGTAGTCCCCGAGGAGGAGCTACTACCTTTCGGTTTTAGACGAATGAATCTCAAAGGTCTACCACGGTTGGGCGGGTAACCGCATAAAGTGCACATCTGCATGTCACACGGATATTGCGACCGATTCAGCTGCATTTCGTAATGATATGACAACGCCCTAATTGGAGAGTGTAAGTCCAAATCTGTTGTCAAAAAGATGCTATGATAAACGAATCCATTGGTACAAACTAAATATTATATCTTAATAATGAGATAGAACTAATTGATAAACTAATTTGTTAGGCCGATCTTATGAACATTATTTATAAGAATACAAAATTTTCAACTGGAAAACCTCTGATGATTAATGATCAAATAAAACTGTACATTTTCCATGTATTAAAGTATAAGATATTATGGTCTAGTTACTGCGAGAGCTGAAGTATGTAAGTACAGATAAATGTGCATGCACGGATCCTTACTGATCTTACATTCCAGATATTCAGATAAGTATCGCTGAGTTCCACAAAGCAGCGGATGTGTAATAGATGCAAAGTCATAAGTTCCAAAAGTTAAATGCAAAAATTCCAATGGAAGCACATAATCTTGAAGGAAAAAAAGAAAATAATTAGTATAATATGAAAAAAATTTAAATAAATACAACCAAATTTTTAAAACTTACCGAATATTTTTTTTTTTGTAAAATTATCATTTTTTATTGAAAAGGGGACTCCCAGAAAGTTTAAAAAAGCTCCGATATCTTAAATTATTTTGTTTTTGTTATTTCCCTCAAAATACCTAAGTTTAAAACCCGCTACATAACTAAAAATATGCTCATCACGATCATCACGAGGCTGTGCAATTTAGTTCGCCAGATCTGTTTAATACTTCCACAATGGCTTGATGCCAGGTAATTCCTGATAATAACTTTCAATTCATGCAGATCAATCTTCACTACTTCACGAAATGCTAGTCAAATCCAAATAGACTCCAGAGATAAAGAAGCAATACAAAACAAAACGTTATCAATGTTAGCAAAGAAATTAATATATAAGTATAAAAAAAAAACAATGAAAACTGACGTCCAACGTCAGGTAATAATATAATACGAGTTCTTGCCACTTGAAATACTAAGTGAAGTGATAGATAGAAAATCACAGCCAGCATGTGATAAGGAAGCTTATAAATAACATTTTAATTATTAATAACCCTTTGAGATTAGATGATCTTAGCAAGGAACGAATTCACTAACTTCAAAGCAATTGGGTGCTCTTTGGGCACTATAATACATACTATCTTATGGTTGGATATGTGTGTGTGTGTGTGTGGGTGTTGGAGTGTTGGAGTGTGAGCGTTGTCTTTTTGGTCAAGTACAAATCACTGGTATGAAATTTTGAGTGAAACTCAATGCATGTGAAGAAATTTGAATACAGCGCCTTATCATTTCTTATCATGGTAGTATTTAAGGCTATTCTTGCTTGGCTCATAAGCCAAACACTAAACGTTTAACATGAAACTCAGTACGACATTACTCTGGTTGGTTGCTGGCAGCTTTTGCATATACCAAGGTTGCTCAGCGGGCACTTTACCTTTGGATTTGCTGGAGAATCTAAAAATCAGCGATGAAAATGTTGAAGTTGAAATACCAGCTGAGGCAGTGCCATTCGAAGAAGAACCAGAAGAAGTGCCAGTTGTAGTTGAAGTGCTTGGAGACCCCAGGCCCGAAGGTCGGGCAAATGGTAAGAGTTTCAGCCAGTCGGCACAAAGTACAGCTTTCTTATTTTCTTCCTATTCTCTCTCGATTTTTATTTCTTCCTCGCTCAGAATGCGTTGTAACCATCCGTGGTGGTTTGGGTGATCCTCAGCCTGTTTACATGGTAACCGATTCTGCAGATTTCTATCCATACTCGAATACCGGTAACATGTACGTCGATTCGGGCAAAACCCTGCAAATGTGGTGTCCCGGCCAATTCAAATTGATTCCTAGCACACTCCTGACCGCTACCTGTGACAGCGGCACCACTTTCACAGTGGACGGCACCAGTTTCGAATTCAAAGAGCTGACCTGCAAATCATGGCCTAGTTTTGTTGCACAAAAGACCGGACAATCGTGCAATGGTGGCATCCTGGTGCGCGTTGGTTTCGCTGTAGCCTCCAATCGTTTTGTTGAGCAAATGCAAATCTGTTTCGATGAGAATGAAGAAGTGACCCGCTACGTTGAACATCGCTTGACTCCCGGCAATAACTACTACCAAACTGGCGTCGATCGTATTACCTTCCAGACCGGTGGCTTCTTCGGTGGCAAGAATGTTGACAAACTCTATACACAAGCACAACAGCTGGATACCATCAACCAACATTTGGGTGGTGATGCTGATAAATATTTCAATTCGCAGGCGAATGTGTACTTGGCACGCGGTCATATGGGCGCCAAGGCTGATTTCGTTTACGGCACCCAACAGCGTGCAACCTTCCTGTTCATCAATGCTGCACCACAGTGGCAAGTCTTCAACGCTGGCAACTGGGCACGTGTTGAGGATGGTGTACGCTCGTGGGTCGCCAACAACGGCATGGACGTTACTTGCTACACTGGCGTCTGGGGTGTTACCACCCTCCCCAACATAGATGGCATTCAAACTCCATTGTACTTGGCATACGACAACAACAATAACGGCTTGATTCCCGTTCCGAAAATCTATTTCCGTGTGGTTATACAGCCATCCACCAAGAAAGGTATTGTATTTATTGGTGTGAACAATCCCCATTTGACGTTGGACGAAATCGAGCAGGATTACATTCTGTGCACTGATGTCAGCGACAAGGTGACTTTCTTGACCTGGAAGAAAACCGATATTACGGCTGGCTACTCGTATGCCTGTGAAGTTGATGAATTCAGAAAGAAGGTAACGCATTTGCCTGCTTTGAGCGCTCCTGGCGGTCTGTTGTTGTGAGGTGTGATGGAGCTGAGTTGAACTTTTTGTACCTCTAAAAAAATCCGTTTTGCAAATTATTGGAAATGAGTTTTTAATTTAATCGTCATCATGTAGTCAAAATGGATAGGCTTTAATGGTTTTTATGTTACTACAGATGGAGAAGGATAGAGCGAGGTTATTATAAAAATTCACAGGAAAATATTTATTTTTGCTTGGGAATTGCCACTCCCACATAAATACTGAGTAATGGATTTTTCTTTCTTCTACTACTTTTGGAAACTTAGGGCCTCTACATAGTATTGAGCCTAGTACTAGTTTCGCCAACCTGACATTTTCTTTGACGTTGCCCAGAATAAAGGCTTCACCACCCTGTTCTGCGAATCCTGTAGAAGCTATTCATTCAAATGGAATGATATGCATCTATTTTCGTGACAACAAAATGGGGCGTTAAACTGAAGTGGATAGAAAGAAAATACTTACTTTGTATGACATGATTTTCTTATAAAGCTAACGAGCTAAAGTTTTTCTTAATAAACTTTGTTGTGCAGAGATATTTCTGTTGCTCTCCTATATTTCTAGTAGTCAAGTAGTTACATACTACTTACAACTTTATGCAAACAATATTCAACTAATCGTCAAAAGTTATTTTATGTAGTTTATTAAATTAAAATTGGTGCGTTAATCTAAAAAGGCAAAGAGCTCATTCAATTTTTTACTACAAACGACAAATGACAAATGACGCTCCAAGACTTCAACCAAATTGATTGCGAGATATCTCTTGAGTTTCGAATGTAAGTAGTAAGTACTGGTTAAAAGTTTACAACCCTTGACTGATAAAGCATATTCATTTGTTTCCTTTAAATCAATAGTTAATTATTGACTTAAAAAAACCATTGCAAATTTTCTATAATCAAAAATCTAAAAGCTTCACGTGCCGCTCTGATTAATAATTTTAATAACTGAAACGTTTTCGTGTGAATACAAAGCAATTATAGATAACAAGAACAAAAATACATACTACAATAGAGAATTATTTTAGTTCATTTAACATTTCACAGGGCAAGTACTTACGCCAATAACTTACTTTGTTTTAGATTTACGAAGTGCCGGATGTGAATCCCATTAAGCATTGAGAACAATAAGATTGTATGGTTTCGATTGAAATAGCAAAACTATTTAAATATATTTAATTATATATTGTAAAGGGTGATTTTTTTGCTTCTAGGTTTTTGACGTTTATATTTCTGACAATTCATGTGTGATTCTTGACATGTGTCAAAGTGAAAAATGCTCAGTTTGGTTTCATGCTCAGCCAACTCATTATGAATTGACTTACGCCTGAGCAACGTTTGCAAATTATTGAAATTTATTATCTGTGAAAAATGTGTTTCGCAATGTTTTATCGCAAAATTGTCTTCAGCGACGAGGCTCACTTCATTTTTGGCTCAATGGATACGTGAATAAGCAGAATTGCCGTATTTGGAGTGAAGATAAGCCAGAGGCAATTCAGCAGCTAACAATGCATCCAGAAAAATGCACTGTTTGCTGCGGTTTATGGGCAGGCGGCATCATTGGGCTGTACTTCTTCAAAGACGATGAAGGCCACAACGTTACGGTCAATGGAGAAAGGTATCGTTTACCGTTCGATGATAACAGACTTTTTTCGGCCGAAATGCCGAAAATGCAAGGATAGGACTCGGCCGCAGAGACGAGGACATTGACCATCAATGATGAGTGGCTGTTAGGAGCGTTCGAAAGGAAGATACACCGTAAGATCTACGATCCAGTATGCGTGGACGACGTGTATCGAATAAGATGGAACGATGAGCTGTACGCCGACACTGACATAGTCAAGCGTGTAAAACTACAGCGGCTTCGCTGGCTTAGTCATGTTGAGCGAATGGAAGAAAGCGCTCCGTCTAGAAGGGTGTTTTACTACTGTGGGCAAAAAGTAGTAAGACTTTTTAATTTAAATTTCTCGCCGAAACCCATTCATCAAAATAATATTTTTTTAAGGTTGGTATGACTGTCGGTGACATCTGTGCCAAATGTCACATCAAAATAATCATTAGTGTTTAGTATACGCTTGTCTTTCTGAAGTATAAAAAGTGCATTCGGCGATTTTCACAATGAGTGAAATTATTCAACAAAGAAGTTCCATTAAATTTTGTGTGCGGAATCAAATTTCTGGTGCCGAAACGTTCAGAATGTTGCAAAAGGCCTTCGGTAATAATTGTATGTCGCGAGCAAGTATTTTTGATTGGTACAAATTGTTCAAAGATGGTCGAGAACGCGTTGACGACGAACCACGTCCAGGACGGCCATCAACATCAACTGATGATCAACACGTCTGGTCAATAAAATCAAGGAATTTGTGCTCGAGAATCGAGAATCGACGATTAACAGTCAGAGACCTTACTGGCATCGTTGGAATATCGGAAGGATCAGTGAAAACCATTTTAAAACATCATTTGGGCCTAAGAAGAGTGAATGCACGATTGGTTCCAAAATCACTGCATTGGTTTTACGAGACCATTTTGCCAAAAATTCGACTGATATCTTTCCGCAACCACCCTATTCGCCTGACTTAGCACCGTGTGACTTTTGGCTATTTTCTAAACTCAAAAAACCTCTTCGTGGACACCGTTACCGTTTTGAGTCAATTGAAGACATTAAACATGAATCGCTAAGCGCATTGAAGGCTATTCCGGAAATTGACTTTAACAACTGTTTCGAGAATTGGAAAAAACGTTGGCACAAGTGTATAGGGGGGATTACTTTGAAGGGGGCGAAATAGATTTGGAAGAATGAATAAAAAAATGTGAAATTATGAACAAAGTCTTACTACTTTTTGCCCACAGTAGTATTCGAACCACGGTGGAGGAATACGCAGATGGGGACGTCCTAATCTCCGTTGGAAAGACCAGGTGCAGGGCAACTTGACTGAACTTGGCCTTGGACTGGCGAAGCTTTGTAGAGGCGGCCAAGACCGATCATCGGTTATAGTGCCAGTTAAGTAAGTAAAAAAGGACTCGGCCGACATGTGGTTCCAACGAAAAACCATACATCAATTGAGAGATGAATTTGGTGAGCAGTTAATCTAACGTTTTGGTGCAGTCAACACTGTTTTTTGTGGGGCTATGTTAAGTCTCTTGTCTATAGGGACCAGCCAAACACGATTGCTGCTTTGGAAGCCAACACCAACACTGAACGCATCATTGGTGAGATTCCGGCCGAAATGTGTGAAAAAGAGTGCCAAAATTGGACCTTCACAATGGACCACTTGAAGCGTAGCTGTGGGCAATATTTACCATAAGTGAAATTATCTTTAAAAAGTAAATGGCAGATATTGATTTATTGATTCAAATAAAAATTTCATTCACTTTGGTAAAATTTCTGTGTTTCTTTTGAATTTACATAAACCCAGCCCCTTTTGTTACTATTTAAAAAGTGGGATCCTGGCTGCGTTGAGAAAAACCAAATAATGAGAAAGCAATTGACTAAACTAGCACATTTTTTTTATTTATTTATTTTATTTTCAGTAACTAATTGCATAAGGACATACGAGTATATTTTTAAGTAAATATGTATGCACTATGTAGGTATAGTATTTGCTTAAGTAAGTATTTTATTTTACATACATCAATTGTTAACAAACTTTATTTGTTTTACATATTTTGAAGTTATTTTTTTAAAAGTTAGTTCGTTTTTACAAATCTCAGGAAGAAAAAGAATTATTACATTCATTCATTTAATATGTAAATATTAATACAGTGAAACCCGGTTAAGTACCTCGCCGCTTAAGTGCCTGTAAATTGCTACTTTTTTTTCAAATATCCTTTGAAGTTCCCCCTTTTAAGTACCTTCCCCGCTGAAATACCTCCAAAGCCTTACATCTTCAGCTGAGGTACTTAACCGGGGTTTATTGTATGTCTTAAAATTTAAACTAAACACTTACAGAACATTTTTATTATTAGATACAATATTAATTTACTATTGAAGGTTCATCATAACTAGTGCATTTACAATTTACTAATTGTAATTGTTTAACAATTTTATAGTTCATATTGTAATTTATTTACCATTTCATAGTAAAATTGTATTTTGAAGCATTAACATTTACAAGAAAGCTACAAATATTTAAGTTTTTAGATTTATTTTTTTTTAGTAATTGGTAATAAATTTTATTACTTAGATAGTAATTTTGCCACATTTTTTACAGTGATTGTTATAAATATTCATACATTTAAATTTATTGTACACTATTTCTGATTTGCTGTTAAGTATTACGATAATTTTTTAATTTGTAGATCGTACACAACAACTATTTATATTTGGCTAAAGTTTTTACAATTTTTTATTGTGTTTTGAATAAAAGTAACTAGTTACTTAGAGTAGTTAACTAGATTTAAGGTAGTTTTTGCGTAGAAAGTCAATAGTAGCTTTTTTTTTTGTATTTACAGCGTGCATAAAATAAAAAATTAACAACCATCTCACTAAAAAAGCATAATCTCCATGATATTACTTTCGAAATACAGTACTTTTCGCTTGTAACGAACTTGTTTACATTTGGCTTAGACGAACCTAATCAAAAAGAACTAACTTAATTCCTATTAAACATATGATATTTTCTTTTTTAATTTTTCATTTAAGACCATTTGATTTAGACCATTTCATTTGGACCATTTCATTTACACTATTTCATTTAGACCATTTCATTTATACCATTTCATTTCATTTCATTTACTTTCGGTTAATGACTTAAACTTATTACTAAAAATACTAATTTTTTTCTTACGCAATATGTCAAACAAATATTTTTCGATGGTATTTAAGTGAATTTTTAGGAAAGAGTGCAATTTATTGAATGTTAGTCTGAAGCTTGTAATTAAATACTTAATTTAGAATGCAACTTTGTACATACTATTAATAACAAATTTACTATAAATATATTCTTTTTGGAACTTTACAGAAGCTTTTCTTCTTTTGCTTTGCTTTTTATATTATTTGTGTAGTTATTTGGAAAATAGTCAACACGTGGGAGTCAAATTATTGATAAAACAAACTTTGAAAGTGAAAATATACAACTTTCCGCATTATTCCCCCGAGATATTTTGATCTGTTATATTAGAAAATATTTATTAACAAAATATGAAAGATTTTTTTAAAAATTAGTTTGACATTTTTGAGTAGCTTATGTACGGGGACTTTTTTGAAATATGCCTTTAAAGCGTACCAACCGCGTCTGAGTTCCTAATCTTTATCTCCATGATATACTCCACTCCACTTGATACACACGATCTTAAATATAAGTTCAATACCATCGAAGTAAAGCTTGGGCAAGAATGAGTGGCTTGCCATCCAATCAAAGCTAATTTTGAAAGTGGGAATTTGTATTATGGACGTGTTTCTTCTATCGATCACGCACATTTTTTTGAAAATTTTTTTGTGCTAATAGCTCAATTATGAAATTTTTCTGTATTATCTTAAATAACAATCAAGGTTTATATATTTTGGTGATTCATAAGGTGTCGTATAATGTCGTATTGTCATAATGTTTGTAAAATATTGTATGAAAATTTAGAGAATTAACAACAATTGAGAGGATACGACACTGAATGCGAAACTGTGCGAAACGGCAAATTGATTTTACATTTTTGTGACTATTAAATGTGGGCGTGGTCTTTGGCCGAAAATGCCCATTTTTACATGATACTTTTGTTTTACTCCAAAAGCTCGACATGCTAAGTTTGGTAGCTTTCAGACCAGTTTTTGTTCAAAGTTTCTATGGAGTCGCGACCCTGTGTGGCAGTTGATGAAAACTTTAATGACTTTATATGCTTTGATGGTGTTACCGTTACTCTGAATACGATGTGTAGTGTAAATTATTTGTTCACGTGACTCAACAAAACATGTTTTTAAGCATCTGAACATCATCACTTCTTTTTTAGAAATAATTCCCGAAATGTGTGGGATTTGTTATGAAAAAAAAGAAACATAAATAGCTACATACAATGTATCCGATATTCATAGTTTTGTGTAAGTTTTCACTTAAGATGAATTTCACTTAAAACGAACAACATATTTTTGACGGTCCTTTGAAGTTTGCTTTAAGCGATAAATACTGTACATATGTATGTATTTATCTTCAGTTCGTATGCAATATTGACTGAATTTTGAAGCTTAAATTTAATAAAAATCATTCAATTTTAACGTACGCCAACTGGTGCCATGTGGTCGCTGTGGTGTAGTGGTAGTGCGTTGGACAGCTACGCAGAGTGTCCGGGGTTCAAACACAGGCAAAATCAAAAAAAAGTATAAAAATGTAATTTTTCTACACGGCACCACCTCTTGGCAGGCAATGGCAAACCTACAAGAGTAAAAATTGCTATGAAAAGCTTTTCACTTCGCCGTTCGGATTCGGCATTAAACTGTAGGTCGCTTCCATTCATGTACAAATACAACACACACAACATGAGTGGATGCGAAAAGCTCGGCCTAGGCCCTCCATGGGCTGTTGTGCCATTAAAAGTAAAATAAAGTAAGTAAAACATGAGTGGATGCGAAAAGTTCGGCCTAGGCCCTTCATGGGCTGTTGTGCCATTAAAAGTAAATAAGTAACTGGTGCCACGTTCACAATAGGAAAGGACCGCTTTTTCATAAAATACTTTTCATAGTTTTAAGTAGTGTTATTTAATTTTTAATTTCACACACATTAATCTTCACTTCTAGGTTCTATCGCGAAAAGTATTGCTATGATTAGATTACAGAAAATCTTCGAATCGGCAAAGAAAATTAAAGATAATAAAAGATAATTTCACAATTTTTTTAAATCAATTCTAAAGATAAAAATCAAAATTTCTTTAAATTTAATGGCTAAACAATGCAATGCATTATAGAAATGGTTCAACTTTTTGGGGCTTCTCTTCTATTTATCGAGAACCCACATAAATCTAACTAGCTAATGCAAAAGAATTCAAGTAAAATTTCAAGATTAAGATTAAGCCGATCCTCCGAATAAATAGCCGTAATTAGTTCTATTTTGGGGGGCCTGGGGCGTAGGACACAAGGTAAAGTTCGTGACAGTCGCAGGTGCGTCCATGGTCGATCCTTGCGCTTCTACGTTTCAAGTCGACACACAGCCTCCTCGTGGCGTCCCCTGGATAGCGATCGGACAACCGTCAGTGAGTTAACTAATGTGTGCGGCGGGCTTCTCCATGGCCTTGAATGAATGGTTGTGCGTCGGGCTTGGAACCCACCACGTTAAAATACCCTCCAATGAAACCTCCAAACAAGCCTCGGATGATGAACCCCTCTAATATTGACGACTCCCGCAAACGCCCAAAGGACAACGATTTACGGATATGCACCTGGAATGTCCGAACCCTCTACAGGGAAGGTGCCTCTATCCAGCTGGTGGATGTCCTCCAAAAATATAGAGCTGACATCACCGCTGTACAGGAAATGCGATGGACGGGACAGGGTTGCTCCAAAAGAGCATCCTGTGATATCTACTACAGCTGTCATGCGTCGAGACACGAATTTGGTGTTGGATTTGTGGTTGGGAAGAGACTGCGTCATCTAGTCTCGAGGTTCACAGCGGTGAACGAGCGCCTAGCCACTATCCGCATCAAGGCAAAATTCTTCAACATCAGCCTAATTTGTGTCCATGCCCCGACGGATGAGAAGGATGAAACGACCAAAGATGACTTCTACGAGCTCCTCGACAAAGCTTATGAGCATTGCCCCCGCCACGATGTTAAAATCGTGTTAGGCGACTTTAATGCCAAGGTGGGCAAGGAGAGTCTCTTTGGTCCGACGATCGGAAAATTCAGTCTCCACGACGAAGCCACCGATAACGGTATGAGACTGATCGACTTCGCCGCGGCACGAAACATGACAGTTAGTAGCACCAGATTCCAACATAAGGATATCCATAAGGCCACTTGGCTGTCCCCTGATCAAAACACACGAAACCAAATTGATCACGTTGTGATCGACGGAAGGCACGCTTCCAATGTACTAGACGTACGCACAATACGTGGTGCAAACATCGACTCAGACCACTACTTGGTTGCAGCCAAGGTCTGCACACGTATATGTGTAGCAAATCGCGTACGGATAGGTACAAAGAGAAAGCTGGATGTCGAAAAGCTGCAATCACAACAGACAGCCAAAGTCTTTGCCAACCAACTTGCACTTCTCCTTTCGCAAAACACCCCTCAACTTGATGATATATGCGCACAGTGGACGCACATTTCCCGCTCTATGCGTACGGCTGCCGAAGAGGTGCTAGGCTACCACCGTCGACGGAGAAATATGTGGTACGACCAAGAGTGTCGCGATGCTACTGAAGCAAAAAACGCAGTATACAGAGCCACCCTGCAGTCAGTTGCAACGCGAGCTGCTAAGGAGCGATACAGAAAGTTGAGGAGGGAGGAGAAACGTCTTTTCAGGCGCAAGAAAAGAGATGAAGAAAGACGCGAGTTCAATGATATCGAAATGTTGCGGGACAGGAACGAGGTCCGAAAATTCTTTGAAAGAATAAGACGCCTGACTCTTGGTTTGAAGACCGGGGCCTCTTCCTGCAAGGATGAAGATGGAAATCTGGTGACAGATATCCAGGGCATAATGAGATTATGGAGGGAGCACTTTTCGCAGCTGCTTAATGGCGAAGACGGCAATAATCCCGCCACTGCGGAACCCACTCCGGAAACCCCAATCACTGACGGCGTTGAAGTACCGCCGCCTGACTATGAGGAGGTCTTAACAGCCATTGCTCGGCTGAAAAACAATAAGGCTGCAGGTGCAGATGGCCTGCCTGCTGAGTTGTTTAAGACCGGAGGCGAAGAGCTCAAAAAACGCATGCATGAGCTTCTATGCAGAATATGGTCAGATGAAAGCATGCCAAGTGATTGGAATCTCAGCGTACTCTGCCCAATCCATAAGAAGGGTGATTCCACGATCTGCGCCAACTACCGTGGGATCAGCCTTCTTAATATTGCATATAAGGTTCTATCGAGCGTACTGTGCGAAAGACTGAAGCCCATCGTCAACAAACTGATTGGACCTTATCAGTGTGGCTTCAGGCCTGGTAAATCCACCATCGACCAGATATTCACACTACGCCAAATCCTGGAAAAGACCCGAGAAAAACAGATCGACACCCATCACCTATTTGTCGATTATAAAGCCGCCTTCGACAGCACGATTAGGGATCACTTGTACGCCGCAATGTCTGATTTTGGTATCCCTGCAAAGCTCATTCGTCTTTGCAAAATGACACTGACCAACACCACCAGCGCAGTGAAAATTGGGACAGACCTCTCCGCACCATTTGATACCAAAAGAGGTTTCAGACAAGGTGACTCCCTATCGTGCGACTTCTTTAACCTCTGGCACTATCTTCTACAAGAGTGTCATGCTGCTAGCATACGCTGATGATATTGACATCATTGGCAAAAACGCTCGAGCAGTCAGTGCAGCATTCTCCAACCTGGAAAGGGAGTCTCGTCGTGTGGGTCTAGTGGTGAACGAGGACAAAACGAAATACCTTGTGTCAACAAACAAAGAGTCACGGCGTCTTGGACAAAATGTCACTGTTGACAACTACACTTTTGAAGTCGTCAAGGATTTCGTTTATTTAGGATCCAGCATAAACACCAACAATAATGTCAGCCTTGAGATCAAGCGGAGACTAACTCTTGCCAACAGGTGTTACTACGGGCTCAGTAGGCAATTGAGAAGTAGAGCCCTCTCTCGACCGACGAAAATAACGCTCTATAAGTCCCTCATCCTTCCCGTCCTAATGTATGGCGCAGAGACGTGGACATTGACCATCAATGATGAGAGACTGTTAGGAGCGTTCGAGAGGAAGATACTCCGTAAGATCTACGGTCCAGTATGCGTGGATGACGTGTTTCGAATAAGATGGAACAATGAGCTGTATGAGCTGTACGCCGACACTGACATAGTCAAGCGTATAAAACTCCAGCGGCTTCGCTGGCTGGGTCATGTTGAGCGAATGGAAGAAAGCGCTCCGGCTAGAAAGGTGTTTTATTCGAACCACGGTGGAGGATCACGCAGAAGGGGACGTCCTAATCTCCGTTGGAAAGACCAGGTGCAGGGCAACCTGACTGCACTTGGCCTTATCAACTGGCGCCAGCGCGCGCATAGCAGAAGTGACTGGCGAAGCTTTGTGGAGGCGGCCAAGACCGATCATCGGTTGTAGCGCCAGCTAAGTAAGTAAGTAAGTAATTAGTTCTATTTTAAGAGATTAACTAGATAAAAAGCTTATTTCTTTGAGAAAGCAATTTGAATAATTTGAGAAGCAATTTGAATAAAATTATATTGTTAATCGTACTTTGTCTTTGGTATTTATAGTTTCAACAAAAGTTATAGTATTTTTAGTTTAGCGAAGTTTTTTTCTTGCAAAGCTTTTAGCGTATTTTTTATTTTTTTCTGTATTTTTTTATTGCTTTCGAATTTCATAGGATAGTTGGAACAACTTATTTATTTTCGACTGCTCAACAGCAGCTGCAAAGCATACAATCAACTTTATAATTACATAATAAAATATTAAAAAAAAAAAAATTACAATCCAAGCATTCATTCAAGGAAGGATTGGCATTTTTGGGTACATCAACTTGATATCGTTTCTTGTTTGCGCAATCTTACAGACTCATTGATATTCATGCAATATTTTTCGCAATTTTAGCAATTAAACGAGTTTTTCTCTCCTCCCCAACCACTACTACCTCTACTAGTTACTAACTAACTACATCCTTTACTACTAATTCTGCTACTTCCACTACAATTCCAGCATTCATTTACTGGCTGCCAACTGCCAACTGCCAACTGCCGGCATATGCATATTAAATAGTTTTATCAAAAGTTATAATGGCATCACGCATACAAAACTAAAAATGAGAAAATTGAGACAAAGTTGAAGAACAAAATGGCGAGCAAGATGAAGTGTAAGATGAAGTGAGTAGTTGTAGAGGAATGACGCATAACTATTTGATTTGTTGTTTAGCGAAGGGAGAGAGTGTGTGAAAGAATGAGCGAGTGTGAGAGAGTTAAGCAAAATGCTTATGAATAAATTACTTTTGTGCGTGTTGATGTTGAATGTCATTAAATATTGTCGTCAGTCAGCGAAATGTGTGCGAGAGACTATAATAAAGATATAAACACAATAGATGCGGCTGCAACATTGCACCATCTATTAAAATTTTCATATCATTCATCCTTATGCATTAATTGCAACAGTTGTCGACTTTAATCTAAAGGTTGTTTATTTTTAGAAGTGTGGTTTTCAATCTGGCTATACTTTTTTCGGAGTTGGTCTTTTTGACAGCTGTCACTTGATTTATGCTCAGTTTGGTTTGCTATTTCATAATGAATAGACTTACTCCTAAACAGCGTTTGCAAATCGTGCAAATTTATTATCAAAATAATGATTCGGAACGATACCGATTTTCACAAGAAAATTTTGTTCAGCGATGAAGCTCACTTTTGGTTGAATGGGTACGTTAATAAGCAAAATTGTCGCATTTGGAGTGATTATAATCCACAAGCCATTGTTGAGACCCCGTTTCATCCTCAAAAAGTCACTGGTCACTGTTTGGTGTGCTCTATGGGCAGAGGGATTCATTGGTCCATATTTCTTCAAAGATGAAGCCGGTCATAATGTTACAGTCAATGGGGAACGCTATAGAGCCATGATTAATGACTTTTTCATGCCTAAATTGAAGAATGTTGATGTGGACGACCTTTGGTTCCAACAAGATGGCGCTATATGCCATACAGCCAACGAAACAATCAATTTATTGAAGGAAACTTTTGGTGAGCGCATTATCTCGCGTCGAGGGCTTGTGACCTCCAAGATCGTGCGATTTACCACCGCTGGACTATTTTTTGTGGGGTTATGTGAAGTCGCTTGTTTAAGCAGATAAGCTTGAGACGATTGAGGCCTTGGAAGAGAATATTCGGCGCGTTATTACTGACATACTGCCCCAATTGCTCCAAAAGGTAGTCGAAAATTGGGCCTCTCGGCTGGAATTTATTCGAACTAGCCGCGGCAGCCACTTTCCCGAAATCGTTTTTAAAACATAATGGCAAATTCTTATCTTTATAATAAAGCTAAATTTTTGGCCATAACATTAAATTATATGCGTTTTATTTCTTCTTGAAAACCACACTTCTAAATAAAACATCTGTTACTTCAATTTTGAGATGTGACAGAATAAAAAAAAATTTTCTTTGAAAATTAATAAATTAATTAAAGAAATTATCGCTAGAAAAAAGAAACAAAATTAGTGCAAATTGTCAATTAAAGTCAGTTCTCTGCATTCATTGCATTCCACTCGCAGACAACATGACCACATTTGCCACAGATGCCATTTTCTTACATATGTTGCAACGACGCAGCCGCATCGTTTGAGATTGAGTGATTAAAAACTTAGCTAAGGCTTTTTCGAGTAACAAAAAAGTTTTTGATTCAATGCGTAAAAAGTAAGATTTAAGTTTTTCTTTTTACAGGAAAACTTTTGTTACTTTCTCTTCTTTCACTTATTTTACCTCATACGTAAAAAACTTTCCTACTAAAATTACCAAAAATTTGGCCTCAAATGCAGTATTTAATAAAATAATCTCCCATGATTCTATGTTAAAGGAAAACTATTTCAATGGAGCTTTAATTTTCATAAAGTTTCGTTTAACTTTACAAGAACTCGATCAAAAGCAGCAAAGAAAGGCAAACATTAATATCGAGTTGCTAAATAGTTATATTTAATTTAAGGATGGTGGTGGAAGTAATACTCCCTATAAACTTTTATATTCTTTTTAGAATTTACAAAGTATACTTAGCCAAAAATAAAAATGCAAATTTAATTAGACAAAATTTTAGTTGTTAATTACTTTTGCATTGTAAAAAAATAAAACTCTATGTAAACAACGAGAAAATGATTAATTGCCACACTTCCACCACACGTCACTCTCTCTACATACTAAGCCCCTTTTTCATTTTTCTCCGGAGGCCAACTATGTACTCGCGCAGCGCAGCAAAAACATTATTTAAAAGTGATTAATAGCACCCTTAGGTACCAGAAAATGGAACGAGCAAAAAAACCAAAGAAAAACAGAACATTTTGCTAAATACGAGAACTTAAACGCCATGCTTACTTAACCTAAGGCTAATACAAAAGTGAGAAACCCGTAAGGTTGAAGCTGAGGATGAAAGAAAACCATCAACACCAGCTACTTTTAATTGCCAAAAAGAAAAAAAAATGGAGGCGATTAAAACATTCTTCTGCTACTAATATGTGTAAAATTTGTTCAAGGTCCCCTTTAAAGGAATATCGAAATCTGTGCGTAAATCTCGACGGTGACCAAAACGGCCATTAGCAACATATTTACAATGCAGTAGACGCTTCGCAGTGGACGTCGACGCTGACGCTGACGCTGACCACCGACATAACGTTGCCGCTTACGTCGCTGCAGTTGCTGTTTCTGTGTGTGCAATTGATGTTGCCATATTTGCAATTGCAATTGCTGCAATTCGTCGTCGACGACCTGTGATGCGAATTCAACATCATCGTTGTCGCTGATGTCGTCATCGACGTTGATGTTGGCATCATTGTTGCATGTCGCTGTGGCATTTCGCGCATTTCCAATGCAACCCTGCCAATGTCAAACTGACGCCAACGACGATGTGCTGTCGTATGCCACCAACAGTGAATCGTTTTCATCGCTGCCACTGCCCGCGCTGCGCTCCGATTCATTGATGACTTCGAGTCGCGTTTGGGGATGTGCGATTTTGTATTTGTTGTTGTAGCGTCGATTCGCAATCAACACTGTGCGCATATTTTTATTGCCGCCTCTGTGTGAACGATGATGCGACCGATGGTGTGTGGGCCGCTGCTTGTTACGACTGCCGCCGCCAGCTGCGCCGCTGCCTAACATTGCGCAATCACCATTTGCATCATCATCATCGCCATCATCATAATAGTCATCGTAATCGAAGTCGTCCGCGATATCATCGTAATCATCATCGTCGTCATAATCATCGAAATCGAAGAAGCAGCAGCCGGTCGACTTGCGATGCTGTTCATCGCCGCCGCCGCCGCCACCAATGCGCCCATAGCTATCACGCCTCCTACTGCGGCTATCATATCGTATCGTATTCCTGGCTGTCTTCTTTGTTGTGGTTGTTGTTTTGGTTGCCCCTATCAGCGTAGTTTGTGCCTGCGAGTGGTAATGGGATTTGGATGAGATGTGATATGTATGACTTGTACTACCGGGTAAACGTGTTTCGACTTGTTGCGAGTCACTCGCATTATATCTTAGTTCTATTACCTCGGGACCTTTCCAGGTAATTCCAGCACGCACCAAATTATAGAAACGCATCACGCCCCACATAGCAAGGACCTGCAATTAAAAGTCGAAATAAGACAGGATATTGTAGATTATTTCAACACTTTCCTAAGTTAATATTTTGTTTTGTAAATATGTAGCGATACATACTGTACACGAAATAAACTTGTAAGCTTATATTCAATAATTCTAGTTCTAATTCTAAACATAGAATTGCAAAATATCTTATAAAATTGTATTTTTTCAACTTTAAAAAGAAATTCAAATGAAAAAAAAGAAACTTTCAAATTGTATTTGATCACTTCAATATCGACGTGTTCTAAACACGCAAATGCTTAAAACTCGAATAATGGTTAACCAAGAAGCTGGAGAATCTATCTACATCTTCCACTTTTGAAGTAACCACTGCGGCCAGATTCGGTTTAAATAACATCATCGCTCAATCGAACACATCACCGACTACAGCCACGTCGATTGCTCTTCGTATTCCAAAATGTTGGAAAGCTTTTTGAAAGCTTTATCGAACTTTTTTCGATATCAGAGAAAAAACGCATTAATAAACTTTTTAATATCGATATAGGAGACACGAAACACAACGCCTCATTTTTGACACTTACCAGCTTTTTTTGGGCAACACAATTACTTACAAATTAAGGAGCAAATTAAGACATGAGTGATAGTGAAGAAGTGCCAATTACTCATTTTTACAAGTTTCGTTTATTTTTCTATCATTCTAAATAAAGTTTTGCACGCTTAAATTATTTGTTCGCAGCTGATTGAAATGTCATTTCAACAAATGTCAAAATGAGTTTAACAAAATATAAAATTCCGCATCACGTAGCTTTTGCTTGGTCGCTGTGGCGTAGTGGTAGTGCGTTGGACTTCTACACAGTGTGTCCGCGGTTCGAATCTCGGCACAGACACAATCAAAAAGTAGAAAAAATAATTTTTCAACGCGGCAACATCTCTTGGTAGGCAATGGCAAACCTATAAGAGTAAAAATTGCTTATCAAAAAAGCTTTTCACTTCGCCGTTCGGATTCGGCATTAATCTGTAGGTCCCTTCCATTCATGTACAAATATAACACGTACAACATGAGTGGATGCGAAAAGCTCGGCCTAGGCCCTCCTTGGGCTGTTGTGCCATTAAAAGTAAAGTAAAGTAGCTTTTCCTCACACCACTTCCCTCTGTGCCAGTGGACGTCAAAATGAGTCGGCTCCGTAGGGCCAATGTAAACATGGTGTTTAAAATTAATAAGTTTCACAGCTTGAAATTCGGATATTTTACCAGGTGTACTGGTATGAAACCGGTATTTTTTTTTTAAGAAAATACACGATTATTTAAGAAAAATGGTTATACATTCAATCTTCAAGGTAATGACCATTGCTAGCTACACATTTTTCCCATCTCTCTGGCAATTTGTGAATGCCTCGCAAAAAAAAAACGGTTAATTTTTTGAGTCAAACCAGTCATCGAGGCATGTTTTCACATTTTCGTACGAATCGAAGTGGTGCTCAGCAAGTGCGTGCCCCCGATGATGGAAATAAGTGGTAGTCAGATGAAGCCAAGTCTGGTGAATAAGCCACATGGAGGAGGGCTTCTCAGCTTCCCAGCTGTACGAATCTACCAATTTCCTAGTCTTTTTTGTTCGATGTGATGATTCATTGGCATCGAGAAAAATCACTTTGTGTTGCCTATCTTTATAAGTATTCTGGACGTTTTTTGCGCAAAGCACGGTTCAAATCAGCCAATTATTGTTGGTAGCGTTGACCAGTAACTGTTTCACCTGGTTTCAGAAGGTCAAACCAGATAACACTGGCTCGCAGTTCCCAGAAAACACAGGGTATTGTCTTATTTCTGAAGCGATTTGGCTTTGATTTGGCCGGTGTCCCGGGCTTAACATATGATCGCTTACGCTTGGGATTCTCGAAATAGATCCATTTTTCATCGCCAGTAACAATTCGATGAAGATATGATTTTCTTTTGTACCTGGCTAGCAACATTTCACAGATGGTTTTTCGATTTTCTTGCTGTCTTTTAGTCTTGCTGTCTTTCATGCGGCACCCATCTTCCCACCTTCAAAATCAATCCCATGGCATTTAAACGTTGAGACATGCATTGTTGGGTGACATTTCATCCTCATCGAGTAAAGCTTGCAATTCGGAATCTTCAAACTTTTTCGCTGGTTTTCCACGTTCTTCGTTTCTCACATCAAAATCACCACTTTTAAACTTATTGAACCACTCGTTGCATTGTGTTTTGCCTAGACCGTGCTGGCCATAAGCTTCCACAAGCAATCGATGAGATTCCAAAGCAGATTTCTCCAATTGGAAACAGAAAATCAATAATGTTCGCTTATCGTAGTTTGTAGGCACAAAATTCGACAGTTTTATGTGCGAAAAAAAAAATGTTGTTGTATGAAACTTGATTGTTTATGAATTGAATATTGTTGGCAGAACTAAATGCGAAGAAATGGCGCCAATGATTTGGTTTGACAGAGCGTATAGTTTTACCTAGCGACACAGAGTGGCATTACCGGTTTCATACACCTGGTAACTGGTAGAACGAACATCAGACATTGTGCCGTGTGAATAAAAAAAAAGTAAATAACTTTACGAAAATTTTTTTAAGAAATTTTTTTTATTTTTTAACTAGAATATTTAGTTCCAAAAAAAATCTAGGAAAAAGCAAGCATTGAGTTCTCTTTTATTCACAAAGCACATTGTTAAAAGCTCACAAGTAAGTTTACTTTACTTTTTTTTACTTTTTACAAAAAATGAAATAGTCAGAAATACTTGAATTTTACATGTGGAACAGCGAACCATCATCGTAAAATGTTTAATTTAGCTTGTAGTTGTAAAGAAGCAGCACTTTTAGAAAACTTCAGCATCAATTTAAAAGATACTTCCATGATATGCATGGCATATTACCCATAGCTCCTTCGGTGCCAAGGGTAACTCGCTCTGTTGCTTTACCCATGGCATTTATTTAATATGTTAAAAGTTCACTTCCATTTTCATTTAATGAAGTTACAATGAAATATGTATTCTGATAAGGCAGAAAAGGGCTCATCTCAAAACACAAAACTTATTTTTCAATGTTAACCTCAATTTAGAAGATAATAAATTTCGATTACCACATATTTTTTTTTAGCAGATATTAATAAGCACATGCATTAGCGTATCCAAGAGGAGGTTCTGGCGGTAAAGACCCCCTTCCACAGGAATTAAAAATAAATTAAAATCCCCGTTTCCAATCTCTGAATCCAGTAGTATGCATGTAGGCCATGCCACATACTTGACGCCCACACTTGACTATCATCACACCAGTCCAGAGCAAGAAAAATACAAAAAAAAAAAAAAACACTTAAAAGGCAACAAAACACAATCCTTAAAAGTAGCAGAACGAAAAAGAATATAGAAAACCGAAACGGCTCTAGAGAATACTAATGGATATCAACATCCACCTTGTACATCAACAAAACCAAACGTGCACGAATATTTAGCATACCAGAGTCGTGGCATAGCATACGGCAATAACAATCGCTCACGTGACGTGAGCTTGACTCTAATGGGTTTTCATTGTAATTAAGTATTTAATGCCGTTATCGGCATCACATTAACTCTAAAACATGGCAACCCAAATTGGGGTAGCACTAATCAAGTCTAACACGTACTCGCACACACACACACACACACACACACACACACACACACATACTCGCACATAAAAAAGTCCTCGTACGTTCAGCGTATGGCAAATGAATGAATGCCGGGGAAAACAACGAACGAATCTCAGATAACGGAGCAAAGGATGATTGGGTGTGTAGAAGTGTGTAGGAGTTTCATTCACGCGAGCAAAATTTGTGTGCTTTTAGGTTTTTGGTTTTTGACCCCTACCAAAATGGAATGGTTTTACACAGCGAAATATCCACACAAAAATGAATATTAAACGATTTGTTGCCCTTAGCTGTTTTATTTTAATTCTACTATGTCTTCTGACTTTTACTAAGGCACGTGCTAATTTTATAATTAGCGCATAGAAGTGAGTACAAACAGACATTCGGAGAAGGTTTAAATTTACAATTTCGGTGAATATTTTTAGAAAGCTTATAAAGGGAAATCAGTACAGGAGAAACTAGATAAGTTACCTTCACTGCTCTATGCATTTGGTACAGAAAAATGGAAGATATTTAACTTAACGTTTATAACGCACCCGTTTAGATCAAATTTTCGGTTTTTCTTTCACACCAACTATGTAGAGCCGAGTCTGATTAACCCTAATCTGACCAAGCTTGTCATGTTTTTCGCGTACAATTTCAACTCAATTATACATACGATTTTCACTACTTATGAACCAAAACGTATTTATCAGGGTGTAATCACCTTAGAAAGCTAAAAAAAATTCAGTGTCAAACTTACAAATTTTTTTAAAAGTTTTAATTGAGTAACGGTTGTTTATAACACCCACAATTATAAATGATCAGCGAGCATAGTCTAGGCGGACCATCCCTCTTTCCATCCGTGTACACGAAGCAATCTCAACCAAATACAAGTAAAATATTCAAATGTCAGTATGAAAGGAAATTGTGAAGAAAATGAAACCTAAGTAATTCGGTATATACATTTAAAATACTTAGCTTCTAAAAATTTTCATTAGTGGGTAATAACCACGCCTACCTCCCATATAAGTGAAATCTTCAAAAAACCATATAAAAGGAGCTACAAAAAAATTTTGCATAGTAAGTTTAGGCTGATAAAAATAATATATGTATCATGCAAAAACTATCAAAATTTAACCCACCGTTGAATGCAAAAAGTTCTTATATTTCACAGGGTGGATAAGGTAAATTTTTTTTAAATGTGTAGCTTATTAAAATGTGTCAAGTATTAGTTATGATATGCAAATAGCAATAACTTTGCTTTCGGCATTCTTACATAAGAAAATTCAGCAACTTTCTGAATTTTAGTAAATTTCAAGAAGTTTACTTCTTCAGAACGTTTTCAAGTTAGTTTCAGCAATCTTGTAAAACCCACAGTCTATCGCCGAGATTACAAGCGTGACCGAAGGATGTTTTAACGAACGTGTTTTGAAATTGTTTATGTGCTGATTTATGCAAATGATAAGCCTTGAATAGTTCAAGTTGATGATTCACTGATCCCAGGTGTGCTACATCTGGATCAACTTAATTTTGATCGTTTGCATTTCCAATGCATGCAACGCCGCGCTGCAAAATCGTTATCTCCATCAAAATATTCATACTCAAAGCATGCGAATTTATTTGCTACAACATTGTAATTATAATCTTACCATCATCAACATTGTTATCATCATTATAATAATCGTCATCATCAAAATATTCACGTTGTATGATTTAAACAGGTGGAAAATTTGCAACTTGCCGGTCTGAGAACTCGTCGGTCTGAGAATGTTATGAAGTTGACTAGAAACTTGACAAAGCTCGTCTATGTTTTGTTGTGCTGATGCGAGTTGTTTTCTCTCCACGGAGGAGAGATTTTCAGGAAAATTTTCAAGTAAATCTTCTGCCCTTCTCTTTTGTTGAGAAGCTGGACATTCGGCACACCTCAATGATGATTGCCTGGTGCTGTATATTCTGAGAACCTTCGTAGGGACTCAATGTGATGAGTGTTGTTGATGTCATTATTGGCTCTAATCGCTTTAACTCATTTGTCATTCAGGTTGCCTTTCCGCACTAGTCTTTGCGAGTTGTTTTTCCATGAAATTCGAATTCTGTTGTGCCCCAAGTTGTTAGCGAAGTTTACATTCTCGCGATTTCGCAGGTTTGTTTTCACGATAGTAGAATCTGATTTTGTTGGGCATCCAGTTTCGATGAAGTCTACACTCTAGCTGTGTAGACTTCAGACTTCAGCTGGAGATTTTATCAAAATACAATCGAAATTTTTTTTTTTTTGTGCCACGCGTTTGTTTTCTTCAGTGTATACTCGCTCATTCTGTCAGCTCTAGAAATTTCTAATGGTTTTTGTTTGAAATGTTAAATTTTTTGGAAAATTTTACTAGTAACTGATGGACAGAGCTCTCTATCAATCGAGTATGATTCATACTCGAATCAGCGTCCTCTATCAATCAGCTCTCTCTATCAATCAGCGCTCTCTATCAATCAGCGCTCTCTATCAATCAGCGCTCTCTATCAATCAGCGCTCTCTATCAATCGAGTTTGATTCATGCTCGTGGATACATGTGGATGCATATGTGCTGTCCATTATTTATATGTATACATATATGTCCATATGCATCCTCATTTTTTTCATACTTGATTGATAGAGGGCGCTGCTCTTCATTTCAGTGACAATTTTCGTTCCTACGTTCATCTTTTACGTCCTCGTAAATATAAAAACTATTCTAAAGAAGTAAACATCAGAAAATAATTCGGGGGTACTTTGACCGGGGTTCGAATCTCGGCACAGGCAAAATCAAAACGTAGAAAAATTTATTTTTCTACACGGCACCACACCACCTCTTGGCAGGCAATGGCAAACCTACAAGAGTAAAAATTGCCTATGAAAAGCTTTTCACTTCGCCGTTCTGATTCGGCATTAAACTGTAGGTCCCTTCCACTCATGTACAAAGATAACACGCACAACATTAAAAGTAAAGTAAAGTAAAGTACTTTGGCTTTACCTTTAGTAAATCACCATCTTCTAGAACCATCTTCTTTATTACCATCTTCTAGAACCACAAGAAACCTAGATTAGCAATTTGATAGTAAAGTGTCCGTTTATTGCCACAGTGTTCGACTCCGATTTAAATTTCACTATTTTTACTTTTAGCTTTAGCGCTGTCAACAGTACACATAGGCTGCTTTGACATTAGTTTAATCTAAAAGTCAGTGTTTATAAAAATTAAAAATTTTTAAAAACATTTCAAAAAACAATTTTTTTTGGTTATTTATTATACATGTATCATCTGTTTTTGGCTAGATAATTTTGTAAAATTATTTTTCAAACCGACCCTACAAAAAAATTTCAAAAACGAACGTAAATTTTAGTCGAGTGAGCGCGTAAGTGAATCATTAATCGGAATGTATAAAATAACGCATTTCGACAAGAAGCTGTGCCGCCTTCTGCGTCAGAGATTCGATCTAATTGCCGACGACTGTGACATCTATTCAATTTGGCACTTTTGCCCGACAGCGCGCTGGAAAGCGCTGAAGAACTTTTTCGCGGAGAGTCCGTTGTGCCAAGCAGAATGGTTTCCCATTATTTATTGGGTCGTCCTGGCCATTAGCGCATTCGGGTCGGTAAGTCGCAGTGACAATTGCTAAGTGAAAATTGTAATTGTATTTGTGTGCAGTTTTACAGTTTAATTGAATTTACAAGTCTGTACTGGGGTGGGCGTAAGCGTGTCTCGATGTGGCGTCAAAGAAAATATTATGTTATACCATATTGTGTGTTAAGAAAGTGTCGACTTGTTGGTTCGCTCGTGATGTTAAATGCGTGGCTATTATTGTGGTATGCTGTGGTTAATGTAAGTATCAAAAATGTTATAAGTTTTTTTATAATTGATGAAAACATAAAATCATATTAAGTGCAATAATTGAGCTCTTATTCGCGATACATAAAAAAGTACTCGTATATTGTTGCCTTAATGTAGAAAGGCCCTAACTAGCTTTTTTTCAAACTACGTTTTTCGCAGTTTCTGATGCTTTTAAGTATGGTCAAATTTCAAACGATCGTGCAGGTATCAAAATTATAAAAGAAAAAACTATGGATAAAAAAGTATACATCTACGATGAACCCCTGTTAATTACCTCTCTCTTAAAGGCCTTTGCCGCTTAATTGCCTGTTAATTTCCTAATTTCCCCGCTCAAGTACCTCAAAAGCCTGACATCTGTACAGTATTGCTTTACCCACCAAAAAAGAGCTGTCAACTAGGTTCTTTTCTGGTTTAATTTACTAAGAAGAAGCAGAAATTAAATTAAACAATGGGTCGGTACTCGAGAGAGCCAGAGAACGCCACAAAATCGTACAAGGCGCGCAGTCCAAATCTACGTGTGCATTTCAAGAACACTCATGAGAACGCTCAGACCATCAAACGTATGCCTCTTCGTCGTGCTCAACGTTTCTTGAAATCAGTTGTTGATCAGAAAGAATGCGTACCATTGCGTCGTTTCAATGGTGGTGTCGGTCGTTGTGCTCAAGCCAAACAGTGGAAGACCACACAAGGACGCTGGCCCAAGAAATCCGCTGAATTCTTGTTGCACTTGTTGCGCAATGCTGAAGCTAATGCCGATTATAGGGGACTCGTCTCGTTATCGATCACATTCAGGTGAATCGTGCACAATGTTTACGCCTTCGTACATATCGTGCTCACGGTCGCATTAATCATTATATGTCATGGCCGTGCCACGTTGAAGTTATCCTGACTGAAAAGGAAGATTTTGTTTCAAAGGCGCCTGAAGATGAGCCAGCCAAGAATAAGCTGTCGAAAAAAGAAGATGCAAAGGCAAAAGTAGAAAATGATGAGATCCGAGTAGAGTGTGTTCTGAAAGAGGAGTACGCGCTTAATGTTGGTGTTTGAAGATTAAATAATAATTAATTTTAAAAAATAATGAACACATTTTCGATTTGGTTCAATAAAGAAATAGTTTGAACGGAACGCTGTTTTTTAAGTGATAAGAATTCATTTCCTTAAAAATCTTAAGCAGAGCTACTTAACTGGAGGTTTACTTTACATGCCATAAACTTCCCGCAAATGCCAAAGAATTGCATCAACATACAGGTTGTACCCCTACGAATGCAGAGCATTGTGTTGAATGGAAAGAAGATTGATAGGTAGGAGTAAGAAGGAGGGTGATTGAGAGAGGGAATGCAATCACAGAGGACACCGGTAAAGTGATAGGCAGCCATTGTGGCAAGTGTTATTCCTTTACCACAATGAACTTAAGTTTTATCAGTGTCGACTATGACCACATGTAGCGCCAAAGGCCAAGCTTTTCGCATCCACTCATGTTGTGCGTTTTATATTTGTACATGAATGGAGGGGACCTACAGTTTTACGCCGAATCCGAACGGCGAAGTGAAAAGCTTTTCATAGGCAATTTTTACTCTTAGATTTGCCATTGTCTGCCAAGAGGTGGTGCCGAGTATAAATTTTAATATTGTTGCTTTTTTTCTTTTTTTTTTATATTATTTTATTTTTCATTTTTATTTTTTTATTTTTTTTACTTTGCCTGTGCCGAATTTCGAACCAGGACACTCTGCGTAACATTCCAACGCACTACCGCTACGCTACAGCGACCACATTCGTTTCCTGAAAAATCTTAAGCAGAGCTACTTAACTGGGGGTTTACTTTACATGCCATAAACTTCCCGCAAATGCCAAAGAATTGCATCATAAACAAATTACAAAAATTTAACAATTTGCGATCCATTCATGTACAAATATAACACGCACAACATAAGTGGATGCGAAATGCTCGGCCTAGGCCCTCCATGGGCTGTTGTGCCATTAAAAGTAAGTAAAGATCAACTTAAATGACATTATCGCAATTTTTCACATATCGCAACTTAACTACAAAAGGGACATGAATCTAAATTTTAAAAATTTTCAGGCAATGAATAGGAAATGATTTTGTTTACCTATGGATGCATAAATTCAATTATTTTATGGAAAACAATGTGCGTATTTAATACAGTGACATATTATTTTCTGTGACTTAAATTTTTATCCCGAGGAGTGTTCGTAATCGTAAAATGGTTTATGTTGCTAGACTCCCAATGATCCAATGCATCAATCGCATGAACCAAAAAAATTGCCTTTTTCCCCCCTACCCCCATACGTTTTCGCCCACCTTAATGTATAATTTACATATCTGCAGTTTGTATATTCACAATCTCTTACACATTCCATTACCATTCCACTTGCAGGTATCACCGTCACACATGACACCGTGGCTTACCATCAATATGTTCGTGCTCGGTTTCGAATTGTTGACCTGGATCATTGAGGTTATGGTTGGTGCTACCAAATTGGATTTGCATACACTCTTGACATTTGTATTGCCGATGGCAAACTATCTATTTGTGCGTTGCGTTCGCAATGTATTCCAGCGTGCCATCGAATTGAATGATGTCGATGATTTGCGTTTATGGAAGCGTGGCTTCAAATGATCCATGATGCTCGTGCCCCTCCTGCCACCATCAAATGCATTAATTCACATTTGTGTGGCTGCTTGTGTATGTGTATGTAAATGTTTACGTTTTCCTTGTGTTAGATAAACTCTAAACTCCATAACGATGTGTGTTTGTTTATTTTTCGGATTTTTGTATTGATATTTCAGGTTTTATGCATTTTGCTCAGTGAGCCGACCATATGTAAAATAATTATGTAAATTATAATTATGCAGAAGTGAAATGTATATGATTTGTTTAAACTTTGTTTCAATTGAATATCCTTTCGAGGTAAAGCAACCACTAAAATGAACTGTGGAATTGTGGAAACCAGAACAGAACAATAGAAAATTACCTCGTAGTTGGTGAGTGTTGTTGTGTGAAAAATTATACCATTCAAAGTGGAAGCAATTATGTAATATAAAAAATTATTAAACATTTTTTTATTTTCTCTGTATAAACATGGGCTGCTTAAGCATAACAGAGTATCCCATCTGGACAACAGAAATATGAAAAATTAGTTCTGGGTTTCCAAGAACTTTTAAAGCAAACTTAACAATGTTGACGTTTCTTTAAACTGAATTAATTTCTAGAAATAATAAGTAAGCCAATTCATTGATCCAATCTTTTTGTTTTTTTTTTTTTGGTACACTCAACACAAATGTGCAGCCCTATGAATGCAGAGCATTGCGTTAATTGGAAGGAAGATTGATAGGTGGGAGGAAGAAGGAGGGAGAATGAGAGAGGGAATGTAATCACAGGACATGGGGACGAGTCTTCTTTATTTCTAATCATACGCACAAACGCGAATAGAGTACTTATGACTCGTTACAAATTAAAAAATTTTTTTTATAGTTACTCAAGTATTTGTTGTTATCAATTGCAAGGAGTGATATGTAAATTGAAAAGTTGAAATACGTTTTTCTTAGAATTTATATTTTTTTGAGTAATGACGGTAATACAGCAAACAAGCGATAACTAAATGTTTTTGCCTTCAATACAAGTGTAAACGATACTCATTTTTCGCAAAAGCTGAACAAGTTTAAATAAAAGCGGCTTTTCGTGATTATTTACTTTGAAAATAATTATCTTTTCGCTGGATCTTAGAAGATAAAATGTCAAGTGTAATAAAACAGGAAAAAATGTTGCGGTTAAAAAAAATACTCATAAAAAGAAATTTTTGCAAATAGTTGCCATTCATCATCAGAAAAGAAATCATATGCAATGACATGTAATGAAATGACAGAAAGCTCAAGGTAAAATAGTAAGAAAGTGTAAAAAAAAAAACATCGGCAATGCACTACACTAAAAAAAAATTTATGACCGCTGTAAATGTATGTAAAATTTTTGTGTTACAATATTGAGCCACCATTTAAATAAATTAAAATTTCCTTTACAAAATGAATTTAACCCTAGAATACTAACCTTCGCCTGTGAGGCTGAACGAATTCGGTTTTATCGCGATATTTCACGAACGCCTGTAGCGATCAAAGCAAGCGTTTACGCCAACTCAGTTTAGCGCAGTACGAGCTTGTGAGCCGACGCACATTGTACAGTGCCTTTGGGCGGCTGAGTTACACGCCCTCTTGACGCCTGACAGGTGAACGTTAGTAGTAAAGGTTTTTTTTTTTCTTTGTCTTATTTTATATTTTAACGTGTTTTTTTTAGCTATTTTCTGTTCTGAACTTAATTTTTTTTTACTTATCGAGATGGCTACTTCTGAAGAACAACTGCTAAAACGATATTTCGAATCGAAGCGAATGTGAGGACAATTTGGAAGAAGATTTAGATTCGGATGACAGTTTTGCTGATCCTAATTATATTGCTGAATCTGATGATGACACGAACAATATAGTTGTAAGTAAACCAAATGCTACTAGTGTTCGGTCAACGTCGAGCTTTGCCCACCAAGATCCAATCGGAGCTACATCGAAGAGGGCGAAGTTATCAGATTGCTGCGAGACTCTTATCATTAATCCTTCCACATCTGTTACAAGAGGCAAGAATAATTTCGTTTGTCATTCTGAGCCATCTTCGTCGAGAAAAAGTTCAATGAGAACTCCTGCTGGGAAATAAAAAAAAGGAAAACGTTCACTTTGCAGCTTTTGTCCAGCGAAGAAAAAACGTATGAGTGTGTATTACTGCATAAAATGTAAAAAAAACTTACTGCTTGGAGCATAGATCACCAAATTGTTATCAATATGATCAAAAAAAAAAGACTGATTTCATTTTCATGTACAAGTCATAATATAAAAGTTAAATGGTTAATTATTTTTAAGTTTGAAAGTAAGGACGAATACATTTAAAATGATATATGAATTATTTAGGTTCGTTAACATTAAAATTTTTTTTTAATGATCGCTTTAAAAAAGATGATAAAAAATGTGTTCCTCTTCAAAATGAACTATTTTTATTATTGTTAAAAAAAGTTATTGAATTATTTAATTTCCTTACTTTAGAAACATATAAAATATGTTTTGGCCTTTTTTTTAAAATACTTAAATTGAAGGTTTCAAAAAGTTGTTAGTTTTCTTCAAAGTAGCCTCACAAGCGACCGCTAGTATTAAGGGGGGCAAAAATAAGGTTAGTACTGCTCACCAAATTCATCTCTCAATTGATGAATTTTACGTTGGAACCACATATCGGCCGAGTCCTTACTTACTTACTTAACTGGCACTACAACCGATGATCGGTATTGGCCGCCTCTACAAAGCTTCGCCTGTACAAGGGCAAGTGCAGACAGGTTGCCCTGCACCTGGTCTTTCCAACGGACATTAGGACGTCCCCTTCTGCGTGTTCCTCCACCGTGGTTCGAATAAAACACCCGCTTTCTTCCATTCGCTCAACATGACTAAGCCAGCGAAGCCGCTGGAGTTTTATACGCTTGACTATGTCAGTGTCGGCGTACAGCTCATACAGCTCATCGTTCCATCTTATTCGATACACGTCGTCCACGCATACTGGACCGTAGATCTTACGGAGTATCTTCCTCTCGAACGCTCCTAACAGCCATTGACTGACCATGAATGGTCAATGTCCACGTCTCTGCGCCATACATTAGGACGGGAAGGATGAGGGACTTATAGAGCGTTATTTTCGTCGGTCGAGAGAGGGCTCTACTTCTCAATTGCCTACTGAGCCCGTAGTAACACAAAAGTATTGCATGACTTAATTTTTTAATGCTATATTTATGGTCTGCTTATGTATATTCTGGATGTTAAAATTGCGTAGTGGTAATGCGATGTACGGTTACGCAGAGTGTCCGGTATTCGAATCTCGGCGCAGGAATATCAAAAAGTAGAAAGAAAACAATATTTTTGATGTTACATTGAAAATTACAGTACAAAAATTTCAATTTTACTTTGCCCTTTTTTTTTTAAGTGTATGTATAAATACACATGCACATGCATGCTTTGTATGTTTGTATGTGTCTACATAAGTTTACCTGTCCCTCGATGTACACGGTACTCGAATTATATAGATTCGCTGTAACACGGTTTTCACATGTGTATTACCTATACGGGGTTTAAATTAAAAAAAAAAAAATAATATTTTGTGTTTCATTTCGATTATGATTTTTTATTTTGCATTTACGGACGTACTCGTTTGTTGAGCTAGAATTCTATGTACCTCTCAAGAGGAATATCAAAAGTAAATCAAAGAATAATTAAATTTGCAAACTGGCATTTCTATTCACAATAGATTTCATAACTTTTGGTTAGATATGACATAGAGTCCAATAATGTAATTTTGGACAAACTTAAATCTGTAGTAAAACACTATCGAAAGAATGAGGCAACTTTAGAACTATAGGGTGTTTCTTTTAGAAGTGTGGTTTTCAAGAAGAAATAAAACGCATGTAATTTAATGTTATGGCCAAGAATTTAGCTCTATTAAAAAGATAAGGATTTGCCTTTATATTTTAAAAACGATTTCGGGCAAGTGGCTGCCGCGGCTGGTTCGAATAAATTCCAGCCGAGAGGCCCAATTTTCGACCACCTTTTGGAGCAATTGGGACAGTATGTCAGTAATAACGCGCCGAATATTCTCTTCCAAGGCCTCAATCGTCTCCGGCTTATCTGCGTAGACCAGCGACTTCACATAACCCCACAAAAAATAGTCCAGCGGTGGTAAATCGCACGATCTTGGAGGTCACGCCACAAGCCCTCGACGCGAGATAATGCGCTCACCAAAAGTTTCCTTCAATAAATTGATTGTTTCGTTGGCTGTATGGCATATAGCGCCGTCTTGTTGGAACCAAAGGTCGTCCACATCAACATTCTTCAATTCAGGCACGAAAAAGTCATTAATCATGGCTCTATAGTGTTCCACATTGGCTGTAACATTATGACCGGCTTCATCTGTGAAGAAATATGGACCAATGATTACCTCTGCGAAGGAGCACACCAGTGCTCAGTGACTTTTTGAGGATGTAACGGCGTCTCAACAATGGCTTGTGGATTATGATCACTCCAAATGCGACAATTTTGCTTATTAACGTACCCATTCAACCAAAAGGGAGCTTCATCGCTGAACAAAATTTTCTTGTGCAAATCGGGATCGGTGGCCATCTTGTTTTGGGCCCATTCACCGAACGTTGTTCAGGAGTAAGTCTATTCATTATGAAATGGCAAACCAAACTGAGCATAAATCAAGTGACAGCTGTCAAAAAGACCAACTCCGTAAAAAGTATTGCCAGATTGAAAACCACACTTCTAAAAAAAAACACCCTTTATAAGGATTCGAAGATTTTCTTCGGGAATGTGTGACCTGTGCAGCAATAGCAAGCAAATACCTAAGTGAGCGAGCTTTTACTTATTTTTAATGGCACAATAGCCACGTGGAGGGCCTAGGCCGAGCTTTTCGCATCCATTCATGTTGTGCGTGTTATATTTGTACATAAATGGAAGGGACCTACAGTTTAATGCCGAATCCGAAAGGATGAAGTGGAAAGCTTTTCATAGCAATTTTTACTGTTGTAGGTTTGCCATTGCCTGCCAAGAGGTGGTGCCGTGTAGAAAAACTATTTTTTCTACTTTTTGATTTTGCCTGTGCCGAGATTCGAACCCCGGACACTCTGCGTAGCAGTCCAACGCACTACCACTACGTCACAGGGACCACGTGAGCGAGTGGAAAGCATAAAATTTTTATGGTACATTTTTGAATACATTATGAAAGAATTAGAGCATCAGATTATGACTTGGTATGGAGTGAAACCAATCGCCATTTTTTCATACATACAATTCGTGTCTCATTTTGCATGGCTATTTCTATATATTCTTTGCCTCGTTTTACACTGCTAAACATTTGGTTGCGATCCTCATATTTTACATGAAAACTGTGCTTCTTTTTACACTGTTTTGATTAGTGCGATTCTTTGTGGAACGTATGTACCGTGTATATCGAGGGTCAGGTGTCAATGGTACTACAACCAACACCAAGAACTGAAAATCAAGGATGCTATGAGTTCACAAGCAAAATACTGCATTGAAAAGTTATTCTAACTATCTTCAAGTGTGCAAAGCAAAATCACAACTTTGATATATGTACGAGTAGGTATGTATGTAGATATGTACTATATGTATGTATATATGCAGTATCTACCTATAAAATGTGAGTGAAAGGAAATGTGTCACAGTTACGAATGAACAGAATGAACAGTGGCAATGCACGCGTAGACGAAAAGCATTTGAATAAAATGCACATATGTAAATGAAAACATTGAATAGACGTTTTATAAACTTAAATATCTGCTATGTATGTAGTTGGTTACATAAAGAAGGAAAAAGTATATTCATGTCAACAACTCATATTTCCAAATGAACTTTTCATAGAAGTAGTTTGAAAAATTCTACCCAAAAACCTAGCAACAACGTAGTGATGCTGCGAAAAACTTTGTTAATTTAATTTAGAACAAAAGAATATATTTTTAGTGAAAATAAACTACATACAAATGTAATTATAAATTGTGCTCTCAAAAAAGAAAATAGAATAGTTGCTGTAAAAGTCTGCAATATTGAAGTACTTAATTTGTTTATTCATTTACGATGAGTCCACCCGCCAGCTGCTGGTTGAAATTTGCCATGGTTGACAGCTTTGCAAGGGATAAGCTCAAATATCTCATACATACTATAAAAGCTATTTCATGCTGTATACCACTAAGAAATAAATGCTGCAAGATATCTTCGCCCATTAGGTAAGTGAGTAGAAAAACGGAAAAATGCAAAAAAAAGTTTGCAAAATTTGACACTAAAATGGTGTAAAAAAGAGGCAGAAAATACAAAGAATGGCATGAAAAGGAGGAAAATTTAAAACCTGGAAACAAAGAAGAACAATGAAGTATGTTTTTAACTTCAATCTTGTATATCTTTAAGTGCTCTAACGCGAAATTATAAAGGCTGGAGAGTACGATAGAGGATATCGTTTAAATGCATCGTAGAAATATTGAGATACATTTTTGAAAATTGATTTAGAAATGGGCAGTTCGAATACACCCGTCCCCTATTTACGTCTAATACCACAAGTAGTTTCTAAGGTGCATTTGCCACGCCTACCTCACATACAACTGAATTTAAGCTAAGAAAGTTAAGGAAAAGCCATCGGAGTACAAGAAATCTTATAAATTCACATTTAGAACGGTTTTGAAGTCACTTAAAGTACTTTTGGAGTTACATACTTAAAGTTACAGTTAAAGTAAAAGTTACAATGAGTCCGAAAAAGACTTCTGACTTCCTTTTATTTTCTGGAATCAAATATGTTATTCAGTAACTGTAATTAGAAATTATTTATCATTAACTGTGACCTCAGTAAGTGACATCCTTTACAAATTTGCCGCTTACAATCACTTAATCTCAAGCATACTTATGCACGATGACCTACCAACTATTTTAAATACTACTGTGGGCAAAAAGTAGTAAGACTTTTTAATTTAAATTTCGCGCGGAAACCCATTCATCAAAATATTATTTTTTTTTATGGTTGGTATGACTGTCGGTGACATCTGTGCCAAATGTCACATCAAAATAATCATTAGTGTTTAGTATACGCTTGTCTTTCTGAAGTACAAAAAGTGCATTCGGCGATTTTCACAATGAGTGAAATTATTCAACAAAGAAGTTCCATTAAATTTTGTGTGCGGAATCAAATTTCTGGTGCCGAAACGTTCAGAATGTTGCCAAAGGCCTTCGGTGATAATTGTATGTCGCGAGCAAGTGTTTTTGATTGGTGCAAATTGTTCAAAGATGGTCGAGAACGCGTTGACGACGAACCACGTCCAGGACGGCCATCAACATCAACTGATGATCAACACGCCAATAAAATCAAGGAATTGGTGCTCGAGAATCGAGAATCGACGATTAACAGTCAGAGACCTTACTGGCATCGTTGGAATATCGGAAGGATCAGTGAAAACCATTTTAAAACATCATTTGGGCCTAAGAAGAGTGAATGCACGATTGGTTCCAAAATCACTGCATTGGTTTTACGAGACCATTTTGCCAAAAATTCGACTGATATCGTTCCCCAACAAACCCTATTCGTGTGATTAGCACCGTGTGACTTTTGGCTATTTTCTAAACTCAAAAAACCGCTTCGTGGACACCGTTTTGAGTCAATTGAAGACATTAAACATGAATCGCTAAGCGCATTGAAGGCTATTCCGGAAATTGACTTTAACAACTGTTTCGAGAATAGGAAAAAACGTTGGCACAAGTGTATTGGGGCCGGGGGGGATTACTTTGAAGGGGAAGAAATAGAATTGGAAGAATGAATAAAAAAATTTGAAATTATGAACAAAGTCTCACTAACTTTTGCCCACAGTAGTATTTAAGTATTTAATAAAATGTTTAAAGATGGACCCTGTTTCACTCTTTGGTGTTATTGTACAAAAAGGTATGGCACTAAATTTTAAATTGGAAATGGTTTGTTGGGAAATCACTCACGATGACAGACTGAAAGTGATGTTGGTGTTGAGACATTGAAATGAGCACGATAATGCTACAAAACCGTACAAGTGACCTTTACATTTACACTGAATCTGTTACACTACAACAATAGCATATACAAATGAAATACCTGCTAGTAAATATACGCAGTAAAAAACAAAACAGTAAGAAAACTTTTACGACAATATATTTTAGTTTTGTGTTTGTATTTCTTTTATTTAAAAATACTATAAAATTCAACGTAATAAAATACTAAAATGCTTAGTTACAAGTACGATCTTGTAGTCGGTAACTGTAGCTGTCACTTGTTTGCGAGTGACAATTTATAAACTGTCAAATCTAAATAATAAAGCAGACGAAAAGGAAGTAGCAAGATGGGAGTAAAAAAAGGAAAATAAATTCTTTTTAATAGCAAATTCTACTGGCGCATCAAATAACAACCACATCACATTTTATTACTGCACTCCTTTCCTCAGTTGATGATTTCTTCGTTCTCGTTTCTCCTTTCGGGTCCTTTAATAGTATTTTTCCCTATTGTCATATTACGAGTATGTAATTTTTATTGTTGTTTTTGTTGCTTTGACGATGTTCTTGTTATTTTTGCGACTTTGGCTTTATCATTGTTGTTATTGTTGCTGTTGCTTTCATGTTGCGTTCTTTTTGTGGTTTTCCCAGCTTGTTTAGCGTTCTTTTTTTTTTCTTTTTGGCAATTCCAAGTTTAAAACTTTAACAACCATCTCTTTTTTAGCCTTCTCGCTCCATTGTAGCGTCTCGTCTCAAAACATTGTACTCCGCAAATAAAGGCAAGTGTAGAAAAGGGAATATTGTGGGCAAGCATGGGCTCATACCGGAAGCACAAGTTGCAAAGTTACGGCAGCAAAAAATGTTACCCCAAATTATTTGCATGTTTTACTGGCACTGATTTTGTAAATTCTTTTTTAGCGTTTCAACTTTTCATTTGTAGCATTGTTGATATTTTGCAAAGCATATGAAACTATTTTCTCTAACTCGTACGAACTTAATTTTGGGTCATTTTTTAGTTTACAATTAGTCATATTTAATGCTCTAAATAAGCTGACGTAATGTTTTTATTTTGAATTTAAGCGTGAAAGTTTGATTTGGAGCATAAACACACCAGATGACCTATGGATTTTTTTTTACAGGGAATATGAGCAGGTATGCATTATTTTACAACATGGTATGTACACTACAGAATACACTGTCAACATAATGAATCTTCAGATAAAATTCATGAAGTAAGTCACTTTAAGCATTTAGAACTAACATAGATTTTTAACTCAATCACCTTTCGTACCACTTCGAAGTTGCGTTCTTTTTGTGGTTTTCCAGGGGTTTTTTTGTTTGCAATTTCAAGTTTAAAACTTTAACAACCATCTCTTTTTTTAGCTTTAATACTACGCGGTTGCCAATATTACCTATGCAATTACAGGAATAACGATAATTAAGTATATCTATTATATATGATAAGTATATACAGTAGTCCGGATATGCCATAATTATTGCTACCGTAAAACAATTTTGAAATCGAGCAAAATACAAATACATACAAAATTTAGACATTTTATTTTGGACTTACTTTTAATGGCACAACAGCCCATGGAGGGCCTAGGCCGAGCTTTTCGCATCCACTCATGTTGTGCGTGTTATATTTGTACATGAATGGAAGGGACCAACAGTTTAATGCCGAATCCGAACGGCGGCGAAGTGCAAAAGCTTTCCATAGTAATTTTTACTCTTGTAGCTTGTAGGTTTGCCATTGCCTGCCAAGAGGTGGTGTGGTGCCGTTTAGAAAAATTTTTTTTTCTACTTTTTGATTTTGCCTGTGCCGAGATTCGAACCCCGGACACTCTGTGTAGCAGTCCAACGCACTACCACTACACCACACAGCGACACAGAAAAGAATATCTTTTTACGTACATACACTGGTGGCCAAATCTAAAGCAACCAGAATAAAATATCAATATTAGACAAAAAAAAAGTGGTATACATTACACAAAGGCGGTAATTTTTAAAATTTATATAAATGATATTTTATGTATTTCAAATTAAAAAAAAAATAAAAATATTAATTCTTTACAAAATTTTTTTACAAACGAAAAAACGAAATTAACTCGATTTTTGGGTGGTCATAACAAAAGCAACTTGACTGTACAAACTATGTTGTCAACAATTCTTATTTGGAGTACCGTTATTTATTTTGTGTTATACTTTGTGCATTTAATTCGTTTGTTAACAATTATTTTTGTGAATTTCTCAAGACATAACACGTGAATATTTTCGGGTTAGATGCAATTAAAAAAAAATTATCAAAATGGCTAGAAACAAGTATTGTAATACGGTTAAAGAACAAATTATAAATGATTATAAAAACGGTTTATCCCAAAAAAATATTTCGCAGAAGTTTTCAATACAAAAATCAGTGATTTCTCGAATAATTAGCAGGTTTCTTGCAACTGGTTCTGTAGTGACAATACATGCTGGAGGGAGGCCACGAAAAACAACACATCGCGTTGACAAAAGAATTGTTCGAGAAATAAAAAAAAGCCTTTTGTAACCTCAACTGAATTGGTGAGAGAGTTATCTTTGGATATTAGCGCAAGATCTCTACGGAGACGAGCGGTGGAAGCTGGTCTACGCGCTCGAAAGCCATCAAAGAAACCATCTATTTCCAAAAAAAATCGCAAGGCCAGGCTAGCTTTCGCGAGAGCACATATCAGTTGGGATATTGCTCAATGGAGAAATATTTTGTTCTCAGATGAGTCAAAGTTCAATATCAAGGGCTCAGATAACAAAAATTTTACAGTAAGGAGACCCAAAAATGAAAGAATCAAACCACAGTATTGCAAAGGTGGAAGTTCTATCATGGTGTGGGGCGGCTGCTTTTCGTATGCTGGAGTTGGACCAATTCACCAAATAATAACAACAATGGATCGTTTCGTTTACAAAAATGTGTTGGAAAATGTAATGCTTCCTTATGCAAAAGAGAATATGCCTATTATTTGGGTTTTCCAACATGATAACGACCCGAAGCATACCTCGAAATTCGTTAAAGGTTGGTTGAGTGACGCAAACATAAAAACTCTCGCATGGCCAGCTCAGTCTCCTGATCTGAACCCGATCGAGAACTTGTGGAGCATCGTAGATCGCAAGATTAAAAGGGATTCTGAGACTAATAAACACAACATTTTCAGCCGTATCCAGGATGCATGGAACAATATTTCTAAGGATCAAATTGAACAACTTATAGATTCTATGCCTCGTAGGTGTGCAGAAGTTATCAAAAATAAGGGTTATGCTATCGATTATTAACATTATTGTATAATTTTAAGTTGGACTGTGAAAGTTGCTTTAGTTATGACCACCCAAAAATCGAGTTAATTTCGTTTTTTCGTTTGTAAAAAAATTTTGTAATGAATTAATATCTTTATTTTTTTTTAATTTGAAATACATAAAATATCATTTATAAAAATTTTAAAAATTACCGCCTTTGTGTAATGTATACCACTTTTTTTGTCTAATATTGATATTTTATTCTGCTTGCTTTAGATTTGGCCACCAGTGTATATGTTTTCCAATTTCAGGTACAATCTTGGATGTCCTCCAACGGTGCGTATGACCAACATTAAATTCAGTACATAAAAACGTTCAAAAATTTAATTTTTTAAATAAAATTTTTTCTCTAATGAATGTTTGTGTTTTTTTACGATTACTTGTTGCTAGTTTGGAATGAAATGGTTTTATGTCCACTTTTGCAAATTTTACAGCAGAGACAAAAAACTTTCTCTAGCTCTTGCTTTTATAACCACAACGTTCCTGTGAGTCATTGATTTTATCAAGATTTGACAATGTTTCAGCTTTGTTTCAGCTTTGTTTCAGCAGTTCAGACTTTTATTATTATCTAATTCAACTCAAATTATTATTATTGTTTTTTAGTTTCCCCTTCACAGAACATTTTTTAGAACTACTCATCAGTTCTCAATAGGATTCAAAATTGGAATTTTTCCTGGCCGTTTTGTGTGTTTCCATTCGTTCTGTTATCTTTTTGATTGTTAATTCAATTTCTGGACAGTTTTGTTAAGTATTTGCGGTTATTCTATTAATTGTGCAATAGTGGGGCTGGGGCGTAGGAGACAAGGTAAAGTTCGTGACAGTCGCAGGTGCGTCCATGGTCGATCCTTGCGCTTCTACGTTTCAAGTCGACACACAGCCGCCTCGCGGCGTCCCCTGGATAGCGATCTGACAACTGTCAGTGAGTTAACTAATGTGTGCGGCGGGCTTCTCCATGGCCTTGAATGAATGGTTGTGCGTCGGGCTTGGAACCCACCACTTTAAAATACCCACCAATGAATCCTCAAAATAAGTAAATATCTTCCCTTAGATAAAAATTTAAAATTTAAAAAAAAAGTTTTAACTGCTCCTGAAATTTTTAATTTTTATATTGTTCACTAGTGTATGTAATTAATATCGAGAAATAAAATAAAAATTGGGGATGGATGTGAGAACCTCCAAAATTCTCCCACTCTAAATACAGCCTTTGTCACATGTAACCTCACGAGAAACTAATTGATCAAGTCTGTAGAAAAGAGAAACTGCGGAATTTTTAATTAGTTTTCGGAATAATGTGTACATGTAGTATATAATTTTAAGAATAGTCTCTCTAAAAATATATAGTATTTTTTATTGTAATATTTTCACTCAAAGGTATCAAATTCTCTCAGAACAAAAACGATTCCCTTTAACCGCAGAACTCATGTAATTGCCTCACCGCATTTTCTCGCTCATTCACACATTCCCACCTGTTGCGATCGTTAAATTTAGAACGTGCCAAAGCAAGTCAATTTTGTTTCGCTGTCTTCATCAAGTTGATAACTACCTAACTCAAGTCCAAACTAGAGTTTAAAAAATATTTGACTCGCCACATCACTAAATTGAAACATATAATCCCACTCTTTATACTAAATACTAAATAAATTTATAAAAAACAATATTTGTGTAAGTATATACTTAAGTATATAATTATGTATATATAAAAGTTATATACTCGTATAAAGGTATTTTCAATACAGGCATGCAAATTTTTGATTCAAATACAAACGCACACTTAAATTTTTTTTGTGATCTTGCTACAACTTTTTTCAAGGTTTACCTTTTTGTCATGGTGAAGTTCAACTTTTGGAAATTATTAAAAATTACTACCGAAATTCTAAGTCTTCTTAAGTTTGAAGAATATCATGAATTTCATCAAAAATTCATCTTCAGCAATGAAGCTTATTTGTGGCTTAATAGTTTTGTCAATAAACAAAATTTGCATTATTGGACAGCAATAAACACACTCGTGCTTCAAGAGACTCCTTTGCACAAAGTGACCATTTAATGTGGATTTCATGCCGGAGGACCATATTTGTTCGACGATGAAAATGATCGCCGTGATAATTACACTCAATGTAGTTCGTGTCAATCGTATCAGGTTAGAAGACTATTTTTGACCAGACTTGGATGGACTTGATATCAGTGCTATATGGTTCTAACAAAATGGTGCCACGTGCCACACAGTGGGTCAAGCAATGGATCTATTGAGAAATGGTTCCATTCGAATGGCCACCTTGTTCATGCGTTTTAAAGCCGTTGGATTTCTTTTTATAGGGTTAAGTAGTTGCTTTATGTCAACTATGTTTTCGATATGTGTGATGGAGTGGTGGAAAATAAGTTCAAAAGAATCGATCGCTGCGAACGAGCTCGTAGTGATCATGTGAGCGTTATCGAAGGCTATACTTAAATGTAACATGCGCACCAAACCTGCTTGATATCTCAATTAAACTGTGTTTCATTTACAGAAGTGCAAAATTGTTATGTCCCCATTGGCAAATCCTTTATATATATTTATCTTTGTTTATACTGAGCTTATACGTATTTAACTGAAATATTTTATACTTACATTTATAAATGCACGACCAATAAAAAAGGCCACCTCTGCTTTGCACATTGCATCAAATTGCTGCAAGAAAATTAAGTAGAATAAATTTTAATTGAGAGAGAAACTCAATCAAATATGAATGAATTTTTAATGAATCTTCTTCCACAATTTGTTCTGTTGTTGATGCGAAAACAAAAAGTCGGTACTTAATAAAATCTAATACTTTTTTTAATATGCAAATATGGAAGAAAAAATATTTTTTTCACTGATGCTTAGAAAGAAAATTATTTGTAAATTGCAGTTTAAAATTATTTAAGCAGATTTAGATTATAATGAAAGAGCAAAAGACAGGAAGGTAGAGTGGAAGAGTGGAAGAGTGAGAGAGAGAGGAGAGGAGAAAGAAAGAATGTCCGAATGATACACAAAAAATTACAAAAAAATTAAGTTTAACATAAAGCAAAAAAATATTGTATAAATGTAAAAAAAAAACAACTGAATTTTCACATTCGCACTGTAAATAAATTATGCATGAGACGATTTTCAGTACTGATAAAAAACAAAGGCTAAGCAGAAACACGAAAAACAGAGAAAATGAAATGGGCAAATAACAAAAACAATTATAACAATAACAGAAATTATAGTCGCAAAAAAACAAAGCGGGTAGTTAGTAAAATAGTATGTAGTGCATTCGTAGAAAAAAGTGGAAGTAAGAGGAAGTAGCTACTGTACAGTAGTAGAACAAAGGCAATGGCCTCAAGTTATGCAAGATTTCTTTGCATTCGAGTACATGCACTTACACATACATAATACCCAGAGCTGGGCATCGTTAACCAAGAAGTTAACGCCGTTAACCCGAAAAGTGTTAACCAAAAAGTTAATGTTTCGCATCTATCTTCAATTTTATTCGTAAAAACTTAGCATCTTAGTTAGTACTTATTTGTAATTAAAGCGAGGAAAGTTTTTTACCTCTGGTGTAAAATTTGAAAAAGTGGATGTAAAACCTTTTCATTCTGGGCTAGCAACATGTTATCGTTAAATAGCACACACATTTATTATACTTATAGAAAACAATGTATTTAAAAAATTTATTTTTCGAGCTTTTACTGAATTTAATGTTGCTCATACGCACCGTTGGACATTTAAGGTTTTACTTGAAATTGAAAAATATCTACGTAAAAAGATTTTCTGAAGTTAACGTTAATCGTTAACGTTAATTTTTTATATGGATAAAAAAAATTTTTTTTTCTCCAAAAGCACTTGAACAAAAGTTAAATTAAAAAATTACTACCGAAATTCTAAGTCTTCTTAAGTTTGAAGACTATCATGAATTTCATCAAAAATTCATCTTCAGCAATGAAGCTTATTTGTGGCTTAATAGCTTTGTCAATAAACAAAATTTGCATTATTGGACAGCAATAAACACACTCGTGCCTCAAAAAGTGACCATGTAATTTGGATTTCATGCCGAAGGACCATAGTTTTTTGACGATGAAAATGGATAGAAATATTTTTTTTTTCCAAAAACACTTGAACTAAAGTATTACGACGTTCAACTACAGCACTGTAGGGGATGGCTGTGTTACATTTAATAAACAAGTTCACCATCACATACGTGGAGTGTGACTTCAGCCAGTTGGGCTGAAAGACAGCACTAGAAAAATTAATACCATCTCGTTATTGCTACTAGTGCTGCTCGAAATATCGGTATCGTTCTTCATGGAAATAATGGGTTACTTAACCGTACACACCATAACTTTCTTTACCTTACCCACGTTGGCAATATTATACTTCTCCAACCAAATGAGCCGAAACTTGGGGTGGAAGGCAGTAGCTAGCAGACATTCCTAGTTATACTTAGTTAACTGAAGAAATTTAATGGAAGTCAATCAAACCGTTAATGGTTTTTGAAATGAAGTTAATCGGTAACCAAAAATTTAACGCCTGTAATTGACCATTAACAAATTAACGATTTTCTGTCCCAGCTCTGATTGTACCTAAAAGACAGTGTTACCTGGCACAAGAAAAAGCAGAAAAAGGTAAAACATTGCATTTGCTAGTTTAATGCAACTAAGAAAAAATGACAAAACCTTATTAAAAAAACATAATTTTTTAATACTCCCGGTATTAAATGTTAAATTCTGTAATACTTGATTTGAAAATTAACATTTCGCACTTATGCAATTCACTTTCAGATCGGCTTTAGTTTTGCTATTCTTTCGAAAACAGAATATATAACGTTTTACCTCCAACCGATTCATACAAATGTACGAATGCATTCATGCGCTTATTTTACTATTTTTTAGGTTTTTACTTTTTTACGTTTCCAAGTTTCTGCTATTCCTTTCATTTCTTTCACTTTGCGGTGCATGTGCTTAGTTCCCTCCACTCTCTGCCCACACGACAAAGTGGTTTGAATATCAAGTTGCCTGCCATTTTGTTTTACAAGCGGATGTAGAACATTTTCCTTCTGTTCTTTTTTTCTTAAATGCACAAAATTTTAGCATTATTCACTTTGACACGTTTTGTGACGCTCTTGTATGTAGGATTTTTTTTGAAGCGTAAAAATAGCACAAAATATGTAGGTACCATTTTGTACCAACATGCACAATAGTCGGGTATTTTTTTTTTCTTTCTGCGTACACCGCAATTTGCCTTTGGTGTTCGGTGCGATTTTTAACTCTTCATTTATTAAAATTTAATTTAAATAAATTAGAAGTATGAGTTCTAGCGTAATTAAAATACAAAAAATTAAGAAGGTATATGAGTATCACCTGTAACTGGCGAGTATGGCTTTCTGTGATATCAGAAATAGGTACTACTTTGAATAAATTTTGGAAGCCATGTTGCCCTTCATGCTACGTACTACACTTATACTTACTCATCAGTTATATTATGTAGGTATGTAAGCGTTAACGTTAAGGTTTAAATACTTTTTGTGTGGATCAAGCAAATTTAAAAATTTCAGATTTCAAACTGTTCTTGATATGATTCTAATGCCAAAAAAAATTTGGAGAATAATTTTCCAAATTAAAAATAAAAAACAAAAATATTTACAATATTTCTAAAGTAAAGATTGATTCATTC